>OY540839.1:17701302-19041708 GCA_961205895.1 Mythimna pallens | reverse complement strand
CGATTCAGGACAGCGTAATCACTACGCTACGCATTCCAAGCATTTCGATCACTTGTTATTTTCGCTAATGCTTGGAACAAAGTTTCAAGTTCCTAAACATACGTACGATCCTTCTTCATGAATGCGTCGTCTGTACGATTTAGAATTCAATTTAGTGTAGTGTGGTCACTAGTGTGATGAATCATAAACTTCAAGCTTCAGTTATATATATATTTTATTCACTTTGATCAACACAATTTTATATTTATCATTCTATTAACAATCATTTTCAAATACACGGATTGGTAGGACATGTTCACTGTTCAACAACTCAAAGCAGACTGATTCTGTCCAGAATGACAGTTACAAGCTCAATGTTTCCCCACCACAAACTTTCACAAACACTCGGTCTGACCAATCAGAGCAAAGTAAACAGTACGTAACATCAATTGACTAACTAATATACATTAGGGTTTATCACTAATTAACTGCCAGTAAATATTTCATTTGAACAATTATGATATATTTATACAAAACAAATACCTACATAAACTCTAATACCATAAATTATTAATTAATATCTACAACGAATGCCTTAAGTTCATGTAACTACTAGCGCCATCTATCGCTTATAGATGGAAGTTTAACGAATTATGAATATTTTCTTTAAAAATCATTACACTAGCTAACAACTTTGCTTCCTAACTGTTCCTAAATTGGTTTACTAAAAATTGGATAGTGTATTATGCCTTTAAGGTCTTTTTACATAGCATGGGTAGAATGACACCAGGACGAAAATAATCATCTTAAAGATGAAAGAAAAAGGATAGGATGTCGGATTCATACATTGCATGAATCCTACTGCTGTCAACTACAACACCTCCACATATCCTATAGCATTGTAGTGTAGTGGATATTGTGAAGTTAAATTGGTGTACTTTTAAATCTCAAGTGTTTACACAACTGGACAGTATATGTATTGAAACAAGCGCGATATCAGCACAGTGGAGCTCGTGGGGGCGCGATCGGCGGCAGCGATCTCTGCGAAGCAATAATGCTAGCAAAGGAGGAGGCCGCACGTGCACGCGCAAGGCAATGGCCCCCGCGCCCTAGCCACCGGGATTCCGATCCCGATTTCCGGCCACCGTAGGCGCAGACTTGCGGACGGCGATCAATGGGTAGCTAGTCATCCGACCGTCTGGTAACCGTCCGGACTGAGCCCAAGTCGTCGACGGCGCGAAGTGTTCCACGCGCGCCTCAAGGAGATGTCAGGATCCGTAGGGGCCCAGCTGGGTCGAAGCCAAGGGTCTGATTCTGAAAGGAAGACTCGGCCCTGGTATTATAGGCTACGAAAGAACAGGAGTGGGTTTTTAGTCAGTAAAAGTCTGACACTACCTCCCGCTCCGCCCAAGGATGGGGATGTCATTGGATTATATTCCCACCAAAAAAAAAGCACAGTGGAGCTGAAAATTTTATTATAGTATCAACTACCTCGATGAAGCTTGCCGAGAAGGCTAATTCGATATGTTTACTACCAAATACTGCAAAAACATACTACAGTCTATGTGAGGTACTCAAAAAATATAGAATTATTATTGATGACTAGACGGTATGGTTAAAGATCTTAGCCTGCACAACTATCGAGAAGAAAAAAAGAAAAATCTCGTTTGTGTAAACCATAGAAATATAATTCGTGTAAACATGTAATTCTATGATTCAGATTCAACTGGATTCTACTAGTCTATGGATTCTACCCAAAGACTACAATAGTATACCTACCACAGAAAAGGCAAAGGGCAGAGGCTGTTTACTCTGTTTTTTCTGTGACTACGTTAATAAAGCGTTAGCTTTACATACTCTTTTGTCTGTGATTGCTTATTTATTCGATGGAGGCTTGTAGTCATACTAAATTAAAATGATTTGAAAAATGTTATGGTGTATTTAGATTATTCTTCGTTGTGTTGTGGTACCTATGTGGTATATATATGCCTGGTCAATAGATGGGTTATTGTTACATTGTGTGTATGTTTTGTACGGTCAACCGGACCTAGAGTCCACAGGCTGCGTTTTACAAAATTAAACATTTTCTGAAACAGGATGCATAAGGGACACGTACTCACGAGACTTCTTGTGCCTGTTAATTTTATGGGATTATTTTCATAAATAAAATACTCTTTCTGGTAATTTGCTGTCTAGTTTTGATATTTCAATAGTCAAGTGTTTTAACAATGGTTAGATTTTGTTAGGTTTTCTCCTTTACTCTTAATTCAAAACTTATATCTCACCATGTGGCGAGATATAAGTTTCACAGAATTCAAAGAGCCGTTATGTGTGTCTGAAAGGGCTGAACTATATCTTGATGTAGGTATTTAAAAAGAACAGTGGCTATTGGTTCTATAATGTACTACAAGTATTGCCGGAACCTATAAGGAATTTGGGGTTGTCTAATGATTGGTTGCTAAAATTGCTGTTTTGTTGTCATTTTCTAGATATTATCAGTGTTTGTCTAGTCAAGGTGCTTGTGACTCTAATGAGAGCTACTCAAGCCGATATCAACTCACAGCTATGTTTGTCTAGGTCGGTCTTTGGTCAAATGGGTGGCCATCCAAAACCACAACCACACAAGACTCCTCTATCCCTTATACATATTTTTTGATTTGATTACTAACATGGTCTGAAATAAAAGAATTTAATTTCTTTTTCAATGTGATCCATTGAACTTTGCTCTTTATGATAGATCTAAGGGCCGGATACTGAATTGAGTCTTGTCTTATTGTGGGGCTGGCCCTAAACCAGAGCACGGTAAAACTGTACTATACCAGCACAAAATAATGGGTTTTGAGGTGAGGGGGAGGGGGGGTGTCCCCCCTCCCCCCGAACCCCTCTCGAATCTGGGAAACACTTTTGGAGATATTCAAGATTCAAATTTTGAGGTTAGGAATCACAAAATAGTACATTTTACGCATTTTTGGGGCAGATTTGGGGCTTTTAGGGAGGAGAATCACCTTAAACCCCTCGGACTGTACCCCCACAGTAGCAATTATATACTTTCATGTATTTAAGAATATATATGTATATTAGGGGAAGTTTGAAAGTGGCACCAGTGACTGAAAAATTGAAAGGGAATCTTTTATCTTGGTATGGTCATGTGAAGAGGAGGGATGAAACGCATGTTACTAAAAGAGTTATGAGTTTACATGTGGATGGATGGAGAGGGAGAGGGAGACCAAAGAAAAGATGGATGGATTGTGTGAAGAGTGATATGAAAGAAAAGGAAGTTAGTGATAGCATGACGAATGACAGGGCAGAATGGAAGAAAAAAACATGTTGCACCGACCCCAAATAACACGGGACAAGGGCAGGAAGATGATGATGTATTTAAGAATAAAAAAATAAAAAGTTGTTGTTGGGGAGCACTCTACCATTGTCTACAAATATTTGTGCACTGAAATATAGTTTTCTGGGTGGCTTAAAAAAATAACCCTAACATAACCTCCCACTGTAGCAATTGTATACTTTCATGTATTTAGATGAAAAAAATAATTTTTTGTTGTTGGAGAGCGCCCTACCATTGTATAAAAATATTTCTGCACTGAAAAATAGTTTTCAGGATGGTTTAAAAAAAAAATAACCCTAACCTAACCTCCCACTGTAGCCATTGTATACTTTCATGTATTTAGATGACAAAAAAAAAAATTTTGTTGTATGGGGGAGCGCTCTACCATTGTATAAAAATATTTGTGCACTGAAAAAGTTTTCTGGGTGGTTTAAAAAAAAAAATAACCCTAACCTAACCTGATCTATTCGAGTCAGAGAACCCTATATTTAGTATGCAAAAAAAAATATCTTATGACATAAGAATTGCTCACTGGCGCTAGTGCAAGTATTTTTGTACTTCGATTCTCGTTACAAAAAAAAAAGTCTTATATTTTACTTTTTTCAAATATTATTAATTTAGCATTAGACAAGCTAAATTCACTTAATGATGTATGATATGTCATTTGGCTATATTACTCGTCATTTGGCTATATTATTCGTCATTTTTAATGTTAATAAAAGTAAATTTGCGTTTTGTTAAATATTTATTGTAGCTGTATGAACTAATAGGGGAGGTCGGGCAAAGTGGCCACCCTAAGCTTTGAATGACTACCAATTAGATATAATATTAACATGTTTTATGTTACTTTATCAGTTTGTTCTCATAAACTAATGTAGTTTGGACATCAGATTGTTATTTTCACTTATAAACAGTTATTCAACAATATTTTTAACTTTAAGTCAAAATGGGAAATTGACCACTTTACCTTCCCAAGTTGGGTAATGTGACCTACATAAATCCACGAAGCGGGTAAAGTGGCACAATCTCAATAAAATATATATTTTGTTATATTAATTAAAGTTTTATTTAAATTGAACACATGAAATAATTAAATATGATAAAGGAACTCAAAGTTTCTTAATTATTCATTATTTTCTATTGATAAGTAATTAATCATCCACACAAATTAATCTTAAGCACAAAATTCGCAAAGAAAGTCATTATCTTCGTCATCACAGCCCGAGCAGGCTTCATGGGCCCATCGTTTACAAATAGAACACTGTATCCAGCCATCATCATGTTTTGACTTAGACCAAACTTCCCCGCAGTAAAAACAATCAGGGTCATCATGCATATCATCATCAGTTTTAGTGCATTTCTTAATTTTAGTTTTAGATTTTTTTGCACTTTTCTTTGGAACAATAGTAAGTTTAGAAACTCTCTTTGGTGCCTTCTTTTGTTCTTGTAGTGTTTTTTCTTCTTGTAATTCTTGTTTATATGGACTGCTAGTTTGCTGTACGACCCCTCTTTCTGTTTATTTTTTTTTGTTTTAGGTAATGCCTTGGGAATCGGAAACAAGTCTCTAGGCGTTACTGTGAATGATGTGCTTGGTTGTGGATCTAACATTGGCGACGATATTGTGTTTGGTTGTGCATCTAACATTGGCGACATTATTGTGCTTGGTTGTGAATATAACATTGGCGACGTTATTGTGCTTGGTTGTGGATCAACCATTGGCGACATTAATGTGCCTGCTTGCGAATCCAACAATGGTGGTGTCATTGCTAGTATTTCCTCCAGGGCATCCTGTAGAACTGATGGAGACTCTTCTCTTTCAGGTGTCTCATTCTCTTTGTTGGCCTCATTTTGTTGTGTTACTGGTTCAGCATGTGCCACATCTGTTGTATCTGCAGCCAAAAAGTCATGGTCTTTGAAGACGTGGCGGTCTATTGGCTCCAAGGGCGTCGCCAGCCTATGGCGCAGGGGGGGGCAGTTGACTTTACCTACTACAATTCATACTTTTCTCATTCTCTATGAATGAGAAAAGTAGGTATGAGTTGTAGGTAAAGTCGAGAGCACATGAAGCTTTTCACTTGTACTACGAGCCTTACATCTACAGCGATTGTAATAACAACAGTATCTTAGTACTATATACATATATATTCTGTGACAGTACAGAGTCCAATGTGTGAAGCTACACGAGCACGAGCTCTTGACTATGCAATAAAAAACTTGAGTTATAATAACATTTATTAGAAAAATAAAATAAAAAGGAGTTTGAATTTGAATAAGTGTACAGCGTACAGCGTATTTTTTTTTAAATTACCAGATTTTAATATTATAGTGGTCGTTGTTTGTTTATATTAGGTTAATTAAAACATAATTTTCGGGGATTCATTGTAAACTTCTCGACTACTTTATTATTAAAATCTTGTAAGTTTCCATGTATAAGTTTTCGGTGCACACTCATCATGGCCAAACCATTGAGGCGATTTTCACTCATAGTGCTCCTTAGCCAGGTTTTTAGTCTCCTGAGGCTGCTAAACGATCGCTCTACCGTACACGTCGTGCATGGAAGAGCGATCAAAATTTTCAACGCTTTTTCCGTGTCGGGAAAGAAGGTTTTTGCTTCTTTTAGGATATCAACAACGGTTTGATCTGTTGAGTTTGGTTTATTATGCCAGAATTGCTGCCAAAGCTCGACTTCAATTTTTATGTTTGGTAAATTATAAAACTGAGCGATAGTTTCACAAGTTTCTGTGAGATTTTCGACTGACATCGTTTGCATTTGTGCGGGGTGTAATTTAGATAAAGCAAATGATGGAGTATTTTCTTCAGCAAAGCGTGTTTCAAGCGATGTAATAACGGAGTCCAAGTATGGTATTATCAATGATCTTTTCCAGAATTCTGAAGGGCTTTCTGCTGGGTGATTGCTTCGATGACGTTGTTTCCCAACAATGCGTGGCATTGAAGTGATATCCTCCTCCAGGCCGACTTTCTCCGCAACAACAGTAGCATCCTTTATGATTTCATCTGTGACTCTTTCGGGATTATCACGGTGGCTCTTAAGCAATTGCAAAATGCGTTTGACGTGTTGCGAGGCCTTCACCACATCCAAAGCTATGGATTGGAGTGCGTTGACAACAGGTTCCAACAAAGCAGAGTATTTAGCTATCAAAGTAATACAAAGTATAAACGAAATTTTGAAAGCAGCCGCATGGAGTTGAAAGGCGTTTTTTCGAGTCGCACTGTTTCCTTCGCGCGATAAGTTTTCTAAGGCTTCCAATATAACAGGAAAATTGTCCTTAAATACTCTGATAGTTTTATGTTTCTCACTCCATCTTGTTTCGCAGAGCCTGGCAATATTAGGAACCAATTTTCTTCTCAAAACAGATTCCCGAAAAAAATTAATAATATCTTTAGTGGTTCCCATGGTGTTTCGAATTTCAGGAAGAATATTGAGATCATTTATTACCAGATTCAGTTTATGGGACGAGCAATGAAAGAACAATGCTTTGGTATATTTTTTGCGCAGTATCGCTTGTACTCCACCGTCTTTTCCGGACATCGTCGAACAACCGTCAAATCCAAAACCAACGCATTTATCAGCAGGATTAAGGTCTTCTTTTGTCAGAAACTCATCGATGCAATATGCAATAGATTTCGCATCCAGACCTTTCAGCTCAACAAATCCGACGAACATTTCTTGGACCTCATTGGCTTTCTCGTCAAAATATCGCAGCCCAATTGATAATTGTTCAGTACCGGAAATATCAGCTGTTTCGTCTGCTAACACACTATAAGCTTCTGCTTCTTTTACTTTTTTCACAATGTCTGCCTTAATAACATCTCCACAAATTGCGATAATTTCATTTTGAATATCGATGGATCGATAGCTTGCATTCTTTTTCCCATGCTCAATGTGTTTCTTCAAAACTAAATCTCCCGCGTCAATTCGTAGCTTGTATAAGTCCTCGAGAATACCTTCGCCATAATGTTTTCCTCTCAGAGCTAAGTCGTGCGACCCGCAAAACGTAATGCAAGAAATAATAGATGTTATAATTTTTCGGTTTTCTTCAATAATGCCCTGGGAGTATTTGTTGAGTTGTAAATCTACAGGCACACTTCCAAGAAATGATTTAGCGGCTTCCAGTGCCATCTTATGGAAGTGGGTTTCCATGTGCTTTTTGCAATGCTCGTGAATGTCTTTGAACTTACAAAACGGCCTTATGATAAATGACCCTAATACGCCTCTAAAAGAATTTGGATTTGGCGGGAACAACGTACAATATTTACAAAAGGCTCCTTTTTGGTGCCTGGAATAGGCCAACCATGGAGAGTACGTTTCCAACCATGAATACTTGAATTTCCTCTTTAAATGTTTAGCGTCTTCCGCAAAGTCATACGTCGCAGACGGAGACCAAGTGTTGTCAAGCAATTCTTTCTTCATTTCAGTCGATAACATTGATGCTTGTCCAATAAATTTACCGATGTCATTTTCGTTGCAGTCATTTATCGAAGAGTCGGGAACTAAGTCCGGTTCTTTGGATGTGCTAGGTCTCTTCAGGTCACCCACGGAATCATCGCTGTCACTGCTTGCTCCTTCAGGTTTCTTTCTTTTTAAAACTGCAAAACAAAATATTTGAAATAGCTACAACTTCTTCTGGTCCGCAATTCACATTGAAAGCATAAATGCGCTTCAAGACGGCGGCAGGCTCGAGCCCGCGCAAGAACGAGCGTCAACGATATTTTTGATATCAACAGTCCTAGCTATTTCGGGCGGTTTAACCGCCGCGGCTATGCTTGCGCGGTCTCGGGCATCCTCGCTCGACCACTCTAGAGCGGGCGCGACGACACGCACACGCCGGAGTCTCAAGCATACGCGAGCCGACTGTGCCGAATCGACACTGCCGATATTCATTCATACAATTTTCTACTTTAAGCTATGGTAATACGGTCCTATTTTCGATTGAGCCATTAAATTGAGCAATTTTCCTTTTGGTTTAAACTGACGACCCTTAAGAATCGGATATCGTGCCTAGAAAGGGATTTTTTGCGATTTTAAAAACCGATGCAAAATCAGCATTTATAATCAAATCAATTGACGTTATTTTACGAACGGAAAATACGAAAGCTAAACGCAAGTGATACTCACCAAAAAACTTTCTGATGTCCATATTGATTATGTGGTCACAGCAACTATTTAGATGTGATAATAGCGCACAAAACAAACGTAAAAGCGGGCAGTGGCAACGCTAACGCACGAATAAATGACAGACAGACGCTAAAACAAAGGCGGCTGTGCGGAGGGCGCGAGCGCCGCGCGGTTACATGTTGCTTCCCCACTCCCCCTCTCCCGCTTCAACGATGGATAGAGCAGAGTGTAGTTGAGCGTACGGAATATTAGGAGTGGAATTGGTGAATTCATTCGAGTTTCGACGTACGGGAATGATTGTTCAAGGCTTGAACTTCAAGCAAATTAACTCAAAGACTTAGGACTTTGGTTGCATTATATTTGGCAACTTTTTTAGAATCTCTAGGGGGGGGCAGCTGCCCCTACCTGCCCCCCCTTGGCGACGCCCTTGATTGGCTCTATTCCACATTTTCGAAAACCATTGACTGCAATAGACTGTTGGGCTGCCTCACTGTAGGCTTCGCCAAAGAGTTTGCTGAATTGGAATACAGTTATTGCTCTTCCTGGGTTATTGCGAAGATACTTCTCAACTGCACGGATGTAATACTTGTTCACAGGTCCCATGAAAGACACATCCAGTGGTTGAAGCCTGTGACTGCAGTGTGGCGGCAAACATAAGACTGTGGTGTGATTTATTCTTGCCAATTCAATAAAATCCAAATTTTTGGTGTGTGTATTATGTCCATCAAGAATCAGGAGAGCTGGATCATCTTCAGTTGGCTTGGCGAATTTGAGGAAATGTTTAAACCAATCTGTAAAAATGTCCAATTGCATCCACCCTGACGAATGACAAGCAAATCCTGTGCCTGGTGGTGCCCCATCTTGAAGTTCCACCTTCATTCTTTTTCGGGGAAAAATAATAAACGGTGGAATAAAGTTTCCACCAGCCGCCATACAAATTACAACGGTGCTTAATACACCCCGCTCTGCTGAGGTGATAGCACCCACCTGCTTCTTACCCTTTTGCGCTAATATTTTAGAGCTTTTGCTCTGCACCGTCGTAAAACCAGACTCATCCACATTAAAAATACGATGAGGTGGGCAGTTTGTTTTAGACCTTACCTCTTCCAGTAGGTCAAAAAATTTCATGACACTTACTTTATTAAAGCCCTGTGCTCGAGCAAGAGAGGTTGCTTCTGGGCTTCTTAATGTCAGTTCCGGATGACGTTTTCTAAAAGCAGAAATCCATGCTTTTCCAGCCATTTGAGTATCTTTATTAAACTTGTGTTCTATATTATTGCGTTCAGCCAACTGATAGGCCAGTCTCCGTACATCCTGTAAAGTTAATCCGTAAAATCGCTTTTCCATTTCTAAAATGTGATGCACCAATTCTTCTTCTTGCTCCATACTAAAAGTTGGGCGGCAAGACCCCAATATTTTTTTATTTTCAACAGCTTCTTTGTTTATTCCTTTTACACGTCTTTTGAGCGTCGATCGAGGAACTTTGAATTCTTTGCTAGCCTTGAGGAAGCCCATTTCTTCGTTTCGCACAGCTCTTATAGCTTTTTCCATCGCATCCGGATCCCATGTCTGTTGCTGCGACGTCCGTTTGTACGTACTTGGCATATTATTACCTAAAACAATACTAAACATTACTTATATTTACTGGAAAAAAATGCACAACGACGGGTAAAGTGGCCTACTAGGTCACTTTACCTACCCACTGGATAGGTCACTTTACCCGAAACGGAACGCGACGAAAAAAAAACGACTCCAATGTCAAATGAGGTTATATTATCCTCCTTTGCCGTGAAATAAACACTTCATTACAGCGACTAAACCGGTAAAATATCACATTGTTTATAACTTATGTTAAACACAGTAATAAATTACAATGTTTAAACCACTCACCTTAGATCAGAGACCACGAAAATCACTTTTTTTGGAATAAAACCTTTCCGCGTGAACTAAGCGTGTCCGTGTATACTGGAGCAATATGGCGTCGGGCATTGGATTATTTCCACACGCCGTTGACAGATGGCGCTTGTAGGTTGATCCTTAAAAACGAGGTGTCTACTTTACCCGCCTGGGCCACTTTAACGAACCTTCCCCTACCTTTGTCATAATATTAGGGTGAGTGGGGGTAAGTCGGAATGGATTTTTGATCAGATAAACAGTGTTGATTTGAAACTGTTGTGAAACAAAGGGATTTAAGTCAAATGCATAAAATGATGTTTTGGGTAAATAAGTATAGTCAACTTGTTTCTATAATGTTGACAGCAATATTTTTGAAATAATATTTTATGAAAAAAACGTTAGTAAAATTGGTCTTAAGAAAGAAAATATATAGGGGAAAGATGAAACGCTGAAGGGGTAAGATTGAAATAGTGACTAAAATCGTGTTCATGGTCATTATGCTTGTGTGGTGATCAATAAACCTTCCGCTTCAATAACCTTAATAACTTGAAAATCAGTTACATTCAAAAATCGCATTATAAATGCAAGAAAAAATAATTTATCAAATAAAATATATCGATATTAAATTACCCCGTTGAAACGGCTGGCAGCAGGGGTTCTCAACATGTTTTGGATATTAAAATAATTAAATAATCATGCTCATGCATGACTGTCAAGTCTAACTCGGGTTGATAAATAAAACACACGTTTTCATTTAGTACCACGTAGCGTACATTATAATTATTTTTATAAAATAAACCACGACAGCAGAATACAATTAAACATTATTAATAATATTATTTCAAAGGAGGTAATACCTAAACATCACAGTTAAATAAAATCAGTCGGTTATAAGTACTACTTTTAAAACTAAAAATAACCTCTTATCAAAAATATAAAATTTGGCTTTATCGGATCAGTTGGTAATTCCGCAAAGCAGAAGTAAGTAACTACAATATAAAAAATCACTTACTCGTATTTTTGCGTCCCTTAATAATTAATAAAAAAATACAACAAAACTAGGCACTCTTGCCTTTATAAACCTTAGTAAACAGTACTATTATAATCACTGCCAAATTGACATTTAAATTCTAGATAATTGTAAAAAAAACACCGTTCTTGTGTTCATTAGAACGCGAAAAATCACTGAAAACTGAAGAACTAAAAAAAATACAGGGTTATTGATAACCCTTAAGGATTAATATATAAGATAAGGAGTAGGTAGGTAGATAAGGAGGAGATAGATAAGGAGTGGACAGTGGAAATAAAATAATTATTATGATTATGGGTATATAATAGAACTAAAAATATATGTACATATAAATATATATGTATATATATATATATTTCTATGGTGGGAAATATATTCCCTTTACCGGTCAGATTCTATCAATAACTAATCTCTATTGCATGCTCTTTTCTCGCGCTAGACCTATTTTATTGCAGTAATATACAATTATTTTTTTGGTAGTATATCAAATAAACATCTTTACAAAAATCAAGTTTTTTTATTTTATTTATTACAAAAAATCAAGTTTTTTTTATTTATAACAAAATTTTAGTTTTTTTATTTATTACAAAAATCACTTTTTTTATTATTTATTAGTATTTTTACGTATAACAAAAATCTAATCTTATTTTTTATGAAACTCACTGAAACAAGGTGCTATGCATAGTGCGACTTGGCATTTCGCACACATAATTTTCGATCGTTTATCGTTCGTTTTAGTGCTACACATTTTACATCTCTTGTATGACTGCAACTGGCACGGCATGTGATCGCCCACGTTGGTATACCGTACTTCTTCGGGGACAGCACTGATAGTTTTTTGACGGTTTTCATTCGCGAGCTTCCGCCTGCTAACATAAGATGGCATACCGCCGGTCGAGCGTCTCTTCCTGCTGGTAAAACCACCTATCAATCCTCGTGCTAAGCCGACTCTAAATTCAAGATGGGAAAGCGTACATTTTTTATTGCTTTTGTACAACAAGAAAGCATTAGTTATGCTCGTGTCAATGAGGAAGTAGAAAAGTCGCAGCCACCATCTCTTACTCCGCCTGCCCACTGAATACGTGCCTTTCAGCTGATCAAAATGATCAACGCCACCCATTCGCTTGTTGTATTCTTTTACGACAAGTGGGCAAGGTACATTCTTTTTTGAACCGTCTTTCTCAGTTCGTGTTACATGTGTTTGAGCAACTTTAGGGTGGAACGCGTTACTCATGAGAAGTACCTCTTTACTGTCTTGCCAAACTACAAATGCAACATTTTTTTGTACTCTCCATTTGAAGTGTCCTTTCGGCAGTTTCAGCTTTGTTTTATTTTTTATTATTAGCGGCATTTCCGCCCGGTGCCTGCGTACTGTTCCCGTCGCATAAATTCCTTTTTCATGTAAGTAATCCAACAGCTTATAATCACAGAAAAAATTATCAAATGTTAAGTGAACATTCTTCATCTCTAGTTGTATTAATTTTTCAGACAACTTTTTCACAATTTTTGCTCCTAATCCTTCTTCAACTCCATCATTGGTCTTACCGGTATATATTTCGAACTCGTATAGGTACCCACTCGCACTGTCGCAACGACACCAGATTTTATAGCCTCGTTTGATGGGCTTCAAAGGCATATACTGTTTGATGGTACTTCTGCCTTTGAAAAGGACCATGGACTCGTCGATACTCTGGGACGAGGAGTTTTTAGCGTTGATTTGGCAAGCGTTATTGATAATATTTACAAGGGGTCGGATCTTGTATAGTTTGTCGTAATCTGGGCTAGACTTCTCTGGGGTCAACAAGTTGTCATTAATATGTAGACAACGCATAATATTTTTGAACCTTTTAAGAGGCATTGTTGCAGCTACTTCTTCCACTCGAAAACCTGGGTCTGATGACCAATATAAATCAATGCTCGGAAGAATATGGTAACCCATGATAATAAGTATGCCTAAAAATGCCTTCAGTTCATTTTTATCAATGGGTGTCCACCATCCAAAGTTTTGTTGCTGAGCGTATAAATTTGTTTGGCATACTATCAGATCATATGCTTCCTCGGTAAAATATTTTTCAAAATAAACAATTGGTCTGGTTTTGCTATTGAACCCTTGGACTGGTTGCATTCGGGGTTCGTCAAAGCTACAAGGATTTGGTCTGCTAACTGTAGTAAAAGTTTTTTTTTTCCATAGTACTGGGAATAGGTGTAACTCGCCGAGGACGTGTTATTCTTCTGTTTGAATCAAGAATTGGACTGAAATTATCGGGATTATTATCAACTTCCTGAACTAGTAAAGGCGAACAAGGCTGATCAATCTGTTCATCAACAGACGACGGACTAGGTATTGGTATGTTATCTACTAATAAATTTGCGGGACGAGGGTCATCTATATCTTCTAGAATGTGCTGAAGGCGGATTACACTAAAATTTGGGCATTCGTCGTCAGATTCTAAATTATCGTCCGATTGATCAGGGTCATCGGGTAGGCCAAACATGTCTTGAAGGGCCTCCTCTACTTCGTAATCCTTCAAGTGACGATCCATTTCTAAAACAAAGCAAAAAAAAAGAGTTTCAAGCCATACCAAGCAACACAAAAACGAACGCCACACAGACAGAGGGAATATTCAAACCACCGTAAAATTTACAGGCAGAAGGGCAAAGGGAATATACAACCCACCACAAAAAATCAAGATTGTCCAAAACCGCGTATAGCAAACTTGAAAATATTTACATTTTTTATTAGAAGAAGCTCACGTAAACCATAAATAAAAGAACTTACCTTTCGAAATTTGTAGATCTTCGAGATAAACCCTGCTTCAAACTAGTCGAAAAAAAAAGTACACTTTTACAACTTCTCTGTGCTCTCATGAAAAAAATATTTATGTCAACTGTCAAAACTGTCATTGTCAAAATGTCTATTGACAATCATAAAACTTACCTGAATGAAAAATACCGCTGGTGGGACGTAATTTCGGCGAAAAAAAAATAAAAATCATGGTGGTGAAAATATCACCTCTAACTTATAAAGGGATAACTAACAACCTCTCAGGACTGAATTGCTAGGATCATAAACTGCGACTTTTGACTTTTTTTGTTGACCTTTAATAATTCATTACATTTTAATTTATTTTAGACTTTAATACGTTCAAAAACGAACTTTACGTTTAGCTAAGGAAAGCACTAGGCACGTTCTGAGTTCGGAACATTTAGAGCGATGTATTTAATTTTTTTTTGCATGAAAGTCTGACGAATTAAAATCTTATGAATTATTAAAAGTTATAAAATAAAAGTTATTATTTATGATCCTAGTAATACGATCCTGAGAGGTTGTTATTGTTTCACCAATAACTCTGTTTAATAATATAAAACAACATAAGAATTACAAAATATTACTGGATATTATATTTTTTGAGATCAACGTTAAATATTAGTTGACCACGTCGAGATATAACGGGCTGAGGTAAAACACAAATTCTATCTGCTTTAGATTTAATAACACAGATATCTTCTACAATAGGATAACTAAACGTTGTTTCGGATTTTGACTGTTTTTCCTTTCGTACAAATTTTACAACTGGTATTTTATCATCAATCGATAAAATTCTACCTATGAAATGTATGACACTTTTTTTAGTTGTGAACTGAACTACAAGCCAGTCATCTTTTTTTAATTGTAACGAACTTTCGTCATAAAATTTTATGTCGCTTAAGCCAAAAGGCAGTTTTGCGTCTGGATCAATGTTTTCTTCATCTTCTTGGATTTTCAGGCATTGTTCTAAGTAGTAGTCCATATTTTCATATTCAGAATCGGTATCTGCAGTCATAAACTCTGTTTCGCTATTGGAACTTTCTGTGTCGGTACTTAACGTTAATTTAGTTTTCTTTTTTTTCCTTTTGGTTACCACCCTTTTTATCAGCTCTTTTTTTAGCTGTTTTATAGTCTCACTTGTCTCTCCACTTAATTTTTTTTTCTGATTAAATGCATTTATTTCCTTAAGTATTGTATCTTCATGATTTCTTTTCACTTTCTTCCTTGGTAGTCTGTGTGTTTCAATCTCAGTATTAGTTTTATTTTGAATCAAAGACTCCGTTATTACCTCAGCCCCTATTGCCACCCGTTTCTTCTTTGTTTTGATATTAGTTCGTGGACTTTGTTGAACCTTTTGATGTAAGAGGTCTTCAAAACTCTAAGGGTAGTTAACTACCTCATTAGAAATAATCTTAATTTTAGACTCCGCACTAGTTATGGGTTTTGTTTGAATATTAGATAGGCAAATCGGTAAATCATTTTGGTTGTTTGCCACAAATGATGACGCCTGCTCTTCATGCTTTGTCACATTTACCAGCAAGTGGACTGATTGAGAAGTTTCAGGAAGCATAAATGAAGACTGTGGACTATGATTTGCCAAAAATGATGACGCCTGCTCTTCATGTTTTGCCACATCTACCAGCAAGTAGACTGTTTCAGAAGTTTCAGGAAGCAAAAATGAAGACTGTGGACCTTCAAGGTCTTAAATTGTCCCATCGTCACATATCCATCTATTAATTACATTAAGGCTAAGTTCAAGTCGACACGGGAGAGTTAACATCTAACTGAAGAACAGGTTGTGGAGGCTGAAATACGTTTTCTATTTTATGCTTTTCTATCCAGCGCTTGTAAGATCTTAGATCATACTTATCGACTGAAATTACATCTGAATTAAAAGGACATATTCTTGTTTTTATAAAGCCGTTGATAATAGTTTCAGATTTTGTATTATTCCATACTTCTGCAAATAAGTTAGAAAACACTTTTTTAGGTAGCTTCCCACCAACGTTATGTCGCTGCCATTCAACTAACTTGGCATCCCAGCTAGATTTGAAAGATTTAAATACAGCCACATCCAGTGCCTGTAAAAGATGAGACGTATGTGGGGGTAATTTTAATATTGTGACATGATGTTTTCGTGCCAACCACTTTTATATCAACATGAGTGCTATGACCGCCGTAGACAACCAGAACTGGCCTTTCTTCGCCGAGTCTTGGAATAAATACTTTTTCCATGTAATTGTGGAATATTTCCGTCTCCATCCATCCTCTTTTACTAGCTGCGTAAGTTAACTCTAAATTACGTGTGTCAGCCATCCAGGTGTTCCATACATATTTACCTTTAAATATGATTAAAGGAGTCAGTTCTTGTCCGCCGGCACTTACTGCTGTTAGAACTGTTATATGTTCTTTGCCTGTACCGTGAGTTGTTCGAGAGCATGGCGCACCCTTTCGCCCAACTACTTTGGTTTTAGAGGGATCCAAACTAACGGAAGTCTCATCAAGGTTCCAGATGAGTTCTGGCCTTTGTTCTAGACCTAATGTCTTTAGAGTAGCCTGCAATAGACTAAAATATTCACCCACGATGAACGGATCTGTATTCTTTCGTCTGACATGCTCAATAGATTGAGCCTTTTTTAATGATAATCTATGTCGTTTTCTAAAATTTGTAAACCAATCTGGTCCTGGAACTCCACTATTAAATGGTGTTGATATCCCATTCAAATGAACGAATTCCCTTACAAGTGAAAACACTTCCTTTCTGGACAATCCAAATCCCCATTTTTCTAATACTGCAAGTCCGTTCGCCAACTGGGTTTCTATTTCAAGAGGCAAAACCGGTGGACGCCCTAGAGTACTGCTTTTTATTCCAGTTTTTTTATGTAAGCGATTGTGCAGCGTAGCGACAGGTATGTTATATAACTTAGCTGCTGCGTACATGGTTAATTCTTTATTCTCCACTCTCTGTATTGCAATCGCTAAGTCCTCAGGAGTATAACAAGTTGCCCGTAACGATTTCCTTATATCGAGGCATGTTGAACCTAAAATGAAAATAAAAAATTATCTATATTATTATTCAAGTTGAAATTGCATATTTAGTGTTCCATACCGTGGATGATTTACAGATCGCAATTCAAGGTCTTTTTGATATTTATGTATAAAAAATAGAAATATGAAAGAAGCATACCTACCTAAGTACAGATACATTATCACAGTAATCAGCATAACATGCCTGTATTCACCGGAGGGTAAGGCAGAGGTGTATCTTCTTATCGTGTTGATCAATGGTATTATATTTTTTCTAGACACTGGTCTATAAAAAAAATCTTCTGGTTTGTGAGGCTGAGTACTGATTTCACCACACAAACCAGAGGTGTTACAGAACACTAATATTTTGCCAGCTATGTGTAAGTATAGAAGATAATCCGTGCATTAATCGAGACTCCCGGCTCTTATAGAGAGATTCCTAATGGAAAATCAAAAACACAGCCTGACCTGGGCATCGAACCCAAGACCTCATGCACAGCAGCTGCGCTTGCGACGACCATCGAGGCAAATTCTGGTTAATAATTTCCCTACCAAAGGAAATTATTAGAGAAAATTAACAATACCATAACAGTAGGTATCCCTAATTTGTTTAAATAAGTGACCACAGTGGTTTTCGGATGATTAGAATAGAAGATACAAATTGAAGTACATCAGAATGAAAACTTTAACCATGGATTCAGTAGGTACATAATTCTAGACGGTTCACCCTTGTTTGATAGAACAACGTTTGATTATAATATTACTAAATCGAACAACGTTTAAGAAAATCATCACTTTGTATAATATCGTTTGACAGAATTTTCAGTTCATCGAATATTTATTTGCTATAACAACATTTGCGCTAATGATCAAAAGGTATAATGTTCATTTGATGTAATGTTCAGATGGTATAAACATGTATTTTATCGAATATTCAATTGGTGTAATGTAATGCAGAAAAAAATCATTGTAAATATTTAAAAATTATTTATTTTGAACAAGAAAACAGTTAAACTAATCTTAAATTACTTGCAATTGCTTTTAGTAAATCCAGTTTTGTATACGTTTCAAAATTGCGCAATATGGTCTCAATATTGTCATTTTTTTTAGTGCAAATCTTCTTCTGCTTTGCACTAGGTTCTCCATTTAAAATACACTGTATTTTTCCTTCAACTATATTCATTTCGGCAAGCAGTATAGTAGACAGTTCATAAAATCCGGGGTTTCTTTTATCGACTATACTATTTAACCTGTGGTGCCACGCTTCCACATTATTTTGTGTGCGTGGCAATTTTAAATGGTTCAAATCATGATAACTCCATAAGCTAGGTGGAAACTGGGAGGGTTGCCATTCTTTCCTACGAAATAATTTTCTGCAAACCATTTGGCAATTAATGCACTTTTTTCTGAACAATTTTCTTCCCAAACTTTGAAGTACTGTGGTATTGTTGAATGTGGTAGGAAAGATAAAGCCATGAGACACTTAATTTCCAAGCTGAAGCTGTAATCCGTTCCGTACAGTTTTGCAAGGCCACTTGATTGAATCTTCCTATAAATAATTTGTCCAAAATGGAACGAACAGCATTTAACCATAATATTTTCCAAATTTTGTCGTGCACATTGAATTGCAGTAATTTCGAAGTCCATCATACAATATATCACCTTTATAACAATATCGTTTTCACAAAAATACTCATTAATTAAGTCGAATATTTTATTGTACGTTGTTTTGTCCTTATTAGTGCACAACACAAATACTAACGGCACGGTGGACCTATGTTCATTCAAAATTCTAGAATGAATTGTATACAGTTGTAAAAATAATTCTGGTACAGACTTAAAAGTACCATCCATATATATGTTGAGTCATCAATTTCTTTGTTGATAAAAGAATAACTCTCTTATTATCATTAAATATTTCATCCTTAATTACCATGTTTCCTTTTTCTAATTTAAGATAATCATTGTTAATATCAAAATATATATCTTTTGGTTCAACAAACACAGGCTTATTTTTACGCTTTTCTCTGTAAATTATTTGCTTTAACGCACTGGTCGTTGGTAACTGTGATGCAATATCTAAATCTGTACTTTTTAAGACTGTTTGCAAAATCTGACACGGTTTTAAACGGTTGTTCTTATTGCTTCTTCTTTTAATTCACTTATTACACTTGAAGTTAGTAATTTACATGCACTGGGTTCGTGATTATGTTCGCCGTGGCTTAACACTGTATGTTGATCATTATCTGTGTCGCGTATAGTTATAGCACGCGACGAACACTTATCCTTGTTTCTTTGTTCACAGGACCAATAGTATTTATTCACCACTTCCTTATTTTTGTTGAACGAAAACCCATCTATATTTAGCTTCATTCCACCTCTCTTGCTAAGGAATATGCTGCACATTTCGAAACAATTTTAATTACCTATACTAAACAATTTAGCACAAAAAATAAATAATGTTTACTTAGTAATAACTTATGATGAGACACAAATCATTATAGTGCATGACAATGACAACCTGCATGATGCATTTTTCTTGGTACTACCTTCATATTTACAATAATAGTAAATCACAATATTGTTCCACTTACATCTACTAGATGGCGTTAGAAGTACGGCGCGCGGCGTGGCATTAATTCGATAGGTGAAGAACAATGTTAGTTTATAGACGATGAAAGACGAAACGAATTATTAATGAACTAAATATTCGATACGATCTTTCGACTAAATCATTATTAGTGTAGTGAAACATTAGTTTAAATAAAATTAGTGCATTTGAAAATTCGGCGAAATGTTCAAATAAATAATTACGCTAAATAAAAATTTACCAATGAATTATTCGGTCAAATGAATAATTCTTCGAAATGACTTTATTGCAACTAAAATTCGATTTAGTAATATTATATCAAACGTGGTTCGATCAAACAAGGGTGAACCATTCTAGACACCTTAACGTAGAATTTATTTATCCGCTTAAAAAATCAGCTGTATACATCGGTACATTTTAATCGTGTAAGTATTGCACTTATGTACAGAGCATCTGATTTTTTTTAAGCCGACAACCGGTTTAACTCTAGAGAGTCTAGAATTATCTAATAATTTTATGACACAAGTTTTTGATACGATGATACGACTTTTTCCATGGGCTGTAAAAGATCAACATAGTCTTCTATTATCAGCCAGTCCTCTGCGTTCAAGCTTGGTGGAGGTGACGTAAGCAGAGGTAATGTTGCTGATAGGGGAACTTTGGTTCTCAACAATCTCTGCAACATATAAAAACTTGAATTCCACCTCGTCTGTACGTCTTGTTTAAGTTTAATTACATCTAAATTCATTTGGCTTTGCATTTCTCTCAGTGCATTGGACGATTTTATGCTTTGCTTAAAATGAGTGACAATGGCGCGACTTTTTGTAATGACCTCTAACACAGCGCCATTTTTTAAATGAGGGAATGCGTCATTTTCTGTTTTAATGCAGTCTTTGACAGATAAATTTATGGTGTGTGCAACACAGAAATGATTTCTTTTATTTAAAAAATCTTTTACCGCCTTTTTCATGCTCGAGGTATTGTCGGTTACAATAGTAACTATTTTGTCGATAATATTCCATTCTGTTAAAATAGCTCGCAAACCGTTTGCTATATTTAACCAGGTATGATGTTCTGCAAGTTCAGATGTTGATATAACAAGCGAATGTAATTTCGAACTTTTAATGAAATGATCAGTAACACTAGTATAACTTTTTTGACTATCTGAACTCCAAATATTCGTTGTTAGGGCAAAATATTCTACATCTTGTAATTTTTGTTTTATTTCAGAACTGCATATGTTATATTTTTCTTCCAGCATTTGAGTTAATTTTTTTCTAGATGGCAATACATAATCAGGATTTAATTTTTTTGAATATTTTATAAAACCCTCGTTTTCAAAAATTTTTAGGGGTTGCATATCTTGTTATTAGGTCTAGTAAGGCTTCATCACCAGCTTATTGGTTTATTTTATAAGGAGCAGTTAAGCGCATCTGTCGCGCCCGCTTTGGAGGAGGCTGAGAAGGCTCAGGAGCTGAACCGCCAACGGTATTATTCTCCTCCCGATTCTCCGACACACAAACACCGGACACACTTGGCATTGGCAAGTCAATTCTCGAAACCTCACACTCACTACTTGCACATTCGTCTCTGGGTAAATTTGCACCAACGGTTTCACTGTATTGAATTACGTGTTTCTTTTTTAAGTGGTTCACTAAAGTAGTGGTATTTCCACTATATTTATACTGACAAGACCATAATTTGCAAACTACTTTAGTATTGTCATCCGTTTTCGAAAAAAACACCCACGCAACACTTTTTTTACTTCCAGGAACAACCATTCTGAACTTAATAAAGTCAACAAAACTAATAGAGGAAAGTCACCAAATATGGAATACTATTTTGTTTTTGGGATATAAAAAAAAAACTTCATATAAATTAAAACAGTTTAATGTTTTTACTAATCAGTCATACATTTATATGTAGTAATTAACAGCCTTTAATCAAATATATTAGTTATCAAATTAAAATCTAACATAAAAAACAAAATCACAAATATGGAATAGGTACCCATATATGGAATATAAGCATAAATCAACATAACAATAACAAAAATGGACATTAATATCTTTGAGATCAATTAAATAAATATAACATATTGTGATAAATGAAAGAAGTTACATAATTACTTGCAAAAGTCACAGATCCAAGTATCAAACTCTGGACCAGCACAATCATAATGTGCCCAGAGCCCACACATCAAGCATTTAATCCAGCTTTCTCCACTTTTATCCATGGAAAAAAGTCTTGAACAGAACATACATTCTGCATCAGCAGAGTCAGGAGGTACTTGGTCCATCAACTCATCATGTTCACTACCTTCATCAAACTGGATAACGTCTAGTTCCTCAGAGTCTTCTTCTTCACTATCATCCTTATTTTTCTTCGTTTGTTTGTTTCTCTTCGCAGTTTTCTTCTTATTCTTTGTCTTGACTAGTTTATTTTCTTTTTCTTGTCTCTTCATATTTTTATTTTCTAAATCAGTTTTGTAGGGAGAAGATGTTATGACTGCTGCTACAGCAGCTTTTCTTCCTCTGCTAGATACTTTTCTTCGTTTCTCTGGCACTGGACTTATGGCATACGGAGACACCAGACCCAAACTGCTGCGATTAAGCCCAGAAGTCGAAGGTACAGGTTCAGGTTGTAAATTAGCAGTTGTTTGTGGTGCAGGTATTTCTACCAGAACTTGACCAGTTTCAGATCTTGATTCCAGCGGAGGGATATTGGTTGTACAACCGTCTATTAAAGCATTTTGTTGCGCAGCAATAAAGTCCACATCACTGAAGACATTTTTATTTAAAGGCCACAATCCAGTAACTTTGAACCCGTTGGCTGCGATTTCGCCTGTTTGTACTTTCAAATAGGATTTGCCAAACAGCTCCACAATATCATATGGACTTAGAGGTCTGTTGTTGTCTCTAATCCACATGCGTATTTCCTCACTATAGTATGTTTTTAAAGGCCCCATGAAAGTTTTATCTAATGGCTGCAATTTATGAGTCGTATGAGGAGGTAACGAAACTATGTCCACGTTATTTTCCCTAGCAATATCTATTATATCGATATTGTGAGTATGACTATAGTGTCCGTCTAGTATCAGTAAAACCCTCGATTCAGGAGTCGGGTTGGTGTGTTGAATAAAGTGCTTGAACCAGTCTGTAAAGATGTTCATTTGTATCCACCCTGATGGGTGTGCAACTCCGACTGATCCTGGAGGACAGCCTCTCATTAGCTGAGCACTCATATTTTTTCTGGGAAAAATAATGAACGGTGGCACAAAATGACCAGTAGCATTCATGCAAACAACTATTGTCATCAGAGATCCTCTTTCTGCTGAAGTCAGTGCAGCTACCTGGCGTTTACCTTTGTGGCCGATGATTTGTGGTATCTTACTTTGTACTATTGTGAGGCCTGATTCATCCACGTTGTAAATACGATTTGGTGGATAGTTATTCTTAGCGTAAAGCTCTTCAAGGAGGTTGAAAAAGGCTTCCACTTTTTCTTTATCAAATCCAAATGCTCTGGCAAATGATGTACCAGTTGGTCTTCTTATCGAAAGTTTATCTTTATGACGATTTAAAAATAACTTTAACCACTTTTTTCCAGCCATACCTGATTCACCGAAGGGATTCTGCAAATTGTTTCGCTTTGCTAGCATGAACGCCATACGGCGAAGATCAGTTCTTGTTAAACCGTGAAACTTACTCTCCATTATTAGTATGTATTCTACTAGCTGATGTTCAAGTTCGGAGCCCAAGATAGTTTTTCGTCCTAATGTAGTAGCTGCTGCCACTTCTGGAGACTGTTCATCTTTTTGGCAGAGACGAAATAAAGTTGTCCTAGGCACTTGAAAATGCTGTGCCGCTTTCAAATACCCCATTTTCTTTTCCCGGACGAATTTTATAGCTTGTGCCATTTTTTCTTCATCCCAGGTTTTTCGTTTGGTTGATTGTGAACCGGACATTCTAAAAACAAACATTACATATATTTTTTAGCAAGCAAGTACATATCTATCATATGAAATATTATATCTAATTATGGAATATTCCATAATTAGACACCGACGACTGTCCATATTTGGATTTTTATACTAGTTCAAACTCTTCTAAATATTTTTTTAAGTCACAATATTTTGAAATTAAAAGATCACAAAATGGTGAAATAAACATAATACCGATATACTAAATAGTATAACACTTATGTATACAAACATATCAGCTGGTAATACTCATTTATTACTTACCTTTAAAATTTTCCGCACGACAACAAAACAAAACACGCCTGCCACACGTGAAGTGTTCGCGCAACTGACTCGATGGTGTGAGTGCGATAGTTAGTAGACCGAATGGAACAGAAGATGGTCGAGTGTTGCGTTTCATACTTATAGTCTGTTACATACGGATCCCTAATGGATATCGTCGACCTAGCAATTCATTCGATTGACGTCGGAAACATGAAAACTGCATCGTCGACACCTGGGCCAGCCACGAGCCGCCGACGCAGCAAAACGGCATATTAGCAATAAGTTATTTTTATTAAGTTTTTGGTCATTCCATATTCTAGCATCGAATAGGTTTCACTAAAATTAATTGTAATTTCTTTGTTCTAAAATAAATTAGTTTAAAGTACTTTGGTTTTTTTTCGAGCCTCCGCCTGCAGTCTACGTAATTGGCGCAGTCGGTAGGATACTCACAGGCTAGTTCGCGTTTTGCATTAGAGTCATCTTTCTTCGATATTCGCAATCGCGGGTCGCCTGGGCGGCTATCAAGTCACGTCACGAGTATCCTGAACCTACGTTGGAGCTGCGGAGCCGGGTGGCGAATCCAGACATCGATTCACGAAGAAGAGCCAGAGATGAAACATATGTAAGTGCACTAGAATCTTTCTCGTGTTGCTTCCTTCTTCTACTCCTAAGTTATTTTTATGTCCAAGATTTTTCATCACGATAGATCTTACCCCCGGGAACCTGCATCACGACAGGCGCGCCGGCATTTAGTAGATATTAGTAGAGATATAGATAGCGAATCAGATTTTAATTTGAATAGTTTATTTGAGCCCAATATGTCTTTTAATCCCGATACTATTTTCAAGGCCTTACGCCTCGTGCCCGATTTTGATGGAAACCCTAACGTTTTAACTAGATTTATTAACATATGCGATAGAATATTTACTCAGTATGCTAGCGCTGAACCGGGTAGCGAGTTAAATAATGTGTGCCTTTTAAACGGTATTTTAAATAAGATTACTGGGCCTGCTGCATCCACTATAAATTCAAATGGCATCCCCGAAACCTGGGCAGGTATTAGATCAGCCCTCATTAACAACTTTTCAGACCAGCGCGACGAAACGGCTTTGTACAACGACCTCTCATTGGCTACGCAAGGTACAAAAACCCCTCAGGAATTTTATGACCAGTGTCAGACCTTGTTCAGTACGATTATGACGTATGTGACATTACACGAGACTATCCCGACGACTATTGAGGCTAAACGAACCCTCTATAGGAAGGTTACCATGCAAGCCTTTGTACGAGGACTTAAGGAACCTTTGGGCTCGCGTATACGTTGTATGCGTCCAGAAACTATCGAGAAAGCCCTGGAATTTGTGCAGGAAGAATTAAATATAATGTATTTGCAGCAGCGTAATGACGGAGCAAAAACTCACAGCGCCCCTAAGCTAGATAGACTTCCTAACATGCCCGTAATTTACAAGCCCCCTATCATGCATGCTATGCCTTTCAACGGCGCTTCACGACCCCCACTACCTAACTGGCCTGCTCCAGTAGGTCTGCGTGGCCTTCAGCCTCAGCCCCAGCCTTTTAAATTCAATACGCCTAATCAATCACATAATCGCATGCCGACTCAAACGCAACAAATGTTCCGCGCTCCACCACCAAATTACCATCCGCATAGTAACGTTTTCAGGTTACCACCTAGGAATAATCCACCACAAAATATGGGTGCAAAACCCATGAGCGGAGTGCAACATTTCATTCCGAAACCCTTACCCATGACATCAGGTCATGACTGGCGTAGAAGCGGAAACCCACCACCGTCTAACTATTTTAAAACGCGCGAAGTTAACATGAACGAAATCGCTTTACCTGACAATTGTCTTTATCCGGTCGAATATTATCCCGAACCAGAGTTCAGCTATTACATGGACTATGGCGACTATTACATGTTTTACGACTGTGACGGCAACCCTGCTATGACTGACAGTAATGTAATTTATGACAATCAGACAAGTGACATGGAACCACAACCGGGTCCCAGCGACGCTAACCAGATTCAGAATTTTCCGAAGGACAAGCCATTAAAAGAGCAAGGATAGACCTAAACTTACAGACCCAAAGACAACTACCATACATCGAAATTTCTTGCCCTCCTCTCAAATTTTTGATAGACACTGGCGCTAACCAGTCTTTCATCAGCCCCGAGGCTGTACAAAAGTTTTTCCCTGATTACCCCCTCAACTATGACCCTTTCGAGGTCACAAATGTACACGGTGTTAGTAAAAATGATTATTCTATAACACTACCATGTTTTAACGAGTTCAACGAGACCGACTCAATTAAATTATTCATTTATCGCTTTCACGACTATTTTGACGGACTTATAGGATTAGATTTACTATCCAAATGGGAAGCCAAAATAGACTTAAAAGATTATAAGTTAATAACGCGTACCGCTACAAATAAAATAAAAGTATATAATTCACGCAATGTTAATCTGTATGAGGACATTATCCCAGCAAATAATTCTAAATTAGTTCGAATACCAATTAACGCCCCGGATGGCGATGTTCTTGTAAACGAACAGGTTTTTTGTAACTGCATCATTCATGAGTGTTTGACTACTGTAGTTAACAATCGTGGTTTTGTAGAGATAGAGAATCCAACATCCAATGATGTCATCTTTTCTTTAGACCAACCAGCCCAAGCAGAACTCTTTAACGTTAATTGTACACCAACTACACAATCAAATCGCGCCGATGATGTTTTATCACGTCTACGTACAGACCATCTTAATGAAGAGGAAAAGGCTAACCTTTTGACGCTCTGCTCCCGTTATACTGACGTATTTTACATTGACGGAGAACCATTGACTTTCACTAATAAAATTAAACACCGTATAAAAACCACCGACGAAGTTCCCGCATACACAAAAAGTTACCGATACCCTTTTATCCATCGTGAAGAAGTTAGGAATCAGATATCAAAAATGCTAGACCAAGGCATAATTAGGCCTTCAGATTCAGCCTGGAGTTCACCCATATGGGTTGTCCCTAAAAAGATAGACGCTTCAGGAAGACAGAAATGGCGTATCGTAGTAGATTTCCGAAAGTTGAATGAGAAAACCATCGACGACAAGTATCCCATTCCAAACATCAGTGACGTCCTTGACAAGTTAGGGAAATGCCAATATTTTACGACTTTAAATTTGGCAAGTGGATTCTACCAAGTCGAGATGGACCCCCAAGATATTCCCAAAACCGCTTTCAATGTGGAACACGGCCACTTCGAGTTCCTTCGAATGCCTATGGGACTTAAAAATTCGCCGTCCACATTTCAGAGAGTCATGGACAATGTTCTAAGAGGCCTCCAGAATAACATTTGCCTCGTTTATTTAGATGACATTATCGTCTACAGTACCTCTCTCCAGGAGCACATGGACAACCTGGAAAAGGTTTTTCAAAGACTCAGAGAGTCGAACTTTAAAATTCAGATGGACAAATCTGAGTTTTTAAAGCTCGAGACCGCATACCTAGGTCACATCATTAGTAGAGACGGTATCAAGCCGAACCCTGACAAAATATCTGCTATTCGAAAATATCCAATACCAAAGACCCCCAAGGAAATTAAACAATTTTTAGGCCTTCTCGGTTATTACCTAAAATTCATTCCCGACTTCGCTCGGATAACCAAACCACTAACCCAATGTCTAAAAAAGGGTAGTAAGATAACTCTGAACCCTGAATATACCAATGCCTTCGAGAATTGCAAGACCCTACTGACCAATGACCCCATATTGCAGTACCCAGACTTTAAACGAGAATTCAACCTTACAACAGACGCTTCGAATGTCGCTATTGGAGCAGTGTTATCTCAAGGGCCCATAGGATCTGATAAACCCGTCTGTTATGCCTCACGCACACTTAACGAAAGTGAGCTAAACTATAGTACCATCGAAAAGGAGTTACTTGCCATTGTCTGGGCGACAAAGTATTTCCGACCTTACTTATTTGGTAGGAAATTTAAAGTACTGACTGACCACAAACCCTTACAGTGGATGATGAATTTGAAGGAACCAAACTCACGACTGACTAGATGGCGACTCAGATTAAGCGAATATGACTTTACAGTAGTATACAAAAAAGGAAAGTTTAACACCAACGCTGATGCTCTTTCACGTGTAGAAATTCATAATGAGGAAGTGGATGAGATCAACTCATTAATTGAAAGCATAAAAGACCTTAGCTCAATGATAAATAACCCATCAGAAACACCACACCAGCAGACGAACTCCTCGACTGACACCGTACATACCAGTAATGAACATCCCATACTAGAAGTACCCATCACAGACGAGCCACTCAACAAGTTTCATCGACAGATTTACTTTACTGTAGTAGGTGACGTAAAACGCCGACCGACAGTGACTAAACCTTTCGAAAACCATACGCGAATGGCAATCCAGCTTTCAGAGGCCAACCTAGAAAATGACGTTATAAATGCTATTAAAGAATATGTGAACCCGAAGGTTAAAACGGCTATCTTGATAAATCCCCCATTGGCAATGTATTCGATAATTCCCATTATACAAGATAAATTCAAAAGCTCCTCTCTCAATTTAGTACTAGCTAAAATAGAACTGGAAAATGTCAAAGAATATCTGCGACAACAAGATATCATTCGACACTATCACGACGGTAAAACCAACCACCGTGGCATAAATGAATGTCACTTGGCCCTTTCACGAAAATACTATTGGCCAAAGATGAAAGAACATATTACAAAGTACATCAATGAGTGCACCATTTGCGGTCAAGCCAAGTATGATCGAAATCCCATTAGACCACAATTTAACATAGTTCCCCCAGCCAGCAAACCACTTGAAATCATTCACATGGACCTCTTTACAGTTCAGAATGAAAAATACGTGACTTTCATTGACGTCTTCACGAAGTACGGACAAGCCTACCATTTACGAGACGGAACAGCCATTAGCATTCTGCAAGCTCTGCTACGTTACTGTACTCATCATGGACTACCTATGACTATAATTACTGACAATGGCACCGAATTCACCAACCAATTGTTCTCTGAATTTACACGTCTTCATAAGATAATTCATCATAAAGTTTTACCTCATAGCCCAAATGACAATGGTAACATAGAGCGCTTTCATTCAACATTATTGGAGCACATTAGAATCCTCAAATTACAACACAAAGAGGAACCAATCGTTAACCTCATGCCATACGCTATCATAGCATACAATAGTTCCATCCACAGTTTTACCAAATGTAGACCTTTTGACCTATTGACTGGACATTTTGACCCCAGAGACCCGATAGACATCGACTTTAGGGAGCACATTTTACAGCAATATGCACAGAATCATAAGCAGCAGATGAAGCAGGTTTATGACATTATTAATGACTCATCTCTTGCCAATCGGACAGCCTTAATTGAAAATAGGAATAAAACTCGGGAACCAGAAGTAGAATATACCCCTCAGCAACAGGTGTTTATTAAAAATCCCTTTGCCAGCCGTCAGAAAACTGCACCACGGTATACGCAAGATACCGTACTAGCTGATTTACCGATACATATATATACTTCTAAAAAACGAGGCCCCGTAGCCAAAGCGAGGCTAAAACGTGTACCTAAAGGCAGCCAATTGTTACAGGTTTCTGCTGCTACTGACAATCCATGTGTCGCACCCTCAAGAGATAAGACTTGAGACCTTAGCTGATGGACCAGGATTACTACCATATAAACTAGGACATACTAGACTAACCACAAATTACCACTCCTTCATACAGTACATACAACTAGCTGACATAGAGGACAAAATAGACTCTGTACAAACGCAACTTCAATCGTTTAAGACCAGACTTAACAATGAGACTTACATGCTTTACGAATATCAAGTCGACTATCTTACTAACAAGCTTGACAGAGTTTTAAAGCAGGTCAAATCTTTGGAACCTTCCAGAGTCAAACGAGGTCTCGTAGATAGCCTAGGGTCAGTAATAAAAAGCGTTACTGGCAACTTAGATTATTTAGATGCCCTGAAATATGACGAAGCAATTAAAACTTTACAAAACAACGAAAATAAAGTAGTTTCAGAATTTAATAATCACATCAGTCTTAGTAAAGAATGGATGTCCCAGCATGGTACCATCTTAGACCAGCTAACCAAGAATCAGGAAATAATTAACGCAACCTTAGAACTACTTCTAGAGAAAAACGCTTACAGAGATTATAGCTTAATCAAATTTGCAAAGTTTGCCCAAATCCTAGGAATAATCACTAATAACGTAGAAGATTTAATGTTAGAAATAGTTAGAATAGAAAACATAATGGCTTTTATACGCGCGTCTAGCACTCATCATTCGATGATAGACATAGAAGTACTAAGAAATATGATAGACAAGTTAAAATCGATATACCATCAAGATCAGATTTTAAATCTGGAGTTAAGAGAATATTATAATCTCATTAAACCAGGTTCTTACTTTACTGAGAAAAGAATAGTTATAGTTTACAGCTTCCCTATAGTTTCCATAGACTCTTATGATCTATACAGATTATCTATTGTACCCAATAAAAAACAGCTTGCCCTTATACCTCCTTCTCCCTATATAGCAACTAACGAGAAATCATTCGTGTACATAGAGGCTGAATGCCCGAAGTACAGTAACATACCTCTCTGTGAAAAGAAGACGAGTCACCAAATTAGGACAAAACCAGATTGTATCCAGAAACTCATCGCCAACCAGGATCTAGAAGACACCTGCCACTTCGTCAAGATTACACTTTCCAAAGAAGCAATGGAGAAACTGGATGACCAGCATTACGTACTGTCACTACCTCAACCAACTAAAGTACAATTAGCATGTGGAAGAAAAGACTTCAACACTCTACAAGGCAGCTACCTCGTCACCATCCCTGTGGACTGCTACCTGCAAACATCAGAATTCACCATCATCAACGACAACAACGAGATTGAAGGCCAGCCGCTCAAGTTATCAAAGATCCCATACAACGAGATAAATCAGAACAACATTCCCACTCACATCATTGGCTTCAATTCAGTCAACTTAGAAGAGCTTCACAGCATCCAGAGAAAAGCAATGATGGAAAGTCCTCTGAAGATTGACAATACTCATTCGGTTGTTCTATACCATACAACCATACCATTCTACATCTTCACAATATGCGTGCTCGCACTTATCATCTTAGCGATAAGCCGCAGACATAGATGCTGGAATCTCAGAGCGGACAGCAAAGAAAAACCACAAACTGTTAAGATACATACGTACGAAGAAGTAACCAGGGACTCCAGGAAACGAGATGAACCTCCAGCAACATTTTCTCTCAACATGATCAAATAGTTGCTGATCTTCGGGGGGAGGTGTTACATACGGATCCCTAATGGATATCGTCGACCTAGCAATTCATTCGATTGACGTCGGAAACATGAAAACTGCATCGTCGACACCTGGGCCAGCCACGAGCCGCCGACGCAGCAAAACGGCATATTAGCAATAAGTTATTTTTATTAAGTTTTTGGTCATTCCATATTCTAGCATCGAATAGGTTTCACTAAAATTAATTGTAATTTCTTTGTTCTAAAATAAATTAGTTTAAAGTACTTTGGTTTTTTTTCGAGCCTCCGCCTGCAGTCTACGTAATTAGTCTTAGAGAAATGAAGGTATTCCATATTAGGATACTATTTCATATTTGGTGACTTTCCTCTACCAGAAACTGATAAAACTGCAACAAAACAATAAACAACAAACAAAGTAACAATAACAAAAAAAAATACAAAACAAATAAGCGAGCTGGCTTTTTATCTCAAAACTCTCTCTTATGAACGTCTTATAAGAAAAAGAAACCAACAACGGTTTTCGAGCGAGCCCGAATCGGCCCGATGACGACCGAACTTCGGTCGTCGGGCTGATTCGGGCTCGCTCGGAGTTGTTCGGGCCTCGCGAGTCGCGAGCTAGCCGAGCCGCCGAGGGCCGCCAGCCCACCGCACCGCCCGCAGCCCTCGTGCCCCCGGTGCCCCGCAGCGCAGCCCACCACACGCCGCGTGCACTCTCCGAGTCAACTCGGTTTGCAGATATTTTAGCTCGGGCTGACTCGCTTACTGTCTGACCCGAGTTACTCGAGTAAGATAACTCAAGTTGCCCATCACTAACGCCGGGGCAAAACTCCGCTGCTGCGACAAGTCGCGGTATGCCGGACAGAGTTCCGGCTGGATCTCATGGTGGAAGCGACTATCGCAACCCAGTGCTGGACACGCCATAATTCTGGCGGTAAGTCCCCTCTTTGAGGAGTGGCTGGAAAGACGTCACGGCGGCCTCACCTTCCGCATGACGCTGGTCCTCACTGAAAATGGCAAGTTCAGGAGGTTCCTGCATCGGATTCAGGCGGAAGAAACGCCTGGGTGTCACCATTGTGTGGGCCGCCCAAAGGACCGGTGGAGCAAACGGTAGAGGTGTGCCCCGCTTGGGTGGAGCACCGCCACGTCCTCGTGGGGGCCATCAACGGCGGCAAGGCAACGAACTCTCGCGCCGGTCCCTGGTACAGGCCATGGTTTGGAGCGTGGAGGAATGGCAGGTGATCGCCTCCTTCTGTGAAACAGTAATACTAGCGAGGAAGGCAACCACACGCACGAGGCAACGACCCGCACGCACCAGCCGCTGAAATCCCGACCCTAAAATCCAGTCAATGCGGGCGTGGGCTTGCCGAGCAATGGGTAGCCCGCCGTCCGACCGTCCGGTAACCGTTTGGTTCGAGCCCAAGTCGTCGACAGCGCGTATTGTTCCACGCGCGCCTCAGGGAGATGTCAGAAAATCATATGGGCCCAGCAGGGTCGAAGCCTACTGGGGCCAAGGGTAGTGTGAAAGCGAAACCCGGGGCCCTGAAACGAAGGCAAAGAAGGAATAGCAGTGGGTTTCTACTCAGTAAAAGTTTGACACTGTCTCCCGCTCCGACCAAGAGCGGGATTCGTCATTAGATGATTTTCCCGCCTTAAAAAAAAGCCTACTGGGGCCATGGGTTCGCTTCTGAAAGGAATACCTGGGGCCATGGAACGCAAGGCAAAGAAGGAATAAAGGAGTCGATTTTAGTAAGTAAAAGTCTGACACTCCAAGAGCGCGAGAAATCATTGGATGATTTCCCACACAAAAAAAGTGCATTTAAAGTTTAGTAAAAGGAATATATATTTATTAGTTTTGATGTTGTAACGTTGTATAGTAAATCTCAACGTTCCTATCGAAATTATCAGAGCAAGCTGCGGTAAAGACTTGTACTGATCAACAAAAATATTAGCAGGAACCTTACAACCTAATAACTTAAAATAAATAACAAACAAATAACGGAACACTTTGTTGGTGATACAATAGAATAAACTAAACTAAACCTAATCTATAACTATATACACACTATACTATACTACGTAAAGATATTGAAAAATCGACTAGTAATTACATTACGGTTCCAACTCGCTAATTCGCTTCCCGTGTGGCGGTAGTTACACATTAAAAAAAGAATTTATTAAGATCAAAGACGACTCGGCTTTGGCAGAACGCACGGTCATTGTCGATCGGACATCTCAGCTGATATACACGTTCACACGCTCCTTACGATCATTTAATATACTTAGCGTGTGTCATCTTATGTGGTTTTAAATATTCACGGCATTGATCATAAAGTTTCTTAACTTCAGTGTTAACCCCGAATTGGGTAAGTGTTGACAATTACTTTTTTTGCTTAATCATGCTGGATACGGCCATTACATGACAAGAATTGTATCACCCATATTTGTATCTTCTGTTGGTGTTTTAGTTCCTTGTTATTTTGTTGTTTCATTAGTGCTTACTAGCTTTAAGCGTAGTTTCCTTGTTTTTCCCGCTCCGGGTCTGATTGTGACATGCACACATTCGCCTTAAGCGCCTTCGTACTTCCTCTGCCCTGCGCTTACACACTGTTGCGGTCACAATCGGACAAGGATAAGCGGGAGACAAAGAAACTTATTCGACGACTGGAAAATTCCAGGGTCCAAAGTTCCGGTTCAGGCACCTGGCCTGAGATCCATCCAACCGTTCGGCAGCCCTCTGGCCCTTCGTCTACCAGCGGGTCGTCTACCTGCGGGACGTCTTCCTGCTGGCGCCTAGTCCTCGATCTCCAGCTTCATAGTGGCCAGGATAGTACTTTGCGCGCCTACCTCCATAGTCGTCAAAATAAAAATAAAAAAAGGCATTTCGAACCTGCGACCATATTTTAATAAATATTATTGTAGATAGTGCTGCGTATTATTTGTCTTGTATTAGAGATATAACCCGCAAACGCTACAATGTTCATAAGCAAATAATAAAATTTGCATCACAAAAAAAAGTAAAAGGAATACAGAAAGTCAATAGAAGTATTACTTACAATAAAATTTACAACGCGACCGAAGTAATGACATCACGCACACACTGACACTGGCGTCTCGCTTGCCGCGAAAGCACTACTAACTCTTGGAAATTTGGAATTTTGGATGTGTTCCTTAATACCAAAAATGATGAATGAAAACTTAATGTTTTTTCATTTTTTTTTTCTATAATTTGTAACTTGATTAATATAAGCTATGTTCCTACGGGAATAATATTAGTAATATTGTTTTTTATAATACAGAAAAAAACAAAATGAAAACATGCAATTTACGCTTTAAAAATATGCGAAATGAAATTCGCTTTAATTTCGTTTTAAGTATTTTGAAAAAAGAAAAATGTAGGAACCTAGATAAATATTGTCTTAATCCGAATATCATCATAATATGGTAGAAGTATGCTCAATCTGCAAATGATTTTGGTATTACGTTTGTATGGATAATTCAGCTGTCGCCGTCGCCTTAAGAATCTGAGACGAAATCCATCTCCAATTGATGTTAGCTTGATTAGTCCTAACCTAGTCCGCATTAATATGCGAGGTTAGCACTAATCAACAATCACGATCACTACCCAACAATAACAGAGATTTTACTACATATAGATAAATATCATATTAATCCTCCTATTGATAAGTTTAAGCCCCATTTAGACGGAGAGAGTTTCTCGACTCGAAGATACGATTATCGAAAGAACATAAAAAAGTTTATCCGTGTAAACACTCACGATTGTCGCCTGTCCTCTATGGCGACAATTGCCTTGCAATAGAATGTATCTGTCTCCGTCTAAACAGAACTTCAAAACGAGAATCGTATTTCGAGGTTTTGTGCCAGTTGTTACAATGACTGCAGTGCGCGAGGGCGTTTTAATTGTATCTGCTCTTCTAAGACAAGAGTTATTAAAACGATAACCTTAGTAGAGCTTCCGAAAGAGTGGGTCTTAAAATGAACATGGACAAAACCAAAGTCATGGTAAATAACCATGTAGCACCCACTCCGATCAAGATCGGAAACTCTGCACTCGAAGTTGTAGACGATTACGTTTACCTGGGACAGACAATCCAGTTGGGTAGGTCTAACTTTGAGAAAGAGGTCAACCTTCGAATCCGACTCGGCTGGGCAGCGTTCGGGAAGCTGCGCGGTATCTTCTCGTCCAACATACCACAGTGTCTCAAGACGAAAGTCTATGACCAGTGCGTGTTGTCAGTGATGACATATGGCTCTGAAACATGGTCGCTTACAATGGGCCTCATCAGAAGGCTTACAGTCACCCAAAGGGCAATGGAAACGGCTATGCTCGGAGTTTGCGTGATCCCATAAAGAATGAAGATATCCGCAGGAGAACCATAGTCGCCGACATAGCCCAAAGAATCGCCAAACTAAAGTGGCAGTGGGCAGGGCACATTGCTCGTAGAACGGATGATCGATGGGGCCGAAAGGTTCTAGAGTGGCGACCGCGCACCGGAAGACGCAGTGTTGGAAGGCCTCCCGCAAGGTGGACCGACGACCTGGTGAGGGTCGCGGGAGTGCGGTGGATGCGAGAAGCACAGGATCGGTCGTTGTGGCGACGCTTGGGGGAGGCCTATGTCCAACAGTAGACGTCTTTCGGCTGAAATGATGATTGGGAGATCTAACTATTACAACTCCATCCTGGGTCCAGCATGCAGGCATGCCAAAGTGCAAGCGCGCCCTGCTGAAGACATTCTGCCTAGTCTTGGTCAGGAACTCCTTGACGGTGATTGCGGTCCCCTTGAGTGCTGATTTGGCCTTCCAAGTAGCAGACTTACAGTCAACACTGGAGAACCTCACCAATATACGCCTGCTGCGTGTAGGACATTTGCTAGAAGCCCCCAACCTATGGCATGCCTTGATTGAAGATGAAGTAATGTCCGGAAGAGCCAGTTTGTTGTGTAGCATATTTAATATGAGAGCCCTGCAATCCTCCTTGTCTGCTTCAGCAAACCCGGTGAAGATTAGTGCTTTTCGACGAGTGTGCGTCTCCAATCTGTCGATCACTCCGGAACACTGTGATCTGCCTGCGAAGTAGTCCTAGCATCCCGAACATGAGCTCTCTGAATGTTCGAAACTATTCCGCTATCTTGGCAATGGTGTCCTTCGCTGGTCCAGCACACTGAATCTGTGCCTCAAGCTCACTCATCTTCTTATGGAAACATTGCTCCAAGTCTTTTTGGGTCGACTGAATAGCATCCAGTTGAGACATTGTATAGGAATAGTGTACCTCTTGCAGTGATTAACAGTAGAAGTGAAAAGCTGGCAGGTGGTGTAGTTTTCTGTTATATCTTACATGGACTATGTCACCAATGTAAGTACTACTTATATTGTAGATTATGCAAACAATATTATTATAAAAAACTTAAAAATCACTTTATTACAATTTAAATTAAAATTGCTTAACGAAAACGCGTCTTAACTTTATTTACACCTACCGCCGAATTTAGTTTGTAAAAGAAAACATGCACTTAAAAAAAGAACCATATCGGAATAAAAAAGAATAGGTTGGGATAACTTAGGTAACACTTTTAATAGAACTACTCCTATAAGTAAGGTTTGGAATCTTCTTAAAATGTCCAAAGGTATAAGAGTTGGTAATAAATTATATAAATATGAGTTTATTTCTCAATTTCTAGATGAATTATCCGACAATAGCATTTAAATGACGTAAATAGTTAAGGCAATATTTTGGAATTAAATAAGGATAATCTAAATTCAAAATTTTGGTAGTTCCTTTTACATGGTCTGAATTTAAAATGGGATCTGGGAAAGACACAACACCTGGTCTAGATGATTTCCCCTATAGTATTATTAAAAATTTAGATATCTTCACAAAAAATATTTCTTAATATTCTTAATTTACTTTGGCATTGTAAACCTAATCCACAATCATGGAAAACACTATGTGTCATTACGATTCTTAAACCAGTTAAACCTTCAGAACTTGCCAGCTCTTTTAGACCAATATCAATGTCTTCATATCTAGGTAAATTATTTGAAAACATGATTAAAAATCGTTTAGATTGGTATATGGAAGTAGTATATTATTGGGTTCTCTGGATCAACGGAAATCAATAAGTCCAGTTATATAGAACTAATACCATTCACCCACAATCTATTCAAATAGATGAAAACAGGGGTTATTGAAAAAAGAGTAACATCGAATTAAAAATCTTCAGATTTTGAAAAGTAGATATACCTTCGCAGAGAAGCGCAGGTAAACTTTTCAAAATCTGAAGATTTTTAATTCGATGTTACTCTTTTTTCAATAACCCCTGTTTTCATCTATTTAAATAGATTGTGGGTGAATGGTATTAGTTCTAAATAACTGGACTTATTGATTTCCGTTGATCCAGAGAACCCAATAATATACAGTTGAAAACTTAATTACTTCTTATCTCTAAAAAGGGGGAAAAAAAAAACAACAATTGCTAATCATTAATTTTGTCTTTTATTAATAACACTATGTCTCTATATGATTTATAAACATCGTCCATAAACATGTTTTTGACAATATATTGCACACATAATTCGGAATGACACTTGCAATTTAACAATTCTGCAGGTAGATTTTCCACATCATATAACTCAATTCGTATCAGAAAACTTAATTACTTCTTATCTCTAAAAAGGGGGAAAAAAAACAACAATTATTTTCTGGTTAGTCAGGTCTTGAGTAAATATAATCTCGCCACTAGCATTCTTGAAAATAAGTTTAGAATTGCCTTCCAAACCAAATTTCGATGAATGAAGCATTCTGTCAATTTTAATTTAATTTATTTAATATATTCTCTCTCTCTCTTGTTGAAGCAAGCATTGATTAAAATTGAACCATCACACTACAATGCTGAGAGTTTAATGCTGAGATGGAGATATGTGTATTTAATTATATATTCTTTTCCTTTCACAGCGTTCAAGTAAAAACACTCAGGATAATGTATAGCATGCTGCATCCAAGGATCATCATAAATCTCCCAATCTTTGATAACACCTCCACATGAGAAACATGCTGCAATATCATTTATACCATTTCCATAATAAAAGAATCCCGCGTCAGCCATTTCCCTCACTAATCTTTTCTTTTGATTAAACGTCCTCCAGTAATAATTAAATGAAAATTCACGCATTTTGAACATGTTATACATGTCATATCGAGGTTTGTATTCATTTTGAGACATGTTCTATTAACTTTCTAGTTCAATTATAAACGTTCAATGGTATCGTCCAGCGTTTGTCAATAACTTATAAAGACCGGACAGAGGTGGGCGGAGGGGAATAGAAAACTTTAAGATGCGTTTTACCTAACTATAGAAATAAAACAAGAAACTATTTATTTTAGAATTTTATTATCAAAGCACCACTTATTTAAACACAATACATTTTTTAAAGCACATACAGAGTCATGATAAATACAGTTATATAAATCTTGAGAATACTTATATAGATCGTATAAACTTATCAAACTAGAACATCCTTTATCTTCTAAATTGAATATATTAGAATTACTGTTTTCTAAAATATGCTTTAACCACAACACTTTTTCTGAACCTTTAACGTAGATACATTTATCTCTTAAAATATCTATAACTAAATTCTGATAATTAGGGTAGGGTACAAATCCTTCACGCCAATGTATCTTTCTGTTACGTTCAATCCAACAAACATGTTTTTTTTCATGTTTCGTTAATTTTGAAAATGGAAATGGTGGCTTAATTAAAAACACTTGTAATGTTTTATTATACAATATAGCGATTTCTTTTATTATAAATTCATTTGTTTCTGTTTTAAAGCCTTGAATATCCACAATAGCTATCATGACAATCTGCGCACAATGTTGCTGAGAGGTTTGTATTCTACGAGTCGATCGTTTATAATCAAACAATATGCAGTCGTCTTATCTGGTAATGCTGTGGAACATTCAATTTCCAACCTCACGTCCACTGGACCTGTTTTCAGGCTATCGTTTTGTCTTGAGCAGTCTAAGATAAAAAGAGGGGCTTTTTCTTTGAACTCCTTTAGGTCAAGCAACGGGTCTACTGGACAGTTGTAATACGACTGACGAAATTTCACAAACATTTCATATAATATACTATATTTGTTCTCAGAAAACTTTAAACCTAAAGGTTCATATGGATAATATTGTGAATTCAAAAAGAGTGTAACGTTTGTTACTTCACAATGATCGAATAGTGAACTGTCTTTAGTTTTATTATTTTTTCGATTTGTTTGTAAACAAAAAATTACATATCTGGGTTTTTCCAATTGTGAAGCAGTTTTAACTGACCAAGAATGCTTTGTGGTTTTAGGTAGTAACGGATATTCATATAAATCCCAATTTCTAAACGCCATCTGAATAGGTTTATCTCTTTCTAAATGTTTTAAAAGTGACAGTCTTTCTCGGTCTGATACTTTTATGTGTGGCACCCTCCACTGAACTCTTTGCACGTCTATTTGAAAATTAACAATATCATCAGAAAGGATAACGCTATTTAAGTTAGTATTGCTTCTGTTCAATATAAGTTCATGTTTACAATTTATCACTATTTTATTGTAATCCTCTGCAAAACCTAAAACCTTATTTAATGGGATAACAGCACTAAAATGCCCATCACTTTGAAATCCCTCTAAATTCCAACCCCATAGAGCAGCAACTTTATTTTCTGCTTCATTTAATGAGATGTATGATTTTATTGTTGATGTTATTCCAGAATTTTTTATGCGGTCTATTTCAATACCATTCATTTCGTATCTGATGTCTTGAAACAAATACATAACAGGGTTATTAGTGAATGAAAAAGTTTTCTTGATTGGATTCCCATCTTTACCGAAGAGCTTCGCTTGTCCTTCGATGTAAATTGAACTGGCTGATGGTAGCACGTATATGTCTTGCTGGTGGATGGGAATTCTGATTTCATCGTTTTCTCTAAAGCTGCTATTGTAGGGATTGTATGAATGGACTTCATAACTTTCGATCGAAGTGTCGAAGTGCGGTAATTCAGTAATCTGTAGTATATTCATACTTTGAACCCTAGGGCTTTAAGAAAATCTTTATTTGCTTTAGTCAATTTCTTAACGTATTTCTTGCGTCTTTGCACTTTAGCAATCGCAGAAGGACTAAGACATTTTTCATTCGCTTGGGTGTTTTTATAATATACTATCATTTTGTTTTTCTTAAATGAAGACGTAACTGAACTTGTTCCTCTCCAAAGTTAATACAGTGACCAAATTGATCTACAATCTTAACAGATACCGATGAAATTATATTTTTGTTTACTGGAAAGTAAATAACATGTAGTGGTATTTCCATGCACTGATGACCTGGAGTAGTATCAGACACAAACTCATGAATAAAATGAGTTGGTAACCCGTTGCAGTACGAACCGTTAACAAGATCACATTCGATTCTGATTACAGACAGACCTCTGTTAATAATGGGAATATTTGGTCTTGATTTTAATACTGAAAAGTATACCAAACCGCACTCATATTGATCTGACAAATGCAATGGTGGTTGAAAGTATGAAACCAATTCCGATTTATTCCCAGAGATGGTAACCGTAGTAGACATGCTTCTATACTGACCTCTTTCGAAAGATCATGTTTATTTTATTCCTTCACTACACCAAAAATTCTTCAAAAAGTTTAAACAAAGATGTCCACAATTAAAAGGGTGATCACGCTGAATATTATCATAATTATAGTGAATTTTGGAGCCCAAGTATTTTATAAATTCCTTTGGAGGCTTAAGATTTCCGTAACTATCAAAATACTCAATATAATCGTTGTATTTTGCATAGGCTACCCAATGAGAACCAGGATTTTTAGAGCTATCTAAATTTATTACTCCACATTCTTTTTTAAAAGGGTGTTTAGGTAGCTTATCTCTCATAAAGACACCTCTGAAATAGGGAATATTATTTCCATGCTTCAAAATGTCTAAATTACTCAAGGCTCGTTTGGGTAGCCGATATCTTAGTTTTTTTCTTTCGATACAAAAATGCCGAGTCCATCTTTATGTGGTTTAAGGTGTAGTCCTTTTCCGATGCAGAGAGCTTCCATCTTTTCATTGTGTCTCTTCGATTCAGTCAATAACTTTTTCGCAATCTTGAATTCATTTATGGTTTTAGCAATACCAGCTGCACCGCCTGCTAAAGCTCCCACTGCAGATAATCCCGCAAAAATCGGAATCAAAGGCAATACTCCACCAGTTTTTGGTATAGGAATAACACGAGGAAGTTTAATGGATGAATCATCAGCTAATTCTCTGGCAGCGGCCATAGCTAATTCTATTGCCACTTTCTTGCATTTCGGTTTTAATTTTTTGATATGTCTCTTGGTTTTTCTAATAACATTTTTAAATTTATTTTTTAATCCTTTTCCAATTTTAGGAGGACACTTTTTGCTATCTTTTTGTAGGCCAAAACCAGTTTTAATTTTTGTTGACATAGCGCTGCTTACTAGGAGTGCTGCCAGTTTTTCCCCTACACTCGCATCAGAGGCAAGTGCTCGGTCTTTAGCCATATTTAACAAAACTAAATCTGCCTTGTGGCGATCCTTTAAGTTTGAAGATTTATGATAGGCAATGTCGTGCTGTTTGCAATATTCGTCTAATTTATTAACACCTTTATCTCCACGTGTAAGCCTTTTCATCAATTTAGTGCCAGGCCCGCAATAATTGTATCCTGGTAAATGTAATTCAAATGGTAAATGATTTATAATCCAATTGAGAAGACTACTCTCTTCAATACACATCATAAGACTGAAACATTTGGACTGAACACTCAATAAATATTCGATTTATCAATCCAACTATTTTCAGAAGCAGGCAAACCTAACCATTTTACAAAAACTCTGTCTCCTTTACTTTTAAGAACTTTCTCAACTAGATATAAATTAGCATTTTTTGTCTTTTGAAGTTCTTGTACATAAAATGCACCTAAAATGGGTTGGCCTCTGATTGCGTCTTCAATTAAGTAGGTGATAGGCGATGTATCTTGTATTTTTCGAATTTTAAATATTTCTGTCGACCAGTTGGGAGTATATCCTTTTTCAAATGTCCCCTTATATTTACTAATGCGTACATAATCACCCTCTTTAAACTTGCTTTTTATGCTAACGGTTTTCATCAACATACAATATCTTTGTAATATGCGTTTTTTATTAACATTATCCACGTTTGCTGGGATTTCATCAATTGTGCGATGATAGGTGTGATTGTATTCATAAATAACATTATTAAGAGTATTATCTATCCAATTATAGTTACCTTTTAAACTAAATTCCTTGTATAGTTTCGATTTCAATGTTCTAATAAATCGCTCAACTATTGATGCCTTTTTTGTTGAAAAGGTTGAATAATGATTTATATAATAAGATTTCATAAGATTTTGAAACATGTTATTATAAAATTCTGTTCCATTATCCGTTTGCAAATTTTTGGGAACACGCCCATTAGCCAACAAAATCTTGAAAGAATTGCATACAATATCTTTGGTCTTGCTTTTCAAAGGAAAGGTCCAGGCGTATTTCGAAAATGTGTCAATAACAGCAAGAATAAATTTGTAATTTTTATTCTCTTTGGAAATTGATTGCATGTCGATTAAGTCTGCTTGCCAAAGGTCATCTATATCTTTCATAATAACATGTCTTCGTGGAAAGTTTAGTCTTGCATTTTTATGAATTTCGTTTACTACGTCAGCTTTACTCATATTTTAATTCAGTATATCAACATTTGTCTTGAACCTACCAATGATTCTGAATGAAAATCATACTATCTCCACTATTTATTCTTCAATTATATCAGCTTCTTTTAATTCTTCAATTATCGATAAAATTTCATTATCATGATTTGTATTGCCAGCATCTCTTGAAGCGACTAATAGTTTTAATCTCTCAACCAACTCGTTAGGATCGTCCCAATATACCAAGTCAGTATTGTTTTTGTACTTCTTTAACTTTGGCAAGTTTCCTCCAAGTTTAGTGTGAATGTTATCATTTAATGTTTCAGAAAAAAAAGGTCTGATTATTTCACGATATTTTATTCCTTTATCACCTTTTATTTGACCTTTAGGATTGAAGTCTCTTTTGTGAGCATTGGTGTAATGCAATATATCCTTGTAGAAAAGTTTATCTTTAGGGGATACTAATTTTAAATCAGGTTTTTTGTTAAGTAAAAGTTCTTTCAGACCAGGAGTTAAATTGTAAGATTTATCACCGATTTTAATCAAAATAACGCTATCGTTATTCAAACTATCAATTTTAGAAAATGATACTTTTGAATTACCCATAAATAAAGTTTTGTTTTCACTTCTTATTCCAAACGGTATATTTACACCATCATACATATCATAATCTTCTAATGAAATATCTAAATCATCTTCCATTTTAGGAGACTTTGTAACCAATTGTGCAGAATTATGTTTTGGTTCGTAACAGTCCTCAAACTTTGTAGTCGAGCTAGTATTAATATCATCCATTTCAATATCTCCAGAACATGTGGTTGGGGTTGTATTTTGTAACAACAATATTTTTTTCATATTTGTATTGGAATCAGCTAGGGTTTTAAGAGGGTCTGTGACCGGTTTAAGCATTTGATCAAGCGACAATTTCATACAGTGATCCTGGTTCTTCATTTGTTTTATTTTATTCTTTATGGAGTCTACTGACTTCATTAATTCTATTTTAATATTTTTCTCCATGTTATATTTTAACAACTGCGTTCAGCTAAGAATCAAATTATACTGAATTTGATTTTGTATGTTAATTACTTATATGTATAAACAGTCAGTCAAACTTTAAAAAAATATCAAAGTTCTGTCTGTACCTTCCATTATTTAATGGCGATTCTTTATTAATAAGTAGAAAATTATAAGGTTTACTCCAAACAGTTTGACAAATATTTTTGAACATTTTCCATTGTAAATCAGAACTAACATGCTCTTCATAAATATGTTTTAAATTCACATCATCTTGTTTGAATATAATAAGAAAATTAACATTGTCACGTAACAATTGCTTCGGAATTTTAGAATAGGTTTGAGATAAATAGAAACAATCGATTTGTTTATGCCTGCCCATGCAAAAATAATTGCGGATATTAACTTGATTTTCACACGCAACATCATCAAAAATAAATACAGAATTTGTTAAAGCTTCACTCGGAGATATTACATCTTTATCATCACTGAACTCATAGAAATTAATCTGTGGCACTCTTTTTAATACTTCGTTTAAAAAACGGTATTTTGGTTGGAAATAAGTCTTAGAGTAAAGATAAAGATTTCTGAATTTGAGTCCATTTTCATGCAGCAGTAAACTAATCATAACATTCGTTTTGCCACAGCTTGATGGACCGCATATTATACAGCGAATGGTATTTGGCAATAAAGCGCTATGTCTGATGTGGTGAACAGAATCACTTAATCTTATGTTATTAACATTGAGGGATATAGGTTGCTTGATCAACTTCATCTCACCGATTAATTAAAAAGTTATTTAACGTGTATATATATACTTCGTCGAATTAGGTCGAATCCTGTATTGAGTACAAGAAAGATGCTATTCTCATCTTTCATAATATTTAATGTAAGGTACAGCTGATTGTACTTATTATAATCACTTCTCTTCGATACTGTCTATTCCATAAGTAAATCGTTTCCTGTCGCATCATAAGTAAATTTTAATGCTTTCATAATTTTATCTAATAATAAATATATAATGCATACTCTTTTTACACCATTATAATATCAATATTCAGTAAAAAAAACATAAATAAAACACCAAATATAATCTCGATATATTTATTTTGAATAAGTAAATTAAAATATCTTATCGATGGTACATCTAATCATTAAATGTATCATTTATTATCTAATTAACAGTCTAGTTACAATTATTATACAAGTATTGTAATTTATCATATAGGTACTCGTACATTCAAAATATTGTATCACAATGTCCCCAAGGTAACGTATGAGAATTATCGGGAAGAATTTGTCTTTTATCATCGTTTCTGTTCAAGACTAGTTTGTAGACTTCCTGAGTATATATAGTATGCTTTATGGATTTTAGCATATTCATTTTGAACCGCAAATTCTTATTCGTTATGAGAGTCTGATAATAGTCAGATAAGTTTAGTTGTATAGTGACAGTCTTAGATATACCTTTTGCTTTTTTTATTTGCACCTTTACGCTTTTTATACAGTACAATTTAGTTCTGAGTCCTACAAATTCGGCAATCACATCGCCACCTAACTCGTCCTTGAATAACCCGGGCACTTTAGCATTTGTTATTGGCATATTAAACGGATTATTCAAATGAAAATTACTAGTATCAAACAAAGATATATTCTCCTTCATATCTCTATAAAAATCGTCAGTGTATATCAAATAAAGTAAGCTGTCTGTGTCAGTATAACATAGTTCTACGTTTTCATTATACTTCTTTTTAATAAAGTCATAGTGAAACTGATAGAGATGAGTTTTAGCATATTCTAGCACGCTGAACCCTATGTATATAGGTCTGTCCAGCTTGATTTTTTCGGGATTTAGCTGGATTGCTACTAAGTTTTCAGAAAATATAGTAGCACTATGAAAATTTGGTTTTGCAATTAGTTTTTTGGCCTCCAAAACTTTTTTAGTTTTATTTTTAGTATCGCTCCATTTAAAGACTAGTTTAACATTGACATGTTTCCTTTTATTCTCTATCGTTTTCCCGAAAATAGCATTGTTAAGTAATTTAAAAAAATCTTTTTCGAAAACTGATGAAGACTTTTGACGTAACTGAGTATTCAAATCAATATATTTTTTGAGGTAGCTACCTTGTCGAAAACACAGAATCTTATGGATTTTTTTAAGACGTAACCCATGTTTTAGGCATTCTTTCAAGTGAACATAATGTATGACATAATGATATTTGTCATAAAGGTTTGCAATAAGTTTTGGGTTTTTACCACCAGGAGGAATGAATTTCTCGCTTGCGAATGGTAAATCACTATGAGTATTATGTAAATAATCCCTGTATTCCAAATCAACTGCCAGAATATAACCGTAATCACCATTTTCATCAGTATTTATGATATCGAAATTACAAATTTCTGTGTCTGTTAAAAACCTAAACTCGGAAATTGGCATTGGTTTTGTCATAGCATGAGAGTAGAGTGCGTTACAGTCAAGATATATAAGAAACGATGTTTCTTTTTGATCATCGTAATTGGGGAGATATTGATTGTTTGCTTTAGCATGTCTCAGGGAACATTGAGCTAAACCTCCACGAATACCTTTTTCCAATAACTGATAGATCTCTACATCATTAATTAATTCTAATTGCACACCCGTACATAGTAACATTGCATCCCAGCTGAGTCCGGGCGAGGTGACATAATAAGCCGGATCTAACTTATAGTATTGAAGGCATGTATTTCGAAACTTTTCAAATATATCACTAAGAATCAAAACATCACTTTTCAAATACAAGTCTGTGTATTCTCCAAGCGATTGAATGTCAAAAACATCCCACACTCTTAGCGCTCTGAGGTATTCTTCGTCTGATAAATGCTCTTGTTTTAAATTATTAAAAAAGTATTCTTTTTTCGGCAGTGTCGTATCACTGTACTTAGACCATGTATCTACGTAGTCATATGGATAAATGCCCTTAAGTTGCATAAGCTCAAACTGTTCATGATTTTGGAACTCATGAGATAAATTAATAAAATCTTTCTCACATAAAGTTTTACATAAATTATCTAAGCTCGAGCTAAGAAATTGAAAAGAGTCTAAAAATTTTATTTGAATTGATTTTGATGAGTCTTTTGATGGCAAATATTTAGTAATGGATAGGTACTTTTCCTTAGTTTGCGGTATAATTTTCAAATCACCCTCATACTTCGCTAATTCTTTTATAAACAGATGACTATCATAGCCAGATAAGTTATGAAATATCACAGGCACAAAAGGGCAAACTCTATATAAAAGATTACATTGATTATGCGCTGCTCCCCTAAATTCAGAAGTCACGTGGTCATGGTCCATTACTTTATCATCAAAAAGTAAATTATTACAGATATGGCAAGTAGTTTCTCTTTGATATTTGTCCTGCTGATGTTTAGACAATTTCATTATGGGCTTTTTACATTGCAACATATCGTGTATTTGTGACACATCTCTGATTAAATACTCAATGAATACTTTAGCACAATCTGGACCTCTATAAGTTACATATTTATTTAAGCCTGAATCATGTGAACAGCATATATAATAGCCGAAACAAGAAGGCTCGTGTTTTTGAATAAGTTTAGTGTTTTCAGTTGATTGGTTTTCTGTACAATCTGTCAAAATGCTTTCAAAATCTGCATAAATCACAAAGTTGATTTTCTGCTGTCTCTCGTAGTGTTCAAATTTCAATACACTGTTTTTTGGAGGCAACACCGATAATATTTCTGAACAAGAATGCGCAGTATACTTAGACACACTTGAAAAAAATTGTAGACAATTTTCACATAAATACATTTTACCTTTATGTTCAGAAATTTGCCTGCGTACTAATTTGAGAAGATCTTTAATCAGACAATAATGAAACTTACCATTTTTTTCAATGTAAAGTAGGTTCACGTGATTTGTTTTCCTTGAATCTGACTTATATAGAGGTCCAGTTACATAAAATTTGTTATCTAATCCGTAGATGTTTACACTCAAGTCTGGATTATTTTTTTCTAAGACCTTTACATCGCTTATTGTAGGGGGAAAAGTCATATCCTGAACGTTCAGTACGTTACTGTAGTGTGGATAAGAGTTTACTCTGCACGCGTTACGTTCGCGTGGGTGTAAAGCTGCTACTATAGACCATAACAAGCAGTGGTTATCATTATTCTGTATATTAATACAGCTTTTAGTATTTTTCACTATGGGTGGTAAATCAATATAGGAGCCACCTCTCATAGGACAGTATTTATTAAGATTTATTTCTAAATGACTTATTGAGAGAAAAGACCAGCCTGACTCACAAAATTGGAACTCGCTCATTTTTTTATTAATTGTATTCACTGCCTCCATATACTTTTCTTTTATACATGTATCTTTAAGAATAATTGTATTTTTAGTGTTAAACGACTTTAGATTTTGTGAGTCTGAATGTGGTAATATAAAGTTTGCAAATAGCTCAAAATTTACTTTTAAGCAAGTACTTTTTTCCAGAGCCATAGTAATTAGTTTTATGATATATTTCATACTATCATGCAAGAAAGTTTCAGGGGTCTCAAAGCATTCTTCATATGGATTTAATCGATAAGTAAGGATCCTGTCTTTAAATGCAGTTGCAATGATTTCAACATTTTCAAATTCAGTTTTCAATAAACAATTTGATTTATGTACATTACTTCTTACATGGTATCTATAATCAGGTTTTCGTAAAATTACTTTGCATTCATGGCATATCATAGTATCATGACTTTGAAAATGAGATCCGTTATCGGCGGTAGCGGTAGCTGTAATAAAAAAAAACAAGACATCATTAGGATAAAATAATGTTATATTAATTTATTTAACTTTTTCAACTTAACCTATGGATACATTTTGATTATATGCTTATGATCTACGCTTTTATATGATATAGGCTTATATGTGAAAAGCAAATATTAGCTAAATTCATATTTTGAAAAGATCATCTTGATTATGATATGTTCAAAAATATGGTTTGTTCGTATTCAATAATAGTTTGAAATAAATGTCGGTGGGATATCCTTAAATTCCTTCCTACTTGAAGTTATAAATTTTGCTAAATATCCCCAAGCTTCAGTATTATCGTCTGTTTTATTTTTTAAACTGATCACTGCCTGACGCCATCTATTCATTGCAGAAACATTTTCAATATCCGAAACTTTATAGACTTTTAAGTCAATGTAGTGCGATCCCTCTTTAGAAGGATGACCTTGTCGAGAAATACCGTTAGCTAATCTTCTCGTGATAGAAGATACTAAAGTTGATACTTTTTTAGAAGAGGAAGAAGAGGCACAGGCCGCTTCCTGTGCTTCATCTTCACTGTCCGTACCAAAAAGTTCCCTAGCCGTAGGTCTTGTAACTGGGCGAATCTTCGGCTTTTTCAATGATGATCGTATATGTTCAGTGCTCACTGCTGGCTCAGCTCGACGTGTTGACGAATGTTTTTCGCGTTTAGTTCGCTTTCTCCCCAGCTCTTCCCCCTCGTCATCCAAGATTGGCATGCTGCTAGATGGACGAGACTCTTCTCTACTCCGTTTCGTTTTCTTTTGAGGACAAATTTCTTCAACCTCTTCTTCAGAGGATGTGGGAAAAAGTTCGTCAGCTTTTGACCTGAAAATAAAAATAAATAAATAATTACATATATACGTTTTACTTATCTACCTCTCTCTGCTAACAGCTCTGTTGTATTAGAAAATAAAAATTAATAAATTCAATACTTTTTACAAAACTTGCAGATGTTGATAATATTAGAAGTACTATAATAAAACAACGTTTTCGTGACAATTACAAAGGTTAAGGTTAAAAGGTATTTTTTATATTAATAATAATTATAATATTCCACAACTATCACACAACGCCGTCTAGTCTCAAGCTAAGCAGAGCTTGTGTTATGAGTACTAGACAACTGATAAACATACATATATATTTCTAAATACATACATATTATAGATAAATTACACCCAGACACAGAACAAATGATCGTGCTCATCACACAAACATTCGTCCTGGGTGGGAATCGAACCCACGACCTCCGGCATTGCAGTCAGGTCCACTAACCACTAGACCAACAGGCCAGTCTGATAATAATCTATAATGATACTTACATTTTGTTTAATTTGATTGAAGATTTTGTAAGATGACGATGATGAAGATTTTGAAAACTTGTTGACTTGACTTGTACAGTGGAGTTGTAGATCTGAAAACAAAAATAGAATAAACTGATTAATTTAAATTATCGAAATCATATTTAATTATTTTAAGTTTTCGTATCAGATAAGGTAAGTTACACCTTCGAATACACTGTCGCTATTAACATCAGGTTACCTGGTGCCAAGCTGACTTGTTAATTCAGGAATGTTTTCAGAATACCAATGCAAATATTTGTATTGAGCTCATGTTGAATCATTCATAAAAATAATACACCCGAAATCTAAAAGTGATTTTAACGCTTGTATTCATAAATAGGTACGGGTTGAATTAAGAACCTTCCGCCTTTTTGTGAAGTCGGTTTATGTTGTTCTTACAAATTGGATAAACAGATTTAATTAATCGAATAATTACTTATTCATCACATAATATTTGTTAGAACATAAATAACAAATTTTGAAACTGATGAAAAAGATAAACTATTCTGAAAAGTTATTACATTTGAAAAGCTTGATACTCACTTTGTATTGTTAAGAAGACTAGTTGTCCGAAACCTGCATATGGGACACGCACTACACACACTTATAAACACTTTTATCACTTGTAGCACCTCAGAAAGAAAATTTTGTAGTGGCTCATTGTTTCACGGTCATTTAAATAAATATGAAAAACATCAATGTGTGCATGCAGATTTTACACTAGTGTTATGCAGAAAACAGTTTGTCAGCAAATTAAATACACTAGCTGTATCCAACGGCTTCACTTCTTTTAATTTACTCCTCAGGTAACCAATCAGTCTTAATAAAGGTACTATAAGTGTGAATTAGTCTAAAATAAACAGACAAACTTCTTCATTTTTATTATATGTTTATAAGGGTACAATATAGTAACATAACATATTCCGTAACCAAAATACGACGTTACTGCTGCGTATTATGAGATAAAATAGTAGGCGTCAACATTGACGCCTAGGATATTATTATATTTCTCACTGTAAACATAGACAGATCATCTGTCTCCAGGCGCCAGTCTTATTGTACTCATTTCCATTTAAGGAAACGTGGCATGTGTTCAAATTAATTAACGATTTTAAACCTTAATAGCATACTAAAATCACATATAAAGAATCATTTACTTAAATTTCCAACATCATTATTTCTCTGATTTTTATCAACACCGGAGCAGCTTTGAACATCTAACATGTCGGTAAGTTATTGAAAAACATTTTTATTTTTATTTAAAAAAAATATTTATTTTTTTCGTTGATCGAATAATGGATTAAGTATATAAACAATGTTTTCAAGATGAATACTTAACGGGTTCGACGTCAACAGTTTTGTCATAGTTCAATTTTTTTTTAAATAGAATAAACAATGTAAATACATAAATTAAATATAAAATATGCGTTGACTTGAGAACTTTCCTTCTTCATTGAAGTCGGTTGATTAACTCGATGTTTGTTTCAGGAATCTGGTGAGGATCTATTCAACTTCTTGCCGAACAATCAAGACAAATCAAAAAAGAGAGCATATCAAGACAAAGAGACTTATATCTGTATAAAAAAACCATCAAGGGGAACGAAAATGATACGAATTGAGTTATATGATGTGGAAAATCTACCTGCAGAATTGTTAAATTGCAAGTGTCATTCCGAATTATGTGTGCAATATATTGTCAAAAACATGTTTATGGACGATGTTTATAAATCATATAGAGACATAGTGTTATTAATAAAAGACAAAATTAATGATTAGCAATTGTTGTTTTTTTTTTCCCCCTTTTTAGAGATAAGAAGTAATTAAGTTTTCAACTGTATATTATTGGGTTCTCTGGATCAACGGAAATCAATAAGTCCAGTTATTTAGAACTAATACCATTCACCCACAATCTATTTAAATAGATGAAAACAGGGGTTATTGAAAAAAGAGTAACATCGAATTAAAAATCTTCAGATTTTGAAAAGTTTACCTGCGCTTCTCTGCGAAGGTATATCTACTTTTCAAAATCTGAAGATTTTTAATTCGATGTTACTCTTTTTTCAATAACCCCTGTTTTCATCTATTTGAATAGATTGTGGGTGAATGGTATTAGTTCTATATAACTGGACTTATTGATTTCCGTTGATCCAGAGAACCCAATAATATACTACTTATGGAATCTAATTCCATCCTTCCACATGAACAATATGGATTTCTTCGAGGGCGAAGTTGTGCAGACAGCTTCACTTCCTTAATTTCAGACCTGAAACATGCAAAAGAGAGAAAGTTACATACTATTTGTGTATTTTTTTGATGTTCAAGGTGCTTTTGACAGTCTAGATCCGGCTATACTTGTACAAGTTATGTCTAGGTTAAGTGTGCCTGGTCAACTATGTAAATGGATATATCATTTTCTGTCTAAAATAACGCTATATGTAAAACACAATAATACATTGCATGGTCCAAAATGTGCACCTAAGGGTACAATACAGGGTGCTTAACTATCTCCTTTGCTTTATATACACAAGTGAGATATGTTTTGTAAATAGTGATGTAGATATTTTGCAGTTTGCAGATGATATTGTTTTGTACAGTATAGAAATTGCAATTGAAAATACTAATAGAGCGTTGTCCCAACTATTTATTTATAATGATGTGTTATAGTCTAAGAGCCCGTGAACCCCAGACCTTCGTTATTTTATAAAAGCTGAAAGTTTGTCAGCGCATGCTCCCAACACAGGTAAGAACGATGGACTATTATGAAGTTTGGGTTACCGTGGCTTTGGCAGGTAAACGGTACTAAAGGTGTGTAAAATACCGATCTAAATTCATCAAATAATAAAGTGTGATTTTTTGGTATTACCTTCAGAATATTATTAAAAATCACGTTATTGATTGCCAGACACTTAACATCGTGGCAACCCCTTGCCAGACACCCCTAATGTTCATGAAATTATAATTCTACTTATGTTATAATATAAAAGCTGATTTTTATATATAATACTTAGGTAATAATTAGATGATGTTTCCTCATCAGCCAGACATTTTTGATAGTTCCAACCCCTTGCCAGACAATGATGTAGGGTCGCTGTAAGAGTGAGCGTGAGACAGTATATGTATGGTGGGTGCGAGTGAGATGGCGAGATAGGTCTATCGCGATCCCTCACTGCGCAGTTGTTATTTCTACTGCGCATGTATTGTTTAGTACTTAGTACATGTTTACATCAGCTAAAATAATCTTATATGATATCTTCAAGTATTATTAATTGAATAGTTATTATAAATTTACAAAATAAAATATTCCGAATATATACAGACTATAAAGTATATTCAAGACCTTTATTGTAATACCTATGTTCACAAATAAAGTTTGATTGATTGATTGATTGATTGATCAATATATTATTAGTGTATGATACGTACATTATATGCTTACAATTTGTTTATGTGATTTTTTAAATGAAAGTGATTTTGTTTAAAAAATTAAGTCATGGGTGATATATTAATTTGTGTTATTTGTAAGAAAAGTAGTGGTAAAATAATATTATTTTCTGACCTATGTAGGGTCGCTGTAAGAGCGAGCGTGAGACAGTATATGTATGGTGGGTGCGAGTGAGATGGCGAGATAGGTCTATCGCGATCTCTCAATAACAGATTATAAAAAAAAAACCAAATAAATAATACTCAAAAATTTAATTAAAAATATATTAATAACATTACAAGTTATTATAAAGCATAAAAAAATAGATTGATGACATTACAGATTATTATTAAAGTGTACTAAAGAAAATATTATTATATTCATTATCATCATTATAATCAATGTTATCATTTTCTTCGTCACTGTTACTCCATTCCATATCGTCGTGTTCTTCTTCTTCGTCAGTTTCTGTAGAAATATGAAAAAGTTAATGGGATTGAAAATGTCAAAAAATAATGTATAATGGTTTAAAGTACCTAAATACCTGATAGTAAGTAAATACCTGAGATAGTTTTCAGTGATTCTCTGACGAAATTTGGCAACTGATCACCTTCGAACCATTTAAAATGGTACTGATTATCTTCGAGAACCCAACCATTATTCTCGGGTTGATAAATTGTTGGAATTTGCTGATTTGCATTATTCCAAATGCTAGACACATAGTTGGCTCGCAGAAATTGTTGTAGCAGCTCGGATTTACATGGTGGCAGACTGCTAGCATCAAAATTTCGTAGTTTTTTACGGCTAAACGCTTCATTAATATCTGAGACCTGATATGTATTAATGAATAGTTGAAGCCGTGCTGCATCAACATCAGTTATCGAACCGACATTGTATACCTCACATATAAACCGTTGAATAATATCAAAAGTGCTTTGTTGTTCATTATTATTTTCGAATCATTCGTGTATACCGAATTTAATGAAAGCTGTTTGATACTCTTCCGATTTTTTTTAAATTTTAAAAGGCCTCCACTTTCCTTTTCGGAAAAATGCAGGATGATAATCACAACCTGTGATCACATAGAATCCTGGTAAGGTCTACGTATCTCAACTTATTCCCAGTGCCTATCAGCATCCAAATAAGTGAATCATTTTGTAGATGGTGCATATGACCAAGCATGATAGCTGCAATGTCAGTGTCGACACTTCTGATCACAATATTTACTTGATTTGGAATACTGCACGCATGATAGACTATTTTGGTATCAGCCTCTTCATGTTTTGGACATGATAACTCTTCTACAACCCTTGTTACTACTTTGTTAGAAGCATCAATAACAAAAGAATGGCACTGTTTAGAATTTATGTGAATAGTTTTATTTCCAATAAAAGGTATTATTTCATCACTGGCCCAATGCAAAATTAAAAAATCCACCAGAGCTTATTTGAAATTTGAATTTTTCAATTCTTTCGCAAAATCACTCGGACGTGTTTGATCAGGTCCAGTTATGGTGTAGCTCAATTGTGCTGATTCTAATCGCTGAGAATGTTCGTAATCTTTGATCGATGGAGTCAGGTATTGATCAAAAATAACGTCAATTCTTAGCGCTTCGAACTTGGTGACCATTTGCAACAGTTTCTTAGAAATTCCTCCAAACTTGTTTGGAACATTTCTCATGGTGTGTAATAAAAAAAATCCATCAATTATTACGACATCTACAATAGGTGGTGGCTGATGCTGGACCTCCATCTCCAAACACTTCATTAAGGCAGATTTATCCGTCTTACAAATAGTACCATTTAAATGACACATAGATAAAGGCACATCAGTGATTGGGTATGACAAAATTTTTGAGATATCCACATTGTAATCCATCGAGATCCCCAGCATACGACCAAACAAATCTCGTTGAATTTTTACCTCTTCAATTGGACCACCTATTTTAATTTTCTTCTTTTTTTCCAAATCTTTTGAAAAATTATTAAGAGCTGTTCTTTTAATAGATTTTTCAAATCGACTAATGTCCGTATGACATTCAGAAACAAACGTATTCCGAAGACAATCACCATTTTTTTCAATATTAAGAAGAAATGACTCTACCAGTTCTGATGCAGCTTTACCAGATGAAATATTTATTAAATGATCTTTTGGTACTTCCGAGCTGAAGGGATTAAGAAACTGTTCAAATGTTTCAAGAAATTTCTTTAGATTTTTAATATTTTTCTGAATATTATGCTTATTCAAATCCGAAGAAACATCTTGGTGAGTTTGTAGTCCCAATTCTTGGTAAACGTAACTAATTACTGTCGATCTTACATCATGGTTTCGAGCCCACCGTTGACGGGCTGAAATTGAATTAGTAAAGTGTATAACACCTGTAAGTCTTCGTGCAGCATCTGCATTGATAGTCTGCTCCAAAACCAGATCAATGGGTTGCCTTGAAAATGGCTTAGTTGTCCTTTTAATGCCGAAGTAACCCTGTTAAATCTTTCAAATAAATCAGGATGGGTATCTGCTACTTTTATCAAGTTATCAACATATTTCACGGTCCATCGAGCATAATTCTGTTGATTACAGATAAAAAATAAATTTGTTATTTTAGGTAAAACTGACTTGAAAAGTTCGAAGTCTCCAACACGTATGCTTCGTGATAGTTGTAGGTAATGATTGATGAGATTAATATAAATAACATAAAATTGTTGAGTCTTTCCATACTCGCCATTGAGACTTCGTTGTTTATAAACACAGTAATTATTGATCAATTCTTTCAGCTCTTCATGTTCTATGTTAAATGATGATATTTTACAGTTTTGTAGTCGGTGAAGTTCTTCAATCATATCATCTGTTACGGACGTGTTACTCATTTCCAGAAAAGATTTAAAATGTAATATTTCTAATCCTAATGTCACCAAAGGGTGCAGTCTTTTGCAGCGATTGAAATGCTTGCCGTCAAGAAATCCATTCACTGAACCATTCGCCAATAAGCCACTTTCCACCATTATATTTGTTAGTCCACAGTCACTGATCACCTTACCAACTGCCTTGAAATAAGCCATCATGATGTGAAACGGTCCTAAATGTATAAATAAATTGTCATATGTAGGTTTTTCCGTTGCTTGAATTTGTAGAGCGACTTTGGCTATAGCCAAGTCATATGTTACTTGAATGGATGATTGATTTAACTCTTCAGCAATTTTCTTACTTTGTTGCATGGTTTCTAATACTACAGAATTACTTGTTGGTGAGGCATTTATCGGAGTCAAATAAGATATGTGTTGTTTGCAAGTTTCAATATCATGAATCTTACAGTTAAAACCAACCCACATTGGAATATCAGGTAATTCTAGTGCATGACTAATAATCCAGATATTATCAATTTCCGTATACAATTGTAAATTATTAGGGAGTATATGTTCAATTTCATCAGCCGTTATCTGCAAATCACTTGTCATTTTTGGTTTTTTTGGATAGGGAATTTCTTCTGAAGCTATTGCCTCAAAAGTTCTTCGTCTCCTTTTCCTCTTCTGTGGTGAATTGTCTCTACTAGTGGGAACTGGTGCCTCGGATATTTCAGATTCTTCAGATGTATTGAATTCGATGTTCTGATAAATAATTCCGACGGTGTCATGTAAAGTGTCCTTCCCACTAGTAGTTTCAACAAAGCGGTCAAAATTATCATAAGCCAGTCCAGTACAAAGTTCAGGTGATTTTTTAATTTTTTCGGGGCATAAATTTGACTTTTCAATGGAAGCATAGGTGGTTTCTGTTTCAAGTTCTTCGACACTTTGATAGCTGATACAATGACCATATCTGTTGACTATATCTACATTTTTTCTGCTACTCGTTAAACTCTTCAGAGTCATACCCAGCGTGATATGCTTAGACGTCTTGACTTGACCATTATGAATTGCGTAAATAATATCTTGACAGTAAGACCGTACCTGACGAATACATTTGAAGCCACTTTTTCGTTTCTGTCTAGAACCACCTATGAGAGTAGAATAAAAATCAAATAATTCTTGCGGTATAGAAGCTTCACCTGCAATTAAATGCTGTGCTGAAAGATTTTTAGATGGTAATTTTTTCTTGTCCATTGTCAAAATAGTTTTTCGTAAGACTAATGCCGCTTTTTGGATAATATTTTCAGATTTTAAGTTGTCCAATACTGTTTCGTCAATCGTCTTCATATAATTGGGTGCTATTATTTTTTTATTCTGGATTGTAAAGAATTTAACATTTTTGGAAAACTTCTTATCAATTTTTTCTTCTAGGTGGTGTGCAGTAAAAGTAGTATCCATTTCAATGGAATTCTCTGCATAAATTCTCTTCAATGAATCAGTATATAATTCATGTAAATGAATCAATAAATGACAGCGGCCATTGTTGATAATATCTTCTTCTATGATGCTACAAATTTCATTGAAAGATTTTTGGTGGTACTCTCGATAATGATGCCAATCACTTTTAACAGATATTTTCGCCAATGAAGATATTTTATTATTAAACTGAATCCTACAGTCAGTGTGATAGTATATTTTCGGACTTGCAATACTTTCCAATCTACTTAACAACTCATTATACTCTTTTTGATTTTCAATGCTAGACATTATACGAGACTGTAATTGGTTTTTATCACCTTCATGGAGTGGAAGCATTTTTGATCTCACTTGTTTCTTTTTTTTATTGCAAAATAAACAATTTTTTTTACTTATATCAACACTGGTATCACTTTGAATCGAACTATTTACTTCTGTGGTTGCATTAGCATTTTCACTCACTTCTTCAAGTCCGCGAATGTCCACAGCTGCCTGGAAAGGTTGAAGTTCTGTTGATTGAGAAGCTGAAGGTGGGTGTGATACAGTTAACTCAGACAAATGCGATGGACCTGGTATTGAATCGTCTGTTGATATATTTACGTCTTTAGATGGCTCTTTTTCTTGCTCTGTTTCAACAGTCTTTTTAGAATTTTTAGGTTCTGGGGTAAAATATTTTTTCATCAGTCCTGTGAATGATTTGTAACAAGGTTATGTTTTTTTCGCAATTTTAAAATTAATTCACATTTTTTCAATGTCTGGTCAGAAAATAATATTATTTTACCACTACTTTTCTTACAAATAACACAAATTAATATATCACCCATGACTTAATTTTTTAAACAAAATCACTTTCATTTAAAAAATCACATAAACAAATTGTAAGCATATAATGTACGTATCATACACTAATAATATATTGAATATACTTTATAGTCTGTATATATTCGGAATATTTTATTTTGTAAATTTATAATAACTATTCAATTAATAATACTTGAAGATATCATATAAGATTATTTTAGCTGATGTAAACATGTACTAAGTACTAAACAATACATGCGCAGTAGAAATAACAACTGCGCAGTGAGGGATCGCGATAGACCTATCTCGCCATCTCACTCGCACCCACCATACATATACTGTCTCACGCTCACTCTTACAGCGACCCTACATCATTGTCTGGCAAGGGGTTGGAACTATCAAAAATGTCTGGCTGATGAGGAAACATCATCTAATTATTACCTAAGTATTATATATAAAAATCAGCTTTTATACTATAACATAAGTAGAATTATAATTTCATGAACATTAGGGGTGTCTGGCAAGGGGTTGCCACGATGTTAAGTGTCTGGCAATCAATAACGTGATTTTTAATAATATTCTGAAGGTAATACCAAAAAATCACACTTTATTATTTGATGAATTTAGATCGGTATTTTACACACCTTTAGTACCGTTTACCTGCCAAAGCCACGGTAACCCAAACTTCATAATAGTCCATCGTTCTTACCTGTGTTGGGAGCATGCGCTGACAAACTTTCAGCTTTTATAAAATAACGAAGGTCTGGGGTTCACGGGCTCTTGCTCTATTACATTTAACAATTAATCCCTCCAAAAGCAGTGTTATGATATTTGTTATTGAAAACACTAATTCAAAAGTAGTCTTCAATGGAGAATTTATAAATGAAGAAATTCAAAGAAATTTTTAGGCATAGTATAAATAATAGGAAATTAACTTCTATGGAACATATTAAATACATTTCAAAGAATGCTCTTAAAGGTTTTAAAGTAAATACATGTCTTGCAGGTGTCTCATAGGAAGCAGACCCAAAAATATTTCCAATTCTGTATAGAAGTATAGTTAGAAGTCATTTTAATTATAGTTCACTAGGTAAATAAATATATGTAATACAAAAACACAAAATACACTCAGGCGTTGAAATACTCCTCCACATCGCTGTCACCCGGGAATGAGCCCAGAAGACTGGCAGCATTGCCACGTTGAATGGCAATGCTAATTCTTTGGGCAAAGAACGAGTCAGCCCTCTGGTTACGCAAAGTGTCGATCAGTCGACGTGAAATTTCCTTAAAAAGGAAACCCGTACTCGGACCCCATGACCCAGGCGTTTCGACCCCAAACGGCTCAAAACTGTAATTACCTATAAGGTTACAGTATTTGCGCCGTTTAAGGGTCTCAGCAGCCGCAGCGGCAGCGCCAGCGCAGCCCGCCGTACTTGGAAAATGGGATGGCGCAAGGGTGTCGACACAGTTTGCGTCCCACACCAGAGGCCTACCCACCTTCCATGGCACCAACGTCATACCATCTGGTCTCTTCCCATCGTCACGTACCAAGCCATTAGGTTCTAATACGGCAGGTACGCCGGCGGTGACAAGAGCTTGCTCGTTTTTGTATTATATTTATGTACATAGTTAGGTTTTAGTATAGTTTAGTTAATATTTATGTATTTTATGTAAGAGAGTGTATATTCTAGAGTTCACTAGTGTATATAAATAGTACTCATGTAAATAAACTATTGCAGAACAGGGCTTTGAGAAAAATTTCTGGTGCAATGTGTCTACTCCCATAAGTGCCATGGAAGTGGAGTCTAAAATTATGCCCTTATCTTTGAGACGTATTCTACTTGCAGAAAGATTCTGTCTTAAATTAATTGATGCAAAAAACAGAAAAACAATAAATAAAATTGCACCTTCTGTAAGTATAACCTGGCCCTCTAACAACAGGAGAGGCCTGGCCCTCTAACTACAGGAGAGGACCTCTTGAATGGCAAATCCTCAACATTGTCCAAAATATTGCGAGAAATAGAAAATAGTTTTACTGGTATTAGAAAACAGTGCCCATGGCCATGTTACTCCTTCTCTTAACAATGTATTTCACATCCTGTGTTTCAAAGAAATTAAGACTAAGACTAAACTAACATGCAATAAGTTTAATGATTAAGATACTGTCTACTCAGTCACTTTGTTTGCTAGCTCCATTGCCAAGGTAGACTGCAACATATAATATGAAGGAGCAATGGTGCTACGAGCATATAGCTTGGCCCCAACAGCAATCCACTTCTTGATCTCCTCAGTAGGTTCTTTCAGCCCTAGGTGTTTCAATAAGGTCATCCTCTGGCTGTCTGTGTTTAGTGGCCCATTGATTTCAGCATTCACGAACTTTTCGGCTGCTTCAAGTGTCTTTGACATGGGCTCATTGATGATATTTCTCCTGGCACTTGGCATCGGAGAGTCACCGACTGCTCTATATTAAAGAAATATGAAAATCTCTTCAAGTCCATCAAAGAGATGTCATCACTCCTGGGAAGCAATGAAGGAATCAAACCATGGGTTAGGATTGCAGGAGGCTCAACTGAAGTCCCATAATCCAGCTTGTATTGAAAGCTCATGCAAGTCAGATCGACTTTACCTCTTACCCCTGTATTGTTCACTACTGAGAGGGCTATGTGGGGGAAGGATGCAGCAATCCTGCTAAGAGTGACATCTTTAGAATTAATATCTACCTTCTCACTCCTCTTTCTCCTTGCAAAATCTTCATCGGAGTCACTTTTGATCCCATAAGTCTGTATTTTGATTAATAGGGGGGATTTAACAGTTTTGTCAATACTTGACAAGATCTTCCTCGGATTACTCCTCCTAGTTAGGAACAGGGTACAAAAGAATAGGACATCATTAGCCAAATCTGCCTTTTTCCCTAATTTAAAGTCCATTCCATCTAGAGTGAGGTTCCAGGTTTCACTTCTCTAAGTCTGTTTCCACCTGTCTGCTCTGGTAGCCTATCTCGGCAATTATTGTCACAGGATTAAAGCCTTCATAGGCCATCAATTTTATTAATGCCTTGGTAGCCTCGAAGTTACTTATAGGGACCCTCCCTACAATGGCTGCTCTCACCATTTCAATGTTGGTCGGGTTCACTCACCTTGCCTGATCACTGGCGATCTTAGTCTTGGACTCTGAGGAAACCTTGAGGAACCCACTAAGAATATCCCATTCTTCCACTTTAGAAGGAGAGGCCTTGCTAGGGACCGGCGGAGGTTTAGAGCTCCCACCTGCAACACTGTCATAATGCTCATCACGAGACATCTCAGGACTTAGTGGTCTCTTTCTATCAAGCAAAACTTGTCGTGGGGTAGTGTCAAAAGCCTTCTTCAGGTTCTGATCTTTATTTGGTCGAACAGGCATAAGTTTCTTCAATTATCTAGTAAAATAACCAGGTCTGTGTGTGGTAGTTGTTGCATCCTGTGTTTGCAAAATCACATAAATAAAAATTTTGATATGTTGCAGTTTTTGGCAGACAATAAAAAATGTTATTTACACTGATAGCAGTAAGGGGAATAACTACATGCTGCTATATATGATCCACGTGAAAAATTCTCTAACAGCTTTGTTCTGCTCATACGTGTACAGTATTCACTGCAGAGGCATATGCGGTTTTTCAGACATTATTACATATATTACATATTTTCCAAATTAACAATTGTAAATATTTTTTGATAGTTTCTGATTCATTGAGTAAGTCAATTACTCATTGAATGACAATTATTTTCTATATTTTATCAAGGAAATAATTCGTCAATTTTACCTTAAGCACATCAAAATTGCTTTCCTGTGGGTTCCTTCTCACCGGGGTATCTCTGGTAATTAAGCAGTTGATAAAACCGCATTAATGCTGTTGATGTTAGAAATGCAGTGGACATTCCTATGACTGCAATGTATGAATGAAAATAAATGTTAGTTATGGTTAGAAATGTGGAAGAAAGACCAAGACATCAAAGCAAAATGGTATGGAAGTAATCAAGAAAGGTTACCTGTTAAACCCTAGTACAATAAATTGAAGGAAGCCATCCGAGACTTTATTATTGCGATAAATAGATTGCGCTTTGGCCATAATACTGCACCGTCACTCCTTGCTAGACTTGGCATTATAACAAGTAATACATGCCCATATTGTGAATCCCAAGAAGGAACCATCGAGCATCTTATTTTTGATTGTCAAAACTTCCTACTTGACAGATTAGTATTGGCTAGTAAACTCAGTGATGTGAACATTAAGTGCGATTCTTCATCCCGTCCACTTGAACAGTTATTAAAAGATAAAAACACTTTCAAACCACTAAAAATATACTAAAAACACAATTAAAAACGTTATAAAAAATGAAATAATTCATAGCGCAGTTTTTTGAAAAATAAAAGACTATTAGTTCTAAGTGACCAGGTCATTAAAATCCAAAAATAATAATAATTAAGGATTCCTCCAGCTAAATTTAAAACACCGATTTTAAATGTTCTTTTTTGATCAGGAGTCATTAATTTCATGTCTGGAACACTTTTTAAGAATGACAAATCAGGGTCCAGTGAGCTGGTATTACCAGGTCATTAAAATCTAAAAATAATTATAATTAAGGATTCCTCCAGCTTAATTTAAAACACCGATTTAAAATGTTCTGTTTTGATCAGGAGTCATTAATTTCATGTCTAGAACACTTTTTAAGAATGACAAATTAGGGTCCAGTGAGCTGGTAGTCTTTTCTTGATTTTTCTTTTGTATAAAATATTGATACGCGGTTCTATTCATATCTATTAAAGTTGGTGTTCTTCTCGTAATTTAACCTGTTGGTGATGCTGATGGGATGGGAAACCTGCAGAGTCTAATTCTGCTGCTTATCGCTTTGCAGATGGCAAGAAGGCAGTTTCAGGTTCGTAGTCTTAATCATCAAGGTTCTGATTTATCTCAAAACCACGGTTAAGAGCGTTAACGTGTCGCACAGCAAGTCAAGATTAGGTATTACAGTGCAAAAATCACGCACACAGACGCAAGTGCGTCTGTGTGCGTAGAGTGGCGCGGTCTCTAACTATAGTTAAATAGTCTAAGTATAAAACATAATGTGTATTGAGTCATTTTTTTTAAATATAATCGTACTATATTATTAATACTCACTTTACAACCTCATATTTAACCGACTTCAAAATAAGATGTTCGACTACATATTATGAAATTCTCATTGATGAACAGTACATATACAGTTGTTATAGTATCAGACGGAACCCCACAATTATAGCAAGGAAACCTAAAATGCAGCGACAATGGTGGATTTGCGCATCGCTCGGCCACCCGGCACCGTGCGATTTGCCATCTCAGCATTCCCAAAAATTCGACATCATGTGACCAAAGCATCCGACTACCAATAATTTCATGTAATAATATAATGTGTCACTTTTCGTTCTCACATCGAACAATTGTCACGCCTTTAAAATTACTGTAATAATTTAATTAATTCAATAGTTTTATTGAAACATATCGGTTTCATTTGCATCCTCGTCTGCAGCCCCACGTAATTGGCGCAGTCGGTAGGATACTCGCGGTCGGTTTCGCGTAAACAGGGAGATTTCCGTATCGCAAGGCCGCCCGTGCGGCTATCCAGTCGCTCCAGAGTATCCAGAATCTACACGTCGTGCTGCAACGAGGTATCCGGACATTGATAACGCAAAGTGACCGATATAATGTTCATGTAAGTACGGTCGAAAGCAAAAGTCCATAGGTACTACAGAAATAAAATCGTGTGAAGCGAGAAATGACGCCATCTAGCGTAAAACCAGATTGAAATGTTGCTATCGACAACATTACATTATACTGTTAATAGATGGCGCCGCTGTGCTTCAAATGATTAATGCTTAACTAATGCTTATTTTTGTACTTTCTTTTTGTTTCTTCAAACATTGAAATAATTTATAATTTCTTTTAAAGAGATGAAGATATTAAAATTGAATATCAATTTATAAATATTGATGATGATGATTATCTATGTGTTAGTTTACAAACTTGAGCCTACCCTGGTTGAATATGGATTTACAGGCCTCACTGCAAAAGTCCATAAGAACGCTAAAGATTACATTGCTACGAACCGAGCGAGCACGATACTTCCGTGCGTATGTGTGCGCGTGTATGAGTATCCACATTCCACAGATAACACACATTAAGGAACTGTCGTCGCACTGAGCTTAAAACATCATTATTATTTTTCTGTGCCATTGAATACGCATCACACAGTCACAGAGGCGACTTGTTCTTACCATTGCATTGATAAAATTCACGCAAATATGTCATGTGCTGGTAGCCGTATGAACTAAGTGTTGGATTCGCAAACAACGTAGCCCGAGTTCAAATCATGGTCGGTCCTGGTTATTTCTTACTTTGAAAATTCCCAATCTATATTAATATAGTTGTTTTTTATATTTCTATGAAAAATACTATTGCATTTTTTGCACTAAATAGTTGCAAATTACGAATATGATCTATTAACCACAAGAAGAACACATTCGTAATTTTCAATTATTTAGTTGTTATATCTTTTCGATGATGTAAGGTGGAAATAAAAAGACGTGTTTAATAAAAATCTTTATTCTTTATATTTACAAATTAAACATTTATGAGAATTGTGACGTCGAATTGTTACCTAGACAAAAAATTTATCTTGTAACCGTTATCTATGTTACGTGTAAGATTGTTTGTTGGAAGTATACCCACTTAGACCATTCATAATATGAATAACGTAACAATGAAAGGATATTAAAATTTTAATAAAATAAAATATAATTGTTTATATCCAGTTATTTATTGAAAAGTGATATATGATTTAGACTTTGTAAACATTTTATTTTTATGTAACGTCACAATGAATGTATTGAGGTCATAGCTTAATTGTTCATTTTCTTGACGAAAAGAAGATTGAAACTAAACCTCTATTTCTGTTAAAAGAACTTTAGTTCTCACAAGATAATCGTCAATTAGACGAGAAAAATAAATTGAACTATTATGTTAGAACAGTGTGGGTAGAAGAATAAAAAACGAAATAGAATCATGATTATTGTCAACAAAATTGATAGCGAGTTCACTGCATTCTTAAGATAAGGCGATGGCACAAGTTAAAAGATATAGCTGTTTTAAACGAAAGTAAACACAATATAATACAGTGTTTGTTAACGAATAATCATGGATATGTTAAAATAAAATGGCCTACTAAATATTTAATTACACCTACTGATTTTACTAAAACTTAATATTTTGTATAACCCCCATTATTTTCGATACAGTCAAGTAGTCGTTTGCGCATGGACCCAACCATATTACCGCATATTTCGCTCCCTCTAAAACTTTCCCACACCTCCATGCAATGGGATTTTAATTGTTCCGTAGACCTCTCATTCCGCGAGTCCCACCTTTGCACCATCAAACCCCATAGATTTTCTATGGGGTTGAGGTCGGGTGATCGCGCTGGCCATGGAATAACAATTACTTCCGGGTGATTGTGAAACCACTCACGCACAGTACTCGCTCGGTGAATAGGACAATTGTCCTGGACAAACGGAAATTGTGCTAACTCATCAGCTGGGTAAATGTTGCGCACAGTAGGTAGCATAATTGAGTCTAACACTTCCACATAAGTTGAACTGTTTGCGCGTGGAGGAATGAAAGCCAGTTCTCCTGGTCCTGCTGCACTCATCCATCCCCACATATTAATTGTGATTCGACCTGATTCGGTGTTAGGAATAATGTTGTTATCACACCAGCGAGTGTTATTCTTGCGCCATAAGTGAAGCCTGCCCTTTTGACTGGATTTAAACGTTTTTTCATCTGAAAATACCGCAGTATTCCAGTCAAAATCTAAATAATCACGTGCGAAACGTAATCGTTCTTGTTTATGCCTCTCTGTCAAGTACGGCTTTTTAGCAGGTTTTCTGTGATGCACACCTTCAGCGTGAAGTGCACGGCGAACAATATCCATCGAGGTGTCATATAATTCCGCAAAATGTCTCGTTGGTGCGAAACCATTCGTTTTGTATACGTCCACCATATGTTGTCGCTGCGCCTCGCTAATAAGCTTCGGTCTCCCACTTCTCTTTCGACTAGCAAGGCTACCTTCTTCCTCATATCTTTTTATCCAAAGACTTACAGTATTTTTCTAAAACAAAAAAAAAATATATTAGGCAGCTATACCTACTTGACTTCATTTTCATTATATAAAATGTTAACAATCATAATGATTGCATATAATTTTAGAATAAAACTGCATTTATAAATCCAATAACCAATCCAATAAACCCAACGATTTATGTATTTCTCTTTTAAGCCTCATAAATATACGATGGATGGATTCATAAATGGCATACATTTTAATTAGAAGATTAATTTATAATAAAGTTACAATTCATTAATAGCTATTATACTCACATTCAGTCCGGTTTCTTCAGATATTTGTGTTTTATTAAGACCGCTTTTATGCAGCCCAATGATAGTCGCCCTCACTTCAATACTAATATTAGCTTGCATTTTGCGAATATTACAATACTGTTAACCACACGTCACTAACCAACAACTACAACCAAACGACAGTTCATTTCGGTCAAGTTAAAACTTATGTCTACCTCGCAGAAATATAATTCTTTATTTAGTTTTTTTGTGATTCCTTTCTAACTCTAAGAAATGTGTGAATAAGTTAAAGAATAATTTAATATATGTAATGCTAATCCATAATTTCCAATCGGGTAAGAACTTACAAAAAGTCAACAATTGCGTGGGATTCGAACTTGCGGCACACTGATTTGCGCTTCAATCTGTGTGCTCTTTACCACTAGGCCATCTTGACTTATGCTAAGTTGATGAAATTATGAACTACAATCAGTTGTTGACGACAATGATGACGCATGTGTCTATTATTTGTTAAACTAAAAGTCAAGTTTATACTTTGTAAGATTGCCTTTGCTCACCACTTAGCTGTGAAGAAACCAACGCCATCTAGTTTAATTTTCGAAAACTTGAACTCTAACATGCAAGGGAAAATAGGCGTTAAGGTATCTAAGCACTTTTAATGGGTCACCGTACATTAGATTATTTCTAGTGACCGCTTACTCCTAGCCTGTACTAATATAACTTTCCAAAATTTTCTTTACACGTGAATCTAGGAATTGTAGGTTAGTTAGGAATAATAGATACTCAGTAATAGATTCTAGAAGAAATATTAACTTTGATATAATACTCGAGGACACAGAATCGTTTTCTGGGAAAATGTCTTTGTATTTAGATACTATTTTTAAAGCGTTAAGGCTCGTTTCTGAGTTCGACGGGAACCCGAATGTGCTAGCTAGATTTATTCATTTGTGTGATCAGTTGGTAAAAGAATATTATAATGTTCAGGGTGGTTCCGAATTAATTAACACGGCTCGTATTAACGGAATATTAAATAAAATCGTAGGATCTGCTGCTCGCTTAATAAACTCAAATGGCATGGTCGAACGGCTAAACTCTACACTGTTAGAACATTTGCGTATTTTGAAATTAGAACAGCCGACAGAATCAGTAGTTAATCTTATGCCGTATGCTATATTAGCTTATAATAGCTCAATACACAGCTTCACGAAATGTAGGCCCATCGATATAATAACTGGTCATTTTGATCCCCGGGATCCATTAGATATGAATATTTCGGAACATCTTTTGCAGCAGTATATCCATGAACACCGTAAACGAATGTCAAAAGTGTACGATATCCTCAATGACACTTCACTTCAGCGTCGTACTGAAATTACTGAAAATATTAATAAGAATCGCGAACCCGAGAAAGACTATAAGCCTGAACAACAAGTGTTTGTTAAAAACCCATTATGTCATAGACAAAAACTAGCAGCTAGATATACTCAACATATGGTAGTAGCGAATTTGCCTATTCATATCTACACTAAAAAGAAAAAAGGCGCTGTGCCTAAATCACGTTTAAAACGGGTGCCTAATAGTGCTTGTTTGTTACAGGACACTGCAAATTCTACCAGTCCTGACACTGGCATTTATTAGAGCTTAAAGTACCCATAATTCTATTCTAAACTATGCTATGTTTAAGGAAATAAAAAGTAAGCTAGATATGTAATATGATAAGAATAAATTTTTAGATATTAGCCTTAGAGAATATTTCGACATAATTAGATTAGGTTACTATTATAATGGAAATAAAATAGTAATAGTTGTGAAATTCCCAATAGTTTACCCTACTAACTATATCCTGTATAAGCTCTCCCTAGCTCCTAATCGTAACAATAGGGTCCTGATTCCAACCTCACCTTTCATAGCGGTTCAAGAAAGAGATCTATTGTATATAGAGACAGAATGTCCGAAGTATAGTCACGGTTATCTTTGCGAAGATCACATAAGTCACCACCACTGGACTGTATCCAGCATCTTATACTCAACCAAAGAATTAATGAATCCTGTCAATTCACGTCAGTCATCCTTCTTCTTCTTCTGAAGCTATGGAGCAGCTAGATGAACAACACTTCGTCGTGACGTTTCCCAACCCAACGCAAGTTCGTTTAACCTGTTCTGAAGATCACTATAGAATACTACAAGGGAGCTACTTAGCTATCATACCTAAAGGCTGCGTGCTAAGAACTACGGCTTTTACGGCCAGCAATCGTCATGATCAAGTCAAAGGGAAGATTTTGAAAATTATGGACTTACCAATCATTAAGGAAACCTCATATAACTTAAATACGAAAACCATAAAGTTGGAAACTATAGATCTTGGCAGTCTGCACTCAAGTAACTCTGAAATCGCTTTACAAGAACCAGTCTCGCTACAGTCGCCGAAAATTGAAGCCATATACCATACTACTATACCAATATATATTCTACTATCCGGTGCAGCTGTACTCGTCATCATCGTTATTCTTCGTCACCGTAAATTGAACCAAAAACGGCAAGCCACTAATGAGAACGATAGTCAAGCACAGAAAAAGGAAGCCGGCGATACAGAGATCGACCCAGCTTCACCATCGTCACTATTCTCGACTACAGTTTTCAAATAGTTGCCGATCTTGTGGAGGGAGATGTTATAGTATCAGACGGAACCCCACAATTATAGTAAGGAACCCTAAAATGCAGCGACAATGGTGATAATTTTGCGGCATCGCTCGGCCACCCGGTACCGTGCGATTTGCCATCTCAGCATTCCCAAAAATTCGACATCGTGTGACCAAAGCATCCGACCACCAATAATTTCATGTAATAATATAATGTGTCACTTTTCGTTCTCACATCGAACAATTGTCACGCCTTTAAAATTACTGTAATAATTTAATTAATTAAATAGTTTTATTGAAACATATCGGTTTCATTTGCATCCCCGTCTGCAGCCCCACGTAATTCAGTGAAAAATAGTAAACATGAAACATATTTGCTGGATAGGTTTTTAGTGAGGGTTCAGTGCAGAGAGTTAGTTTAGGGTTATGTATGCAGAGATTTTTACTATAATCAATTTCAGAAATTTCACAAAATGTCAGGTAAAGTTGGGAAATTACGTGTAATTTTCAACTAAAAAGAAGAAAGACTTATTTTTCCATCAGTATGTTTATTTTGTATACGAATTACATATATTACGCGATACCTTCGCAAATTGTGAGTCGTGTTGTCGTAGTTTTGATTATATCTTCAGAGATATACAACGAAACTCCTCAATAGTGAACAGTACGCGTATTGTGATTTGGTTAGATGATTGCCAACCAATGAAGATTTGTTTATTCTAATGGTAAACTTTAATAAATAATTTACATGTTTGATGTATAACGTAAAAAAATATAGAAAAATAAAAAAATAAAAATTTGAATCATGCCGAATTCCTAAGTGGCATCGACCTAGATTTTCGCGGGTCAATAATTTCTGGTAGGAGGCACTTATTATAATAATCCATTAACCTGGTTTTCATAAGGTTATGTCAAAACTCATCGTCTCGAGTGATTTTTTCAATTTTTATGGGGAATTCTTTTCCAGTCCAGACTGCAAACAGACATAAATTCTTCCTGGCTATGTGTAACTGCCCTTGAACTTGAAAAAACCACTCGTGTCGACGGTTGACAGTCCCATCAGGGTTCCAAAATTTTATTTTCTTTTTTTTATGGCATCTTCTGCACTTACACCGAATGCAGAAATGGGGCATTTCACTTCCACTATTCCTTCTTCAAAAACGCCATCGGGTGAAGCGCCCAGAAAAAATAATTCATGGTCAACGAAGAGACCACATTTGTCTATGTGTATATGTAATTGCTCTTCCAGTTGCCGGATTGCTATTGCCTCATTGGTACTGCCATGTTGTATACTTTTTATATTATGCAGTGAATACGAGTACAAATGGCTTTTGACTAAAGGTGCTGGGCTTATGTTAAGTCTTCTTTTGCACACTTTTCCAAAAGTTGATGCTGTAACGAGACATCTTCGCAATTCAAGCCAAAGTGCGCTTTCTGCCTGCAGTACTGTGTCTCTTTCCACTTCTTCTCTATTGTTGACCTTAAATACTAATATATTTGATTATTATTTTGTCTTGCAAACGCAAAAGTGTCCACTGTGTTTAGTCAAATAAGAAACTTGTACCTGCTCTTGAAGATTTAGCAGGAACATATTTTTTGCAACTTCATAATCATCCTCAGGCATGTCTGGTCGTTGACATTCTTCACCGTAATCCTTTTTTTCTCGTTCGAAATTTAGTCTCCTCTTAGGACGAGGGCAAGATTTTTCTTTTGCTTTTCTTTTTAAACGAGCTGTTCGTTTCAATGAAATTCCTGCCAAAAAGCGTTGATTATTCAAATAAAATATTTATGTAAGTAATTTTATTAAAAAAATTAAGTGCTATACCGAGACCCGAACTAATGATTGTATCATTTTTATTGAGATTTTGTATGCATTATGCAATACATTGCGTATGTCCAATAACATTAAAATAATAAAGAATTTTTACAAAGACCTATGCATTATATGTAAATATACAGTATACAATAAATCTAAAAAGTTAGCTTAACTTTTTTTCATTGCGATCGATTTTGATTGTATCAAGTATTTAATACAATCAAAATCGATCGCAATGAAAAAAAAATCTACCTGGACTCCTGAGGAATTTTGATTTGTAAAGTGTGTACTGTGGTCTTGCGGAATTAAAAGACACAACTGCGGCATGACATCGAGCTCCATAAGAGTTTTTAGTGAATAATTTACGCGCTTGCCACCGACTAATTTGCTGTAAAATTGATCAGCTCTGTTGTTAGTAACATTGTAGAGTAAACTTTTCGAATGAAAAGCTAACTGGGCCGTATGTCCTAATATTTTTTTTTAATAAAGTCCTAGCTTTTGGAACCACATTCTCTTCAGCTTTTCTGGTTTCTATGCAGTAATAATTTTCTCAAGCATTGTGGTTGCCAAAAATATGCATCGGACTGTTCAAAATATCTTTTTTTAGATTTATAATTTGTTCAGAAAAAGTAGCATTCTGTGCTTTTCGAAATCGTATTGCATAATTTACGGCTGTACGAAGTCTTTTTTGGCGGTCTGCTGTTAGCAATCTTCTTTCATTTAAAGGGATGGATGTGTCTTTGCTAACAATTAGTATTTTTCCACAGTAATTCCGCAGTCATGGTAACTCACTCCGATCAAGATCGGAGACTGCACTCGAAGTTGTAGACGATTACGTTTACATAGGACAGACAATCCAGTTGGGTAGGTCTAACTTTGAGAAAGAGGTCAATCGTCGAATCCGACTCGGCTGGGCAGCGTTCGGGAAGCTGCGCGGTATCTTCTCGTCCAATATACCACAGTGTCTCAAGACGAAAGTCTATGACCAGTGCGTGTTGCCAGTGATGACATATGGCTCTGAAACATGGTCGCTTACAATGGGCCTCATCAGAAGGCTTACAGTCACCCAAAGAGCAATGGAAAGGGCTATGCTCGGAGTTTCCTTGCGTGATCGCATAAAGAATGAAGATATCTACAGGAGAACCAAGGTCGCCGACATAGCCCGAAGAATCGCCAAACTTAAGTGGCAGTGGGCAGGGCACTTTGCTCGTAGAACGGATGGCCGATGGGGCCGAAAGGTTCTAGAGTGGCGACCGCGCACGGGAAGACGCAGCGTTGGAAGGCCTCCCTCCCACAAGGTGGACCGACGACTTGGTGAGGGTCGCGGGAGTGCGGTGGATGCGAGAAGCACAGGATCGGTCATTGTGGCGACGCTTGGGGGAGGCCTATATCCAACAGTGGACGTCTTTCGGCTGAAATGATGATGATGATGAATTCCGCAGTAGATGATTAGTACATTCGATCTTTTGTAATTGAAAATTTGAGTAAGGTCCGCTTTCTAGATTTTTTTTAAATGTACAGTAGCCTGTAGAAGTGCTTAGATCCCTTAACAACTATTTTCACTTGCACGTTAAAGTTCAAGTTTTCGAAAATTAAACTAGATGGCGTTGGTTTCTTTACAGCTAAGTAGCGACCAAAGGCAATCTCACAAAGTATAAACTTGACTTTTAGTTCAACAAATAATAGACACTTGCGTCATCATTGTCGTCAACAACTGATTGTAGTTCATAATTTCATCATTCGAACTAGAGTCATGTTGACCTAGTGGTTTAGCATGTGCAGATAGATGCGTAAATCAATGAGCCGTGAGTTCAAATCTCACGTAGTACTCACACTTTTTGTAAGTTATGAATGACAAACAAAAAAAATCGGTAGGAATATTATATCAAAGCTGGAAGTAAGTAAGTGGATATTTATTTGTAATATAATATTCAAGTGGGTAGTTACGCAGCAAGACTACTCATCAAACAAAAAAGCACTATTAAAAAAATAATATGTTTATTTCTTACAATTTCTTATTCAAATTTAATAATCACCGATTAAGATTATAATATTATATATAATTTCTTATTGAGGCCATAGCTTAAGTATTCGTTTCCAATATTGGAAAGAGGATTAAAGCTTATGTAACCTTAACAAAAACAAACAAAAGACCAGATAATTTTATCACAAAGATCAAAAAGATTAAATGTAGGCTAAAAACTATAAAATTGCACAACAACATATCAAGTGTTCATAACTTTTTTAATGTATTAATTACGGATATTAAGTTAAACACACATAACAAGGTCTCCAGTTAATACAGAGAATAAGTACTGAGTGAATAATATTAAATCAGTATTATAATTATTTATTATCTTGTAGCCACAAACAAAACCGTCCGTGTTCACTAGACTTAAAAGTTTTTTCATGAGTAAACATGATATTACTCTAATCAAAGTTTATGTGATCCAGAGCAAACTGCAATCTTGCCCTTTTATGGTTTTCTGTAAGCAAGCCTCCGACGGACAGTGCCAACGCTTGTGTCAAATAAACTAGCATAGTGGTTCGTCGACAGATGTCCGTTTTCTTTGTATACTCCCTTATCATGGTTTGACACTGCAATATGTTTATTAGTTTTAGTCTGCCAGCACTTTGATGGTGTTTTAAAGAACCCTCTTCTTCAAATCGTCATATCCATAGAACAACTGTTTTTCTCTGCAACAATAAAACATAAATATATAATACCCAATAATGATTATTATATAGGAGTTTTTGACGTGACAACGTCTTATAAATTGGTTTGCCGGGTGACACTTCAAGAAACTGCGTTACGCTCCGCTCACGTTATGCGCTCACAATGAGAGCGAGTGAGAGGCACGCGTCCCTTCCACTCGGGCATGGTTAGCCCGCCTAAGAGCGAGAGAGACAGACATAAAAAGTGAAAGGCACGCGTCCTACTATACGAATGAATATTCACATTAAAATTATTTTACCACTCAAAGTCGTTGTCACGTAAAACTTTCGCCCGTATACCGACTTTACAGGCAACCAATTTTTTTTTGTTATTAAAAAAACTACTTACATTTACACTGGTCTCTCTGGCTACTTCTGACAAGTTTTTACCTTGATTATGCTTAGCAATTATTTGAGCTCTTTTTACTAAATCTATATAACAATGCATATTTACTCATTTTGGTAAAATAAGTAGACAATACACCTGGTTAAAAAAAAATTAACGAAAGGCGCTGAAACGAGATAATCGAAATTAACTTGGCAAACAACCAATTGAGCTAAGTCATAATTTTTTGGTCTAAGTAATATTTATACTCCATACTACCTACTATTCATCATCATCATCATCATTTCAGCCGAAAGACGTCCACTGTTGGACATAGGCCTCCCCCAAGCGTCGCCACAATGACCGATCCTGTGCTTCTCGCATCCACCGCACTCCCGCGACCCTCACCAGGTCGTCGGTCCACCTTGTGGGAGGCCTTCCAACGCTGCGTCTTCCGGTGCGCGGTCGCCACTCTAGAACCTTTCGGCCCCATCGGCCATCTGTTCTACGAGCAATGTGCCCTGCCCACTGCCACTTAAGTTTGGCGATTCTTCGGGCTATGTCGGCGACCTTGGTTCTCCTGCGGATATCTTCATTCTTTATGCGATCACGCAAGGAAATTCCGAGCATAGCCCTTTCCATTGCTCTTTGGGTGACTGTAAGCCTTCTGATGAGGCCCATTGTAAGCGACCATGTTTCAGAGCCATATGTCATCACTGGCAACACGCACTGGTCATAGACTTTCGTCTTGAGACACTGTGGTATGTTGGACGAGAAGATACCGCGCAGCTTCCCGAACGCTGCCCAGCCGAGTCGGATTCGACGATTGACCTCTTTCTCAAAGTTCGACCTACCCAACTGGATTGTCTGTCCCAGGTAAACGTAATCGTCTACAACTTCGAGTGCAGAGTCTCCGATCTTGATCGGAGTGGGTGCTACATGGTTATTTACCATGACTTTGGTTTTATCCATGTTCATTTTAAGACCCACTCTTTTGGAAGCTCTACTAAGGTCATCGAGCATTGTACTGAGCTCCTCCGTAGTTTCAGCCATGACTACTATATCATCGGCAAACCGAAGGTGAGTGATGTACTCGCCATTGACATTAATGCCTAGTCCACTCCAGTCCAGAACCTTGAAGACATCTTCCATTGCAGCCGTGAACAGTTTCGGAGAGATGACATCTCCCTGCCTCACGCCCCGCTGCAGAAGGATAGGTTTCGAGGTCTGGTCCTGAAGTCGGACTGACATTGTGGCGTTTTCGTACAAACACTTCAGCACTTCGATGTACCGATAGTCAATCTGGCACCGTTGGAGAGACTGCAGTACAGCCCAAGTCTCGATCGAATCAAAAGCTTTTTCGTAGTCCACGAACGCTAAGCATAGAGGCAAGTTATACTCCTCTGTCTTCTGTATAACCTGCCGAAGCGTATGTATGTGGTCTACGGTGCTGAAACCTTTTCGGTTCTACCTACTATTATTATTTATAAATTCTTATTCAACCTACCCTCTCAAGTTTGAAAACTAACACATAGATAATCAAATATTTATAAATTGATATTCAATTTTAATATCTTCATCTCTTTAAAATAAATTATAAATTATTTCAATATTTAACACGTTCAACGCCGTGGGGGGCACTGGTGACCTCAAGTAGCTACTCCCAACACGCCATGGGGGTCACTGGTGACCTCAAGTCAGACCTGTTTTCAAGAGACTCTCCCATGCCGAGCGACGCAGTTTACAGCTATTTCATGCGTTAGGGTGACCGGCACGGCGCTCACGAGCAATAGTTCCCGATGGGACTTAAGTACCGCAAGAACAAGTATTAGAAAACTAACATTTTTCTTAGAAGTGGCATATTACACTGAAATTATGATTTCTTATGAAAAAATATGCTTCTTTTTGTAACAAATTTAACTACATAACGTTATAATTACAATTATTATAGGACACAATTAGGATACGTAAGAAAAAAAATGAAAAAAATGGTCAAGTGTGAATAAGTTCACACAGAGTGGGTTCCGTATTACAGAATTTATCATAGGACTAGCTTTCCGCCCCCACGGTTTCGCCCGCGCTAATTGAGATTTTTCCGTGGGAATGTCATATATTCCCGCGGTAAAAAGTCCACTATGTGCTATCAAACACAAAACAGTCGCATTGCGTCATCTATGGATGAACCTAGGTTCTTTTAATGCATTAGTGGCGCCACCCCGTCGATGAAACAGGTTTCGCACGTCCTTAAACTGATTTTCCAATGGGAATGAGATATTTTCCCGTGGTAAAAAGTACCCTATGTGCTATTCTGATGTGTAAGCTATAATAGGGGTAGGGTAGGGGTAGCGTAGTGTAGTGGTAGGGTAGTGATAGGGTAGTGATAGGGTAGGGGTAGGGTAGTGGTAGGGTAGAGGTAGGGTAAGGGAAGGGATCGAGCAGGGGTAGGGAACCACGCGAACGAAGTCGCTACTGGCAGCTAGTTTATAATATTAGTAGGAGTAGGATTAATTTAATAAAAGGCGCTGAGAATAAGGCACAGAATTAAAATATTTATCAGAATAGTAGTAATGAACCTAGTAAGAATATAAAATTAGAAAACATAATGGTAAACGTAACAAGTTTCTACGTATAAAAAAATTAACGACTGTTTAAGTGTCGCCATCTTCATTTTAAAATTGTTACTAAAGATAAAATAGTTCCTTTTCCTAATCACAGATGGCGTTGTTAGTTTAAGTCCATTTTGTAGATCGCGGTGTTAAGATTCTCCGCGATCTAATGACCCTCCGCGATTATTTTTTGGTTTAGTTAATTCAGTACTACATTACATGTGATTGTGATATAGACAGTGGTTTTATTAGTATCCCTGGAAAATCCTTCGCTCAGCCAGATTGGCAGTAGTACAAGTGCTAGTAGGGAACTGCGTCGTGACCAATTAAACATTGGTCCTTCGAGCCGGATGTGACATAGTCACAGTGAGTGGTTCCGGAGAGGGTGCCGACACAGTAGTGGATCGCTGCTGATGGTACCAAGGTGCTGGTGAGTTGTTGCACCGGGTTCAATACCCAGAACGAGCACCGGAGGTTGCGGCGCAGAGCAGCAGAACGGAACGGAGGAGCCGGGCGAGTTCGAGTCGAGTGGAGGAGCCGGGCGAGTTCGAGTCGAGTGGAGGAGCCGGGCGAGTACGAGTCGAGTGGAGGAGCCGGGCGAGTACGAGTCGAGTCGAGTGGAGGAGCCGGGCGAGTACGAGTCGAGCGGAGCCGGGAGCGTGCGTAAGCAGCGGAGCCGGGCGAGTACGAGTCGAGCGGAGCCGGGAGCGTACGTAAGCAGCGGAGCCGAGCGAGTACGTGTTACAGCGAAGTTATGTGTCAGTGGCATGTTCAAGTGGGAAGTGTATAACAATAATTTTAACATTGTTGTTTGCAAGTAAGATCTAACTATTTATTTAATTACGACTGCAACTAGGTTGAGTCCGTACACTGGTTTATAGTTGTTAGTTATTGTTATTGATTGTTTAGTGGCTTTATTTAATTATTTACTAAGTCATTTTAATAGTTAAATATGGAGTCCTTATTCAAGTTACAAGACAATTTAAAAAACACAATTGAGAAAGGGAGAACTAATTTCAAAAAATCTCCCAAAGAAAGGATAACTCTTGGTTATATGGAAACCAGATTAGAATCTTTAGAAGAACAGTGGTCTACATTTAATAAAAGGCATGAGAAAATGATTGAAACTGCCACAATAACGGATCTAAAACATAGTTACTTTACTTCTGACTGCCACAATGAGACTGAAGAAATTTATATAACGTACAAATCAGAATTGAAAGATGGTATTCATAAATTAAAGACTGTCAGTAAAATAAGTGAAACTTGTACTACAACATCTTCAAACGTCAGATTGCCAAAAAATAGCATACCTTCATTTTCAGGCAGATACAGTGAATGGACTAGTTTTAGGGACCTTTTTGTATCGTTAGTACATTCCGAAAAGGGCTTAGACAACGTACAGAAACTTCACTATTTAAAGGGATGTCTGACAGGCGAAGCAGAACTATTACTTCGACAAATACCAATAACGGCTGGAAATTACTCAGTATGTTGGGAGCAGTTAGAACAAAGATATAATAACAAACGTCATTTAGCAAATTCAATTCTTCAACGTTTATTTAATCAAAAACAAATTAATACAGAATCAGCTGTAACCATAAAACAGTTATTAGACACAACGTCGGATTGCATGAATGCATTTAATAATCTAGGTCTTAGCATGAACACCGTTGTAGACATTATCGTAATTTATGTAGTTTCTTCAAAACTGGACCCAGAAACCCGTAAGCAGTGGGAGTTGAAGATATCCTCTGACGCGGACGATCCAACTGAGCCACCAACTCTATCACAATTCAAGACATTTTTAGAAAGTAGATTTAGAGCGCTTGAGTGTATAGAACCACAGAAAACATCGGGACAGGAGCGAGCAGGTTCGCGAACAGAAGGGGTTTCCAGTCAAAAGACTTTGCTCGCTCGGAGCGAAGATCCTGGCCCATCTGGTCAAACGAAAATAAGTTGTGAATATTGCAGCGATAGCCATAAACTATGCTTTTGTATTCCGTTCACAAAGATTAGTGTTGATAAAAGAAGAGCCTTTGTGCAATCGAATAAAATTTGTTTCAATTGTTTGGGTGGCAACCATTTAGTTTATCAATGTAGGAAGTCATCAATATGTCATATTTGCAAAAAGAAACACCACACACTTTTACATGTTAACTATGAACAGAAGGCTAAAGAAGAGGAGCAAATTGCTAGTTCAGCTAACAATGATACACCAACTGATGTAAGTCCAGTGGTCTCGTGTATGTCGACTAAACACATCGTAAGTCCTAATCAAGTATTGCTAGCTACTGCGTTGGTTAAGGTTCAAACCGCTACGGCGAATTATCATACAGTTCGAGCCTTGTTGGATCAGGGATCCCAGGCTTCCTTTATCACAGAAGCTACGGCACAATATTTACGTTTAAAGAAAAGTCCGGTTAAGAGTGTTGTTTCTGGTCTAGGTAGCATCGAATCAACAGCAAATTCAATTGTAACCTTGGTGTTAAAATCAATGACAGAACCCAGTGTTATATTAGAAGTTACTGCATATGTTTTGAAAAATATTACCTCATACATACCGGAAAGACAGGTAGCCCATCTTGATTGGTCTGAATTAGAGCAACTTACACTGGCAGACCCGCAGTTTTCTACACCCAATAGGATAGATATTTTATTAGGTGCAGACGTGTACAGTAAGATACTGAAAGAGGGTCTTAAGAGAGCGCCCAGTGGATCAATGGTGGCACAGTGTACCAAATTAGGTTGGATTCTTTCTGGTGTCACACAAGTTGAAAATAAAGACAGCGCGGGTAATATCACAGTTATGCACACAGCGGTAGACCAAAATGATCTACTAAAGAAGTTCTGGGAGATCGAAGACCAAGTTCCGCAAACTAGTATCTTAACCGAGGAAGAATTAAGGTGTGAAGAGCTTTATAAAGCTTCTACTTCAAGAGGCGAAGATGGACGATACATAGTTAATTTACCATTTAAGGATGCAATACCGGCCTGTGTAAATAGTAACATAAAGGAAATAGCTGTAAGAAGATTCAAGGCATTAAAGAGAAAATTCGCGAAGAATTTAAATCTGAAAGAAAATTACACAAAGGTTATAGAGGAATATTTACATTTGAACCACATGAGAAGAGTACAGAAACCGGACAAAAGGTTAAATAAAGCAGCATACTTACCTCATCACGCCGTCATAAGGGAGGATAAATCTACATCAAAGGTGCGCGTAGTGTTCGACGCGTCCTGCAAGAATGAAAAGGGAGTATCACTCAATGATACATTAATGATAGGACCTACCTTGCAGTCGGATTTGCGGCATATCATTCTTCGCTGGAGAGTTCACCCGATAGCACTTACTGCAGACATAGTAAAAATGTACCGACAAGTGAGAGTAGCCGAAGATAATGTAAGATACCAGAGAATAGTTTGGCGGAAGGAACCTGATGAAGAAATACAAGATTATGAGTTATTAACCGTAACTTTTGGCACAGCTTCAGCACCTTATTTGGCGGTTAAGACTTTACATCAAGTCGCCTTGGATTATAAACAAGAATTTCCAACAGCATCGGAAATAGTACCAACAAGTTATTATATGGATGACTTAATGACAGGGTGTTCTACAATAGAAGAAGGCAGGACTTTGTATATTGAAATGAAAACCTTGTTAGGAAAGGCTGGATTTGAATTACAAAAGTGGAACAGCAATAGTTCGGAATTAATGAAGAAAATCGAGACATATGAAGATAAGGATGAAAAGGAAATATTAAATGATAGTACAAAAATTTTAGGACTTACCTGGTGTCGTAGTGTAGATCAGTTTAAGTACACGGTGCTGCTTCCTTCAGCATCTGAAACTTTAAGTAAACGTATTATTATTTCGGATATCGCGCGTTTATTTGACCCGTTAGGCTGGATAGCGCCTAGTTTGATTCTAGCTAAAATACTTATCCAAAAATTGTGGCTAGCAGGAGTAGGATGGGACGATAGTGTACCGGATAAAATAAAAGAAGAATGGGTCACTTACCGTCAAGACTTGGAGAATTTATGCAAAGTGCGTGTTCCGAGGTGGTTAGGAACATCAAATGGTTCGGTTATAGAGTTGCATGGCTTCAGCGATGCTTCAAAGGCAGCCTACGCAGCAGTTGTGTATACTCGATGTATAGATCCTTCAGGCAATATACAAGTCGCTCTTTTGACAGCAAAAACAAAGGTCGCACCTATAAAGACAGTCAGTATCCCTCGCCTAGAACTATGTGCAGCAGTACTTTTGACACGTTTATTGACCGATGTGGCACGGGCTATGAACATTCCCAAGGACAAGGTGCGCGCTTGGACGGACTCCACAGTAGTCTTGGCATGGCTAAATAGCCACCCAAGCCGATGGAAAACCTTTGTCAGCAACAGAGTCTCAGAGATCTTAACCACATTAGAAGCAAATCAATAGGCACATGTATCTACGAAAGATAATCCCGCAGATTGTGCATCAAGGGGAGTTTTACCGTCTCTCTTACATGAAAATAAAATTTGGTTTCATGGGCCTCAATTCTTACATAATGTAATTATAGAGTATAGTAGACCATTGAATGTAGATATTAATTTGGAGGAGAATATTAAATGCCATGTTACGGTAGAACATAAAGGTGTACCGTGGGATAAGTATAGTTCGTTAAGGAAATTATTAAGAATAGTAGCTTTATGTAGAATTTTCTTTTATCATTATGTTAAGTCTAGAGATATACCCAAATACATAAAGGGGACAGAACTAGACGAAGCATTAAAGTGTTGTATAAGAAGATGTCAAAGAGTGGAGTTCGAAATTGAGTACATACAGTTACAAAGAAATATGCCTGTAAATAATAAGTCAAGTAAGATTAGTTCTTTATGTCCTTTTTTAGATAAAGATGGTATAATAAGAGTTGGTGGTAGATTACACCATGCTTCATTGAGTGACAACGAAAAACATCCTATAATTTTACCACATAATACTCATTTTACTAAGTTGCTGATTGCAGACGCACATGATAGGACGTTACACGGTGGTCTTCAGATAATGATTAACTATCTAAGATCAGCTTATTGGATAATAGGAGTAAAAAGTCTTGCTAAAAATTATGTAAATAAATGTGTCATATGTGTAAAAAATAAAGCTAAGGTATATAATCAGTTTATGGGTTCGCTTCCTTCATCACGTTGTACTCCATCACGACCATTTCTGAATAGTGGTGTAGATTATGCAGGTCCAGTTCAAATTAGGACGACAAAGGGTCGAGGGCATCGCTCTCACAAGGGCTACATTTGTGTGTATGTGTGTATGAGTACTCGAGCTATACACTTAGAGGTGGTGAGTGACATGAGTACTCAGGGTTTTCTCGCAGCTTTTCGTCGATTTGTAGCTAGACGTGGCCATTGTGCAAACATCTGGAGCGATAATGGCACCAATTTCGTAGGTGCAGCAAGAGAACTTAGGGAATTAGCTTCGATCCAACAAGATATTGCAGGAAGGTTAGAAGATCGTAATACTACTTGGCATTTCATTCCACCGCATGCTCCAAATTTCGGTGGATTATGGGAGTCAGCAGTGAAATCTACCAAATATCACTTAAAACGCGTAATAGGTAGTTCAACATTGACTTACGAGGAGATGAGCACTCTGTTGAGTGAAATAGAGGCGTGTTTAAATTCCAGGCCAATGACTGTGATCAATGGTGAAGATATTCATGAACCGATGCCATTAACCCCAGGTCATTTTTTAATCGGTGAGCCGCTAGTCACTGTTCCGGATATTAGTTATGAAGGATCTAATATCAGTTCTTTATCTCGATGGCAGCATGTACAAAAAATGGTTCAAAGTTTTTGGAAACGCTGGTCGGTAGAATACATGAGTAGCTTAGTTCATAGGTATAAGTGGTCGCACAGGACTCCTGAGCCTAAGGTCGGGGATGTAGTTCTTGTTAAGGAATTCGATATGCCCCCTGCTTGTTGGTTTCTGGGTACAATTATTGAGAAACATCCAGGACCCGATGAAATCACACGAGTAGTAACGCTACGAACTAGTAAGGGTTTGTTGAAACGTCCTACGTCCAAGCTCTGTATTCTGCCAGTCAATGAATAAACATAATTGATTGTATTTAAACCCAGAATGTTTGTGAAGTCTGTTATTTTATTGTTAAAGGGTTACATTAATAGTTCACTAACTGAAGGTTTATTGAATAAACTAGTTTTGTTAAGTAAGAACTGTTTATATCTATGCTATATCTAGGCAAGTGAATATAAGCTCTAAGTTGTTGTGAATTTGTAGTTAAGATTTTAGGTATTTAAAGCTAGGATTCTGATTTATTTTAAACAAAGATTTATTTGATGTAAGGGTAAGGTAATTGTTAACTTTTGGTTAAGATTTAAGAAGTTAATATTAAATGCTTATGTTTGATTTTATATAAAGATTTTATGTCAGGCTATGATAGTTAATAGTAGAAACAACTTGTATGTCATTTAGTTTTATTCTTATTTTTTTGCCTTTAATGTAAGTGCTAGTTCTAAAAATATTAATGTACACAGAATAGTATTTTTTGTTTGAAGGACATTCCTCAATAATGTCCTTGGGGGGCGGGATGTTTAAGTGTCGCCATCTTCATTTTAAAATTGTTACTAAAGATAAAATAGTTCCTTTTCCTAATCACAGATGGCGTTGTTAGTTTAAGTCCATTTTGTAGATCGCGGTGTTAAGATTCTCCGCGATCTAATGACCCTCCGCGATTATTTTTTGGTTTAGTTAATTCAGTACTACATTACATGTGATTGTGATATAGACAGTGGTTTTATTAGTATCCCTGGAAAATCCTTCGCTCAGCCAGATTGGCAGTAGTACAAGTGCTAGTAGGGAACTGCGTCGTGACCAATTAAACAACGACGGTGGATTTTATTGAAACAAGGTAAACAAAAGTATTCGCTACACTGCGCACAGTAGGTGTTTACCTTCTTTGTTTTGTTTTTTGCCTCTTTTCTGGGCATAATATTTATATTATCTTTGTAACATTGAACACAAAATCGTCTTGTGCTTTTCACTGGACCAGGTTTTTTCTGTAATTCATGCTTCAGTCTCTTTGGTCGTGTTATTGTTTGTTCTCTGGGATTTTCAGTGTCTTGTCCTGAACTAGTAAGATACTCGACAAGTTTCTTTCTATAATCAACTATGCTTATTTGGTTATGTGTTGTTTCTGTGTACATTATCATAGCATTTACAACAGATGTATTTAATATCAATTCGATACCCAATTTTTTGTACCACTTTACAGACTTGCGTAGAGGTGAAGAGTATGCTGTCATTTGGTCACTCATATCTACAGAACCTTTGGCTTTGTTATAATCTAAAACCATTTTTGGTTTTACAATAGTTTTACCTTTGACCTGCATTCTGACGAATTTATCATTATGCTTTGTAGAGAGCATTAAAACATCTCGTTTGTCTTTCCATTTTAGAACAGTCATTCCGTCTTCATTTTGCTGAGCTACGAATTCTCCGGGTTTTAATTTTTTTTTCAGTAACTGTTTTTGGCAACCCCCGTCTGTTCTTTCTTAGAGTACCGATGAAATGTGTTTCATTTTTTAGTAGCTCGTATGCCAGTTCTAAACTGGTGTACCAGTTATCAGTAGCGACAGTATGTCCTTTATTCAATATACTCTCGCACAGCGACAATACGACCTTAGTAGGTGTATTACTTACTTCAAAATTTTTGCCGCTGTATACTTGTAGTTTTAGCGTAAAGCCAGGATTTGTGCAGATTTTGAACAGTTTGATCCCATATTTATGCCGTTTAGATTTATTATACTGGCGAAAAATAATGCGCCCTCGAAATGGGATCATGCTTTCATCAACACATACTTCCTCCTTAGGTAAATAGTATTCCGCAAAGTTTTTGTTCAAAGTATCTACCAGGTATCTTATTTTACCTAAGCGGTCATTCGGATTAGTGTTGTCATTATCCGCAAAGTGGAGATATTGCAGAAGCAATTCAAATCGGTTCCTGCTCATTACAGTTCGGGGAAATGGATGGCCTAATATTGGATCTGTAGACCAATAATCACTGAGTTTTGGAAGTCGCACTAGTCCCATGAACAGTATCAATCCAAAAAAACGCTTCATTTCAACTTTGTTAGTGGGTTTCCACTGATGTGAACGTGAGGAGGGCTTGATGTCAATCTCTGTTAAAGTCTGCGTAGCAAATAAGTTGGTTTCTTCAGCGATGTTTTCAAAAAGTTCGTCAGTAACTAACAAACTGAAGAAATCCTCTGGGTCGGCTTTATACATTGCACCAGCGTATGGATGCTTCATGCCTAAAATAAAAGAAACAGAGTAAAATGTAGCCAATGTCACATAAGAATAATGTATCTTCCAAAGCGAGATTTTTTTAAAAATCGGTGTATTAGTTTTCATTGGGCCACAAAGACAGTTACAACTTGTGATTATAGATAACTAGCTGGTGTCCGTGACTTCGTCTGCGCAGGTTTAGTATCGAGTAGCTTATCATAAATTGTAGCATGTGTAATTCTAGCTATATTATTGTAAATTTCAAATTCCATTCAGTAGTTTTTACGTGAAAGAGTAACAAACATCCATCCATACTTACAAAATTTTGCGGTTATAATATTAGTAGGATTATTTTGCATGTAGTGAAAGTGATAGCCTCACAGCACATACAGTTTGGCGTATTTTGGATGCGGAACCCCAAAATTCAGAGAACAATACAAAAAATACAAAAACCTTGCCTAAATACTTACCTACTAGTTAGCACCTACTGTTTGGCATATTTTGGTTACGGAACCCTAAAAAATTAAAAACAATAGAATGAAAACTAAAATCCAGACACTTACCAGATGGTTCAGTAAATGGGATCACACGAGCCGTTTGACTATTTGGCACATGCCATCGGTTTGAATAGGTACTCGTAGGTATATTGTTTCTAACGTAATTTTCAACAGAGTCGGTGTCGCTGTCCGAATTGAGAATAAGGCGTCTCTTTTTGCCTGGCATATGTAGCACCTCATCGTCACTACTATCATCAGCCCCGGGGACCGTAACAGATTCCAAAATAGAAATTTGTCTCAAGTCTTCTTCAGTCAACTCCAAATCGCCGAAATCTACTTCAAAATCCATCGGATTATTTTCTAAATCGTTATTATCCATTGTGGAATACAAAGTAACATAATTTTGTGAACAACAACGTCTCCAATTTAGTCAAAACTGCCCGCATAAAACAAACTCACTGCTCTCTGTTCAACTCTCACAGACGTATTGACGTGCGAGCGCGAGCCGCGCGCGGGCGGCGAGAGGCCCGGCAAGGTGACCGACGCGGCGCCACGATAACGAATTGTTGAATTTCTCTACGCACGCGCCGTGGGGGTCATCGGTGCCCGCGTGAAGTTTTTTTGACAATAAAAAAAAAAACAGTATTTTTGATTTTGAAAAAAAATAGTTTTCTATGCAAATTTTGACATAATAAACAAATGAACATCAAGTTAATTTTTGGTAAAAATGACAATTTTCCTACGGCATTGAACGTGTTAAAGAAACAGAAAGAAAGTACTACGAAAATAAGCATTGATTAAGCACAGCGACGCCATCTATTAACAGTATAATGTAATGTTATCAATAGCAACATTTCAATCTGGTTTTACGCTAGATGGCGTCATTTCTCGCTTCACACGATTTTATTTCTGTACTAACCATGCACTTTTGCTTCATCAGTGTACTTGCGTCACCGTCTGCTATCAGTGTGCCGTATATGATATTTTGCCTAGCAACAGAAGTCTTGAAACCCTCGACAATAATGGATTGCTCCATACTGGACGAAGATCCGATATGATTTTTAAAACATTCATGGTTAGCAGGTGGCTCACTTCTGACTGCTGCTCGAGCACATATTACACAGTATTTATTTTTTACATCCATGTATAACACTTTACCGGTCTTGTATCCAATAATAGCAGCAACGCCCGACGAAGCAGAATAATTTGTTTTATATGATCTTTTGGACCAACAGCAGTCAGCTATGACAGTGAGGATGGGAATACCATCTTTCACGTCGCCACACTTAATAGCTTCAGCAGCTTCTTCCTTAGCAGCCTCTTGCATACTGTCTTCTGCTGCTGATTTCCACCATTTTGCTACTTTATGAAAGTATTACTTTGTGAAAGTATTGGCAGATCAATAGATGCCAAAATTTCATTTAGGTTTGAATTTCCTATTCCTGTCATCATAGCTCCAGTGACCGAGCCTCGATTTACATCCATGTTAGATGTAGAATTATTCGATGTTGATAGTTTTAACTCCAGGTTACACATATTACATTTCATCAAAAATGTTGACTCCAAACCAATTTTATGTTCCTTTAACGGCTGTAAATTGTCAATGGTACATCCCATTGCTTTGTTATGGTTGGACAGTGTTTTGATTTGATCTAAAAAATATTGGAAATCGATAATTTTCCGACCTTCAAACACTGCTCGCTTCTTGCGGAATTTCAGCCTCAAAGCTTTCCATCCACAACTCATCATTTGAGCTCTCTGTACATTGCCTGGAAGTTACACCATAAACCAGTAAGCACACAAACCTTGTAATAACAAGGTACCCCATCTTGCCACCCTATCCCCTATGCTTGCTTTCAAATATGAAAGCAAGCATAGGGGATAGGGTGGCAAGATGGGGTACTTAAGCTTTAAAGGTCAATAATATAAAAATTACACAGTGAAACAATCATATTTATTTTTTAATTAACAACTTATTATTATTATTCTAATATTTGGTGTCATTAGGAACTTTTGGTAACACATTTAAGAGAAAAAAATTAATATAAAAAAAAGGTGTTTTGCCCCGTCTTGCCCCATGGTGCTGGTAAGATGGGGTACCCCCCTGAGGTAAGATTTTTTTTTTTCGGTGGGAAAATCATCTTATGACATCCCCCATCAACTTTTACTAACTAAAAACCCACTCCTGTTCCTTCGTTGCCTTTCGTACCAGGGCCGAGTTTCTTTCAGAATCAGACCCTTGGCCCCAGTAGGCTTCGACCCTGCGAGGCCCCTACAGTTGCTGACATCTCCTTGAGGCGCGCGTGGAACAGCACGCGACGTCGACGACTTGGGCTCGGTCTGGACGGTTACCGGACGGTGGGACGGCGAGCCACCCATTGCTCGCGGTCCGCAAGCCTGCGCCTACGATGGCCGGAAATCGGGATCGGAATCCCGGCGGCGATTGGGGCGTGAGGACCGTTGCCTCACGCGATCGGCCGCCTCCTTTGCTAGCATTACTGCTTCACAGAAGGAGGCGACCGCCTGCCACTCCTCCTCACTCCGGACCATGGCCTGTACCAAGGCCCGGCGCGAGAGATCGCCGCCGCCAATCGCCCCCACGAGGACACGGCGTTGCTCTGCCCAAGCGGGGCACACCTCCACCGTGTGCTCCACCGTGTCCTCCGGGCGATAAGCACAATAGTGGCACCCGGGCGTTTCTTCCGCACGAATCCGGTGCAGGAACCTCCCGAACTTACCATGTCCGGTGAGGACCTGCGTCATGCGGAAGGTAAGGACGCCGTGTTGCCTTTCCAGCCACTCCTCAAAGAGGGGACTTATCGCCATAATTATGGCGTGCCCAGCACTGGGTTGCAATAGTCGCTGTCGCCATTCCGCCATGAGACCCGCCGGAGCTCTGCCCGCCATGCCGCGACTTGTCGCGGCAGCGGAGTTTCACCCCGACGTTACATCTCCACGCGCAGATCGTGCATGCGTGCAAGGCCTGCTGCCACCAGGTCCCATGGTGGCTGGCCAGCAAGGAGGCTCGTCGCTTCGCGGGATACCGTGCGGTATCCCCTCACCATCCGTATGGCCATGACCCTCTGGCACGCGTTCAGCTGGGTCGCCGGTCGCTTTCGCAGTGACGGCGCCCACACCGGCGCCCCATAAAGGGCCATGGACCGGACGATGCCTGCGTAGAGCCTCCGACAGGAGGCGTCTGGACCCCTGAGGTTGGGCAGGAGCCGCTTGAGGGCAGCCCCAGTCCGATTCAGTTTGGGAGCCAGACGTCGGAAGTGCTCCTCGAAATTCCACCGGCTGTCGAGGACGAGTCCCAGGTACTTCATCGTCGACCCGACGCCGATGTGAACTCCTCCTACCGTTAATTGGGAATTCCGAGGTGGCGCGCTCCGAGGGCCGTGAAAACACATGGCCTCGGACTTGTGTAGCGCCACCTCGAGTCCCAACTGCTGGATCCTATCAACGACTATCGCAACCCCGCGTGTCGCTTATTCGACCGCCGCCTGGTATGACTCTCCCTGAGCCAGGACCAGGGTGTCGTCTGCGTAGCAGACCACGCTGACCCCGTCAGGGACGTCGCCGCGCAGCACGTAGTCGTAGCCGATGTTCCACAAGGGCGGTCCTAGTACCGATCCCTGCGGAACACCGCACGACATCTCTCGCCGTTTCCACTCACCCTGGTGACCAGGGTAGATGATGTACCTGTCCTACAGGTAGGCCTCGATCACACGACAGAGGTAGTCGGGCACCCGGTGATACCGGAGTGCCCTCCTAATGCTACTCCAGGGCAGGGAGTTAAAGGCGTTAGCGATGTCCAACGACACCGCCACGACACACCTGCCCTGGGACACCGCATCCCCCGTCGTGAGAGCTCGTACGCGCATGATGGCGTCCACCGTGGAGCGCCTCCTGCGAAAACCGAACTGGCCGTCCGCCAGATCCGGCCCCACTCGTGTTAGGTGCGCGACGAGGCGGTCTGCAATTACTCTTTCAAAGAGCTTGCCCACCTCGTCGAGCAGCACAATGGGTCGGTACGCGGACGGAGAGTCCGCAGGGCGCCCCGGCTTTGCGATAAGGACCAGTTTCCCCGTCTTCCAGAGAAGTGGGAATTGGCTCCTCTCCATACATGCGCTAAAGAGCCCTTTTAATCGAGACCCGAGAGCCTCCATGGCCAGGACCCAGGCTTTACCAGGCAAGCCGTCGGGTCCTGGGGCGGTATTCTTGGCACTTAGCCTTCGTACCGCCACACTCATCTCTACCTCGGTCACCTCTGGAGCATTGTCGTCGTCGTCGCCATCGTGATCCACGTTAGCCACTGCTGGTGGCGGAGCCATGAGCGGGGGAGAGTGTTCCCCTCGCGCAGGGAACAGATTGCTCACCACACCCTCCACAATCTGGGGCCGGAGACTCTGTGTGAGTGGGGGAGCCCAGGGGCGGAGTTTTTCCCGCACCACCTTGTAAGGGCGTCCCCACTGGTCTCCGTTCATAGTACCCAGCCACACGTTGCGGGCCTCCAACTTGGCCCGCTTTATTTCCGCTCGGAGGGTGCGCTTCGCCACTCTGTATCCCTCATACAGCTCCGCCTCTCTGGCCTCCGCATCCGGCGGGCGGATGCGGCGACTGCAGTGTCTGGCGTACCGGCGCCGCGCGGCATTGCATGCATTCCGCAGTACCGCAATCTCCGGCGAGCACCAGTACACCTGGCGCCGGGCACGTCCTGGCCGGACCGGGGCATTGCCATGTCGCAGATTTGCGACATGGCCCCCCGGAACCACTCTGCCTCGACGTCGATGTCGACAGGCCTGTCCGGTGCTTGCACCCAGGCCTGTACCATCGCGGCTTCCAGGAGGAGCTCCCGGTCCAGCTGCTTCAGCGCCCAACGCGGACCACACGGGGTCCGTGGGACCGGCGCGATCGAGGTCTGGGCGGAGACGTCAAACCGAATGTACTGGTGGTCCGAGTACGTCTCCACCCCCTCCATGACGCGCCAGTCGACGACACGCGGTGACAGAGCAGGGCTGGCGAACGATATGTCCACCACTGACTCGCCCTGCATCCGCACACACGTGGGGACGGAACCCCGGTTTAGGACGACCAGGCCTGTCTCCAGAGCCCAGTCCTCCACCATCCGACCCCGCTGGTTCGTGAACCGGGAACCCCAAGCCAAGTTCTTGGCATTGAAGTCCCCGCAAACGACCACGGGGAGGGAACCGCATAATTTAAATTTAGAATGCCTATTGTAACTTATAAACTAAGCTTTATGTTAATTTTATATTTGAACATTGTGGGTAGATAAATAATAAAATCTGTAATGTGTAATAATAATTTAATATATGTATTTATAGTGTTTTTTTAGTCATTAAGGAAAAGTCGTTGGTAAACTTGACTTCATGTTTTTGTATTACATATTTTGATACTGCCACGGAACTTGACCTTGAGGAGACAAAAAATATGATGTAAACTCATCTCGGGTATTAAAAGCATTGTTTGAACTGTTTTCTTCGATGTTTGATAGTGCTTGCAATCTCGGCTCGTCGTGGATGATCTGTTGTTCAAATAGTCGTTGATTTCTGTCCTCGTTCATTTCGATAACATAATTTCGCATTACATTGTGTAAAATACATGATGCAAATACTAAATTGTCAACATATTTTGGCATCAAATCAATATTTTTATTATATATCCCAAATTTTTGATATAATATTCCGAATGCATTTTCCACTACTCTGCGTGCCCGCGATAAACGGTAGTTAAATATTTTTTGTGCATCAGATGGGGATTGTGAACGAGGATATGGCCTCAATAAGTGTTTTCCTAAAGGGAAAGCCTCGTCACCTAGGATAACATGAGGCATTTCTCTGTCAGTTCCAGGTAATGGTTTATCGTTCGGAATATTTAACGTATTATTTTCAATAGCCCTTCCAAATTTTGAGGACGCAAAAATACCACCGTCGCTATTTCTACCGAAAGCGCCTATATCGACAACTCTGAACCTACATTTATCATCGACTACAGCCAAAAGAACTATGGAAAAATGTTTTTTATAATTAAAGTATTTGGAACCACTGTTAGCAGGTGCTATTATGTTAATATGCTTTCCGTCTATAGCGCCGATACAGTTTGGGAAATTCCATTTATTATTAAATCCTCTTGCAATATTTACCCATTCTTCAGTAGTTGGTGTACGCATGTAAACATTCTTCATATTATTAATGGTTGCATTACATACATCTCGTATAATCAATCGGATAGTGGACTCTCCTATTCGAAAACTTGACCATAAAGTCCTTACTGAGGTTCCTGTTATCAAATATCTGCAACAAATATAAAATATGTTATTAACAATATTTATAGCCGGCTTCAAATACATAATCTTCTGCAGTGCTTTATATCATCCAAGTTATATTCTATCTATAGGATTATAGATTATTGATCATAACTTGGTCTATTTAACCCACGGCTTTTGTAATATTTTCAGGTTTTTTTTTTAAATAATATGTTTTATTTCAGCATCAGAATGCAAGAAATCGTGGATCAACATGAGGGAAGCTTATGGCAGAGCTTTAAAAAAACAAAAAAACAAAAAGTGGTCAGGGTGCCTCTTCTTCTAAGAAATGGATATTCGAAGAAGAAATGAGTTTTTTAAAGCCACATTTTAAAGAAAGGCCATCTGTAACGTTAGTATCGGATAACGAAGAAAATGATACAATCAACGATAGCATCTTTAGTTTGGATGATATAAATGAATTTATGTCCAATGATAATAATGATTCACAAACTGAAAGGAACACTTCTGCAGAAGAAAATCGTCCACAATCTTCGAGTTTGGAAAGCGTACCTACATCAACATTAATCAGACCACAAGCGTCAAATCCAAAATGTTTTTGATTTGACGCTTATCCAATAATATCCATTTCTTAGAAGAAGAGGCACCCTGACCACTTTTTGTTTTTTTGTTTTTTTAAAGCTCTGCCATAAGCTTCCCTCATGTTGATCCACGATTTCTTGCATTCTGATGCTGAAATAAAACATATTATTTAAAAAAAAAAACCTGAAAATATTACAAAAGCCGTGGGTTAAATAGACCAAGTTATGATCAATAATCTATAATCTTATAGATAGAATATAACTTGGATGATATAAAGCACTGCAGAAGATTATGTATTTGAAGCCGGCTATAAATATTGTTAATAACATATTTTATATTTGTTGCAGATATTTGATAACAGGAACCTCAGTAAGGACTTTATGGTCAAGTTTTCGAATAGGAGAGTCCACTATCCGATTGATTATACGAGATGTATGTAATGCAACCATTAATAATATGAAGAATGTTTACATGCGTACACCAAATACTGAAGAATGGGTAAATATTGCAAGAGGATTTAATAATAAATGGAATTTCCCAAACTGTATCGGCGCTATAGACGGAAAGCATATTAACATAATAGCACCTGCTAACAGTGGTTCCAAATACTTTAATTATAAAAAACATTTTTCCATAGTTCTTTTGGCTGTAGTCGATGATAAATGTAGGTTCAGAGTTGTCGATATAGGCGCTTTCGGTAGAAATAGCGACGGTGGTATTTTTGCGTCCTCAAAATTTGGAAGGGCTATTGAAAATAATACGTTAAATATTCCGAACGATAAACCATTACCTGGAACTGACAGAGAAATGCCTCATGTTATCCTAGGTGACGAGGCTTTCCCTTTAGGAAAACACTTATTGAGGCCATATCCTCGTTCACAATCCCCATCTGATGCACAAAAAATATTTAACTACCGTTTATCGCGGGCACGCAGAGTAGTGGAAAATGCATTCGGAATATTATATCAAAAATTTGGGATATATAATAAAAATATTGATTTGATGCCAAAATATGTTGACAATTTAGTATTTGCATCATGTATTTTACACAATGTAATGCGAAATTATGTTATCGAAATGAACGAGGACAGAAATCAACGACTATTTGAACAACAGATCATCCACGACGAGCCGAGATTGCAAGCACTATCAAACATCGAAGAAAACAGTTCAAACAATGCTTTTAATACCCGAGATGAGTTTACATCATATTTTTTGTCTCCTCAAGGTCAAGTTCCGTGGCAGTATCAAAATATGTAATACAAAAACATGAAGTCAAGTTTACCAACGACTTTTCCTTAATGACTAAAAAAACACTATAAATACATATATTAAATTATTATTACACATTACAGATTTTATTATTTATCTACCCACAATGTTCAAATATAAAATTAACATAAAGCTTAGTTTATAAGTTACAATAGGCATTCTAAATTTAAATTATGGAAGTACAGGCCTACATAAAAGTATGATTAGGAAAGTAAGTAGATGTATCTACCTGTTGCAGATAGAACGCCAGCAATATTCTTCCATGCTTGATCTTTTTTTATTGTGTCGCTATACTTTGCATCACCAGGATCGTAAAGAAACGGGTATCTTCGGACTTCCTCTATTAGTTTTTCTTTATTCATGATAGAGCCGTAGCAAAGCGTATCCACTGTCTTAAATCTGATTCGAGACTGGAGGAAGCAATGCAGTGCAGCGAGGCGCGAGAGGCGACGGTGGTGCGCCGGCGACGTGCGACGACGCAATGACGTTTCGCTGCCGACTCGGAGTCGGCGCGTAATAAGCATGCCGTCGGCGCGCTGTGCGCACAAGGTCCGCTCGCTTGCAGCACGCGGGCTGCGAGTCGAGTTGTGTGGTAGCGGCAAGCGCGCTGACTGCCCGCCGTTGGCTTTTTCATATTGACATTATGAAATATATTATACTTACTACACACGATTTAATGCTCTAAATTGAATGACAAGTTAATTGCTGGTTTGGAGCGGTGCTGTTGCGGTGCCGGTATAATGTGCCATGACCTTAAGGCTTCTGGCTAATTGTAGCCTGAAATTTCTATGGCTGCTGCTCGTTTTATTGCCAATGTGGGTTATATTGTGAACGATATACGCATTTATGCAGGCTACTTCTAACATGAACCAGAAAAGACGTATCCAATTTTTCTTAGTAGACTTTCTGCCAATGGAGTAAGAAGATCTGAAGTGGTCGAGTCTGTCAACCCCGCCCATACATTTGGTATATTGTTCGATTGCCAATGGGCATGTTATTGGGGCTTTGGAGCCATCTTTCTGAGTACGTTGAATGGTCACTACTGCTTTAGGTTCAAAAGCTGTTGTGCAGATGAACACGTCTTTGGTATCACGCCACTTTATAACAGTAATAGGGGCAGCATATTGCACCATAAACTCTCTAGCTTTTAATTTGTTTTCATTTTTGTCACCCTTTTGAGGTAAAAGGCGTGGTAGTAAGCCTTTTCTATTTTGTCTTACAGTGCCTACAGAAAATATGCCTTTCTGATACAACATCTCTAACAGAGGCAGGCTTGTGAAAAAGTTATCAAATGCTACTAAGGTACCACTTTCAACTGTTCTACATAATTCCATAACTACTTTATAGCCAAGTCCTCCGTCACCATCTTCTTGAATTTCACTTTTGCCAATGTATACATTAAATTGATACAAATATCCAGTTTCTGAATCACACCTGGCCCAGACTTTGTATCCCCGTTTAATTGGCTTTTGTGGCATGTATTGCTTTAACGTGCTTCTTCCTTTAAATTTGACCATACTCTCATCTATAGACTGTGTATGGCTTCTAATGCAATTTTTTTGAAAGCTTTTGTTCAAAATATCCATAATTGGTCGAATTTTGCACAACTTATCATACCATGGTTGGGTCCGTGATGCTTCAGTGGCCCTGTCACTGAAATGCAAGTTTTCTGTGAGTTTTTTAAAGCGTTTGCAAGGCATTACTGCAGCGATGATGGGGTTGTGGTAGAAGGGATCAGAAGACCAACATAATTCTAGTTCTGACAGGATGTAGGCCCATCATTATGATCATACCCAAATATGCTCTTATTTCAGTGGCATTTGTTGGAGTCCAATTCAATGAGTGTTTGAATGATGCATATGAGTTCGTATTTGCTACTATAATATCAAATATTTCACTAGGAAACATATCCAAAAAGTAGTGTATTGGAAGACTCCTGTTATTATAAGATTTTTTAGACTTCAATTTTCGTGTGAAATTGGGAGCAGCAAATCCAGTTGTGTTTTCAGACCAGTCCCTAACCGTATCTATAAATCCTTGCAATGTAACATGGGCTGCCGCTGGAAATGCAGGCTGTTGGACTGTCATTGAAGGGGAGGGAGGATGGACTGCCACAGGAGATAAGGGCTGTTGGTCTGCCATTGAAGGTGAAAGCTGATGGGCTGCCGTTACAGATGAGGGCTGTTGGGCTGCTGCTGGAGTTGAGGGTAGTTGGGCTGCTGCTGGAGTTGAGGGTTGTTGGGCTGCCGCTGCAGATGAGGGTTGTTGGGCTGTCATTGAAGGTAATGCCTGTTCGGCTGTCAGAGATGAGGACTGTTGGTCTGCCGCTAAAGGTGAGGGCGGTTGAGCTGCTACTGAAGATGAGGGCTTATGAGCTGCTGCTAAAGGTCAGGGCTGACGGGCTGAAAGTCTAGGCTTCTTAGCAACTGGCGGTGTAATCTGTAAGGCCTCGGCTACATATGAGGGCTCATGTATGACAGCTGAAGATAAGGTATCCACCATTACTGCTGGGGGAGTGATTGGTAAGGTTGCGACTGGTTGCCAGGGCTGATAAATAACTTCTGAGGGTAAAGCTTCCACTATTACTGATGGAGATGTAGGCTGAAGGGTATGTGAAGGATCTCCTGCTAAGACCTCCAAAAGGTCAGGGTCCATTACATTTTGTAAGCTGTCCAATGCCTTGTTGATATTATAAGATGGATAACATAAAGTACCTGAAACCTCTTCCTCCTCAGATATTTCATCCTCTGATGATGCATACATTTCCTCTAAAGCTCTTTCGATTTCATGTTCGCGAACAATTCGATTTTTATTTGGTTTTTGCGTGTTCTGAAATGATCAAACGGTGTTTGTTAGGAGATTTACCCTTAATAATTATGTAGATAACTTACAGGACAGTGGCCATTTAAAGACCACATTTCTTTGTTCTATATGGGCAGAGGTTATATGTGGGACACAAACTTTAGGAGTAAATATTTCACAAAAAAACAAATACAGTGATAAATCAAATAATATTACAGATGAATAAACTTGTATACTATCATAAAGTAGTCATTAATAGCACTTACCATATTTATTTTCGGCATAATCACATTTATAATGAACACAAACACAAGAAAACAACCGTTTTTGGCAAGATTTGTATTTGACATTCAAAATGTCAAAAAAAATGTTCCTATACACGTACTTTTTTTCGTTCAGAAATCGACTGCGTTTCATAGACAAAATAATAATGACATTTTGTGGTTCCTATACGACATCGGCTCGTCACAAAAAAATAAAAAACCATGTGGTCGCTATGTGATCACTGCCTGTCTAAGGGTATTATAATTATAGCCGCCGTTAATTGGGTCACAAACTAGCCAACCTAGTCTAGTTTGATGAAGTGTTGGTTTCCCATCACCTAATAAAATCTTATGAGATCCTAATAAACTCCAGAATACGTCAGCCCCTATAATCATATCAATGGTCGCTATGTGATCACTGCCTGTCTAAGGGTATTATAATTATAGCCGCCGTTAATTGGGCCACAAACTAGCCAACCTAGTCTAGTTTGATGAAGTGTTGGTTTCCCATCACCTAATAAAATCTTATGAGATCCTAATAAACTCCAGAATACGTCAGCCCCTATAATCATATCAATAGAAGCCGGTGTGTGGAAATATGATGATCAGCTAAATGAATATTTGAGGGTATATTTACATGTACCTGTCTAGCGGGAACATTATCAGTAATTGTGGGTAAGACAAAACAAGTTAAATCATTTGAGTACGATTCGTACAACGATTTAATGTGCACACGACACATTTTATTAACACGAGACAGAGAATTGTTTATACCTTGTATCGATCTTTCTGTGTTTAAATAAGGCAACTTTAACTTGTTATATAAATTCTCCGTCATTAGACAAGCCGAACTGCCTGAATCGAGAAGTGCTCGAGCGATGTGTTCCTTATTATTTACATCGTAACATCTGATTAATGCAGTTGACAACAAAATGTTACCTGTGCTAGTCGTATGCGGGTGTGCGGAGATATTGGCTGAGAGCGCAACGTGATTGTTTGTGTCGGCAGTGGAGGATGACTCACTGCTAGTCTTATCAGTCCTCCCAGCTGATATGCTTGATTATGGTGTTTGCGCTTATATATTTTGCACCCCGATTTCTTGCAATTACTGGGATAGTGACCGTGACGCAAACAGTTATAACATACCTTATAACTAGGTAGTAGTGATAATCTCTCGTTGACATTCAGTTATAGAAATTGAAACCTTTACACTTAGGACAGTTTTGTGATGAGGAACTACTGGTGTTGTCTGTCGTTAGAAAGGATTTTATTTTTGTGTTGTGTTTAACGTTAGTTGTGGAATGACGTGACTTTTCCAGTGTTTCTATCAACTCAGCGCGATTACGCAAAAATTCGATGAACTGATCAAAAGTGATTCTTTTCGATTTATCAATACGCCCTTTGTATTCTTCCCATTCTCGGAATGTTTTTGTGTCTAGTTTTTGTCTAATAATATAAATAAGTAGTGTGTCCCAATTGTGAACAGGTTCACCTAATGTTTTTGATGCTCTGACATTTTTGTTTACATTGTCTACGATTACTTTTAATGCAGTTGAGGACTCCTTGGTGATTGACTCGATATTGAACAACGCTGTAACGTGATTGTCAATCAATATTCTTTCGTTATCGAATCGGTCACGAAGAAGTTCCCATCCCATATTGTAGTTTCGAGCTGAAAACTCGATAGACTGAATGACAATAGCAGCAGATTCTGTTAATGACGACCTCAAATAATGGAATTTATTTACCTCGTCTATATCGTCATTGCCGTGAATGAGACTAGTGAAAGTATCTCGAAATTCGAGCCAGTTATCATACGAGCCTGTAAATTTAGGTAACTGTATGGTGGGTAACTTGACGAACTGACGTTTACTACTTGTGGTAGACTTTGCTTCCTCTTGCTCGGATTTTGAAAACTAGTATTATTAAATATAATACTTTAGCTTGAGCCATCAAACCATAATATTGTGATTCGATTGTAGTTCGTTCGAGTACCTCAGAGTCAATGTCAGACATTCATTGTAACTTTAACTGAACGTCGTTAAATTCGTCATACAGATCATCTAATTTGTTGACTCGCAACTGCAACTCCATTACCTGAGACGGGTTTACCGAAGAATCTTGTAATTTATTTAAATATGTTTCAAAGACGGTTAATCTTCCCTTATAACTGCTTCGCTTCTTTTTTAGATCTTTGATGTCAGTCATTTTGAAAGGAGGATGTCGTAGACCTGAAATTATACAGTTATAATGTTAAATAACTAAACTATACGTAACAAAGCGTGATAAATTATGAGACTAAGCAACAATTGATCTGAGTTATTAATTAATTTTACAAAGTTGACCTTTGGTCACTGCTTATTGTAATGAACTACCGTAGTTAAGTAGGTAAGTAGGGTTTACTATTCTAATGGAATAATGTCACAAACAAATTAATTACTAATCTATATCTTAAAAGGTTTACAAAGCAATAATTAAATGAAAAGGTTAAAATTAAGAAATAATATTTGTAAATTGAAAAATTAAATAGCTAATTAATGTAGGTTAACACTAACACTACTGTACTGTATTTTAAGCACTGGTTAACTATATTTTACAAATATAATTTTACCTAGCACTTTGTAAATAATACCTTGTAAATAATACCTTGTAAATAAATTGAATAAAAATATGAAAATAATTTGTAAATATGTATAAATGATGTTACTAACCTTATTTAAGTTCTTATAATCGCTACTTAATACCTATATTTTTTATATTACCTGATTTAATAGTAATGAGTGTTGGGTGAATTTAATGAATATTATAATTCTTTGGCTTTAACACTTATAGTTTTATTTCACTCGATCTTCACTTCACTTTTCCTCCAAAACGTGTTCGTCACCTCGTCACTCCGGTAATTTTCAATATAATTTCCAAAATATCCAATATTCAGCTTATTCCACTTTGCTAGTTGTAGATAATATAATATCCGGTTCGTATGGACCATGTATAAAATTGTAGGGACTTCTCAGGAATTTTGGAAATTAAAAAATCAGGATCGTAGCTTGCAGTGTACCAGTTTTATTTTGCCAGTCATGACATTCAAAAATCATGGAGGTCGTTAATAGTTAACGCCTGATAAAAATCTTATAGCTAAAACTTATTAATAATCTAATTATTGCAAACTTATAGTGACTTGTAGTGCAGAATTGATGTGACGCTTCAACACAGGGGAATGGAGAATATGCATGCAATATCTAACGGAACACCTTCACAGTTGGAACCCTATTCCATATCAAAATAGATTTGCTGTTTAATTTGTATCAAAGTTTTGATTTTGTAATTGAATTATTACAATAAGGAAGTCTAAAATTAATGTGCCTCGTTTCATTTCATTTTTTTCTCAGTCAGTCCCATATTTTCCATTAGCCACCTATTCATTGTAATGTAAAGTAAAATTTCTATATGAGCGCAGTAATTTGACATTTAGTGTTTTGCCGCTTTTTTGAGAACTGAAACACGTCAATAAGGGTCAATTCCCACTGAAAAAGTTCATAGTCATTTGAAGGCAAAGAAGGGGTAGCGTGGCGTCGCGAGGCTGCACGAGCCTTCTACCGACTAGTCAAAAGAGGCGCCGCGCGGCTGATCGCGGCGCAGCTAGCTGACGTGCGGCCGACCGCGGTGCAGCTGACAGACTCGCGGCTGCGCGCGAGCGAACATTTCCTACCCGCCCGCCCTGCCGCTTGCGCATTTCGCGTCATTTTATTAGAGGGTATCAAGTTAGAACGTGCTACGCTCCGTGAGAAAAAAGAAAACAATGAATATTGAAGAGAATTTAATTTATAATGTACAAAAATACGAGTGTTTGTACAACATGAATATCCAAATATTACAGTGACCAACACGTAGTAAATAATGCTTGGACAAAAGTGAGCGCAGACTTGAATATGTCTGGTGAGTATATTTATTCCACAATGTATCGAGTTTTGCATTAAGTAGGTACCTATACATTAACTTCGGCTCCTTACCTAACAAAATCCAACCTTTCGTTTTGCCACGTTATCGCCCCATTTGGAGAATTGAAAAAAGTCTTGAATTTGTTTCTAACGATTATACCACTATTATTATTTTGTAGGTCATAATTCTCCTGTTCATCTACAATTTGTAAAATACTGTTTGTTGCAGCTAATACATTTTCCAACTGATCCCCAAAATCATTTTCAATTTCATGATTTCTTATGTAATTATGTAAACATGTGCATGCAAGAATCATAATGTCGACATATCTCGGTTGCATTCGTATTCTTTTTTGGAACACTTCAAACTTTTGTTGTAGTATGCCGAAACTGCTTTCTACAATACGCCTTGCACGGCTTAACCGATAATTAAATTTTTTTTTTTCGTTATCGCCTGTTAGTTGGTTGCTAGGATAGGGTCTCATCAAGTGTTCAGACAGGGGAAAACCTTTATCCCCAACAAAACCATGAGGCAATTCCTCTCTCGTACCTGGCAAACATTTATTAGGTGGTATACCGAGTGTTTTATTTTGAAGTTTTCTCCCAAGTTTGGAACTGCTCAAGATGCCACTGTCACTATTGCGTCCATACGATCCGATATCCACTACAATAAATCTGTATTTTGCGTCAGTGATGGCTAGCAAAACAGTACTGAAAAACTTTTTGTGGTTATAGAAGAGGCTACCGCTATTCCAAGGTGCCCGAATATTCACATGCTTGCTATCTATCGCACCAATACAATTAGGAAAGTTCCATATAGTTCTAAATTTTTCTTCTATTCGGGTCCATAACTGTGGTGTCGGTTTTGGCATAACATGTGGTTGTAAATATTTCCAAATAGCTCCGCAAGTTTCATGAACAATAGTGTGTACAGTACTGTGTCCCAATCTATAACTATGAGATAGTGCCTGAAAACTGATGGCGGTAGTTAAAAATCTGAAACAAAAACATGTCACCGGTTAAAACTCCGAAAGGTTGTATAGTGATACATACATATATTTACAAAGGCTGCATGTTCTCCGAACGTTCGTCAACCGAACGCTGTCTTGGACAGGCGTACACCACATATCGTTGTGTTAATAATATTTTCTTTTTTTTTTAGTGGTAGAATGCAAAAAACTTTGGAAAAAATTGCGAGACAGCTACAGAAAAAGTCTTCGTTTACGAGAATCTAAAAGTGGTTCTGCAAGGTCGAATGATCGCGCTATAAAGTATGAAAACGAGCTACAATTCATTAAGCCTTTTATCCAGAACAAGAAACAGACTACAAATTTGGATAGTTCGCCAGAAGTTACAGACATTGAATCTCAGTCTGTTCCGTATCCACGACCTTCAATATCAAGACCGCCATCACAATCATCATGGACACCTACTCCTCAAAATGAACAACCAAAACTGTCAACAATGTTATATAAACAGTATATGGAGTCAAAGCTAAAGGAAGATGACCCCACTATCAGCTTTTTTCTCACCATGGGCCGTACTGTAAAGAGAATGCCAGCAAAAGTGCAAGCTGAACTAAAGAAAGAAATTTTCCGCCTTGTCAATAATGAAGAGATTAAACTGGCGTCATTTGAAAGTAATGAAGCTCATAAATCATCAACTGATTTGGATACTGGTGCCACAGGAATTTACACAACCGACTCACCGCCATCACCTTATATACCACAACCAATATCTAGAACACCACAAACGCCTTCAACTTACACACCATACCCAATACCTAGGACACCACAACAGCCATCTTCAACTTACACACCACAACAGATCAGTAATTTTTCATTGATTGACAATACAACAGAAACAAACTACTCAAATCCTTTGAACTACATGGTCAACGAAATGTAATCAGAACAAGTAATATAATTAGGCAGAATATTAATTAATATTATTATGAAAAATAATTGATTAAAACGACGAATATAAAGTAACCTTCTTTTATTTAAAATGTTTTGAGTTTATATCTAATATCTATATGTTTTTTTAAACAGTCTAGTTAATTAACTGAAGACCGTCAGGGTCAGTGGTAGTGTGCTTGACTTCCGATCCAATGGTCGCGGTAGTTAAATTATACAAAACAAAATAATTATACAAAATATTACTTACCTGAGGCATATAGACAATCGTTCTTCAACAGATACAGGTATTCGAAAATTTGTTTCGTGTCTCTTGAGGTGTGGCTTTAAGATATTCACTAAGGTTTCGAATTGAATATAGGTCATTTTATAATAATCGTAGTACAAATCTGGGTACTGATTTAAATTTTTACAAATTGTTTCAAATTCACCAACTTCTCTTCTTTTCTTCCATAAATCATGTACCCAAAATTTTCTTTTCCTTTTTCTTTCCGTTTTGTTTGTTACTTCTTGTTCTTCTTCTACAGCCAGTGCTATGATACATAAATCCAAATCCACCATATTTATTGCCACACAACTTTCCTTGAGTGAAGTACATCGCACACTAGTTTTCAAAACTACCACGCGGAGGCTCATTGCGGCGCCTCGGGATGCCGCGCTGCCTCTCGCGGCGCCGCACTGCCCCGCGCAGCGCCATACTGCCCCTTGCGGCGCCGCGCTCAGTCACTTGCTCTTACGGCCGCTGCGCGCCGCTACTCTTTTAGTGGGGATTGACCCTAAGAGTTTGGAGTTTTTTTTTTTTCTATGTAAATAAGTATTTCTTCCTGTATCGTGGGTGCGTTTACAAACATAGAAACTCACATACACTAACACCCAGACCCGGAACCCGCGACACGTTGCGCAGCAGTCGATCGCTCAGCCACTGCGCCAACCGTGTTGTCGAGTTAATGACGGGGTCCCCTTGAGGGCCAAAACCTGCCAGGGTCGCGGGACTAACGAGTAATCGTGGCGCCGGTACGTCAAGAGCTATTGAAGGACACCGTGGATTTTAGTCAGTACAAGTCTGATAGTCCCTCCCTCCCATGCCTTGGGTGGGAGGACTCATAATCAGCCTTTTTTTTTGAGGACTCATTTCTCATTTTTTGGAGGACTCATTCGATGATTTTACCACGTAAAAAAAGACTATGGAGTTGGCAACATTATATTTTTGTATTATATAAATGTATTCCGTTCATACATAAATTTTATTTATTATTTATTTATATACTTATTTATGAACACACAAAAACTTAACATCGAAAAGAACAAATACCGATAAAAGAGTACACACAATTTTGTTAGAAATATTTTATTGTTAGATATAGACGCAGTGTGTATAAATAATATAGAGAAGAATTAAATAGACTAAAATTATTAATAAAATAAAAACAAAAATAAAAAAGCCTTTTAATTCATGCAATAATAAGTAATTGTACAATTATTGAATCTTCAAATTCTGCTCGAAATAAATTAAAAATATAGTGATGATATTTGGTTAATTAATAGAATCTCTACTTTAGGTGCTTATCATAAATTTTGGCAAACATTACTTAAATTATCATAGTTAATTACATCGCCAATTCGTAAAAAATGTCAAACAATTAAATTGATAAATAATAAAGATTTCATTGATTTTGCATTAAAATTAAAATAAACAACATTATATGATTGATTATTGAGTGTCTACGACGATAAGGTCTATATCGGCTTGTTTGGTGAAAATAAAACTTTTTAATACGTCTTTACTCAAAGGGTATTTATTGCACACTGCCTTCTTTACAATTTATTTGATGAGTGGACTGTATGAAAGTAATTTGAGTGTGTGAAGTATGACTGTGTGCGTGAAAGGTTGCTACTAACGTAATGTGAACTTAATCTATTTAGACATACCGCCCACCAAAGGACGTAGTACTTCATAAACTTACAAAAAAATGATCGATATACAAAACACAAAAAAGCCTGAGAACATAAATTAAAGATCCAGAACACATCAAAGTGTACATTGTGAGTACCTACTTATGTCTAACAATCTTTGTATGTGTACCTATTAGTAATACTGGTATGTACTTAAATGCTATACTTAAAAATAACATGCTAACGTTAACGTTTTTACAATGATGAGAGAACTCCGCCCACCGTGATACAACAGACAACATTTAAGCGACAAAATGCTAATGATTTAGCAAACAATACCTTGCATAGAAATGTAACAAAGAAGACATAACATTTGCAGTTTACTTTTTTTGGGGACTGAATTCTTCAACTTTAACTGTTTTATCTCTTCACTAAAATTCTCTCTTTGAACCTGTTTGATGCATATAATTAAACTCCTATCTTTCTCTGCCGGTGTAATAATATTCGCATATAATTTTCGTTTTTCCTTTGGTAATCTTAAATTCTGTAAAACTCTTCTCTAATACGAAATAGCTTTTAAGGTTTTGGCAAGTGATGAAAACATAGTCCAGATGAATTTATTTTCCAATACAGGTAAAGCAGTTAAAGATGTGTGTTTTTCTTCTTCATGAGTGTCCTCGATAATATCAGCGTTATCAAACTCTGTACTTCCTTGTGAAAGCCAAGAAGGTCCTGATCACCATAATGAATGTTCAAGTAAATCTTGCGTAGCGATGCCTCTCGACACACAGTCAGCTGGATTCGAATCAGTTGTAACATGCTTCCATTGTCTGTAGTCTAAAATATTTAGAATTTCTGACACACGATTGCTCACAAAAGTAGTCCAGCGGCTAGACCCTCCTCTCAGCCAGGCTAGAACTATTGTTGAGTCGGACCACGCAAACAAGTTCTCTTTCGGAATGTTAATTATTTGTGAAACCTCAAATACTAATTTTGCTGCTAGAGCTGCACTGCATAGTTCTAGTCTAGGAATTGATATCTCGTTCTCAATAGGAGCAACTTTGCTTTTTGCTGATACCAAACTCACAAATGTTTCGTTGTTATTAATAATAACACGAATGTATACAGCAGCACCATACGCTACCTTTGAAGCATCAGCAAATGCATGCAACTCAACCTTTGACCCTGGACTAAAATAATACCATCGTGGTATGTTTATCTTATGTAAATATATCAAACTTTCTCTAAACTGTAACCATTCACTCGTTAAATCTGCAGTCAGTACATCATCCCAATCAAGCTTCGACCTCCACAGTTTTTGGATAAATATTTTTGCCTTGATTATCACGGGCGCAATCCATCCTAACGGGTCATATAGTCGGGCCACATCCGACAATACTTGCCGTTTAGTAATAGGTTGTTTGACGTCGGGTAAGTCGAGTGAATACTGAAAGCAATCCATATTCTTATTCCATTTTAAGCCTAATACTTTTATGACAGTAGTTGATTTTAATCTTAATGAATCGGCACTACTGTGATTATCCTCTCCTATATGTGTCAATAAGTCTTGATTATTGCTACTAAACTTTTGCAGTTCGAAGCCACCACTGTTCATCAACTTGTTCATTTCGTTATATATGTGTATAGCCTCTGGTAGTGTCTCACAGCCCGTCAGGAGATCGTCAATATAAAAATCCTTCTTTGTTATGCTTGATGCAGTAGGAAACCTTGCATGTTCTACATCAGCTAACCTTTGAAGGGTTTTCACGGCCAAATAAGGAGCACATGCAGTACGGAAGGTCACGCAATAATTTAAAATGTTGTAACGGCTCGTTTGTTTGTGTTCTCCATACAATTCTTTGGAAGTCTGAGTCCTCGGAATCGACTTTCACCATTACGACATCTTAATGATATCAGCTACTATGCAAATCCTGTGGCTTCTCCAACGCATCAGGATGTGTCTCAAATCCTGTTGTAACTTGGGACCCACCATCAGATTATCATTAAGTGAAAAGTTGTTCAATCCTTTACATGACCCATCGAAAACAACTCGCACTTTTGTGGTGTCTTTATCTTCTCTAACCACAGCGTGGTGCGGGAGATAAACCGCCTTAGGATTATCTGTCTTCTTTATTTATTGGTATCATGTGATTCATTGTAAGATATTCTTGTAGAACATTGTTATATGTTTCCTTTAAGGTAGGATCCTTCTGCAGTCTATTTTCTAAATACTTATATCTTCTTGTAGCTATAACTACTGATTTTCCATATTGACACTCTGGATCTTCTTTATTTTTGGTAGCTTAACTATAAATCTTCCTTCTTTATCTCGTGTAGTTGTCCTGTCATAAAATTCTTCTCATCGTTGTTCCATCTCTGTCATCTTCTTCTGTATTAAGTTGGGCTCATTTTCCATTTCCCAAAATTTCCTAAGCAGTTCTTCTCCACTTAGGTGTAAATGCATGGTGATTATTCCATTAATAGCAGAAGTTGAATTTTTTGACACCCTTCCTGATAATACCCAACCTAGGGTAGTGTTTTGTGCCAACATTTTATGGTGACGTATGATACCATCCAATAAAATCTCACTATATACCTCTGCTCCAAGAAGAATATCTATTTTACTAGGTGTGGCGTAACCTGGATCGGCTAATGGTATTTTATCAAAATGTAGCCATTCAGGTGTATGTAACTCAGTTGAAGGAAGCAATGACGTAACAGATTGCAAAACGTATGCATTTACTTGGATTGAAACCTCAGGGTTATGACGTGATACCACTCGAAGAGAAACCATTTGCTTCACACTAGTGTGGCTATTACCACCTATCCCGGAAACTGTACCGTTGACATGTTTACGTGAAAGTCCAAGTAATTGAACAACTGACTCGCTAACAGAGGACGCTTGCGACCCTTGATCTAATAATCCTCTCAACTGTTGTTTGTATCCATGCTCACTGTATGCCCAAATAGATACAGTAGCTAACAAAACTCGCTCGGTTCTAAACCTCTACTCGAAAAATTAGTTGAAATAGATGTACTCACGGATTTGTCCGACTCACTCTGCACCAAAACGTCCAAAACTCGTTGATTCGCTGCTCGCCTCCTTTTCAAAATGTAATAATGAATGGTGCCTCCTGCCACATCGCTTGCAACTCGCCGAATTACGACATTTAAAAACTGAATGAGATGGAGAGAAACAATTAAAACACAAGTTATTATTTTTAACATAATCTTGCCTTTCCTTGACACTAAGTTGACTAAATTCCTTGCAATTGCATAAATAGTGTTCACCTTTACACTTAGAACATTTAGGTATATTAGAATTATTCTTTTTACTTTCTATGGACCCATGAAAAGACTTCGACTTTGTGTTGGTATTGTTACGTACCTTATTCGAGTCTATCATCTCCAACGACCTAAATTTCGATTCCAAAAACTCAGATAATTGTGTCCATGTCGGTAAATCGTTACTAAGTACACCCAACTGATATTCCCACTGCTTAATGGATTCAGGATCTAATTTAGAAACCACTAAATAAATAACAAACGCATCGTTAATTGACTCAGGACTAATATCCATATTACGCAAAGATTGTAAACAAGTTGTAGTTGTATCTAATAAATGCTTAATGGCACTAGGAGATTCGCTAGTAACCGGTTTTTGCGTAAACAATAATCTAATAAGTGCATTACAATTATACCGCTTATTATCATAACGTTTAAGTAACTGTTTCCAAGCCTCGTCATAATTCTCATTAGTTATAGAAAAATTACGTAACAAAGTTTCCGGCTCACCTGACAGGTTACTTTTAAGATAATGCAATTTTTGCACTGGAGACAAATTCTTATTAGTATGCACAAGCGAATTAAACATATCATAAAACGACTGCCATTCAACGTATTTACCACTAAACGTAGGTAACTGCACACGGGGGTTTGTTCAGCACTTATTTTCAGTGTTACGGACGAAGTTCCACTCGATGACGCGAGATAGGGCTGCAGGGCTTCTTTCAATAAAGTTTTGTATGATACATATAATTCCTCAAACTCCTCATACATATCCTCAGTGAAGTATGTGTCCTGTTTGTCCTTCAAGGTGACCTTGCCTATGAGAGACTTGTGTCCATCTTTAAACGTTATCCACAGCTGCTCCAAATTGTCTAATCTGGTTTCTAAGTAAGGTTTCTTCAACCGATCTTTAGGTGTCTTTTTATAGTTTTTCTCCGACTTCTTCAGGTTATCCAGCACTTCATTTTGATATGCCAGAAGCGCATCCATCCGATGTACAAATGTGTAGACGTTGAAACTCCAAAATCCAAACAATATTGATATAGATTTGAATGATTATTTTGCTAATGATGTATTATTTACTCGCACGATTTAGCAAAGATAATTTCTGGAATGCTATTGTTCTCGCGGTGTCGCAACGGCGCGCGCGGTCACCAGATTTTTTATATATAAATCCGTCTCGATTTGGACCATATGTCTACGACGATAAGGTCTATATCGGCTTGTTTGGTGAAAATAAAACTTTTTAATACGTCTTTACTCAAAGGGTATTTATTGCACACTGCCTTCTTTACAATTTATTTGATGAGTGGACTGTATGAACGTAATTTGAGTGTGTGAAGTATGACTGTGTGCGTGAAAGCACTAACGTAATGTGAACTTGTCCGTTACGCTCTCGTCCCGCCTCCCGGCGCGCGTCAAACTGGGCATATACAAAGCGTATAGTCCAGTGTTGACGTACGCCGCCCCAGCATGGTTCGCCCTCACTAGTGATTCGAGCCGAGATAGACTCCGCGCGCAACAACATCTTGCTTTGCGTAGAGTCGTCGACGCTCCTCGCTATGTGAGGAACGACATCATCGAACGCGACCTCGGGATTAAGAGCCTGGATGAGTTTGTGCGACGCCTCGCGAAGGGGATGTTCGCGCGTGCCAACGCCTCAGCTTGGCCCCACGTCAAGCACTTGGCGCCATGGCATACGCGCCCCCCTGACGCGAGACGACTCCCCCGTGACCTGCTTGCGGGCAGCGACGCAAGTCGACCACACACTCGCCACTATACACGCGCTGGACTCACGTACCGAATGGATAGTGCAAGCTAGCTATTCGGTGCACGTACACGCGATGTAACACAATACAATGCCGTTCACACACATACATAAAACGTCCCTGCGGTCTGAACCGTAACCGGCTCGCTCTGGAAGCGGGTTAGACGGGGGTCACACTTCCTACTGTAGGTCCGTAACAAGCCGGCATACCCGTCGCTGGTCGTCTCCCGCCGGGCTTCCCCTAGGGGTCTCACCTGGCGGGGACCGACCGCCGGTATGCCGTGAAGAGTCGGCGCTGCGTGCAGCAGCGCCGTGACGCGCCTACAGTATACACATACAAACACATACACATAGAGCACACAGCTCTATAACCGCCGAGCCTAGTTAGGCACCAAAACGACGGGTCCGTTGTCACGGGCCCGGCTGGACTCTGCGGTCAGAGGGCGAAGCCCTGACACCGCTTGCCACGCCCCCAGACGGGGACGTAGCGAAAGCCACAGCGTGGGCCCTAACTCAGTTTATACGCGAATGAGAGATAAACGTATTGTCGCATTTTAAATTATGCCGTCGTCAGTATCGAAACTTCAAAAAGTTGCTGTAGCAGTGACAACCGTGCTCGCAATAACAAATATTAAAAAAAAGAAAGAAGAGAAAGATCTGGGTGAAAGAGTATTTGCGGTTACGTGAAAAGCTTTCAAATATGCAAATACAATCTCAGAGTAAGTGCAGAACAATTTGAACACTTGTTGAGTTTGGTGACACCTTAAATACAAAAGCAAGATACGGTTCTAAGACAAAGCGTGAGTGCTAAACAGAGATTAGTCGTTACATTAAGATTTTTAGCTACGGGAAACTTTTACCAAGACTTAAGATATAGCACTTTAATATCGCAACCGCTTCTATCTCAAATTATTCCAGAAACATGCCGAGCAGTTTATAAATGTTTGAGGCATTATATCAAGGTAAATAAAACAATTATTTATGTAATTATATTTAATCGATTTTTTAAATTTCTGCGTTTTACAATTAGTAACTCTTTCATTTCGCCAGGACCTTCTATTACAGGCAACGATCCTGAGTTTTCATCTGCGGTATTAACATTGGGAAGGTATTCAAAAAAAATGTGTATCAACAGTAACTACATTGTCAAATTTTGGTTGATGAGGCAATGGTGAGTTCGACAGTTGAGTTTTGGTTCTGTGGTGATTGTAATGGTTGGTGGACTGTTTGTGTGTGATGATTTGATGATAATTGATAAGGCGATGGTGAGTTCAGCAGTTGAGTTTAGTGCTGTGGTGATGGTATTGGTTGGCGGACCGACTGTGTGTGGAAACGAGGCCATGGAGTAAAGTGTGAAATAGAATGATGAGGTGATTGAGTTTGGCTTGACGGTGATGGCAATAAATAATTTGATGGCGGTGAAGGTGAGTAAAACTGTTTCTGACGCTGGTAAAAGCCACTATTGTTAGGTATAGATTCGTGAAATGGATTGAGAACGACGCACGAGGATTCGGTTAGTTGATCAAGTTTGGCGTGAAACAAATCATCTGATATAATTTTTTGTGCTATTATCTTTTGACGTTTGTTTAAATCTTTTACATTAAACCCAATTGATCGTCCATATATCTCCCATTCTTCGTCCTTTTGAGAGTCTATTTTCTTGTTTTTGTAATAAAGTATCCTTTTTCTTTCTCTTCCGTGACCCGGTGCTAGAGTTTGTAACACTTGCGGTTTCATCTTCTGATAGATGTCATCTAAGTATAGATGGATGAATGGATGGATGTTTGTGATTCTTTCACGCAAAAACTACTGACCTATTTGTATGGATTTAGAACTTAGGTAGTTTATCACCAGGAATACCACAAGTTAAAGTGGCTCCTTGTTTTATAACTACAAAGGATTTTACAGTATTGTTCTATTTGCTGTGGTGAATGCAAACTACGAATTCATGTACGTAAACACAGGCACTAATGGATCCGTCGCAGATGCATCGATTTTAAGTTGTACTCCATTTTATCAGAAGATGATTAATGACGATTTAAATTTACCACCACCTTCTGCACTGCCAGGCACTGATACAGTTGTACCCTATGTATTCCTGGGTGATAATGCTTATGCATTAAATAAAAATTTTATGAAGTCATTTCCCTTGAAAAACATTGATTATGAACAAAGGGTCTATAACTGGGACTACGTTTATCATTCTATCTTGAAATCCGACTCTTCCTTCAGTAGTGAAATAATTCTTGAATTTGTCTCGTACAGCTACAGCTTCAACATTCCTTTGACTATTTTTTCTGTGTTGTAATGGAGTCAAGCCATCGGTAGTAGACCTCCAATCTCCTTGATGAAATGTCGCACTTGTTATGTTCTCACGGTCAACATTATTCGGACTTATACACTCACCGGCACGGAAACTTGGCCACCAATAACTTGCCGATAATTTCTATTTAAATATTTAATTTTCACTATATTATGGGTTTATGCACTAAATTAGGGTTTTTTATGGTTTTGTAACTCAGTTATTGAAAAAATGATGCACCAGCAGTAATCTTTAAAAAAATAAGCAGTTTCACAAAAATATTGGTTTCACAAAAATAGTCAAAGGAATGTTGAAGCTGTAGCTGTACGAGACAAATTCAAGAATTATTTCACTACTGAAGGAAGAGTCGGATTTCAAGATAGAATGATAAACGTAGTCCCAGTATGATATTGTAAAATACTTAATTATAGATAGTTACGTTTGAAAATAAAAATAAAATGTCTACATATTTATTTTACTCACCTCATTTTCTATTTTCAGTACGACAAGATTCCGTTCTTGAACCCAGAAAATTTAAAGCGTCGAAATACCATAGAGTTGGTACGTATACCTCATCTGCTCCTGCACCTGTATGCTTAGAAGCCTGAACCTGAAATCGATTGAATAAGAGATTAGATTGATATATAAAAATACTTATTGAAATAAATAAAAATTCTACAAAAATTCAAAAATCAAAAATTCACATACGATGAAGAATTTTTATTTATTTCAACCGAATACCAGCAGCCCATACTGCTGCATACGGCTGCAGGTCTATTTGACCTAGCAGACCCTGGTGTCAGAGTTTTCAGAAACCGCCTAAAGGCTTCTGACGTGATTTATGTAACTCATATTTATACTCACCTTTTTTAATTCTTTTGCATAACTCATACGCATATAACTCATACGTTTATTTCCGTAAATTTATTTGTAAATTTACGGAAGGGACTGGACCTCACGACACAGGGTATCCTAGTGTGGGGGCCAGAGATATATTGTTTATTTTAGTTTATAAGTCAACTGATGTACCTAATTTTGTGTATCTTGTACTAACGTTTTAAACAAATAAAGATTATTATTATTATTATTATATTTTCAATCTTCTTTTTTATTGTTTTTACGGTAGCGTTTTCGTCAAAATTCTTATAAATTCCCAATAAAACTTTAAAGGCTTCAGTTCGCATGTCTTATACAGATATTATATGTTTTTTTTGCCATAAATACGGCATGTCTTTGTACATGTCGAATATGCACAATAAAACTTCCTTTTCCTTGTTGCACGCCATGGTAGGTATTGGAAAATTACGCGCTAGGCGACGGAACGAACAGCCGCTTCGCGGTACTCACAGTTTACGACCACTCTACGCACTAGTCGCGCGGCAACTGAGCTCCCTAACCGCCCTAAACTTTATTACATTACCCAATCTGCAGGGAGCTAGGCAGATCGGGATGACCCGATCGGGTGGTCTAATAAGGCTTTTATACATTGCCTAACGTCAAGTGACGGTCGCGGTCTCCTGTCTCTGTCGCGGCGCGAACCGCCACCTTTAAAGTATCATTATAGCATTCAGTCTCATGTTTTTAAACTAATTTCATGACTATAAGATTGTTTTACTGTACATTGTATGTATCAAAATGTATTTTAAAAATTATATGACCACGTCGAGATATTTCAGGCTCAGGTAATACTGCTACTAAATCTTCGCTGTGCTTCATGTCGCATATGCCATCGATAATTGGATAAGCGAATATTTAATCTTTTTTGGCTTTGTGAATTTTCCTTGCGTATTTTATAGTTGGGACTCCATTGTTTATTGATTGAACCTGTCCTACAAAATGTTTTATTGTTTTCTTTGAAGCGAACTGGACCAAAACCCAATCGTTTATACTGCATTTGGTAGAAGATTGAGTATAGTGCTGGACTTCGACAATGTTATTTTCTTCGGCGCCTAAATCAAGATTATTAATATTATAGTCTTCGTCGACTAGTATCGAGTTAATGTTATCATCAAAATTTTCATAATCTGACACATCGTGCACGCGGAAATCACTTTCGTCTGTTGATGATTCATGTTTTATTTGAATTTTTAGTTTTTTTGGTTTTGTAAATCCTCTTTTTTCGATCCTTTTCTTTGGATATTTTTTCACCCTATTTAAACCTTTGTTTTGAGCATTTGCAGTAATTTCTGAGAGAGATGTGTCCCGCCTTATCTTCTTCAATTGTAGTATAGATTCGTCACCAATATTTATCATTGTTTCTTTATTTAAATCCTTCAAGAATTTACTGCTATCGTCTATGCGTATATTTAATGTAACAATTATGTTTTTTGGATTGTGCATTTTTGTTTCCAGATTCGCAATAGATGTTAACATTGATAATTGTTGATTCGAAGAGCTCGGTTCAGGGTTATTATAATCGGGAAATGAGTCTCTTGTCCCAGATATAAAACTGATTGTTTTTTCTGTTACTTTGGACGAATCCTTTTTTAAAGCTGTGTTTTTCTTTTGTTTCGTCTTGAGCTTATCTTCTTTCTTAAGTTTTTCGACTTCTTTTTCCTTCAATTTCTTAACGACATCTAAATGTGTAATACTTCAGCACCTCTAGCAATTTTTGTATTTTTTTTTTATATTGTGACTTTACTTGGCATGCCTTTTTATTGTATTTAAGAGTAGTATAGTTCTTTGAAGGGATGGCATCAAACAGATTTTATCACTGGTAAATGACGAAACACAGATCCGCACCAAGGTCTCTTCATTAACAACCGACATTTTGTTCTGAATGTAAGATAACATCTTGTCTATTACGATGTTACATTTGTCACACTATAGAATGTTCGCCATTACGACAAAAAAAAAAATGTCACTCGAATAGTAAGAATCAGCGCTGTCGTAGATACGCAACCGTCACCGACCTAGTGCGCGCGCGCAACGGTTTGTCTGGTTCATAATGAGCCAAGACATCCGCACTAATTAAAACGTTTTTAATTTTCTTAAAGGCTGCCTCACATTCCCTGTCCCATTTCCACGTCACTCCCTTCCCTAATAACCTATACAACGGCGCCAGCATAGTGCTCAAGTTGTTGACGAATTTAGCATAATAATTCATTGTTCCTAGGAAAGCTCTTAAGTCGGTGATATTTTCTGGTCGGGGAATGTTTAATATACCTTCTACCTTTTCTGGATCCACTTTTATACCCTCGTCGGAAACAATATATCATAAGTACTTCACTTCATTAGTCATAAACACACATTTATTTTGTTTAAGTTTCATTCCGTTATTATGTAATCTCTCTAAAACTTTTCCAGTGTAACTAAATGTTCCCTAATATTGCGTGTTCCAATAATGATAGCGTCGAGAAATACTTCTACGTTTAGGATATCATTGAGTAGGTTGGCCATAATTTTTTGGAATATGCCTGGGCTCGAGGATAGGCCATAAACTAACCTTTTATACTTAAATAGACCCTTGTGGGTATTCATAACTGTAGAATTGTCGGGGTCATCTAATTCGATTTGATTATAGGCCTGTGTTAAATAAATTTTCGTAAATATTTTCGCACCGTTTAATTTAATTAACAAGTCATTAATGCGTGGTAACGGATATTTGTTAACCAGTAGCACGGGATTTAAGGTTATTTTATAATCAGCACAGATACGGAGTCCACCATCAGCCTTAAATACCGGTCCAAGTGGGGTAGCCCATTCCGAGCTCTCCACGGGTTCGACGACACCAGCGCGCAGCATACCCTCTAATTCTGCCTCAACGCACTCGTAGATGACCTTTCTGCCTACATCTTCCGCAGATAAACCGATTGTATCTACATCCTTCACTCTGATGATTAGAGGCCCCACAAGCTGCACAGCTAATCCGCGACTCCTCGGTATTGCCCGCCGATCTGTCGCTCCGTACATCACGGCCTCTCCGGCCGCGGCCACCGCGAGTCGACGTGGCCACCACGTGCAGTGCTCCCGCCATGACGTCACCGCCACTGCTCGGCTCGCCATTACTGCCGACTGTGTGTTCAACTGCCGCTGCATCTCGTTCCGCCGCTTCCATAGTGCATGCTATTTCCACAGCATTTGTATACTGCAGATTTTCTTCAGTGAACAGTCGTTGTCTAATCGCCTCGCTTCGCAACCCACATATGAGCTGATCCCGTAGGTTCTCTTCTAAAACGGCTTTAAATTCGCAATATTTCGACATCTTCTTTAGCTCTGATATGTATGGTAAGATCGATTCACCTGCATTTTGCCTTCTCTGTCGGAAACGATATCTCTCTGCCATGACCGACGGTTTTGGTTGCAAATGATCAGTCATTGTTTACGCCACCATTGTATACGTTTTTGCACTCGGTTTATTTATTTATTTATTAATTCTTTATGCACACAAAAGTACAAAGGCGGACTTAATGCCTTAGGGCATTTTCTACCAGTCAACCTTTGGGTGATGCAGAGACAACAGGTGGTAGGTGCAATATTAAGCATTAGGTACATATTGTTATTAATACCATTTATTTTATACAAACATATACTTACTTAAATACTATAAATACAATATACATAATATAATTACATATATATATATTATGTACTCAAACTACAAAGAAAGAAAAAAAGAGAATACACGAATCTAGTAAAACGAATAGTGCAGACAGATAATAGGATAACCAATAAGCGCTATGACGATACTGCTGCCAACTTCTTACGGATGTGCTCGCGAACCTTCACTTTGAAGGTCAATCGGTTGGTTGCCATCCTGATCCTGGTTTGTCAGGACTTGTTAAATTGCTCAATAGTTCGTACGCTTCGTCACCCATTGTTGCAATTAATGTGGGTAACGAAAGTTCCTCCTTAACACTGTTCACTTTAAAAAACATTTCCATACGTTCCACGTACATAGTCCAGTACCTCTACCATGAGTTTAAAGCAATAGTATTCGTAGCTAATCGATATCGACGCCATAAATATTTTGTATGGCAAATTTTGCAGCGCCTAGCGGTCACTTGTAGAACTAAAATCAGTAGTATGAGTCATCAAGTACAAAATCTATCGAATAAGAACTCGCTAGCGACTAAAGTTTTTAGTAGTTTCCTATAGAAAATCGGTACCGGTAGTAACAAATTTGACAGGTGCTATCGAAGCAAACCGTTACTACAGTAGTAAAGTAACTCACTAGCATATGGAAGGGTGAAAATTTTGTAAAGCGTGTCGTGTAAAACAATATTTTATTTATTTGTGAATAAATATGTCCGGTAAAACTTATTTAACGTAGAATATGTTAGGTACGGCTGCATATGAAGACGAAAGACGCGTCAAAGGAAATTTCCAAGCGACAATACGATAGGCACATAAAGATATTAGTGAAAATAATTTCATCAAAGAATATAGGTTCAATAAAGGAGCTTTCGAGTATTTGTGTGATCTGCTAAGGGTTTATACAGATTTGAAATTTACACAAAGAGCAAAATACACTTGAATCGAAAGTAAATTAGAAATAAGTATGTTATAATAACTTACCTTTATACATGCACTTCATAATAGAAATACCACTTTTCAGTATGCGCATTGTTATTTAACGTATTACTGGCAAAGCTCTCCATTTTTCCGATTCAAGAATTCAGAAACACAATAACACTAAACCATCAAAATATTTGTTCAACTACAATATTATATTTTCAATAGATCGGGTTATAAAGAACGCGAGCGAGATGGCGTTTCAAATTGGTAGGGTTTTTAGGTCTATCTGCCTTACTCTGTCTTTTGCTGTAGCTAGAAAGAGAGCAAACTTAAGTGTGAAGTTAGGTACGATGCGGTTTTTGTACCAACGTAAACGCTCGACACCATGTATACCTATCGAGTTCTCGCTAGCGAGTACGTTTGACTCATGGTAAGAGTTTAATTGTACCTAATCTATTCGAAGCACGTCTACTCGATATCGATCACGGTAAGATGGTGTAGTTTTTCAAAGGTATATATATATATAACTTATGGTAAGGGTACAGTTTCCCGATCTTACAACTCCGATAAGTTCCCGATAGACATATTTATATTTATTTGTCAGCCCGCTTTTAATTTATATCCTCGTCGCCAGTGAGGTGTTTAAGTAAAACAAGCGTGTACCGTGGTTTATTGGGGACTGTCCGTCCTTGACACGACCGCCGCATCGGCGCATACGCACTCACACATAGACACACATACGTCACATAGGCCAATATTTTCTATTTTCACGCGGGCGAATCGGCTGGCAAAAGCTACCTAGTAATTGTTTTGTGTTATAATAATACAAATGGATTAAACCCAACAACCTACACTACCTACTACTAACTACTCGTTAGTAAGTAGAGGCCCATATTACTGAGCCTACTGGACTCCAAGCATGCGAAGAATATTCCGGGAATATGATAATAATGATGTTCCACTAAAGTAAGGACTCACAAGTTTTCAAGATAATTCCTCATTTTTAACAGGTTTTTATTACCTCCACCTGAATAGAATTGTTTAAAACAAAATCTTAGAAGTTAAATTAGACCCACTTTTCGGTTTCTGATTAATCTGAAATGTTGCTAATATGTCTAATTTCGATGGCAATGCATGATAAGTTAAAAGACTTCATTCTAAATCCAATATGGTGTACTCCCAAAGATAGTGGACCAATTATTTTTTACATCAAATTTAAGGGTTTGCTGAGAAAAATATGAGACAGCGTGGATAGTTAGATAGATAGATATATATTTGGTATACTCTTCAGTGTACACCAAAAATAAAATTACAGTAGGAACTTAAAGTTAATAGGGATTCACAATGGGCGGTCAGCAATTTTTTTTTTTTAACTATAATATATTTATTTAACAATTTATGTACACACATAAAATACAAGATAAGAAACACTGTTTGGTTTACGATATCTGAGTAACACTGCAAGCACTTGAACAAATGGGCTAAAAAAGACCCACTCGTACTTTGAATCACAGAGTTCATATTTTTACATTTATTTGAAATCTAACTTTGCATCGTACAATACTATGATATTTGCTAATGAAAAAACACAGTACAAAGGCACGTTGCCTAACAAAAACATTGCCAAATCAACAAAAGAAGATCTCAAAAATCGAACAATTTAGGTAAAAAAATGGTTGGTCACAGTAAAAATAGTCAGTGGGTCAAATCTGAACAACAGAAAAAGAAAAAAAAAATGAAGCGACTTTCAAACATTTTTGAATTTGTGAAATCTAACCGTTTTTTTTTAATATAAAAAAAAGATTGTTTTTTTTTTTAATATAAAAAAAGAGTTTTTTTTTTTTAAAGTTAAAAATGTTCAACGCTCACGCTGTTAGGATGAACCTTTTACAATTCACCGGTGAAACGAACAAAGATGCGCTCCAAAAATATATAAAATATTTAGATAATACAAAGAAATAGATATATAAAAATATACTGTACTAAAATTAAATTATGTATGAAGGGTAAGGAAACAGGGGTTCATACATACTGTTTTCTTACAACCTTGACAGTAAGTTCGCACCAGCTTACGACAATTGACACAGAGCCGCCGTTGGCGCTGTTTACCCGCGAACGGGTATTCAACCAAACGGTGGGTAATGTCCGCGTTTGTAGGCTGGCGCAAATTTACTGCGGTTTGCTGAAGAATAGATTGGGAATGATGTTTAGAAAGAAGAGATTTTACTAAAGCTTTACGGAATTGACGATAAGAAAGAGAAGGAGTGGAAGAAGAAGATGATATTTGCCGATTGATGATGTAGGAATTAAGTACGGAGACATTGAGTAGCCTCCGAAATAGTTTTTTGTACCAGATCTTTGTTCGTTTCCTCTCTATGGGGAACATAGAGAGCAATTGGTCTTTCTTATCCACCCCACCCATCATGATATTATAGTCATGGACTAAAATGGGTTTGGTTCCGTGGACACGGCTGTCGCCGTTACCATGGTATGTCGAGATCAAAGCAACCCTATTCTTATCTTTCCATACCATAATATCGACGTCACCCGAAGTAAGACCAGTTATCTCGCCCGGTCATGTTGGTAGTGGTAAGACTGTGTAGAGCCTGCGGAACAAACTTACGATTGGTCCGCTGGGTTCCTACACAGTCCACACCCACAGACTTCACATGCCGAGCGAGACACGGTGAATTATAAAAGTTGTCCATCCACAACGTGTAACCCTTGCCCTCAAGGCCTTGAATGAGCCTTAGGACAATCGCCGGCGTAGATGCCTTTAATGGGTCTTCATGCTGCTGCGGTTGGGATCTTCGACATTTACTTTGAGCGTGAACCTCAAACCGCCATAAATAGCCAGTTTGAGATTCACAGATCTCGTACGTCTTTCGCAGCAACTTTATTGAGAATCGATTGGCTGATATCCAACCGACCTTTCCACAAAAGAAGACTTTCGTCTAAGGCAATATTTTGCCTTAGACGATACAAACTTTGAAATCTGTTGTTCAAATGAGACAACACTGGCTGTATTTTAAATAATTTTGCCTCGGAGTAACTCAGCTGTAGCCCATACATGTCTTCACTAGTCGCGAAGTGTAAGCACCTTTGCAGGAGTACAAATCGCGAATAGGACATGTATGTGCTAAAGCTGGGTGTACTGAATAGGTCAACTTCGACACACCAGTACTCCTCGACCCGCGACTTCACCACTATCCCCATCCTAATAACCAATGCGAAGTATACATACAGGCTCATCAGCCGATGTGTCCCTCCAACGGCTGATGCGGCTACTGGGATGGAGATTGTGGTGGTCATCGAGCATACTGGCTGCCATCTGCTGAGCGTACCTATTCGTTTCCGAGGCAATGTACTCCATAAATTGCCGATCCCATATGTTAATGAAAATATCATTTGGGTGGACACTTGGAATTGTCGGACCTATATTATTCTCCGAAAACGATTCCCGTCTCGACACAGGTGAAATCGGGGTTGTCGGAAACGGTCTCCAGTCAAAATCATAAAGACTCCTAGGCTGGTCCGTCGCACTAGGAGGAATATCACTCTCGCCTCTGGCGACGGCGACACTGGCGGTGGCGGCGGCAGCATCGGCGACAACGGCGGCATCGTCCGTCACCGCAGGCACGAAGGCGTCGTCAACTTCAGCGTCCTCGGGGCTCAGCAAAGCGCTGAGACCAGCCGTTCCAATGAAGCAGGGATTTGGTGCCTCAATCCCTTCTTCATTATCACTTACGCCAGTCTGATTCGCTTCCTGTGAAATGATAAGTAGGTTCTTCCATATCTGGTGGTGGTGGTGACTTACCGTAACGTAGCGCTACTCACACATCGCTGTCACGCAGACTCTGGCGAGGTGGACGAGGACGCTGGTAGAAGGTGCTCGTCTCCTGATAGTCCACATATCTACAAAAATAAAACAGTTTTGTAGTAACATATCCAATTATTTAGAGACATATAGAAGAGTTGTAGTAGTAGATACTTACATCGCCGGCGAGGGCACCATCATCGCCGGCAACGAACTATCAAGCACCTCCGCGACACCTTCGGTCGACGCTGGTGGTGGTGGTGGTGATAGTGGTAGTGGTGGTGACGGTGATAGTGGTGGTGGTGGTGACGGTAGTGCTGGTGGTGATGATGGTGGTGGTGGTGGTGATGGTGGTAGTTGAGGTGGTCGTGGTCGAGGTGCCGAATCCGACCTAGATGGATAGATATTCTTTATTGTACACCAAAAATTGGATATTTTAAAATAAATATTCTTGCCAGTGTAAAGAAACCAGACACAATTTTAAACTACTTACGGACTCCACCGTCGTTTTCGGTGTGGGTGCAAGGGAACTTCTAGGCCCTGACTTGGCGGCGAACTGTCAATGTTGATAACTGATATTCTGAAATTAAAGATTTAATTGTAATGCACAACACAAATGATGTATACAAATATTAGTCATAAAAGCGTCGCTATTTACTCGTCCAACGTGCGCGGTCCAGGCCTGTCAGAGCCTGCTCCCCTGCTACGCCCACCTCGACCACGTCCCGGGCCGCCACGCACACGCGCTATTCGAGCACGTGGCGGGCTACCACGCGAAACCTCCGCGCCTGCCTCCCCGACCGCAGCAGCTTCTCCCACTGCAGCAGCTAGCAGCTGCAGTGCTGCTCTTCGTCCTCCTCGTACCCGTACTCCGCGGCCACGTCGTGGACCGCGTGTACGAGGACGACTAATCTTGCTAGTTAAAAAAAGCAAAAAAAAAACATGCAGTTAGAAACAAAAAACCCAAAACACAAACAAAAACCCACAACCCACCAATCTACCATAACACAAAACACATTTAAAAAAAAAATTCAACATACAACCCAAAACCAACACAAACATACAAATAATTGTATTACTGACTTTACTGAACGGCTGCGATTTGCGCGCCAATTTAAAAGATGTTGACCGTTTTTTTTTCTTCTTTTATGTATTTTACGTAAAAATTATTAGAAATAGAATATTTCGATAAAAACACAAATGAAATAGTAAAAATAAAATCTGACAGAAAAGCAGTTAATGCATCAATCCCCCAAGGGAGTGTTATAGGCTGTTTATTATTCCTTATCTATATTAATGACCTTCCTAAAATTATAAAAAGCCCATGTGTTTTATTCGCGGACGATATATCTCTACTCACATCATGCCAAAATGATGACAATATAAACTCCAAATTAAATTCCCTTCTCTCTACAACTGTATACTGGATGAATAACCATAATCTAGAAATCAACTTTACAAAAACAAAATTAATTACTTTTCATTCCCATCAAAAACCACCATTAAAATTAAATTTTATATATAATAATACAAAATTAGAACAAGTAAATGAGTTTACTCTCCTTGGTTTGTCTATAGATACCCATGTAAACTGGAAATCCCATATACAGAAAATAAGAGGAAAACTATCAAAATTTTCATACGCCCTTTGCGAAATAAAAAAACTACCAACCTGCAAACTGCACTTACTACTTACTATGCATATGCCCAAGCATGGCTTAGCTATGGGGTCATGCTGTGGGGTGACAGTACTGATTCGCAGACCATAAGTATTTTGCAAAAAAAGTTAATTCGTATAATAACCAATATAGAACAAACAGAAAGTTGCCAACCACACTTCCAAAAACACAAAATACTCACACTTCCCTGTTTATACATCTTAGAGTTATGTAAATTTGTCAGAAAACACCCAGATTTTTACACAAATTGTGAAGAAACAAAGAAGATACACTTCACGACACAATCCCCAATTAAAAATGCACTAAACCAGTCCTTTAGTAATGTCCGCTAAAATTTATAATAAACTGTTTAATGAAATTAGTGAAGTAAGGAAAACAAATATATTTATCAATAAATTTAAAGATTTTCTAGAAGCTAAGTCATACTACTCAGTATATATATACATATATTTTTTTTGTCTATATTATTATTCACCAAAGATTCTGTAATAATATAATATAGTATGAAAAATAGAAAATTTAATGAAATATAAATTCCCAGATAAATAATAAAATAATTTAATAATAATGACGATGAAAAATAAATAAAAGTACCTGACATAATTTATCAATTCTTACACACGGACATAATAATAATAAATACTTATACATAATTGACTTAAATGAATATATAATTTAATGATGACGACAATAAAAATAAATAAAAATACCTGACAAAATTTACCTAACCTACTTATACAAACATAATAATAATACACATAAATAAATTAATTTATTAATTTATTTAATAATGACGATAAAAATAAATAAAATATTTCACATAATTTACAATTACTTATACAATAGACATCATAATAATAATAATATGCATATACAATCTAATTTAAATATATACATACATAATTTAATAATAAAGATGACAAAAACAAAAATTAAATAATCGGACACAATCTACCAATACTTATACACATACATAATAATATACATCTATTAGATCTACCTACAATAATTAATTCCATGAGTTGTTACTTTGCTGGCATCCTCTCTCCTAACTTTGCTGTGCCCGACAGGGTCCATATTGATCTTGACTATATTTTATACCACCTATGTACATAATATGGAATGCAATAAAGTATTGAGAATTGAGTTTTAGGCGCCCTTTTTTCCCCATTCGCCAATCTTTTGGATCTGTGCCATAAAAATAACATTATAATTATACTGACACACTATCATTAAATATTTTATGAAAGTAATCTATTTATTCATTATGCCGTTATTGGATTGTTTAGTTTGGGTTTAGCCTTGCGATTCAGAGGTTTAGTCGGGAAAAAATAACACAATGTACTTGTACACTCACATACATAAATAGCAAAACCCGAAACAAGTACCAGTTGTAAGTTGGTCATACAAATATTTCTTCCGGGCAGGGATCGTACCCGCGACGTTAAACCCGGCAGCAGCCAATCGCTCAGCCACTGCACTAATCGTGCCATTGAACTTGGCTAGTCTCTGGTGTGATGAGTATACTCATAAAATGTTTTTTTTTTTTTTACAGGCAGCCGTTTAAATATGTTTACAGCTTTAGTGTTTGTTTTCTATAAAAAAGTAAGTACCCATAGAGAATGGCGAATAGCGATAGGATGCGCCGCGGCGTAGGTATTTTGCTACCTCATATATCATCAGATCAGCTGTTGCCAATTCGTTGATTTAGGGCTTGTAGCACATTTTTTTAGTTAAATAAAAGTAGATATTATAAAAAATATATTTAAAAAAAAAAAAACTCTTGAAGACTTTTTGATCTGCTTATAGCACACACTAACATTATCTATTTTTGGCAGTTATCTTTATAGGTACCTACTCCTAGTTCCAATTTAAATAAACAAACAACTAATTTCCAACTCAACTTAATTTGTTTGATTCGATTTGAAACAGAACGTATTCGTGTTTCAACTTGTAATTATTTATATTATAGTTTCATTTCAGGATTCACATGACAGTAAAGATTTCAAAATACAGTATTTGTATATATTTTATTTTTCGCAAAATTATAAAGTATTTTTACCAAAAATAAAGTAAGATAAGTAATTATAAAAAAGTAAAAAAAGTATGGTTGGCAACCCTATTCGCATCTCACGGAGCCCTCGCGCGAACACACGCTGCGTGGCGGTTGGCCGTCAATTGTCATCTATTGGTTGATCCCACTTGTTGTAAATTTATATAAGTAGGTACCTAATAAGCTGGGCTGGGTAGGCTGAAGCATTGTTTGTGATATGCAGCCTATTTATTTGGAAAGGATGTGTTAAGCTATAAAAACTCCTACCTGGTAGTAAAATATTATCAAAACCCGTCCAGCTGAATTGAAAATTACCCGGAACAAACAAAAAGACAGACATACGGAAAAAAAAAAAAAAATTATAATAGGCATACATATAATAGGTACCTACTTATCGTGCAAATAACCGTTTTAGCATAAGTTACGATCGCGCCTTTATTTTTATGGCAACATGTGTACCTACCCCTACCTATCGACACCACCGGTCGCAAAACCCCAAGTCGTGTGACCGAGCGGTAAACCAAAACACGTATTACCTGTACATTGATATTATATATAGGTAACAAAAAAATAATGACAAATAAGAGGTACCTCTATACCTATCTAATTAGATAAGGTATAATAAATTGTAAGACTTACCCATTGTTTATTTTGTAGTTCTTCACACGTGTTTTGCAAACAACCAAAACAACTTCACTGAATCAGTATCCACTCAAACCAACAATTCCAATTTAAACGAAAATACGAAGTCCAAAGTTCAATGCGAAGTCAAACAGATAAAGTAGGTAGTATCGAAATCCAAAGTTCAAGCCAGGGGTCAATGTAATGTTTACGTACGAATGATGGACAAGCGCAAGGAGAATAGTCTACACACATACGATACGAACGACGTAGACCGCAGCAGCCATTGAACTATATTACTAGCGTATAGAACAGACACCCAGAACCAAAAGTTTGCTTCATTTTGGCAAGAATTTGAACTAAAGTTCGCTGCAGCGCTAAAACAATAGTTATGTCATCTAACCAAACTAATAAAACATGCAGCGTTTAAGAGCTCGGCGAACGGCGCTTGCAACTGCAAGTTACCGCGTATCGCGGAATATAGCTGTCTCTGTTTGACAAAAACAAGTGAGCGACTGGCGCAGCTGTGTGTGTGTATGTGAGCATATTACAGTATTGTTAGTAAAATTAGGTATGTTCATTATTTGCTTTATTTTTGCCGAATACTTTGGGGAATCATTAGGGTAGGTTCAGATGACAAGCGCTCAGCGCGCGTTGAACGCGCGTTGAATTTTTGTATAGTGTTCACATGGTGCGCGCTTGTCAGGCGTTAAACGCGCGTTGTTGCGGCCAGTTTGAGTTCTACATTTGTCGAAGATGGACGTAGAAACAGTTTTATCGGTGATTTTATACAGACGGCAGAAACGACACAACAGAAGACGGAGATATTGGGTTCACCCAATTTTGTCAACCAGGCTGACTGAAAGTCAGTACATTATTTTATATCCTAAGTTAAGGCAATTTGAGCCCAAATTCTTTAACTACTTCAGAATGTCCATCAAGTCATTTGATGACTTACTGACTCTCATAAACGATGAACTCGTAGCAGATAAAAACGCTGTGCGATATAGCATTTCACCGGAAGAAAAACTCATAATTACATTGAGGTAAGTTTTTTAATAATCAACATAATCTATAAATCAAATAAATCAAATCAACTTGTTTAGGAACAATTTTTTTAAAGAAAAAATAACATTTTGTTACTCGCAGAATAACTCTAACTCTGATTCATTGCTGACATTAGTTGGTGCTGGCGATGGAGTAGGTGTTACTGGCGATGGAGACCCCATTGCTGTAGTATAACCATAATGTGCAAAATTATTTGACACACTAGACTGCTGTGATCTATAATCATGATAACGAAAGCCTTCAACAGAAGCTGATGACTGATGACGCTGCTCTTGTGATGAATAATTTCTTCGTTGTGATACCGGGTAATTTTGATTTTCATATGTCTGTTGTTGTGGTCCTTGAAATTCATTTTGGTTTTGCAAAATTAAATTATAAATGGCAATTTTAGTTTGAAGTCGCCTATATTCCGGAATTTTTTTAATCTCTTTAACGAGTGACAAACAAAACAGCTTGTATTCATCGTCATCTTCTTTTGGATGAGACACATTTTACTGTGCTAAACTCTGCTCTAATATGTTTGCAAATCTTTCATCAGCAGGATTTAATTTTTGTTTTTTTCTTGAAGTAGATGTACGACGATAGTCTGCACACTTATGGTAAAATGATATAAACCGGGGATGATAATAAAACCGCCCGTGTTGAGTGTAGAAAAATCACTGATTTATTTTACTTAGTAACGATTATACTAAATGGTCGCGCGTGTGCAAACGCTGCAGTTGCATAACCTACTTAATTATATGAATGTGCGGGTTCACCGTACATACTGCCAACTCTAAAGGAGAAGACAGGAGACGTGTTTTAATCTAGGTGATAATTGGTGCAACTAAACACGTGAAAAACTAATGACTTAGATTATATGATATAATTTTCAGTTGAACGGTGATACAAGGTGATTTCATTAGGTGTATAACTAAACTAAGTAGTAAAGTCTGTAAAACTAAATTGTCTGGTTATGTTCACACTATCACTGTTGGACCATGGTAGAGGTTCCCTTATCGACACTTTCGGTGGATTTACTTATATTACTAAACTCACTGAACACTGACACTGGCACAGTTGCACTCACACACTCCGTAGACGGCGCTGCGTGCTTAGCTCGCGCCTCCGCCCCCGGGGCGCGCTCACCCTGCTGCACACGTACCTCCACCACCTCGCGCTGCTGCTTGTTAAGTGCATTTTGGCACTTCCCTCTTGTAACAAAATAGATGCTTATTCCGCCTAAGATGACAACTAAGGTCAGAATAATATATGCGACGGAGTAATGATGGATGTCGTGAACAGTTAACTCTGTGGAAGATTGTTCCTTAATATTTTTTATCTGCTCTTCCAGCTGATTCCACATATGGGTGTGGTTTTCTGTTGCGTCAAAATAGATGGGCAAGGTCGTGTTGATAAGTGAATTCAGAATGGACACCTCTGGGACTTCGATGTTTGATTGAATATCCAAGTGTCGTAGAAAATTGTTGTGTGCATGGATACTATAAGTGTCCGATTTCAATGTGCATCCCTGACCTACGTTAATGATACCACTGCCTCGAATAACAGTAGTTGTTGTGTCAGCAATACAGGAGATACGGAGTTCACATGATTCACAACAGGTGTAAAACCAGGTATTTACATTATGTAATTTGACCCAATAATTGTGGCACGAGGATACTTCTTGTTTACAAACGCTCCTGATATCACTTACATCTTGAATGTCACATAGCGATTGTTTTATTTTTAGATTGTAAACAGGTTTGTCATAGGTGCACAGTAACTTATTGCTCTTAACGACATTTATGCATGCCTGCAGGTCATTATCTGATAAGAGAAGAGCAAGGTCCTTTTGAATGTTATAGGCAATAAATGGTGAGCTGGGGATTGTGCGAAAGTTATTCGACCCCCTTTTCTGAGGGATAGGTATGATCCTATCTAACTCGAAGATCTCATTGCTCACCAGGGGAATCTTTATCTCTATAATTAAATAGCCTTCATATAACGTTGCTGACGCCTTCATAATTTTGTACATGTCGGAAAGGTTTGTTGGTTCAATTGGGGTCATTAAATTGCCCTGTAGTTGCCCGGAGATAATATTGATCTGACGAGCCAGCTGTTCAGGAGACAAAAGGTAAGGGTCAATATGACCGTGGCTGATGTCTGTCACGGTATCAATAAGTGTGTGCTGAATGCGCATTAGATTTGCTAGTATGACACTCGCGGCTAATGCGGAAGATGTCACATATAAAGCATTTCTGTTGTCCAGACGCACCTGGTTGATTTCAACAGTGACGTTTCGAAGATGTTCATTTATGAAATGGAACTGTTTGTTCATTGTCTCCTCGCTGCGTCGCAGAATGTTGTATTCCGATTCCAAGACAATTGTTTGATTCTTGAGTAACTGTTGAAGATGATTTTCATAGGTGGTTATCTTTTCTATGTCCTGCTTGTATTGTTGAGCAAAACTTTCATCCAATACTCCAAACAGGGTATTTGCCAAGTACCCCACTCCTTTTATTAATCCACGTATTTGCCTTCTTGCGTTAGGTTTTTCTAGAAGAGTTTGATAATGCTCAAGTTCTTTTAGTTCATGTTCTAGTTGTAAGATGACACTATCGTATTGCGAGCCCATGCAATCGGCGGTTAGTTTCAAATGGGTTATGTACTTCTTTACGTTCGATACTCCGTGATAGAACGTGGTCATGTTATAAAACACAATGAGTTTCCAATCGTCCTTGATAACTTGGAGGTTTGACATCTTATCGAAGTAAAATCCTTGGTTGGTAAAAATTTGCGTAACATTATATGACGTCAATTTGACTTGCTGAGTTTGATCACTGGGTGATACAAACAAAAGCATTACAAAAATGGACATGAAAAAGGCTTGGAAAGGTTTCTGTTTTCGTAGTCGCGTGGATTGCCTTTTAACTTCAGGTTGAACTGATGGTGGTGGGGACGACTCATCCACGCACTGAGTTACGGGTTCGGACGGGGGTCTCCCTTCATTTACGGGTAAGTATACAAGCTTGTTGACTGGACGCTGTATGGTATTGTTGCTCGTCTTAACGGTAACAACTCTCACATACCCATCCTTTCCTGGATGAAGCTGCTTTACTCGACCCATTGCCCACTTACCCGGAGGTACATTCTCTTCCCGGATGAGGACGAGATCATCGACCTTAAGATTACTTCGTGGTGTTTGCCATTTAGTTCTCGCTTGAAGCTGTTGAAGATATTCCGACGACCACCGTTGCCAGATATTCTTAGTTATAGCTTGAACGAGTTGCCACCGTGCCTTTAACGTTACAGACTCCGGTTCAGTTTGAGGTCTTGACAAAATTGGTGCCCCAGTCAGGAAATGTCCCGGGGTTAAGCAATCGTCATCAGAGTTTTCAGTTAGTTGGCATAGTGGCCTGGAATTCAGACACGCTTCTATTTGGCAAAGTAATGTCGAAAACTCTTCGTACGTAAGACGTTGATCACCAATGACCCTTTTTAAGTGATATTTCAGGCTCTTCACAGCCGCTTCCCAAAGCCCACCTGCATTAGGCCAGGCAGGTGCATTGAAGTGCCAGTGGATGTTCATCTCACCGATTTTATTAAAGAAGTCTGGGTTGATATTCTGGATGATCTCCTTGTACTCCTTCTTCATGAGTCGACTAGCTCCCACGAAGTTTGTACCGTTGTCACTGTACATGTGACCTGGAGATCCACGCCGAGAGCAGAAACGACGAAACGCCGCTAGAAAGGCGGCCGTACTCAAATCTGAAACTAGTTCCAGATGGACCGCTTTCGTGGACAGGCAGACGAAAACCGCTACGTAACCCTTTGTTGTTTTGATCCCGCGTCCTTTATTGGCCTTCAGCTCTATGTGCCCCGTGAAGTCGACACCAGTGTGAGTAAATGGCCTTGACGGAGTAACTCTAGCTCGTGGTAAGTCCGCCATAATTTGTTGTTGTACTTCGTTATTAAATCGACGACACTTAACACAAAGTCTCAACTGGCGTTTTACCGTCCTAACCCCGCTGATAATCCAGTACCTATCTCTTATGTAAGAAAGGGTTAGTCGGGGGCCACCGTGAAACGTAGTTACGTGAGCCTGGCTAATAACTAGATCAGTAAGTCGACTATGGCTTGGTAGAATGATGGGGTGCTTCGCCGATGTGCTTATACTGGCGTAATTTAACCGTCCACCAACTCTTAATATACCGTTTTCATCGAGAAAAGGATTTAAACTGCAAATCTTGCTTTTTGAACTCACGTGTTGTTTACATTTAATATCTTGCAATTCCTGATGAAATTCTAGTGCTTGCATTTCTTTAATAATTAAATTATATGCGTTATTTATTTCTGATGACGATAGGAAACCATGATGTGTTGAAATATGTTTGTCGCAAATTCGCTTGATGAAACGTGAGACCCAGCAAATAATCCGCACAATTCGTGTCAATGAACTACAGTTTTGCAGTAGGTCACTAATGAATGTTACATTATTTTGTACTAAGGCTGTGTTCACACAAGCTGCCTTTATTTCTATGACAGGAGACTGGTACACGATTTTAGTTTCATCTTTTCTCTCGTAACCTTTTAACCATTCTGGCCCTTCCCACCACAACGAATGGTTTAACAACTGAAGAAACGTTACTCCTCGTGTCGCACAATCAGCTGCGTTTTCTTCCGAGCTGACATGACTCCAGAATTCGGCCGGTATTATGTTGGTTATCTGCTTTACTCTGTTAGCTACAAATGATTTCCATCTCGATATATCTCCATGTAGCCATCCCAGAACTATCATAGAATCTGTCCACGCATGAAGGGTCATACCTACGTTTGGTAAGGAATCAACGACCTTCTTCACCAGATGGGATAAAAGTAGTGCACCGCAGAGTTCAAGTCTAGGCAGAGATGTTTTCTTTGCAACTGGTGCCAACTTTGTTTTTGCAGCAACGATGGTCGATGTGTACTCGCCCTTATTGTTCTTGGTGACGAGGTAAATAACGCATGCGTAAGCTTTGTCTGAAGCATCGCAAAATGCGTGTAATTGATTCTTTATTTCTGTGTTACCTAAAAATCTTGGTATGCGGTATTTATCGATGCAGTTGAAGTCTTCTTTTAATTTAAGCCAATTAATTTGCATGTCCTTTGGTAATTCTTGATCCCAGCTTGTTTCCATGGACCACGTTTGTTGAAACAGTAGCTTCGCTCTGATTGTAAGCGGTGATAGCCAACCAAGTGGATCGAAAATCTTGGATATTTCTGACAATAACTGACGCTTGGTAAACGCTACCTTATCCTCTGGAATTATATTTCCTTGAAACGTGAATGAGTCAGATGATGGATTCCATTTTAATCCAAGGGTCTTTCTGGATTCGAGACCCTTAAATTCGTACGGACTGTTCAATTGATCAGTCGTTAAGTGCTGCAAGAGTTCTGGCTTGTTGCTTGACCATTTCCGCAAATTCATACCAGCACCCTGGAGCATTTTTATCAGTTGCTGTAGTAGCTCCTTGGCTTGATCAGCGGAGTTATGTCCACTCAGCAGATCATCCATGTAGAAGGAGTTTTGTACAGCTACTGCTGCTAAGGGATATTTTTCAGCGTCATCAGTCGCAAGTTGCTTTAGCGTCCGCATAGCCAAGAAGGGGGCTGCCTTAGTCCCGTACGTTACAGTGGTTAAATTATACTGATTCAATTGATCATCCATTGAATCCCTCCACACTATTGCTTGCAGAGGCTGATCTTGCTCTCTGATGAGTATCTGGCGGAAGATCTTTTCAATATCCGCAGTTATTACGTATTTGTATTGCCTCCAATTTATAATAAGTGCTAACAAGTCTTGTTGCAAGTTTGGTCCACTGTACATCAAATCGTTTAGACTATTACCCAATGTAGTCTTGGATGAGGCATTAAAAACCACTCTTAATTTCGTTGTTGTCGAATCAAGTTTCCATATACCATGATGTGGGTAGGTAATACGCCTGATCGGTCGTTTTTTCGACTTGTCGCATATGACCTAATTCCTGGTATTCGTTTATAAATTGTTTGTATAGGCTTGAAAATGATTTATTTTTGGACAGTTTGGACTCTAACTGTTTAAATTGCGCTATGGCCTTGAACTTTGATGATCCGAGTTGCTGTTCGAAACCTGGCATCATGGGTATCCCAACTACATATTTGCGATTCTCTAAGCGTCTCGTGGTGCTTTTGTAAAAGTCTTCACAAAATTTATCACCAATAGTCACGTTTGATGATGATGAGTCGTGAATATCCTCCAACTCCCAAAACTTGGCTATCTCTTCAAGGTTATTGATGGCGACATGACAGTTGAACCTTTTAACATTTCCTGATAAGATCCAACCCATTTTGGTTTGTTGAGCTATAGGAGCCAGCGCTGGGCCCTTTATAAGACCGCTTAATATAATTTCTGAATATACACTGGCATCCAGAAGAAGATCCACAGGCCTTGAGACATTGTATTCCGGGTCTGCTAACTAAAGATGTTGCAAGTGTGACCAGGAATTTTTGCGAAATGTTGAATTAGGTAGACTGTTTATAACCTTTGACACAACTAACGCCTGAGTTTGCAAGTTGTAATCTCCGTAAATAGACTTACAATCTAATGTTACGATGCCTTTGCTCTGCTTAGAGACCGGACCTACCCCTGAAATGGAGGCATGATATTGCCGCCGTTGTAAACCTAGCATTTGAGTTGCATTTTCCGAAATCAGTGAAATTTGGGACCCCTGATCTAGAAGCGCTCTTAACGTAACGTATGTACCATTGTTTGATAAAACTGTTAACGACAACGTAGTTAATAGGATTTCTTCATTGTCAGCAGCGACGTGGTTAACGTTATGCTGAGCCAAGGAAGGCTGCGTAGTAGAGCTCGTCGTTGCGGTGGTTTGATGTTGTGGTACACACACATCGTGAAGTAAAGTGTTGTGGCTGGTGTTACACCTTTTACAACGTTTGGGACTAATGCACTCTTGGTCTGGATGATAGTTAAGGCAATTTTTACAGTATTGAGTCTTTGTTACCCAGGCCAACCGATCCTCCGGAGTCATTTTTAGGAATTTCCTACAAGTAAATATAAAGTGGCGCGTATTACAAATCGGACAGTTTGGTCCTTGAGTAGCGGCAGCTTGATAATGTTTCTTGTAGTGGTTCCCCTGGTTAACAGGTTTGTTGTGCTGTAGACTTGACTCCCGTTTAGCAGCAGGCTTCGTAATTTCTCTCTCTCTACGGTGTAAGGGTTCCAGGGCTGTGAATTTGTTTTCGAGAAACGTCATAAATTCTGACAGAGATGGTAGCTCTCGTGGTGATGTACGCGCTTCTTTGTAATCACAGTAGGTCTCCTGGTCCAGTTTCTTACTGAGAAGATGCACTAACAAAGGATCCCATGTATTTGTATTCACACCAAGGTTGTGTATAGCGTGGATACACTCCGTGGTGGTGTCATATAGTCGCTTCAGCTCATAAGCTGTTTGCTTGGAAATAGAAGGCTGATTTAGAAATACCTCTATTTGATTTGTAAAGAGAACTTGAGCATTATTATATCTGTGAGTTAGAATTTCCCAAGCTGTGTCGTAATTATCAGCCGAAATATGAAGATGCTGAATAAGGCGTTCAGCCTCTCCCTTGAGCTTTCCTTTCAGGTGTTGCATCTTCTGAGCCTTGGTAATGGTGTTGTTATCGTGAATAGCTTCTGTAAACAGGTCACAAAATGTTGGCCACTGCGTGTATTTCCCCGCAAAAGTAGGAATTTCGAGTTTCGGCGTAGCTTGTTGTACATGTACCATGGATGATATTTTGTTATTAAGCAAACGCTTGATGTCCTTGTAATTACGCTCAAACATACTAAATTCATTTTCGTACAGTAAGTCACTGCCCTGAAGTAAATGATCGATACGCAGATGCAACGAGTCGATAGTGTTCCACTTGGTTTGTATAGCCCTAAGCTCGTCTTCAAGTTCCCATTTTTCCGTTATTTCGTTCACGTTGATGCTCTTCACCAACCTGTTGAAGGCCCTAAAATTGGTTCTTTGTTGAGCCAACAGTTCATTGGCTTCCGTGTTAGCTTGAGTTCCTTTCTCAACAGAGCCAAATGCAGTAAGCAGGTTACGGGTAGACTGGTAGAGGATCTTACCCTGTTGATATAAATCTGTGGAGAAATATTGTGGTTCCTTGTCTGGGAACTCGGAAAGTTTCAGGTGATTTTGTTCGAATTCTCCCCAGAGGTTGTCCAACGACTCTATTCTTTTTTGGATATAATCCGGAGTTTTTCTCGATAATGGATCCTTACCGAAATTGACCTTTATCCTATTGAGCCCTTCTAATATTTCCGACTGACGAGCGCTTGATACTGCCATGGCGATTAAATAAAAGGAACAATCTTACTTGGTCACCGAAGAGTTGATACCAACAGCGATCTGCAGATCCTGGATGCAGTAGAAATGTAGACGAAGGCACTCAGAGTTCCACCAAAGTCTTTACGACCGATTCACTACGTGTTCACTGAACTGAGTGATTGAACTTCACGGAACTGACGCGAAATACTCAACGAATATTATCAAGTCTGGGGTTCTGATTCCGAACCACCCGCGCACCTTGAATTATATACCCGATGGACTGTTACTACGCGAGATATCAGATCCGGCTCGAAGGACCAAAAAAAATGTACGACGATAGTCTGCACACTTATGGTAAAATGATATAAACCGGGGATGATAATAAAACCGCCCCGTGTTGAGTGTAGAAAAATCACTGATTTATTTTACTTAGTAACGATTATACTAAATGGTCGCGCGTGTGCAAACGCTGCAGTTGCATAACCTACTTAATTATATGAATGTGCGGGTTCACCGTACAGTAGATTTAGGACTCTTAAAGCCAGAACTTATTTCTACTTCAGCAACCTCTGACGAAGTTGATGCATTATCTGCATCGAAACTACTTTCTGTATCTTTGTTGGCAATTGATGCCTGTAGAAATCGTAGTCTATTATAATAAATATATGTCGAAGTTTTGGAAGCTCCTGATCCAGATTTGACAGTCTTTATTTTCTTCACCTCTCTCATATAATTATCCCGTAAACTCTTCCACTTTTTTTGCAGGGATGACGCTGAAAAAAAAAACAGTATTTAGTAATAGTTTATGTTTGTTTCCAGATATTTGGCCATTGGATGTTCATTTGGGACATTAAGCTACGACTATAGAATTGGCAAATCTACTGTGGCTACTATAATACCACATGTATGTGAAACTATTTGGAAAAAATTAAGGCCCGTTGTTATGAGTGAACCAACGAAAGAAAAGTGGTGTGAAATATCCACGATATTTGAAAAGAACTCAAAGTTTCCCAATTGTTTGGGAGCCTTGGACGGGAAACATATACGGTTAATCCAGCCTGAACACACGGGTTCTATGTATTATAACTATAAAAATTAGTTTTCGCTAGTTTTATTGGCGCTAGCGGATGCAAACTATTGTTTTGTGTGGGTTGACATAGGTGCCTACGGTAAAAACAGTGACTCAGGTATATTCAAGAATTCTTCATTGTACAAAAAGCTGACAGAAAGGTCATTAGATCTACCTGAGCCAAAGGCATTGTTAATACAAAATAGACCGACAACGTTGCCATATGTGATAGTGGCTGATGAAGCTTTTGGCATGATGGAGAATTTAATGCGTCCATATGGGGGAAGGTCACTAACTTATGCTAAAAAAATATTTAATTACCGTTTGACATTAGCACGCCGGTATGTTGAATGTACTTTTGGCATAATGTGCAATAAATGGCGCATTTTACACAGGCCGTTAGATGTTAACATCGGTTTTGCAGAAAAGATCGTAAAAGCGATATGTACACTAAATAATTATGTCAGAATCAGGGATGGCTACAATTTTGAAGACACACTTTATACGCCACCCCTGGAAAATCTAGCCTCACATTATACCGGACGTGCTGTGCGACAGGCGGATAATAGTACATTTAACAAACTATTTCATTAATGAAGGAAAAGTAGATTGGCAGGATCGTTATATTTAACTTGTAACACAAACCGATTGTAAATGTAAATAAATATATATACTCACATAATATTTTCTTCTTTTCTTCATTGTCATGTCCTTCACAAAATATAAGGACGAGTTCTTCCCAAGCCCGTCTTCTCAAATTCTTATCTGAATAATCGCTACTTGTCATGTCCCATATCGCAGGACGTTTCTCTATTTCATCAATTAATAATTCCGTATTAAAAGCTTCGGTTTCCATTTCGGACGATTTTCGGACGAACTTGACGAACCCTAAAATACGTCTATCCGCGTCGAAAGCGCGCGCTCAACTGAACGGAAACATAGAAAACCAATGATCTCAAAGCGGCGTTGACGCGCGCTGACAACAGTCGAGCGCTAGCGCAGCGTTGAACGCGCGCGTTACTAAAACGCGCGTTAGCATGTGTACGGCCTGAATAAAATGTATGTAGTTGTAAACGCGCGTTATCAAAACGCGCGTTGAGCGCTTGTCATCTGAACCTACCCTTAGTGAATGTACAGACTAGTAATGCGTTTTTTGGAAATTTCATTACCGTGTCGATATCTCAACATACAGAGTTGATATGACATAGAGGCATTAAATTACACTACGTATACTATACGTTTTTAGTATTAATTCGATACGGTAGAAAATAAAATATAAATAAAAATGAGTTTTTTTTTTTCAAACAAACTAAATAGCTTACAAATCAGAGTAAAACGCAAACACCCTTTGTAAATTTTAACTGACCTTAGATACCTAGGTATTAAAGCGGCAACGTCGCACGCGCGCGGCGCGCGTGTGTTCTCTCTCTCGTGTCGGCGCGGTCGGCCGGCGGTGGCTTTTATGTTAGTTTTTGAAATACGCGCACAACATCAATAATAACAAAAACACTACATTTTTAAATTCTCGATGTGTCCTCCATTCACATTAATGCACAAATTATACCGACGGAGAATATTGTTATTTATTTTTCTAATTAAATCACTGTCCATCGCTAAGCACTTTAATTTGTGAAATGCTAAAATAATCCTATTTTTTAGTTCATTAATTGTATTTACCTCTGAGGCATACACTTCACCCTTAATGTACCCCCACAAAAAGAAATCCATGGGAGTGAGGTCTGGAGACCGTGGTGGCCACCGAACAGGTCCGAATCGACCGATCCATTGCTGCCCAAACATTTCTGTGAGCCGCTCCCTGGAAGCCATCACAGAATGTGGAAGCGCTCCGTCCAGCTGGTACCACAACTTGCGATAAACGGCTAAAGGCAGTTGATCAATGTACTCGGCCACAGGACCACTTAACAATTCTACAAATTTCGCCGCTGTAAGGGTGCCGTCAATAAAAACTGGGCCAATAATATTATTATTATGGATACCAGCCCACACATTGAGAGAAAATCTGTACTGGTGTTCAGATTCTCGAAACACGTGTGGATTTTCCAAACTCCAGTACCGGAGGTATTGCCGATTCCAGATGCCGTTCCGAGTAAAAGTACTCTCATCGGTCCATATTACATTACCTAAGAAATCGCGGTCTTCGGTTGTTTTATTTAGTAGCCATTGGCAGTAACTGTTCCTGACCGGCAAGTCTCTCGATAACAAAGCTTGCACCTTCCGATATTTATAAGGTTTGCGTTTGTTACGTTTTAGAACCTTGTGGATGGTTCTATGACAAACCCTAAACTGCCGGGCGGCTCTGTGGAGACTCGTTGTCGGGTTGCGGGAAAAATGGTCTAAAATTCGTTCTTCCCAAGCAGCGGGTATTTGCCGCGGTGGCACTCCCTCCTGTTGCGGCACTATACTTTTATTTTCCCGTATTCTCTGTACTGCCAACTGTATGGTGCGGGCGTTTCTAGGGCAATTGCGGCTGTCACCAAACCTCTGTCGGAATGTTCGCAGGGCTAATGCAGCGTTTCCACGGCATTCGCCGTAAATTAAAATCATGTCTGTGTATTCTGACGCCGTGTAAGTTACACGAGGCATTGTTGAACACTTTAATTACACACACACACACAACCAAAGTTTAATTATTAGTTTATAATAATTATTACTATTATTAGTTTATGTGTCGTATCACGATAAAAGCAGTCAATCACAAAAAAACACTAACACTAAATAATAATAATCCCAAGTTACTTGTCCTATCACAATAAAAAAAAGAAATACTGTCTGTCTTAAACTTATTTAGTGTCCTATCACAATAACAAAATCACAATTGTTAGCGCGCGAGTTCGAAAAAACGAAAGCGGCGCGGGAGCTTCCGTGTTACGTAACCTAAGTACGTTCCCAAAGGGTTGCGTCGGCGAACTGAAAAAACAAGTTTTTTAGACGCCCCACCGCAAAAATCTAAGATGCAGTAGCAACATAATGTGTGTGTGTGTGTCTATTTCATTTACGCGCGGGATGTTTTGCTATGGTCGTCCTTTTCACTCTCGTAATGAAATTGCAAGTGTGTGTATTTATCGCTTCCCTGTTTGCATTGATATCTTTTAGCGAAAATATTTGTTTGTACTTGTGACTTGCGTCAGAGCGGCAACAACGCATCGTAGGTTATACTCCGATTTATCGTTTTAAGGTGCATGACCTATGCGTATAGACATAATCAGCTGTTAGGAAAAATACATCGTGTTCAAACGGAGCAAAAACTTAAAAAATCATTTGCGACTAAACTACTGCTCCTATTTAATTGATTTTTGGTACAGAGCTTGAAAATGGTACCTAGTATAGGCAGTTTAAAGGAAAGCCTATCTGTCGTATCAACTTTGTATAAGGATATCTAGAACACAGTAACAAATCAGAAAATGTTATGGAGCCGAGTGCTTTTTTTATGAGTGGGAAATCAGTCAATGACTTCTCCCGCTCCAGGGCGTAGCGGGAAGGCGTTTCAGACTTTTACTGACAAGGAAACCCACTCTTGTTCCTTTTTTGCCTTCGATCCAGGGCCCCTACGGTTTTGCTGACATCTCCTCAAGGCGCACGTGGAACACTACGCGACGTCGACGACTTGAGCTCGGTATGGACGATTACCGGACGGCCGGACGGAGAGCTACCCATTGCTCGCCGTCTGCAACACCACGCCTACAGTAGTTGGAAATCGGTGTCAGGACCCCGCGGCTGGGGCGTGAAGAAGACCGTTCCCTTACATGTGCGTCGTGGTGGTCCACACAATGGTGACATCCGGGCGTTTCTTCCACACGAATCTGGTTTAGAAACCTCCCAAACTTATCATGTCCGCTGAGGTGTCGTCGTGCGGAAGTTGAGGACGCCGATACGTCTTTTGAACTACTCTTCAAAGAGGGGATTTACCGCAATAATTATGGCGTGCCCAGCACTGGGTTGCGACAGTCGCTGTCGCCATTTCATCATGAGATCCCGCCGAAACTCTGCCCCCATACCGATATCCAGCCACCGAAGTCGCGGGCTTGCGAACGGCGAGCAATGGGTAGCCCGCCGTCCGACCGTCCGGTAACCGTCTGGACCGAGCCCAAGTCGTCGACGGCGCGTATTGTTCCACGCGCGCCTCAGGGAGATGTCAGCAAATCGTAGGAGCCCAGCAGGGTCGAAGCCTATTGGGGCCAAGAGTAGTGTGAAAGCGAAACCCGGGGCCCTAGGACGAAGGCAAAGAAGGAATAGGAGTGGGGTTTTAGTCAGTAAAAGTCTGACACTATCTCCCGCTCCGCCCAAGAGCGCGATTTGTCATTAGATGATTTTCCCACCTTAAAAATAAAAGCCTACTGGGGTCATGGGTTCGCTTCTGAAAGGAAAACCTGGGGCCCTGGAACGCAAGGCAAAGAAGGAATATAGGAGTTGATTTTAGTAAGTAAAAGTCTGACACTCTCGCACCACCCAAGAGCGTGAGAAATCATTGGTATTAGTTTTGATGTTCATAAGCAAATAAATAATTAGCATCACAAAAGAAAAGTAAAAGGAATACAGAAAGTCGATAGAAATATTACGTACAATAAAATTTACAACGCGACCGAAGCCGAAGCAATGACATCACGCACACACTGACACTGACGTCTCGCTTACCGCGACAGCACTACTAACTCTTGGAAATTTGGGATAAAGGATAATGGCAGATACTCTATAGACCTTTGCCCCACTCAATAAAAGTCATTTACAAGCATGCAATATGCTGCATCTTATTGTATATTTATTACTGATAACTAAACATTTGTCCTGAAACCTGTAAAACTTGCGGTTTTCGTTTAAAACTAAAAACAATAATAATAACGTTACGCATAATTAATAATAACGTTAACGCAATAATAATAATAACGTTACGCATAATTATAATTTTGATATAATATTTTATGTAAAATGATATTTGTTTTACAGTTACCTACTTATTTTTTTTAGTTTTGCACATGCGTTTTATGTAACGCAGATAGTTAAGAGAAAATAGGAAATGGCAAAAAATAATTTCCGGGATTAAATTCCTTTTTTTATAAAATTGTAAGCCGCAACTTTTAAAGTAAAACGATTTATTATGAAAAGGTTCCTTATTCGTCACAATTATTTTCATAACTTTACTTTTTCTGTAAATGATAACTATGACAGGGTCAGGATCTGGCATTGTCATTTGGATGTGTTCCGTAATACCAAAAATGATGAATGAAAACTTAGTGTTTTTTTTCAATTTTTTTTCTATAATTTGTAACTTGATAATAAAAACTATGTTCCTACGTGAAAAAAATTTGAAATATTGTTGTTTATAATACAGAAAAAACAAAACATGCAATTTACGCCATAAAAATATGCGAAATGAAATTCGCTTTAATTTCGTTTTAAGTAAGTATTTTGAAAAAAGAAAAATGTAGGAACCTAGATAAATGTTGTCTAAATCCGAATATCATCATAATAAGGTGGAAATATGCTCAATCTGCAAATGATTTTGGTATTACGTTTGTATGGATAATTCCGCTGTCGCCGTCGCCTTAATAGCGTACAGAGTACAGTTTTCTCGCGACCAAAACGGCTTAAGCGTCGGGTATTTCATGGCGCTTCCGCGTTTCGTTCAACGTAGTGTAACCTACTACTATCTAATAAACAGAACATAAAAAACAGTGTTTTCTATGTTCTGTGATCTAATATACTAGTCTGCTTTATCATTAATTAAATAAACGAAGTGAAATAAAAATTCGTTGCAATTTAATATTTATACACTTTATTTATTATACAAATTCAAAATAAATTAACACAAATTATTGTTTAATTGCCTTTAAACAATATAAGTTTAGTGAGTTTTTGGCGTTTGCCCGTACAATTATTTGTTATCTTTGCCTCGTAGTGCAATCGAACAGTTGTATATTTGTTTATTATTGTACGTATTAGATGCACTCTTCACTCTTCATCATAATATTATTTATATTTATTACTCTGTGATTTAATGTAGAAGGTTGATCAAATGAATGACCAAGTAAACAAACGAATATGTCTTTCTCAACGAAACATTTCAATGTATTAGTTGTAATATAGTTGTAGTCGTATTTAGATGACAGGCCAGTCTCGCCACTACACCGAATTAAACGACATATAACCATTTCCGTCGATAAACTAATTTTATAAACATCTTCAGTGGAGTAGCGTAAACCACCTATATCTTTTATACTTATTAGTTTATGATGCGGAAGTTTCTGTGTCGTTGTCAAAGTATCAATACATTTCTCGCATTTTAACTCTTTGGTCAACCGAGTGCTTACATATTCGGAAATGTAACCAACTATTATTTTAGAAGCTTCCGTTATATTTTCATCATCCAGCATATTTACGAAAATATTACAATTATTTTCAGGCTCTATATCAGTTTTAAGAGCTCTTGTACTTTCCAAAACTTCATATTCAAGAGTATCGTGTCTATTAGAGTTTGTTGTGCTATTGATGACATTTTGAGACGAATAATGTAAAATGCTGAAATTGTCTAAAGGAATGCAATTTCCTGTGAAAGATGACCGCAGTTCAAGGTGACTTAACATTTTTTTGTATGCAGCTCTAAGCTGTAGTACATTGGGGTTATTATTGTAGCCACCGTGCTTCCTTATTAATCCAAAAAGAAATTCTAAGTGATCCTGACTTATGCGATACATAGATATGTAGTCTAGATACTTTTTTTTCTTCTACTATGTGTGTTAGTAATGGAATAAAAACTTGTGAAAGGGAGTGCGCGGGGTCTGAACGGGTGAAAGGGGGAGCCCTGAGCCGCCATTCTAATTTGCGATGACGCAGTGCCAAATCCAATGCGACAGACTGCGCGCGCTTCTTTACCAAAAATTTTGTTCTTCAACCTACATTTTGGAAATATAAATCCTTTCACTCAACGCTGCGTTTTACCATTGTTCCACACCCTTAACAGTGGTCTTCGAGCCAGATCGCGAATGTTCAATACTCCGCCGCCGAAGAGAAGCATGGTAAACACCCGCAGTACCACCAGTAGACTGAGGGAGAAGGAGATGTTGGAGGCGAAGTTACAAACTGTAACCGGAGCGCAAGAAATGCCACCGCCTACACCAGTCAAAAAAAAAGGATGATGAACCTCAAGGTAAAAGTTATTGTGCTGCGAGTGTGATGAAGTCGGAACGAACTGGAAGACAAAATCCGCCCTCACACACATCACGTCAGTCGGTCGTCAAGTCCAAGAAGCCATCATCATCACAACAATCGATACAAGCTCAGTAAAAGAGACTGGAGCTGGAAGCAGCCCAGGCGAAGGCGCGCATTAAAATGGAACTGATCGACAAAAAGTTGGCGGCGGACCTAGCAGAACTTGATGAAGAATACAGTCCATCAGAAACATCGGAGCAAAATAACGGCGCGGGTGACGTTGAAAAGTGGTTGGAGCGTAGTCAACACGAGCTTCAGCAGCTAGACAGTGATGAACATAAGTTGCACACGAACCCGGCCGACATAAGGAATAGTTCAACAGCTTGCGAGTGCAATCAAAGAACTCGTGAAGTCCTCTTCCATCCAGCAAAATACCAAACTAATAAGTCGTCTCAGCACACCAAAAGAACTTCCTTGTTTCAGCGGTGACCCAAAAGAGTGGCTCCAGTTCGAGCAAGCTTATATGGAATCCACAGAAATCTGTAATTTCACCGATAAAGAAAACCTTTGGCGATTACGTAAATGTTTACGCGGCGCCGCTCAAGAAGCCGTAGCTGGCTTGCTTATCAGTGGTGCTTCATCTGCTGACGTAATTTCCACGTTGAAACTGCAATTTGGAAATGTTGACGTTATTCTTTCCTGCATCGTGTCAGACATCAAAAGGATGAACAACCTGACTACAGATTACCATCGAGAAATCGTACCCTTTTCTGTCAAAATAAAGAATTACGTCGCAGCTGTACGAGCCCTTGGCCGCCACGAATATTTACAAGGCATGGAAGTAGCTAACATCATCTTATTCAAGCTACGTACTACCCTGCTTGCGAAGTGGACAGATTATAGTTACCCGTTTATCACTGCTGAATCACCAAAACCTAGACTGGATGTTCTGTCAAATTTCCTCACCGAAGAAGCTGTGAAAATATCAACCTGTAGTGCTACTTTATTACTACCTAAAACTGACTATTCTAAACGTAACCGTAGTGATAAAGTGAACAATATTCAAACTGTTCTAGTGCAAGATGGACAAAGTGAAGACAAGTGTCGTTATTGTCGTACTGCTAGTCACAAATTAACTGAGTGTAAAAAGCTAAAAAAATCGCTACGAAAGGACAGATGGCTGCACGTAAAGCGTAACGGTATTTGTTATAAGTGTCTACTCGCGCATCATCGTAGGGATACGTGCACTGCTCCCAGCTGTGACGTTAACAATTGTGGACAATCTCATCACCGCTTGTTACATTATGTGCCTCGTCAAGACAACAGTGAACCCGTGCCAGCGGTACAATCCGAAGATCGACCCAATACTGAAGTCTCAACCGAAACAATAACTAACATCAATGTCAGCTGTTCCATCATCATCTTCCTGCCCTTGTCCCGTGTTATTTGGGGTCGGCGCAACATGTTTTTTTCTTCCATTCTGCCCTGTCATTCGTCATGCTATCACTAACTTCCTTTTCTTTCATATCACTCTTCACACAATCCATCCATCTTTTCTTTGGTCTCCCTCTCCCTCTCCATCCATCCACATGTAAACTCATAACTCTTTTAGTAACATGCGTTTCATCCCTCCTCTTCACATGACCATACCAAGACAAACGATTCCCTTTCAATTTTTCAGTCACTGGTGCCACTTTCAAACTTCCCCTAATATACTCATTTCTCACTTTATCCATTCTCGTCACACCACACATCCATCTTAACATTCTCATCTCCGCTACGTGCAGTCTTTTTTCATCCGTCTTTTTCACAGCCCAACATTCTGATCCATACAGTATGACAGGTCTTATCACGGACTTGTAGATTTTACCCTTCGACTTGAGGGGCATCCGTGGGTCACAAGTGGTTCCCGTGACCTGTCGCCATTTCATCCATCCTGCGTTGATCCGATGTGTTACGTCCCGGTCCGATGTGTTACGTTCCGTACTGTTAAAAATTGTACCTATAAACATTCACGGACCTAACGGAACATTGAGCACGACCGCGCTGCTTGACGCCGGCTCGACTGTGTCGTTAGTTAGCGCTTCGCTGGCAGGGAAAGTGGGGCTGCGCGGCCGCCGGGAATGTCTTCGTGTGTGTGGCGCATGGAACGACACCGAACTAGTGTGCAGTGCACAGCGCGCTAAGATGACCTTGTGCGGTGTTGATAACAAGATGTTTACAATTGATGAGCGAATCGTGAAGAAATTAAATCTACCACAAAGTCTGTTAACAGTAAATGCCAAAAACTACAAGCACCTATAAGACGTCAGCCATAATTTATGCACAAAAACACAACTACAACCACAAGTTTTAATCTGACAAGATAATTGTCCCCGGGGTCCTGGGACGAAGGCAACGAAGGAACAGGAGTGGGTTTTTAGTCAGTAAAAGTCTGACACAATCTCCCGCCCCGCCCAAGGGCGGGGGATGTCATAAGATGATTTTCCACCGAAAAAGAAAAAACCTTCTCTTACCTTTGGAAATGAGAGTGGGAAAACCCGATGAACCCTGTGCCATCCGGACTCCTCTGGGTTGGTGCCTGCATGGAAGGGTGCCTAATGTTTACCTACCTGATTCTTCTATACGTCACTCTTCATTGTTTGTCACTAGTGACGTCATAGAAAGAGAATGTATACTGCGAGAGATACAAGAGGAGGTACGAAGATCGTTTTCAATCAAGTCCATGGGCGTGTCTGGCAAGCCCAGGCAGAACTTGGAAGACTTATGCGCTGAAGAACATTTAGAACGAACTTCTGTACTCATCAATGGCCAATGGCATGTCGGCTTACCTTGGCGAGACGAGAAAGCTACGATGCCGGACTCGTACCCATCGGCTCTGTGCAGACTGAAAGGAGTAGAACTCAAATTAAAAAGGAACAAGGATTATGTGAAAAGGTACGAAGAACGCATACGACATCTACTTGACAATGACTACGCAGAAAGATGTAACAACGCAAATGTTACACCGCAAAGAACTTGGTACTTACCTCACTTCGGGTCGATAACCCCAACAAGAAGAAACTGCGTTTAGTATTTGACGCAGCGGCTAGAACAAATGGGTTATCACTTAACGATTACTTATTGAAAGGCCCTGACCTACACATGTCATTATTTGGCATTATGTTGCGATTTAGAGAAAATCGAGTAGCCGTATCTGGAGACATTAAAGATATGTTCCTCAGAGTAAAAATTCAACCTGAAGACCGAGACGCCTTCCGATTTCTATATAGAGAAGAACCAGATGGACCTATAAACACCTACGTGATGACGTCTCTAATTTTTGGTGCTAATTGCTCGCCATTTATAGCCCAATTTATAAAAAACAAAAACGCAAAGCAGTATGAGTCATCAATGCCGGCTGCGGTTTCTGCTATACATAAAAGTCACTGTATGGATGATTATATAGACAGCCTACCTAACTAAGAAACCGTAATACAACGGATTCATGACGTCATATCCATCCACCAGAAAGGCGGGTTCGAGGTGCGGAATTGGACGAGCAACAGTAAACAAGTACTTGCGAGCCTACCTAAAGATTTACTAGGCGATGCTGCCGTCAAAATCAAAACAGGCCAACAGTATGAAGGCGAACGCATGCTTGGATTGATTTGGCATCCAAGTGATGGTACTTTGAGATTCGACGTATCTTTCAAGCGGATACCCGAAAGTATTATAAATAGGACACCAAAGCCTACCAAGAGGGAAATGTTACGTGTGTTAATGTCTATTTTTGACGTATATGGCATTCTAGCACCGTACACCATTAATGGAAAAATTATATTACAAGAAACATGGAAATTAAAGATCAGTTGGGACGATGAAATTCCCGATATAGTGTTAGAAAAATGGTCAAAATGGATTTGCTTATTGAAATCATTACAAGATGTTAGCTTGCCGAGGCCCTATGCGGCTGCTACCACGGGAGTGAGCGAGAAGACAGATACAATCTCCCCGCCATCCGACTCAAGCGCCACAGCTACGAGTGCTACGAATATTGCTACGAATGTAGCAGACGCGAAATCGGCTACGAGCGCTACGACGCACAACTGTTGCAAAATCAATGATGGAAAGGTCGTGACTCAAGATAATTATTATAGAAACCTACAGATGCATATATTTTGTGACACGTCTTCTAGTAAAGCAATTTGCGCCGTCGCGTACTGGTGATGGATTGAAGACAAAGATAATACACGCGTAGCATTCATCGCGAGTAAATGTTTGTAGGAAACAAACCCATAACGATTCCACGCTTGTAACTTCAGTACCCCTAGCACGAATATTTGTAGGTTTCGTATCGTAAACGTATCGAGTTGGCGATACGTTAACGGGATACAACTAAAGTCGGAAGCACGAAGCTCTATCGTAATCGTATCGAGGTCTCGATACGATTACGTTAGTGACGTCATACTAATGTAAGTAAGGATGTACAAAATTGAACGAATGATCTTAGAATTGATTGAACGTTTCGTTCAAAAACTAAATGAGTTCTTAGTGATTTCAGGGCTTTTAAAACTTTAAAACTTTTCAAATTTTGATGCAATACGAACAAATTGCAGTAAAATGTAACCTTCAGTTAAGATAAATGATATAATCATTTAATTTATTATTAAAACTTTGTGTTTAGTAAGACTGTGTTCCTAAACGAACGACGCGTAACACTTGACTTGACATTTTTTGACGCGAAGCTCATTCAAGGTCAACTTTGTTTAGAGGTGAATTTGTGTTTCTTTTCATCTAAAAGTTCTAAAACTTAACTATCGCAGCAATAAAACCAATAGAATGCTTCCGACATGAGAACCAGCTACCCAATACACCATTATGGTAGAATTAATGGAAAAGTTAGTAAATTTAATTCAAAGAATTTATTGTAAACATATCTGTTGATTGTCAGTGTTATAATGAGATATTTGGATTCCATTTTTGTTAAGGATAAAAAAGCTACAGGGTTTATTTGTATACACAAGTCATTCAAAAATAGTTGGCTATTAGCTTGTTAATTTGTAAACAAATTTAGATTAAATTGAAATAAACTTTGATGGGGTATGTGTGTTTTTGATAATTATGTACCTAGGTCTATAATTGAAAGGCAACATATTATTAGAATATATATTGGAATACACAGTCCTTTAAATGTTAAAATTAATAGGCATAATAGAGACTTGTCCAAACCCAGCGGGGGCCCTCGTGGTAGACAATATATGCAGCAAAAATGTACATTCGTACATCTTCGAACATTTCTACTTTTAACAATCAATCGCGCCGCAAGATAATAAAACTACTATGTCGAGGGGTGCTTCTTGTTGATCTAAGCATTTTCTAACAATATTTACTAACACAATCACTTTAATTATTATTTTATGCTTCCAATAAACTCTGACGAAAGTTTTCTCACTGCCAAATTTAAAGTGAATAAACTTTCGAGAAACTCGCAAGCCAGCCTACGACAATGACGATACTAAACGTCATTTTATGCCTTCGTGCTAGCTATCTTCATACAAACGGCTCAAGGTTACGTTACGAATTCGATACGAACACGATACGAAACTTACTTGACTATGTTCGTGCTCACAAAATTAGTTCAAATTACGCACACTAGAGGCGCTGTTCATGTTTCCATATAAAATGCTGACGTTAACGATACGAATACTTTTTCGCAAGTTGTTCGTGCTAGGGGTACAGGCTGCTGTCCTTGCGGCTAGACTAGCAGACTCAGTAGCTAGAGAACATACTATGATCCCTGGAAAAGACGACCGAGTTAGAATGATTCGGTTAAAGACTAAAACCGGAATGTTAACCAGACCGGTCACGCGTGTCGCTCGAATACCAGTTGATGGTGAGTGCTGCTGAGGCAGCACTGGGGTAGGGCGTGTTAGTGATGGAATAAAAAATTGTAAAAGGGAGTGCGCGGGGTCTGAACGGGTGAAAGGGGGAGCCCTGAGCCGCCATTCTAATTTGCGATGACGCAGTGCCAAATCCAATGCGGCGGGCTGCGCGCGCTTCCTTACCTAAAAATATTGTTCTCCAACCTACATTTTGGAAATATAAATCCTTTCTCTCAACGCTGCGTTTTACCATTGTTCCACACCCTTAACAATGTGGTTATATAATGTTTTCATCGACTCAATACATATGACGGCACCCAAAAATCCTGTTTTATTTGAAGACTCAACAATATTTTTTTTAGTTATCTGTATTATTATTCTGGGAACTAAATTATAATTTATTGATACTTTATAATATTATATACATTTAAATCTAATAATAACGTAATTAAAACTAACTTACAAAATAAAAATAAAAGCCCTAAAGTACTAAAAAAAAAGCAATCTAAAGTACGGCGTCGAAAAACTCCTCCACATCGCTGTCGACTGGTAATGTACCCAAAAGACTGGCGGCATTGCCATGCTGAATGGCAATGCTTATCCTTTGTCCGAAGTAAAAGCCAGCCCTTGGGTCACGCGAAGTGTCAACAAGGCGTTTTGAAAGTTCTTTAAATAATTTGTGAGCACTCGGACCCCACGATCCGAGAGTTTCAACCCCAAACGGCTCGAAAATATAACTACCAACAAGGTTATTATATTTCCGCCGCTTGAGGTTCTCTGCAGCCGCTGCGGCAGCACCAGCACTGAACGACGAGCTAGGAAGATGAGATGGCGCAAGAGTATCGACACAAGTAGCGTCCCACACTAAAGGCCTACCCATCTTCCATGGAAATAAAGACATACCGTCCGGTCTTTTGCCATCGTCGCGTGCCAGGCCATGAGGTTCCAATACGGCCGGAACGCCGACGGTGACAAGAGCACGTCGGATGATGTCGTTGATATTCGCGTGTCGCGCTATGCGGCCCGCACTTCGGCTGCATGACAGACCGTGATGTCCGAGGCTGTTGACAACTTCGCCACAGTGGCAGCGATGAGGAGAGCAACAAGGAGCGCCAAGACGAAGGGAAGCAGCGAGGCGGAAGGTAGTATCGTCGAACAAGGTGCCTATGTTCGACGACGGTAATGCATGAAGCCAGAGACCCGACTCCCACTCCCTCACAGCTAGTAGGCGTGCACGCTCTGCAGTAGTCACAGATGTTGCCAACAGATTCTCTTGAACTACTTGGCATAGCGGCTCATTCCACCGTCTTTGGGAAGAAAAGTTGTCGGGCTGTTTGGAATTCGGGCAAGCGAGTCTCCAAGCGTCTATAGCCTCGGTAAAGCACGGCACATCAAAATCAATCAGTGAGAAAGATAGGATATTCCTGATTAATTTTTCAGTGCCGTGAACCGAGGATATAAAAGCTGGTAAACTGATACTGGTAATTTTACGGACGCCGAGGCCTCCCATACGGATCGGAAGGGTAGCTTGAGCCCAAGCTCGATCGTCCATGGCCACATTTAAAATTGATGAAAGAGTATGTCGGATAATTTGGTCCATTTTTTCCAAAAGATGAGTACGTTTCCACAAATGAGAAGCACGGAGGAAATATGTTAATTTAGGGCCGAAACAGCAAAAACGAATTAAGGTGATGGCCGAATGCATCTTAATTTTGAGCAATCTTTCCGAAACCTCATTAAAATATTGAATTTTTTCCTCAACAAAATTGGGAAAAGAATCCTCGAAAATAGGAGACCCAAGCAGACGAAGAGAGCTTTTTTCAATAATTTTGATTTCTGGGGCTATTGTGTTAAATTTGGAAAGAGTCAGTTATCTGTCAGTACTGTCAGATAAGAATAACTCACATTTAGTAAAGTTGAGGTCAAGGCCTATTGAGTGGAGTTGATTTTTTAGGAAATGTAGGTCATTTAAAACTGTGTCTGTATCGCCTCCTAGGGTTCCGTCGTCGAGGTACCAAACGTTGAATTTGGAATTTAACTGTCGAATAATTGGGTGAATGGCTAAACTGAAGATCACTGGCCCGAGGGGATCACCTTGCTGACAGCCAACAGCGGATTCCAAAAGGTGGTCCCGATATAGTAATTTAGATGGATGTCTATAACATTGCCAAAGAAAACTAAAAATTTGGGGTACTTCTTTTTTAGATTCTGCCAGCCAGGTGTCCCTATTAACCGAATTGAAGGCATTTTTTATATCAACCTTCAAGATGACCCCTCCTAAATTAGAATTTAGGTAGGTCGATAAGGCGTGAACGGCAGCCTCGCAGCCCCCTTTGGAGCCGAAACCTAGCTGCAGGGGCTGAAATTTTTTCGAAACAGCCTCACCATAAAATTTACAGCAAATTTTGGCTGCCATACGCCTGTAGGTAGTGCCCACAGCAATGGGACGGATGCCGCCATCTCTCTTGCGTAGGGCGCATAAATTGGCCCCGTACAGAGTGTCGATGACGGCCTCGTTCACCTTGCCTGAGAGCATTAGATTAACCAGAGCCGTAAGCTCTTTCAAGAGCGACTCACCAGCTTCCCCGGCGCCTGAGCAGATGAGGTCCTTCAAATGTTGAGGACTCAGGCCGTCGAGGCCGACGGCAGAGCCACTCCGGAAGGAGCAAACGGCTGAGATTACCTCTCGACCCGTAACGGTGAGTGTATGAATGTCCGAATCAGGAGGGTCAGGAAACGAAAGGCCATCCGCTGGCTCAGGGTTTTTGTTCTCCAGAGCTACAAGAGTATCTGGAGAACAAGGAGCCAGCACATCACTACTGAAGAGAATTCTGGCTGCTCCGCTAATGTCACCTTCCCCTAATTTAGATTCGACCAGGTGGGAAATACCTCTTGAAGAGGTAACCCTCTGTGTCGAAAATTTTGTCTCCAAATTAAGGGCCGAAATATTACAATTTTCTTTAATTTGTGAGGTTAAAGTCTTTTGGGTTGCCAAATCCTTATGAATGTGTAATATTCTGTAAGGGAAGGTGAGAAGTTGTTCCCAAGCACTTAGTGAGTTCTCCCGGGCGGCCAGGCGGACACAACTTGCTAGATGTTGCGCTACTAGAGGTCTGGCGCCACGGGGAACTCGTTTTAAAACAGGAACAGAATTTTTGAAATTTGTAAGGGTTTTCCAAAGTGGGTCTAAAGAAGATGTAGCTGGTGTAGAAGTAGGAGCAATGACAGGGTCTGAAGTAAGTGCATTTTGGGGTTTGTGTGCCTTCCCAATATGCACATTCAGACCCCGCTTACCTTTGAAAAATCGTGCTTGCGTGCAGAGAGGGCACCTTTCCAGAATAGTCAGCGATGTTGAAGGTTGACCCGCACTAACGTCCACCACATCACTACTGCCACTTAACATAGGTATATGTATAATTAATTGTTGATTATATAAAAAGATAAACGAAATTGTAGAAAAAAAAAACACAAAGAAAATAGACAAAAACACTGAAAAACAAATGTCAACTGTGACGGAACAGTTTCCGAGTGACACTTTGTCGATTGTATTTAAGGTTAGGAGAACTAAATAAAAAAACAAAACCAGTGCCACTAAGACAAGTTATCGTTCAGTTCCAAGAAACAAACAGTAACAGATGGAGAGCGTCTATGGCAAAGTAAAAAATGTAACTCTGCGAAGAGCCCATGAGCAATTCAATTCTTATTCTGGGTATCTGATTCCTTCTTCTAATAACTCTTTTTGATTTGGAATGAAATTTAAGTTGTAGTATATATGTCTTGACTTCATCTAGTAATGCAAAAATTTCAGATTTGTTTTTATGATCTATAGGACGTTTATAGCCGTAAAATAGAGACTTTCTAGAATTCATCGTATCAAAGAAATTATTCATCAAAGTAATAAATTTTGCTGTGCCCGCGGAATCCTGAAATTGTGTAGATTTTAATTCTTCTTCACAAAGAGTTAGTGCTTTAGCAACACTTATACTTAAAAGCTGTGTGGCGAGTTTCACTTTCATAATTTGGTTACGAAAATGTATATGACGGGGCGTTAATTTATTAGCAAATTGAAGGCCTTCATTTTGCTGGAGTTTTTTAAATTAATAAGTAGCTGCCATTTAATTTTCTGGTCATTTCATACAATAATCTCTTTCGTTCAAAAGAGTTTCTAATTAATTTAATTACATGGCAGGGATCAATGAAAATGCATATTTTTTCTGATGTACTTGGATGAAGGAAGTAGGTTTTCAAATTATTCACAACAGACAAATGACATCCTAGAATTTCAGCAGCTTTAAAATTAGCAGCACACCCATCAAATGTGAGATTTGTGACAGTTACACCAACCTCGTGGCACTTCTCTAAGCAAATTTTTATTAAGTTGGCATAAAGCCATGCCAATTAGATGGCGATTAGAAAGCATGCCAAGCATGCTTTCTAATCGCCATCTCATCGAATACCAACGGACACACCACAGGCTTTTCACTTAATTGACGTTTTTCTTTTAGCACTCGAAACGCTTCGGCAGTAAATCCCGGTTCTGCGTCAACTGATGAATACCATTTGCAGATTGTTCTAGGATGTGGGAGGGCTTTATTGTAGAAGTCCCTAACATATTTGTAAGCTGCTGTAGAATAATAGTGCAAGGTCAAGGCGAATTTTCGTAATGGTGCGGTGTATAATTTAGGATGTTTATTCTGCTTACTTCGTTTAATCCAAGGTTTTTGTAGCTCCACAACCTCAGCTTTACACATCAGATCATTTTCAGCATTCCGATCCAAACAGAATTTTTCTTTTAAAGTTGAAACCAACGTTTTATAGGATTCATTTTTTTTTCTTCAAATATCTGTTTTGACGCTGTATCTTCCTTATTTTGTCAAATAATTTCTTTTTCGCCGTGCTTTCTTTGAAGTTTTTTTTTTTGAGCACGATTTTCCGAGGAGTATCAAAAATTGACTCTGAATCGCTTACTGGTTCAGATATTGAATCCAAACTGGATTGATGAGATTGAAGGCTGAAAATTAAATAAACATATTTATTTTTTCAGCGAATATAATAAAACTGTTTTATTATAAACTATTATTGTCTATCGCTTTTAAACATGTTCCCGTCAAAATATTAATAGAAACAATATTTTTATCTCATAAGATACACTACTAATTTTTATTAGTACAAATACTTAAAGGGCTTATTAGAGAAGGTCTTGTTATTATACCTACATATAATGTAAAGTCTCACTAAATAATATTGATAAATAGCAAAGTTATTAGCGTTTGTTTATATCCCAAAATGTCACTCAATATACGGACATATTGTACAGGCAATTCATAATAGTATTCATGAATCGTGATGTGGCGGTCACGTGGTATTTTCTAGTAGCAATTGTTATGAATGATTGATTCAATTATGAGTTTACCAGTTATGACAAATTTTCGTAAACAATTTTGGGACTTCGTTTTTTTTTACTTTTGACTACATAAATATGATCAGTAAAGGGTCGGACAGAGCCCCATTTTTTTTGTACTAATTAAAAATTAGTAGTGTATGTACGTACATACTAGCATATAACAAAGTAAGAAATATAAGATACCTATTAAACAAAAAATTTAATAGAAACTATACAGAAACCACACTTACCGATACTAGTATGGTGTTTTTATCGCATTGTACAGCAGTTTTCTTCAGATAAACTCGTCCTGTTTTTGTATAATGCTTATCCTCATCCTTAAAGTGCAACAAACATATATATGTATGAGGAGTCGGAAGCCATGTTTCTTCATTCCGATTATTTTGCACAAATTTTATCCAAGTTTCTCTTTTCTCATGACCCGGCCGTAGAAACCTTCAAAATTATTTAGGTTATTTAGGTAAAAGTCACAATTTACTTATTTTACATCTATTCTACACAATAATAAATAACACTATATGATCAAATGAACTTCCTGAAGTGAAGTTCGATCAATATTATATGAGTCGCTTCATTCGAAGATATGAGATAAGAACCATGTAGTACCCTTATTTACTAGGTAACATTCACACAATTTTTAGAGTAATTCAACGACTTTAGTTGCCTTATTTCCGGTTTGCCTCAGCCCTAGTCCGCCATCTTGTCACTGCTCATTTAGAGCCTTTTGATTTACTTATACAAAACTTACCCATTATGGGAACGGGATGGGTGGGAGCTCATATCTTCATCAAATGATCACATAATATATTTCGCGCTTCATTTTTCAGATATGAGATAAGAACCATGTAGATGTTAAGAGAAGAAAGTTTTGAATTAAAACGCAATAATATTCATTTATATAGTTTTATTTTTATTCTTCTCCCTAACAAATATATTCTATGAATCAAATAACTTTAGGTACATATTCTTAATCAAAGTTACAGTCTTAATTATATTATAGATTTATGTTTAGACATTATTCTTCTAACTTACAGATTAATCAACCATGATTCAACTAAGGCCTTGACGATAAGCAAACGGATTTTGCAAATTCACCTTCTTTCAGGATTTTTCTATTATAGAATCGCGCGAAACAATTGGAAGAATTGGTCCAGCCAGAAGTCTTACGTATTGTCTCAATATTGACACCAGAAATACTGGCGGCTGAAGTTGACGCATGGCGCGTGCTGTGTGCGCCGAAAACACTGATTTCTACGCCACATTCTGACAGGACTTGTTTAACCCACCTACTATTAGTATTATTACTTATTATTATTATTGATTGTGTAGTAGCAGGTTTATTTGGTGGTCTGTAAGTTAACAAGAGGTTACTGACGCCCTCAGTTCTTAAGTTTTTAGTAATAGAAACGTAATCTAAGAGCGTTTTAGCAGGGCAAATGCTAGCATTTTCCCTAAAATATGGCAAATATAGCACAGGTTGATCTCTGCCTGGGGCGGATGTTTTTATAATTTCTGTAATTTAAATTTTAACACCGTCGTCTTGGAAATGAATATTTTCTAGTTTTATTAGGGAAAGTGTCTGCATTCTATGAGCTGTACAGATTGCAAGAAGCATAATTAGTTTTTTAGACAATTTTTCAAGCGAAAGTTCATTATTTGGAAACCGTTTAGAAATATGATTTAACACTAGTTGAGGATTCCATGTATTACTATACTTAGGTTTAGTAGGTTTTAATTTATATGCGTCTTTTAGCAGACGTTTTATGCAATCATCAGATCCGTTACGTCCGATACGTTGTTTCCAATAAGAGAAGATAAGGCAGAGCGATGAGAATTTAAAGTGCCGTAACAGCAACCATTATTGAAACAATTACTTAAAAAGGTAAGAATTAATTTTATGTAAGGTTCAAATATGTCTATTTTGTTAAAGATACAAAATTGACACCATGGTTTAAGGGAGATATTGTACTGCTTAATAGTGCTTTCAGAATATGAGGCCATCATCAGTGTCGTTGACTCTGCGCAGATTCCTCGCCGGTGAAATGCCTGCCGCAGAGTTTGACGCGTATGGCCATTTGAGTTATTGTATAATTCATAAGTATTATTTTTATTGCTTTTTTACTTAAATTCATTGAAATCATTTGTTCCTATTTTCATTTTAATTAGTATTTAATACAATAAATACGTCATTAGCTCCATTATAGTGAAGCGACTCCTTTCTCAGTTATAATCGATCGATTAAATATTAACGTAAATTGTGGGTAAACAAAAATATCTACATTCGCAACTAAAAAATATTAAGAGTTATAATTGTTAGTTTTCTTTAATTATGTTAATATTTCTTTCGTTAAAATCAATTTCTGGGCAAAAATAAAACAATTAATATATAATTGATAATGTTATAACGCCATAGTCAATTTATATGTCACAACACTATTCGATGAAATGTCAAACAAAATATCGTTTACCGTGTTAACTACCGGCAAGCCGAGAATATTGTTTTTAGCTTTTCTCCGCCAACAAATGTAAATTCGTGTCGAGTTGAGTTTTAGGATTCTTCCTCGTTCATTTACTACATCGAGCGATTTGACTCATTTTGTGTGTCGCTGTGAAGTTAATTGTTAGAACGTTTTTACGTCCATGGTGATTTAATCTAGACTTAAAACAATATGTGGCGTTGTGTAATTGTTCTTTTTTATTAGCACACCCACTGCCTAGCCGCCAAATCAGAGAAGCAACTGATTCCATGGCCCGAATGCAGGGTTTCAAAACGAATTGTTTTGAGATGTAACATAACCTCAATACTCAACTAATTTTTTTTTTAAAACCCCTAAATATATCATTTTGAATTTAACCTTGTTTTAAAGCATGACACTATCCCTTTTTTGTGTCTAATTTTCACTACTATACTGTGTCAAAAGTTGCGCAACCAAGTGCCATAGTAACTTGCCCAATGTCCTTTGCGCACAAGTTAAAAACTTTTCCTCTATATGTGTTAAAAAATGTCATCACTACTTTGAGAGCGCGCCCAATTCATCGCTCCATTAGGTACTTCTGGTTACATCTCATTTTCTTTTCTGTAAAAAGATTTTTTAATTAGCATTAAATATTAATATTGTGAATAAAGCCGTGTCTTATTTTTAATTATAACACTAACACACACTAATATTGTTTTTACTTACATTTCCCTCTTATTTATTGTTATTATTGAAAATATTTACTAAGGCCCAAGCTGCACTAGCCAAACTATTTATGGCTTTAACCTTGTCTTTCTCAATTGCATTGCGCTCGAACTGGGCCTGGTTCAAATCGAGTCGCCTTCTCAATATCTGCTAAGACAATCTTTGCCTTTTCTGCTTCTGTTAAACTAATAATTACAATGTTTTTAACAAATAATATTATTTTAGTTTGTCTGTACATCAATAAACAAGATGTATCTGTACCTTTTAATTCCCTCCCAGTTGTGCTCTGACTTTTTCGGTTTTTTATACTGTCGTAGAAGCTGCTGGTAGAATTTAATTGTTTAGTTCTGAAAATATAAATTGTGTTGAAGTACTCTCTCTCTATATCAGGTAAAATGGTTAAATATTTCAATTAATAATTATATAATGTACAACTTACTTAGCTTTGCCAACAGACACTTGAAAACTCGTTGAAGGCTGGATGTCATCCATAGTGGTATTCTCTTCCCTAAAAAATAAAGTGTTAAATGACAAAAAAAAAACATGTTATCTAAACACAATTGTATCATTCAATTTATTCATTATACTGGAATAAAAATCAATGAACACATTGAAAGATAGTTACTTAACAATCTCAAAATACTTACATAATTCTTGATGGAGCCTCACTCTCCAAAATTTCTAAAGGTTCGACCTCTAAATTTATTGGAGCCTCTCCTACGCTTGCATGCTCCCTGCAACAAAATAGTTAATATATAAATGTTAAGGACTTACAGGTAACCTATTTAACCTATAGAATACCGTAATTAGACACACCATAGAAATACTCGTACGAGTACCGAGCGAATGCATTTGCTTGGGGTTTAATTAATTAAGAAAGATATTGCTTTTATTTTAACATTTGTGTCAGCTGAGCTATTTTTTTGTTTATTATTGCTTATTTACTCACATCGAAATAATATCCTCAGCTTCTGAGATGAGTATGGGATTTTGGCGGACCGGAAGCCCATCAAATTTGTTCCCCAATATGGAACAAGTCTTTGCTCCAGTTCCGTCAGTGGCGGAGCTTCAACAGTTCCACCACCAGGCTTCCGCTGGCTTTGTCCGACTTTGCGGGCTTTATATCTTATTGTAGTCATTGTAAAACTGAAAACAAAACCAACATAGTTTAAAATTAATGGTACTGTGTGTTAATTGTATGATATGAAAGAAGTGGACTTACTTTGTTCTATTCTTTTGGTGACCTATACACAGGGATGGGTCTAATGATTCACAGTTTAAAATTGCGACCAGCTCAGTCCACAGTTTATTGGACAAAATATGACCTTTGCCCCGTACCCTTCCTAATGCCAACATATTGTGGCTTTTCATAAAATCTATTAGCAGCTCTAGCTGCCTGACAGAAACTTGCTGCATTATAGCTATAGCTTATTTTAATTCAAAACTGGTACTAAACTAATCGCGAAAATTTTAAAATTTTGCCAGTGACAATTTATAGATTTTACTTCTTAAACCACAATTCTCTAGAGACAACGGATACATCGCCTGTAGGAAGTCACGTAAGGAAGTCCATCAGCCCACAGAGGCCTAACAGTCCCATGAAGGAACATGAGCCGATTCCAATACAGCAGGAAGCAGAATCGGTGCAAACTACAACCCCGAGACAATCTTTAAGTACAAACATACCGCTTGATGGAATTCGTCAGTCACAGAGAATTAGAAGGAAGCCTGATCGACTTAATCTCTAGCACGGAAGATGGAATCTAATAACGTGGGAGAGACTGTTAGAGACAGACAATTCAATGTCCAGAACGCATTTTAGTAACCAGCACCTCCCTACCGGATCATACATTGCTTAGTCTATGTGACATTTGATTTTCTCTACCGCTTCCGCCAACCATTACAAGGTGCATCATATTCTTTGTACATTATTGTATCTAATTGCTATTAAATATTACAGTATACGTACACGTTGTTATTTGGTTATTTGCATATCTACACCCAGTGCTCAATGTAAAAATAGTGGTAACTGTGACATCGGTCGTCACTTATAATTGTAAGGTGGTGGGTAGTTAATAGGATTTTATGAAATAAACCAGTCTGTCGTTGACCCACGTATTTTATAAACGTTACATTGGCGACGAGAACAGGATTTTTGTGAAATTTCATTTCGATTTACGTGGTTTCGCGTGTGTAAAGATGCCTATTGGGGGATGACGTCACGGAGGGGGGATGACGTCACGGACGTCTAGTTGGTCAGTACTCCTTGTTGTTGTGATTGGTGATTTAATTAAAATAAACCATCTTATACGAACAATCTTATTACAGAAAGTTTTAGCATAAAGTATTTCACCACACAAATCGTTATCCAGCGTACAAGTGCAGTGTATTCAAGTTAATTGATATTTAAACTTAAAACTTAACATAAGTGGAGAAATCTACCCTAAACATTAAAAATATCGAGACATATAAGTGAACTTACGAACTTATTAAAAAACTAAACGTGAAGTGTGGCCAGAGAGTGTGCGGCTTGTTCTGTTTTCCCCACTGACAGTTATATGGTGTTATTCTACCATAGATAGGCCCCATAACACTCATTATTTCATATAGCGCCATCTATCCAGATTGCGAAGAACAACTGTGCAGATCGATAACTAGAATCTTTGGGTAAACGTAAAACGAACACCACAACATGCCTGCAGCAAAGTGCGGTGGTTGCGCGAAATTCTTATCGCCGATAGATGCCGCTAAATGCAACCACTGTAATTGCTTTTATCATCGTGCTTGCGTATGCCTTCCAACCACGGGTTTTATTAAACCGACTTGGCGCTGCCCCGAGTGTGAAAAAAATCAGGTCAGAGACAACAAGGCGGACACACCAGTACGGACAAGGGCCGCCCAAGTAGAGGAGCACATGAGCTCTGAAGAGCTCATGGACACCAGTACATGCACGGCGGCGGCGCTGGACTCCACCATAAATTTTTCTCCTGACTTGGCAAACGAGCTGCGGCTGTTTAAAGAGGAGCTGCGTAAGGAGTTCCGCCTGATGCATCAGGAGTTTCTACAGTTGCGCACGGAAATGGCTCAACTAAAAGACTCCCTTAAAGCTTCGGACCAGTGCATGGACAGCTTGGAAGTGCGAGTGGTCTCCCTTGAGCAAAAGCTGGAGCAAAAAGTCTTGCCGGACAGGGGTCTGCTAGAGAACACCATCGACGAGCTGAGGTGCCAATTAAACGACCGCGATCAGGAGCTGCTGCTCAACGACATCGAGGTTTCGGGTATTCCTGAATGCAGGGATGAGAGCGCCCTGCACTTAGTTAAGGTTCTCGGGGCAAAGCTCGGCGTCATCATCGACGAGAGGGACGTCGTTCTCGTTGAGCGAGTCGGATCCACGCGCCGCAATCATGTACTTCCCAATAGCTCCATCTCTGCCGACCCCATTGCACAACGACCACGAAACATATCTGTGCGATTCGCAAGGCGAGTTACTCGCAACGCACTACTGCAGGCGGCTCGAGTGCGGCGCGGAATAACTTCTAATGACCTTGATATGAATGGGCCGGCGCACCGTATTTATCTGAACGAGCGACTTACGCGGACAAACCGCCAGTTATTTTATAACGCCCGTCAGGCGGGAAGCCAACATAAGTGGAAGTATGTGTGGACAAGGGATGGGAAGATTTTCGCGCGCAGAGAGGATAACTTAAGGGCTGAACGCGTCAGATGTGAAGCCGACATTGGCAGGATTTTTGGGTAGGGACTAGTTTGAACTATTTGCAAATACGTTGTAAAATCACTTTTTATTTTTTATTTGTTTATTCTGTGAATTTTGTACTTGTAACCTATTTATTAGTTAGTTGGATACTTTTATTGTGTGTGTGTATATATATTTTATATTTCTATGGTATATACAAATATCGAGTTATATACAGAATACTTTATAGAATTATGTTGTACTTGTTAACTGTTTATTCTGTAGATATTCTAGTAACCTTTTTACTAGTAAGTTGCGGTTTTTTACTGTGGGTGTGTATATACAAATATCGCTATTGTCTGCATTGTTTTTTATCAGTAGGTGTTTGTCTCATGGCGCTCCTTAGTGACGTACGCGAAAGCAAGTTTTATAATATTACACGTATTTATTTACACAATATTATTACACTATTTACAAGTGGGATATTTATATACATGAGCTCGTTTTTTTTTGGTTCTCTTAATTTTTTACTCTAATTATTTGATAATAATGATATTTACAATTACTGGAATGCGATTAATACTATTTTATAAAATTATTGAATGTATACGATTTTTTTTTAACCATTACAATGACAAATAAGGGAGACAAGTTTTTTAAAGTTGGTTTTTTTAATGCTGGATCATTGGGTACGGGTCAGGATAATTTGATTGGAGCTCTGGACAGACATTGGAGCTTTGACGTTTTGGCCATTAATGAAACTTGGTTGCGTCCAGGGGAGGGAGGGCGCGCACCCGTGGTGCCGGGCTACCGACTACGTCACACGCCGCGGCCGGCGAGTGTGCGCTCGGGTCGCGGTGGCGGGGTTGGCTTTTTCTTGCGGCGGGGACTGAACGCGCGTACTTGTACTATGGCACTCGATCCCAGGTTTGAATCGGTTGAGCAAATGTGGCTAACACTGACATTAAACGGCAAAAAAATAGCTGTAGGTACGGCCTACCGACCGCCTTGGCTTGACCTAGTCTTATTCCTGGACGCCATAACGGAGTCAATTAGTTCACTGGGAAACTGCGACCACTACATTCTGCTCGGCGACTTCAATGTTAATTTGCTGGACACAACCGGGATAAAAACTAATAAAATCAAGGAATTTCTAAATTGTCTCAGCCTTATACAGTTGGTAACTACTCCCACACACTTCACATCATCAAGTGAAACTCTCATCGACCTTCTGTGCACAGACATGAGAGCAAGATATGTATCTGTGGAGTCACTTGGATCTCTTAATGGCCATTCTATTGTAATAGGTGAATTCCACATTAAACGTGATAAATTCAAACCTTACTTGGTACAATTCCGGCCACTTAAAAATGTGTGTACTGAAAACTTTAACGAAGATTTGTCATTTTTGGGTTTAGAGTATATTCCTACGCTAGACAGTGTTACTGACATGGTTCATATCTTTAACACTCATATGATCGCCCTGTTTGATGCTCATGCCCCAGTTAAGTCATGCACTATTAGGGAAAAGTCATACCCGTGGATTACCGACACAATAAAAGTCATGATGCGTTTACGTGATGACGCGCTAAGTGCTTGTAGGAAATCAAAAACCGAGTCAAAAATAAAATATTATAAGGAGCTAAAGCGCTTAGTGGTTAGTTCATTGCATAGCGAAAAAGTTGCGTACTTCAAAAATAACATAAACAATAAAATAAAAAATCCTAAATTGCTATGGAAAAACCTAAAATCCACTTTGTCGCCTTTCAAACCTATACAAGAACTTCCGTCGCACTTTATAGATCCTGACTTGATAAATGACAACTTCTTGATAGTTCCTGGTAATCCTGTGGCCAGCACATCACTGATAGCGTTTTATGACAAAAATAGACATGGTGAAGGTATTTTTGCTCTCACCCCAGTAGAACCGAGCGATATCTCAAGAATTATCACTAATCTAAAAAGTAACGCCGAGGGCCACGATGGTATTACTTTGGACATGATTAGCATGACTCTGCCGCACACTTTAAATGCTATAACGGAAATAATAAATTGCTCTATAGTGACATCAACATTTCCCGATCAATGGAAAATTGCATCAGTTAGGCCGTTGCCTAAAAATCCAAATCCAACTGAATTGAAAGACCTACGTCCTATAAGCATTTTGCCGTGCTTATCAAAAGTGTTGGAAAAAGTCGTCTGCCAACAACTAACGCAATTTCTGGAACAAAATAAAATTCTACCTGACTTGCAATCTGGGTTCCGAAAGCAGCGCAGTACGTCTACTGCTTTACTGGACGTCACTGATAATATATTAGCTGCCCAGGATCAGGGAATGTGCTCAATGCTCGTCCTGTTAGATTTTTCCCGGGCATTTGACGCTATAAATATTCCGCTATTATTATCTAAATTAAATTATTATGGTTTTGACGCTGCCTCCTTACAGTGGTTCCACAGTTACCTCACAGATAGACAACAGCTTGTCAATTTGCGTATGGGTGACGGTACTACTCTAAGGTCGGCACTCATTGCAGTAGAGAGAGGAGTCCCGCAGGGCTCCATCCTTGGACCGATTATTTTTAAATTGTACTGTGCGGATATTATTAAGTGTCTCCTGAAATGTAAATATCATATTTACGCCGATGATGTTCAGGTTTATATATCCTTCCGACCAGATGAGTACGACGATGCCATTAGGGATCTTAACGATGACCTTCAAAGAATTGCCACTTGGTCTGAGGAGAACGGTCTGTCGTTGAACCCTACTAAAACCAAATATTTGGTGTTTGGTTCACGACAACAGCTTGTTAAGCTGCCTTTAACATTTGACTTGAAGCTAATGGGCGAGCAGATCGAGCGAGTGTATGAGGCGAGGAATTTAGGTCTAGTCATGGATAAAGACCTGCGTTTTGAGAGACATGTGGCAGACTCAGTTCGAAATTGTTTCTATCGCCTGAAGGTTTTATACAAGATACGACCGTACTTGTCCGAAGCATTACGAGAGCAGCTGGTGGAAACTCTAGTTCTTTCTAGGTTGAATTACGCAGACACGGTATATGGCCCGCGCCTGTTAGCTCGTACGGATCGGCTCATCCAAAGGGTGCAAAATGCTTGCGCTCGGTTTTGTTACAACATTCCTCGCAGAACCCATGTAACACCTTATCTAAATAAGCACTTTACGCTGAAAATGAAATCTAGACGCAAACTGCACTTAGCTTGCCTTCTGTTCGGTGTAGTTAAATACCAGAAACCGGACTACTTATGCAACAAGCTGAGTTGGCTTACGAGCCGGCGGGAATGCGGAAGAAGACAATGCTCACAACAACTTTCGACCCAGTCTCACGGTACAGCTGCTTTCAGGGGCAGCTTTCGTTGGGCAGCTTCCAAAGTGTGGAATAACATCCCACCACCTATCAGATTGATCAACACAATAAGCACATTTAGAAGACGCTTACGACAGTATCTAATCGATGCGCAACGAAAGCTGGATATGGTGGTTCAGAATACCTCAATTATATAATGTACCTACCTGCCTTGGTAGAGGGTATTTTTTTGGTGTTTAGTGCTGTCATTTAATATGATATAGAAATTATTTTGAATTATTATGATTAAGTATATTATTAAATTTGCGCTTACCTTCCATACGTATTTGTCGTCCTCCTTTAAGTAAAATAAAATAGGTACCCACTAATTTGCACCAAACGTTTATATTTAATAAGTATATTTACAATATATCAATCACCTTCAACGCTATTACTTATTTGTTTCACATCACACTATATACAAACACATATATTATCTTATGACTATTTATCACACTTAACACATTGCTCTAATTATCAACTTTCTATTATGATGTATTCTATTATTTAAATACGCATCACTGCTATATATTACACTGTAAAACTCTTTTGCGTCCGTTACGTCACATCCTCAGGTTCAGTTGAAAACCAGCGTCAGGCACTAGTTGTCTGGCAATGAAGCTGAACTGGACCTATTTTGGCGCAGCCGTGAGGCACACAATTATATTTATTTTTAATTTTTATTAGTTCTATTTTGTTTGGTTTTTGTTTTTTTGTGCCTTGCGTTGTGACAAAATAAATACATTTTCTTTCTTTCTTTCTTTCTATTGGTAAAATTGAACCATTCAATTTGAGCTCGAAACAGTGGCCAGCTTATATTCGTCGAGTAAATCAGTACTTAATAACGGTCGTAGGGGAAGAGACGTATGCGCTAATGTGCGATCTGTGTTCACCTAGTTTTCCGGAGAACAAAACATATGACGAATTAGTGGCATTAGTGACTAAACACTTGGAACCTCAACGATCGGAAATCGCCGAACGCCACGTGTTCAGGTTGCACCGACAGCGTCCGGGCGAGTCCCTTACGGAATACCTGCAGGCATTGAAACACCTGGCATCTACGTGCAGTTTTGGAAAGTGCAAGTCATGTTCGACACTGGAAGAGAATTTGCGCGACCAGTTTGTGTCCGGGCTGGCAAGTGACGTAATGCGATCGAGGATCTTCGCTGAAAAAAAAGTACAGTATAAAGAGGCAGTGGAGCTGGCCACTGGAGACAGCGGAGAAGCATGCCGAAGTGAGTGGCACCACGACAACGACGGCGGCGACGGTCTCATCAAAGTCGACGGGCGGCGAGGCGGGCAAAGGCCTGCATTACGCGCGCGGCGGACGAACGTGCCCGCGCGGGTCGCAGCGGGCGCTCGGCAGCGGAGGCGACGAAGCAGCGGCAGCAGAGGGCGCGGCAGGCGCGAGCGGCGCGCGCGCGAGCTCGGCGGACGGGCGCGCGCGGGCCTGCTGGCGCTGCGGCAAATCGCACCCGGCCGAGAAGTGTCGGTTTAAGAATTACAGTTGTGATGAGTGCGGTAAAAAAGGACACCTAAAAGTAATGTGCAAACAAGTGCGCGGTAGTGGTGGTCGGCATAATTATGTGAGTGATGAATCGGACGACGGTATGTTCAACTTGGACGTCGCAGCTCGAGGTAACAAACCATATTTTATTAAACTGACGGTTGATAACATTAATATTGAGTGTGAAGTGGACACAGGTAGTCGTATATCAGCAATAAGTCAGGAGATGTACCGATGTATCTTTCATCAAAAACATTGTACCGGATAACTTAGTTTTACGTTGTTACTCTGGTTCAAGAATTGAATCACTCGGTTACATTGAGGTAGACGTTCGGCTAGGTGAATTTAAAGCTAAATCATTACGATTATACATTATTAAGGGTGGGGCGCGGCCTTTGTTAGGACGAGAGTGGATGCGCGCTTTAAAGATAACGCAAATAAACCTCAATGAATCGTAGATGGTGAACAAATTATGTAACGAATTCCCACAAGTATTTAGTGATAAGTTAGGTACATGCAAACAGCCCATACGACTACAGCTGTCAGATAAGGAACCGGTTTATGTGCGAGCGAGACGCGCGCGTGTCGAGCGGGAGCTGGAACGTCTCGAAGCGGACGGTTCCATCTACCGCGTCGACTATTCAGACTATGGGACCCCAATAGTGCCCGTTATCAAACAAAACGGAGACATACGCATTTGTGGGGATTATAAGATAACTATCAACCCAAAGTTAAAGAGAGATTATTATCCGATGCCGCGTATCGAAGAACTATTTGCAAATCTTAGTGGGGGTGATAAATTCACAAAGATTGATCTGAAGCACGCTTATGAACAGTGTATGTTAACGGACGACTCGCAACCCTACACAGCTATAACTACGCATATGGGTACTTTTGTGTATAGACGTACACCGTACGGGTTGTCGGTTATACCGGAATAGTTCCAAAAAATTATGGAAGAGACGCTGCGCGGAGTGCCAGGGTGTGTAGTATTCTTAGACGATATTTGTGTGACCGGGTCTAACACACTTGATCACATGAAGAATCTGAGAGCAGTATTAGAAAGATTAAGTAACATGGGACTTACTGTAAAACTAAATAAATGCAAATTTTTATAAGAAAGCGTGAAATATTTAGGTTTTATTATTAATAAGGAAGGTTTGCGACCGGATACCGAGAAACTGAAGGCCATTTCCAGCGCACCTAGACCAGAAAACGTGCCACAATTAAAAAGTTTCTTAGGGATGGTGAACTATTACGGGCGGTTTATTCCTAATTTGAGCACCTTGTTACAACCACTACACAATTTATTAAAAAAGGATAGCGGCTGGAAATGGGACTCCAAGTGTGATAGAGCTTTCGAGGAGACAAAACGATCACTCCTGAGCGAACGCGTCTTAGCACACTACGAGGAGGGACGCGACCTGGTGCTGTCGGTGGACAGCAGCGCGTACGGACTGGGCGCCGTGCTGGCGCACCGGTACTCGGATGGTAGCGAGCGGCCCGTCAGCTGCGTATCGCGCACACTTAGTGCGCCCGAGCGCAACTATAGCCAGCTCGATAAAGAGGCGCTGGCTATTCTGTTCGGGGTCACGAAACATCACCAATTTTTGTACGGAAGGCGTTTTACGCTGCGCACTGACATATTTTCGTGGCGAAGGGGGGAATTCCTCAGACAGCTGCCAGTCGTCTACAAAGATGGGCGGCACGCCTGGCTGCTTATGACTTTGACATAGAATTTGTGCGATCGGCAGATAACGGCCCAGCTGATGCGTTGTCGCGATTACCGTTACCTCGGGAGGGTCGCTTCGTCAACACGATAGATTACTTAAATCTAGTAGAGGAGTCGCTACCTATTTGTTTTAAAGACATCGCAAAAGAGACAGAGCGCGATACATTGCTATGTAAAATAAAAGGATATGTTCTGTTCGGTTGGCCGACAGTCCCGAGTTGCGACGCGGAAAAACCATTCTTTGCTAGAAAAAATGATTTACTAGTAGATCAAGGATGTGTCCTTTATAAATATAGGATAGTGGTCCCTCACGTTCTGCAAAAGAAAATATTAAAAGAAGTCCACGAGGGCCATCTAGGGATGAACAAAATGAAAGCTTTATCAAGAAGTTATATTTATTGGGCGAGTCTAGATCAGGACATCTAAGAAATGTGTAGGCATGTGCTGCTTGCCGCACCCTGCTGGACGCGCCGCCACGGGCGCAGCTGCATCCCTGGGAGTTCCCACTGCACCCATGGCAGCGCGTACACGCTGACTTCGCAGACTGTGGGGGTATACGATATTTGATTATAGACGCGCATTCTAAATGGATAGAGGCCCTGCCTATGCGTGGCATGAACGCAGCCACTACTATTAAGGTTTTTAGAAGTACGTTTGCGCGCTTTGGGTTACCATCGCAGCTTGTGACTGACAACGGCCCACCATTCTCTTCACATGAGTTTAAATTGTATTGCGAAAAAATGGCATCAAGCACACAACTACGGCACCTTATTACCCAGGAGAATGGCGCGGCTGATAACGCAGTCAAAACTATAAAAAGGCAATAAAGAGAGCGATGTACGAAGGCGAGGACGTCAACGACGCCCTAAGCATATTTCTTCTTCAGTACCGAAATTGTGAACACGCAACCACTGGGGTCTCACCAGCAGTAGCGCTTCAAGGGCGGCGCCTGCGCAGCCGACTTGATGCACTACGACCGGACGTAGCCGCAGCGGTACGTGAAAAACAAGAGCGTCAGGTCGCTCGCACTTCGGGGGCTAATAGAGAATTCCGCGTGGGGGATGCGGTAATTGCTCGCGATTATACGGCGAGGGGGGACAAGTGGACCGAAGCCACTGTGGTTAAAAAGACAGGACCCCTTTCATATAAAGTTAGCCTAGGTAATGGGGTCGAATGGCGTAGGCATGCCGACCAAATTATTCCAGCTAATAGTAAAAATAGGTACTCATTATCACGGGTGAGTGACGCAGTAGCAGCCGAGGCTGCATGCTCTGGGGCAGCCAAACCGGGGGTCAGTAGTGGAGCCGAAGGTGAGGTGTTTGAGGACGCATCCAGCGGTGATAGTGATATAAAAGACACGCCGCCGAAGCCGATGCGAGTTCAACCTGAACGGCCTTCGTTGTCGGCATCACCTCCACCGCAAGGTGCGTCAGCTCGCGCACTGCGTGCGATCAACCGAGCAAGAAAAGCCGCAATGTGAAAAATTGTTTGAATAAATATGTTGTATAAAATAGCTTGTTATTAGATGTAGTACCTGATGTGATTTGTGGATTTTTGTGTAAGGTGGTGGGTAGTTAATAGGATTTTATGAAATAAACCAGTCTGTCGTTGACCCACGTATTTTATTGACGTTACAGTAACAAGACTAATTCGATTCCCACGCTATCCCACAAACATACTCAATATTTTGTTAAAAACTACCTGATAGCTCGATAGATGACGTTGAGATCGAATCAGATCGCGCTATGGTTTCGTTACCTGGCAGGGTATATAACGCCATGTCCTACGTGGACGACTCAACGCGAACGCGATTGCGAAACGATCCGATGCGAATTTAATGCGATGCGGAGCGATGCAGCTACTCTGTCCTACGTGCGCGCGAACCGTCCCCTCCGCGCCCTCCGCCGCCGTTCAGTTCAGTTAGCATTAAACATTTGTCATGGACGGACGGAAGCTAATGTTGTTGGAAAATTCATATCTTAAATATGAAATATTGAAGAAGTGTATAAAGCAGAGAAGTGGAACTAATACTGTGTACTTAGAAAGGCATACTCATGGGGAATTTCATAATTTGTACCAGGATTTACGTACTCAACCCCTGTTGTTCAAGGAATACTGTCGAATGTTACCTACAACGTTTGACTATATTGTACAAGCCATTAAACCTGTTCTGCAATTTACTACAACAAATTTTCAGGAACCTATTTCTGTAGAAGAACGACTTATGGTGACTTTGAGGTAAGAAAACTATGAAATAATAAACTATGAAATAAATGTTAGAAATTACATATAGTATTAATTAAGTTTAATTAGTAAGTATGTACAAAAGATCCAGTAGGGTCGAAGTGCTCTGGTTTTCAAAGCCAGCCCCACAACAAGTATGTACATAATTGCAATACTTTCACAAAGATGTGTAATAGCCATGTTGTTGAGCACTGGATTGTGGTGGGTTTAACTTTGACAGCTCCGTTAGAAGAAGCTCCTGCATCTGCGTTCTAAAATGTAATTTGTTGAGTGATGGCAACTGTTTCCTGTAAGGTAATATTGATTTGAACCAAAGAAGGTCGTCGTCAGTATTATCTGGTTGATCTTCGCGAAGAATTTTCATTTTTTCTCTCTCAATATCGAGAAATGCTTCGAGACTTATATCTTTTCTTTTGCGTGTTTGTCTTGTGATAGCTGGCAACGAGGAAGAAGAAGAAGGCACCGGTAACGAGGATGAAGGCGAAGGACCTGGCAACGAGGGCGATGGTGGACGATCTTGTCGAAGGCTGTAATCTATGGACATGTTCTGTGGTATTTCTTCTAAAATAGATGAAGATTCAAGGAGCTGGGTGTTGTCATTGTCGGATGCGTTCATGTTGAATATCTCTTCCGGACTAGCCGTGTCTGAATACACTGACAGATCTACAGAATTGCTTTCGGAGTCTTGTGATATAATATTCCCTTCTGTTTGTCGGGGTTTCAGAACTACTTTTAAAAAAGACATGGTCTCAAAATGTGGCCATGTGCCTGTATACTTCGGCTCATTATCGGCGTCAGTCCCAGAACGTGGCTTAGGATTTTTTTTTAATTCTTTACTAAACGTGTCTCTCAAATATTTCCATTTTTTCTTAGTCATTTCACCTGAAAAAAGAAAAGGAATTAAAAACTTAATATTTTGCATTATTTCAGGTATTTGGCCACAGGTATACAATTTCGGCAACTCGCTTTCTCGTTCAGAATTTCAAAATCTGCTATTTCTACAATCGTACCACAAGTTTGCAAAGCTATATGGACTCAATTAGTTAGGAAACACATGCCCGAACCTTCAGAAGATAGCTTTAAAAACATAGCGCAATGTTTTTGGGACAGATGGCAGTTTCCTAATTGCATTGGATGTATTGACGGAAAGCACATTCGCATAATAAAACCAAAAAAGAGTGGTTCCATGTATTATAATTACAAATCCTTTTTTTCGATTGGGTTGTTAGCAGTCACTGACGCAAATTATAAGTTTGTAATGATAAATGTGGGTTCCTATGGAAAAGACAACGATGCCGGTGTTTTTGAGGAATGCCCCTTTCGAAGAGCAACAGAACAAGGAAGACTAAAAATACCTAAAGAACAAGTATTACCGGGCTCTAATATCATAGCTCCGTATGTGCTCCTTGGAGATGCGGCGTTTCCTTTAAAGAAATACCTGTTGCGACCTTTTCCAGAAAAGTCAACGGTTAAAGGGGACGCCAAAGATAATTATAATTATCGCTTATCTCGAGCCAGAATGGTGGTGGAATGTTCTTTTGGTTCAATAACTTCTAAATTCAGAATTCTACATAAATCTATCGAAACTAATATTACAAATGCAGTTCATATCGTCAAAGCCATATGTTTACTACACAATATTATAAGGGATCTTGAATCAATAAATGAGAATGAGTTAATGTCTTTCCGAAAAACATATCAAAATATGACACAAACACAAAGACATAATTCTCAAAGAAGATACAATGCTACATCACGAGCAGCCGCAAAGGCAAGAGAAAACTTTAAACTGTATTTTGAGCAACATCCTTTGCCAAGAATGTAATAATAATAAACAAATATGTTGTACTTACTTGTAGTCCCAATTATTTTAGCCACAGCCTCCCATTCGCGGTGCGATAATAACCGGTTGTGATAACTTTTAGTCCTTTTGTCCCATAATGTAGGACGTTCTTGGATAGCATTAATAAGAAGTTCTACCTCCGACATTACAATTTTTGCTTGAAAAAAAATATGGCCGACGCGTCCACTCCGCGCGAAAATATCAAGCCAACTGATCGCGTTCGCTTCATTTCGCGCCGCTCTGCACCGCACCCCACCGCACCCCACGTGCGTTTGGTCACGTAGGCCACTTCAATAGGTTTCGAATGTTTGTTGTTTTCGCGCCGCGCCGCGCCGCTTCGCGTTCGCGTCTAGATCGCTCACGCAGGACGTCGCGTTAGACTCAGGTTTTTGAGATTAAAATTGTCACCGCCAAAAGCGGGGCAGCCCGCGCACTGCTCCGCCCAGTGCTCTCCTCTCGCCTCCCGCTGCGCACCAAGTTGGGCGTGTACAAAACGTACATTCGCCCAATAGTCACGTATGCCGCCCCAGCTTGGCTCGCCCTCACCAGCGAGGCCAGCAAAACTCGCTTTCGGGCGCAACAAAATCTTGCGCTCCGGACCATCGCAAACGCCCCCCCGCTGGTGAGGAACGACGTCATTCAGCGGGACCTCGAGATGGAGAGCCTGGACCAATTTTGTGTCCGCCTCGCGTCCAACATGTTCTCGCGTGCCGACGCTTCCGCTTGGCAGCACGTCAAGCACATAGCGCCCTGGCACGCGCGTCCCCCAGACGCGGCTCCTGCCGGATGTTTATGGTTATCTGTGATTGTCGATGACAGTAACTAGTCTGTGGTACGAAGACGATTGTAACGGTTTTGTTGTAACTGAAAACAAGATGGAAAATATAATAAAAAACAGAATACTCAATATTAACGTTGTTTAATTACAAGACAATTACAAACATGGTGTCAGGTGCAACCGATCCAATGCTACCTCTTCGGGGCATGGTATTCGAAGGCAATTTGTCGGAGAGTTTTAAAAAGTTTCGTCAGAGGCTCGAAATCTACCTATCAGCCTCAGGGCTTGATGAAGCGAAGGAAAAAAGAAAAGTGAGTATTTTGCTCAATTACATCGGTAATGAAGGGTTAAAAATCTACAATAGTAGTATATTATTGGGTTCTCTGGATCAACGGAAATCAATAAGTCCAGTTATTTAGAACTAATACCGAAACCCACAATCTATTCAAATAGATGAAAACAGGGGTTATTGAAAAAAGAGTAACATCGAATTAAAAATCTTCAGATTTTGAAAAGTAGATATACCTTCGCAGAGAAGCGCAGGTAAACTTTTCAAAATCTTCTCAGAAAGTTCTCAAGTCAACGCATATTTTATATTTAATTTATGTATTTACATTGTTTATTCTATTTAAAAAAAAAATTGAACTATGACAAAACTGTTGACGTCGAACCCGTTAAGTATTCATCTTGAAAACATTGTTTATATACTTAATCCATTATTCGATCAACGAAAAAAATAAATATTTTTTTTAAATAAAAATAAAAATGTTTTTCAATAACTTACCGACATGTTAGATGTTCAAAGCTGCTCCGGTGGATAAAAATCAGAGAAATAATGATGTTGGAAATTTAAGTAAATGATTCTTTATATGTGATTTTAGTATGCTATTAAGGTTTAAAATCGTTAATTAATTTGAACACATGCCACGTTTCCTTAAATGGAAATGAGTACAATAAGACTGGCGCCTGGAGACAGATGATCTGTCTATGTTTACAGTGAGAAATATAATAATATCCTAGGCGTCAATGTTGACGCCTACTATTTTATCTCATAATACGCAGCAGTAACGTCGTATTTTGGTTACGGAATATGTTATGTTACTATATTGTACCCTTATAAACATATAATAAAAATGAAGAAGTTTGTCTCTTTATTTTAGACTAATTCACACTTATAGTACCTTTATTAAGACTGATTGGTTACCTGAGGAGTAAATTAAAAGAAGTGAAGCCGTTGGATACAGCTAGTGTATTTAATTTGCTGACAAACTGTTTTCTGCATAACACTAGTGTAAAATCTGCATGCACACATTGATGTTTTTCATATTTATTTAAATGACCGTGAAACAATGAGCCACTACAAAATTTTCTTTCTGAGGTGCTACAAGTGATAAAAGTGTTTATAAGTGTGTGTAGTGCGTGTCCCATATGCAGGTTTCGGACAACTAGTCTTCTTAACAATACAAAGTGAGTATCAAGCTTTTCAAATGTAATAACTTTTCAGAATAGTTTATCTTTTTCATCAGTTTCAAAATTTTTTATTTATGTTCTAACAAATATTATGTGATGAATAAGTAATTATTCGATTAATTAAATCTGTTTATCCAATTTGTAAGAACAACATAAACCGACTTCACAAAAAGGCGGAAGGTTCTTAATTCAAACCGTACCTATTTATGAATACAAGCGTTAAAATCACTTTTAGATTTCGGGTGTATTATTTTTCTGAATGATTCAACATGAGCTCAATACAAATATTTGCATAGGTATTCTGAAAACATTCCTGAATTAGTAGTACAAGTCAGCTAGGCACCAGGTAACCTGATGTTAATAGCGACAGTGTATTCGAAGGTGTAACTTACCTTATCTGATACGAAAACTTAAAATAATTAAATATGATTTCGATAATTTAAATTAATCAGTTTATTCTATTTTTGTTTTCAGATCTAGAACTCCACTGTACAAGTCAACAAGTCTTCAAAATCTTCATCATCGTCATCTTACAAAATCTTCAATCAAATTAAACAAAATGTAAGTATCATTATAGATTATTATCAGACTGGCCTGTTGGTCTAGTGGTTAGTGGACCTGACTGCAATGCCGGAGGTCGTGGGTTCGATTCCCACCCAGGACAAATGTTTGTGTGATGAGCACGATCATTTGTTCTGTGTCAGGGTGTAATTTATCTATAATATGTGTAGGATGGATAAAAGGAACGTACAAATGATGTGTGAAACGAAGCGTAAAAGTGTGGGAAGGAGAAAAAGGAAGTGTATGAAAGGGACAGTAAAAAAGATGGCGAGGATGGCGACTTTTGAACGTTAAGGAGAGGGCGTATTAATTTTTAAGAGATTTTATTTAAAGTTATTTTTTAATAAAAATAAGAAGTATTGAAGGTTATTTGTTTCTCTGCACGGCCGCGATCCACTAACACTACATTTTTGGGGGCTCGTCCGGGATCGTGACCACGTGGAAGGAGTAAGAGAAAAACAGAAGAGAAACGGTTGGATGCGGCGACGCGTGGACTTGCAAGCTGAAACGACGACAAATAAGGCGAAGACGAAAGACGAATTACACGATAATACGATGACCGAGACCAAGGATATATTTTTCAACACGTTTGATATGTCAAAATTCAGTGGCGAAGACCATACCTACAGCTCAGAAAAATGGGCTCAAGATCTCGATGACAACGCGGAAATATTCGGTTGGTCACCTCAACAACGGCTTATCATCGCCCGTAGGTCGTTGACCGGAACCGCGGAGCTGTGGCTAAAAACTGAAAAGGTTCACAAGACGTACGAGGAGCTAAAAACAGCCGTCATAAAGGAGTTTCCTGATGCAGCGAACAGCAAAGAGATGCATGAAATGATGGCGGCGCGCAGGAAGCGCAAAGATGAGTCGTGCTATCAGTATATGTTGATCATGAAGGAGATGGGAAAACGTGCCAAGTTTCCCGACTACGTCGCTATCCAGTACATCATAGATGGCATCGCCGACCTAGAAACTAATAAGGTCATATTGTACGGCGCGGTGACCTACCCAGTGCTGAAGGAAAAACTGGCGGTGTATGAAACCATCAAGAAAAAGGCGGCAAGGCAGAACGCTGAACGACCAGTTAAGCGGGCTGCGGAGTCGTCATCAGAAACGGCAAATCATTGCTATAATTGTGGGGAAAAAGATCATCGAACGAAAGCATGCCGTAATGGGTTGAAATGTTTTCGATGCAACGAATTCGGACATATTAGCACAAAATGCACCAATCCGAGCGCAGCAGCCACTAAGACATCGGTAAAGCAGATATCAGAAAAGGAGCGATCACACCCGTCGATACAACAGGTCGAATCGGAAACGAAGAAACACTCGGCTATGTTCGGAGCGACGTCGGCAACCAATGAGAGAGCTACGGCGGGCGATCATGTCAAAAGTTTCAAGATGGAGGATAACATGGCGAACGACGAATTACGTAGACTGCAGGCGGAGGCTCGAAAAAAAACCAAAGTACTTTAAACTAATTTATTTTAGAACAAAGAAATTACAATTAATTTTAGTGAAACCTATTCGATGCTAGAATATGGAATGACCAAAAACTTATTAAAAATAACTTATTGCTAATTTGCCGTTTTGCTGCGTCGGCGGCTCGTGGCTGGCCCAGGTGTCGACGATGCAGTTTTCATGTTCCCGACGTCAATCGAATGAATTGCTAGGTCGACGATATCCATTAGGGATCCGTATGTAACACCTCCCCCCGAAGATCAGCAACTATTTGATCATGTTGAGAGAAAATGTTGCTGGAGGTTCATCTCGTTTCTTGGAGTCCCTGGTTACCTCTTCGTACGTATGTATCTTAACAGTTTGTGGTTTTTCTTTGCTGTCCGCTCTGAGATTCCAGCATCTATATCTGCGGCTTATCGCTAAGATGATAAGTGCGAGCACGCATATTGTGAAGATGTAGAATGGTATGGTTGTATGGTATAGAACAACCGAATGAGTATTGTCAATCTTCAGAGGACTTTCCATCATTGCTTTTCTCTGGATGCTGTGAAGCTCTTCTAAGTTGACTGAATTGAAGCCAATGATGTGAGTGGGAATGTTGGTCTGATTTATCTTGTTGTATGGGATCTTTGATAACTTGAGCGGCTGGCCTTCAATCTCGTTGTTGTCGTTGATGATGGTGAATTCTGATGTTTGCAGGTAGCAGTCCACAGGGATGGTGACGAGGTAGCTGCCTTGTAGAGTGTTGAAGTCTTTTCTTCCACATGCTAATTGTACTTTAGTTGGTTGAGGTAGTGACAGTACGTAATGCTGGTCATCCAGTTTCTCCATTGCTTCTTTGGAAAGTGTAATCTTGACGAAGTGGCAGGTGTCTTCTAGATCCTGGTTGGCGATGAGTTTCTGGATACAATCTGGTTTTGTCCTAATTAGGTGACTCGTCTTCTTTTCACAGAGATGTATGTTACTGTACTTCGGGCATTCAGCCTCTATGTACACGAATGATTTCTCGTTAGTTGCTATATAGGGAGAAGGAGGTATAAGGGCAAGCTGTTTTTTATTGGGTACAATAGATAATCTGTATAGATCATAAGAGTCTATGGAAACTATAGGGAAGCTGTAAACTATAACTATTCTTTTCTCAATAAAGTAAGAACCTGGTTTAATGAGATTATAATATTCTCTTAACTCCAGATTTAAAATCTGATCTTGATGGTATATCGATTTTAACTTGTCTATCATATTTCTTAGTACTTCTATGTCTATCATCGAATGATGAGTGCTAGACGCGCGTATAAAAGCCATTATGTTTTCTATTCTAACTATTTCTAACATTAAATCTTCTACGTTATTAGTAATTATTCCTAGGATTTGTCATATTTCAGGGCATCTAAATAATCTAAGTTGCCAGTAACGCTTTTTATTACTGACCCTAGGCTATCTACGAGACCTCGTTTGACTCTGGAAGGTTCCAAAGATTTGACCTGCTTTAAAACTCTGTCAAGCTTGTTAGTAAGATAGTCGACTTGATATTCGTAAAGCATGTAAGTCTCATTGTTAAGTCTGGTCTTAAACGATTGAAGTTGCGTTTGTACAGAGTCTATTTTGTCCTCTATGTCAGCTAGTTGTATGTACTGTATGAAGGAGTGGTAATGTGTGGTTAGTCTAGTATGTCCTAGTTTATATGGTAGTAATCCTGGTCCATCAGCTAAGGTCTCAAGTCTTATCTCTTGAGGGTGCGACACATGGATTGTCAGTAGCAGCAGAAACCTGTAACAATTGGCTGCCTTTAGGTACACGTTTTAGCCTCGCTTTGGCTACGGGGCCTCGTTTTTTTAGAAGTATATATATGTATCGGTAAATCAGCTAGTACAGTATCTTGCGTATACCGTGGTGCAGTTTTCTGACGGCTGGCAAAGGGATTTTTAATAAACACCTGTTGCTGAGGGGCATATTCTACTTCTGGTTCCCGAGTTTTATTCCTATTTTCAATTAAGGCTGTCCGATTGGCAAGAGATGAGTCATTAATAATGTCATAAACCTGCTTCATCTGCTGCTTATGATTCTGTGCATATTGCTGTAAAATGTGCTCCCTAAAGTCGATGTCTATCGGGTCTCTGGGGTCAAAATGTCCAGTCAATAGGTCAAAAGGTCTACATTTGGTAAAACTGTGGATGGAACTATTGTATGCTATGATAGCGTATGGCATGAGGTTAACGATTGGTTCCTCTTTGTGTTGTAATTTGAGGATTCTAATGTGCTCCAATAATGTTGAATGAAAGCGCTCTATGTTACCATTGTCATTTGGGCTATGAGGTAAAACTTTATGATGAATTATCTTATGAAGACGTGTAAATTCAGAGAACAATTGGTTGGTGAATTCGGTGCCATTGTCAGTAATTATAGTCATCGGTAGTCCATGATGAGTACAGTAACGTAGCAGAGCTTGCAGAATGCTAATGGCTGTTCCGTCTCGTAAATGGTAGGCTTGTCCGTACTTCGTGAAGACGTCAATGAAAGTCACGTATTTTTCATTCTGAACTGTAAAGAGGTCCATGTGAATGATTTCAAGTGGTTTGCTGGCTGGGGGAACTATGTTAAATTGTGGTCTAATGGGATTTCGATCATACTTGGCTTGACCGCAAATGGTGCACTCATTGATGTACTTTGTAATATGTTCTTTCATTTTTGGCCAATAGTATTTTCGTGAAAGGGCCAAGTGACATTCATTTATGCCACGGTGGTTTGTTTTACCGTCGTGATAGTGTCGAATGATATCTTGTTGTCGCAGATATTCTTTGACATTTTCCAGTTCTATTTTAGCTAGTACTAAATTGAGAGAGGAGCTTTTGAATTTATCTTGTATAATGGGAATTATCGAATACATTGCTAATGGGGGATTTATCAAGATAGCCGTTTTAACCTTCGGGTTCACATATTCTTTAATAGCATTTATAACGTCATTTTCTAGGTTGGCCTCTGAAAGCTGGATTGCCATTCGCGTATGGTTTTCGAAAGGTTTAGTCACTGTCGGTCGGCGTTTTACGTCACCTACTACAGTAAAGTAAATCTGTCGATGAAACTTGTTGAGTGGCTCGTCTGTGATGGGGACTTCTAGTATGGGATGTTCATTACTGGTATGTACGGTGTCAGTCGAGGAGTTCGTCTGCTGGTGTGGTGTTTCTGATGGGTTATTTATCATTGAGCTAAGGTCTTTTATGCTTTCAATTAATGAGTTGATCTCATCCACTTGCTCATTATGAATTTCTACACGTGAAAGAGCATCAGCGTTGGTGTTAAACTTTCCTTTTTTGTATACTACTGTAAAGTCATATTCGCTTAGTCTGAGTCGCCATCTAGTCAGTCGTGAGTTTGGTTCCTTCAAATTCATCATCCACTGTAAGGGTTTGTGGTCAGTCAGTACTTTAAATTTCCTACCAAATAAGTAAGGTCGGAAATACTTCGTCGCCCAGACAATGGCAAGTAACTCCTTTTCGATGGTACTATAGTTTAGCTCACTTTCGTTAAGTGTGCGTGAGGCATAACAGACGGGTTTATCAGATCCTATGGGCCCTTGAGATAACACTGCTCCAATAGCGACATTCGAAGCGTCTGTTGTAAGGTTGAATTCTCGTTTAAAGTCTGGGTACTGCAGTATGGGGTCATTGGTCAGTAGGGTCTTGCAATTCTCGAAGGCATTGGTATATTCAGGGTTCAGAGTTATCTTACTACCCTTTTTTAGACATTGGGTTAGTGGTTTGGTTATCCGAGCGAAGTCGGGAATGAATTTTCGGTAATAACCGAGAAGGCCTAAAAATTGTTTAATTTCCTTGGGGGTCTTTGGTATTGGATATTTTCGAATAGCAGATATTTTGTCAGGGTTCGGCTTGATACCGTCTCTACTAATGATGTGACCTAGGTATGCGGTCTCGAGCTTTAAAAACTCAGATTTGTCCATCTGAATTTTAAAGTTCGACTCTCTGAGTCTTTGGAAAACCTTTTCCAGGTTGTCCATGTGCTCCTGGAGAGAGGTACTGTAGACGATAATGTCATCTAAATAAACGAGGCAAATGTTATTCTGGAGGCCTCTTAGAACATTGTCCATGACTCTCTGAAATGTAGACGGCGAATTTTTAAGTCCCATAGGCATTCGAAGGAACTCGAAGTGGCCGTGTTCCACATTGAAAGCGGTTTTGGGAATATCTTGGGGGTCCATCTCGACTTGGTAGAATCCACTTGCCAAATCTAAGGTCGTAAAATATTGGCATTTCCCTAACTTGTCAAGGACGTCACTGATGTTTGGAATGGGATACTTGTCATCGATGGTTTTCTCATTCAACTTTCGGAAATCTACTACGATACGCCATTTCTGTCTTCCTGAAGCGTCTATCTTTTTGGGGACAACCCATATGGGTGAACTCCAGGCTGAATCTGAAGGCCTAATTATGCCTTGGTCTAGCATTTTCGATATCTGATTCCTAACTTCTTCACGATGGATAAAAGGGTATCGGTAACTTTTTGTGTATGCGGGAACTTCGTCGGTGGTTTTTATACGGTGTTTAATTTTATTAGTGAAAGTCAATGGTTCTCCGTCAATGTAAAATACGTCAGTATAACGGGAGCAGAGCGTCAAAAGGTTAGCCTTTTCCTTTTCATTAAGATGGTCTGTACGTAGACGTGATAAAACATCATCGGCGCGATTTGATTGTGTAGTTGGTGTACAATTAACGCTACAACTACACAAAGAGTTCTGCTTGGGCTGGTTGGTCTAACGAAAAGATGACATCATTGGATGTTGGATTCTCTAGCTCTACAAAACCACGATTGTTAACTACAGTGGTCAAACACTCATGAATGATGCAGTTACAAAAAACCTGTTCGTTTACAAGAACATCGCCATCCGGGGCGTTAATTGGTATTCGAACTAATTTAGAATTATTTGCTGGGATAATGTCCTCATACAGATTAACATTGCGTGAATTATATACTTTTATTTTATTTGTAGCGGTACGCGTTATTAACTTATAATCTTTTAAGTCTATTTTGGCTTCCCATTTGGATAGTAAATCTAATCCTATAAGTCCGTCAAAATAGTCGTGAAAGCGATAAATGAATAATTTAATTGAGTCGGTCTCGTTGAACTCGTTAAAACATGGTAGTGTTATAGAATAATCATTTTTACTAACACCGTGTACATTTGTGACCTCGAAAGGGTCATAGTTGAGGGGGTAATCAGGGAAAAACTTTTGCACAGCCTCGGGGCTGATGAAAGACTGGTTAGCGCCAGTGTCTATCAAAAATTTCAGAGGAGGGCAAGAAATTTCGATGTATGGTAGTTGTCTTTGGGTCTGTAAGTTTAGGTCTATCCTTGCTCTTTTAATGGCTTGTCCTTCGGAAAATTCTGAATCTGGTTAGCGTCGCTAGGACCCGGTTGTGGTTCCATGTCACTTGTTGTCTGATTGTCATAAATTACATTACTGTCAGTCATAGCAGGGTTGCCGTCACAGTCGTAAAACATGTAATAGTCGCCATAGTCCATGTAATAGCTGAACTCTGGTTCGGGATAATATTCAACCGGATAAAGACAATTGTCAGGTAAAGCGATTTCGTTCATGTTAACTTCGCGCGTTTTAAAATAGTTAGACGGTGGTGGGTTTCCGCTTCTACGCCAGTCATGACCTGATGTCATGGGTAAGGGTTTCGGAATGAAATGTTGCACTCCGCTCATGGGTTTTGCACCCATATTTTGTGGTGGATTATTCCTAGGTGGTAACCTGAAAACGTTACTATGCGGATGGTAATTTGGTGGTGGTGCGCGGAACATTTGTTGCGTTTGAGTCGGCATGCGATTATGTGATTGATTAGGCGTATTGAATTTAAAAGGCTGGGGCTGAGGCTGAAGGCCACGCAGACCTACTGGAGCAGGCCAGTTAGGTAGTGGGGGTCGTGAAGCGCCGTTGAAAGGCATAGCATGCATGATAGGGGGCTTGTAAATTACGGGCATGTTAGGAAGTCTATCTAGCTTAGGGGCGCTGTGAGTTTTTGCTACGTCATTACGCTGCTCCAAATACATTATATTTAATTCTTCCTGCACAAATTCCAGGGCTTTCTCGATAGTTTCTGGACGCATACAACGTATACGCGAGCCCAAAGGTTCCTTAAGTCCTCGTACAAAGGCTTGCATGGTAACCTTCCTATAGAGGGTTCGTTTAGCCTCAATAGTCGTCGGGATAGTCTCGTGTAATGTCACATACGTCATAATCGTACTGAACAAGGTTTGACACTGGTCATAAAATTCCTGAGGGGTTTTTGTACCTTGCGTAGCCAATGAGAGGTCGTTGTACAAAGCCGTTTCGTCGCGCTGGTCTGAAAAGTTATTAATGAGGGCTGATCTAATACCTGCCCAGGTTTCGGGGATGCCATTTGAATTTATAGTGGATGCAGCAGGCCCAGTAATCTTATTTAAAATACCGTTTAAAAGGCACACATTATTTAACTCGCTACCCGGTTCAGCGCTAGCATACTGAGTAACTATTCTATCGCATATGTTAATAAATCTAGTTAAAACGTTAGGGTTTCCATCAAAATCGGGCACGAGGCGTAAGGCCTTGAAAATAGTATCGGGATTAAAAGACATATTGGGCTCAAATAAACTATTCAAATTAAAATCTGATTCGCTATCTATATCTCTACTAATATCTACTAAATGCCGGCGCGCCTGTCGTGATGCAGGTTCCCGGGGGTAAGATCTATCGTGATGAAAAATCTTGGACATAAAAATAACTTAGGAGTAGAAGAAGGAAGCAACACGAGAAAGATTCTAGTGCACTTACATATGTTTCATCTCTGGCTCTTCTTCGTGAATCGATGTCTGGATTCGCCACCCGGCTCCGCAGCTCCAACGTAGGTTCAGGATACTCGTGACGTGACTTGATAGCCGCCCAGGCGACCCGCGATTGCGAATATCGAAGAAAGATGACTAATGCAAAACGCGAACTAGCCTGTGAGTATCCTACCGACTGCGCCAATTACGTAGACTGCAGGCGGAGGCTCGAAAAAAAACCAAAGTACTTTAAACTAATTTATTTTAGAACAAAGAAATTACAATTAATTTTAGTGAAACCTATTCGATGCTAGAATATGGAATGACCAAAAACTTATTAAAAATAACTTATTGCTAATATGCCGTTTTGCTGCGTCGGCGGCTCGTGGCTGGCCCAGGTGTCGACGATGCAGTTTTCATGTTTCCGACGTCAATCGAATGAATTGCTAGGTCGACGATATCCATTAGGGATCCGTATGTAACAGACGTCTTGCAAAACGTAAACAAACATTGTGACCGGCTAGTGAACAATAACAAAGCGGTAAAATTAGTGAAAATAGGTGATAAAACAATAAGTGCGTTAGTAGATACGGGAAGTGACGTCAACTTAATTTCAGAGGACTTATGGAGTGAATTAGAGGTGCCTTATCACGTTGATAATGTAATCTTGGCGGGACTAGGACTCTCTAAAGTAAAAGCGCAAGGAAAAATATTTGTTTGCATAGAGATCGATGGACAGCGCTATTCTGATGTAATTTTTCATGTTGTACCTAAAGGGTCAATGCCCTATAAGTTAATTATAGGTCAAGAGTTCCTACAAAATGTTGTGATGGTAGTTCGTGAGGCTGCTGTGTTGTTGTTGACACAAGATGACGAATGGTTGTCGCGCGTGAGTTGTTGTGTGAATGCTATTGATGTTGCAGGTCACATTTCCAACACAGGGTTAAAGACAGATGTTATGCGGCTCGTGGAAGAGTATAACCCCATTCAGATGAACGAAGCTCCAATTAAGATGAAGATAGTGTTAAAAGACGACGTGCCAATCTCTCAGCGACCCCGAAGAATATCACATATGGAACAAAGATTAGTCGAAGAGCAGGTAGACGAGTGGTTACAAAAGGGAATAGTGCAGGTTAGTTTTTCTGAGTACTCTAGCCCATTAGTACTGGTTAAGAAGAAGGATGGCTCAACACGAATTTGTGTTGATTACCGTCTATTAAATAAAAAGATAGTGAAAGATGATTTTCCATTGCCAATCATTGATGACTTGATAGATAAGCTGAAAGATGCAACGGTATTTAGTGTATTAGATCTTAAAAATGGTTTCTTTCACTTGAAAATAAGCGAGGAGTCTGTGCCTTATACATCTTTCGTTACTCATCATGGACAGTTTGAGTTTTTACGTGCACCTTTTGGGCTTTCCATCTCGCCTAAATATTTCATGAGATTGGTAACAATTATTTTCAGAGAGTTAATAACAAAAGGCATTATGTTAATATTTGTCGATGATATTGTTATACCAGCCGATACTGAGAGCCAGGCACTGGAAAGACTTAGGCAAGTTTTAGAGGTAGCGTCACAGAATGGACTTGAGGTGAACTGGAAAAAGGCGAAACTTATGAGACGTGAGATAGAATATTTGGGTCATTTAATCAAAAAAGGTGAGGTAAGACCGAGTCCGGAGAAAGTTGAGGCGGTTGCTAGGTATCCAGAGCCTAAGAATATTAAACAGGTTATGAGTTTTATTGGTTTGACATCTTATTTCAGAAAATATATCAAGGACTATGCTATGATTGCTCGACCACTGACAGGACTGCTGAAGAAAGAAGTACAATTTACATTTGATGATGAGCAACGGATTGCTTTCAATACATTAAAGCAAAAGCTGACCAGTGACCCAGTATTAAAAATATACAACCCTAATTTAAAGACGGAACTACACACCGATGCATCCAGTCTAGCCTTGGCTGCAGTACTTATGCAATTACACCCTGACGGTGAGTTACATCCAGTGCATTATATGAGTCATAAGACAACTGAGGCTGAAAGCCGATATTTAAGTTATGAGCTGGAAGCACTTGCAGTTGTTGAAGCGGTGAGGAAGTTTAGGCATTACTTGTATGGAATACACTTCAAGATTGTCACAGATTGTAAAGCCTTTGAGCAGACGTTAAAAAAGAAAGACCTGACACCAAAGGTAGCCAGATGGGTATTCATGCTGGAGGAGTATGATTATGAGATCGAGCATAGAGCCAGCAGCAGAATGCAACATGCAGATGCTCTCAGTAGAAACCCATTTGTGGCAGCGGTGTCGAGCTTACAAGAAGACATAAGACGAGGTCAAGAGACTGATGAAGAACTCAAAGCTATCAGACAGCTGATATTGAAAGATGGGCAGTATGATGACTTTTGGCTTGATAATGGCATTCTGTATAAAGGTGAGGAGAAGAAATTAGTAGTTCCAAGGATTATGGAGAAAGAGAAAATAAAGAAAGTGCACCAAAATGGTCACTTTTCAATAAGAAAAATGAAAGAAGCTATAGGAAAAGATTACTACATCAGAAACATGAATAAAAGTATTGAAGAAGTAGTTCTAAGCTGCATTCCCTGTTTATTAGCCACAAGAAAAGAAGGAAAGCAAGAAGGCTACTTGAACCCAATAGATAAGGAAGGAATCCCATTTCACACTTTGCATTTGGATCATATAGGACCGTTCACTGAAACATTTTTTTTTTTTTTTTTTGTGTGGCCTCTCGCAGGTCAACCTAGGAGGTTGTCGGCTGCTTAACCGGACTTGCCTGTGGCGGCCTCAATTCGAGAATCAAAGCCTCCAGCCAGGGCTTATTTAACTAAAACTTAAAAACTAAGCGACTACACGCTAAGGGCACCCCCTGTGGGGTACGGACCTCGGCTTAGGGCGTCGCTGGGGGGGGACAGCAAGGGACGGGCTGGATCGAACAAAGATTTTATTATTATTATCGGGGAATTTTAAAACTACGGCTCAGCGACGCGGGCTGGCTCGAGCAAGGGACGGGGAGGACGTTTACGGGAATGTCGCGGCGGGCCTCGGCGGCGAGGACGGAAGGACGGCGGTCTGTATTGTCTACGAACTGTACTTGTTTCCTTACGGCTCTCTTGGAGCAGGGTAGTGGGGTCATCTGGGGTGACGAGAGTATGCCTAGGACGGCGAACCTTAGAGATGCGGGAGGGTTCGTATCGGGCTGCCGATACTATGAGGGGGTTGCGGTGTTTTACAGCAGTATCGAAGAAACGCTTGCAAAGGCGTTTCATGAACTGCTGGATGGTGGGGATTTTGAGATCTAGATGTAGATTCTCATTTCGGACATAATATGGGGCACCGAGAATTTTACGGAGGGTCCTATTTTGAAGGGTCTGCATCCTATGGAGGAAGCGGGGCTTGGCGTGTGCGAAGATTGCACATGCATACGTCATGATCGGGCGGATTACTGCCGTATAGAGGCGCAGCTTGCACTTAAGTGACAGTTTGCTGCGGGCAGTCATGAGATAATGGAGCCTACCTTGAGCGAAAGCGGCTCGCGAGCGAGCCTGCTTTATGTGCTCGGCGAAGGACAAGTGCTGATCGAGGATCACTCCGAGGTACTTGGCTTGCTTCTCCCAGGGGATCGGCTTACCGTACATGGTGATCGGAGGGGGAGGGGGGACGGACTTCCGCTGTTTCGAGTAGAGAACAGCTTGACTCTTATCAGGGTTAACCTCGATCCTCCATTTCCGGAACCATTTGCCCAAAATGTTTGCGGAGGTTTGGAGATTGCGAGCGATAACTCTGGGGTCACGACCGGTGTAGTAAATTGCCGTGTCGTCGGCGAATAGAGCCAACTGGGCCTTTTTACTTTTGGGAATGTCGCTGGTGAACAGCGTGAAAGCTAGGGGGGACACTACCGAGCCTTGAGGGACTCCAGCTCGAATGGGGTGGGGGGAGGAGAGGGCTCCCTCGATTCGATAGCGGAAGGTGCGATTCGACAGAAAGTCTCGCATGATGAGCACGAGACGGTCTGGCACACCGAGTTGATATAGCTTATATAATAAGCCATTGTGCCAGACCTTGTCGAATGCTTTCGCTATATCGAAATACAAGACACCCGTCATCGCATTACGCTGGAAGCCAGCGCTTAGGTGCTCTACGATGCGGTGGACTTGGTGGACGCATGAGTGTTCGGTACGGAACCCGAACTGCTCATCAGGAATGAGACCCTTGGATTCGGCAAAATCTTTGAGTCGCTTATAAATAAGCCTCTCGTAGATCTTACCGAGAACATTGAGGAGACTGATGGGGCGGTAACTGGTGGGGTCAGACTTGGGCTTGCCTGGTTTGGGGATACCGATAACGGTGGCCTGTTTCCACGCTTGGGGGAAGATATTATTGCTTAATGCGCCATTGAAGATAGCGGTCATTAGCATTATAAGTTGGGGGGGGAAGAGTTTGAACACTCTGTTCGTGATACCGTCGGCGCCGGGGGCTTTCCTTGGTTGAAGTTTTTTAATGATATCCTCCACCTCGTCGGGAGTGACGGGGGCCAGAGGGTTATCAGGGTCTTCAACGGGAGGGAGGGAGGCTCTACGTTCGACTTCAGCGTCCACCATGTCGATGTGGGCTTGGTCTACTAGTTGAGAGCTAGGCGAGCATTGGGCTTCGAGGCTGTCGGCTAGGCATTCCGCTTTTTCAGAGTTGTCGAAAGCGACACTCTTATCAGGGCGGGTGAGCGGAGGCATAGAGGACTCTTCAGTGGAACGTAATTTCCTCTGAAGTTGCCAGAAGGCGAGATGGGTAGGCTCGAGTTCACTGAGCGTCTTGTCCCAGCGGGCGGAACGCAGCTCGGTCATGCGTTTCTTTACAGTTCACTGAAACAAGAAAGCAGTATAACTATATACTCACGATGATAGATGCGTTTACTAAATTTATATGGCTTTTCCCTACCAAGTCTACGTCGAGAGCAGAAGTATTGAACAAAATACGGATTCACCAGCAGATATTTGGTAATCCCCACAGGATCATAACAGACAGAGGTACAGCGTTCACTAGTGGCGATTTTGAGAAGTATTATACAAGGAAGAAGATATACAGCATGTCAGGATCACTACTGGAGTTCCTCGAAGAAATTGTCAGGTAAGGATGAATGAATGTTAGATGGTGTGTGTGATGGCTGTGCAAATAAGACCACTCAGTATCCTCATGAATACTAAGTAGGATTAATCTTATAAGCGGTTATGTAAAGCATTATGTTTTGCTAGTACATACTATTTTTGTTTGGGTAACAAGAAAAGCAATTGTGTTATGCTTAACACCAAAATGATGCTAGAGAATGGTAGTTTAAAGGGTGTAAAATGTAGTTTTTTTTTTTTTTTTTAGTACAGTTTCAAGGTAAAATGTTTAAAATGTAGTTTTTAAGAAGTTCAGTTTCAATCACATTACCCACACAACGTTAAGAATATAATGTACCTACAGAGTGTATACTTAACTATTTATTGCCATTGTTGTTAATGTTACATTTTATGTAAGGCGTAATATTACATGTTAAGGGTTAGTAAGTAAGAGGTAAGGGGGATGCAAGGTTGATAATGTGATATGTGTGTAGGAGTGGTGCCTGGTGTAATGAGTATGTATATCTGAGGGCAGATATGAATGCAGGACGGCCGAATGTAGGATGGATAAAAGGAACGTACAAATGATGTGTGAAACGAAGCGTAAAAGTGTGGGAAGGAGAAAAAGGAAGTGTATGAAAGGGACAGTAAAAAAGATGGCGAGGATGGCGACTTTTGAACGTTAAGGAGAGGGCGTATTAATTTTTAAGAGATTTTATTTAAAGTTATTTTTTAATAAAAATAAGAAGTATTGAAGGTTATTTGTTTCTCTGCACGGCCGCGATCCACTAACACTACATATGTATGTATTTAGAAATATATATGTATGTTTATCAGTTGTCTAGTACTCATAACACAAGCTCTGCTTAGCTTGAGACTAGACGGCGTTGTGTGATAGTTGTGGAATATTATAATTATTATTAATATAAAAAATACCTTTTAACCTTAACCTTTGTAATTGTCACGAAAACGTTGTTTTATTATAGTACTTCTAATATTATCAACATCTGCAAGTTTTGTAAAAAGTATTGAATTTATTAATTTTTATTTTCTAATACAACAGAGCTGTTAGCAGAGAGAGGTAGATAAGTAAAACGTATATGTGTAATTATTTATTTATTTTTATTTTCAGGTCAAAAGCTGACGAACTTTTTCCCACATCCTCTGAAGAAGAGGTTGAAGAAATTTGTCCTCAAAAGAAAACGAAACGGAGTAGAGAAGAGTCTCGTCCATCTAGCAGCATGCCAATCTTGGATGACGAGGGGGAAGAGCTGGAGAGAAAGCGAACTAAACGCGAAAAACATTCGTCAACACGTCGAGCTGAGCCAGCAGTGAGCACTGAACATATACGATCATCATTGAAAAAGCCGAAGATTCGTCCAGTTACAAGACCTACGGCTAGGGAACTTTTCGGTACGGACAGTGAAGATGAAGCACAGGAAGCGGCCTGTGCCTCTTCTTCCTCTTCTAAAAAAGTATCAACTTTAGTATCTTCTATCACGAGAAGATTAGCTAACGGTATTTCTCGACAAGGTCATCCTTCTAAAGAGGGATCGCACTACATTGACTTAAAAGTCTATAAAGTTTCGGATATTGAAAATGTTTCTGCAATGAATAGATGGCGTCAGGCAGTGATCAGTTTAAAAAATAAAACAGTCGATAATACTGAAGCTTGGGGATATTTAGCAAAATTTATAACTTCAAGTAGGAAGGAATTTAAGGATATCCCACCGACATTTATTTCAAACTATTATTGAATACGAACAAACCATATTTTTGTAATCAAGATGATCTTTTCAAAATATGAATTTAGCTAATATTTGCTTTTCACATATAAGCCTATATCATATAAAAGCGTAGATCATAAGCATATAATCAAAATGTATCCATAGGTTAAGTTGAAAAAGTTAAATAAATTAATATAACATTATTTTATCCTAATGATGTCTTGTTTTTTTTTTTATTACAGCTACCGCTACCGGCGATAACGGATCTCATTTTCAAAGTCATGATACTATGATATGCCATGAATGCAAAGTAATTTTACGAAAACCTGATTATAGATACCATGTAAGAAGTAATGTACATAAATCAAATTGTTTATCGAAAACTGAATTTGAAAATGTTGAAATCATTGCAACTGCATTTAAAGACAGGATCCTTACTTATCGATTAAATCCATATGAAGAATGCTTTGAGACCCCTGAAACTTTCTTGCATGATAGTATGAAATATATCATAAAACTAATTACTATGGCTCTGGAAAAAAGTACTTGCTTAAAAGTAAATTTTGAGCTTTTTGCAAACTTTATATTACCACATTCAGACTCACAAAATTTAAAGTCGTTTAACACTAAAAATACAATTATTCTTAAAGATACATGTATAAAAGAAAAGTATATATATGGAGGCAGTGAATACAATTAATAAAAAAATGAGCGAGTTCCAATTTTGTGAGTCAGGCTGGTCTTTTCTCTCAATAAGTCATTTAGAAATAAATCTTAATAAATACTGTCCTATGAGAGGTGGCTCATATATTGATTTACCACCCATAGTGAAAAATACTAAAAGCTGTATTAATATACAGAATAATGATAACCACTGCTTGTTATGGTCTATAGTAGCAGCTTTACACCCACGCGAACGTAACGCGTGCAGAGTAAACTCTTATCCACACTACAGTAACGTACTGAACGTTCAGGATATGACTTTTCCCCCTACAATAAGCGATGTAAAGGTCTTAGAAAAAAATAATCCAGACTTGAGTGTAAACATCTACGGATTAGATAACAAATTTTATGTAACTGGACCTCTATATAAGTCAGATTCAAGGAAAACAAATCACGTGAACCTACTTTACATTGAAAAAAATGGTAAGTTTCATTATTGTCTGATTAAAGATCTTCTCAAATTAGTACGCAGGCAAATTTCTGAACATAAAGGTAAAATGTATTTATGTGAAAATTGACTACAATTTTTTTCAAGTGTGTCTAAGTATACTGCGCATTCTTGTTCAGAAATATTATCGGTGTTGCCTCCAAAAAACAGTGTATTGAAATTTGAACACTACGAGAGACAGCAGAAAATCAACTTTGTGATTTATGCAGATTTTGAAAGCATTTTGACACATTGTACAGAAAACCAATCAACTGAAAACACTAAACTTATTCAAAAACACGAGCCTTCTTGTTTCGGCTATTATATATGCTGTTCACATGATTCAGGCTTAAATAAATATGTAACTTATAGAGGTCCAGATTGTGCTAAAGTATTCATTGAGTATTTAATCAGAGATGTGTCACAAATACACGATATGTTGCAATGTAAAAAGCCCATAATGAAATTGTCTAAACATCAGCAGGACAAATATCAAAGAGAACTACTTGCCATATCTGTAATAATTTACTTTTTGATGATAAAGTAATGGACCATGACCACGTGACTTCTGAATTTAGGGTAGCAGCGCATAATCAATGTAATCTTTTATATAGAGTTTGCCCTTTTGTGCCTGTGATATTTCATAACTTATCTGGCTATGATAGTCATCTGTTTATAAAAGAATTAGCGAAGTATGAGGGTGATTTTTTTATATATCTTGACTGTAACGCACTCTACTCTCATGCTATGACAAAACCAATGCCAATTTCCGAGTTTAGGTTTTTAACAGACACAGAAATTTGTAATTTCGATATCATAAATACTGATGAAAATGGTGATTACGGTTATATTCTGGCAGTTGATTTGGAATACAGGGATTATTTACATAATACTCATAGTGATTTACCATTCGCAAGCGAGAAATTCATTCCTCCTGGTGGTAAAAACCCAAAACTTATTGCAAACCTTTATGACAAATATCATTATGTCATACATTATGTTCACTTGAAAGAATGCCTAAAACATGGGTTACGTCTTAAAAAAATCCATAAGATTCTGTGTTTTCGACAAGGTAGCTACCTCAAAAAATATATTGATTTGAATACTCAGTTACGTCAAAAGTCTTCATCAGTTTTCGAAAAAGATTTTTTTAAATTACTTAACAATGCTATTTTCGGGAAAACGATAGAGAATAAAAGGAAACATGTCAATGTTAAACTAGTCTTTAAATGGAGCGATACTAAAAATAAAACTAAAAAAGTTTTGGAGGCCAAAAAACTAATTGCAAAACCAAATTTTCATAGTGCTACTATATTTTCTGAAAACTTAGTAGCAATCCAGCTAAATCCCGAAAAAATCAAGCTGGACAGACCTATATACATAGGGTTCAGCGTGCTAGAATATGCTAAAACTCATCTCTATCAGTTTCACTATGACTTTATTAAAAAGAAGTATAATGAAAACGTAGAACTATGTTATACTGACACAGACAGCTTACTTTATTTGATATACACTGACGATTTTTATAGAGATATGAAGGAGAATATATCTTTGTTTGATACTAGTAATTTTCATTTGAATAATCCGTTTAATATGCCAATAACAAATGCTAAAGTGCCCGGGTTATTCAAGGACGAGTTAGGTGGCGATGTGATTGCCGAATTTGTAGGACTCAGAACTAAATTGTACTGTATAAAAAGCGTAAAGGTGCAAATAAAAAAAGCAAAAGGTATATCTAAGACTGTCACTATACAACTAAACTTATCTGACTATTATCAGACTCTCATAACGAATAAGAATTTGCGGTTCAAAATGAATATGCTAAAATCCATAAAGCATACTATATATACTCAGGAAGTCTACAAACTAGTCTTGAACAGAAACGATGATAAAAGACAAATTCTTCCCGATAATTCTCATACGTTACCTTGGGGACATTGTGATACAATATTTTGAATGTACGAGTACCTATATGATAAATTACAATACTTGTATAATAATTGTAACTAGACTGTTAATTAGATAATAAATGATACATTTAATGATTAGATGTACCATCGATAAGATATTTTAATTTACTTATTCAAAATAAATATATCGAGATTATATTTGGTGTTTTATTTATGTTTTTTTTACTGAATATTGATATTATAATGGTGTAAAAAGAGTATGCATTATATATTTATTATTAGATAAAATTATGAAAGCATTAAAATTTACTTATGATGCGACAGGAAACGATTTACTTATGGAATAGACAGTATCGAAGAGAAGTGATTATAATAAGTACAATCAGCTGTACCTTACATTAAATATTATGAAAGATGAGAATAGCATCTTTCTTGTACTCAATACAGGATTCGACCTAATTCGACGAAGTATATATATACACGTTAAATAACTTTTTAATTAATCGGTGAGATGAAGTTGATCAAGCAACCTATATCCCTCAATGTTAATAACATAAGATTAAGTGATTCTGTTCACCACATCAGACATAGCGCTTTATTGCCAAATACCATTCGCTGTATAATATGCGGTCCATCAAGCTGTGGCAAAACGAATGTTATGATTAGTTTACTGCTGCATGAAAATGGACTCAAATTCAGAAATCTTTATCTTTACTCTAAGACTTATTTCCAACCAAAATACCGTTTTTTAAACGAAGTATTAAAAAGAGTGCCACAGATTAATTTCTATGAGTTCAGTGATGATAAAGATGTAATATCTCCGAGTGAAGCTTTAACAAATTCTGTATTTATTTTTGATGATGTTGCGTGTGAAAATCAAGTTAATATCCGCAATTATTTTTGCATGGGCAGGCATAAACAAATCGATTGTTTCTATTTATCTCAAACCTATTCTAAAATTCCGAAGCAATTGTTACGTGACAATGTTAATTTTCTTATTATATTCAAACAAGATGATGTGAATTTAAAACATATTTATGAAGAGCATGTTAGTTCTGATTTACAATGGAAAATGTTCAAAAATATTTGTCAAACTGTTTGGAGTAAACCTTATAATTTTCTACTTATTAATAAAGAATCGCCATTAAATAATGGAAGGTACAGACAGAACTTCATACAAAATCAAATTCAGTATAATTTGATTCTTAGCTGAACGCAGTTGTTAAAATATAACATGGAGAAAAATATTAAAATAGAATTAATGAAGTCAGTAGACTCCATAAAGAATAAAATAAAACAAATGAAGAACTAGGATCACTGTATGAAATTGTCGCTTGATCAAATGCTTAAACCGGTCACAGACCCTCTTAAAACCCTAGCTGATTCCAATACAAATATGAAAAAAATATTGTTGTTACAAAATACAACCCCACCCACATGTTCTGGAGATATTGAAATGGATGATATTAATACTAGCTCGACTACAAAGTTTGAGGACTGTTACGAACCAAAACATAATTCTGCACAATTGGTTAAAAAGTCTCCTAAAATGGAAGATGATTTAGATATTTCATTAGAAGATTATGATATGTATGATGGTGTAAATATACCGTTTGGAATAAGAAGTGAAAACAAAACTTTATTTATGGGTAATTCAAAAGTATCATTTTCTAAAATTGATAGTTTGAATAACGATAGCGTTATTTTGATTAAAATCGGTGATAAATCTTACAATTTAACTCCTGGTCTGAAAGAACTTTTACTTAAAAAAAAACCTGATTTAAAATTAGTATCCCCTAAAGATAAACTTTTCTACAAGGATATATTGCATTACACCAATGCTCACAAAAGAGACTTCAATCCTAAAGGTCAAATAAAAGGTGATAAAGGAATAAAATATCGTGAAATAATCAGACCTTTTTTTTCTGAAACATTAAATGATAACATTCACATTAAACTTGGAGGAAACTTGCCAAAGTTAAAGAAGTACAAAAACAATACTGACTTGGTATATTGGGACGATCCTAACGAGTTGGTTGAGAGATTAAAACTATTAGTCGCTTCAAGAGATGCTGGCAATACAAATCATGATAATGAAATTTTATCGATAATTGAAGAATTAAAAGAAGCTGATATAATTGAAGAATAAATAGTGGAGATAGTATGATTTTCATTCAGTATCATTGGTAGGTTCAAGACAAATGTTGATATATACTGAATTAAAATATGAGTAAAGCCGACGTAGTAAACGAAATTAATAAAAATGCAAGACTAAACTTTCCACGAAGACATGTTATTATGAAAGATATAGATGACCTTTGGCAAGCAGACTTAATCGACATGCAATCAATTTCCAAAGAGAATAAAAATTACAAATTTATTCTTGCTGTTATTGACACATTTTCGAAATACGCCTGGACCTTTCCTTTGAAAAGCAAGACCAAAGATATTGTATGCAATTCTTTCAAGATTTTGTTGGCTAATGGGCGTGTTCCCAAAAATTTGCAAACGGATAATGGAACAGAATTTTAGAATAACATGTTTCAAAATCTTATGAAATCTTATTATATAAATCATTATTCAACCTTTTCAACAAAAAAGGCATCAATAGTTGAGCGAATTATTAGAACATTGAAATCGAAACTATACAAGGAATTTAGTTTAAAAGGTAACTATAATTGGATAGATAATACTCTTAATAATGTTATTTATGAATACAATCAACCTATCATCGCACAATTGATGAAATCCCAGCAAACGTGGATAATGTTAATAAAAAACGCATATTACAAAGATATTGTATGTTGATGAAAACCGTTAGCATAAAAAGCAAGTTTAAAGAGGGTGATTATGTACGCATTAGTAAATATAAGGGGACATTTGAAAAAGGATATACTCCCAACTGGTCGACAGAAATATTTAAAATTCGAAAAATACAAAATACATCGCCTATCACCTACTTAATTGAAGAGGCCAACCCATTTTAGGTGCATTTTATGTACAAGAACTTCAAAAGACAAAAAATGCTAATTTATATCTAGTTGAGAAAGTTCTTAAAAGTAAAGGAGACAGAGTTTTTGTAAAATGGTTAGGTTTGCCTGCTTCTGAAAATAGTTGGATTGATAAATCGAATATTTATTGAGTGTTCAGTCCAAATGTTTCAGTCTTATGATGTGTATTGAAGAGAGTAGTCTTCTCAATTGGATTATAAATCATTTGAATTACATTTACCAGGATACAATTATTGCGGGCCTGGCACTAAATTGATGAAAAGGCTTACACGTGGAGATAAAGGTGTTAATAAATTAGACGAATATTGCAAACAGCACGACATTGCCTATCATAAATCTTCAAACTTAAAGGATCGCCACAAGGCAGATTTAGTTTTGTTAAATATGGCTAAAGACCGAGCACTTGCCTCTGATGCGAGTGTAGGGGAAAAACTGGCAGCACTCCTAGTAAGCAGCGCTATGTCAACAAAAATTAAAACTGGTTTTGGCCTACAAAAAGATAGCAAAAAGTGTCCTCCTAAAATTGGAAAAGGATTAAAAAATAAATTTAAAAATGTTATTAGAAAAACCAAGAGACATATCAAAAAATTAAAACCGAAATGCAAGAAAGTGGCAATAGAATTAGCTATGGCCGCTGCCAGAGAATTAGCTGATGATTCATCCATTAAACTTCCTCGTGTTATTCCTATACCAAAAACTGGTGGAGTATTGCCTTTGATTCCGATTTTTGCGGGATTATCTGCAGTGGGAGCTTTAGCAGGCGGTGCAGCTGGTATTGCTAAAACCATAAATGAATTCAAGATTGCGAAAAAGTTATTGACTGAATCGAAGAGACACAATGAAAAGATGGAAGCTCTCTGCATCGGAAAAGGACTACACCTTAAACCACATAAAGATGGACTCGGCATTTTTGTATCGAAAGAAAAAAACTAAGATATCGGCTACCCAAACGAGCCTTGAGTAATTTAGACATTTTGAAGCATGGAAATAATATTCCCTATTTCAGAGGTGTCTTTATGAGAGATAAGCTACCTAAACACCCTTTTAAAAAAGAATGTGGAGTAATAAATTTAGATAGCTCTAAAAATCCTGGTTCTCATTGGGTAGCCTATGCAAAATACAACGATTATATTGAGTATTTTGATAGTTACGGAAATCTTAAGCCTCCAAAGGAATTTATAAAATACTTGGGCTCCAAAATTCACTATAATTATGATAATATTCAGCGTGATCACCCTTTTAATTGTGGACATCTTTGTTTAAACTTTTTGAAGAATTTTTGGTGTAGTGAAGGAATAAAATAAACATGATCTTTCGAAAGAGGTCAGTATAGAAGCATGTCTACTACGGTTACCATCTCTGGGAATAAATCGGAATTGGTTTCATACTTTCAACCACCATTGCATTTGTCAGATCAATATGAGTGCGGTTTGGTATACTTTTCAGTATTAAAATCAAGACCAAATATTCCCATTATTAACAGAGGTCTGTCTGTAATCAGAATCGAATGTGATCTTGTTAACGGTTCGTACTGCAACGGATTACCAACTCATTTTATTCATGAGTTTGTGTCTGATACTACTCCAGGTCATCAGTGCATGGAAATACCACTACATGTTATTTACTTTCCAGTAAACAAAAATATAATTTCATCGGTATCTGTTAATACAGTGACCAAATTGATCTATAATCTTAACTTTGGAGAGGAACAAGTTCAGTTACGTCTTCATTTAAGAAAAACAAAATGATAGTATATTATAAAAACACCCAAGCGAATGAAAAATGTCTTAGTCCTTCTGCGATTGCTAAAGTGCAAAGACGCAAGAAATACGTTAAGAAATTGACTAAAGCAAATAAAGATTTTCTTAAAGCCCTAGGGTTCAAAGTATGAATATACTACAGATTACTGAATTACCGCACTTCGACACTTCGATCGAAAGTTATGAAGTCCATTCATACAATCCCTACAATAGCAGCTTTAGAGAAAACGATGAAATCAGAATTCCCATCCACCAGCAAGACATATACGTGCTACCATCAGCCAGTTCAATTTACATCGAAGGACAAGCGAAGCTCTTCGGTAAAGATGGGAATCCAATCAAGACAACTTTTTCATTCACTAATAACCCTGTTATGTATTGTTTTCAAGACATCAGATACGAAATGAATGGTATTGAAATAGACCGCATAAAAAATTCTGGAATAACATCAACAATAAAATCATACATCTCATTAAATGAAGCAGAAAATAAAGTTGCTGCTCTATGGGGTTGGAATTTAGAGGGATTTCAAAGTGATGGGCATTTTAGTGCTGTTATCCCATTAAATAAGGTTTTAGGTTTTGCAGAGGATTACAATAAAATAGTGATAAATTGTAAACATGAACTTATATTGAACAGAAGCAATACTAACTTAAATAGCGTTATCCTTTCTGATGATATTGTTAATTTTCAAATAGACGTGCAAAGAGTACAGTGGAGGGTGCCACACATAAAAGTATCAGACCGAGAAAGACTGTCACTTTTAAAACATTTAGAAAGAGATAAACCTATTCAGATGGCGTTTAGAAATTGGGATTTATATGAATATCCGTTACTACCTAAAACCACAAAGCATTCTTGGTTAGTTAAAACTGCTTCACAATTGGAAAAACCCAGATATGTAATTTTTTGTTTACAAACAAATCGAAAAAATAATAAAACTAAAGACAGTTCACTATTCGATCATTGTGAAGTAACAAACGTTACACTCTTTTTGAATTCACAATATTATCCATATGAACCTTTAGGTTTAAAGTTTTCTGAGAACAAATATAGTATATTATATGAAATGTTTGTGAAATTTCGTCAGTCGTATTACAACTGTCCAGTAGACCCGTTGCTTGACCTAAAGGAGTTCAAAGAAAAAGCCCCTCTTTTTATCTTAGACTACTCAAGACAAAACGATAGCCTGAAAACAGGTCCAGTGGACGTGAGGTTGGAAATTGAATGTTCCACAGCATTACCAGATAAGACGACTGCATATTGTTTGATTATAAACGATCGACTCGTAGAATACAAACCTCTATACAGATTATCATGATAGCTATTGTGGATATTCAAGGCTTTAAAACAGAAACAAATGAATTTATAATAAAAGAAATCGCTATATTGTATAATAAAACATTACAAGTGTTTTTAATTAAGCCACCATTTCCATTTTCAAAATTAACGAAACATGAAAAAAAACATGTTTGTTGGATTGAACGTAACAGAAAGATACATTGGCGTGAAGGATTTGTACCCTACCCTAATTATCAGAATTTAGTTATAGATATTTTAAGAGATAAATGTATCTACGTTAAAGGTTCAGAAAAAGTGTTGTGGTTAAAGCATATTTTAGAAAACAGTAATTCTAATATATTCAATTTAGAAGATAAAGGATGTTCTAGTTTGATAAGTTTATACGATCTATATAAGTATTCTCAAGATTTATATAACTGTATTTATCATGACTCTGTATGTGCTTTAAAAAATGTATTGTGTTTAAATAAGTGGTGCTTTGATAATAAAATTCTAAAATAAATAGTTTCTTGTTTTATTTCTATAGTTAGGTAAAACGCATCTTAAAGTTTTCTATTCCCCTCCGCCCACCTCTGTCCGGTCTTTATAAGTTATTGACAAACGCTGGACGATACCATTGAACGTTTATAATTGAACTAGAAAGTTAATAGAACATGTCTCAAAATGAATACAAACCTCGATATGACATGTATAACATGTTCAAAATGCGTGAATTTTCATTTAATTATTACTGGAGGACGTTTAATCAAAAGAAAAGATTAGTGAGGGAAATGGCTGACGCGGGATTCTTTTATTATGGAAATGGTATAAATGATATTGCAGCATGTTTCTCATGTGGAGGTGTTATAAAAAGATTGGGAGATTTATGATGATCCTTGGATGCAGCATGCTATACATTATCCTGAGTGTTTTTACTTGAACGCTGTGAAAGGAAAAGAATATATAATTAAATACACATATCTCCATCTCAGCATTAAACTCTCAGCATTGTAGTGTGATGGTTCAATTTTAATCAATGCTTGCTTCAACAAGAGAGAGAGAGAATATATTAAATAAATTAAATTAAAATTGACAGAATGCTTCATTCATCGAAATTTGGTTTGGAAGGCAATTCTAAACTTATTTTCAAGAATGCTAGTGGCGAGATTATATTTACTCAAGACCTGACTAACCAGAAAATAATGAACACCAGTTCATCAAAACTTCAGGACAATACAAACGAGACAGAGCAAAACTCAGAAAAATCCTCCTTCGAAAATACACGATATCTCACACTCAAGAATGGTCACAATGAGATCCTTACTTTTGTTCGAGTTGGCAAAGTACCTACATCCTGGTCCTGAAAAATCGGCTGTAAGGTCATCAAATGCTCCGCCTGGTGAGGATCTATTCAACTTCTTGCCGAACAATCAAGACAAATAAAAAAAGAGAGCATATCAAGACAAAGAGACTTATATCTGTATAAAAAAACCATCAAGGGGAACGAAAATGATACGAATTGAGTTATATGATGTGGAAAATCTACCTGCAGTATTTTTAAATTGCAAGTGTCATTCCGAATTATGTGTGCAATATATTGTCAAAAACATGTTTATGGACGATGTTTATAAATCATATAGAGACATAGTGTTATTAATAAAAGACAAAATTAATGATTAGCAATTGTTGTTTTTTTTTCCCCCCTTTTTAGAGATAAGAAGTAATTAAGTTTTCAACTGTATATTATTGGGTTCTCTGGATCAACGGAAATCAATAAGTCCAGTTATTTAGAACTAATACCATTCACCCACAATCTATTCAAATAGATGAAAACAGGGGTTATTGAAAAAAGAGTAACATCGAATTAAAAATCTTCAGATTTTGAAAAGTTTACCTGCGCTTCTCTGCGAAGGTATATCTACTTCAATAACCCCTGTTTTCATCTATTTGAATAGATTGTGGGTTTCGGTATTAGTTCTAAATAACTGGACTTATTGATTTCCGTTGATCCAGAGAACCCAATAATATACTACTTACAATACCTTCAACTGCAATGGGAGCGAAACATTAGCACATGTGTTGACATTGTTCGATGAATATTTTTCACCCAGAAAAAATCTAACAATTTTGAGGAGCGAATTCTTTAGAGTCACTCAAAACAATACTAGATTGGAAGAATACTTTCAGAGAGTAATAAACCTGGGTAATGTATGCGAGCTCCAGGATTTACGAGAAAGCTTAACCGTGTCCAAAATTATAGCTGGCCTTGATCCAAAATATAACACTCTAAAATCAAAACTTATGGCAGAAGATGAAAGTAAACTCACCATTACTTATGTTATGAAGATTTTACTCAGCGCGGAAGCTTCCAACAGATATTTAGAAAACCAGAGATATGAGTCTCCAAGTACTAGTCAGGATGTGTTGCTTATCAATCAGAAAAGTAAATTGATTAAGAATTGTCGAAATTGTGGGTTATCCCACAACTTGAACCAGTGCCCAGCCTATGGGAAAACCTGTTATAAATGTAATAAGCAAAATCACTTCTCAAAGAGGTGCAGAGGAAAAAACACTTTCAAGAAGGTAAACTTGGCAGAGGAGATGGAAGACGTCAAGAAAGAAGATGACCAAGGTGATTTTTTCATAGGATTTGTGGGAAATGAGATTCTTCAAGAATTTACAGTCAATGATACAAAATTACTTGTAAAAATGGACACCGGAGCAGCCTGCAATGTGATAGGAAGTGAGGTATGTAAACAACTGCACTTAAAAAAATCTGAAATATTACCATGTGACAAAAAAGTGATTCAGCTGGATGGGAAATGTGTCCCTGTTAAAGGAACCTGCTGGTTAAATATTGTACATCCTAATAAAAAGAAATATAAGGTTAAATTTATAATAATTGATGGGAATATTCCCACTCTTCTTGGTTGAAAAACATGTTTGACCTATAATTTCATTTCAGCAAACACTAACTTAGTTAATGTACACAATGTTACATGTCAGTCTAACAAAATTTCAAAATTAATAAAAGATTTAAAAACTAATTACAGTGAGCTGTTTGATGGCGGACTTGGTTGCATTCCTAGGTCAGTGAACCTACAGCTAAGTAGTAATGCGGTCCCAACTATAAAAGCAGCACGACGTGTTCCATTTTCACTACTGCCTGAAATGCGTTTAGAGCTCAATAGAATGGAGAGGCTAGGGGTAATTAAAAAGGTAATCAAGCCCACTCGATGGGTTAATAATTTAGTTTCTGTCCGTAAACCAAATGGGAAACTGAGAATGTGTATTGATCCTAGAGCTTTGAATAAATATATAGTACAACCAAAATATCAATTGCCTACACTGGATGAAATTAAAAGTAAAATGAAGGATGCTAAAGTTTTTGCTCTATTAGATGCTTCTAATGGGTTTTGGATGTTAAATTTAAATGAGGAGAGTTCTGATCTATGCACATTCATAACACCATTTGGTAGGTATCGCTATAAAAGGTTACCTTTTGGGATAAGTTCTGCTCCAGAAGAATTTAGCAGGATAATTAATCAAATGTTTGAGAATGTAGAAGGAGTAATACCATACATTGATGATCTGTGTATTTTTGCCCAATCTGTAGATGTTTTAAATTAATGACTTAAAAAAGTGATGGAAATTGCGTTAAAAAATGGTATTAAATTTAATGAATCTAAATGTAAATTTTTTGAGACAGAACTTCTGTTCCTAGGGCACAAATTCACAGAAAATGGTGTATATCCAGATCCTAATAAAGTACAGGCAGTAATGAACATGAAACATCCTGAAAATAAGAAAGATTTGGAAAGGTTCTTGGGAATGTGTAATTACTTGTCTAGATTCATTCCAAATTACTCAAAAATTACTGAACCTTTGCGAATGTTAATGAAAAAAGATGCTGTGTTCATCTGGGATAGCAACCAAGAAGAAGCTGTAGGCAAGTTGATAAATGCTCTGTGCAGCAGCCCATGTTTAGCCTTTTTCAATACAAACCAGGATATTGTGTTATCAGTTGATAGTTCATCTACTGCTATGGGAGCTGTAGTCTTGCAAAATGGAATGCCAATTGCATTTGGTTCTAGGTCCCTTAATTCTACTGAGCAGAATTACTGCCAGCTGGAAAAAGAAATGTTAGCAATAGTTTTTGGGTGCTATAAAATGCATCAATACACTTACGGGCGTAAAGTACATGTTGAAACAGACCACAAACCATTGGAAACATTGTTCAAAAAACCTTTATATAAGGTACCTGCACGGTTACAACGAATGATGTTAGCTGTGCAAGGTTATAATCTAGAAGTAAAATACAAACCAGGACGTTTACTTTTCATTGCTGACACATTATCCAGAAGCTGTGCTGACACAGTAGATTCTAAAATGAAGGAACTTAAAGAGAATATAATATATCACATTAAACTGCTAAGAAACTCTTTACCTGTGTCTAATATTCAATTAAAGAAAATTCGAGCAGCAACTGAATCTGATTGTATTCTTAAAGAAATAATGGGTTATGTTAAAAATGGGTGCCCAAAAAATATTTCTGATGTAGATCAAAATTTACGAAAATATTGGACTTTTAGAGATGAGCTAAGTACATTAGATGGCATCATACTAAAGCACAACTTAATTGTTATACCAGAATCTATGAAAATTGAGATGTTAAAAAATATTTATTCACCAAGGACATGTAGGTTTAAGTACATGTAAAATCAGAGCCAGGTCCTGCATGTTTTGGCCAGATATAAATAGAGACCTTGAATTATTTGTAAAACAATGTGAGCCTTGTGCTAAATTCAGTTCTAATTTACAGAAAGAACCATTGATTAATCATTATATAGAGACACTGCCTTGGCACAAGGTTGGCATTGACATTTGTACTCTAAATAGCAAGGATGTTCTTATATTCATGGATTATTATTCAAAGTATATTGAAGTTAGTAAACTGGATAACTTGTCAAGTGACTGTGTAGTATTGAACTGTAAATCTATCTTTGCAAGACATGGTATTCCTGCAATAGTGGTTACTGATGGTGGTCCACAATTTACATCTGAAAAGTTCAAGAATTTCGCTACCAATTACAAATTTGAGCATGTTAAATCAAGCCCACTGTATCCACAGTCAAATGGGCAAAGTGAAAGTGGTGTAAAAATTTTTAAAAGCATATTCAAAAAATGCAAGGAGGATGGTTCGGATCCATATCTAGGTTTGCTAAACTATAGAAATACATCTAAGTTGTATCTCCCATCTCCTGCACAATTGTTATTTTCAAGAACTTTAAATTCATTACTACCCATTTCAAAATGTAATTTGAAGCCCAAAGTTGCTATTTACGGAAAGCAATATAACAATCATATAGAGTCTGTAAAGAAAAATTATGATAAAAATTTAAAATCTCTTGTGGATTTGAAGGTCAATCAAAATGTATATTTTAAGAAGTCACTAAATGCTAACTGGACTAAAGGTAAAATTATCAAAAAATGTGATGAACCCCGTTCTTATGTGGTGGGGGATGAAGTAGGAAATAGGTATAGGAGAAATAGAAAATTTATTAAACCACACTACAATGTTTGTAATTCTAATACTTTAGAGTATAAAAATAGTAATTATAAAAACTTTACATGTAACTCCACTGGTAGTAATAATATGCAGGATAGTCCACTTGTATGTAATGAGAACATGTCTAAAATTGAACCTGATACTAGACTAAATGAAAGTAGTAAAGATGAAAATGTTGGCCCTGATAATAATCTCAATATCTTTGAAGAACCACCTGATAACGAATCATTAAATACTAATGTCAGTAGCTCTACTGCCAGCTCACAACAGTCTGATAATATAATTGATATTGATAGACATACTGTTAGTTCAATACCAAATGACACTGTAAATGTAACACGTAGTGGTCGTCCAGTTAGGAGACCAGCTAAATTTAAAGATTATATAGATAGCTCTGATTTACAAAATTAGTATCCATACGCAAGAACTGATTATTTGATTTTGCATGTGTTTATTTTAGTTACTATTATAAAGCTTTGAAAAAGGGGGGATGTTTATGGTTATCTGTGATTGTCGATGACAGTAACTAGTCTGTGGTACGAAGACGATTGTAACGGTTTTGTTGTAACTGCAAACAAGATGGAAAATATAATAAAAAAAAAACAGAATACTCAATATTAACGTTGTTTAATTACAATACAAGACAATTACAAACACCGGACGTGTCCACCCCACCGGACTTGACGCCTGAGTGAGCCGCCTTCACCTACACGCGACTCACTCACACAAATTAGACTCCTCAACAGCACACGCACCCGGTACACGTTGTGTGCTAAGTTAATATAGGCATGACGTGTACCAGCCCTCATACAGTCACGACTCTACATACACGATACTCACGCTGCAGACGCGTAGCGCGGTTGCGCGTCTTGCATGCCCACATGAGCGGTGTAATACACACATTCAATGCCGCTCATACTCTCACTATGTCCCCTGAGCCTGAAGCGTGACCGGCTCGACCTGGAAGCGTGACAGGCGGGGGTCTACATCCTCAGTAGGGAGCGCCCCCAAAGCCGGCATTCTCGTCGCTGGTCGTCTCTCGCTGGGCTTCCTCCGGGCAACCGGGGGTTCCACCCGGCGGGGTCTTGGGCACGCCGTAATTATGGCGGTAAGTCCCTTCTTTGAGGAGTGGCTGGAAAGGCAACACGGCGTCATTACCTTCCGCATGACGCAGGTCCTCACCGGACACGGTAAGTTCGGGAAGTTCCTGCACCGGATTCGTGCGGAAGCGACGCCCGGGTGTCGCCACTGTGTGGACCGCCCGGAGGACACGGTGGAGCATACGGTGGAGGTGTGCCCCGCTTGGGCAGAGCAACGCCGTGTCCTCGTGGGGGTAATTGGCGGCGGCGATCTCTCGCGCCAGGCCTTGGTACAGGCCATGGTCCGAGGCGAGGAGGAGTGGCAGGCGGTCGCCTCCTTCTGCGAAGCAGTAATGCTTGCAAAGGAGGCGGCCGATCGCGTGAGGCAGCGGTCCTCACGCCCCAACCGCCGCCGGGATTCCGATCCCGATTTCCGGCCATTTTCCACCGTAGGCGCGGGCTTGCGGACGGCGAGCAATGGGTGGCTTGCCGTCCGACCGTCCGGTAACCGTCCAGACCAAGCCCAAGTTGTCAACGGCGCGTGCTGTTCCACGCGCGCCTCAAGGAGATGTCAGCAACTGTAGGGGCCCAGCAGGGTCGAAGCCTACTGGGGCCAAGGGTCTGATTCTGAAAGGAAGACTCGGCCCTGGTACGAAAGGCAACGAAGGAACAGGAGTGGGTTTTTAGTCAGTAAAAGTCTGACACTATCTCCCGCCCCGCCCAAGAGCGGGGGATGTCATAAGATGATTTTCCCACCGAAAAAAAAAAAAAAAACCCGGCGGGGTCTGACCGCCGAGATGTCGTGAAAAATCGGCACTGCACGAGCAGTGTCGAGGCGCTCCTACTGAACACAATGCAGTTACTTTCAGGCAAGCTGCGCATCCGCGCCTGCCCCGAGGTCGCCGCCTATAGGCCTATAGGCCCCCAACGCAGACCCCGTATTCACGGGGCCCTACCCGATACTGCGGAACAAAAGCTCAGCCTATACCCCGCCGCCGCGCCCCCCTGCGGGGACGCAGCGACTTCCACGGATTAAAATTGTCTTTCTCTGAAGTACTGCGTTTTTTTTTAGAATTACAGACTCCAAGGCACCTTGTACCGATAATGTACATGGTCCATACGAGCCGAATGGCGATATTGGAAGAACACAAGTAACAAGGATTAGTTACGCTACTTGATACGAGGTGGCGCTAGTAGTCGGTGAACAAACCTAGTGTTGAGGTTTGTGGATCACGTGAGTAGGGAAGTGCATAAGTGGACAAAAAAAAAACCGTGAGTACATTAGTGTTATTTAAAAATAGTGCGGTCAGGGACTTAGAATAATTTTGATAAAAACAACCAGACATCGAATCTATGCCCAATTTCGAAGCGATTTTACAAGTGTTCAAAACACTTAAAAGATTACATCTGGCGGCACTTATAAAATTTATCCTTGTTGGGACTTATTGAGAAAGTTGAAGGATGTCAAAGGACAAATTGAGAAGGGCTTGATAAACTTCAAAAAGTCTCGATAAACTTCAAAAAGTCTCCGAAAGATCGGATAAATTACAACTATGTGGACGCACGTCTAGAGATGTTAAAATACTGTGGGTACGTCGCACAGTACAGTACTGCTCCCAGTGTATACGTTTGTTTTAAAATATAATAATGGCCTAAAAGGTCCTTGAAAGTGTAGTACGCGAGCTACAAAGGCTTGTGAGCGATCTCGTGATAAAAATCAGTGCTCTCGAGTGTAAGATTGATGAGCAAACCACTATAATAGCCAAGCAGGAGCAATCCTTGAACGCACTGACGTTAGCCGTTGAGGGTGCATCGAAATCAGTCCCACCAGTACTAGTGGTCACCGACGGCGTTCAAAAGCATGCAGTGATTCCAGCGACTACGCAGCGACCAATGCGTCAAGCACGAGTGACTTCCAGCGCTAAAACAGCAGCCGCTGCAAAAAAGTCATCCACTTTAAAATCAAGAACCGATGATGACATAGGTATGACTAATAATATCGCGAAGACACCCGAAATCGATCGAGCTCAGCCGATGATCGCTAAGACAACTACGAGTGCATACCCCACTCCACCTACAAAAACAAAGTTATCATCACGGGAATGCGGACCCACGAAGTCAGCGGAAATACGCACGGCCGTCGCGGAGGACAAGGATTTTCAAGTAAACGATACTTCTGATGAAGGCTGGCAACCAGTGCGCAAAGCTCGAAATTCTTGATGAATGATTAATGATCTACCAGAAGTCATTAAAAGCGCAGGGTGTTTATTATTTGCGGACGATCTGAAGCTGTTTTTACGGATAACGGACGAATCGCACTGCGAAGAGCTCCAGGGGGATATTGATCGGGTGGTTGCGTGGAGTAGAGAAAACAAATTGCTTTTCAATGTTGCAAAATGTAATGTTATGTCCTTTACGCGAGCCGTGATACCCAGACGTCACGAATATACCATGGAAGGACACGTGATACCGCGGGTAGGGTCAGTGCGAGATCTTGGGGTCACTTTCTCTGAGGACCTGACATTTCGAAATCATGTCGTGCAGGTATGTAAAAAAGCCTTCAAGAATCTTGGATTTTCATGCGTGAAACCCGTGAATTCACTAATATGGCAGCTGTGAAATCGTTATATAACGCATTGGTGCGAAGTCACCTGGAAACGAGTGCTATCATCTGGAATCCTTATGAAAGTAAATATTCTATGATGGTGGAAAAGATGCAGAATAAATTTACTCGGTACTTAGGGGAGAAGGAGGTAAGACGGGGTAGCGGGTAAGACGGGGTACCCAGCGAAATTCACAGTTCAAATTGACCAATCACGCTCGTCCATTCATCGTTCGACGCGCCGCCATGTTGCTTGTCAGTCGCCCGGTGGCTCGTGGTTCACAAGTACGCAGTGTCGAAAAAAATTAAAAAAAACTGTTTTACTGCAAATTGTTTAACATATTTTCTCCTGGTTTGACACGTGACTGAGGTTTGTTAAATAACGTTAGCTGGTGAGGTGTTGCTGTGATTGACGCTTAAACTTACCTATAATAAGGTACGCATTGTGTTTTCTTAAGATTGTTGGCGGTTTTTTTTTTCAATTTTTTTTTTTTTTTAATCGCTGCAGGTAAGATGGGGTAACGGGTACCCCATCTTACCCCCAATGAGAATAATTTTGTTCTTGTTTGTTTTCCGTAAAAATGGGTTTGTTTTTTGTGAGCTTATTATAGTTTGCCTTTTTAGAATGGTTCGTGACTACAAACGCACGACTGACAGAGGGTCGTGGTCCGAAGAATCCATGCGGGAAGCAATTCAAGCGGTTTTGGATGGAAAAATGGGTTATTATAAAGCAGCTAAACAATTTGATGTGCCACAGACGACATTAGAGAGAAAAGTTAAGGCTGCTCGCCCAGTATTGAGCGAAATATCTGAGGTAAACTTACCCATACCAATTAAAGTACCATTGGGTCCTAGGCTGCCTGTTTTTTCTGTCTGAAGAAAATGAGCTTTGTGCCTATTTATTAGAAATGGAAGAAAGGTTTTATGGACTTACGGTTAAAGATCTAAGGGCATTAGTATACCAGTTAGCAATTAAAAAAATAATAAGCCTAATCCATTCAACGTTGAGAAAAAAGAAGCTGGTAGAGAGTGGACAAATGGCTTCCTAAAACGACACCCAGAGCTTTCAATTAGAAAGCCTGAAAATACTTCTGCTGCCAGAGCATCTGGTTTTAACAAAGTTGCAGTGAAAAATTCTTCAATTTCCTCGGCAACGTGTACGACGAGCACCAACTAACTCCTGACCGTGTATACAACTGTGACGAAACGGGGGTTACTGTTGTGCCAAAGACAAATTCAAAGATAATCGCTAAAAGAGGACGGAAACAGGTTGGGGTCATAGTTTCAGCAGAACGAGGACAGACGGAAACGGTCGAGATATGCTTCAGTGCAGCTGGAAACTACATGCCACCTATGCTTATCTTTCCAAGAAAAAGGATGAATCCAGAGCTGATGGTGAATTCACAAGCTGGTGCTTGGGGCACATGTAGTGATTCGGGCTGGATTACTTCCGAGCTGTTCCTCCAATGGTTTAAAAGATTTGTGATTTTCAGTGGAGCATCTAAAGAGAGACCCGTGCTTCTTTTACTGGATGGGCACAGCACCCACACTCAGAATATTGACCTGATCAATGAAGCCAGAGCTCATGGTGTTATAATCTTGTGTTTTCCTCCGCACACGACACACCGTTTACAAGTAGCGGATGTTGCGTTCATGCGACCATTAAGTGTTTATTATGAACAAGCCGTTACAGCCTGGCTGCGTTCTAACCCTGGACTAGTCGTTACTATCCGCCAAGTCGCTGAAATATTTGGAAATGCTTTTGTTCAAGCAGCCACTATGTCTACAGCAGTTAATGGATTTCGTAAATGTGGGATTTGGCCCTATAATCCAAACGTGTTTTCCGAAACAGATTTTGCCCCTTCTCTGACAACCGAGATCCAGTTAAATGACGGTCAAACTTCCACAAGCCGAGAAGTATTTCAAGGTATAAGCAATGTCACTACTGTCCAAACTTCAGACACAGTAGCTGCACAAACAGCTGATAATGCTGCGACGTCTTTTGGCAGAGACGTTATTGATGACCCTTTGCCAGGGTGTTCCCACTGGAGTACCAGGCTAGTTAATCAGGAATCAGCACCGTATCAAACTGAAGACCAACCGGAGACATCACAAGCAGAACAAAATCAATCCGACCAGCAGACACACTCACTAGAACCAGCTGAAAACCTTGTTTGTCAGGAACCAATGACATCACAACCAGCTAATGTGCCCACATGCGATAAAAGCGACAGTAGCTTTGTTTTGAATTCTCCAAAACAACTTTTTCCACTTCCGCTTACTAAGAAATCCTCTCCTGTTGCTAAAAAGCGTGGAAAAACAGCAATTATCACGTCGTCTCCTTACAAACAAGAATTAGAAGTCACCGTCCAGAAAAAAAAAAGATGCTGAACAGAAAAAACTAGAGAAAATAGAAACAAAAAAGAGAAAAGATGAATTAAAAAAAACAGAAAAAAACTACTACAAAAGCTGAAAATAAAAAATCAAAGAAAACAGCAAAACGACGAAGACTCATCATCTGAAGATGAAAGTGAAGAAGAGGAGGACACACCATGTATGTATTGTGAGGAAGTGTATTCCGTTTCCATTGAAGGGTGGATATCATGCTCATTATGTGGAAAATGGGCTCATAATAGCTGCGCAGGAATTGATGGCGAGTACTGCCAACTCAAATAATCATCTTTCTCTGTGATCATTCTTATCACCCCATCTTACCTCAGGGGGGTAGGGTAAAACCGGGTAATGCCGGTCAGGAGATAATACCGGTCAATATTATTTCTCTCAAACTACTGCGTTTCCGCGCACGTACATATACACAACCGCTAGTGTGAACCTACTCGACGTCAACGCGCCGGGCCCCCGCTCATTCCCCGCCCGAACTCTGCGATGAACGCATGTCGATCGTTTTCGCGCTTACTTGTAGTAAATTTACGAAGGGAAACACTCACCGTGTTTATTATTGCATTTATTTTACATTGTTACTTATAATTGTTGTAGCGTAATTATCAAACTACTTATGTGAAAAGTGAATTTGACCATTTCTCTCAATTTTTATAACCTATAAATGTTTTTACGAAAATGTTTCTAAGTGGGTAATGCCAGTCAACCTGACCGGTATTACCCGCACGTAAAATAATGATATAAGATGAGTATTTTGATTTTTGAAGTATGTTTTGATTATTTCAGAATGCCTAAAACTAGGAGTCAACCACGTATTAAGGCATCATGGGGCCAAGATCAATTAAATAGGGCTTTTGAGCTAGTGAATGAAGGAAAAGCTATTAGGGAAGCTGCTCGAACCACTGGCGTGCCATTTTCGACACTTCAAGAAAGATTAAAGACCAAGAATCGTGATATTCCACAGCTTGGTAGAAATCCAGTCTTCACAAGGGAACAAGAAGTTGAAATGGCATCCCAAATTAAGTTCCTTGGTAAAATATATTATGGATGCACTTCGCTTCAAATAAGAAAGATGGCTTATGAATACGCTGTAAAAAATAACATCAAACATAATTTTAATGATACTCTTGAATTAGCTGGCAAGGATTGGCTAAAAGGGTTTATGAAAAGAAATCGTTTGTCCGCCAGGAAAGCTCAAGGCACAAGCCTTAATAGAGTCACTGCCTTTAACAGGAATGAAGTTGCTATATTTTTCAAACTTCTTACGGAGCTAATGGATAAACATAAGTTTTTACCAAGAAACATATGGAATGTAGATGAGACGGGAATTTCTTCAGTACAGGATCCAGGAAAAGTTGTGACTGAGAAAGGACAACAACGTGTAGGATCTATAACTAGCGGAGAAAGAGGAAAGACCGTTACAGCTGTGTGTGCTGTTAATGCTACTGGAGCCTACGTGCCACCAATGTTAATTTATCCTCGACAGAGACATTCATCTGCTTTAGAAGCTGATGGTCCTCGTGGTGCTATCTATCGATGCTCAAAAAATGGGTGGATTAATGAAGATCTTTTTGTAGATTGGCTGAAACATTTCGCAGATTTCACAAAACCTTCAGAAAATGAACCAATCTTGCTTATTTTCGACAATCATTCGAGTCACATTTCTTTGAGAGCTTATGACTTTTGCAAAAGCAAAAACATTGTTATGTTGTCTTTGCCACCGCATGGTTCGCATAGAATACAACCTCTAGATGTTGCCATCTATGGTCCTCTAAAAACAGCTTATAAACAAGAATGCAACCTATTCATGAAGAACCAATTAGGGAAAAAAATTACCCAAAATGATCTGGCATCGCTGTTTAGGAAAGCTTTTCAAAAGGTAGCAACCATTCCAAAGGCTGAAGCTGGTTTTGCTGCTACAGGAATATATCCTTTGAATCCGGATGTGTTTACAGACGAAGATTTTGTAGCTGCTGACATATTGAACAGTGACGATGTAGTAGTTGAGGCAGAACAAATACGTGACCGGGACAATAAGACGCCAGATGCCCAAATTATATTAGATGAACCTATTGATGATTCTTCCCATATCCAAACGAATCCACCTCAATCGCCGTCACTGCTTGATAATGTAATTGAATTAATCTCGCCTAATAATGCAACAGTTACTTCTGAACTTGAGCAACAGATTAATTTATATTATGATCCAAAGCCTTCAACTTCAGGAACTCTTGAAAATATCACTGCTATGGATCTATTGCCGATTCCAAATAAGTCAACAGACAGCAAAATCCGTGCCAACTCTCGCAAACTGCATGCAGCCATCTTAACAGGAACACCTAACAAAGAAGCTCTTGTGGCAAAGGAAAACAGAAAAGTTACAAAAGGTAAAAAAAAGATCAAAACCAATACCGAAAAAAGAACAAAAAAAAAGAAAGGAAAGCCAACTGAAATTAAGAAGGCTAAAAGAAGAGTGCTACAAGAGACAAACCAAAAAGATGATGATAGTACGTCAGATTCTGAAATACAAATGACTGACTTGCGAGATGTCGAAGATACTGACGCTGATGACGACCTAGAAAATAAATGCATAATATGCGATGATTATGGGCGAAACAACGAATTGTGGTATAGGTGTGTGCTGTGTGGTCTTTGGGCTCACGCTGACTGCTCAGGTGCGGACTCTCCTGAGGGTTATATCTGTGACTTATGCATAAACAAACTTTGACCGGTATTATCAACCTTGTGACTGGTATTACCTGCCATGGTGTTTAATACCGGTCAAAGACATTTTTTTTTATTATTTTGATTATGCCAAATGTATCTTACTTATTGATCTCAATTATTGTGATTTTGTCAGAAGAATTATTAAAGTTTAGTTAGTTTAAGGATTAATAAAAAATATTGATTAAAATCTGAGTTTTGATAATTTTTCCTTAAGTGACTGGTAATACCCATTTTTACCTTACCCCATCTTACCAGCACCATGGGGCAAGACGGGGCAAAACACCTTTTTTTATATTAATTTTTTTCTCTTAAATGTGTTACCAAAAGTTCCTAATGACACCAAATATTAGAATAATAATAATAAGTTGTTAATTAAAAAATAAATATGATTGTTTCACTGTGTAATTTTTATATTATTGACCTTTAAAGCTTAAGTACCCCATCTTGTCACCCTATCTCCTATACATGAGGCAATTTGGCGTATACCCTTTCTATCCACTTATGTATCCAACCCTCTTTGTTATAGGGATGGTTTGTTACTATAAGTTGGAGGTAAGGCGCAATCTCGCTCTTACAAAGTACGTGTTTTTGGTTTTACGGGGTATCCTAAATAATCCACAAATACTGGAATCGTTGAGATTGCTCGTTCCAAACAGTAGACTGCGCTCAGGACCGAGAGAAAGGCTGTTTAAAGTCCCGGTAGCCCGCACAAATCTGTTAAAGTTCGCACCCGTGACTCGGGCGGTTGAAATACTTAATAACGTCCCTCTGCGGTTAGATATTTTTTCTTGCACATTGGCGGAATTTGAGAGGGCGACAATAAGTGTGTTGTCCTCTGGGTAACTTGTGCCAGTTCTTCTGCTTGAGACTGACCATCGACTATCATGTATGTATGTTGCCTACTACTACACTAATGAATATTTGATCAGTCTGTGGGTGGCGTCTCTGAGTGCGGCTATTTTGCGACTACATTTGTTATCTTGGGTATACCTGTTAAAACAATTGTATGTGTTATTAAATAAATAAAATAAATAAATAAATAAATATTGGAGGGCCAATTCAGGAATTTTACTGCAAAATACTAAGGAATAGTAAGCGAATGTGAAGAATTGTATCAATACTTTCAGGAAGATATTTTTGAAAAGGTTTATGAAACTTATTGAATGTATAAGGTTGAATTAAAAAATGCTCTGTCTCAATTAAAGGTTAATAGTTCCAACAAAGAAGTTTGCGATATTTCATCTCACAGTGTGGGAAGATTGCCCAAAATTGTTTTACTTACTTTTAGTGGAAAATATACAGAGTGGTCATCGTTTCGAGATTTGTTCATATCATTAGTCCATAATAACAAAACCCTTGATGACGTACAACGTCTCCACTATTTAAAAACTCAGCTGTCAGGTGAAGTAGCGCAGCTTATAAAACATGTTCCTATAACTGATGTTAACTATAAAAAATGTTGGGATATGTTACAACATAGGTTCAATAATAAGAAATTTATGTCAACATGTATATTAAACCGACTATTTGGCCAACGTAATATTGGAATCGAATCATCAAAGGCACTTAAAGATTTGCTTGATGTTACAAATGATTGTTTGCACGAACTTGCCAATATCGGGATTATGTTAGTTCGTGGGATGTTATTGTTGTTTATGTTGTAAGCTTGAAGTTGGACGTAGAATCTAGGAAGCAGTGGGAACTGCATGTTAGTAAATCATCCGACGATCTACCCTCCTTTAAACAGTTTTGCGAGTTTTTAGAGACGCGTTTTCGAGCTCTAGAATGCGTTGAACCGAAACATAAATCAAAAGCCGATAGTAATTCTACATCTCACGCTAAAGTAATGCATGGTGCTATTAATGGTTCATGTCCACATTGTTCCGAGAGTCACAAGCTCACCAATTGTAAGAAGTTTTGTCAACTAGATATTGACAAGCGTCGTGCCATTTCAAAGTCTTTGGGTGTATGTTTCAATTGTTTGGGCAGTAATCACACTTCTAAAGTTTACCGTGTTCTTTCAAAATGCCGTATATGTCAGCGGAAGCATCATTCGTTGTTGCATCCTAAGAACCTTAGTGGAGCCAGTGGGGATACTACGCCAGCGGTGCCTGCAACCCCACATGAAGGTACTTCAGAGCCAGTACATGATGTCAGTGCAAATATAGCAACTCATTTTGTGAATGGACAAGCACAGGGTCAAGTCTTGTTAGCCACGGCTCTAGTAAAGGCCGAATCACAAAATGGGTCCTCTCACATTTTGAGAACTTTGGTGGATCAAGGATCACAAGCATCCTTTATAACTGAGGCAGCAGCGCAATTGCTTCATTTAAAGAAAGTAGTCTCGAAGACTACTATTGCAGGTATAGGAGGTGGCCTTGGCAATATCGTCTCTAGACATGTAGTTACTATTCGTATACAATCATTGCATGATCCCTCTTTTACCCTAAAAGTAACTGCGCATGTATTAAGCTCACTGACCTCAGTTATGCCAGATACAAACTTTGAACTCGAGAATTGGCCAGAAATTCACAGTATACATCTAGCCGACCCAAAGTTCAATTGCCCTAATAAAATCGACATTTTGTTAGGAGCTGAAACATATTGCCGTATTTTAAAGGAGGGTCTTATCAAGAGCCCCGCGGGCTCTTCGGTTGCACAAGACACGCATTTAGGTTGGATTGTGTCAGGCCATGTTAGTAAAGCGGATAGGTCTCTGGATTACCACAATACTGTGATCGCGATGCACACTCAAATAGAAGAGAACGAAATGTTAAAACGTTTATGGGAACTAGATTCTGAGCCTGCTTTAACGAAAAAGCTTCTTACGCTTGGAGAACAGGCTTGCGAGGAGCTTTACGCTAACACAACGAAAAGAGAGAAAGATGGGCGTTACGTCGTAAAATTACCTTTTCGTTCGGAAGATCCACCTTGTAAATACGGTCATTCTAAAAATATAGCTGTAAAAAGATTGCTAGGTTTAGAAAGGAAGTTGTTTAGGGATCCTGAATTAAAAATCAGTATACTGAGGTGATAAAGGAGTATTTATTGCTGGGCCATTTAGAGAAAATCACCGACGACTCTGAAATGAATAAAAGTGATGCAGTTTATTTGCCCCATCACGCAGTGGTTCGACAAGATAAACTGACCACCAAGGTAAGAGTGGTTTATGACGCATCATGTAAGGGAACAAACGGGGTTTCCTTAAATGACACCTTAATGGTAGGACCCACTCTTCAGGCAGATTTGAGACATATTGTCATGAGATGGCGACAACATCCAATCTGTTTGGCAGCAGATATAATAAAAATGTCAAATCAAGGTAGCGCGGTCAGATGCGGATTTCCAAAGAATTGTTTGGAGAGAGGATCCTAACAAAGACATAGAGGACTTCCGACTTCTGACTGTCACCTTTGGTACGTCATGCGCCCCTTATTTGGCTGTCAAGTCATTGCAGCAAGTTGCATGCGATGAAGGTAATATGTATCCATTGGCTGCTGAAAGGGTAAGTCAGACTTCTATGTGGATGATCTGATGACTGGCTGCCAATCTGAAAAAGAAGTAGAAAGAATTTATAGTGAAATGAACAGTTTATTAGAGAAAGGAGGATTTCAATTGCAAAAATAGACGAGCAATAGGATGTGTTTTTTTGGAATCCTTAAAGGAAAATTCGGGTAGAGATCTGGAAATTAAAACTGATGGGGTAACTAAGATTTTGGGACTTACCTGGAACCGGAACACTGACGAATTTGATTATTCTGTGAAGATGTCACCTCCTGCTGCATCTGAAACAAAAAGAACTATCATATCAGAAATATCACGGCTTTATGATCCGTTAGGGTGGATAGCGCCGCGCATTTTAACCTCGAAGGTCTTCATACAAAAATTATGGATTAGTGGTATAGGCTGGGATGATGAACTGCCACCAGATCTCTTACAAGAGTGGAGATATTACAGATCAGAATTAGAGAAACTAGTGGATTTTCACATTCCCAGATGGATAAGCACGAGTGATGAGGACATTACAATAGAGCTACATGGATTTAGCGATGCGTCAAATATAGCTTATGCGGCTGTGGTGTATTGTCGCATTATCGATACGACTGCGCAAATACACTCACACCTCATAACGGCAAAAACAAAGGTAGCTCCTATTAAGCAGATATCCATTCCACGGCTGGAATTGTGTGGATCTGTTTTAGTAGTAAAACTATTAATCGAAGTAGCTGAAGTAATGAATATTCCGAAGGCTAACATCCATGCTTGGACAGATTCATCTGTTGTTTTGGCCTGGTTAAATGATCATCCAAGTCGTTGAAAAACTTACGTGGCCAACCGCACTTCCGAGATCCTTAGTTTGCTAGACAATACACAGTGGGCTTATGTTAAATCCACAGACAATCCAGCGGATATCGCTTCTCGTGGAGTTTCTTCAGCTGCTGTACTTAATGATGATCTATGGAAACGAGGACCAGGTTGGTTAAGTAATGATCAGATAGAATATACTAGACCCAGCGCAATACGCACTAATGAGGAGAAGAAACCTGTTAAGGTTTACACTGCTAACCTCGTGTCTGAATTTGAAGCCAGTTGGGGATCTAGGTATTCATCACTTACACGTTTAGTGAGGGTTGTTGCGTACTGTAAAAGGTTTTTGCAGTCAACAAGAGTTCGTAAAGCAAAAATTAAGTTTACAGCATACCTGTCAGCTTCAGAAATTCGTGAAGCCTTAGATATGTGTATCAGGCAAAGCCAACAGCAATGGTTTCAAGCAGAATTTATAGCCCTGAAAAATAAGGTTCCACTAGACAAAACGAGTCCATTATATAAATAAAATGTCTTTATTGATAAATGTGAGATATTGCGCGTTGGGGGAAGACTGCGCTATTCACAACTACTTGATAATACAAAGCACCCAGTTGTTATTCCTCATGATTCAACTTTGGCCAAGTTAATTGTAGTCGACGCTCATGAAAAGACTTTTCATGGAGGACAGCAACTGGTACTCAATTTTATACGCACCAAGTACTGGATCAGTCGGGTGAAAAATATTGTACGAGCTCATATACGTCGATGTATTCCCTGTGTTCGATATGCTGCGACCACAAAACAACAGTTGATGGGAGAGCTCCCAGCTTGCAGAGTGGCCCCAAGCAAGCCATTTCTTATTCCGGGGTCGATTATGCGGGCCCAATTAATATGAGGGTCTCTAAGGGTTGTGGGCAGCGAGCGTATAAGGGATACATCTGCTTATTTGTGTGTATGGCCACGCGCGCAGTACACATTGAGGCTGTCTCAGACTTAACAACTGAGGGTTTCCTGGCAGCGTTCAAACGATTCGTTTTCAGGCGTGGTCATTGTCGTCATATATGGAGCGATAATGGTACCAAATTTGTGGGCGCTGCCAAGGAGTTACAGATACTGTTCAACCAAGAAAGTTCAATGTTTAAAGACATTGCAGCATTTTATTCCTCCCCATGCTCCAAATTTCGGTGGATTGTGGGAAGCAGGAGTTGAAAGCGTAAAACATCACCTGAAGCGCGTCGTAGGTGACTCGACTTTGACGTTTGAAGAGCTGTCCACAGTCCTTTCTCAAATTGAGGCATGCCTAAATTCTAGGCCCTTGTCTCAAGGTAGTAGCGATCCAGAGGATCCTGTACCTTTAACTCCTGGCCATTTTTTAGTTGGTCATCCATTGGTAGTGGCACCCGACTACAATTATGAGCATGCCACAATTAGCACTTTACGCAGATGGCAATTGGTACAACGTATGGTGCAACACTTCTGGCGTAGATGGAAACAGGAATATTGAAAACAGTTCTTCCAAAAACACAAATGGAATATTCGTAACCCTGATTATAAAATAGGCGATGTAGTATTAATAAAGGAAGAGAACTTACCTCCGGCTAAATGGTTATATGGTAGAATTATACAGCTGCATCCGGGTAAAGATAGCTTGACGCGCGTTGTCACTATTCGTTGTAAGGGCACTACGATTAAACGTCCAATTTCAAAATTGTGTTTTCTTCCTGTTACTGAATAAGTCACAAAGCATTTATTATGTGCTTAGATTTGTTTTTTTTTTGTGTTTTTTTACGCTGCACTATTGTTTTGAATACTGTGTCATATTTGTGTATTATGAAACATCACATCGTGTTTTGATGGAGTTCAAGCAAACTCAGTAATGTTATGAAAAGGTTTTACTTGTATGTTTTTATTCTAACTTGTTAAGTAGATAACCCTTGTTGTATTTGTCATGTTTTGAACGGAACCATACCTGTCAATTATATCGCAATTATACGTAATGAAGCCGTCCACTATTTAGTATTTGTTTGTAATTATCATATATCCATTGTTCTTGTACTTGCTGAGTTTGTTCATGGTGGGCGGTTCTAAACGGAATGTTCCTTTTGGTGGGCGGAATGTTCAATGTAAAAATAGTGGTAACAAGACTAATTCGATTCCCACGCTATCCCACAAACATACTCAATATTTTGTTAAAAACTACCTGATAGCTCGATAGATGGCATTGGGATCGAATTAGATCGCGCTATGGTTTCGTTACCTGGCAGGGTATATAAGACTCAGGTTTTTGAGATTAAAATTGTGAAACCAGTACAGTTCGCAGACAATACGGACCGCCGTCCTTCCGTCCTCGCCGCCGAGGCCCGCCGCGACAATCCCGTAAACGTCCTCCCCGTCCCTTGCTCGAGCCAGCCGGCGTCGCTGAGCCGTAGTTTTAAAATTCCCCGAAAATAATAATAAAATCTTTGTTCGATCCAGCCCGTCCCTTGCTGTCCCCCCCCAGCGACGCCCTAAGCCGAGGTCCGTACCCCTTAGCGTGTAGTCGCTTAGTTTTAAGTTTAGTTAAGTAAGCCCTGGCTGGAGGCTTTGATTCTCGAATTGAGGCCGCCACAGGCAAGTCCGGTTAAGCAGCCGACAACCTCCTAGGTTGACCTGCGAGAGGCCACACAAAAAAAAAAAAAAAGATTAAAACTGTCTTGCTTTGAAGTACTGCGTTTTTGTTTGAAAATTACAGACTCCAAGGCACCTTGTACCGATAATGTACAACCAGCACATTACATATACAGTAATTATATTGGCGTTATTAAAGCCATAAATCTAAGACGATCTTTACACGGTTATATCTTACAAAACTATCAAAAAAAATGGTCTAAAATTTGTGGAAAAGGGAAGTCAAGACACAGACCAAGTCCCACTTTTTTAAATATAGTGAAAAAAATAGCTTTGCTGACAATAAAATATAAAAATTCGAGCACAATATATTTATTGCGTGAAGATCAGGACGCAAATTTATTCTATTTTTTTTTTCCTAGGTAGTCACTTAGTTACGGTACCTAGGTACTACTACTTAGTTGTAAGGAAAACTCGTCATTTTATTGTTAAGGAATGTCTTTAAAATAAAAGAAGCTTTTTTAAATTTATTCTTCTTTAAGAGATCTGCCCTCTCCATATGTAGCTAGGTAGGTATTCCCTTCACGCCAAGCCACAATTTCATCGTTTTTGTCACGTATATGTGACTATGGCGGCCAAAAGGTTAATAATGTAGTGCCATGATTGCCCTTTGGCATTAAAATGATGTTATTTAGTTTTCTAGTATAATGGTATTTTAAAATCAACCACTTATTTGCATGTCTCAAATAGCACACCTTGACGGTTTATTTGGGACACCCATTCTTATATGTTTTTTTTTAGGAAATGGCAACACACGTGACAAAAGTCATTCGAAGTCTTAGATTAAATACCACTAGATATAGCCATGAGACTGTAGGGAAGTGTGGAAGTGAGAAGCATATATACAAAATAAGTTTGAAAATTGAGACAAAACATAGCATGCTCTGTCTCATACGGCGTGCCGGTTTTATGCTTGGCGAACTTTGAAAAGTTAGCCAAACAAAGGCCTGTCACTGTCACTGAGAGGTCGACTCGAGTCAGTTTTTATGTTTTTAGAACAAATTCGGCAATTAAAGTAAGTTTTAGTGTATGTATGAGAAATAGACTCCAATAGTTAAGTGTTTAGTGCGCTATCTAATGGGAGGGTGCAGTATTTTAGGCTGCAAAAGCCGCACAGAATGTAAGGAAGATGAGATTGTTACTTTACACTCGTAAGTATGCAAATGTTAATAATTATTGTACACTGATTGAAGAAATACATTTGTGTTTATGTAATGACATGGCTTTCGATGAAAATTATGCGTAATTCTAGCGATATCGTTTATTTTTCTTTCCACATAACCTATAACTTGTTATTCGTTGTGTTTCCATACCTTGTCGTCTATTTTTCCCTTAACTCTGTAATTAAAACTGCAAGTAGTTAAATAAATCAAATTGAATAAAATAAATATTTTGCTCACCAGATTACTTTGTATTTTAAAGTATACTTCATATTAATCTAATATATAAAATTTTCGTGTCACAGTGTTTTAAACAAAACTTCGAAACAGCCTGACCGATTCTTATGAAATTTTTTTCGTATATTTAGTAGGTCTGAGAATAGATAACTATTTTTTACCGTCCCACCCAACATTTGTTCTTTGAAAAAAAATTTATGATAGAACTATGTTTGCTGAGTCAGCTAGTTTACTATAAAATAACCCTTCTCATTAGCATACTAAAATCAAGTGCGACAAAATTTAGTCGTATATTTCTTAGTCCCGATTTTGAGACTGCTCCTCCTGTTACTTATGAGTTGATTACTACAATTTCACTTTTTCTGAGGTTACTTCTAATATATAAAATTCTCGTGTCACAGTTTTCGTTGCCCCCACCATCCAGCAGTTCATGAAACGCCTTTGCAAGCGTTTCTTCGACACTGCTGTGAAGCACCGCAACCCCCTCATAGTATCGGCAGCCCGATACGAACCCTCCCGCATCTCTAAGGTTCGCCGTCCTAGGCATACTCTCGTCACCCCCGATGACCCCACTACCCTGCTCCAAGAGAGCCGTAAGGAAACAAGTACAGTTCGCAGACAATACAGACCGCCGTCCTTCCGTCCTCGCCGCCGAGGCCCGCCGCGACAATCCCGTAAACGTCCTCCCCGTCCCTTGCTCGAGCCAGCCCGCGTCGCTGAGCCGTAGTTTTAAAATTCCCCAAAAATAATAATAAAATCTTGTTCGATCCAGCCCGTCCCTTGCTGTCCTCCCCCAGCGACGCCCTAAGCCGAGGTACCGTACCCCACAGGGGGTGCCCTTAGCGTGTAGTCGCTTAGTTTTAAGTATAGTTAAGTAAGCCCTGGCTGGAGGCTTTGATTCTTGAATTGAGGCCGCCACAGGCAAGTCCGGTTAAGCAGCCGACAACCTCCTAGGTTGACCTGCGAGAGGCCACACACAAAAAAAAAAAAAAAAGTTTTCGTTGCCATACTCCTCCGAAACGGCTTGACCGATTTTGATGAAATTTTTTGTGCTTATCCGGTATCTATGAGAATCGGCCAACATCTATTTTTCATCCCCCTAAATGTTAGGGGTAGTCCACCCCTAAAATTTTTTTTTATTTTTTAGACAAAATTTTTAATTTCTATTTTTTTATGATACAACATACTAAAATACATACAATCCTCAATTTTCACCCTTCTACGATCAACCCTTATTTTTTAATAGCCATTTTAGTAATTTAATCATTTTTCCTCTTTGGTCGAAAACTGATCAATCGTCATTTAATTAGTTATCCCCGCCAGATGTCTACAGGTGTCACTTCTGACCCAGTAAACAGCACGGAGTAGGGATGAGAACGAAGCCGGTCTCCTTTCTTTCTCACTCCCTACACAGTTGTCGGCCATCATTATTGTTTATGCATCAAGTGTAGTAGTAACGTTGACAATTATTATTTTGCTATCTCAGTGTAACTCTCATATTAACTTTTAATCATTCCTATTTTATCAATAATAATTAAATTATCAATTTTGAGTGTATTTTGCACGATTAGTTAATCAAGTGATTTTATAACCTCAAAAGTACTCAACACGTGACACGAGCTTCCAATAACAACGGATTTTGTGTTGTAAGTATACTTTTTTTTATTTATATCGAAAATGTTGTTGATCTTATAAAAATGTAATTTTAATTTAATTTTATTAAAAAAATGTAATTGAACAATTAAGATTTTCATAGTTTCCAAAAAATCAATCATTATGAATCTTTATTTTGAAATGTCAATGGAAATATTGGTTGTATGAAAAAATTATAAGAGACAATGTTTTCACAAAATTTAATTTTTTACTTTTGTTTGAAAAATTTTTCCATAAAACTTATATTTTTGTTATAAATCATTTCAAAACTGCGGCAAAAATCCTGGCCCTAATTATACTTTTAACATTTTTCATCATTAAATAAATTCATTAATTCTATTTATGTATGTTTTGTACAGTGAGCAATGCCAAGAAAACGCAAAGGGGCTGATTTGAGCCGCAGTACAAGTAAAGCTCGAAAATTGCGAAATAGCAGATCCGAAAGAACAGAAGAACAAATCCAGCAACAAAATACTGATGCACGTGTCAGAATGGCGCAATTGCATCAAGAAGAGGCAGAAGATACACAAGCTGAACGCAATGAAGTCAGAAGATTAGAACAACGACAATCACGCCGTTTCAGTCAATAGACGAAGAACAAATGACCAACAACGACAACAGGTACATCGAGCATTTATATCTGATTCATTCCTGCGTCTAGCATTCTAGTATGAGCCCGATATTGAATATTATGCTCATTCAAAAGTGGTAATTGGTGCTATGGACAAGGAATGTCCGCATTGTCATGCTCTGAAATTCAAAAATGAGCCAGCTGGGATGTGTTGCGCGTCAGGAAAAGTGCAAGTACCTGAAATTGAAACACCACCTGAACCATTGAACGGCTTACTTATCGGCACGGATCCAGATTCTAACGTGTTCCTGAAGTCAATTCGAAGATTCAATTCATGCTTTCAAATGACATCGTTCGGAGCAACAGAAATAGTTCGAAATACTAATGCAAATGGTCAACAATTCAATTCTACATTCAAAATCAGAGGCCAAGTTTATCATAAAATGGGCTCACTGCTGCCAATGCCAAACGAACCACATAAATTCTTACAAATCTACTTTATGGGCGGCGAGGATTCCAGAAGCGCACTTGCCGATCGCGTGAATGCACGTTGTGATTATAATAATCTTGATTCACTTTATGCCAGGCGCATCGTCAGCGAGATAGATGCTCTTTTGAACGAGCACAACGAGTTGTTGAAAATATTCAAATCACATATGCACCAATTACAAAGCGATAATCACGCTATCGTCATTAATCCTGATAAAACACCAGCTGGAGAGCATATTCGTAGATTCAATGCACCCGTTGTTGATGATGTTGCTGGAATCATGGTTGGCGATCGTACAGCTGCACGAGAAATTGTGATTCGTAGAAGAAATAATAATCTTCAGTTCATTGCTGACACACATCATTCATATGACGCTCTCCAATATCCGCTAATATTCTGGAAGGGACACGACGGATATTGCATAAACATAAAACAACGAGATCCCGTATCAGGTACTTCATTGATTATTAATTTGATCATTAATCATTTAACAAAACAATTAAATTATTGAACGTAAAATTTAAATTAATTTTTATGAACAAATATTACAGGAGCTGAAACAAACAAGAACGTTAGCTCAAAGGATTATTATGCGTACCGATTAATGATTAGACGTGGCCTGGACAACGTCATTTTACGATGTCGTGAGCTTTGTCAACAATTCATGGTCGACATGTACGCGAAGATTGAGAGCGAACGACTGCGATACTTACGATATAATCAACAAAAGCTGCGCGCGGAAGAGTAAATTCATTTGCGAGACGCTATCAACAACAACGCCGACGTCGCCGAAATTGGTAACCATGTCATTTTACCATCATCGTACGTAGGCAGTCCACGTCATATGCAAGAATATATAAAGGATGCTCTGACTTTCGTGCGCGAATATGGACGACCATGTTTATTTATCACGTTCACATGTAATCCAAAATGGCCAGAGATTACATCTTTGCTACTGCCTGGCCAAAATGCAATACATCGCCATGACATTACAGCACGTGTGTTCAGACAAAAGTTGAAGTCTTTAATAAGTTTCATTACTAAATCACATGTATTTGGTCCCACACGTTGCTGGATGTATTCGGTTGAGTGGCAAAAGCGAGGATTACCTCATGCACACATTTTGGTTTGGTTCATCGACAAAATCCGTCCTGAAGAAATCGATAGTATCATTTCTGCGGAAATTCCAGATCCATCCACTGACCAACTGCTGTTTGATATTGTTACAACAAACATGATTCATGGTCCAGGTGGTACTCTTAATAGTTCATAGCCTTGCATGGCTGATGGAAAATGTACTAAAAATTTCCCTAAAGATTTTACCAATGATACGGTCACAAATGTCGACGGATACCCAATATATCGTCGAAGAAATCCTGAAAATGGCGGACAGTCATTTATTAAAAATATCATCAACACAGACATTGATATTGACAATCGTTGGGTGGTGCCATATTCGCCTCTGAGCAAGACATATAATGCTCATATTAATGTTGAGTTCTGCAGTTCTGTGAAGAGCATCAAATACATTTGCAAGTATGTCCATAAAGGCAGTGATATGGCTGTGTTTAGAGTGGAAAATACTAATGTGAATGCTCCTCCAGTGAATAAAAACGATGAAATAACGCTCTACCAAATTGGTCGGTACATCAGCTCCAATGAAGCTGCTTGGCGTATCTTTGGTTTTCCAATTCATGAACGGGATCCAGCAGTTGTTCAGTTAGCCATCCATCTTGAAAACGGTCAGCGTGTATTTTTCACGAACGAGACAGCGATTGATCGTGCAATAAATCCACCTAAAACTCACTCACTGCATTTTTTGAATTGTGTAATCGTGCGGATGATTTTGGTGCCTTTGCACAAACATTACTCTATTCACAAGTACCACGCTATTTCACATGGACTCAAACAAAAACATGGATGCCCCGCAAGCAAGGCTCACCAGTTGCTGCATGTCTCAATTTATTTAAATCAAACGCCTTGGGGCGATTATTTACAGTCAATCCAAGCCACACGGAGTGCTTTTATCTTCGACTGTTGTTGGTTAATGTTACTGGCCCATTATCATTTCAAGATATACGTAAAGTGAATGGGCAACAATATCCAACGTATAAAGATGCATGCCTTGCACTCGGCTTGCTGGAAGACGACAACCAGTGGGAATGCATGCTTGCTGAAGCTGCATTGAACTGTACAGCAATACAAATTCGTCTACTATTCGTTATAGTGTTGACTACATGTTTCCCAACCCGCACTGGGCTACCAACCCGCACTGGGCTCGCGTGGTGGATTACGGCCCATTCCCTCTCCTAGAGAGGAGGCCTGAGTCCCAACAGTGGGAACATTATAAGGCCGACTATGCTACATGTTTCCCAGCCCGAGCACAGATATTATGGGAAAATCACAAAGATTCAATGACTGATGATATATTGCATCAACATCGTATACGGTGCCACGATCTAACCATAACATTCAGTGACGAAATGTACAATGAAGCATTGATTGCTATTGAGGATCTTTGCATTGTCATTGCCAACTTACCACTTAGTAATTTCGGTATGAATTCGCCAAATCGAACTGCATCTGATTTAATGAATACTGAAATGAATCGTGAACTGCAGTACAGTACTGTAGAAATGGCAGCGATTGTTGCCCGCAATGTCCCACTAATGAATGAGGAACAAAGAACCATTTATGATCGCATTATGCTCGCAGTTTCAGCTGGACAAGGTGGGTTCTTCTTTTTGGATGCACCGGGTGGAACTGGCAAAACATTCGTTATTTCGCTAATTCTTGCTGAAATACGATCAAATAATGGCATCGCATTGGCCGTTGCATCATCGGGCATTGCAGCAACTTTATTGGATGGAGGCTCATTCAGTATTTAAGCTGCCACTAAATATTCAGAATAACCCTGACGCAGTATGCAACATTAAGAAACAATCGTCCATGGCCACTGTGCTGAAACGGTGTAAAATTATTATTTGGGATGAATGTACTATGGCACACAAACATTCACTTGAGGCGTTGAACAGGACATTGAACGATATTAAAAACAGTGACAAACTATTTGGCGGAACTCTGTTGGTCCTTTCAGGTGATTTCAGACAAACACTTCCAGTCATTCCACGATCTCCATTGTGGCGTAATGTTGAAAAATTACAGCTAAAAATAAATATGCGCGTTCAAATGCTTCAAGATCCATCCGCTGAAACATTTTCAAAACAACTCTTAGATTTCGGTGATGGAAAAGTTGCTATAGATGAAACTGGATACGTAAAATTACCGACCGATTTCTGCACAATCGCTGATTCGCAAGATACTCCCATTGAACAAATATTTCCCGATGTACACACACAGTACATAAATCATGAGTGGCTTGCAGAAAGAGCGATTTTAGCGGCAAAAAATGTAGACGTTGACAATTTAAATCTGAAGATACAAATGTTGTTGCCAGGGAACTTGGTATCATATAAATCTATTGATACAGTTTGCGACGACAGCGAAGCAGTAAATTTTCCCACAGAGTTTTTGAACTCACTGGATTTGCCAGGCATGCCACCGCATAATTTACAATTAAAGGTTGGATCTCCAATTATCTTGCTTCGTAATTTGAACCCGCCTCGGCTGTGCAACGGTACGCGATTAGTCATTCAAAAAATAATGAAAAACGTGATCGAAGCCAGGATTTTAAATGGCAAGTTCAGAGGTGAAAATATACTCATACCACGGATTCCTATTATACCTACAGATGTGCCAATTCAATTCAAACGTATTCAGTTTCCGATTAGATTGGCATTTGCAATGATTATCAACAAATCCCAAGGTCAAACGATGTCTGTTTGTGGATTAGATTTGAGAACACCATGTTTTTCACACGGACAATTATACGTGGCATGCTCTCGAGTGGGTCAACCATCCAGTTTGTTTGTGTTAGCTAAAGATGGACTAACAAAAAATATTGTTCACGCTATAGCATTAAGAGATTGATATTGTTTAATAGTGTTACTGTCGTAATTGTTTAATTAATGATATATAATTTTAAGGAATAAATTATAATAACTTAAAAATAATGTTTGCCTTTTGTTATTTTTATATTCCCTCATCGTTCACAGCGCTCCATGCTTATTTCACGCATATACCACATTCTTACATACATACAATATACACATTCTAACATACATACATACTTACAATAAGTAAGCTATTTTTTGTCTACACTAGAAATTACTAGGAAATTATTTATATGGCAAAACAACGTTTGCCGGGTCAGCTAGTTTTATATATATAAGTATGACTTTCTTTGTAAAATATGTTTTTAGATTTCCTAAGGATATCAATTTAAGAAAAGTTTGGATTAAAGCTACCGGTAGGCAGAATTGGCACCCGAACAAATCTTCAAAAATTTGCTCCATTCATTTCAATAATGATGCAATTGGTATTGTAAATAAAGTGAAAAGAATAAACCCTGAAGCCATCCCTGTTAAACATGTTCATGTAAGTAAATAAATGCTCAATTATCATTGTAGTTTTAGTTTCTTTTACACAATAAATATATTGAGATTAGTTTTTGTAAAGTTTATTTTAAACAATAAAAGAAAATGAAATGGAAAAAATGTATTTTGCCTATTATATGTATCAAAAAACACATAGCAAGAAACAATAATGGTATAAGCTTATAATATTATAAATTTCTTTACAGGCTCCTGTTGTTTCATCAGACTAGATGGAAACAATAAGTGTAATACCATCCACCTCATCCGGAGTAGCGCATTCTAGTCAAGATTTCATGAGAGACCAAATTCAGCCAATAAGCCAACCAGTAAACTCACCTACTAGAAAAAGGAAACACAAAACAATATCGCCTAGAAACCCACGAAAGAAGCTGGTACGTGCCCAATTTCAATAATAAGTAAAAATAATTTATAGAATAAAAAAAACAAAACGGCAAGATCATCCTAAATAAGATGCCTTGTTCAAAACCCTATAACGATATTATTGTAGTACTTTATATGTTATAACTTTCTACTTTACTAAAACATATATAATTTTTCAATTGCATTACAGATTGTACCATCAACTCCAAGTTTATAATATTATAAATTTCTTCACAGGCTCCTGTTGTTTCATCAGACCAGAGGGAAACAATAAGTGTAGTACCATCCACCTCATCCGGAGTAGCGCATTCTAGTCAAGATTCCATGAGATACCAAATTCAGCCAAAAACTAGTAACCACACCTACTAGAAAAAGGAAACATAAAACAATATCACCAAGAAACCCACAAAAGAAGCTGTGCATGGTACGTATGCATAATTTATTATTAAGAATTTAAATTATTAGAATAAAAACTAAACGGCAAGATCATTCTAAATAAGATGCCCTGTTCAAAACCCTCTAACGATATTATTATAGTACTTTATATTTTACAACTTTATAGTTTACTAAAACATATATAATTTTTCAATTGCTTTTCAGAGTGCACCATCAACTCCACGCAAAGAAAATTTGTTAAAACTAAAATTGCAAAAATCGAAGCAACTATCTACAAAAAGGTTGCTTAAATTACGAGCCATGCGAGAAGCCAAACGTCGATTGATGAAGAAAAACGCCCAACTACGACTCTACTAACAGAGCTGCAGTGTAAAATGAAAATGAACAGTGAAGATCTTGATCTTCTAGCTAATATAGATAATACAAATGCGGATTTTTTAAAAAGAATGGTGGTTAAAAATAATTGTCCCCGAAAATATTGCAACTCATTGCGAAAATTTGCACTATATTTGCATTTTATAAGCCCAAAAGCCTACAATTTTGTTAGAAATCAATTTGACTCATGTTTACCGCATCCGAAAACATTGTACAGATGGTATTGTTGTATAGATTGTGAACCAGGTTTTACCACAGAGGCATTTGAAGCACTCAAATTATTAACCAAAAAATCCACCGAAAAAATTATTTGTGCTGTTAGTTTAGATGAAATGTCAATAAGGCAACATTGTTCAATGGGATGGAAAAAAAACAGTTGGCTATGTGAACATTAGCAACAATTTAGAAATACATAGGCCAAAAAATAATATAAAGATGCCCTTGTTTTTATGGTTACAACTATAAATGGTCGATGGAAATTACCGATTGGGTATTTTTTCACAATTGGTGTAAATGGGGAGCAAAGAAGCGCTCTTTTAAAAAATAGTATCAGCCTGTTAAGCGACTGCAGTATTATAGTATCTTCTGTGACGTTTGATGGTTGTCCTACAAATTTTGCAATGGCAAAATACTTAGGAGCTAAATTAAATAGCTTAAATAATTTAGACCCTAGAGTTACAGTGGAAGGTCAAAGTATTGTAATTTTTCCTGATCCTTGCCATATGATTAAATTGGTGAGGAATTGCTTAGCGGAAAAAAAATATAATTATAAATATTCTACTCCCCTAATCTACACATTGACTACTTTGATTCTTTAGAATCATCGCTTAATAATATTTGCCCATCGTACGAACACGTCATTCTAATGGGTGATTTTAATACATGCCTACTAAAAGACGTTTCTCGTTCACGCAAACTCCGTTCTCTCTTATCCTCCTTTAACCTTGATATTTTACCTCTTTCTGCGACTCATAACTCTCCAAATTGCACGCACTCTCTCCTGTACTTAATGATTGTATCTTCGCCTCATAATGTTGCTGTGTTTGGGCAGCTCTCTGCAACCTTTTCCTATCATAACCTTATCTATCTATCTTATCGTATCCGTCCTCCCAAACGTAAACCTCGCTTTTGTTATCTCCGTAATTTTAATGGAATAGATCTTGAGGCGTTGACGCGTAATGCATCTGATGTCGATTGGACCTCTGTCAGTGAAAGCACCAGTGTCGACGAAAAAGTGAACTGCTTTAATTCCAAACTGCTGAGTCTTTATGATATTCATGCGCCTCGTCGGCGAGTTAAAATCAAGCATGATCCTGCTCCGTGGATGACCTCTGTAATTAAAAGCGCTATTGCTCGTAAGGACAAAGCGAAGAGTAGGTACAGACGTAGACCTACGGAGCAGAATCTCGCTAATTTTGAAAATCTGCGTAACCACTGCAATCGTCTGTGGCGAGATGCAAAGAGACGCTATTTCCACGATTCTCTTGTAAATCGCAAGTCCTCTGATGTCTGGAAATTCCTAAAGACAGTCGGTATCGGCAAATCTCCTTTGAGCACTTGTAAAGATTTAGACTTGAGCGCTCTAAATACGCATTTTTCTCTTCCTCCTGTCTCCCTGAACCCAAGTGTTAAAGCTTCCACTTTCAAGCTCAAGCTTTCAAGCTTGAGCTTTCTAAAATGCCATTACCGAATTGTACAGCTTTCAATCTCAGTCCTGTCTCCGAAGACGATGTTAAAAAACCTCTCCTTGCTATCTCCTCCTCTGCCATGACAATCTGTGTTCGAGAATGATAATACCTATTCTCCCTCAACTGCTCCCCATTCTTACCCACATTTTTAATTTTTCCCTATTTTCCGGCACATTTCCTTCAGCTTGGAAACAGGCTCATATAATACCGCTACTTAAGATACACAATCCTTCATCCTTGTCTCACTACAGACCCATCTCCATTTTGCCTTTCCTTTCTAAAGCTCTTGAGCACATTGTTCATGGTCTAATCACCAGGTACCCATCGACACTCTATTATTTCCCCTTACCAATCTGGCTTCCGCTATGGTCTTAGTACTGTAACTGCTCTTTTGAAAGTCACTGACGATATCCGCTGGGCTTTGGACAACAAATCTCTCACTTTACTTGTTTTGCTTGACTTCAGTTGTGCGTTCAATTCAGTGGATTTCGGCATACTTCTTGGCGTTCTTAATTCTATCAACTTCTCTTCCTCAGCGTTAGCCTGGTTTGATTCTTATCTTCGAGGTCGCTCTCAGTGTGTCCGCTTTGAAGAGACTTTCTCTGATTGGTGTGATCTCACTGCTGGTGTTCCTCAGGGTGGCGTTCTCTCTCCTCTTCTTTTTATTATCTTCATAAATGCTGTTACTAATCACTTCCAACTTCCATCTGTATGCAGACGATTTGCAGCTTTATCGTCATTTCTTACTGGCTGATACAGACTCAGCGATTAATGCCATGAATCGTGACCTGGAGAGTATTAATCAGTGGGCCAAGTCTTACGGCTTACAGATAAATCCTTCCAAGTCCCAGGCCATGATCATAGACAGTCGATACTATCGCACTGCGCTTGACATATCAACTTTGACGCCTTTATCTCTTAACGGCTCGACTATTGCTTACACTGACTCAGCCAAGAATCTCGGTATCACAATTGACAGCAACCTCTCTTGGCGAGCGCAGGTAAACGAGGTTAGCCGTAAGGTTCACTTTTCCTTCCACAGCCTTAAATGCCTTCAAAGGTTCCCCTTAAAACTAAAATATATTTAGCTCAAACATTGATTCAGCCGATCATTGATTATGCGGATGCCTGCTACCTGGATGCCACTGAGGAGCTACTAAATAAGCTTGAGCGCTTGCAAAACCTGTGCATACGTTTTATTTTTGGCCTAAGAAAATACGACCATGTCTCTCAATTCCGCAAGGATCTCAAGTGGCTCCCTATCCGTCTTCATAGGAACACTCGAGTATTATGTCTCCTGTACAACATCCTCTTCAACCCTGTATACCCTGGCTACTTGCGTGATCGTTTTTCATTCACTCGCCCTGCCGATGCCCCATGCAGATCCCACCTTAAATACCATCTCAATTTCCTATCCCATAACACCCATTTCTATTCCAACTCCTTCTCTTTTCATGCGGTACGATTGTGGAACTCACTTTCAGCTAAGATCCGTGACGCTAAAAGTGTATCTGTCTTCAAGAAGCTAGTCAAAGAACATTACCTCTCTACCATCTCGTAAAGTTATATTTTATAGATATATATTTTTATAATTTAGTTTATGTATTGTATCTATTTATGTGTTTTATATATTTTTATTGATATATATATAATTATGTATATGATTTAATTTAGATAATATAGTATTTTTTTAACTTATGTGTATACACTGTGTCTACATCTCTCATCCAACTCTCCTTTCGCAGGTCTGCTGGAAGAAATTTCATTTGATATAAGCAGTACCTTTGTGCTCTTTTATCTGCTTTTATTCTTTTAATTTTTATGTGTTTGTGTGTACATAAATAAATAAATAATTTTAGATGGAAATGGTGTTATATCTTGGCAATATATTAAAAATTGCATAGTTTGTAAGAGTCTGAAGGACTTCATTTAGGAAATAAATTAAGGAAAAGTCACATAGAATTTAAAAAACAAATTTTTAAAATTCGATTACCTACGCAAACATTCAGTAAGTCTGTTGCTGATTCTCTTTCTTTTTTAAAAGATGTGTTAAAGTTAGAAGAATTCATTGATGCCAGTGCAACAATCAATTTTGTCACTCAATTAAACAATGTTTTTGACATACTAAACAGTTGCAAATTGTATTCTTATAAGTTTAAAAAACCTATCTGTAAAGAGAACTTCCATACCATCAATTCATATTTCCAACAATTTGAAACATATCTTAAAAGGTTGCATTTTAAGAATGGTGAGTTAGTACTTATATCCGGGCGAAAGACTGGTTTTATAGGGCTGTTGATTTGTATTAAAGCATTGCAGATTATTTACGAAGATCTAATAGTATCAGATAATCTTAAATATTTGCCCACATATAAACTTAGTCAAGACCATTTAAAACTTTTTTTTAGTGCCATCCGATCAAAAGGTGGTTTTAATAATAACCCAACAGCGAAACAATTTCAATCTGCGTACAAACGGTTACTGATTCACGGTGAGCTAAAAAACATATCAACTGGAAATTGCATACCCCTTGATTCAATAAATTGTAATAAATCAAACACTAGAAATAGATTAATATCAATTGATGATGTAGATGATGAGATGGTAGATTTTTGTTTTCAAGAAGATATTGACGTTCCAGCTACACACGTTTATTTGGTGAACAATAATTTAACAGAATTTTCGACTGAAGTCACTAAATCTGAGGATGTGGTAAACATCTGTTTATTTGCAGAAAAGATTCTAAGATCTTTTTTGGCCGAATACGGTCCATCGTTTCTAGGCAAAGTAAAAGTGATGCCCAAAATGATACTGATCGTGCTAAAAAAAATTGTAGGCAAACCCTTATTTTCCAGTTTAAGAGAACACTTATCCGAACAAAGTCCCTTTGATAATCATTTGATTTTATTGTTAAAGGCAATTGCGTATAGATATTTTGAGGTCAGAATTCGTAAGCAACCAAAATGAAAAAATCAGAATTTTTCACAACAAATTGGTGTTGTTTAAGGGACAATAGTAATTTTATATTTTAATGATAATGATCAATAAAACTTATAAACTTTTTGTGCGATTTATTTTCAATAAATAAATATATTTCATAATTATGACTATCAACTCTGAGAGACCTTACCTGATTGTATGAGGTACTAGGTACTCAGCAGATAGCGGAGAATACATCTTGCGGCAGAGATGCGCAGAATTGAGATCGTTTCCTAGTTATGCACAATTGGCTGGTTGTAAATATAAAAATGAGTATATTAGTTACCTACCTAAACCATTTCATCTCCTTCAAACTGAAATATGTTTTAGCCTATAACTTCAATTCAATGAGCAAACAACGAAGCAAAAATATTTCATAAAATATACCTCTCGAGTTTCTGCGATTAGTTTGTTCAATCAAACGAAACATCAAACTTTTAATTCTGCTTTGTAACAATTGTTACGTAAGTATTTTAAAAAGTATCATGTTCCAAGATTGTTTTACTAAAATATTACTGTTAATATTATTAGAATCCTTTTGGCAATTTTATATGGTAAATAATACAAATAATTTTGCACTCTTCATATGAATGACATAATTAGTTGTTACAACGAAACACCCTCACGTTTTTGGTCATATTTAGGGAAAAGTTTCCGTAATAGCAACATTGAAATTTTATAGTGCTGTCTCATGTGCGGCCACGAGGTAGCTACATCTAGTGGTATATAATCTAAGTACGATGTTGTCATTGCTAGTGTTGCTTCACTAAGAAAAAAATATTCCCATTTTATACGGATAACGGTTCAGGTGTAAATACATTTTTTCTAAAATGTCCCGAATAACCCCGGTTTACGGTAGGTATTTGTTTTTATTTTTTTAAATCGGTACGTGTGAACTACCTTTTTTAAAACGCGGTCAGTCTGATACTCGTCTTATAACCGCGCTTTCACACACACAAACATGCAAACAATAATTTCATAGATCCAAAGTAACTACTATCCCCCGCACGACACCCCTCTCTCCAACTAGCCACACCCCCCGGCCATCGATCAATCGATTTAGTGTGATTGATGTCGCCAGCGTGTGCATACGCTTACAATATCCACCCCTCAGGTGCGCCTTCGGTTTACGGTTGCAGTATCTAGTGCTAAGATGACGGACCAATACTCGTATGTTATCAGTGGAGACAGCGTATCTCGAGCTATTGTGATGTTGGTTGAACTATTCCCCAATCGGCAACGTCCATCTCAAAGGGTTACGCTGGCTGCTACGCAGACTCCACGAGTTACGGCAATTCGACGTTCCCTGGCATGCTGACGGTCGCGGCAACGAAGGCCTTGCAGGAAGATATCCTGCAATACTTAGTGAAAGTGGCTTGGCCTCCGCTTTCTCCGGATCTCACACCCCTTGACTTTTACTTGTGGGGAGATTTGAAAACCTAGTGTACACCGAGGAAATTACCAGTGTTACACAATTAAGTGAAAAGGTGATCAGTGCTTTCGACACTAAAAACGAATGTGTTTGTGCTACGTAAATTAAAAGAAAATCAGCAACGTCGTGCTAGACTGTGCATGGAGTGTGAAGGTGGAAACTTTGAACAATACATCCAGATAACATAAGTAGGTCATTTATTTATTTTATTTGTACATAGACAATCATTTGTAAAAAAGTTGTTAGCCGAATCAATTTGATTAGTGTAAATAAGTTACTTTAATTTTTTTAACTAACTAACTAATAATTGGGGATGGTATACCAAGGCCCAGCGCGAGACATCGCCGCCGCCTCACGCCCCCACGAGGACACGGCGTTGCTCTGCCCAAGCGGGGCACACCTCCACCGTGTCCTCCGGGTGGTGCACACAGTGGAGACACCCGGGCGTCGCTTCCGCACGAAAGCGGGCAGAGAGTGTTAGACTTTTACTTACTAAAATCGACTCCTATATTCCTTCTTTGCCTTGCGTTCCAGGGCCCCAGGTTTTCCTTTCAGAAGCAAACCCATGGCCCCAGTAGGCTTCGACACTGCTGGGCCCCTATGGTTTACTACGGTGTTACTACTGGAATTTAGGATCGGGATTCCGGCGGGTGGGGCGTGCGGGCCGTTCCCTCGTGCGTGTGGCTGCCTCCTTCGCTAGTATTACTGTTTCGCAGAAGGAGGTCCTGGACCTGTCATTCCTCCTCGCTCCAAACCATTTCCTGCACCAGGGCCCGGCGTGAGGGTTCGTTGCCTTGCCGCCGATGGCCCCCACGAGGACATGGCAGTGCTCCGCCCAAGCGGGGCACACCTCTACCGTATGCTCCATCGTGACCTCCGGGTGGTCCACACAATGGTGACACCCGGGCGTTTCTTCCGTCTGAATCCGATGCAGGAACCTCCCGAACTTACCATTTCCGGTGAGAACCAGCGTCATGCGCAAGGTGAGGCCGTGACGTCTTTCCAGCCACTCCTCAAAGAGGAACTTACCGTCATAATTATGGCGTGCCCAGCACTGGGTTGCGATAGTCACTTCCACCATGATATCCCGCCGGAACTCGCGACTTCTCGCGGCAGCGGAGTTTTGCCTCAGCGCAGCGTTGCATCTCCACGCATAAATCATACATGCGTGGTTTTCTGCCCAAATAAATGTAGGAGGGGTTCACATCGGCGTCAGGTCGTCAATGTACCCACTCCTATTTCTGTTTCTGGTACTCGTCCTCGACAGCCGGTGGATGTTCGAGGAACACTTCCGACGAAGTCTGGCTCTAAAACTGGAACGGACTGGGGCTGCCCACAAGCGGCTCCTGCCTAATCTAGGAGGTCCTGACCTTTTACTGGAGGCTCCACGCAGCGATCGTTCGATCCATGGCGGTGCCGTCGCTGTGAAAGCGACCGATGGCCAAGCTGGACGCATGTCACAAGTTCATGGCCATCCGGATGGTGCGGGCGCACCACACGGTATCTCGCAAAGTGGCGTGCCTCTTTGCTGGCCTGCCACCATGGGATCTAGAGGAAACTGTCCTTCCACGCATGCACGATTTGCGCATGGAGATGCAACGTCGGGGCGAAACTCCGCTGACGTGACAAGTCGCTGTATAGCGGACAGAGTTCCGGCGGGGTCTCATGGTAAAATGGCGACAGCGACTGTCGCAATCCAGTGCTGGGCACGCCATAATTATGGCGGTAAATCCCCTCTTTGAGGAGTAGTTCAAAAGACGTCACGGGGTCTTCACCGGACATGATAAGTTCGGGAGGTTCCTGCACCAGATTGGAAGAAACGTCCGGATGTCACCATTGTGTAGACCACCACGACGCACATGTAAGGGAACGGTTTTCTTCACGCCCCAGCCGCCGGGATCCTGACCCCGATTTCCAACTACTGTAGGCGTGGTGTTGCGGACGGCGAGCAATGGGTAGCTCTCTGTCCGGCCGACCGGTAATCGTCCATACCGAGCTGGAGTCGTCGACGTCGCGTAGTGTTCCACGTGCGCCTTGAGGAAATGTCAGCAAAACTGTATGCCCTGGATCGAAGGCAAAATAAGGACCAGAGTGGGTTTTCTTGTCAATAAAAGTTCCACAAAAAAGCAGTCGGCTCCATAACATTTTCTAATTTGTTAGTGTGTGCTAGTTATCCTAATATGTTGAGATATCGGCACGGTAATGAAATTTCCAAAAAAACGCATTACTAGTCTACATTCACTAACGATTCCCCAAAGTATTCGGCAAAAATAAAGCAAATGAACATAATTTATTTAGCAAATTAACTAATTTTACTAACAATATTGTAATACGCTCACATACACACACTGCGCACTGCGTCGGTCGCTCACTTATTTTTGTCAAACAGAGATAGCTATATTCCGCGATACGCGTCAACTTGCAGTTGCAAGCGGCTTTCGCCGGCCTCTTAATATGTAGTACTACCGATAGGAGGTGTAATCATATTTTTTGACGTGACAACGTCTTATAAATTGGTTTGCCGGGTGACACTTCAAGAAACTGCGTTACGCTCCGCTCACGTTATGCGCTCACAATGAGAGCGAGTGAGAGGCACGCGTCCCTTCCTTTCGGGCATGGTTAGCCCGCCTAAGAGCGAGAGAGACAGACATAAAAAGTGAAATTAATGTTTTAAATATAATTCTTTGTATAAATAAATGTTTTAAATTGTTACTATTATTTCATCCTTCTTCCTACTATACGAATGAATATTCACATTAAAATTATTTTACCACTCAAAGTCGTTGTCACGTAAAACTTTCGCCCGTATACCGACTTTACAGGCAACCAATTTTTTTTTCATAATATAAAGTTTTTTGATTGTTTCGATAGGATGACCATGGCATACTGTTTACAGAAAAATCCACCTGCTTTTCATTGCATTAGAAATTATACTATTATCTTTAAACAAATATTTATTATTATTATTAGCGTAAGCAAACAATCTGATTTATGTGATTTTTTCAAGAAATAAGTATCTTAATGTAAATAAAAAATCTGTGATTTATAAAACTTTTAAAGAAATAAATACATGTTTTTGTAATCTTATCATTTCATTTTAATATAATTTAGAATCCTTAAGATATAATTTCTAATACAATAGGTAGGTGGAAAGTTTTCTGTAAACAGTACCTAAGCCATGGTCACCCTATCACTTTACTCGAAACCACAGAATAAGAAATAGTACAATCGAAACAGTTTTTTATTATGAAAAGAAATATGATTTTGCCTCCTATCGGTAGTACTACATATTAACAGGTGTTTACAAAAAAAAAGAACTTGTTAATACTTAATTTCATCGATTGATAAACACGACATATTCCTACGCGATTTTGTACTACAAGCTCCTGAAATATAAAACTACGATTTTTGTTGTATTTTTAGAAGTTTCGACAAATTCAAATCTATGTTTTACAAAAAATTTCAGACCTCTGCGATGCTGTTTTAACAAGACATCAGCGATATGTTTGTCACCGTTTCGATGGCGCGGCCATAAGGTTTTTGCTTTAGCTATAAAGCAAAAAATCTTATAATATAAACCTAGGATTTTTTTCTATATTTTTACATTTTTTTTACAAATTCAATCCATCATTTACCTAAATTTCAGGTCTCTGTAACGCGTAGTTTTAAAGATCTCCGTGGCCGCGCGGTTCTTCGCGTTTGAATGACGCGGCCACATTCAAACCCTTATAACTTCTTAACCATAACTTTGACAAATTTATGGTTTTGGGAATCAACTTTTACAAATTTTTACATAATCTTAGCATGGTTTTTTTAAATTATCGTTATAGCCGCGCGGTTGAAACGCTCACGGTTTTTTAATACTGTTTACCTCTGCCCGGGTTAATATTTTGACATGTTTCATTTTCTTATTATTACTTTTCATCATAATGTCATTTTATATCAATTGAAATGAAAAATAAACAATATTTGGTAACATAAAATTTAAAATATGTACCCATGGACTTCATAAAAAAAGCTTTTATTTTATGTGTGAAACTGATTTGCATTAATATTTTGAATAAAAATATAGTAATTAACATTTGTATGTTATTGACAACTCTTGGTTTACCTCAGTTTTTTTAGAATCAAACATGGCAATCTGATATTTAGTTGGGATCAAATATGGATCTGCAATGGGCTTAACATCAAATACGGCCATCTTCAATGTTTAGAACCAAAACCGGAAATCTGAAAAAAAGATTTGTCACCTACTTCTTTGATGTTGACTTGACATCGTTTTTTGTGTATTTTCTAGTAGTATCAAATATCAATATTTAAATATACCTAAATGAATAATAATTATTTATTAAATACCAATAATTAAGTACAAATGTTTTTATTTAATTGTCACTATTAAGTCAAAATGTAGATATCCACTTTTGATTCTATAGGACTCACTTGATACTGTGACTGCAGAATATCATAAAACAGACTGATGTGACAGCAGGTTAAGTTATGTAGAGTGGTTGGTGCACCACCAACCCTAAAACCACAGTCCCATAGTTTTAAAAAATTATTAAGGTAATGGAACCAGTCTTGGACGGTGTAGGGGTACAGAGGGTAATGGGAGCGGTGTGACTAGAGACAAACCTATAGCTCGTATTCACTCGTTTGTTACTCGGACGCCTTCGGCCCGCTGCGATCGTGTTTCTCTGCGGCGCTAGACTCGCCAGTGCCATGTGTTGTGTGACGACGGACGCTTGTTGATTTTTCGGTCCGCCCTTATAAGAAATACGAAATTTCATCGGCCAGGTATGTATAAAGTTATACGTTTATTATAATCAAACCTGTTTTATTTTATAGCTAATGTTATCAATTTTGAGTATCTCTGCATATAATTTCGTTACAAGTTAGATTCAGTATATCGTTTTATTTAATTTCAACATGGTGGTAGTCGGGTAATCGGAGCTTATTAGGCTCTGATTACCCCTTTGTGGCTCCAATTGCCCCATACGATTTAGTAATAATGTTTTTTTTTTCAGATTTCAAAATGCCAAGGAAAAGGGAACGCACCACTACGAAAGCGTCTTGGACCGTTGAAACTTTAGAAAACGCAGTCGAAAAACTTCGGCGTGGTGGTACATCAGTATACAAGGTATCAAAAGAGACTGGAATACCCTACAGCACCTTAAAAAAGAGATTCAGGTTAGCTAAATTTAACGATACTAGCTACAAATGTCCTCCAAAACTAGGAAGGCCCTCTGTGTTCACTGTGGAACAAGAAGCCATTCTGGCTGATCATCTACAAAAAATCTATACTAATATAATAAAGCTGAAGAGTTTGTTTGTTTGTTTGTTTGAACGCGCTAATCTCCGAAACTACTGGTGCGATTTGAATAATTCTTTTTTTGTTGGATAGTCCATTTATCGAGGAAGGCTATAGGCTAAATAACATTACGCTATGACCAATAGGAGCAAAGACAGAGCGGTAAATGTGTAAAAAACGGGGAAAATTATTCATTTTTGAAGGCTTTCTTTGCGTGCGCTGCGAAAACGGTTCAAGATACACAAAAAATATGTATGAAAGAATTATTCCTCTATACATGATCTAAAAAAAAGTCCGCGACGGCATATGTCTATCTTTTAAGGTTTAGTCACAATGACCGTTTTTATGGTACCAAATTTGGTCGAAATAATTTGTTTAAGTTGTATCAACATAATAATATTAATCTTTATTCAAATATAAATATAAATATGTTGTTGGTTAAGAGTACTTCATTGTGAATAAAATTGTCTTTGACATAGCTTAATTTCAACAAAAAACTTCAAAGATTACAATGATAAATAACTCCGAAACAAAACCAACTCGCTCTCTGCGCTCACTGCGCTGGCCGGCGCGGCGGGAGAGAGGCGGTGCTTGCGGGCAAGCCGGGAGGGGGGCGCAGCTCTACGAGATACCATGCCGCGCGGCTCACTCGCGCGGTCGGCTCCCTACTGAACGGTTGAATACAGCGCTAATTTGTTTATGCGATATAATTATCATCGTAATATTACTTTTTAAACACAGTTTCATTTTGAGGTTGTTTTCTATATAGTAGGTACTTTATTTGTTTTAGGATAGTATTTAGTGAAACAATAATAACACTTTTTTGTTTTCATGTAGATTATTAATTAATAAGTATGTGTTTTTTAAAAGTATAGTATCGTTTGTTTTAAAAATAGTATTCAGTTTCTAATATTTTTTTGTGGTACATAATACCTGTAGGTACCTAAATAGGTATCGCCTACTTAATTATTCTTATTAGATTAGGGTTTAGTTTAACGTATTTAGTTTCTATTTTTTTTTCGCTTTAGGTAAAACCTGTAAATAGGTGTGGTCTACCTATTTATTCTCATTAGATTAGGGTTAAGTTTAAGTATAAAGTTTGTTAACTTATTTTCATTTTACGGATTTTCTTTTGACATAATCGTTAAAAATAAAAACAATTAGGTTCCTAATTATTAATCTTACGTTTCTTTTTTTTTACGAGTTACGCTTTAGTTAAGTTTTCATTTTCTACGTTCTTTCTTCATCACTATAATGCCGAGAAAAAGAACTCAGCTTTCTCGGCAGACTGCTACTGCAAAGCGGCTGCGAGTTTTGCGCAGCAATGAAACTGAGGATGAAAATATGCACAGGTTGGCTACACAACGAGCAATTACTGAACAAAACCGTGCAAGGGAATCAAGCGTTGAACGTTCGCAGCGTTTAGCGTCACAAAATTTCCGAACTTTGGCGAACCGGCAACGGGAATCGAGGGCTGATCGTTCTCAACGTTTGGCCTCACAGAATGCCCGAACTTTGGCTAACCGCGATCGGGAATCCAGTGCTGAACGTTCTCAACGTTTGGCCTCACAGAATTCCCGAACTTTGGCTAACCGTGATCGGGAATCAAGCGCTGAACGATCCCAACGATTAACACAGCAAAATGCCCGATCAACTAGGAATAGAACTCGCAGACAACATAATTTATTAAATGCTGCTTTTGCTTATGATTGTACCGTTGACTATTCTGAGCTAAATGATATTGATATTGGCAGAATGGATAAAATATGCAACTTATGCCAAGCAAAAAAATGGGCAGCTGAAACTCCTGGATTGTGTTGTATTGGTGGCAAAGTAAATATACCTATAATTCCGGAACCAACATCCGTTTTAAAGGAACTGATATCAGGCTCACATCCATCATCTAAGCATTTCTTAAATCACTCAAGACAATATAATACATTATTTCAGATGACTTCATTTGGTGCCAAAGAAATTCGTGAGGGAAACTTTATGCCCACTTTTAAAGTCCAAGGGCAAGTTTATCATTTAATCGGTGACTTACTTCCAGCTGTAGGGGCACAACCCGAATTCCTACAAATATATTTTGTTTCCCATGCAGATCAGGTATCCTTGCGCTCAAATTTAAACCCAAGCTTGCAAATCGATCTTATCGACGTTCTCCAAACATATCTTCATGATCATAATACGTATATTCAAAGTTTTAAGTACAATCTAGAAAATAGACCACCGAATGATTTAAAACTTATCATTCATGCTGATGTAAAACCTCCTAATGAGCATAGAGGTCGGTATAATGCGCCGGTAGTAGATGAAGTAGCTGTTCTTATGATAGATGAAGACAAAGGTCCCCGTGATATTGTATTGACTGCGAGAGATGGTCGACTTCAACGAGTTTCTGAAATTCATAGATCTTATGACCCGCTTCAATATCCCTTACTGTTTCCCTTTGGAAACGACGGATACTGTATTAATATTCCACAGCAGAATACTACGGCTACATCTAAAACTGTTTCATGTATGCAGTTTTATGCATTTAGATTCATGGTGAGAATAAATGACTTTAACAGTATACATTATTTTAAAGGATTATTCAACCAATATTGTGTTGATATGGCGGCAAAAATGATTTCTGAGAGGCTGAACTTCATCAAAAGAAATCAAAAAAAATTGAGAGCAGAAGATTACATTCATTTAAGAGATGCCGTCGTAAATGATGGACATTTAAACGCTTCTAATATTGGCCAGCACGTTATATTGCCGTCGTCATTTACAGGATCCCCCAGATTCATGAATGAAAAAAGTCAAGATGCCATGACATATGTCAGGAAATTTGGAAGACCTGACCTCTTCATTACATTTACATGTAACCCCGAATGGCCAGAAATAAAAAGTGAGTTATTGCCCAATCAACATTCTTATGATAGACACGATTTAATTTCTAGGGTATTTCATTTAAAACTCAAAAAAATGATAGACCTATTAACGAAGAAACATATTTTTGGCCCATCGAAAGCCTTTGTTTACAGTGTAGAATGGCAAAAAAGAGGTTTACCTCACGCCCATATTTTATTGTGGCTGGCTAACAAAGTTCAACCAGATTCTATAGATGCAATAATATCGGCTGAAATACCTGACATACAACAAGATCCGATTCTTCATAATATTGTCATAAAAAATATGATACATGGTCCTTGCGGATTTCATAATCCTGCATCACCATGTATGAAAGAAAACGTTTGTTCTAAAAAGTACCCGAGGCATTTTATTTCGGAAACACAAACCGGGGATGACGGTTATCCAACCTACAGACGCAGGTCTCCAGATAATGGTGGATTCACAGCTATAATTCGTGTAAAAGGTACAGAAATGAGCGTGGATAATCGTTGGGTGGTTCCCTATAATCCACTGCTGTCACGCATTTTCAATGCACACATTAACGTAGAGTTTTGTCAATCGGTCAAAGCTATTAAATACATCTGTAAGTATATTCATAAAGGTTCTGATCAAGCCACATTTTCGTTACAAAGTAATAACGACGAAGTAGAAAAATATCTAAATGGTCGCTATATAAGTTCCTCGGAGGCGTTTTGGAGAATTTTTCAATTTTCGATTCATGAACGTTTTCCGGCAGTAGTTCATTTAGCCGTTCATTTGGAAAATGGACAAAGAGTATATTTTTATAATAATGAAAATCTCCAAGATCGTGTGAACAATCCTTCATCAACGACACTTACAGCGTTCTTTGATCTCTGCAAAAGCGACGATTTTGCAAAAACCCTTTTATATCACGAAGCTCCCCAGTATTACGTTTGGCAAAGAAATTCATTTTCTAGAAGAAGACGCGGGCAAGATGTTGAGGGATATCCCGGTGTAAAAAAAGACACAACTTTAGGCCGTGTTTATAACATTCATCCAACTCAAACTGAATGTTTTTATTTAAGAATGTTACTGCAATATGTTCGCGGTCCAATGTCATTTCAACATCTACGAACCGTGAATGGTGTTATTTTCCAAACGTACCAAGGCGCTTGCAAGGAATTAGGTTTACTGGAGGGAGATGAACATTGGCAAAATACCATGTCCGATGCAATTATATCCGAGCCAGCTACAAAATTAAGAGAATTATTTACCACTATCCTTATATTTTGCCAACCATCTGACCCCTTAGAGTTATGGAATAAATTTCGTGATGCTCTATGTGAAGATATATTAAACAGAATGCGTAATGAGAATCAGGATATGACATTAGCATATAATGATGATATATACAATGATGGACTAATCATAATTGAAGATAAAATTCATGAGATTTCAGATAAATCCCTAACCGACTTTGGGCTTCCTGCAGCAAAAAGAAATAATTCGCTTCTGGACCCGTTAGAAGTAGCGTTGCGAAAACCATATAATTTAAATGATTTAAATGAATATATCACAGAAAATGAACCAAGATTAGTAAATGACCAGGTGACAACGTATAATTGTCTCATGAAAAGTGTTAGTTTTAATGAAGGAAAAATTTTCTTTTTGGATGCTCCCGGTGGGACCGGCAAGACGTTTATTACTAATCTTATATTGGCAAAAGTAAGGTCTCTAGGAAAGCTAGCCTTAGCAGTAGCGTCGTCAGGTATTGCTGCAACTTTATTAGCAGGTGGACGCACAGCTCATTCCACTTTTAAACTGCCCCTAACTGTGTCTTTAGAGAAAGATAGCGTGTGCTCTATACGCAAAAATGGACCTTTGGGAAAAGTTTTACAAGACGTCAGTCTAATAATCTGGGACGAATGTACCATGATACATAGAGCTCACGTAGAAGCTCTAGACAGAACTCTCCGAGATATTAGAAACTGTGATAAAATCATGGGTGGGATTACGGTTATGTTTGCTGGGGACTTTCGCCAAACCTTACCGGTAATAGTAAGGGGAACCAGAGCAGACATTGTGAAGGCTTGCCTTAAAAGTTCTCCATTATGGAAATTTGTAAATATTTTAAAATTATCTACAAATATGAGAGCACATTTGGGGGGAGGTAGTATAACTTTCCCGTCAAAATTACTTTCTGTAGGAGACGGGAAAATACCTCATTCTAATAATAAAATTGAAATTGATTGCGATTTAGGAGTAAAAGTGGGTAACATCGAGGAATTAATAACTAAGGTATACCCTGACATCAGCCAAATAGAAAACAAGGACCACCAATGGATGTGTCAAAGAGCAATATTGGCGGCAAGAAATAGTAACGTTGACGAAATAAATGATATAATTTTAAGTAAACTCCCAGGAGATATTGTAACCTACACATCCATTGATACCGTGATGGATCAAGAAGATGTAGTTAATTACCCACAGGAGTTCCTCAATTCCTTGAACCCAAGCGGCCTTCCCCCACATTCTCTTAATTTAAAAATAGGTGCCCCAATCATTTTACTAAGAAATCTCAAACCACCAAATTTATGCAACGGGACCCGACTTCAAGTAAAATTTCTGCGCAATAACGTCATCGTTGCAATAGTTTTGACTGGTCCAGCAGTTGGTCAAACAGTCCTCATACCCCGCATCCCAATGATACCCAACGACTTACCTTTCAATTTTAAAAGAATACAATTTCCGATTAAATTATCCTTCGCAGTCACAATAAATAAATCACAGGGGCAGACATTCAAACACGTGGGGATCGATTTACGCCAAGACTGTTTTTCGCACGGCCAGTTATACGTCGCCTTATCAAGATCAGGTTGTGGCGAAAATCAATATATTCTTCTGCCACAAGACAATAAAACAAAAAATGTAGTATATGCAGAAGTTCTATAATAATTTAATTTACTTAAAAAATTGTACAGATATAATTAGTTTGGAACTCGAAAAAAAAACATAGGTTTTATCCTAAAAATTCTGCGGAAACTCGACCATTCCGAAAATCCCGCAAGAACGGGAACTATGTGGGAAAAACCAAAAATCTGCCGGAAGTCACTATTCCACGCGGACGAAGTCGCGGGCAAAAGCTAGTGTCAAATAAATTTTATGGACTGACGAGGGCTCAGTTTTGTAAGGTATGTTACGCCATGGCTGAAAAAATTGGAGTTGCAGATCGATTTAATGAAACCAAAAAGTCTGCAGGCAGAGACTTTCTAAATGGCTTTTTCCAACGACATCCTAATCTAAGTATTAGAAAGCCAGAAGCGACAAGCATTAATAGGATACTTGGGTTCAATAAAGCTGAAGTGGATCGGTTCTTTGAAAATCTGGAAAATGTCATGACAAAATACCACTTCCCGCCGTCTCATATTTACAATATGGACGAGACTGGCGTAACGACAGTGCAGGAAACCGAAAAAATTATAGCGCCTAAGGGACAAAAACGTGTAGGAACAGTCACATCTTGGGAAAAAGGTAAAAACGTCACGGCTATCTGTGCTATGAGTGCTTCAGGGTCCTTCATTCCGCCTCTATTTATTTTCCCTCGACAGCGTCACTCACCGCAACTAGAAAAAGATGGTCCTCCAGGAGCTGTTTACACATGTTCTCATAATGGTTGGACAAACGAAAGCATATTCATTAAATGGCTGCGACATTTTATTGAGTACTCAAAACCCGCTGCTGAACAACCTGTTCTACTGATTATGGACAATCACAACAGTCATTGTCACAGTCATCACATCGGTTACAGCCTCTGGATGTAACCTTTTTTGGGCCGTTCAAAAGAGCCTACAACAAGGAATGCGACATGTTTATGAAATTCAGGAATATGGTAAAAATTACACCCTACGATATTGCAGGATTGTTCAACAAAGCTTATGCCAGAGTAGCAAGCTTAGACAAAGGGATCTCTGGCTTTAAAGCCACAGGAATATATCCCATGAATCCTGCTATTTTTTCAGAAGACGATTTTGTTGCTGTGGATGGAGATCAGAGCCAAGTTAATGAGCAAGCAAGCTCAGATGTTGTTGTTCAGTTTCAAAGACCCACTTCTCAACGGCTAGTTACTGGAAACTCTGACCCACTTCCGTGTACATCTCGTGATATTGGCCACTTCGAACTGCTTCCATCTACATCTCGTGGTACTGGCAACTATGAACCACTTCCATCTACATCTCGTGGTATTCAACAGGAGCTGGAAATGCCTAGCTCTGTCCTGGTCGAATACACGCAAAATGTTGAAAAAGAGCAGTTACCTGATATTTACCATGCTGTAAGTCCATCAATATTAAGTGAGCTACAAGAAGAGGCATCTATAGCAAATATTACACCAAACTTTTCAACAAACACAAACCCTTCTATAATCCCGTTTTCGTTGAATGATAAAACTGCCCCCGAGCTAACTCCTGCCAATACTTCCACGACCTTGTCCACAACAAACGACGTTCAAGAACAGTCACTTTGTACAGATCCAACCATATCAAATGATTTTGCGAAAGTTCTATCAGTTGTGAGTCCACTACCTAACATATCTAACAAAAATAAGACCTTGCGAAAACAACATTCAGTAATTTTATCTAGCACGCCAATGAAAACAGTATTTGAAGAGAAAGAGAAGAAACGTCTAGAGAAAAAATGTAAAACTAAAATCATTGCTAAGAAGAAAGGAGAAACCAGCAAAAAAGAAAGAATATGTACCGCAGGAAAAGGAAAAAAACGAAAGGACGCAACCAACAAAAACGAGAAAGTTAAAAGAATAAAAAAGAAACTTTTTGAGGATGAAACTGACACGTCTGAAGAAGAAAACCTTGAGAATATTTGTGATGATGAATCAGAATATTCAGAAGAAGAGACATTGTGTGCTATTTGCTGTGACTCAGGAAAAGATAACGAAATGTGGTACCGTTGCAGAGGTTGCGGTAATTGGGCACACAAAGAATGTTCTGGTTCTGACAGCCCGGTTGATTATATTTACATTTTTTGCTTGGATCCTTAAAGATAATTGTTATAAGGTTACATTTATATTATAATTTATATGATCAAGTCAGATTTAAGACTGAAAACGAAATTTTTGAGGCTGATTTAATAATTAAGTAGCTCCCATTACACATATGGGAATTTATAGGCTCTCATTTCCCGCAAAGTCGGGTAATGAGAGCGATTCTGTTTTTTTCTTTAAAGTTTATCTGTGGTTAAACGCCTAATAATGTAACGTTAACGCTATTATTAAATGATAGTCAAATGAGTAAGGATTTAGTTTTTTAATAAAAAGTTCTTAAGTATCCATAAATTTGACTTTTATTGAACTTTTTCCTTAGTAGGCTCCAATTTCCCCCTTCTCCCCTACCAATAATGGACATATTGAAACCCAGATGCTAAAAATAACCAAACCCTAACTTTTATTTTACCATGGCAACATTTTTTATGAACTTTATGGATATCCGAACAAGTTTTTTTCATTTTGACATTTGAAAGCCATATTGATCCGACATTATCTACGGTCACGTGAGTGCAACTGAAAACAGTTTAAAAAAATCGTTTTTTAGAATCTTAATGCAGGTGGGTTACTATATTGATAATTTCAAAACTTTACATTATATTGTGAATGTTTGTTGATTTATTTAATATTCATGATTAATCGGACATGATAAGTTTGGAGGTCCAAATTCGTGTGGAAGAAACGCCCGGATGTCACCATTGTGTAGACCACCACGACGCACACGTAAGGGAACGGTCTTCTTCACGCCCCAGCCGCCGGGATCCTGACTCCGATTTCCAACTACTGTAGGCGTGGTGATGCGGACGGCGAGCAATGGGTAGCTCTCCGTCCGGCCGTCCGGTAATCGTCCATACCGAGCTCGAGTCGTCGACATCGCGTAGTGTTCCACGTGCGCCTTGAGGAGATGTCAGCAAAACCGTAGGGGCCCTGGATCGAAGGCAAAAAAGGAACAGGAGTGGGTTTCCTTGTCAGTAAGTCTGAAACGCCTTCCCGCTACGCCCAGGAGCGGGAGAAGTCATTGACTGATTTCCCACTCATAAAAAAAGCACTCGGCTCCATAACGTTTTCTGATTTGTTCTTATATTAAGGCAGTTCTAGGATGGTCTCGAAGATCGACTGGACGACTCTTCCCCAAGTTTCTTTTGACAGCTCAGTAATTCCCTTTAGCGAGAAAGTTAAGAACTTGGGGATATTCATCGACAAGAATTTCTCTTGGACTGCCCAACTACAAGAAGTTAGCCGCAAGTTATTTGCATCTGCTGGATCGTTGAGACGACTGCGTAATTTTCTGCCGACTGCCACCAGGATTACGCTTGCACAATCTCTTCTTCTACCCATCCTTGATTATGCCGATGCTAGCTATCTTGACCTCTCTGAAGTACAACTGGATAAACTTGAGCGACTTCAAAACTTTTGTATAAGGTTCATATTCGGTTTGCGTAAATATGACCATGTTTCTGAATTCCGCGTTAAACTCAAGTGGTTGCCAATTCGCCTTCGCCGTAATGCTCATATTCTTTCCCTCTTGTATAATGTGCTCTTTTTCCCTTCTACCCCTCGTTACCTCAAAGAACGGTTCCAATTTCTTTGCGACTCTCACATGAAAGTTCTTAGGTCCTCAGACAACTTAAAACTTAAAATGCCAATGCATTCGACTACTTTCCTGGATAAATCTTTTACTGTCCAGGCCGCTCGTCTATGGAATGTAATGCCTGTGGCAATAAAGCGTGCGCAAACACTGCCTGTATTCAAAAAGCTTGTGAAGGATCATTACTTGGCACTGCGATCATGCCTTCGTTTCATCACTTATTCCCTTGCTTAAATAGTTATATTTTGTATGTATGTATATGTGTATCTACTTTAGTATTAAGTATCTATTAAGTTTTTGTTTACTTTTATATTTGCACCAAGTGCAACCCCATTTTGTGTCCAGGCAATTTCTGTCCATTCTGGGTTGCCTGGAAGAAATCGCCGAGTGCGATAAGGCCGCCAATTGTATGTTTTTTTTTTGTATTAAAATATCAGTTTGTAAATTTGTAATCTTGGTATGCAATAAAGTATATATAAATAAATAAATATATGTTGAGATATCGACACGGTAATGAAATTTCCAAAAAACGCATTACTAGTCTGTATATTCACTAACGATTCCCCAAAGTATTCGGCAAAAATAAAGCAAATAATGAACATACCTAATTTTACTAACAATATTGTAATACGCTCACATACACACACACAGCTGCGCCAGTCGCTCACTTGTTGTTGTTAAACAGAGACAGCTAGCTATATTCCGCGATACGCGGTAACTTGCAGTTGCAAGCGCCGAGCCGAGCCGAGCTCTTAACAGTATTAATTACTGCCAATGCTGCAGGAGTTATAGCTCCGCCTATGGTATTGTATCCCTATGAAAGAAAACCGACACTCACTGTCATAAGTGTGCCTAGTGGATGGGGCATAAGGCGGAAACAGGATGGATGTGTGCAAAAACATTCTACGAATTTATCACCAATGTTTTTAACCCATGGCTTATACAAAAAGAGATACCAAAACCGGTATTTTTTTTCTTGATTGGCATAAGTCCCACATGTCTTTGCACCTTGCAAACTTTTGCAGAGATAATGGCATAGAGTTAATTGCACTTTTCCCCAATTCCACTCACTTACCTAATCCAACCGATGGACGTGGCGGTCTTTCGGCCACTCAAAATTTCCTGGAGAGTTCAGGTTATGAAATGGAAGTCTGAAAATCCAGGCGCACGTTTGAAAAAGGAAGATTTCGCGCAAAATTTGCAAGAAGCTTTAAAAAGTATTTGCCCTGAAACCATACAAAACGGTTTTCGTAAAAGTGGCCTTTACCCATTTAGTTCGGAATATGTGGATATGACCAAAATTGGTTCCCGATATCGCACTCTCAGATCTCAACCACTCCAGACAGAAGATATGATAAAAAAAAAAACAATTTATGCAAACTTTAGAAGCAGAGATACAGAAAGTGTTTTCATCTGAAAAAATTACTCTTTTCAACAAACTGTATTTCATGCCTAGAAATGAAGTAGATAATCTGCCTGACGAAGATATGGGCTAAAACCAAAAACATTTTGACTGAAACACTTCCAATTTCAACAGATAATGACAATATGACGTGCAAACAGCCATCCCAGACAATTGAAACGAATATGATCTGACAACATCTGTTGTATCAAATGATTTGCCACAAGTTACAGCGGAATATGACCTTACAACATCCCTTCTATCAAAAGATTTACCACAAATTACAGCGGAATATGACCTGACAACATCCATTCTATCAAAAGATTAACCACAAATTACAGCGGATTATGACCTGACAACAACCGTTGTACTAAAAGATTTCCCATAAATTACAGATGATTCTAACGCGGCTACGGCTACATCTACAAGAACACCAGATTTATAAACAATATCTACACCACCGCTTAAAACTCATGAAACCCCCAGTGTGCCGCCTACTACTGATGATTCCAACGCGTTTGCTGTCACAACCACGTCCAGTACTCCGCTTAAAACAAATTTAACTTCCAATTTATCCACATCTACAACTACGCCAATTGGTGATGTTCCGTCACCTTTTAAACGAGCCTTGTACTGGCCCGAACCAGAGACTAAAAAACGCCGTATCAAGGAACGACTGCCATCGGCTATCACCAGTGACCCCTACATGGAATATGTAGAAAAAAAGAAAATGAAAAGAAACTAAAGATAGAAGAAAAAGAAAAACGTGCAAAAGAAAGAAAAGAAAAACAGTTATTACGAGAAAAACTAAAGCAAGAAAAGAAAATAAATAAGGAAAGTAAGAGATGCAAAGCAAAGACCAAAACAGCAAAGTCAACAAAGAGGAAACAAATATCAAGTTCATCATCGGAGGAAAATAACACTGATGTTGAATATCAAGATAGTGAATATGATTTAGAAGAAGACCTGTCTGAATCTGGATCTGAAGAAGATAAGATATCTTTGAAAACATTAGCACTGTCACAGAAGAGGGAAACGAAAAGCAAGTACGTAATAATAAGGTATGAAGGAGAATATTTTCCTGGCATTATTAAGAGCGTTCACTCGAAATTACGAGCTATTTGGCCAAAAACCATGATTTTCAAACTCGTTTATATCCATTAATGATAAATTGTACAAACATGTGATTTACCAATAACATTAGGAAATATTCTTGTCTAAATAGTTAAGTAGGATTTTATTTAAATTAATAGCACATTTGTGAACTATATTCACATATGTAAATATAGTTTTTGAAATTTCACTTTCAGAGGCAATTTCGAAGCTTGACAACTTCTACAGTTCTAATAGTATTAATAAACAAAAAATACGAAACAGTGACTAGAATCCTTGACAAAATAGTTATAGAAAAAGATTTATTATTATTTTAATTTTCTAAATTAGTAAACTAAATGTTTACTAATTTAGAAAATTAAAATAAAAACATTGTAAAATTACAAGGAATTATGGGTAAATAAAGTGATGATTTGCACTGATTTAACTTAATTTTATCATTATAATAATTGCTTATTCTAATAGAAGAACATGTGTTTCAAAACTTACTATATAAAATTTGAATAAAAATAGCTTTGTCAATTTTTAATAAATATCACAAATACCGGCGCGCGAGCGTGATGATGAATTTTGTTGGGCGACTGAATTTGCGACGCTCGTGCGCCGATATTTATGGTCCTTTTAAAATATCTGTTAAAAATTGACAAAGCTATTTTAATTCAAACTTTATATAGTAAGTTTTAAAACACATGTTTTTCTATTAGATTATGCTATTAATATAATGATAAAATTAAGTTAAATCAGTGCAAATCATCATTTTATTTACCCATAATTTCTTAATAATTTGACAACGTTTTTATTTAAATTTTCTTAATTAGTAAACTAAATCAATGAAACTTTTTCTATAACTATTTTGTTAAGGATTCTAGTCACTGTTTCGTATTTTTTGTTTATAAATACTATTAGAACTGTAGAAGTTGTCAAGCTTCGAAATTGCCTCTGAAAGTAAAATTTCAAAACCTCTATTTACATATGTGAATATAGTTCACAAGCGTGCTATTAATTTTAATAAAATCCTACTTAACTATTTAGACAAGAATATTTCCTAATGTTATTGGTAAATCACATGTTTGTACAATATATCATTAATGGATATAAACGGGTTTGAAAATCATGGTTTTTGGCCAAATACCGCGTAATTTCAAGTGAACGCTCTTAAGAAAGCTGAGGGTAAACAATATGAAATAGGTACAATGGTGTTATCAAAAGGTAATACATTTCGTTGGCCAGAAACCCCAGACCAAATATGGTACAATGAGAAAGTTATTAAAGAGCCAGTACAAATAATGTGAATTTTATAAAGTAGGAGAAATGAACAAATATTTACCGCTTCTTATAATTATGAATATTTTATATAATAATAGGTATTAATGTAAGATCTCAAAACAAATGTGATTTGTAAAACTGTAGTTTTGTAAGTAATGTTGATTTTTTATTTTGTTTTTTATATTAATGTAAGATCTCAAAACAAATGCGGTTTGTAAGACTGTAGTTTTGTGAGTAATGTTGATTTTTTATTTTGTTTTTACTTATAGAAGTTTATACCATGCCAAAAAAATACCATGTTTAAGATTTTGATATGTACGAACATATTTTTGATGTTATTATTTGAGTATGGATGCATAAAAATTGTTAAGAAAATGTTCAACACTAGGTGTCCAAGACTAGATACTATTTATGAATGGGTGTCCATTATAAGAATTTAACTGTTCATAATAGATCCTCGATAAGGAGTCTTGCATTTTTAAAATTCTCATAAGTGAACCCTGGTGGAACTTACTGTGCCAAATATATCGATTATAAAAAGCATGTTTTATTTACAGATATAACCTTTTCTTCCAATACCAAAAGAATAGAAGCAATAAATGCAAATAAACACCGATTTCATTCTTAAACCGTCCATGATTGGTTCCTCTACAGTATGATGTTAAGAAAAACAAGACAAGTATATCGCGGGTCTCAAACCATAGGGGCGTATATGCAAAAATGTGATTTTTCGTTTTTAATGCCATTTAATTCTACTATAAGCAATACACTAACTGGATTTTTCTTGTAATTTTATATTTATTACTTTTTGCATAAATTACAAAATATTATTTGCCGTAAGCTAGATAGTCCACAATTATTTTTAGACCAAATAGCCGTATAATTGACGTAAAAGCAATATTATTGCTTATTGGGGCAGTTTTGACATGCCATAGAGACGTACGCACGTACAAATTTTAATTTTATTGTGATCTAAGAATATTATGTCGGACCATAAAGGCGTATGAACATACGACTGTTTATTTTACTTTAACCTGAAATCATTAGGTCAAGCCATAAAGGCGTATGAACATACGACTGTTTTTTATACGATATATAAGACGTATACGCATACGATCATCTAAATTAACATGAACCTAACGACATTTAGTCATTAATGCAGGCCTATTCATATTTTAGTATTGCTGTCTCAAGATTTCGTCGATACGTAGATGTATAGCCATGTCAACAACACTGGAAACAATCATTCTGCAGTGAGTTGCCATAGCGAGTAGATGTAATTTTAATGCGTGGAATAATTGCGGTGAATTTACTGTTAATAATGAATCGTAGAGACAATATCTTGCGTTTAGCACTAAACAGTGATAATGTGTTAATCAATAATGGTACCTAAGTAATTTTGATTATACCTTATTTCTTTAAAATAATCTTATTTCAAAGACAGTTTTTAAATACCTACACTGCTCATTTTCAGATTAGGTTGTTTTTTTTTTGTTTATTATGATGAATTATTCTTGTTATTATAACAATAACGTAAATAATACTGATGTAAGGTGTTTTACGATTGTTTGTGTTGAACAGGTAGGTATCTTTAGCGTGTGTAGGTAACGGCGGTATTTGTAAATGTTAAATTGAATAAGTGTAGGTATCTACCTATTACGAACGTATTACTGACTGCGATTATTTAATTGTTACTGGACAGAAAAAATGGCAATAATAATAAGGTTTTTATGACCTGCATTATATTTGATTTTTACTTTTTCTCTAACATTTTTTTTTAATTACAGGGTCTCGGACAATGAATTACAAGGAGTTACCATTTCCAGTCGAAGAACCAATTCGAATTTTGCCTTCATCGTCTGTACCAGGGATTCACCTCTAATGGTTGAGCAACAAGTGGTAATTGTTGAAATGGAAAACTTAGGCTTTACTGGCATTTCTGCGATAGTAGTAACAAAGATATTTCATTAGCCTCGCATTTGTCACCAATGTCAGTATTTAATATACCCAACGATATACCTTTTGAAGAACCTGAATGTGCTTCAATTCAAAGTAAACAGGAGCTTACACAACTTTTTACTCAAATCCCTTCTGTGCAACCTAAGTCAAGTCCTAGCATATTATTAGAGACGCCGACCTCTGCATCCGAAATTAATGATAAAAGACTTTGATGACGACGATGATTCTGTTGCAGACCCTAATTATGTTCCTTCAGATATTGAAAGTCAGCCATCCCCAATGTCACCAACTACACCATTATCTAATCAACCTCAGGTAAAAAATACAAATAACCCACAACAACCTTTTGAAATAGAAGAGTCAGTATCAGTAAACAACATCAGTCAAGGTTCACAAGAAGAGGCTGATTCCCCTTTAGCAAAAAGAAATAAAAGAAAGTTACCAGAGCTGTGGAAAAAAAAACAAAGGAAATTTAAAAGGAACAGTGGCGCTGCATATACGTCGGCACTAGGTAAGAATAGACCTGCAAAAAAAAGCAGCAGTGAACCATGCGAATCTCAAAAACAATGTCACTTAAAGTTTAACGGTGAAACAAGACAAAAGCTTTTTGATTCTTTCTGGAGTTTAGGAGGTATTGATAGACAAAGGGATTTTTTGTCCAAAAACGTAACCGCAACTGAAGCTACAGGATCACGAGTTATACAATCTAGAAGAAAGTTTACACTGCAATACACTTTTAAGGTTAATTTTGATACCGTTGTAGTATGTCAACCTTTTTTTTAAAAACATTAGATATAAGCGATAAAATGGTTCGCACTGCTATAGAAAAAGCACGCAGAGGAGTTTGTGAAATTATTTCACCGGATAAACGAGGGCGACATGTACCATCAAATAAATACGAGGATATTAAAATTCAATTTGCGAAAGATCATACTGATATGTTTCCAGCAGTACCATCACACTGGTGTCGTAAAGATACAAAAAAATATATGTAGAGCCTACTTTAAATAGAGAAAAACTTTATCAGTTGTATAAAGAACATTGCATGGAGAATAACAGCGTTCCTATTTGCAAGACTTCATACAAAGAATTAATTCTGGAAAAGAATATCGATTTTCACAAGCTGAGAAAATACCAATGTTGGTGTCATAAATTTGAGCAGTTATCCGAAGAAGAACAGAAAGAAAAACAGGAGGAATATGAAGAACATGTTAATAGGAAAGAATATGCCAAAGAAGAAAAGAAGACTGATAAATTAAAAGCAATGGTTGACTCTACTGTTCATGTATGTACTTTTGATTTCGAAGCAGTATTATATTGTCCATTAGTTTTGGGTAAACCTGTCTTTTATAAAAGGAAATTGGGCTGTATGAATTTCACAATTCATAATGCAGTGACTAAACAGGGTTACTGTTACTTTTGGCCAGAATACGAGGGGAACCGAGGGGCAAATGAAGTCTCAACATGTCTATATACATATATTACCAAGCTTATCAATGTGGAACACCTGATTCTTTATTCTGATTGCTGCCCAGGACAAAACCGAAATTCAGTGGTTGCTACAATGCTAAGATATGTAATGATGTCTTCAGAAAATAATGTAAAGATTATTGATTACAAGTTTCTAGAACCAGGCCATACCCACATGAAATGTGATAACATGCATTCTACAATAGAACGAGCTTCAGAATACGCAAAAATCTATATTCCCGAAGACTGGCTAAATGTGATACGATTGGCACGGAAAGACAATCCATACATGGTTGAGGTATTGGACCATTCAAAATTTAAGGACTTTAAGGCAATGCGAAGTATCTCTATTGGTAACACAATAAAAGCCATGGATGGCACACTTTTAAAATGGGCAAACGTCAGATGGATACAGGTAAGGAAAGATGTCCCAAATTCACTTTTCTTCAAATTTGACTACTGGGAAGAATTTAAAGAGGTGAGGTTTAGCAGAATAGTAACGCGGTCGGATATTTCCTCTTCTATGGATACAAATCTGTATTCAGAGCCACTTTCACTAAAACAAGCTAAATATAAAGATCTCATGGCTATGTGCAGGGATGGAACTATTCCAAAGAATTACCATAGCTATTACGAAAATTTACCGGTAGTAGAAAACGAAAATTCGGACACAGGAGCTACAAATGACGACGACGACTTAACCCTAGCTGCAACAAGAGCATCTTATATACGACGCCGTCCTAGAAACAGAAAGTAATTGTTGTTTTAGAGAATTTATTGTACTTGATTTTATGACTGAAGAAACTCAGGGCTGATTTTTTGGTCAGATAACTTTTAATTAAGGAGTAAAAACGACGTTTCGTCAAGTTTTGTATAGATTACTATTGATAAATCAGCCCTGAGTTTTTTTTAAGGTATTCGATTTTATTTTTATAAAGATCTCAGGTGTAAAGCCTTTTTTAAGTTTCAAATAATTTTAATAAAAATTCTAAACATGTTTTAATTTTTTTTTAAGTTTTTTTTTTTAAGATTAAGCTGTTTTGTTTCAGCTGAATTTCAAATGTTTATGATTTAAAAGTCATTTAAAACAATTATGTTCAAATTTATGAATACATTTTATTTTTATAATGCTTATTTTTGTTTTCACATCCGAAAATATTGTGTAATTACATACTAATCATTTCTTTTTTTTATTGTAGAACAAAACTAGTTTATACTTCCTCTTTGAGTTAAAACGCCTCTCAATATTAATGACAAGCTAGACAGGCGTATGATTTCTTGAAATTACGTAAATAATGTTAATTTGGATGGGTTCTCGTTCTTAAATTGCAATATTTTAAGTTACCAATTAAGTAATAATAAATATTGGTATAAATATTCACAATTTGAGGAAAAGTGTTTTACGTCCATAAATTTCATATATTTTAAGTAGTATTTTGACGAAGTTTTACTGTACAGTTGCCATGCTATATATACGTATCAACCAAGCACTAGTATTACACAGGAAATACCTTAAAATTAAGAATACTATATTAATTATAGTATAAATATATGGCTACATGCAAAAAAACAACGAGCTGGCTCAATCACAGGAAAAGTTATTAAGTTTTTTACAACACACTTGCTCAGAAAGTGACTCTTATTGCACTGCACTTAGGTATATAATGGCACTCGTTACCAACCTGTGACATTTTGATTACCATTACGCACTAGTGCTATAATGTAGTTAAAACCTTTTTGTTCAACCTCTTTATTCGCAAAACAAATTTTGAATTCCAATTAAATTCCCGTTCAATAGTACCTATATAAATTAGTGTCTTACTAACTTATAATATTTCATCCAATTTACAAGTTAAAATGGACAAATTTATCTTGTACAAACGATTTATTTAATAAAAAATATTTAGTAAAAAAAAGTCGTAGGGGGAGGGGGGGCACATTGATTCACGGGGCACATTGGTACAGTATCTATATCTCAAAACCGATAAACGCTACACAGTCCGGCACATCACTAGAATGCTCAAGGACATTCACAAGAATGACAGTTGTAACACCGCTCGCCGCCAGTTTGCCGTTGGGCCTCAACGGTCACTAACGTGTTGGAAGTGGCGTGCGCCGCTGCCTACAAAAAAAAGACGTCAAATGTAATTGTGTCTCAGGAGGATACTCTTAGTTGTTTTTGTTATTATTTGTTACTAAAGGTAAGTAAATATAGTTATTATTGTATTTTAAAATGTTTTTGATTGCAAGATTATTATATATTTGATAAAATTAATTGTTTGTGGAAAAAGTCCTTTGGGGCACTTTGATACGGTAATGAGCGGGGTACAATGATACGTATGAATCTGCCCCTCTAGTGTATTAAAGTGCCCCGTCAAAAATAATAGTTTATTTTATTGTTTTTTTTTCTTTTTTTCAGAAAATGGTGCGCACGTACAAACCCAAAACTGATAGAAAAAATATCAATGAAGAAAACATTGAAGATGCAATACGTGAAGTATTGTCAAAGACTTTATCTATACGCAAAGCAGCCGACAAATATGGCATCAAAACTGCAACCCTACAACATCGCATAGAAAAAGCCAGAAAATCATTTGAAGCTACCAGAACATTATCTATAAATGAAGTATCCTCTTCATTACAAGCAGAATCTTCTTTATCACAAGCAGGTCCATCTTCACCACAAATAGCACCATCTATGGAGATGGCACAAATAGCATCATCTTCAGCACACACTACTACTGCAGCTTTATCATCACACACTGCTACAGCTACTTCATCAAACATCTATGGTTCCAAGTAGTGTTGCCCAAATTCAGTCTTGGTCTTGCAGTCTTGGTCTTGTTCTTGCGTTTTTGCAAGACCAAGACCAAGAACAAGACCGCGTATTTTTAGCAAGACCAAGACCAAGACTGACCGTGCAAGACTTGAGCAAGAACAAGACATAGCCTGCAAGACTCTTGCGTCTTGCAGCTAGGACTTAGCGCTATTTCACTGAGTAGTTAGGTGTAACAGTTCGGTGTATAGGTAGGTACGCTTAGGAATTCTATGAGACGCAAAAAACTGTATCAAAGAATATGAAAAACTGGACCTATGCGCATTACGACTAATACCATAAACATAGCGAATAAAAAAATATCTATTAAAATCAAACTGAGTGCATGCATAGTTATGTTTTAACCATCGGCACTTTGATAATGCGGCATCAAAGGTTTTGTACTTACTTCTCAAAGAAATTTGCCGCTTTTCGGAAGTACATGGTTATGATACACGCGCCGGCAGCTTCTTTTGAAATCTAAAACAATCGTTGCCGCCACGCCGAAATCATAACATTTGACACTATTTGATTGCCGCCATAGGGCGTAGGTATACTCATGCAAAATAATTTCCTAGTAGAGTACCTACATGTGTTCCAAAGAATAAATAAGTTTCAGAGTGCTTAGAATGAAAATGAATACATTATACTGATCACGCAAGTAGTATTATGATTAGGATAAAATGGTAAGGATAGGTAGTAGATGTCATATTAATTCATTCTAGTAAGTATATATTATAATATTGATTACTTATATGGTTTTAAACTAATTACTTAGGTACTATTATTGTACATTTAGTCATTATATTTCTTAAGTTTTTACAAGAAAAAATAGCAAAAAAGTGTTCAAATATCACCCGTTTAATAAATATTGTAGCCACTTTTAAATATACTTGAAACGTGTAAAAAAATTCTACAAAACTAATAAAATAATATAAAAAGCGTAGGTACTTACCTACTAATAAAATAAAAAGCCTGCGATAAGAGTTTTGTATTACTTACCAGCCCGAATATCTCTGAGAGAGATGATGAGAGTAAGTATTTACTAGCTGTGCCCGCGACTTCGTCCACGAGGAATAGTAACTTTGGAGGTATAGTGACGTTCAGGACTTATTTATTTATTTTAAAACTTCTGTCATCAAACATACAAACGAACTCTTCAGCTTTATAATATTAGTATAGATGTACGCCAAAACATTCACTTATATGTAAAGAATAGTGATTGGCACTAATTCTATTTTATTCACGCGTCGCGTCTGTACAAGTAGGTAATATTTAGTGTGTGTTTGTACGCCGCACGCGGCATTGTTTGATTTGCGGCGGCATCCTTTTCATAGAGCCGGCACGTGGCGAGGCGGCGCGGTAAAAAGCAAGGAAACGTACTATAAATAAAAGAATTATTTTAATTCCAGTCATTTCCAATTGAGCTGTGCTTCGAGTCTAACTTAATAATTGTTTTTACTAATTCTCGTTGTTTTCTAAAAACGTATCACGTGTACAATTTAATATGAGTGACGAAGATTCAAATTATTCTAGTCCGAGTAACGAGAGTTTGAGTCACAGATCTAAAAGACCCAAAAGCAAATTTGAGGAGTTTTTCGAAATAATTCATGCATCCCAAACTGCCTTCTGTAAATTGTGCCAACATAAAAAGATTGAAATAAAAATGAAAAACAGAAACACTTCAGGCTTAAGGAAACATCTAATATCTTTCCACAAAAAGGAATCAGAAATATTTCTTCCTGTTAAACCAAAATTAAGTGGAGATATCACAAGCTTTTTAGTAACCGCTGGAAGAAGTGGACAGGTAAGAATATTTTTTTAACAGTTAAAAGAATTTTAACTCCGCGTAGCTATTCATGCGATACTTTCAAAAACGCCATTAACTTACGTAAGTATTTTTGAGTTAGTGGTGTTTTCACAGTTTTCATCTAGGGGTGCGACATATTAAGTATGTAATTATCGTCTTAAATATTTTTTATAAACACCCATATTTTCATTTAATCGGCCAGTAACAACTAAGTACTTTATTTTGGTAAATTACAGTACAGTGCAACCTTAATATAACAAATATCAATTTAACGATTTTCTCGATTTAACAACAACAAACCTCCTCCTCTTATACGCTCAAACCTAGTATATTTTAAATAATAACACAAGATTTATTGTTTTGTTTCAGTCGGAAAACAGCAGTGACAACATCACGACAGCTACAGTTGATTGGGTGGTGAAAAAATATCTTCCCTTCTCATTTTTCGATGACGAAGCTACACAAGTATATTTTCGACGTATTTGCCCTAATATGGTGTTTCCTAAAAGGTCTACACTTAGAAGGAAAGTCAAAGAGCGATTTGAAGAGCTCCAATTGAATCTCAAGGAACGACTTCAACAATTATCATCTAAAATGTCTTTTACCATTGATGGGTGGACGTCAATTGCTGGTAGGAGTTACTACGGGGTTACTATTCATTATATAGACAACGAATGGAAGTATCAATCTGTAGTTCTTGATTTTATACCATCACGCGGTCGACATACTGGGGAAGATATTGCAACGATTTTCCATGAATGTTTATTGGAATATGGCATAATTGATAAAATACAAGGTATCACGGTCGACAACGCAACTGCAAATACCAAATTTATGTATGAACTGGGCAAACAGCTGCCGCCACACTTTGATTCAGACAATCAACATTTCCGGTGCTTTGCTCACATTTTAAACCTTGGTGTACAAGATTTATTAAAGACCTTAGCATTACACTGTGAGTCTGACACTAACGCGCAAGATCAGCAGTACGAAGACTATGCAGACGAAACTGAGGATGAGGAAGATGAAGAATCTGCACCAAATATTGCTGACTCGCGTACATCTGTAACAAAGTTACGCAGTATTTCCAGTAAAATAAAAAGAAGTGAGATAGTGAAGAAGAAGTTTCAGTCTGCTTGTGAAGCAGCTGGCGTGCCATCAAATCTAAATGCCATTCTTGACTGTCCAACGAGATGGAATTCCACACATGATATGATTGGATTTGGTTTAAAAGTGAGAGTGGGCATTGACATATTGTGCAATTCTGTCACCGAATTAAATGATTTTCAAATCACAGCTAATGAATGGCAGGTACTCGAAAAATTACATAAATTTCTAATAAACTTTAAACTTTTAAGTACAAAACTTGGTGGAGACAAATATGTTACATTACCGCTAGTCATTGTATCATTCAATCTCTTGCTAGATAAAATTGAATCCATGGTAAAACAGTTAGATGAGAAACCTAATCGATCTGAAGTGGATGAAAGGCTCATTCTAGCTTTCCAAGCAGCTCGAGACAAAATGCTTAAACATTACAAGAAGAGCAACTGGATTTATTGTACTTCTTTAATTTTAGACCCAAGGCATAAGGCTCAGACTTTTGACCTGACAATGTGGGGGAAGCAACTTAAAACAGAAAGTCTGCGCAAGTTCAATGAACTTTATGAAGAATATAAAAGTCTACACTCACTGAACAAATCTCTGGAATTACCAGAAAAAGAAAATAAAGTATGTAACGAAGATGAAGACGTAATAGACTTTGATAAACTCTATGAATGTCCCTCGACGTCATCTGGATCTTGTCTTCAAGGCTTAGTGATAGACGAGTTGGAGGAGTACCTGAGAAAACCAAGAACTGCCAGCTCGGAAGACATTTTAGATTGGTGGAGGACGCATGAGACAGAGTATCCGATTTTATCGAAAATGGCCCGTGATTTTCTCTCAATACCTGCAACTTCAGTACCTGCTGAGAGGTTATTTTCTAAAGCATCATTAGTAATTAGAAAACATAGAAATAGGTTAAGTGATGAGTCAGCCAGATGGTTACTTTGTATTAATTCTTGGTCAAAAAAAAATATATAAAGTATCATAACCTAATGATAAAGCTGTTGATTTGTGTTGTATTTTATTTTTTATTCAAATAAATGATAAATCGTAAAACTCTTTTATTAAATTTCTTATAAGTTGAGGGTTCAATCTCTTTCTAGACAGATAAGTATTGTTCTTTAAAATACAGTCAAGTTATTGTAATTAATTTGTTTTTTTACATGTTTTAGCAAATGTAAGCTTATAAATCATAAATGTTTATTAAGAAACAGTTACTTCCATGGAAAACGACATATAGGTCAGTTGATTTTTCGAATTTCTTATCAAATCTTCAGTTATTTAGTAATCTGCTTGATCTTTACTATGGCTATGTTAATTCAAGCTCACAATGTTCCAATTCTAATACGTTTTTCTAAGATTTAAAGTAAACTTTAATAAATAGTAATAGACTAATAGGTAATTGCAAGACTTGCAAGACTCTTGCTGCAAGACCAAGACCAAGACCAAGACTGGGAGCGCAAGACCAAGACCAAGACCAAGACCAGGTGTATTGGCGCAAGACCAAGACCAAGACTGGCTAAGTCTCGTCTTGTTCTTGCATTTGGGCAACACTAGTTCCAAGTATACCGTTGCACAAGTTTTTTCAACCGAACAAGAAAAGGCATTGACTCAATATTTATTGAATTGCAGTAAAATGCACCACGGCCTTACATTGAAAAAGCTTCTGACTTTGGCATACGAATACGCAGAATTATCAAAGTGTAATTATCCAAAATCCTGGAAAGAAAACAAATGCGCTGGAAAAGATTGGGCAGCTGGCTTCAGGAAGAGAAACCTAGAATTGAGTCTACGAAAACCAGAAAACACAAGCGCAGCAAGAAGCTTTGCTTTCAATAAAGCTGCTGTAGCTCAATTTCATGATAATTACGAACGCATAATGAGACAACACAATTTTACACCCGATCGAATAATAAACTTAGACGAAACAGGCATAAGCACAGTCCTTTCCACTCCTAAAGTTATTGCTGGAAGAAAACAAAGACAAGTGGGACAAATAGTTTCTGCAGAACGCGGAGAGTTAGTTACTTTCTGTGGTATTATTACTGCAACTGGTTCTTCTCTTCCTCCAGTTTATGTCTTTCCAAGAGTTCACTATAAAGATCACTTCCTAAATGGTGCTCCTGATGGAAGTCTAGGGTTGGCAAACAAAAGCGGCTGGATGACATCAGAATTGTTTATAAGAGTTTTGAAACACATTCAACGCCTTACTTCGAGCAATAAAGATAACCCAATTCTAATCATTTGTGACAACCACGAATCTCACATTTCAATAGAAGCTGTTAACTACTGTCGTGACAACGGTATTGTTTATTTGAGTCTTCCCCCACACACGTCACACAAATTGCAACCGCTTGATGTCAGTGTGTTCGGACCCTTCAAAGGCAAATTGAAGATAGCTTTCAACGACTGGCACATTCAAAATGTTGGAAAAACTTTGACCATATACAACATTGCTGAACTGTCAAAATTAGCATATTTGGAATCATTTACACCAAAGAATATCATAGGTGGTTTTTCCAAACCTGGAATATGGCCAATTAATAAACTGGTATTTGGCGACGACGACTTTGCACCGATAGACATTTTCAGAACAGGTTATCACGATTTGACAGATGAGAATACTCACAACACACAAGATTTACATTTTGTAGACTCAGAAAGAAGTCAAAATAGTGAGGTTGTTGATAGAGAACAAAATAAAACTCCTACTTTGGATGCCGACCCAGTTTCAGTGTCTGTTGCTGACGATCCTCTACATGTTTCTTCATCAAAGGCTATTCTTACTCCTGAAGTAGTTAGACCTTATCCAAAAAAGGCGATTACTGACAGTGTCTTAAAAAGAAAAGGAAGAGAAAAGGGACGATCAAGAATATACACTGAAACACCAGAAAAAAATAGATTAGAAAGCTTACGTAATGAAAAGGACAGAAAAAGAGAATTACAAAAAGCAAAACAGCATGCAAAAGAATTGAAAACAGCGAAAAATCTGTTGGGATTAACTGAGCCAAAAAAGAAAAAGAGAGTGACTTCTTTGCCTGCAGAAATAGATTCCGATTCTAGTCAAGATGAAGTCGTGATGGCGAGTGATAGTGAAGACATTGAAATGCCGTCGGAATCAGAAGAAGAGGTAATTAATGAAGAACCAGTTAATCCTGAACACATAAATATTGGAGATTTCCTGCTAATTAAGTTTGAGAAGAAGAAAACTGTGATTCACTACGTTGCCAAAGTTGTATTTAAGTATAATGTGACAGAATATGAAGTATTATATCTCAGAAAAAAAGCAGGGTTTTCTAAGTTTGTATTTCCAATTGTGGAAGACAAAGCAAGTGTGGATTTTAGAGATGTAGTTTTGCAATTACCAAAACCAACTTTCTCCAAAGGCACATCTCGAACATCGTCGCTTTATTCATTTTCGGTAGGTTTAACTCGATATAATATCCAGTAGATTGTTTTGTAATTTATATGAGAGTTTTTATGATTATTTATGTTAAATTTTTGATGTTTGTTCAATTTTTAAAGAAAAACATTGTTCATTTTGATAGGAGGTTCTAATATTATATTTTCATTAACAATATTCAATGTTAAAGTCTGATTACTTAGTAAGTATATAACTGATTATATAATTAAGAAAATAACAGAGAATTAGTCTTGTTCTATGATGAAAATATTGTTTTTTTTGTGATTATATTCCTTAAGTAACTTAAGAGACTGATTATGGCTAATGTGCACTCTTAATAAAAAGTGTTTTGCGATCTCAATCAATAAAATTGTTTTATTTCTTAATTTTAAGTAATAATACAGTTTATATTGGGTTTTTAGTCAGTTTAAATTTGCATTTCATATAGATCTAAAATACGTATCAAACTGCCCCACCCCATGTATCAAAGTGCCCCACTGGTGGGGCAGAATGATACAAAAATGATTTTTTCTTAAAATCAGTTTATCTCTATACGTCGCCAGTTTTTGCGGTTTTTGCGTAGCCAAAATATAAGCTGACATATCAGCCAATGCACACATCAAAACAAATATTTAAACATAATGCTTTATGGTCCTCAGAAGAGATTGAATTTTTGTGTATCAAAGTGCCCCCCCTCCCCCTACCTTAATTTTTTTTATTTTTTTTTTGTAGTCTTTGGCTGCCATTTTCAGATGCGCGCGTATTTTGGGGTGTTTTTTTTTATTCCAGTTAAGTTCAGTGGCTGTATTACTTAATTAAATAAAATTAAATAATACAAAATCATTAAAATGTTACATCCGTATTATTGACACTACGAAAGACATTATCGTAAAACTTTTCACGCAAGAAAACATAAACGGTGCATAAAGGTAAGACTAGGCAGTATGATCAAAATACCTTAGCCTTCCTCTAAGGGTAAATAAAATAAATGATGCGCGCGTTATGAAAACAGAAAACAGATTTTTACCGCCATGTCACAGAAAATTTTACTATTTTTACTGTTGTTTTCTTCACAAGTGTATTGTAAAACGTCGTATGACACACGTGAGTAATTAATGATTACCGTTCTTGGCTCTCTTAAGACCCTCGCCCGGCTCGGGTCTAAATACCGCCTCGACGGTAATCACTAACATTACACACTTATATCATAATGTACTATTATTTCTCCTGAAAAGTAGGGGTTTTGTGGATACGCCCCTATGGTTTGAGACCCACGATATAGTAACTAGTAACGCGACAGGAGGTCATTGAACTCATCTTTATGAAGATCTTTTGAAAAAGAAAAAAGCGGCCAAGTGCGAGTTGGACTCGCCCGTAAAGAGTTCTATAGCAGTTTTTTTTTATATTTGAGTTGATTGAATGAAAGGTAAATTGCAGCTCGGGGCTGGCTGTGCCGATCAGACATGGTGGTACATGTACCCCCATGGCGGTTCGGCATGGACCGCCAGGCACTTCTTCTCAACCGAGCGGGTGGGCAGGTTGCGGATAGCCCAGCTCCGGCTTGGGGACCGCTTCCTGACTGCTTGAGGCCGATCCCCTGTCCAGAGTGCCTCGGGTGAGGCTCCGGACAAGAGAAGTTACCCGGAACCAAATCCCAGGCCTAGGTTAACCCGATACCCCCTTCCCGTCTTCCTATACCCCAAACTCACTCCCTCCTATATCCCCTCATCCTATCGATCCAGAGGACAGGCAACCTCGATTCAAAAAAAGCCCACTCTCTTCAATTTATGAAAATGCAGAAAGCCAAAAAAACTACCCAGGCGGGTCCCGGCCATGCCACAAGTTACAGGGGGGGAGGGGACGACGACGCCACACATTTTACTACTTTGGAAGCGTCTCTCGGGCAAACTATTCAGTTTAGAAAAAAATGTTATTAGAAGACATAGATACCCCACACGTATGGGTTTAATGGAAAAAAAAAATCAGTTCTATGTATGGGAATCCCCATGATTTATTGTTTATTTTTCTTCTATTTTGTAAATTATCAACATTAGTAGATATTTATAACATAACACAACGGGCTAGGCGCCTATGGACCACTTCTCAAAATGACAAAGTGGGCTTAGGCGCAAAATGGCTACAATATAAAGTGAAATTGGCATACGAGTCTCAAAATGCCTAATTCTCAAAATAACAGCTACAGTTGTAACTCCAGGAGCCGATCCAAAATCAAGTGATAATGAGTAATTATCAACAGATGGGTGAAGGTCACCACACAGGTCGTCACACAATGGGGGCCGACGGATAGCCAATGACTCCGCGGTCGACTTTCAATGAGGTGGCATGACGAACGTCGCAACTCCTAGTCCAATTGTTCTGAATCACTGTCAACAACTGTCCACGCATTGTATTCGTATCATCATCATCATCATCAGCCTATAGCAGTCCACCGCTGGACATATGCCTCTCCTATTGCACGCCATTCAACTCGATTTTAGGCAATTCTATTCGGTACATTCGGTCGGTATTCGTATAAATCGCGTAATTGCTATAATTTGGAATTATTTTGTTTCTTTTTGTTTATAATAAAATAAAAAATTATTTTTTTATTACAGAGCAATCACTGACGATGTGCTATTCGTTGAACCGTCAACCGAATCTCAAGAAGGTAATTCCATCAGCCACCAGCACCAGTACCCACCAGTTCATGGTCGAAGAGTCGTTGATATTATGCATTTTATCCAGCAACTGCAAACTATATCCGCTCATAGTTCTTTGTTCAATTGCAATTTCTCACAAATGTCACTCATAGGAGAAAAAAGGATCGGCTTGATCTCCAGATTCAAGTTTAGATGCAATATGTGTAAAGATGACTTTATTGTCACAAGCGAAGATTTATTAACTACACATAATGTCAACGCTAACGTGGGTGCCGTTACAGGAATTACTTCTGCTGGAATCGGTTTTTCACAATTTGAAGAAATAACAGCATGTATGGACGTACCCATATTTACGAAAAGCACTTATGCTCAAGTTCAAAACCTAGTTTATGAAAAATGGGAGTCAACATCTGTCGAATCCATGGCAGCAGCAGCTATGCGTGAGCGTGATGCAGCGGTAGCTGAAGGGACATTGAACAAAGATGGCATACCTCTAATAGACGTATATGCCGACGCCTGTTGGTCATCGCGATCCTACGGCAATAATTATAAGGTATTGTCCAGCGCTGCAGCAATTGTAGGTCGCAGATATGGTGAAGTATTGTTTTTAGGCATTAAAAACAAATACTGCCTTGTATGTGCTCGTACAGAGAAAAAACAAACTGCTGCACCAGATCACGTTTGCTTCAAAAACTACACTGGGTCATCTAGCGGAATGGAATCAGAAATAATTTGCCAAGGATTCGAAACATCTGTATTGATGTACAATATTATTTATGGCAGGTTAATTGCTGACGGCGACTCGGCTACCTATGCAAAAATCTTGGCGCGTAATCCTTACCAGAATCATACCGTTCAAAAAGTTGAATGCCGATACCATGTGCTGCGCAATATGTGCAATAAGTTGAGGGCTGTAGCCAAAGACACAAAATATGCCTTGGTGCACAGAAAAAAAAGGTCGAAAGGTTGTTATTGCATCAATAAAAGAGTATAAGCTAGAAAAAGACAAAACGGAAGCAGTAGCAGGTTTTAGAAACGAAATACAAGATTCTATTCTACATGCTTTCGGTAACCATGAAAATTGTAAGAACTATTACTGTTCTAAAGAAAAAACACAACAGAGTAATATGGAAATAAAAAACACTACATTTTGGTTCAGAGTACAGACAATACTCCAGTCATTACTTTCAAAATCAAGAAGCATGCTTGAAGACGTAGATACCAATACAGTAGAGGGCTTCAACAGTGTGATTGCAAAGGTTGTGGGGGGAAAGAGAATTAATTTCTCTCTTCGTAGGGGTTACCGCGCGCGTTGCAATGCTGCAGTTGTTTCTTTTAATAACCCCCACCCAAGGCATTTAATTCATAAAAATTTTTTAGGGAAAAGTCCCAAAAGTATCCTAAAAAAGTTTGAAGAACGAAGACTGATGAAAAGAAAATTAAACAAAGCAAAACCTCATAAAAAAAATCGGATACTAAAGAAAGACAATGCTGTTCAACATGATTATGGGGCTCAAAGTTCTACTCCAGATTTGACACCGGATGAATTAAATGCAGCTAAAGAATCATTCCTTCAAAATTGAAAGCAACTAACTGCGGACAAAGAAAAAATACTAGTATCTACTATAAATCAGAGAGATAGCGATGACTGGGTAGAACTAAGAAAAAATATGCTAACAGCATCAAATTTCGGATTAGTAGTGAAAAGAAGAGAATACCAGCAAAGCCAAGCTAGTGGAAAATATTTTATATAAATGTAATCTTAGTAATATAGCGGCAATCGCACATGGCGTCGAAAATTAACATCTCGCTTTACAGCAACTTGCGATACAAGAAAAAGTCACCATTGAGCCTTGCGGGTTGTTTATGGACTACGAATATCCCTTTATTGGAGCAACGCCCGATGGTTTGATAGGTCAAGACACAGTAGTGGAAGTGAAATGTCCTAGAAGAATGTATAATGGAAAACAAGATACAGATATGGAAATAAAATAAAAAAAAGTGAACTGATTGAAGTGAACAAAAATAGTAATTGGTACCATCAGATTCAAGGGCAGCTCCATGTAACACGTAGAGAAAAGTGCTTGTTTGCTGTGTGGAGTGGTGAAAACAAGCCACTAAAAACAGAAATTATAAAAAAAGATGACGATTTTTGGGAAAAAAAGATGAAGGAAAAGCTAGTGTCGTTTTTCATGGACTGGCTTTTGCCTGAAATTGTCGATTCTCGGCGAGCTCGGGGGATGCCACTGCGAGAAAAAAAATCGTCGTTAGTAGTCCCATCAAGTGGCGTCAATAAAGAAACCGTCCCTTGTTGTAGTAGAAGACTAAATTTTGAAGATTTGTGACTTGAAAAGTTTTTCTTTCTACAATTTATATCTTTATATTTCGCTCTGTATGCGTAAATACGTCTAGAATTATAAAATTAAATTAAAATAATTAGCTTGTTTAAATTTGATGTATCCTTCCTGTTCGTTCACTTATCCATCCATCCACCCCGTCCGTATGTCCACCCTTTTATTCGTCTCTCCAAGCATCCGTCTATTCACACGTTGTATTCCTATACACCGTAATTAGTGAAAATAAAATCGTGAAAAAAATGCTGTGAAACAGCTGTTTTTTTCCTAAAATCGCAAAAAAAAAAAAAAATTGTTTTATAAATTTTTTCCCGAGTAAATAACCTTTTTGTGTAAAACAGCATTTTACTATGGCGCCAGCGAGTACAATGACCTTCTTTGGTATTAAACTCTTTTGCAACACACTGTATATTATTTTTATTCAGATTCAACCATCAAGCTTTGTGGACGTTTTTACTTCATTTTTATTATATTATTACTCTTGATTCTGAAGAAAAATATATCTGTAGGAATAAAAATTATTGTTTTTATTAAAATAACAATAATCCAATAGGCGTTCCTATTGAATTACCTATTTTTATTTTTATTAAAACAATAATTTATATGAATTATTAAAAAAAAAAACAAAAATATGCATATATTTTAAAAATAACAACACGAAAATATGAAGGTAAATATATAATATTTAAAAAAATATGAAAAAAGAAATGCATCTAATGAGATTCGATCTCGGTTATCACCGCGGAAGCGGCGGCGCGAATCCGGTCAGTAACGCGCTGGGCTAATCGTACACTTTACTTGAGTTGTGAAATTACGCTTCTAAATGTAATGGAAGTCGCGCATCGATGAAATTCGCGCGGTGCACCCCGCAGTAGGCGGGACTACTCGTGTCCCACTTCATCTGCTTCACCCCCTCAAATATATACCTAAAAGTCGTCTATTCACCGCGCCTTAAGATACACAATCCTTCATACACTACAGACACATCTCCATTTTGCCTTTCCTTTCTAAAGCTCTTGAGCACATTGTTCATGGTCTAATCACCAGGTACCCATCGACACTCTATTATTTCCCCATACCAATCTGGCTTCCGCTATGGTCTTAGTACTGTAACTGCTCTTTTGAAAGTCACTGACGATATCCGCTGGGCTTTGGACAACAAATCTCTCACTTTACTTGTTTTGCTTGACTTCAGTTGGGCGTTCTTAATTCTATCAACTTCTCTTCCTCAGCGTTAGCCTGGTTTGATTCTTATCTTCGAGGTCGCTCTCAGTGGGTCCGCTTTGAAGAGACTTTCTCTTATTGGTGTGATCTCACTGCTGGTGTTCCTCAGGGTGGCGTTCTCTCTCCTCTTCTTTTTATTATCTTCATAAATGCTGTTACTAAACTAATCACTTCCAACTTCCATCTGAATGCAGACGATTTGCAGCTTTATCGTCATTTCTTACTGGCTGATACAGACTCAGCGATTAATGCCATGAATCGTGACCTGGAGAGTATTAATCAGTGGGCCAAGTCTTACGGCTTACAGATAAATCCTTCCAAGTCCCAGGTCATGATCATAGGCAGTCGATACTATCGCACTGCGCTTGACATATCAACTTTGACGCCTTTATCTCTTAACGGCTCGACTATTGCTTACACTGACTCAGCCAAGAATCTCGGTATCACAATTGACAGCAACCTCTCTTGGCAAGCGCAGGTAAACGAGGTTAGCCGTAAGGTTCACTTTTCCTTCCACAGCCATCCCTTCAAAGGTTCTTGCCCCTTAAAACTAAAATATATTTAGCTCAAACATTGATTCAGCCGATCATTGATTATGCGGATGCCTGCTACCCGGATGCCACTGAGGAGCTACTAAATAAGCTTGAGCGCTTGCAAAAGCTGTGCATACGTTTTATTTTTGGCCTAAGAAAATACGACCATGTCTCTCAATTCCGCAAGGATCTCAAGTGGCTCCCTATCCGTCTTCATAGGAACACTCGAGTTGTTGTGTTGTGAGTTGTTGTACAGGAGACATAATAATGTCTCCTGTACAACATCCTCTTCAACCCTGTATACCCTGGCTACTTGCGTGATCGTTTTTCATTCACTCGCCCTGCCGATGCCCCATGCAGATCCCACCTTAAATCAATCTCAATTTCCTATCCCATAACACCCATTTCTATTCCAACTCCTTCTCTTTTCATGCGGTACGATTGTGGAACTCACTTCCAGCTAAGATCCGTGACGCTAAAAGTGTATCTGTCTTCAAGAAGCTAGTCAAAGAACATTACCTCTCTACCATCTCGCAAAGTTATATTTTATAGATATATATTTTTATAATTTAGTTTATGTATTGTATCTATTTATGTGTTTTATATATTTTTATTGATATATATAATTATGTATATGATTTAATAAATTAAATTATATATAGTGATAATATAGTATATTTTTAGTTTTTTAACTTATGTGTATACACTGTGTCTACATCTCTCATCCAACTCTCCTTTCGCAGGTCTGCTGGAAGAAATTTCATTTGATATAAGCAGTACCTTTGTGCTCTTTTATCTGCTTTTATTATTCTTTTCATTTTTATGTGTTTGTGTGTACATACCTTTGTGCTCTTTTATCTGCTTTTATTATTCTTTTCATTTTTATGTGTTTGTGTGTACATAAATAAATAAATAATTTTAGATGGAAATGGTGTTATATCTTGGCAATATATTAAAAATTGCATAGTTTGTAAAAGTCTGAAGGACTTAATTTAGGAAATAAATTAAGGAAAAGTCACATAGAATTTAAAAAACAAATTTTGAAAGTTCGATTAGCTACGCAAACATTCAGTCTGTTGCTGATTCTCTTTCTTTTTTAAAAGATGTGTTAAAGTTAGAAGAATTCATTGATGCCAGTGCAACAATCAATTTTGTCACTCAATTAAACAATGTTTTTGACATACTAAACAGTCACAAATTGTATTCTTATAAGTTTAAAAAACCTATCTGTAAAGAGAACTTTCATACCATCAATTCATATTTCCAAAAATTTGAAACATATCTTAAAATGTTGCATTTTAAGAATGGTGAGTTAGTACTTATATCCGGGCGAAAGACTGGTTTTATAGGGTTGTTGATTTGTATTAAAGCATTGCAGATTATTTACGAAGATCTAATAGTGTTCGAGCTTGGCTTCGAGTCATCAAACGCCTGCTCGTTTTACTGAGCAGATCAACGGCGATACGTCTCACATCACGTTAACTAAAGTAAGGTTCAATTTACGTGTACGTCATAGCATTCCATCTTTGTATTTCATTCAGCACAATACATTTGACTAGCTAACAGCATTTTTGAGTTTTCTTCAAGAATCCCTAAAATTCCCCAACATTTTGGTCCATACCGAGCCGGATTGGGATTACATCAGTGGATTTACGAAAAATCAGTGGATTTGGACACTTGAAACGTTATCGTGGAATTTGCCGTGGAGGTTATACGCCGGCAACGTGATTCTGGACAAAGGAAACATATACTCATTTGCGGTGTTAAGTATATTTATCATCAATTATCATCACCCAACACTCATTCAGGTAGACGACACTCGTTTCCCATCATGTCCGAAGAAAGAGAACTAATTAAAAAACGAGGAAGCTATAAGGGACGTTTAACTTTATTCATGAATTTCCTTGATGCTTTTAGTGACAAGGAATTAACCAGTTGTGAGGTCAAGGAGTTGCAATTACGAATGGGAAGAATCGAGGCTTTATACGAGCAATACGATGAGGTACAGTTGCGGTTAGAATGTCTCGTAGAAGATGTCAAATCTCAATTTGCTGAGCGTGGTGAATTCGAGTCATTGTACTACAAAGCGCTGTCTAGGTCGCAGGAGTTAATAAGTAAGTACAATATTGATAATGAGTCGATGACTAGCGATAAATGTACTCGTATCAGTCAACGTAAACCTGTTAAGTTGCCCACGATACAGCTACCTAAGTTTGATGGTTGTTATAGTTCTTGGTTGGAATTTCGTGATACATTTACCAGCCTCATTCATAGCAATGACGAAATCGATCAAATTAATAAATTCCACTACTTGCGAGCCTCTCTGGAAGGATCTGCTGCTGTTGTGATCCAGGCAATTGAGTTTTCCGCAAATAATTACGATATAGCTTGGAAGATTGTTTGTGATCGTTTCGACAACAAAAGGTTGTTGATACAAAATCATGTTTCATCCTTATTTAACTTAAATTCTATTGGAAAGGAGTCCTCTGTCGCGTTAAAGGGTTTAATTGACCAGCTTAATAAAAATCTTCGTGCATTGGAAACTTTAGGTGAACCCGTCACGTATTGGGACACTTTATTAATTTATATAGTAAGTAGGAAACTAGATCAGATAACTTTTCGTGAGTGGGAGCAGCATAAAGGTCGTATAGACAAAGATAGCACGATAACATTTAATGCATTGGTTCAATTCCTTCGCACTCGCGCAGACTTACTAGAATCATTAGAAATTGCTCGAAATCAAAATAATTCCACTCCCAATAAGTCTAGTTCCCATTCTAATAAGGTGAAATCTATGGTTGTATCACAGGATTCTAATAATTCCAGCAGGGAATTAAATAAGTTATGTCCGCACTGTAAGGCTGATCACGATTTAAGTTGTTGTTCACAATTCCTTTCTTTAAGTATCGACGCTCGACTCAAATTAATACCTAATTATTAAAGTGTGTTATAACTGTTTTCGTGAAGGTCACTTTGCTAACTGATGTAAAAAGCCGGGATGCAAGATATGTAAGCGCCGACACAACACACTATTACATTCATCGGAAAACAAAATTATTGCAAATTCTAGTAGAGACAACAAATCACACATTAGCTCGTCCCATTCCGTACCAACGTCATCGCCCACTGACGCCGTGGCTAGCACTGATTCACATGCGTGCAATTTTACTTTATCCGCGGATCTTAGTTCGTCTTGTGGTGAGCGTAAACAACACGGTGTGTTATTGTCCACCGCTCTTATCAAGTTATGTGATTGTAATGATCGTAAGTACATAGTGCGAGCCCTGCTTGATAGCGGTAGTACATCGTGTTTTATAACGGAACGTTTATGTAGGCGGCTTAACTTACATACTAGTGAGGTAAATGGTTCAGTCTTCGGCATTAATAACGTGAGTTCTCGCGTAGGCAAAACATGTCATGTTAAAATGACGTCATTAGACAATAGTTATTCGACAAAGTTTCATTGTTTTGTTTTGCCATCATTAACGACTGTTGTGCCCTGTCGCGAAGTCGATATTTCAGACCTGAATATTCCAGATAATGTCTGTTTAGCTGACCCCACGTTTTACAAGCCTTCAGAAATAGATATCCTAATAGGTGCTGATCTCTTCTGGGACTTAGTCGGCTCACAGCAAATCAGACTAGGTGTAGGTAAACCAGTGTTGTGTGAAACTTTGTTAGGCTGGATTGTTTCTGGCCCTGTCACCTTTAAAAATGGTAAGTCAATATCGAGTGATATTTTTTGTAATTTTAATAAAACCGGTTCCATTCGTATTTAAATAAAATTCATACCGATTTAGTTAAGTTTTGGAACTTGGAAGAGATTACCTCACAATCCTCACATTATTTACCTGAGGAGAAATTATGTGAGGAACATTTTGTTAAGAACACGACCCGATTAAAAGACGGTCATTTTTGTGTTCGAATCCCTTTAAAACTAAACCCTTCTGTTTTAGGAGAATCCTTTCAAAGGGCTTCAAATTCTTATATTCTCTGGAACGCAAGCTGAAGTCCAAGCCTGATTTCGGTATGTTATATCGCGATTTCATGTCTGAATATGAGAGTTTAGGACATATGACTGAAACAGAGGTTAGTGGCAGTCCCAGTGGATATTTCATCCCACACCACGGTATTAGGCGTGAATCTAGCACAACTACCAAGCTTCGCGTAGTTTTTAATGCAAGTTGTGCTACTACGTCTGGAGTGTCCTTCAATGACGTGCAGATGGTGGGTCCGACGGTGCAAGACGATCTGATATCTATACTGTTGCGTTTTCGACAACACAAGTACGTCTTGTCAGCTGATGTCGCGAAAATGTATAGATGCATATACGTTCACCCGTCAGATAGGTACCTACAACAGGTGTTGTGGCGCGATAACGAGTGCGATCCTATTAAAATTTATAAATTAAATACTGTGACGTATGGCACGGCTAGTGCACCATTTTTAGCTACTCGCTGCCTCAAGCAATTAGGGATGGATTACAAAGGCAATGTTAATAACCCTTCGCGTTCTGTAGGTGAGTCATTCCCGGGTAGCAGAGATAACATCGCTGACGTCATCATACACGATTTTTACGTGAATGACCTGCTTACTAGGGCTGACGATTTAAATGAAGTTATGTTCATCCGTACAGAAGTCACTAACGCACTTGCATCTGCTTGCATGTCACTTATAAAATGGAGGTCTAACGTCTCTGAATTAGTCACCGGAGATTCTCAGTTGTCATTAGATTTGGATAAGGGATCTAATGAACCCAATAAGTTACTAGGGCTTAACTGGTTTTCTATTTCCGACGAATTCGGGTTTTCGAGTTCAACGTTACCGAATAAGACTTTTGTGACTAAGCGTGACGTACTTTCTGCAATCGCACGTATTTACGACCCCCTTGGACTTTTATCTCCTTTCGTAATTTTAATGAAAATATTTTTACAACGTATGTGGCAACAGGATCTGCCCACTGCCCGTTGATTCTGCATCTGCTTGAAAGCGCGCCTGCTGCTTTCAAGGTCCCGGGGCATGTTCGAGCTTGGCTTCGAGTCATCAAACGCCTGCTCGTTTTACTGAGCAGATCAACGGCGCAACGTCTCACATCACGTTAACTAAAGTAAGGTTCAATTTACGTGTACGTCATAGCACTCCATCTTTGTATTTCATTCAGCACAATACATTTGACTAGCTAACAGCATTTTTGAGTTTTCTTCAAGAATCCCTAAAATTCCCCAACAAATAGTATCAGATAATCTTAAATATTTGCCCACATATAAACTTAGCCAAGACCATTTAGAACTTTTTTGTAGTGCCATCCGATCAAAAGGTGGTTTTAATAATAACCCAACAGCGAAACAATTTCAATCTGCGTACAAACGGTTACTGATTCACGGTGAGCTAAAAAACATATCAACTGGAAATTGCATACCCCTTGATTCAATAAATTGTAATAAATCAAACACTAGAAATAGATTAATATCAATTGATGATGTAGATGATGAGATGGTAGATTTTTATTTTCAAGAAGATATTGACGTTCCAGCTACACACGATTATTTGGTGAACAATAATTTAACAGAATTTTTGACTGAAGTCACTAAATATATTGCTGGTTTCAATGTATCGAAAATGTTTAGAATAATAAAATGTGAAGAATGCCTTGCCTCTTTAATATCATTTGAAAAATATAATGGACTTGTATCACTTAAAGATGTTGGAGGCCTTCACTATCCATCTGAGGATGTGGTTCACATCTGTTTATTTGCAGAAAAGATTCTAAGATCTTTTTTGGCGGAATACGGTCCATCGTTTCTAGGCAATGAAAAAGTGATGCCCAAAATGATATTGATCGTGCTAAAGAAAATTGTAGGCAAACCTTTACTTCCCAGTTTAAGAGAACACATATCCGAACAAAGTCCCTTTGATAATCATTTGATTTTATTGTTAAAGGCAATTGCATATAGATATTTTGAGGTCAGAATTCATTTTGTAAATAAATGCGTAAGCAACCAAAATGAAAAAATCAGTAATTTTCACAACAAATTGGTGTTATTAATTTTATATTTTAATGATAATGATCAATAAAACTATATAAACTTTTTCTGCGATTTATTTTCAATAAATAAATATATTTCATAATTATGACTATCAACTCTGAGAGACTTCACCTGATTGTATGAGGTACTAGGTACTCAGCAGGTAGCGGAGAATACATCTTGTGGCAGAGATGCGCAGAATTGAGATCGTTTCCTAGTTATGCACAATTGGCTGGTTGTAAATATAAAAATGAGTATATTAGTTACCTACCTAAACCATTTCATCTCCTTCAAACTGAAATATGTTTTAGCCTGTAACTTCAATTCAATGTGCAAACAACGAAGCAAAAATATTTCATAAAATATACCTCTAAAGTTTCTGCGATTAGTTTGTTCAATCAAACGAAACATCAAAATTTTAATTCTGCTTTGTATCAATTATTACCTACGTAAGTATTTTAAAAAGTATCATGTTCCAAGATTGTTTTACTAAAATATTACTGTTAATATTATTAGAATCCTTTTGGGAATTTTATATGGTAAATAATACAAATAATTTTGCACTCTTCATATGAATGACATAATTAGTTGTTACAACGAAACACCCTCACGTTTTTGGTCATATTTAGGGAAAAGTTTCCGTAATAGCAACATTGAAATTTTATAGTGCTGTCTCATGTAGCTACATCTAGTGGTATATAATCTAAGTACGATGTTGTCATTGCTAGTCAAGTCCGGTTAAGCAGCCGACAACCTCATAGGTTGACCTGCGAGAGGCCACACAAAAAAAAAACAAATGTCATTGCTAGTGTTGCGTTACGGATAACGGTTCAGGTGTAAATACATTTTTTCTAAAATGTCCCGGATAACCCCGGTTTACGGTAGGTATTTGTTTTTATTTTTTTAAATCGGTACGTGCGAACTACCTTTTTTAAAATACGGTCAGTCTGATACTCGTCTTATAACCGCGCTTTCACACACACAAACATGCAAACAATAATTTCATAGATCCAAAGTAACTACTATCGGGGCACGACACCCCTCTCTCCAACTAGCCACACCCCCGCGGCCATCGATCAATCGATTTAGTGTGATTGATGTCGCCGGCGTGTGCATACGCTTACAATATCCACCCCTCAGGTGCGCCTTCGGTTTACGGTTGCGGTATGTAGTGCTAAAGATGATGGACCAATACTCGTATGTTATCAGTGGAGACAGCGTATCTCGAGCTATTGAGATGTTTGTTGAACTATTCCCCAATCGGCAACGTCCATCTCAAAGGGTTATGCTGGCTGCTACGCAGACTCCACGAGTTACGGCAATTCGACGTTCCCCGGCATGCTGACGGTCGCGGCAACGAAGGCCTGCCTGCCGCCTTGCAGGAAGATATCCTGCAATACTTAGTGAAAGTGGCTTGGCCTCCGCTTTCTCCGGATCTCACACCCCTTGACTTTTATTTGTGGGGAGATTTGAAAACCTAGTGTACACCGAGGAAATTACCAGTGTTACACAATTAAGTGAAAAGGTGATCAGTGCTTTCGACACTAAAAACGAATGTGTTTGTGCTACGTAAATTAAAAGAAAATCAGCAACGTCGTGCCGCCTCACGCCCCTACGAGGACACGGCGTTGCTCTGCCCAAGCGGGGCACACCTCCACCGTGTCCTACGGGTGGTGCACACAGTGGAGACACCCGGGCGTCGCTTCCGCACGAAAGCGGGCAGAGTGTTAGACTTTTACTTACTAAAATCGACTCCTATATTCCTTCTTTGCCTTGCGTTCCAGGGCCCCAGGTTTTCCTTTCAGAAGCAAACCCATGGCCCCAGTAGGCTTCGACACTGCTGGGCCCCTATGGTTTACTACGGTGTTACTACTGGAATTTAGGATCGGGATTCCGTCGGCTGGGGCGTGCGGGCCGTTCTCTCGTGCGTGTGGCTGCCTCCTTCGCTAGTATTACTGTTTCGCAGAAGGAGGTGACCACCTGTCATTCCTCCTCGCTCCAAACCATTTCCTGCACCAGGGACCGGCGTGAGAGTTTGTTGCCTTGCCGCCGATGGCCCCCACGAGGACATGGCAGTGCTCCGCCCAAGCGGGGCACACCTCTACCGTATGCTCCATCGTGTCCTCCGGGTGGTCCACACAATGGTGACACCCGGGCGTTTCTGCCGCCTGAATCCGATGCAGGAACCTCCCGAACTTACTATTTCCAGTGAGAACCAGCGTCATGCGCAAGGTGAGGCCGTGACGTCTTTCCAGGCACTCCTCAAAGAGGAACTTACCGTCATAATTATGGCGTGCCCAGCACTGGGTTGCGATAGTCACTTCCACCATGATATCCCGCCGGAACTCGCGACTTCTCGCGGCAGCGGAGTTTTGCCTCAGCGCAGCGTTGCATCTCCACGCATAAATCATACAGGCTTGGTTTTCTGCCCAAATAAATGTAGGAGGGGTTCACATCGGCGTCAGGTCGTCAATGTACCCACTCCTATTTCTGTTTCTGGTACTCGTCCTCGACAGCCGGTGGATTTTTGAGGAACACTTCCGACGAAGTCTGGCTCTAAAACTGGAACGGACTGGGGCTGCCCACAAGCGGCTCCTGCCTAATCTAGGAGGTCCTGACCTTTTACTGGAGGCTCCACGCAGCGATCGTTCGGTCCATGGCGGTGCCGTCGCTGTGAAAGCGACCGATGGCCAAGCTGGAGGCATGTCACAAATTCATGGCCATCCGGATGGTGCAGGCGCACCGCACGGTATCTCGCAAAGTGGCGTGCCTCTTTGCTGGCCTGCCACCATGGGATCTAGAGGAAACTGTCCTTCCACGCATGCAACGTCGGGGCGAAACTCCGCTGACGTGACAAGTCGCGGTATAGCGGACAGAGTTCCGGCGGGGTCTCATGGTAAAATGGCGACAGCGACTATCGCAATCCAGTGCTGGGCACGCCATAATTATGGCGGTGAATCCCCTCTTTGAGGAGTAGTTCAAAAGACGTCACGGGGTCCTCACCTCACCGGACATGATAAGTTCGGGAGGTTCCTGCACCAGATTGGAAGAAACGCCCGGATGTCCCCATTGTGTAGACCACCACGACGCACATGTAAGGGAACGTTCTTCTTCACGCCCCAGCCGCCGGGATCCTTACCCCGATTTCCAACCACTGTAGGCGTAGTGTTGCGGACGGCGAGCAATGGGTAGCTCTCCGTCCGGCCGACCGGTAATCGTCCATACCGAGCTGGAGTCGTCGACGTCGCGTAGTGTTCCACGTGCGCCTTGAGGACATGTCAGCAAAACTGTATGCCCTGGATCGAAGGCAAAAAAGGAGCAGAGTGGGTTTTCTCGTCAATAAAAGTCCCACAAAAAAGCAGTCGGCTCCATAACATTTTCTAATTTGTTAGTGTGTGCTAGTTTACATGAAATTTCCAAAAAAACGCATTACTAGTCTCTACATTCACTAACGATTCCCCAAAGTATTCGGCAAAAATAAAGCAATTGAACATAATTTATTTAGCAAATTAACTAATTTTACTAACAATATTGTAATACGCTCACATACACACACTGCGCACTGCGTCAGTCGCTCACTTATTTTTGTCAAACAGAGATAGCTATATTCCGCGATACGCGTCAACTTGCAGTTGCAAGCGGCTTTCGCCGGCCTCTTAATATGTAGTACTACCGATAGGAGGTGTAATCATATTTTTTTTTCATAATATAAAGTATTTTGATTGTTTCGATAGGATGACTATGGCATACTGTTTACAGAAAAATCCACCTGCTTTTCATTGCGTTAGAAATTATAATATTATCTTTAAACAAATATTTATTATTGTTATTAGCGTAAGCAAACAATCTGATTTATGTGATTTTTTCAAGATTATTTCTTTTTTCTTAATGTAAATAAAAAATCTGTGATTTATAAAACTTTTAAAGAAATAAATACATGTTTTTGTAATCTTATCGTTTCATTTTAATATAATTTAGAATGCTTAAGATATAATTTCTAATACAATAGGTAGGTGGAAAATTTTCTGTAAACAGTACCTAAGCCATGGTCACCCTATCACTTTACTCGAAACCACAGAATAAGAAATAGTACAAACGAAACAGTTTTTTTATTATGAAAAGAAATATGATTTTGCCTCCTATCGGTAGTACTACATATGCCCGTATTTATGCAAAATGGAACCACTCGACAAATTTCATTTTTTACTTTTTTTGAAGAATACTAATGTAAAAGTGGTCTAAATTCTTATACAAAAAAGAACCACCTGATTTTCCCCTTGGCAACAAGGTATATTAAAAGCAGAACAGAACCAACAGCAATAACAAACGTTACTTGTAAAGCAAAACGGAACCACGGCACAACATGACTCTATTGATCAAACAAATAAACGATAGTACTATCATGTAATTTTATACAAAAAAGATCCACGCATACTTGGTACCATTATACATTACACATATATTTCTATTATTAACAATTATTTTTTATACACAAAATAGAACCAAATTTCTGTGGTATCGTTATGCGTAAAATAAATTCTTATTATTTAGTTGCTAATATTGTTTTGCAAAAGGGAACCACAAACATTCGGTTCTATCATGTATAAATAAATATTGTTAAACAGTAGAACCACTAGCATGTGATTCCATTATGCTTATTGTTTTGAAACTTATAATCATTCAAAGGTACAAAAATGACATGATTGATTTCATATTTCTCGTTTTAAACAACGAAATATTTACTTTATTTCATTGATGGTATGACTCAAAGTGCAATAACTCAGTTTCAAAGTAAAACGTCAAACGTCATCTGTCAAAATAGGCGACATTCAACGAAATAGTTCGAATGCGTGACGACCGTTTTTTTTTTCTGCAAAGAAAGTTCTGTTGTTTTTGTTTATTTCTTTAGAATTAAGTGTAAAAATGTTACGTAGAGGCAAGCTGTTGGTGAATAAAGCTTTGGACATAAACACCGAAGATACTAATGAAGCCATAACAGGTAAATAGTTTTATTTAATGCATTTTAGTACCTACTTAATGTATCTGAGAAGTACTAGTACCTGCCAGTGACGGATTAACCCTTAATCAAATTAAGCAATTGCCTAGGGCATCACGTCTCGGGGGGCACCAGAAGAAACAAAATAAAAATCCGTCCTTAGGGCATCACCGCTCACTCTCATGTCACCAAAAACCACACCAAAAAAGGTTTCTAGGACTAACGGGTTATAAGTTGACATAGAGTCCGACCAAGAGTCATAACCCCGCTCCTGCTTGCCCACTCGCCGCCCGCTAGTGCATTCATTCAATTCATATGCACCGGAATTGCGATCACCCATAATAAACCACCCCTACCCCGCAAATCTGTTTCAATCAAATGTTTTGTTTTTTGAGTAATTGTGCCGGCCGGCTTCTATGCATACGTAATATAATAGGGGTTAAAGTATGAAATTGCCGTTTTATTGTAAAAGGTAGGTACTTCGAATTGACATAAAACCTTCATGGTTTGAGATTTTTGAGTGAAACTTTTTTCATATAGTAGGTACCTATGATGTTCTTCTTTAAAACAAAAACATTTTACGAAAAAAAAAAAAATGACCAACACTAAAAAAAACACTAAAAGAATCAAAATAACTTTAATTTCGGAAGTCGGTGTTTCTCGGTATTTTTTGTTTCTTATTTAACACCGACTTCCAAAACTATTTTTCTTTTAAGTTTTTTTATTTCACACGTTTTAGTTGCGGTACACTTATAACTAGATTGCCTATTCTCGTGATAATTCCAATCAACCCAAACACAGCTAGGTTACATTGTTTTATTATGAAGTTCCTGTGTCTACCTTCTACCTTCCGGCTTCAATTCTAATAAGCCCAAACACAGCTAGGATACATTGATTAATTACGGAGTTCCTGTGCCTACCTTCCAGCTCCATTATCAGATCAGTTCGATAGTACCTTATAGCCAAAATGCATCTCATGACAATTCCAATAAGCACAAACACGGCGAGATTACATTGATTAATTACGGAGTTCCAGTGCCTACCTTCCGACTGCATCATCATCATTAGTTCACTTTGATGATACCATTTTCAACATAACTAATCAGAACCATTTATTTATTTGTATTGTCATATTCGCTTAACTATCTACTTATGATATTTATGTGAGTATGAAGTTCCGTTGGCCATTTCTGGTCTTCTTCATCAAATGTTACTTTTTGACTAAATGCTTAAGTCCTCGATGAAAATACCAAAATAACTATATGGTTGCCTATAATTTTTGAGGAGTTCCCTCGATTCCTCATGGATTCATCATGAAAACTGGATTTTGAAAAAAATAGAACCAATCTGGAAGCATAACTCTAAGGGAAAAAAAAATGCCAATCGGTCCATAAATGACGGACTTCTGAGGTAACAATCATAATTTAAAAGAAATACAACCGAATTGATAACCTCCTCCTTTTTTGGTAGTCAGTTAAAAATGTGCAACATACGATTATCGACATTCAGTTGTTTTTTATTCAGCTCAGACAAGAAAGATGGATACTTCGAAAATTCGGGTGATTTTTGAATAAGAGTTCCGACGCGGAACTAACGCGGCGAAAACAGCTCGCAATATTAATGTTGCGTTTGGAGAGGGGACTGCTAATGAACGCACCATGCGATTTTGGCTTAAACGCTTTCGTGATGAATTTTATTTGAAGAACTTGGAAGACCGCCCACATAGGTGAATAACAATGAATTGAAAGAGATGGTGGAAGCCGATCCGAGCCAAACTACCCAGGAATTAGCAGCATGGTTTAACGTTACCTTACCAACAATAAAAAAATATGAAAAATGGGTGCCTCACGATTTGACTGATCTACAGAAAGAAACGCGTGTTGAAACTTATGTTGTCTTGTTGAATCGATACAGAAATGAAGGAATATTGGATGGAATTGTGACATGTGATGAAAAGTGGATTCTTTACGATAACTGTAAGCAAAAAATGCAATGGCTGACCCCAGGTCAAACGCCGCAACAGTGTCCTAAAGCAAAGCTTACCAATAAAAAGGTAATGGCAACTGTTTGGTGGTCTCAGCATGGTGTTATTCACTATAGCTTTCTCCGATCTAGTCAAGCAATAACGGCAGATGTCTAATGTGCTGAACTCCGAACAATGATAGCAAAACTAGCAGTGAAACAGCCCCGACTCATGAATCAATCTTCACCATTATTGCTCCATGATAACGCGAGACCTCATACAGCACGAAAAACCATTTTAACTCTACAGGAACAGCAATTTAAAATTATTCGTCACCCTCCGTATCCGCCAGACCTAGCTCCAACGGAGTACCATTTTTTTCGTGATTTGGACAATTTTCTACTTGTTAAAAGTCTTCTTCTCAGGAGACAGTACAAATTGCTTTCACATAGTTCGTCGAATCTAGATCTCCTGAGTTCTATCTCAAAGGTATAAATGACCTTTATATTATTAGATGGCAGCAATGTATAGATAATAATGGTAATTATTTTGATAAAAAAAAAAATATTAATTGAAAAAAAAAACGAATTTCAATTTTTCAGTACTAGTCGTCAATTTCATACTTTAACCCCTAATAAATAAATTATGCTTTGATTTTTAATGTTGTCGCACCAACTCCATTTCTAAGATACGTTACATCTCATCACCTTATTTTACAAAAAACTAATGTTTTAGGCGGTAAAGGTTTAAAGACCGATTCTAGTTGACATACGGATAGGGGGGCCTACAAGCGTAGATTGCTTAGGGCATCTAGTAGTCTTAATCCGTCACTGGTACCTGCGCATTATCCACATTTGATTAATTCCGTTTGTGAAGTGATTTTATAAAGATTATTCGACTAGTAGGTGGTATAAGGGCTCTCATATATAACTGCAAAATCGCATAGCAAATTACCTACGAGCTCACACGAATGCACCGTATGAACTGCGGCGTTGTATCGTGTGCTGATGTATGATGTTATGATTGTAACGATGTGTGTGTGTGTATATGCATGTATGTAATTAACATTTCTACGTAATGATGAGTGCTGAGGTATGAAAGACTTGGGTATGATTCTGGTGATGTGGTGGGTTGATGTGAAGTAATGAGAGAGTGGGTGTGTGTGCGTGCGTACGTACGTACGTGCGTGCGTGCGTGTGTGTGTTACTACTTTATGAAGAACCGTAAAGCCGCGTTCACACTAGGTGACATTGCCCTATGTCGCCCTATGTTTCATTACCCTTCTGGCAACGTTGTCGCTCGATGTCTTCGGCGACATACATCACTCGACATATCCTGCCTAGCGGTGACACGGCTTTATAAGAACCTAAATAATTTCACTGTGGCCATATATTTATAGAACCACGCGTTATTGTTGTAAAGATATAAAAGTTTTTTTTATTACAGCACAAGGTAGTGAAGAACCTAGTACGTCACAGCCTCTAGAGAAGCTTTCTTCACCTCTAAGCAATAACTTAACTTCGCCAGATCGCTTAGAAGAATATTCCTCGCCGATATTAGACCTACTTGCAAACTTGTCCCCTTTTAAAAGTCCTGACTATGTATCAGATTCATCAGATTATGGTGATGATATAATAGTTGCTGGTGGCAAGAAAATCAGGCTACGTAATGGTAAGTCTAGACGCACTATCATAGAAGAGTCTGCTTCTGAAGGCGAAAATACTGCAAAATCACCAGCGTTTATACCATGTTCTGATGATGATACAGTGAGTATTAATGACGAAGTACCTACGAAAGGAAGACCAAAGAAAGGCCGACAATTTAAGTATGGTGATCTATCTAGGATGGAAAGAAAGAGAAACAGATATTCTAATAAGCCTTTTCACAACTATAAAAACATCGAAGTCCAACCGAAAGTATTTACTGATTATAAATGTAATTGTAAAACAAAGTGCTGGGAAAAAATAGATTCAAACAATCGACAGAAAATATTTGAGACTTTTTACAAACTAGAAAATTACAATACCCAGAATATGTACATCGCAGCAAGCGTCAAAGAAGCCGACGTTAAAAGAAGGATGACTAATAGCAATATGAAGAAAAAATTCTCTCGTAAATATCTATTGGATAAAACCGAAGTATGCCGGGATTTATTTGTCAAAACACTTGGTGTTTCTACAAAGAGAGTTAATACTGCTTTGACTAAAATGAGGTCACAAGATTGTTTAGATAGAAGAGGATCGAAAAGTGGAGGTAAGAACAAATGCAGCGATGAATTAGTTTCCCAAGTAAGATGTCATATAAACTCTCTTCCTAAGTATAAATCACACTATAGAAGAAGTGAGCGCGAGACCGAATATCTTATGCCAGACATGACTTTAGACAAGATGTACGATTTATATTGTGAACATGTAGGAGAAGCTGAAAAGGTTAGTAAGGCTATGTACACAAAGTTATTTTACACATATTTTAATCTTAAACGAGCGCCTCTTAAAAAAGACACGTGTAACAAGTGTGACACATTACAAGCGAAATTAACTCATTGCAAAACTGCTGAGGAAAAAACAGCCATAGATACAGAACGCGAAGAACATTGCCGAAAATGGGAACAGGCGCGGCATAAAATGAAGGCTGATTTTGTTCTGGCTACTCAATGTAAGGAAATAGAATGTCTTACGTTTGATCTACAAAAAACGCTTCCAATGCCTAAGATACCTACTGGAATTATTTACTATAAACGACAGCTTTGGCTGTATAATATGGGTATTTATTCGGTAAAAACCAACTCAAGTGGGTGTTTTGTTTGGATAGAAGGAATGGCTGGGAAGGGTGCTCAGGAAGTCGGCTCTTGTCTATTAAAATACTTAGGCGAGCATATTTCTGAAGATGTCGAGGAACTAATTTTATGGAGCGATTCGTGTGGCGGACAAAATCGTAACATAAAGATAGTTTTGATGTTAAAAGCATTTTTGCATTGTCATCCCACTTTGAAAAAAATAACACAAAAGTTTTTGATTCCCGGACACAGTTACCTACCCAATGACAGAGATTTTTCCCACATTGAATCTGCAATGAAAAAATATCCGAGATTATACACTCCTGATGATTATGTACAAGTTATGAAAGATTGCAAGAAAAAGAACCCTCTTAAAGTGACAGTAATGGCAAAATCAGATTTTCTGGGAACTTCTAAGGTTGAAAAAATGATTATTAATAGAAAACGTGGTATTAACAAAGAATGTATTAATTGGCTACAAACTCGGGAAATATACATAGAAAGAGACTCACCAAACTCAATTTATTTTAAAACAGACTTCTTTGGTAATGCTGTAGAAGTTAATATAGGGAGAGCACCTGTTCGTGGCAGACCAGCTTTAATCTTAATGGAACATTTAGTTCCCTTGTGGCCGTCAGGGAAGCCAGTATCACCCGCAAAACTAGCCGATATTCAATCCATATTACATCTCATACCACAAGATGCACAGAGTTTTTATAATGGTCTCGACTGTGATAATACTATAGAAGACGACATAGATGGACTAGACACGGTGGATTTCGAAATCCAATTTGATGATAACGTCGAATAAACGTGTATTTTTGATAAATTAAAGCTTTATCCCGATTATAAATCACATTGTTTCACTTATATCAACAAATCCCTAGATTGTGGTTCTTTTTTGTATATGAGAAAACCTATTAATTACTTAATGTTTAAAGGAACCACCACATGCACGATTTCTTAATTATTTTGAAAGTATACCAGTAATCAACAAAAAATTATATACACATACTAAATTTAGTAATTTATCAACATTGCTGCACATGTTTTTGTAAACCCTTTGATATCTCAAAAGTGTGTGTTTGCTGTGTGGTTCCATTTTGCATAAATACGGACATATTAACAGGTGTTTACAAAAAAAAAGAACTTGTTAATACCTAATTTCAGCGATTGATAAACACGACATATTCCTACGCGATTTTGTACTACAAGCTCCTGAAATATAAAACTACGATTTTTGTTGTATTTTTAGAAGTTTCGACAAACTTCAGACCTCTGCGATGCTGTTTTAACGAGATATCAGCGATATGTTTGTCACCGCGGCCATAAGGTTTTTGCTTTAGCTATAAAGCAAAAAATCTTATAATATAAACCTAGGATTTTTTTCTATATTTTTACAATTTTTTTACAAATTCAATCCATGTTTTACCTAAATTTCAGGTCTCTGTAACGCGTAGTTTTAAAGATCTCCGTGGCCGCGCGGTTCTTCGCGTTTCAATGGCGCGGCCACATTCAAACCCTTATAACTTCTTAACCGTAACTTTGACAAATTTAAGGTTTTGTGAATCAACTTTTACAAATTTTTACATAATCTTAGCAGTTTTTTTTAATTATCGTGGCCGCGCGGTTGAAACGCTCACGGTTTTTTAATACTGTTTACCTCTGCCCGGGTTAATATTTTGACATGTTTCATTTTCTTATTATTACTTTTCATCATAATGTCATTTTATATCAATTGAAATGAAAAAATAAACAATATTTGGTAACATAAAATTTAAAATATGTACCCATGGACTTCATAAAAAAAGCTTTTATTTTATGTGTGAAACTGATTTGCATTAATATTTTGAATAAAAATATAGTAATTAACATTTGTATGTTATTGACAACTCTTGGTTTACCTCAGTTTTTTTAGAATCAAACATGGCAATCTGATATTTAGTTGGGATCAAATATGGATCTGCAATGGGCTTAACATCAAATACGGCCATCTTCAATGTTTAGAACCAAAACCGGAAATCTGAAAAAAAGATTTGTCACCTACTTCTTTGATGTTGACTTGACATCGTTTTTTGTGTATTTTCTAGTAGTATAAAATATCAATATTTAAATATACCTAAATGAATAATAATTATTTATTAAATACCAATAATTAAGTACAAATGTTTTTATTTCATTGTCACTATTAAGTCAAAATGTAGATATCCACTTTTGATTCCATAGGACTCACTTGATACTGTGACTGCAGAATATCATAAAACAGACTGATGTGACAGCAGGTTAAGTTATGTAGAGTGGTTGGTGCACCACCAACCCTAAAACCACAGTCCCATAGTTTTAAAATATTATTAAGGTAATGGAACCAGTCTTAGACGGTGTAGGGGTACAGAGGGTAATGGGAGCGGTGTGACTAGAGACAAACCTATAGCTCGTATTCACTCGTTTGTTACTCGGACGCCTTCGGCCCGCTGCGATCGTGTTTCTCTGCGGCGCTAGACTCGCCAGTGCCATGTGTTGTGTGACGACGGACGCTTGTTTGATTTTTCGGTCCGCCCTTATAAGAAATACGAAATTTCATCGGCCAGGTATGTATAAAGTTATACGTTTATTGTAATCAAACCTGTTTTATTTTATAGCTAATGTTATCAATTTTGAGTATCTCTGCATATAATTTCGTTACAAGTTAGATTCAGTATATCGTTTTATTTAATTTCAACATGGTGGTAGTCGGGTAATCGGAGCTTATTAGGCTCTGATTACCCCTTTGTGGCTCCAATTGCCCCATACGATTTAGTAATAATGTTTTTTTTTTTTCAGATTTCAAAATGCCAAGGAAAAGGGAACGCACCACTACGAAAGCGTCTTGGACCGTTGAAACTTTAGAAAACGCAGTCGAAAAACTTCGGCGTGGTGGTACATCAGTATACAAGGTATCAAAAGAGACTAGAATACCCTACAGCACCGTAAAAAAGAGATTCAGGTTAGCTAAATTTAACGACACTAGCTACAAATGTCCTCCAAAACTAGGAAGGCCCTCTGTGTTCACTGTGGAACAAGAAGCCATTCTGGCTGATCATCTACAAAAAATGTCAAATAAATTTTATGGACTGACGAGGGCTCAGTTTTGTAAGGTATGTTACGCCATGGCTGAAAAAATTGGAGTTGCAGATCGATTTAATGAAACCAAAAAGTCTGCAGGCAGAGACTTTCTAAATGGCTTTTTCCAACGACATCCTAATCTAAGTATTAGAAAGCCAGAAGCGACAAGCATTAATAGGATACTTGGGTTCAATAAAGCTGAAGTGGATCGGTTCTTTGAAAATCTGTAAAATGTCATGACAAAATACCACTTCCCGCCGTCTCATATTTACAATATGGACGAGACTGGCGTAACGACAGTGCAGGAAACCGAAAAAATTATAGCGCCTAAGGGACAAAAACGTGTAGGAACAGTCACATCTTGGGAAAGAGGTAAAAACGTCACGGCTATCTGTGCTATGAGTGCTTCAGGGTCCTTCATTCCGCCTCTATTTATTTTCCCTCGACAGCGTCACTCACCGCAACTAGAAAAAGATGGTCCTCCAGGAGCTGTTTACACATGTTCTCATAATGGTTGGACAAACGAAAGCATATTCATTAAATGGCTGCGACATTTTATTGAGTACTCAAAACCCGCTGCTGAACAACCTGTTCTACTGATTATGGACAATCACAACAGTCATTGTACTTTGGAAGCTTGGGAAGTGGCTAAAGCCAACCATGTTGTAATGCTATCAATTCCACCACATTCATCACATCGGTTACAGCCTCTGGATGTAACCTTTTTTGGGCCGTTCAAAAGAGCCTACAACAAGGAATGCGACATGTTTATGAAATCCAGGAATATGGTAAAAATTACACCCTACGATATTGCAGGATTGTTCAACAAAGCTTATGCCAGAGTAGCAAGCTTAGACAAAGGGATCTCTGGCTTTAAAGCCACAGGAATATATCCCATGAATCCTGCTATTTTTTCAGAAGACGAATTTGTTGCTGTGGATGGAGATCAGAGCCAAGTTAATGAGCAAGCAAGCTCAGATGTTGTTGTTCAGTTTCAAAGACCCACTTCTCAACGGCTAGTTACTGGAAACTCTGACCCACTTCCGTGTACATGTCGTGATATTGGCCACTTCGAACTGCTTCCATCTACATCTCGTGATACTGGCAACTATGAACCACTTCCATCTACATCTCGTGGTATTCAACAGGAGCTGGAAATGCCTAGCTCTGTCCTGGTCGAATACACGCAAAATGTTGAAAAAGAGCAGTTACCTGATATTTACCATGCTGTAAGTCCATCAATATTTAGTGAGCTACAAGAAGAGGCATCTATAGCAAATATTACACCAAACTTTTCAACAAACACAAACCCTTCTATAATCCCGTTTTCGTTGAATGATAAAACTGCCCCCGAGCTAACTCCTGCCAATACTTCCACGACCTTGTCCACAACAAACGACGTTCAAGAACAGTCACTCTGTACAGATCCAACCATATCAAATGATTTTGCGAAAGTTCTATCAGTTGTGAGTCCACTACCTAACATATCTAACAAAAATAAGACCTTGCGAAAACAACATTCAGTAATTTTATCTAGCACGCCAATGAAAACAGTATTTGAAGAGAAAGAGAAGAAACGTCTAGAGAAAAAATGTAAAACTAAAATCATTGCTAAGAAGAAAGGAGAAACCAGCAAAAAAGAAAGAATATGTACCGCAGGAAAAGGAAAAAAACGAAAGGACGCAACCAACAAAAACGAGAAAGTTAAAAGAATAAAAAAGAATCTTTTTGAGGATGAAACTGACACGTCTGAAGAAGAAAACCTTGAGAATATTTGTGATGATGAATCAGAATATTCAGAAGAAGAGACATTGTGTGCTATTTGCTGTGACTCAGGAAAAGATAACGAAATGTGGTACCGTTGCAGAGGTTGCGGTAATTGGGCACACAAAGAATGTTCTGGTTCTGACAGCCCGGTTGATTATATTTGCATTTTTTGCTTGGATCCTTAAAGATAATTGTTATAAGGTTACATTTATATTATAATTTATATGATCAAGTCAGGTTTAAGACTGAAAACGAAATTTTTGAGGCTGATTTAATAATTAAGTAGCTAAATCTTTATTGCAGACAATTTCATCCATATTTTACAAATTATATGCATATTAAAAAACTAAACAATTTGGGCACGAATAAATGTTTTCAGGATGTTTGAGTCCTGTTTATTAGCAATGACCTGTAGGATGCTGTTAGTGCTACCCCGGACTCTGCTTAGTAAAGAAGCGAGCCGCTTGCGCACGATGGCATGGAAGCCATCTACCCTGGCCTCCGCAAACATACCGGAAGCACTACTAAACCGGTGTAACCCCAACAACATCCTAAATCCATTGTTATATTGGACACGTAGGGCACTGAGCGATCGCTGCGTATAATTGAACCACAGGCCACACGTGTAGAACGTCTGACAGTAAGCTCTAAATAGGGTGACTTTAACCTGATCACTACAACGCGCAAACCTGCGGGCCAGCATATTACTTCGGATCGCCAATGCCCTACGTTCCCTTTCTACATCGACATCGTGGTCAAGGCCCTCAGTAACGTAGTGCCCGGGGTATTTAAATTGTTGTACCCGCTTCAGTTCAGTACCATTAAGTTTAATTGCAGGCACATATGACGGACCCTTACCGGAGGCCTTGAAAACCATGTACTCACTTTTCTTGGAATTATACATTAAACCATGCAAATGGCTATACGTTTCACATATGGCTAACAACTGTCTCATTGCGCTTACAGTCGGGGTCAGCAGCACCATATCGTCTGCGTAACTAAAGTTGTTCATACAAACATTATCGACCCAGCATCCTACTCGAGTGCTGCTGAGCCCAACTATAAGCTCGTTCACGTACAAGTTGAAGAGCTTGGGAGAACTCAAACCACCTTGTCTCACTCCGCACTCCAACCCGTACACGTCTGAAATGCTGTTTGCCCACCTTACATAATTTTTCTGGTTATGGTACCAGAAATGAAAAATCCGTTGCACCTGCGTATGCACGCCAGTCTTCTTGAGTTTCTCCCATAATACGTCATATGACACAAGGTCAAATGCTTTGGAAAGGTCAAGAAAGCAAGCATACACAGGTGTACTTCTTTCCGTATAGTATTGAACAGTGTGCTTAAGACTCAGAATTGCGCTTTCAATAGAAAGTCCAGCACGAAAACCAAACTGCGCGTCGTGTATGTTAAGGTGTTTATCAAGTTCTGAGTCAAGCACACTGTCCAACACCTTAGCCACCACTGTAGCCAAGGATATTGGCCGGTAATTATGCATGTCGGACAAATCGCCAGTTTTGTTTTTCACGATAGGTACAACAACCGTCTTCATAAGGTCCATGGGCAGGAATGAGTGATTCAGACATAAAGTGAAGAACATCGCGAGTACGCGTGGCAAATGAACGCCGGCGTACTTCAAATGCAAATGTAATGAGAGCGATTCTGTTTTTTTCTTTAAAGTTTATCTGTGGATTTAGTTTTTTAATAAAAAGTTCTTAAGTATCCATAAATTTGACTTTTATTGAACTTTTTCCTTAGTAGGCTCCAATTTCCCCCTTCTCCCCTACCAATAATGGACATATTGAAACCCAGATGCTAAAAATAACCAAACCCTAACTTTTATTTTACCATGGCAACATTTTTTATGAACTTTATGGATATCCGAACAAGATTTTTTTCATTTTGACATTTGAAAGCCATATTGATCCGACATTATCTACGGTCACGTGAGTGCAACTGAAAACAGTTTAAAAAAATCGTTTTTTAGAATCTTAATGCAGGTGGGTTACTATATTGATAATTTCAAAACTTTACATTATATTGTGAATGTTTGTTGATTTATTTAATATTCATGATTAATCGGACATGATAAGTTTGGAGGCCCAAATTCGTGTGGAAAAAACGCCCGGATGTCACCATTGTGTAGACCACCACGACGCACACGTAAGGGAACGGTCTTCTTCACGCCCCAGCCGCTGGGATCCTGACCCCGATTTCCAACTACTGTAGGCGTGGTGATGCGGACGGCGAGCAATGGGTAGCTCTCCGTCCGGCCGTCCGGTAATCGTCCATACCGAGCTCGAGTCGTCGACATCGCGTAGTGTTCCACGTTCGCCTTGAGGAGATGTCAGCAAAACCGTAGGGGCCCTGGATTGAAGGCAAAGAAGGAACAGGAGTGGGTTTCCTTGTCAGTAAGTCTGAAACGCCTTCCCGCTACGCCCAGGAGCGGGAGAAGTCATTGACTGATTTCCCACTCATAAAAAAATCACTCGGCTCCATAACGTTTTCTGATTTGTTCTTATATTAAGGCAGTTCTAGGATGGTCTCGAAGATCGACTGGACGACTCTTCCCCAAGTTTCTTTTGACAGCTCAGTAATTCCCTTTAGCGAGAAAGTTAAGAACTTGGGGATATTCATCGACAAGAATTTCTCTTGGACTGCCCAACTACAAGAAGTTAGCGGCAAGTTATTTGCATCTGCTGGATCGTTGAGACGACTGCGTAATTTTCTGCCGACTGCCACCAGGATTACGCTTGCACAATCTCTTCTTCTACCCATCCTTGATTATGCCGATGCTAGCTATCTTGACCTCTCTGAAGTACAACTGGATAAACTTGAGCGACTTCAAAACTTTTGTATAAGGTTCATATTCGGTTTGCGTAAATATGACCATGTTTCTGAATTCCGCGTTAAACTCAAGTGGTTGCCAATTCGCCTTCGCCGTAATGCTCATATTCTTTCCCTCTTGTATAATGTGCTCTTTTTCCCTTCTACCCCTCGTTACCTCAAAGAACGGTTCCAATTTCTTTGCGACTCTCACATGAAAGTTCTTAGGTCCTCAGACAACTTAAAACTTAAAATGCCAATGCATTCGACTACTTTCCTGGATAAATCTTTTACTGTCCAGGCCGCTCGTCTATGGAATGTAATGCCTGTGGCAATAAAGCGTGCGCAAACACTGCCTGTATTCATAAAGCTTGTGAAGGATCATTACTTGGCACTGCGATCATGCCTTCGTTTCATCACTTATTCCCTTGCTTAAATAGTTATATTTTGTATGTATGTATATGTGTATCTACTTTAGTATTAAGTATCTATTAAGTTTTTGTTTACTTTTATATTTGCACCAAGTGCAACCCCATTTTGTGTCCAGGCAATTTCTGTCCATTCTGGGTTGCCTGGAAAAAATCGCCGAGTGCGATAAGACCGCCAATTGTATGTTTTTTTTTGTATTAAAATATCAGTTTGTAAATTTGTAATCTTGGTATGCAATAAAGTATATATAAATAAATAAATATATGTTGAGATATCGACACGGTAATGAAATTTCCAAAAAACGCATTACTAGTCTGTACATTCACTAACGATTCCCCAAAGTATTCGGCAAAAATAAAGCAAATAATGAACATACCTAATTTTACTAACAATATTGTAATACGCTCACATACACACACACAGCTGCGCCAGTCGCTCACTTGTTGTTGTTAAACAGAGACAGCTAGCTATATTCCGCGATACGCGGTAACTTGCAGTTGCAAGCGCCGAGCCGAGCCGAGCTCTTAACAGTATTAATTACTGCCAATGCTGCAGGAGTTATAGCTCCGCCTATGGTAGTGTATCCCTATGAAAGAAAACCGACACTCATTGTCATAAGTGTGCCTAGTGGATGGGGCATAAGGCGGAAACAGGATGGATGTGTGCAAAAACATTCTACGAATTTATCACCAATGTTTTTAACCCATGGCTTATACAAAAAGAGATACCAAAACCGGTATTTTTTTTCTTGACAGGCATAAGTCCCACATGTCTTTGCACCTTGCAAACTTTTGCAGAGATAATGGCATAGAGTTAATTGCACTTTTCCCCAATTCCACTCACTTACCTAATCCAACCGATGGACGTGGCGGTCTTTCGGCCACTCAAAATTTCCTGGAGAGTTCAGGTTATGAAATGGAAGTCTGAAAATCCAGGCGCACGTTTGAAAAAGGAAGATTTCGCGCAAAATTTGCAAGAAGCTTTAAAAAGTATTTGCCCTGAAACCATACAAAACGCTTTTCGTAAAAGTGGCCTTTACCCATTTAGTTCGGAATAGGTATGTGGATATGACCAAAATTGGTTCCCGATATCGCACTCTCAGATCTCAACCACTCCAGACAGAAGATATGATAAAAATAAAACATTTTATGCAAACTTTAGAAGCAGAGATACAGAAAGTGTTTTCATCTGAAAAAATTACTCTTTTCAACAAACTGTATTTCATGCCTAGAAATGAAGTAGATAATCTGCCTGACGAAGATATGGGCTAAAACCAAAAACATTTTGACTGAAACACTTCCAATTTCAACAGATAATGACAATATGACGTGCAAACAGCCATCCCAGACAATTGAAACGAATATGATCTGACAACATCTGTTGTATCAAATGATTTGCCACAAGTTACAGCGGAATATGACCTTACAACATCCCTTCTATCAAAAGATTTACCACAAATTACAGCGGAATATGACCTGACAACATCCATTCTATCAAAAGATTAACCACAAATTACAGCGTATTATGACCTGACAACAACCGTTGTACTAGATTTCCCATAAATTACAGATGATTCTAACGCGGCTACGGCTACATCTACAAGAACACCAGATTTATAAACAATATCTACACCACCGCTTAAAACTCATGAAACCCCCAGTGTGCCGCCTACTACTGATGATTCCAACGCGTTTGCTGTCACAACCACGTCCAGTACTCAGCTTAAAACAAATTTAAGGCGCGGTGTTACCTCAATATTCCCAAAAATTGGTTTCTTAGATCGTCGAGTATGACGTAATGCAATGAAAATATGTAACGCAAAAAATACAGTGGACAGAGAAGGGTATAAAGAAGAATTTAAACCGAACAGAATAATAAATAATAGTTTAATATTCCCAATAAAAAATTGGGAAGTTGTAGCACAAAAATAAACTTTGGCGTCGAAGATCTCTGTATTTCCAGTGATAAAAACATTTTTTTTTAAAGAATTTAATAGGTTTTGCATTTTTTTAAAACTTTAACCAGATAATTATTTAATTGTATGCCTATATTTTGAATAATCTAAAGACAACTTGTAAAATAAATGCTTATTCGCAGCTTAGTCACATTTCAACACAAATATTATTATCAATTTTCAACCTTATTCACGCTAAATAGTGGTGACAATAGTTTACGCGGTCATATTTTAGTCGTCGGGCAGCGCTCGGCTTGCATGGTAGGTACCGGACGCTCTGTGCATAATTCGAAATTCGTAGTTTACAAGCAATTTATGACTAAAAACATTGTGTGAAGTGAACTATAGTTCTGTGCCGGACTACTAAGGCGACTCGCTGCCTAATTTTGAAGTGAAATTACGATTTATAGATATTCAGTCTCAGTGGAAATATGGGCAATAAAAATAAAATGTTGCGAAAGTGTTTTACAAGAAAGAGACAAAAAACTCGAAAAAATGATGGAATGTTTGGGTAAGTAGGATGATTACGGTATTGTATCATACATAAGTACATAACATTTGAAATTTCTATTTAGTTTAGTTTACTTACGAAACTGTATAAATACGAAATATTATAGGAAACGTATTGACAATTTCTACAAACATTCTGCTAAATACAAAAACAAATAGGTGCACTCTATTTTGATGTCTATAGAATACATATTTGAATGCGCCTAGTGCAAACGTCTCTGGTCGAAGCAACCATGCATCGAGGCGATAGCCGTATTGCAATAGTAGGTATATGTAACAAAAACAAACCTGCAGAGAAATCAGAGTGCATTCGTAATTATTATAATAATATAAATATTGCACTACCAATTTGATTCTTTTGTAAGATCATGTTTATAATATTAATTGAGTTGTTAGTAGTGCCTTAGTTTCTATACAGGGTGTAACAGGACCCTTCAGGAAGCCGTCAACAAAGCATTATGTACATCAAACTAAGTAACTTTACGCAATAATTATTGCTGGGAAACGACCTTTTTTTTGGGGTGAAAAATCTCGTTTTACCGTGGGACTCAATGTAACACACTCAACACATTGTGCTGATAGATGGAATAAATAGTACGGGGGTTGTGGAGGTGTTTAAAGAAAAAAAAAATACATTAAAAACTTGTGGGTACTTAAAAACAAAATCTTGTGAAAAAGTTGGAACATTGACCCCCAATATCTCCGTAAATAGAAGGTTCCCAGGTATGGTCTACAACAAAAGAATGATCACAATGATGGGGAGAACAAGTGCTTTTCAGCTTCGTTAAGGGTCTTGTTACACCCTTTATTTCTTAGTTTATAATAATATACTACTTAATTTCTTTTTTAGATCAATGAAACGGAAAGTTGGTGATACTAATGTTGGTCAACCGAGTTCATCAGTTGAATCTTTGCCTAGAGAGTAAGTTTTTTTTTCTGTTTAGTTCCTTTATATATTTTATCTTAGTCGGTGAGTAACGATTTAGGTAAACTAAAAGTACAAATTTAAAAAAAATTGTAGTAACTCTTTAATCATATTATTTTTTGTTTTCAGAGCAAAGAAACAAAAAGTTTGTGATATTGATGTTGGTCAACCCAGTAGCTCAACTGTATCTATGCTAAGAGAGTAAGTGTCGTTTAGTTCCAAAATTAATAAGTTTCAATGATAAGTTCATCACTGTATAAATTTTATCAAAAATGAGTTTAACATAATATACAATTTCTTTTAGTTTAAGCAGTCCAATAAACGTGAATCCTGAAATATTTGAACTGGTACCAGTGGTGTCAAATTCTAATTCCAAAGTGTGAGTACCTACTTCATCTGCAGATAGATAAAAACTTATAGATACATTGTACAAAATATATATAATTATAATGTTTTTAGGACAACTCTTCAGTTTGAAGAAGTACCTATTATTGATACGGATTCAGATTTAATAGATAATGCTGTTCGTGCTGAGTAAGTATAATAAAAAAACTAATAATTAAATGTATATGTCAGTTTATCTAAATGATCAGAGTTATTATGAAAATATTAAATTTTGCAATATGATAAAAGAAAAAGGACTCCAAGGCGGCAGGCCGCGTGTGTGACTAACACTTTTTACACCTGACTCGCTTTGTTTCAGAAGCCCAACTGGTGAAATATATTCTGTAGAACCGGAAAACGAACAAAGCTGCGCAGGAATTACCGGCAGAAGAATTATAGATGTAACCTATTTTTTTAAGAAACTGAAAGAAATCTCAAATCATAGTTCATTATTTAATTGTGGTTTTCAGTGTTTAACTTTGCTGGGTGAAAAGAGAGTTGGGTTAGTTTCAAAGTTTAGGTTAAAATGCGAAATGTGTGGTTTATTTTTTTATATCGATTCTATAGATCCCGCAAACACTGAAAACGTTGATACTAATATTGGTTCTGTAATAGGAATAGTATCTTCAGGAATAGCGTACTCTCAATTTGAAGAGATATCGTCTTCTATGGATGTGCCTATCTTTTCTGAGCGATACTATTCCAAAATACAGAATAACGTATTCGATCAGTGGGAGGCAACAGCTGCCGAGGAGATGGAAGCTGCTGCTGAACGAGAACGTCAAGCTGCCATAGCTGAAGGAAGAGTAAAAGACGGTATTGCAATAATAGATGTGTACGCTGATGGCTGTTGGAGTGCAAGATCCTATGGGAATAATTATAAAGCTCTGTCTGGAGCTGCTGCTATAATTGGCAGAAAATTTGGTGAGGTATTATTTATAGCTGTCAAAAACAAATATTGTATTATTTGTGCTCGTGCACAGAAAAAAAATATTAGACCGAAAGAACACGTGTGTTATAAAAATTATGAGGGATCATCCACGGGAATGGAAGCTGCAATTATCAGCGAGGGCTTCAAGCACTCAATTGAGATGTACAACATCATTTACGGAAGGCTTATTGCAGATGGCGACTCAGCAACATATGCAAAAATTTTAGCGCAAAATCCATACCCTAACACAACTGTGGTTAAAATTGAATGCCGGAATCACATACTCCGTAATCTATGTAATAAATTACGAACAGTTTTTTTGCACAAGCTAAAAATCATTTGCATTTTGATACACAGTATTCCTTATACCACTCGTTCGGAGACCACCGCGAATGTAAGGATTATTACTGCAATAAAGAAAAGTCATTGATGAGTGCTATGGAAGTGATAAATTCGACATTTTGGTTTCGGTTGAAAGCAATAATTGGGGCTGTAGCCTCCAAATCACAAAGCCTAGTAGAAGATGTTGACACCAACGCTGCTGAACGTTTTAATAGTGTAGTAGCTAAGATTGTTGGTGGAAAACGGATAAATTTTTCTACGAGAAGAGCTTATCAAGGAAGATGCGCTGCAGCTGTGGTCGCATATAATAACAGATTACCCAAGCATACATTGCAAAAAAGGTTTCTAGGAAGAAGCCCAAGAAGCTGTTTAAAAAAGATGGAACAAAGACGTGAAAATAAAAGGTCATGGAATCGAAGAAATCCGCATAAAAAAATAGATTCCTTAATAAAATAGAAAATACTACCTTAAATAATGATTATGGTGTGAACTGTGCTGCCCCTGACATGTCACAAGAGGATTTCGAGACAGCAAAAAAGGAATTCCTCCATAATTTAAAAATATTAACCACGAACAGGGATCGTATACAAAACGAAACCAAATTACAAAGAGATTGCAGTGATTGGCTAGAATTAAGAAAAAATATGGTAACAGCATCAAATTTTGGTCAAATTATCAAAAGGCGGAAAAATATAAGTTGCGCAAATATGGTAAAAAACTTATTGTATACAAAAAATATATCGCATATCGCATCAATTGCTCACGGAGTTGAAAATGAGAAACTGGCCCTGCAACAACTCGAAAAACAGGAAAATGTTGTGATCGAGTCCTGTGGATTATTTATAGATAGTCAATACCCTTTTATCGGTGCAACACCCGATGGTACTATCGACGACGATACAATTGTGGAAGTTAAATGTCCAGTGACAGCTTATAAAAAAGGGATAGAGGAAGCAATTAAAGAAAATAAAATCCAGATATACAAATACAATAAAAAAGAAGATAATTACTCAATCAATCCTAATAGTAATTGGTACTTTCAAGTACAAGGACAGCTTCATGTCACACAGAAAAACAAGTGTATTTTTGCAATTTGGGGTGGACAAAACCAACATTTAAAATTAGAACTCATAGAAAAGGACGACAATTTCTGGAATGTTAAAATGGAACAAGAATTGGTCCGATTTTATATGAACTGCCTTCTCCCTGAAATAGTGGACCCCAGACATACACGTGGCATGCCTATACGCAATGGTATTATATTAGAAACGCAAAATAATTTACCAACTGACCAAATACTTAATAATATTCAGCCAAGATGTCTAAATTTTTCAGAATTCTAGCTATCCACCACGGCTCCGCATGGGTGCAATTTTTTGCATATATCGTAATTTTATTATATAAAAACCTTGCTCGGTTTTATATATTCAAATCCGTCGAGCCGTTTTTGTGTTTTAGCGAGACTAACGAACAGCATTTGATTTTTATTTAAATACTAGCTGTTGCCCGCGACCTTCATTCGCGTGAAATTATTATAAAAAATGATTACTTCCCTTTTTGAATCGAATTTTGTTACCAATTTCTAGGGTTTGAATTTTTTTAGGGGTTAATTAAAAGTAACCTATTTTAGACCTTATAACATCAGCTATCTGCCAGTAAAAGTCCCGTCAAAATCGGTCCAGCCGTTTTGGAGATTAGCCGGAACAAACAGACAGACAGACCGACAGACAAAAATGGATAAAAATGTGTTTTTGTTATAGGTACCGTTTATACTTTCATATGCATTCAGTACAAAACTGTTATTTTGGTATTACAAACAGACATTTCAATTTTTCACTTTGGAGCCGTGATATTATTGCATTTATTTAAAGTTTGTGATTTTTAAGTGGTCCGAGGGCCTTGATGTTGGTTTTATTTTCTATGTTTTTATCGCACCCACTAAGTACCTAGCTGAAATACAGACATTAGTTTAATTGAAATGACATAACTACCCATTTATGTAACCCTTCCATCCCTGATATTGACTTATAGATACACCCGGAAAGCATAATTCCATATCATGTATTGTAATAAAAATAAACAGTATTGATTTAATTGTTTTTTTTTGGATTGTTATGTGTAATTATTTACTGTATCATATTATGAACCAACACTCTAATTACATCGAATTTTAGAACGCACGCCATAAGTAAGTATATTCAACAGAAAACATCTGATATCTTTACGTATACTATGCAACTTTCCATGAGCACACAAATGCCCGTGTAAGCGTTTGCGAGTGTGTGCATTATGCGTAAAACGCGCAGATGCGGTTGTGAGAGTGCGGTAGTAGCGATTAAAATCGTAGTCAGTCCGCGCCTTAACTTCCAATTTATCCACATCTACAACTACGCCAATTGGTGATGTTCCGTCACCTTTTAAACGAGCCTTGTACTGGCCCGAACCAGAGACTAAAAAACGCCGTATCAAGGAACGACTGCCATCGGCTATCACCAGTGACCCCTACATGGAATATGTAGAAAAAAAGAAAATGAAAAGAAACTAAAGATAGAAGAAAAAGAAAAACGTGCAAAAGAAAGAAAAGAAAAACAGTTATTACGAGAAAAACTAAAGCAAGAAAAGAAAATAAATAAGGAAAGTAAGAGATGCAAAGCAAAGACCAAAACAGCAAAGTCAACAAAGAGGAAACAAATATCAAGTTCATCATCGGAGGAAAATAACACTGATGTTGAATATCAAGATAGTGAATATGATTTAGAAGAAGACCTGTCTGAATCTGGATCTGAAGAAGATAAGATATCTTTGAAAACATTAGCACTGTCACAGAAGAGGGAAACGAAAAGCAAGTACGTAATAATAAGGTATGAAGGAGAATATTTTCCTGGCATTATTAAGAAAGCTGAGGGTAAACAATATGAAATAGGTACAATGGTGTTATCAAAAAGTACATTTCGTTGGCCAGAAACCCCAGACCAAATATGGTACAATGAGAAAGTTATTAAAGAGCCAGTACAAATAATGTGAATTTTATAAAGTAGGAGAAATGAACAAATATTTACCGCTTGTCTTATAATTATGAATATTTTATATAATAATAGGTATTAATGTAAGATCTCAAAACAAATGTGATTTGTAAAACTGTAGTTTTGTAAGTAATGTTGATTTTTTATTTTGTTTTTACTTATAGAAGTTTATACCATGCCAAAAAATTACCATGTTTAAGATTTTGATATGTACGAACATTTTTTTGATGTTATTATTTGAGTATGGATGCAAAATTCTCATAAGTAAACCCTGGTGGAACTTACTGTGCCAAATATATCGATTATAAAAAGCATGTTTTATTTACAGATATAACCTTTTCTTCCAATACCAAAAGAATAGAAGCAATAAATGCAAATAAACACCGTTTTCATTCTTAAACCGTCCATGATTGGTTCCTTTACAGTATGATGTTAAGAAAAACAAGACAAGTATATTAAAACCTTAGTCCATAGTCCTAATAAGTAATAAGTATAATGTAAATTGTAAAAGCAATTATATAAAATCAAACATATTAACTCTCTAACAATAAAAAATAGTCTGAGGAGGACTTGCATAGCTTTTAAGCTTAGTTCTTAAGTAAATTGTCATCACAATGAGGGCATGACAGAAATGCCATATATGTGAAAGATATTTTTGAAACAAATAACATTGTCAAAAAATGCCATGGAAGAATAGAAAACACCAAACAAAAAAAAAACAGGAAACTGCTCCCAATAACTAAGTTCAGCTTTAGGCTTTTTAGCTTTCACATCAGCGGTCCACCTGACCCTCAACCAGACTCTTCTGGACAATTATCATCTGCCTATGATCCGGTCCTCCTCCCTAATCTCAGGCAAAAGCTGCATGAGCTGAGCATCTAACTGTCTGAATATTTAATAAAAAGCATCATAGCAGACATATTCATAACTATTAGACAAACCAATTACTACTCAAATTATTGAGTTCACTGCCACTGTACTTTTATAATATCTGCACAAAGATAGAGTTCAGCCTTTTTCTAGCAACTACCTGTATGCAGCACAAAACGGATCCATGTGTATAGATAATCACCACAATCGTGTGATTTTTAGCATACACTAAAGAAGAAATGTTTGACCAAAAGAGAGCTTGTTTTAAAACACTAATTGACCAATTGACGTCCAGCACAATACAGCAAACTCCATAAAATTTACAGGCACGGAAAAAAAATGTGTCCCTTATTGATCCTAATGTCTTTTTCCTGTTTTTGATAAAGTTTAATTTAGAAAACCCAGCCTGTGGATTGTTCATCAGATAGTCAGATTGATCATACAAAACACACAAAGTAATATAACCTGTTTACCAGACCACATAACACAACGAAGAAAAATCCAGTAGAATTTAAGATTTTTACACAATCTTTCAATTAAATGTAATATTTTTTAAAGACAAGCTCGAACAAATAGACAACAAACACAAACAATATTTAGTGACTGATAGCTGATAGGTGTCCATGGCTGCGTTCAAAAATAAGAGTAGCTTCGAGTTGCAACCCAGAGTCGTTTTTTTATAACTCGAGTAACTACCCGTACCCGGGTAGGTTGGTGTAATCATGGTGTAATGACCGTAATGACAGTTGCTTGGCATTGACAGTTGAACTCTACGTTCGCGTTCAAAAATGAGAGCTTAGAGTATCTACCCGATGACGTCATTAGATTTAGAGTTAACTCTAATCTCATTTTTGAACGCAGGGTGTGGGTTCCATTTTTTTATTAAACCATTTGGACCCAAATACAAATAAAACAAAAATTTATTCATTTTAAGTTACAGTAGCTTATATACATTTAAATCTAATAATAACGAAATTAAAACTAACTTACAAAATAAAAATAAAAGCCCTAAAGTACTAAAAAAAAAGCAATCTAAAGTACGGCGTCGAAAAACTCCTCCACATCGCTGTCGACTGGTGATGTGTGATTGCTTGCTTACCACAGTCACACACCCTCTCACACTCACACACTCACCACATCACATCACACAAAGAGAGGACATTCACACACTATATTGTATAAATTGAATTAGAAATGATGTTATTATTTCTTAGATTTTAATTTAATTTAATATTTTATTATTAATTAATGGTTTTAATCTATAATTCTAATGTTTTATAATTTTATACTTATTTTTTATATTATTAATTTTGTACTTATTTTAAAAAAAATGTAATTCTGCTCGATGGCTTATGGCTACTATGGTATACTAACTTTTATTAATTGAGGGGTTTGGCGCTGATAGCCGAAATACAGGCTTTTGTCTAGTTCGGCTACAGATGTCTCATTCTTTTGTCCTACAATAATATAGCCTACAAATCTGTTGCAAAATTGTAAATATGTTTGAATAAATCATTATTATTATTATTATTATTATTATAATGTACCCAAAAGACTGGCGGCATTGCCACGCTGAATGGCAATGCTTATCCTTTGTCCGAAGTAAAAGCCAGCCCTTGGGTCACGCGAAGTGTCAACAAGGCGTTTTGAAAGTTCTTTAAATAATTTGTGAGCACTCGGACCCCACGATCCGAGAGTTTCAACCCCAAACGGCTCGAAAATATAACTACCAACAAGGTTATTATATTTCTGCCGCTTGAGGTTCTCTGCAGCCGCTGCGGCAGCACCGGCACAGCACGACGAGCTAGGAAGATGAGATGGCGCAAGAGTATCGACACAAGTAGCGTCCCACACTAAAGGCCTACCCATCTTCCATGGAAATAAAGACATACCGTCCGGTCTTTTGCCATCGTCGCGTGCCAGGCCATGAGGTTCCAATACGGCCGGAACGCCGACGGTGACAAGAGCACGTCGGATGATGTCGTTGATATTCGCGTGTCGTGCTATGCGGCCCGCACTTCGGCTGCATGACAGACCGTGATGTCCGAGGCAGTTGACAACTTCGCCACAGTGGCAGCGATGAGGAGAGCAACAAGGAGCGCCAAGACGAAGGGAAGCAGCGAGGCGGAAGGTAGTATCGTCGAACAAGGTGCCTATGTTCGACGACGGTAATGCATGAAGCCAGAGACCCGACTCCCACTCCCTCACAGCTAGCAGGCGTGCACGCTCTGCAGTAGTCACAGATGTTGCCAACAGATTCTCTTGAACTACTTGGCATAGCGGCTCATCCCACCGTCTTTGGGAAGAAAGGTTGTCGGGCTGTTTGGAATTCGGGCAAGCGAGTCTCCAAGCGTCTATAGCCTCGGTAAAGCACGGCACATCAAAATCAATCAGTGAGGAAGATAGGATATTCCTGATTAATTTTTCAGTGCCGTGAAAAATTAATGAAAAACTGTTGATTAAATATGTGACAGGAGGCTTATGATGTAGGCTTTTCGTCCGTCAAGATATTTGACTGTGGCAAAACTGACAGCAAAACCTATCGTGTATTGGACCCCTGTACTCTCTGTGACCTGCCTGTGTCGTTGAGGCTTTGTTTATTTATTTATTTATTAATTTCATCAACAAATTTACATTTGTGTCGAATGGTTGAAAATTTAACAATATAATAAAACATTCAAAAAAAGCATATTCAACGTTGTTTTGTGATACGAGGTAAGTTGTTATTGCAAGGTTGCATTTATTTGAACCCAATATTTATTGTATTATACTCTGTTTGAACAAGAGCCACACTTGAACGACACTTTTTTTTGTTTTAAGGATGTGTGACGAGTACGAAATATTTGAATTTTTGGAGACGGAATATCGTATGGAGAAAAGAAACCGACGGCGTCGCATTAGGGAAACAAATAACCCATTTGAAATGGATGACAGCGAATTCATAAATCAATATAGGTACGTTTAACCTGGTTTAATCTTAGGGATAACTCAGACCAATAAAAAATGTAGGATAAAAACTGAAAATGAATCTATGAAAGCATGTTATTCCATTGTCAAATACTGTATTTTTATTTTATAGATTGTCAAAAGATTTAGTAGCAAGTTTATGTGAAGATTTAGAACCTCTAATGAAAACAAATCCAAAAAGGACTAGCGATTTAACATTGGAGACAAAAGTGAGTTTATATATTATCAAATGTTTACTTGAACTAAAAATTGAATAGAAACATAGCGGAAAGTGCACTGTTGCATATCAGAGCATAGACAGATGGTTTTCCATGATATGTCCTACCTTTTAAGTATCAATGAATTTAACACAATTGTGCTACTTATACATTTGCGGCGATAACATCGCCATAACCATACAGAGCACTGACTATTTCCATGCCCCAACTTTTTCCTTTGGAGCAGTCATGTTGACGGTTCGAGATGTCAGCTTGAATCTCTATTTCTATCACATACTTAATTATAATGAACAATACATGAGTTCTATCCTGCCGTATTTTCATCCTTATCATCCAACAATGATATCAACATGTAAATTGCGAAGGCATTTTTTTCCAAACATGCATTTGATAGTTTATATAAATTAGGAACCTTTATATTAATCCAACACCCAACAGGGATTACTCTGCTTAAAATAAGCTATCTAATATATAAAATTCTCGTGTGAGTGTTTATAACAAAACTCCTCTGAAACGGCTTGACCTATTCTTATGAAAATTGTGTGTATATTCAGTAGGCCTGAGAATAGGATGTAAACTATTTTTTACCCTACTACCCGCACCCCTATTTTATTTTTTGATTAAATTTATATGGCAAAACAATGTTTGCTGAGTCAGCTAGCTGCAGACTAGTGCTATGCAAATCACATACTATACTTAATTAATCATTAAACAATAGCTTGTGCTAACTGCTTTATGTTTGCAGGTTTTAACAGCAATCTATGTTTATGCTCATGGATCCCATCAAAAACCCACAGGTAGTGCTCAACAAGTTGCTCAGCAAACAGTGTCTGCAGTGTTGGCAGAGGTTACTACAGCCATAAACCATATTGAAATAAGAAATAAATATATTAAGTTTCCACAAACTGCAACTGAGCGGAATACAAATAAGTTAAGGTACTAATTATAACATTCACAATATTACTTAATTTTAAAATTGTTTTAGGTCCTAATCTACATCTTAATCTCTTATACATAATATATATTGGTTGACTGGTAGAAAATGCCTTAAGACATTAGTCCGCCTCTGTACTTTTGTGTGTGTGTAAAGAATTAATAAAATAAATATATCATCAGTGTGATATTGTGTAGTCTATACTATTCCTTTTTTGTTTAATATGTTAGTCTTATTTATATTATATAAATAAGACTAACATATTAAACAAAATCCAATCCTACTGGTGGATTCAGGGAATAGGTAGTATATTATGTAATTTTTATTTAAATAAACCATGGTGTTTCTTGCCAGTTCTTCTCCATAGGAAACAACCAATTTGAAACCAAGCAATAGCTTTTGACATTATATAAGTGCCCTTTTGGGAGTATGTGAAATAAAAAGATTTTGAGTTAAGACAAGCAAAAAAGAAAATGCAGCTTTATTTTAAACTATATATGTGTTAGTATAGATTATCTTAAGGAGAGAATATTGTATAATGAAATAATAATGTTTCCAATGTTTTATTTGTAGGTTTTATGAAAAGTTTGGTATCCCAGATGTAATAGGTTGCATTGATGGTACTCATATAGCTATAGTAAAACCTAATGAACATGAAGATAGGTATATTTGTGGAAAAAATTATCACTCTTTGAATGTCCAATTAGTAAGTGAATTCTCTTTTATGTAAATACTTAATTACTTTAAAAATCTACTACTATTAAATAATTGTAGGTTTATTCACAACAAAAAATATCTTGGAATGTTTCTTCCTGTACTGGAATCTACTTACTGTTAAAGTATATTTTAGTAACTACATAGCACTAGTGCGTAATTTTCACACAACTGTCACACAACGCCATCTAGTCTCAAGCTAAGCAGAGCTTGTGTTATGAGTACTAGACAACTGATAAACATACTTAAATTTTTCTAAATATATACATATTATAGATAAATTACACCCAGACATTGAACAAATGATTGTGCTCATCTCACAAACATTTGTCCTGGGTGGGAATCAAACCCATGACCTCCGGCATAGCAGTCAGGGTCACTAACCACTAGACCATGATGATCAAAATCATTTAAGCATACAGTAAGGGACTAATTCAGTGTACTGGGTGTCTTTCTTACACCAAATTTTAATCATACTTAAAATACTTTATTTTCAGATTTGTAATGCTGACATGGATATCATAAGTGTAGATGCTAGTCATCCAGGATCCAGTCATGATTCCTTCATTTGGTCTGAACATCCATTGAAATCTTATTTGGAGAACCTAAGCACTACAGAAAGTTTATGGCTTTTAGGTAATATAAATATATATTATAATAAAGAATGTATTAAAAAACTAATAATAAGTTTGCATGTTGTCTAACATGTGTTTATGTAAAGAGACATACAGTATCAATTTATTAACTATCTACCTATTCTACACTGACCACTGGTTTAGGGGTCTACTGGTGTAGTTGTAATTATATTTAATAATGATCAAATAAATAGCCATAATATTATTTATTACAATATGAAATAGCTACATAGTCTAGTTTATAACAGGTATATTTATTTATATTATTAGCATTACTTATGCAAAATAGATTAGGATAAATAGAGAAACAAAGCCTCATTGAAACTGTCATACAATAACACTAAGACAGTAAATAGTAATATTTTATATTATTAGTAGTATAGTAATATTTTATATTATTCATACAATAAGATATAACTTGTTAAAAAAAGAAAGAATTTTTTAAAAATTTGGTAATAATCTTTAAAATCTATTTCAGGAGATTCTGGGTACCCTCTCAGAAAAACATTGATGACACCAATTTTAAATGCAGATCCAGATTCTCCAGGAGCATATTACACAGAAAAACACTCCCAGGCCCGAAACATTATTGAGAGGACGATAGGCATACTAAAGGCTCGATTTAGATGTTTATTAGTCCATCAAGCACTACATTACCATCCACAAGTAGCTGGCTGTATTGCAAATGCATGTGTTATTCTACATAATATCTGTAACACCGCAAATATAGCTGTACCTGAACTTACTGAAGTTGAGGTACAACAAGAAGCCTTCATGCAACCTGAAAATTTGCACGTAGATTCAGCTGGCCCACAGAATGGCGAATTGCAGATTGGCATAGCTACAAGGCAGGACCTTGTTGCTCGCCTCTGGCAGCTGCGCCCGAGAGGCTGAAAGAGATGTTTAGAGGGCCCTTCCCCCACTCGTCTATAGTTGTTCATAAGCATCAACAAACCATGCTTACGTTGACGTGAGCATAGTTTAAAAGCTTGTTGTTTCATCCAATGCAATGTTTGGTGATTTTGCGACGCGAAAGAAGAGAGAGAATGCCTAAAATCACTGTTGGTACTCATTTCATTCTCTAATTTACTTGAATATTTCACAAAACTTGTTCCAGGAAATACATGTTTATTTAAAAACCTTTGTTTTTGGAAAAAAATCCATAATTCAGAATCTTGAGATAAGCAAGGTTTCTATAGATATACTTTTTTATATATTAAATTTATGAGTATGTTATGAAAAGCCAATTTTCACATAAAATAGTAGATTTTTAGAGGTCTTTACTGGTTTAGTTTTACACAATTATGTTTTTATTTCAATAGAATCCTAGATAATTTCCAGAATATATCTGTGGTTCCCAAATATTTAGAGAAATTAGTTTAATAATACCATTATTACGTAAGATCAGTTGTATAGAAATGTATCGTCGGTCGGGTAGCATTTGAAGTTACTATACTAATTATATTATTTGCATTGTGTTAATATTATAAAGTAGCACTTGCACATACATGTGAGCACTATGTACTATATAGCCACTTTTAACTATGTATGTCTCACTAGTAATGACTTGAATATGCCCCGGCTCTTGTGTGTATACCTTATTTTTGTAATCAATATATTTTAAAAGTATCCATGGAGAGAACCAAATGCTTTGTAATTAGCAACTAGCTTCAATTTTCTTTGACCAACTGAATCCTTGATCATTAAAAAGTAAAAGGTTTATTTGAATAAATTAATTCTGAGTTTATTGGTTAACTAGCTTTTGCCAGCGGCTTCGCCCGCGTGAAATTTGTTTTCTCCATACAAACTTTGGACCCCCATTTCATCCCCCTATGGGGTGAATTTTGGTCAATCCTTTCTTAGTACTCTCCTACTTCATAAAAGGAAACCTTGCGCAAAATTTCACCCTCCTAGGCCCTGTAGTTTTGGCTGTGCGTTGATATGTCAGTCACTCAGTTTCTCCTTTTGCATATATATAGATTATTTTATCTTTAGGGCCCGGCGCACACTTGCGACAACACTGTCTTAGACAGAATTGTCTACGACGTCGCAGACTTGTCTGCGACAACACTGTTTTAAGACGTCCAGTGTTGCCAACAGTTACACTAACTTACCACTAGAGTCAACTTTTAAAACCACCAGAAATCCATTAAATTTTTGATAAATACTATGTGATTATTATTTATTATGTCCCACAATGTCACATCCCTACTCGCATGCGAGGAACTTGTCAAAGGTCGTGCCAGCCACGCCAGAGTCGGGACTTCCCGACAGCGGCTACCGTTACGAACGAGATTAGTGATGTACCTTATTATTATTTATTTTTATCGTTTGTAGTTCTAATGTCTGCTTTTACGTTGTTTAGTAACTTATTTTTGTAACTTCTGTTTAATGATAGTATGATTCGAAATTGGGTCATGCTCACCCAAATGTCTCGCTGATGGTGGCACGTGTTATTGAGTCATTCAGTTCCCTTCAAAATGGTTGAGCTGAGTGAGGCTGATGCACGCGTCATGCTCGTGAACGGGTGCCGTCAGTTGAGACTGGTCATCTCTTTGCTGCCAGTGACTTAATTTCAGTTTCTATTTTTTAAAATTAGTTTTTATTTTAATTATTATTACTTATCTACATTGTGCTCACATATTAGAAGCGACAAGAAATATGTAACCAAGATTTATGTAACTCATAATATGATTTAAAAGACTGTCCATGGAGTTTCTTGCACGTTCTTCTCCATAGAGATCTACGCTTTGGAACGTGCAATTTAGCTTCACTTGTATTTTTCTTTGACTGACCGACATTCTGACAATTCAAAAGTGGCTGTAATTGGTCTATTTGAAATAAACGTTTCTGATTTTCTGGTCAAATAAAAAAATAACGATGTAACGAGTAATATTTTACTTAAAAAATATGTGTTTAAAGCAATGACTAATTGGTTATCGATAAGATGTTATCCGAATTCCCCTAATAAAATCCCTATTTTTTTGTAGGTATTTGCGCTGAATTTGTAGCTTGGCGTGGGAGGTACGCCGATGCGTTTACGCTCTGGCGGTCAAAAGGTTAACAAAACATTAACCCACACACAAAATCGCAAAATTTCACACTAAAAAAATGTGTTGTACGAAATAAGTAAGCCTATAGGTTAGTTTCCTTTAATAATAAGTTGTTGTTACAGCAGCAACAGAAATACATCTGAAAATTTTAAGTGACAGACAGACGGATGGATAGCGGAATCTTAGTAATACAGATGCAGTCGTTGAATTAGGCTTTAAATGCAGTTACTACGTTGCCTACGTCGATTTTTTCTTATGTGAAAATGAAAATGGTGTATTCCACGGGGGCGAAGTCATGGGCGAAAAGTTAGTTACATTATTATTAGAGTATTTCTCAAAATAAATGTACGTAACGAAATGGTTGTTACGAAATAGTAAACGTAAGGCTTGTAACACAATGGCGAAACTTTATTATATAAATTTTATCTAATATTCTTGATTTTTCCTCATATAATCTATCTTTTTAATTATTACTTATATTTTTTTGTTGTTTTTATTGTTATGATTAAAAAAAAAACAGGAAATATTTATTTACTTATTAAAAATATTTCTAAACTATAAAAAATTTAACCAATCAAACAGAAAACAAATAATTCTTTAACTTAATCACTATCCATTAGTGCTTCATAAACTTGACTATCTTTAAACAATTTTTGTTTTTCTGAGGCTCCTTTGCTTTCACAATCAGATTTTCTGGCTTTGGTTTTTTAGTTTGCTTTGGCACATTTATGTATTTATTTAGTGAAAGCGGTTTAAGTCCCCTATAAACCACTTTCTTTTTGGAATGTACATTTTCAATTTTTTCATCTTTAAGAATAATCAGTCCACGTGTTTTGCTGTTGATTTTGTTAGTATCTTCTTGCAAGATATTCTCATTATTTATACTATTGTGTTCATGTTTAATGTTATCTTCTATGGCGTTATTATTTTGTATTATGACATCTCTGTTAATGTTATCAAAATCGGTTAAATTGAACTCTTGATTATCAAACATATAATCTTTTAAATCATCTTTGATTATAACTTCGTCACTTAATAAATCTCCGAGAAAAATTACTGGCATTAAATTGGTATCAGTTGTTAATTCTTCTTCCTTAGGACTTTTTAATTCTTTATTTTGTTGATTTTCTGCCTCAACTGTTCGTCTTAATATATCCGTTCTATGAATTGAAAGTTTTTCTTCTTTGATAATGTTTTGGTATTTTAGTGTACTTTTTCCTTTCCCTTTTCTTTGAATTGTAGAACTTGTTTCGTCTTTAGTTGTTGTCAATCCTTCTGCCATAAGGCATTTTATTTCAGTACCATAGAAAGCACTGTTTGCAGACATACATCTTACTGAAGATAACATGGTCACTTTTTCTTCTGCTGCTGGTTCTTGTGTCTTGCTTTCTTCCTTCATAGATGAGTCCTGAAATTTAAAAAAATATATTATAAAATAACCCTTGTGAAATATTTGAAAATTCTAAATTTTGAGTGCAACGATCAATGGGCTTAATTTTGTTCCATTGATAAACGTCAAGAAAAAACTCGAATGTTCGGTCAGATCAGTCAGATGGTTTTGTTATAATTTCTTCTGCAGATTCAGATCCAGTATCTTCTTTAGATTCAGATCCAGTATCTTCTTTGTGGTCATAAAAGTATTCATAATTTCTTGTAAGTGATAAGTATAGTGATTTTTCCGACATTTTGTGACAAAGAATTTAAAAGAGGAGCTCTTTTAAATTCTTTGTGTACTTTTAGATCATCATTCTTGCATTCTTTTTCTGTATCTCCTCTTTTAACTAGATCAATTCTTGTTCTATATAATCTCTTAAACATCATCTCTGCCGGACTTAACCCAGTTGCACTATTAGGTGTTTTCCTGTATGTCATCAGAAATTTTTGTAGTTTGTCCTGCAGTGATCCCTCTTCATTTGCCTTTGCTTTCAGTTTATGTATGAAACGGTGCAGTAAATTTAGCTTGAATCCCATTTTCTTTCAAGAATCGTAGCATTTCTTCTGATCGAAACTGTGTTCCATTATCAGAGACTTGAGTTATTGGCAAACCAAAGGTAGTGTATAACTTTTTAATTATACATATATATATATATAATTGATGTGGATGTAATATATATAGTTGGTATGACTTCTAGCCACTTTGTGTAAGCATCTACAACAATAAGGAAATAATGGTTCATAAATGGTCCAGCATAATCTATGTGAACACGGCTCCATGGCTCTTTAGGATATTCCCAACTGTGTACTGGTACTTTTATAGGATTTTTCTGCATCAGGCAACACATGTTGCATTCTTTTACCATCTGTTCTATATCTAAATCAATATTCTTCCACCATACATAGTTTCTTGCCAATGCTTTCATTTTTACAATCCCTGTGTGTGTTGTATGAAGTTCTTCTAATATTTTTAGTTGCAATTTTTTTGGTATAACAACTCTTATCCCATAAAAAATGCAGTTGTTTTGCAATGAAAATTCATGAAGCCATTTCGGATCATTTCTGCCAGATTGTATGTACATGTAAAGTTTTTGTAGATCTGGATCTTTTTTTGTAGCCTCACTTATGTCTTGTAATGTGACTGGCATTTCTGAGATTTGATTTAAATAGAATGCATCATCATCTGTAAGCTTATCATCATCATTACTAGTTCCTGTATGGTTATTCAATCTTGAAAAATAATCAGGTTTTGCATGTTCTGTAGTTTTCCTTAACTTTATGTCATAATCAAACCCTGCTAAGAAATTTGCATAATGTACCAGTCTGATAGCTGTGGTTGCAGGTGTAGCTTTTTCTGGTTGTAATATTCTGGCTAAAGGTTGGTTGTCAATAATCAGTGTGATTTTTCTTCCATAGCAATATTGAAAAAATTTCTTCAACGCCCATATTAAAGCTGCTGCTTCCTTGTCTAGCTGGCTGTAACCTTTTTCAGCTTTAGTCAGTGATCTAGATGCAAATGCTATGGGTCGTTCAGTCTTATCCGGCATGATGTGTGATAATACCGCTCCAAAGCCCATAGGTGATGCGTCTGTAGCTAGTGTATAAGTTTCCATGAAATGGTATTAATACTTCTTTTAACTGTTTAAACATATTTTCACATTCCTGAGTCCATATAAATTCTGTATCTTTTTGTAATAGTTTATAAAGTGGACTTACTTTGACGCAAGATTTGGAATAAACATAGTAATTGATCATGCCCAAAAAAGTGCGTAGAGATGACACATCTGTAGGACGTGGACTCTTTTTGATATCATTGATTTTATCTTGATTAGGATGAAGTCCATTTTCATTAATTGTGTGTCCCAGGTAGGTGACTGACTTTTAGAAAAATTGACATTTCTTCTTATTGAGGTGTAATCCGCATTTTTGCAATTTCTCAAAAACTGTTCTTATTCTTTGTAATAATTGTTTGTATGTGCCTGCTTGTAAAGCGATATCGTCAAAGAAACATGCTGTGCCTTCAACGCCTTGTAGCGTTTGGTCCATGTACCGCTGCCACACATTTGGCGCTATCTTAACACCAAATTTGAACCTTTTGACCTTATATGTACCCTTGCTTGTACTGATGGCCTGCATCTCTGCTGTCTCTTCACTGGTTAACATGTGTAGGTAAGCTTGGTTTATATCAAGTGTGCAGAAGTACTTGCCACCACTCAATTTTGAGAAAATTTCTTCAATTCTAGGAATTGGATAATTATCATTTTCAAGGTTTTTGTTTAATGTTGCTCTGTAGTCTGCACATAAACGTACCCTGCCATTTTGTTTTATAACAGGGACGACGGGTGTAAACCACTGTGAGTATGTAACTTTCTCAAGAATTCCTGATTTCTCTAATCTGTCAATTTCAGTTTCTACTTGATTTTTCAATGCAAATAATAATAATAATAATATGAGTCCCAGCTCCCGGCGGAAGTGTGCAGCGCATGTGATGGACGCAATCCATCAATACGAACGTCATGCGCGCATACTATGGGGCTACAGAGGGAGGAAACAACCTGACCGCGTACCGTGTTCGGATGCTCTCTTTGTTTCAGGTGCTTGAGCCAGCCGTCAACGTTTCGGCCCAACGACTGTCGGATCAGGTGCGGGTTATCCAGCGTAATCATATGTTGGACGATACCGTACTTGATCGCCTCCGAACGGAAATGAGTAACCATGCCATTGCTCCTTCGTCGCAGTCTGTGGTACCAGAAATTGTACCACCAACCTACCATCTTTCCGACCATGCTGACGAAGAGATTTCTGACATGGTTACACATGTAAGTACCCAGTGCAACAATAATTTGAGGAGTGCTTTGGAGTGTGCAATTCGGGAGTTTCGTAACAATACCCCGTTTGCCCATGCATAATAAGAATAAGGCGCTGGTGGCTGCTCTGGATTTGCAGTTGTCAAACTATTTTGACGACTGCAAAGATCTCACTGATACACACTCGATAATGTACTGCGCAGCTGTTGCGGCATGTCGTGTAGCTCACGTCAAGTTTCCAAACTGTGACGTAGCTACACGACCGAAACCAGTCGTGCCGGCTTGGCAGTGCAGGATCGAGCGTCGTATTGGTGGGGCCAGAGCACTCATCGGCAAACTAATCTGCTTCGGGGAGGGCAACACTCGCCCAAGAGTGATGCGCTTTGTGAGGCGGGCGTTCACGGGGACTGACATCATTCCCCGATACTATATGTCCCGTGTCACGGAGCGCATCGACTTCCTGAAGCAGAAGGTATATGCATGGGCAAACCGTATCCCGATACACCCAGAATCGCACATTCCGGAGTAATGAAAGGTGGGTTTATAGGGCTTGGGTGAGACCGGACCAAGGTGTGACTGATGCGTGCCTCCCAGATGATGACGCCATGATTTCATTCTGGCGCGGCATCTGGTCGGTGCCTGTCAGTCACACCGAGGGTGACTGGACTCGAGAGGTCGAGCGTGCGTGCGATCCAATACCACAAATGGGGGCAATCGACATCAGCCCCCAAGATGTAGCTCGTGCAGTCTTTCCGTTGCCAAACTGGAAATCTCCAGGGCCGGATGGGCTGCACAATTTCTGGATTAAGTGGTTTACAAGATCGCACGCTCGCTTGGCTTATCAGTTCCAGTCTGCCTTAGAGTCAGGGTCGCTACCCCAGTTCCTAACAATAGGAATAACCCACCTGCTCCATAAGTCAGGTAGTACTGCGGAGCCTATAAATTATAGACCGATCACGTGTTTGCCGACGGTCTATAAAGTTCTTACATCCATACTGAGAAGCAAAATTAATAGTCATATTGACAAAAATTTCATCATGTCACCTTCTCAGAATGGATGTAGGAACGGGTCCCGCGGTACTAAGGAGCTGCTCCTCATTGATATGACCATTAGCCAACAGGTTCGACGTTCCCGAAAGGATCTGTCGCTGGAATTGTATAAAATTGATACAACACTACGCACCTTCCTGATGTCGTGTATGACGCAATGGAGTACAGTCCTTCGCTATCCAGGATGTCGACATACCCAGAGGAATAGCGAACCTGTAAGGACCGAGCGAGGTATATTCCAGGGAGATAGTTTCGAGTCCACTTTGGTTTTGCCTAGCCTTGAATCCTCTAAGCACACTGCTGGAGAATTCAGGCCTAGGCTATCGGTTGAAGAGAGGTGGTCAGGTAATATCTCACCTACTTTACATGGATGACCTGAAACTTTTTGCCCCCAACAATCTGCAACTGATGGAGCTACTGAAGGTAACTGAAACCTTCAGTAGTGCCATCAGGATGGAGTTTGGTGTGGACAAATGTGCGGTCATGCATGTAAAGCGAGGGGAGGTTGTGGAATCCGTGGGCACTCAACTCACGGATTCCATAAACCTGAGATCCCTCTCTCCAACCGAAACCTATAAGTATTTGGGTATGTCAGAAGCTCTAGGCATCAATATCACTGACATGAAGCAATCGTTGAAGGAGCGTTTCTTTGGACGCCTGAAGAAGGTATTCAATAGCCTTCTTTCAGGCGGAAACAAGGTGCGCGCCTTCAACGGTTGGGTCATGCCGGTATTGATGTACTCTTTCGGCGTACTCAAATGGACTCAAACGGAACTTGACGCCCTGGATAGGAGAGTCCGCATACTGCTGACTGCATACCGAATGCATCACCCACGATCGTCGGTGATGAGATTGTATATCCCGCGGAAGTGCGGGGGTCGAGGTTTTTTAAATGCTAAGACCCTACACAACCGCGAGGTATGCAGTCTCATGGAATATTTCCTAGCTGCCGACGTGGGCATGCATCGAGATGTAGTGGCAGTGGACAAAGGACTCACTCCGCTCGCCCTGGCTAATGAGAACTGGCGCAAACCGGTAGTGCTTGACACTAACGATCGCAGGGAAGTATGGCAGAGCAAGGAACTTCACGGACGCTTTTTCCGGGCCCTTCACAGGCCCGATGTAGACCAACTGGCGTCCGTAGCCTGGCTGCGTTCCGGTGACCTCTTTGGGGAAACCGAAGGTTTTGTCTGTGCAATTATGGACGAAGTTATAGTTATTCAACTACCGGAGATTTATTGTGAAGGACGGCACGGTTGACATCTGTCGGGCATGCCACCGTCCGGGAGAATCAATTCGTCACATTATCTCTGGTTGTTCTCGTCTAGCTAACGGAGAGTACTTGCATAGACACAACCTTGTAGCCAGGATTATCCATTAGCAACTTGCTTTGAAATACTCTCTTGTGGAATCGGAAGTGCCGTACTACAGGTATGAGCCCGACCCAGTTCTTGATAATGGTCATATCAGTTTGTACTGGGATCGGTCCATCATCACTGACAGGACTATTGTAGCCAATAAGCCTGATATAGTGGTGGTGGACCGAAGCGAGAGGCGTGCAGATGTTGTTGACATATCCGTCCCGCATGACGAGAACCTCGTGAAAGCCGAGAAAGATAAACAAATCAAGTATATTGACTTGGCTCGCGAGGTTGTCGACATGTGGGATGTGGGATGTGGACTCTGCGATCATTGTGCCGATAGTCGTGTCGGGCAATGGCTTAATAGCCAAGAGCCTCGACCAACACCTTGGGTGGCTCGCGTTAGGCGGCTGGATCAAGGGCTTGATTCAGAAAGCGGTACTCCTGGACACGGCTCGCATTGTTAGGAGGTTCCTTTCTCTGGAGCCCTGACCGCCGGTAGCTTGGACCCTGTTCCCGATACCGGTGGGATGCTGTTTTTCATATTTTTAAATGTTTTATTTTTTATTTTTGAAATATTTAAAAATGTAAAGTCTTATGTTATATGTGAAATAAAGATAATAATAATAATTATTTATTTATTGACAAAAAGTACACTAAAAAGAAAGTTAAAAGTAAAGTTTTACACTCATAAATGAAATTCCCTGGCTCCTGAGCTAGTTAGGAACTGTATTACAGGAGCCAGTGTATTCCCCATATTGCTGTTATAGTTTTGTCAACAAATTCATACAATTAGAAAATAAAATTAAGATGGAAAAGATATCATAATAATTTAAATCTACGGTCAATGACAAATATCACAATTAATAATTCATTAAAATCAGAACAGATAAAAAATATAAAAAAGTAATGTTAAAATCCACAAATAAAATCAAAATTATAATCAAAAATAAAATCAGTGTCCAAAAATTTAAATTAAAATATAATCCACAAAATAAAATCAAAATTATAATCAAAAATAAAATCAGTCACAGTTTAAAAATAAAATAAAATCAGTGTCCTAAAATCTAAATTAAAATATAATCCACAGAATAAAATCAAAATTAAAACTCAAAATAAAATTAATGTCAAAAATAAAATAAAATTTAAAATCCAAATTATCGTCAGAAACGGTAGCAAAAATCAAAAGAAAAAACAATGTAAAATAAAATAAATAAATTAAAATAAAATAAAACGCTCTTAATGTTTGCAGTGTATCTGTGCATCTTCTGGTCTCATCAAGTGGTAGTGTTGGTACGGTGTGCCTGTGGTACATCCTAACTGTTTCCATGACAAATGGTACTGGACGTGGTTTCAAAAACACAGGTACTCCTTCTTTTAATTTAAATATAGCCTGAAAATGATTAATTTTGCCTATATCTTCTGAAAATAATTCTTTGTATTCTCTAATAAATTTTGTAACTGTACTTTAAAATCTTTTTCTGTCAAGTCTTTTTCTTCTTTTGTAATAGAGTTGATATCAAATTGTAAGTTAAGTTTCCTCAGCTGCTCTCTTCCGACAACTGTATCTACCTTCTTTTCTATAACAAATATTCTTCCTTGTATTACTTTATTATTGTATGAAATTTGTATTATTGAAGTTCCAATAGGTTTAATAATTTCTCCAGTGTAAGTTCTTAATTTTACTGATGATCTTGTTAACTGTAGTTTTGGGAAATTTGTGTGAAAATATTCTGCAGAGCAAGTGGTAACAGCTGCCCCTGTATCCATTTCTAACTTATTTAATTTCCCATTTAGTTGTAATGGAATGTAGAATTTATCATTATGTATGTATATGTTTTGTAATTTATGTATTTCGTATATTTCTTCATCAGTACTACTACTACTACCAGTTTCTATTTCTATTTGTTTCTGGTCCTTGAAGCAGACCGACTGTATGTGCCCTTTGATTTTACATCTTTTGCAAAATAGCTTATCTCTAGTTTACACTGACTTGCTTTGTGGTTATTTTTCCCACAACAGTAGCACTTTATCTCTTTATTTGTATTTACTTCTTTTCTGTATGTATTGTTCTTCAAAACATTTTTATTTACTGAAATTTTATTAATGTTTGGTTGAATTTCCTGTCCCATTTCTTTACTTTCAGATTTAGATGGCTCTATAGCTAAAGCAATTTTCATTATATCCTCAAATGTTGTATTTGGGGATTCTTGTAGTAAGCGCTCTTTATTTTCAGAGCTCCTTAGGCCTCTTATTAATTGCACTCTGAGGTGAGTTTCAAAAGTGGTTTGTTTACAGCTATTGCAGGTAAAGTTACATTTTTCCCCTATTTCTTTCAACCCTGCTACATAATTGGCAATAGATTCACATTCATTTTGGATCCTCAAACAAAATTTATGCTGTTGTGCTACTTCACCCGGCTCCGGTGCAATATGATTGCCTAATATCTGCACTAGTTCACTATAAGATTTAGACTCCGGTGTACTTGGTGCTGTTATATTCTTTAAACCTTGGTAATATTTAGGGCCAATGATATTTAGGAATATTTGTAATTTTGTACTGTCATTTGTAACGCCCTTAAGTGTAATGTAATTTTGTAATCGTTGCAAATAACTTGAAAAAGATTCATTTACCTCGTCGTAAGGTTGTAGAGTAATGCTACTAACTGACTTCGTACCTTGATCCATCAAGACTTTTTGCAAATTTGCGTGCTGCTCTTGCATACCACGCATCGTCTCCATCATTTGAGAAAGTACATGTGCGAATTGTTACTCCAGTGTTTATGTTTTATTTGACGGGAAAAGGGAATAACGTGAAGCGGGTTATCATCACAGGACTTGGAACCCCTGGATAGAAGGAAAAGGTTTTGTGGATATGAGATTCACGAAGGTTTCACTCGGTTTCTTTTTGGTTACCGCAAGATCCAAACAGTACAGGAGGTTTGCTGAATTCTATTAAAATAGGAGTCGGGGCTAGAGTCATGTTGCGAATGAATTTGAGGGTATCGGAAGGATTAGTTTATGGTAGCATGGGTATAGTAAGAAAATTTGAATGGAATGGACTGCGCAGGGACCAGTTGGAAGAAGAGGAACTTCCAAAAAAATATTCAATGAATTTGATATATGATATAGTATGTGATCCGGAAACTCTTTGGGTTTTCTATTTCTAAATGGATACCTCCGCTCCACTTCTTGAGGTTGATCATCAATAGTTGTGTCAGACTCACAGTCTAGAAACTCTGTATCCTTTTGGAGTTGATCCTCGACATTTAACTCAGGTTCCGGTCCTGGAGGAGTAGACGTATCTTCATGAATATTTATTTGTTCCACTACTGGAATAAATACTTAATGTTCAGTCTGTTTCTCCATTTGTTCATCTCTCTGTTTTTCTTGAGCTTCCATAAATACTACATCCCTAGCATTATATAGCCGATGCGTTTTTGTATTCACAAGCCGGTAGCCTTTAGAATTCTCGCAGTATCCGACTAGAGTTAACTCCATACTTTTTGCATCCAGCTTCTTCCTCTTTTGGTTAGGAATGTGCATAAATGCCTTGCTCCCAAAAATTCTTACAAAACTGAGATCTATTTTTTTACCGGAACATGCTTCCTCTGGAGTTTTTCCTTTAACGGCAATGGTTGGCGATCTATTCTTCAGGAAAACAGACGTATGCACTGCTTCCGCCCAATAAGCCTTAGACAAATTTCCTTCTTCGAGCATGCTTCTCACCTTCTCGATTATAGTTCTATTTGCTCTCTCGGCCACTCCATTTTGCTGCGGTGTATAGTCTATCGTCACTTGATGTTGGATTCCATTTTTCCGCAGAAAATCATCCATCTGTTTATTAACGAACTCAGTTCCATTATCAGTGAGCAGGATCTTAATTTTCTTGCCGCATTGATTCTCGGAAAACGCTTTAAAAATTGTAAATTTTTCAAAAACTTCGCTTTTTTGTTTTAAAAAATATACAAATGTTTTCCGCGTTAAATCGTCAATAAATGTTAAAAAGTATTTATACCCGCTAACGGAAGGTATATGCATAGGTCCGCATAAATCTGAATGCACTAAACCTAATGCTTCCTTAGCTCTCGTCGCAACACCCTTAGGAAACGGTTGCTTAGTTTGTTTTCCCAAAATGCAAGATACGCACTCCAGTTTACTTGAAGTATTAGGAAAACTCACCCCTATCGCCATCTTATTTCTCAGTAATTTGAGGTTGCGAATACCGAGATGTGCCATCCTCCGATGCCACAGCCTCTGCTGGTCGCAATCTGCTGTTGCCAGCGCAGAACCCTGTAAACAGCACTTAATTTTGTAAATGCCTCGTTCTTCCAGACCCTTCACAACAGCCTTGCCACGCACCTCACACTCATTTCTCTTGTAGATGTCGCATCCTTTTTCTGTAAAAACTATCACATGACCCTTTCGCGCAACCGCATCCACACTTAACAAATTAGAAGCTAACTTAGGTACATATGAAACATTGTTGATAGTTAACCCTGATTCACATACTACCGCACCTTCACCTTCACCATATACTTCATTACCATCTGCACAAATCACCCTCAAAGACTTGGAAGTATCTCTCAAGTTTCCTTTAAACCAATCTTTCTCATTTGTCATATGCGTCGACGCGCCAGAATCGATTATCCAATCTCTTGATTGCGGTGTCGACATACCAAACGCGTAGGCTTGTAAGGCTTCTTTCTTCCCTTTAGGGTTATCTGGACACTCCCTTGCCTTATGTGGTCCATCACAAATAAAGCATTTAAACTTTTGTTTCGCCTTTCTGGGTTTACTCATACCCTTATGCTTATTTGATAATAGTGCTGATATCGGTTGGCTTGCACTCGAGCTTGCCGAATAGTTGTCTTCCATTTGAAATAGCTTCGTCTTGACATAGTCTGTAGTAAGTACTACATTACTATTTTCTATGGCCAATCTCATAGGTTGGAACTCTGCAGTAAGCCCTTGTAAAGAAGTAAAGCAGCCAACAGTTCGTCATCAACTTCTTTTCCTAGGTCTTGCAGTTCCTGAGATACCATCATTACTGACGTCACATATTCCCTCACAGTTGGGAGTTGTTCCAGCTTCATGCTTACTAGCTTTGAAAGTAAACGGCAACGGTTATTTAGACCTTTATCTTCAAACGCATCTCTTAGTGCTTCCCAAGCACTTTTTGCTGTTTTAGATTTGCGTACGTGCACCAAACAATGAGGTTGTAACATTAAACAAATCTTTGCTCTAGTTTTCTGGTCTTTTCTCATACCTTGCGTGTCGGTTGGATTAGGCGTGACGCTTGTATACTCCCACAAGTCGTCATGTACCAGATGCATCTCATAATATGGAATCCATAAGGAATTTCCATGTGGTGTAGTTACTGCTGCCTTCTAATTTCTCCATAGATAGGTCACTACTGCCTGAACCACTTACTTGTGCCATTGTTGAGTTCTGCTCTCTTTGCGAACTCCTCTTATTATCACACATTTACCTGTAAGTGCGATTCCCATAACCGTTTAGCGGGGCAACTCAAGCCCACTAAACGTGCAGAGCGTAGTCGGTGGAACATACAGGAAATTCTTATAGTGGTAATGGAATAAAATAATATAAGTATTGGTAAAACTTAACTTGGTTTAATTCACACAGAAAAACGAGAACGCAATGACAGGTAAAATAAAAAACAAGTAGAAAAATAAACTTACTTAGAAAAAAGATCGTATTAAAAAACTACCGACTCTTAAATTCTAACAGATATTCACTTTCATAATAGGTATTACTTTGTTTACATAAATATTTCGAAGTTCCTAGAATGTCTCTTATGTTATCTAGATGCGGTTGGATAAAAGATATGTCTATAGGAATAATAATATCTAATGTATCATCAGTAGTTTTTAGAGAACCAATAGGGTCGAAATATATGCCTGCGTTGTCAGATGCTGGCTGGATATATCTATGACTGTTTGATGCCAGGGACGGATAAATGTAACCAATTCTGGAATGGAAAGTGATTGTAAATTACTAGACTATATATATATATATATATAGTACATTATACGCTATTGCTAGTATGTAGTTTCATTTCGTCAAAATGGTGTTTGACGTGACGTCTATTTATCAGGAGTGATGCGGTGTTATTCCCGTGTATTTTTACTATTTTGTACGGGCCTTTCCATATTGGTGAAAGAGCCTTCCGAAGCCGTAGATGATTTTTCAGATAGACAAGGTCGCCGACCTTGTATTTAATTGGCCTTGTACGAGTGTCGTAGTAGCTTGTTGAACTCTTTAGATTTTTGTATATGTTCTATAGCTTTAGTTCGGCAGTATTTAAGTCTGTTTTGGAGTACGCGAACATAATCGGGTTAAGTTACGCCTGCAGTCTCTTCGTAGATAGAATCTGGTATGTATGGTTTATTTCCAAATACGAGTTCGTAAGGAGAGAAATAAGTAGATGAATGGATGGCGGAGTTATAGGCAAGCATAGCTGTATATAAAAAGCGGGGCCAATTATTTTGTTCTTCGTTTATATAAGATTTTAAGTATTCCTTTAAGGTGGATTGCCTCCTTTCTAGAGCGCCTTGAGTCTGAGGATGATAAGGGGTGCTCCACAACTGTTTTATTTTTAATAGCTTGCAGGTTTGTTTAAACAGCTCAGCTGTGAAATTAGTCCCTTGGTCTGTTAAAATAGTTTTAGGTAATCCAAATAATGTGATAAAGTGTTGGTGATTGGATAGGCAGTTGAAAATTTGGTAAGGTCATCTTGAAGGGTCAGGATATACCTAAACCTATCGTTACCAGCTTCCGGGAGTGGACCTACAATGTCTAACGCTACACGTTCAAAAGCACGAGTGGAAAGAGATGTAATCTGCATGGGAGCACGATTAACTTTCCTAAGGGCCTTATTGGTTTGACATTGCGGACATTTTCTCACATAATTTTCTATGTCTGATCTCATATCCTTCTAGTAATATTTTTCCTGGATACGTTTTAGCATTCTAGTGAAACCTAAATGACCGGCAATAGGTATGTCATGATTTTCCTTCATGATTTTAGGAATTTCGCGTAATGACGGATAAATAATAGCATTTTTGTAAATATGTACATTTATTTCCGAATTGTGGAACAAATATAATATAATATTGTAAACCTTTAAGTAATGGTGACTATCAAAAGGGTTACTAAAGTCTGAGATGGCTATCTCAGGATTGTTTGATCTGCAAGGCTAACTACTAGTTCATTTCTTACAGATTTGAGACTTTTATAGATATCTTCATAAGTGCAGGTGTCAAAATGATTGACTTTAGTAAAGAGGAAATAATACGTTTTATTGTCAGCTTCGTATTTGAGGAAAGTATATAAGGTTCTTTCTAGTAAGGAAAACTCATTCAAATTAGGAATATTAGATATAACTTCTTGAACATATGGGACGGATTCATCCATATCTATAGATGTAGGAATGATAATATATATTTTTATTTGTTTTAGATAAACTTTCATTATGTTCTATAATAGTTACATTAGAATTGAAATCTTTAGAGGTACTTTTAAGGAATTCTGAGTAATTACCATCTAGGGTACGATACTACTCGGACTTGAGTTATCGATTGGTATTGTTGGATTTAAGTGATCAGCAGATTATGGTGTATTTTGGTCAGTTACGTTATCTAGGTCGTCAAGATTACCTAACTCTGGTAAACTAGTGGGTGTAGCAAGTGGATCTATGAGATCTTCGAGTTGGATTACATCGTCTGAATCTATCGTCTTGTCGGAATCAGTTGAGTTTACATTTTGCCTTGAAGTGCTAGGCAGAGGATCTATGGCATTAACAGGTTTATTTGGAGGAAAACGCGATAATGCATCAGCAGCATTATTCAATTTTCAAGGGGTGATGGTCGGTAACAATAAGAAATTTCCTACCATATAGATATGGGCGGAATGTTTTACAACCGAAAAGAATCGCAAGTAGATCTTTTTCCGTTGTGCTATAGTTACACTCACTTTTATTGAGTGTACGGGATGCATAGGCGATTGGTTTGTCTTTTCCTATTTCGCCTTGAGATAGGATGAAGCTGATCGCATAATTCGATGCATCACAAGTTAAAATGAATGGTTTGGAAAAGTCAGGATAGATCAATAGTGGTGCTGTCATAAGTTTGTTTTTAGGATTTCGAAGGCTCATTGGATGTTCATTTGACCATACAAATTCTACATTCTTTCTTAGGTTTGTTAAGGGTTTTGCGATACTAGATAAGTCAGGAATGAACCTGCGATAATAGGAAACAAATCCAAGGAATGACTTAACGTCCTTGGGAGTTTTAGGTACAGGGAAATCCAATATTGCACTTACTTTTCCAGCATTTGGTTTTACACTTTTGTCAGTAATGACATGGCCTAGGTATGAAACTTCCTTTCTTAGGAATTCACACTTGTCGGGTTGTAATTTAATTTTGAATTGACAGCGTCTACCAAATACATTTGTTAAGTTATTAATGTGAGAGGCAAGGTCATAAGAATATATAACAATATCGTCGAGGTAAACAAGGCATTGTATGCCTTGGAGCCCAAATTAGGCTGAGTTCATTAAATCGTTAAGCTTGCGGTAGTCGATTACCACACGCCATTTCTTTTGACCGGACACGTCGAGTTTTTTAGAAATTACCCAAATTGGTGAATACCAAGGAGACATAGAAGGTAATTTACACCTTGCCGTAACATTTTATTGATTTGGGAGTCAACCTCTTTCTTATGACATTCAGGGAATCGGTATGTCTTTACATGGATTGGCTCATCCGAGGTAGTTTTAATATTGTTCTATTGCATCGGTACAGGTCAGCTGATCGACAGGTAAGTGGCAGACGTCAGAGAATTGGGAACAGACTGAGTATAGTGCTTCAGTTTCTTCTGAATTAAGGTGGAACACGCGAAGTTCTTTTAGAACTTCTGTGCGTTCAAAAGTATGCGATTCAGCCCTGGTACCTATAAACATAGAAGCTTGTAGCTGGAAAGGTTCTAAACGCAATTGAAGGTCAGAATTGATCTTTACAGGTGCTTCTAAGTGTTGGGTATCGTGTGTAGAGAGAGAAATGAAATGTACGAAGGTTCGAATGCCAACTGAACTGTGTTTATTAATTCCTTCTACTTATAGTTGATACCTATGCACCCCACAATATTTTCCCTTTATATAAATGTTACATATTTTGAATAATACAAGTGGTTTTACTCTATTTATTTATAACTTTAGCTTACAATCCATGTTTACATAAACTTTTGCTTATAGTAGTACATTACATAATAGCTTGCTTTATCTTACCATAACAATGTTTATAATATCAACTGTTGCCAAGTATCGTTTTACTATTTTGCTACAGTATGATGTTTTATTTTGTTACAACCATGAGTAATTAAGTACATAAAGTTTAATATTGCGTGTCTTACATCTGAATTATAATTTGTGGCGTACACTTATTTTGCTGAACACTTTTTGATAAAATTTAGAATAGATATCAGTTTAGACATTACACTTTTTGTATTTTTTATTATTGCTTTTACACATATCACTAAACACTATACAGCATGTTGTGGTTGCGTCATTTGTTGAGCCATTGGGATGTTCAAGTTGCTATGCCAAACTGTCATTTCTTTCCGTAATATTTTCTGAGCTCCTTGCTTACATTTTTTAAGCAAGGTATATGATATAGATGCCAGTGATTATTGCGATACCGAATATTATTAGACCGTATTTCTCTATCGTCTGCTCGGAATGTGAATTGGATGCAGTATTCGCTCCGTTTTGGGAAACGCCATCTAGCGGCGAAAGGCGTCACCATTCTGCAGTGTGAACATCGCTGCATGCAACGGACTCCCGGGATGGGTGGCAGCACCGTCACTAAATTCACTTCGAAAAAAAAAAAATGTCGTTACTTTTTTCGTACAACGTACCTTGTTCTTTTTTTATTGTAATGTTGAAGAAAAATATACGTTTATATTTCCAAGTTGCAATCAAACTATTCATTGAAGATCCCTGCCCTTCATCATATAGGAAGAGGTCTGAACATTTGGTCCTTCGAGCCGGATATACGAAATTACGAAAAACCACGCGGCCAAGTGGAGCGTTGCTTGAAAAAGCATTGGAGAAGAGGATTGTCCAGGATTGTCGCAAGTAGCATACGGCCGGTCAGGTCGCCAAACCTACCCTACTACTCCATGTCCAACAATTTGCGTTAATATCGTTATTTTTACGTTTTAGTTGTTCGTTGTGTTGTGCGGTGCTGCGCAGGGGTGGTGCTGAGCGGGAAACTGTAAGTACCCGTGTTTTCTACAGCCTTCCAAAATGAGTGACGATGAGTGTTTCCAATTAGCCTCGCTTCAGGATCCCGGTAAAATAAGAGAAAGGTCTAAATCTCCCCGTGTAGATATTAGCACCGTGCCGAGTAAGCGTCTCGCTGATTTGAAAAAGCAGCGAGGCACGCTGAAAGGCAGACTTACATTATTTGAGAAATTTGTTGCAAAATTAGATAAATTGACATTAAATTCAAATAACAAAACGGAATTAGATTTGCGAATACAGTCAACATGTACTATTTTTCAAAGTTTTAATGATATTCAAGGTGAAATTGAACAATTAGTTGATGATTCCGATTTATCCACTCAATTAGAATACCGCGAATTATTTGAACATCAGTACTTTTCCATCATGGCTGACGCGAAGTGCTTAGTGAATAATGCTAACAAGAGTGAACAAACCCAGTCTATTTCTCATCAAGTTTTTAATCCCGTGTCTATTAAGTAGCCAGTGATAAAGTTACCTGCCTTTGATGGTTCATATGACCAATGGTTAGAGTATAGGAACTCGTATCTCACTATGATACACAATCGTGAAGATCTTAACGACATACAGAAGTTCCATTATTTAAAATCATCTCTTAGTGGTTCCGCCTCTCATGTTATTAGTGCGTTGGAATTCACTGACCCGAACTACTTACACGCATGGGATTTACTAGAAAACAGGTTTCACAACAATCGTTTATTAGTACAAAATCGCGTAAAAGCGTTATTTGCTGTTCAATCACTTCAAAGCGAATCGTATGATCAAATCAGGAAACTTATAGATTCAACATTACGTAATTTGCGAGCACTTAAAACATTAAACGAGCCAACCGATGCTTGGGACACGCTAATCGTTTACCTTATTGTTTCTAAACTCGATCCGTCCACGGAACGCGAGTGGGAAACACATAAGGGTTCCCTTGTGTCTAAAAATAATTTAAATAATATTAAATTGGATGATTTATTAGAATTTCTAAGAAACCGTGCGGATATGTTGGAAATGATAAAGTCCAATAATAGTAAGGGTGTTTTTTCGTCTAAGCACAATAATAATGACTTCATTAAATCGAATTCCAATCAAAACAAAAGATGCGCTAATAAGTCAAACATAAACTCGCAATCGGTCACACTTTCATACGTTGGTAATTCAAGTCAAAATAAAAATAATGCAGATAATAGTAAACAAAAACGTGTTTGAGTTGACTGCGGTGGCGATCATTATTTGTATTCATGTCCAAAATTCTTAAATTTATCCGTCCAAGATAGATTTGTAATTGTGCAAAATAAAAAACTTTGTCAAAATTGTATTCGGACTGATAATCACGTGCCAAGCGAATGTTCTTACGGGCCATGTAAAATTTGCAAAAATAACCATAATACGTAACTTCACAATAATAATATTTCTAGCGAAAGAATAGGTATGACCGTATCTACTTCTATTTTTCATTTCGTTGCCGAGCGTAAGCAAATCAGCTGATACGCAAGTACATTCCGAGCGCAATGTACTCACGTGCAGTGCCGCGGTACAGCCGGTTCTATTATCGACGGCACTCATAGATGTTCCTGATACCAGGAATAATTATCACACAGTTAAAGCACTTCTTGACAACGGAAGTCAGAATTGTTTTATCACAGAATCATTGTGTAATCGTTTACAACTACCTGCTATACAGTCCACAATTCATATTTCGGGGTTAGGACAAAGCGTTTCAAAAAGTTCTCACACCTGCAATGCAATGCAAAACATTCGTTCTAAGGTCAATGACTTTAATACAAATATCCAATGTTGGGTTCTTCCTTGTATTACATCAAAACTACCTTCATTAGACGTTCAATGTCAATTTATAGAAATACCTAAACATGTTTCGCTCGCGGACCCTACGTTTAGCGCTCCGTCGGACATCGATGTACTCTTAGGAGCGAACATATTTTGGGATCTATTGAATAATGATAAAATAAAGCTTAGTAGTGGTCCATATCTGTACGATTCTAAATTAGGATGGATTATCTCTGGCTGTCTTTATAATAATCATTCGTTTAAACCGGAAAGAGTTCAATGTAATTTCGTTCAAATTGATACTCAATTGCAAAAATTCTAGGAGTTAGAAGAATTGTCTGACTTACCTATTGCCATGTCAAAAGATGATCGTTATTGTGAAAAAATATTCACTGAAACTACAAAACGTGATGAACACGGTAGGTTCTCTGTTCGCATTCCATTAAAGGAGTCACCTGAGTCGTTAGGTGATTCATACAACATGGCTAAGAGTCGTTTTTTATTTCTCGAAAGAAAGTTAGATCGTTCACCTAACTATAAAAAACTTTATAGTGAATTTATTCACGAATATGAGGCACTAGGTCACATGACCTTAGTTGCATCAAAAGATATTCCTAATATATTAAGTAAACCGCATTACATTCTACCTCATCATGGTGTTTACCGAGAAGATAGTGTCACTACAAAATTACGCGTTGTGTTCGACGCGAGCGCGAGTACGTCGAACAGCAAATCGTTAAATAATATACAACATATAGGGCCATTACAAAATGATATATTTTCCATTTTACTAAGATCCAGACAATATAAATACGTAGCTTGCGCAGACATACAAAAAATGTACCGACAGATTCTAATTCAATCGGATCAACGTAACTTACAGTTAATATTATGGCGCGTAAGTCGCGACTTACCTTTACAATTGTTTATTTTAAACACGGTAACTTATGGTACTGCGTCGGCTCCTTTTCTTAGCATGCGATGCTTAAAACAATTGGCATTAGAATGTAATGATGATTTAGTTGCTAGAACGATTAACGAGGACTTTTACGTCGACGATCTTATCACAGGGGGCGATGACCTTGATTCGTTAATGCAGTTATGTAATAAAATCTCCGCGGTATTAAAAGGTAGTTGGTTTCCGTTACATAAGTGGACGTTTAATCATGACGTGTCTTCTGAGGATTTTAAAGACCTAAACATCGGTGAAAATCACTTATCTAAAACGTTAGGGTTAGGTTGGTACACGGAAAGTGATGAGTTTTATTTTACAACTAAATTTACACAAAGTGACTCTGTTATTACGAAACGTATAATGTTATCAACCATCGCACAAGTTTATGATCCTTTAGGTTTGTTAGCACCCGCAGTAATTATAGCTAAATCATTATTACATCAATATTTACAAAAACTATGGTTAAATAAATTAGATTGGGATGACGAAGTTCCCGAAAACATTGCAACCACATGGCACAAGTTTCTTGCTGATTTAAAACACTTACGCGATATTAAGATACCTCGTTACATAATTAGTGAAAATTATAAAGAACTTCATATCTTTACGGACGCGTCTCAAAATGCATACGAAGCGTACGCGTACGTTAGATCGTGTCATAATAATTGTAATAGTACCATACCTGTTTCAGTGCGTTTATTATGTGCTAAAAGTAAATTGGCGCCAATTAAGGCAGTTAGTATTCCTAGGCTTGAGTTATGCGGAGCTCTAATAGGTGCAAAATTATATAATAAAATAAAGAAATCCTTACGTTTAAATTTCGATAAAGTTTATTTTTGGACTGACTCAACCATTGTGCAAGGGTGGTTGCGCATGTCACCGCATTTACTCAAAACTTTCGTACAAAATCGTGTCGTACAAATAAATGAATTAACGTGTGATACAATTTAGCGACATGTCAAGGGTACCGAGAACCCTGCCGACATTGTAACGCGAGGCGCTACGCTAGACACGCTTAAGTACGATAACAATAATACTTGGTGGTGTGGCCCTACGTTTTTACGAGAATCTAGTCTCATGTGGCCAAAGACTATTAATAAAGAATCATCATCCGTTGATTTACCCGAAACTAAATCTGACACTATTAATCTCCACTCCGCTCAATTAACTTCATTGTTTGATTTTGAACGCTTTTCGTCATTTATTCGCTTGCAAAGGGTTTGTGCATATTTATTGCGATTTTTAAATAATGCACGAGCGGCGACGCGCGGCGGCATGTGTATGCGTAAAACCGGTTCGTTATCTGTAGACGAGCTGCAGCGATCGCTTGATACGTTGACGCGTTTAGTTCAACAAGAATCATTTAGTGAGCAATGTCACAAATTAAAAAATAATATACCGTTAAATACTAACAACAAAAATAACAATAAGTTATTATATAATAAAATATCACGTTTAAATATATTCTTAGATAAGTCTAATATAATCCGTATAGGTGGTAGACTATCTAATGCGGTTGAATTTAATTATGACAAAAAGCATCCTGTATTGTTAAATGATAAACATCGTTTCTCAAGGTTATTGTGTGAATATGAACACAATCGACTACTTCATGCTGGACCTCAACATTTAGTATACTTTTTGCGTGAAAGATGGTGGATTTTAGGAGCTCGCAATTTGGCCAGACAGGTAGTACATAATTGTGTCACATGCATCACATACGTTTCATAGCACGCCGTGGAAAGCCATATCAAATATGAAACGGAAAAAATTTCGTTGGGACTGAAAAAGAGTAGTCAGTAATTTTTAATAATGATATTTTAGATTTTCTGAATAACAATCAAATTCGTTTAACGTTTATACCTCCATATAGTCCTCATTTTGGTGGGTTGTGGGAAGCGGGAGTCAAGTCCTGCAAGCATAATTTGCGGCGGGTACTGGGCAACGCCAAACTAACACGCGAGGAGTTTGAAACGGTATTAACGCAAATTGAAGCCGTTCTCAACTCCCGCCCTTTGTCCCCTCTGTCCTCAGACCCGAAAGATTTCCTTCCGCTTACTGCAGGACATTTCCTGATCGGTCGGCCGCTGACTGCGCCTATCTGCGAGAACCTGACGACGATCGAGCCTACGAGACTGGGACGCTACGACCGTGTGGAGCAACTCAGACAACATTTTTGGCAAAGATGGTCGAAAGAATATGTTTCAGAACTCCAACAACGAACAAGATGGAAGGCAGACAGCGAGGACATAGCACCAAACAGCCTAGTTCTTATCAAAGAAGACAATGTTCCTCCCCTCAAATGGAGACTGGGTCGAATAACGCAAGTATTCCCTGGTGGGAATGATGATGAATAACGCAAGTATTCCATGATGGAATATCCCGTGTAGCTGAAATCCGTACAGCGCACGGCACCACACGGCGATCGTTCTCCAAGATTTGCCCGTTACAGTCACCATAATCAAGAAGCTACAGCAACCAGTACTTCGTGTTGGAAGACAACATCCTGATACTTCCAAAGGGGCCGGCATGTTCAATACACCTACAACGCCATCTAAAGGCATCGCCGGCGAAAGGCGTCACCATTCTGCAGTGTGAACATCACTGCATGCAACGGACTCCCGGGATGGGTGGCAGCACCGTCACTAACTTCACTTCGAAATAATAATAATAATAATAATTTTTATTGGAACAATAAATTTGTTTACAAAATTTAAAGTGTTCGTTAACAACTACATTAGTTTAGAACTGTGTTGTAGCCATTAGCGCCCACCTCCAAGAGGGAGACGTCGGCGTTCCAAAATTTATGATAATAAATTTACAATTAATTTATATTCGCAGTTAATCTAGAATTTGAATAGGTTAAGCTACTATCTATTAATTTGAATTTTAATTACAATTTATTTATATTATTACGCTTTATTTATATTATTACAGTTTATTTATATTATAATATAACAATTAATTAATTATTTAAATTATTAATAAATGTGTCAAATTACCAAAATCATTTAATAATTTAAAACAGAAGTGAGATCCAGGTGCTCAAGTTCATTTAGTGTGAGTGTTTGTGGGATATATGTGTGATGGTGTGTGTGTGTGTGTGTGTGTGTGTAGGTTAAAAATTTAGTAGATAGACAGAAAATTGAGTAGATTCTACTCTATTGCTCAGTAAAATGGATGTGGAATCAAAAGCAGATTTTGTTCAGCATTAAATCTAAGCAAATAATACCTACCTATTTGTTAGATTTTCTAGTTCCTCATATGTTCGGCTATGGAGCCAATTGTTGATGACTACCTTACACTCACGTAAAGTAAGTGGATAGATATTTAAAATTTTGTTAACTTTATTGTATAAAACAGGGCTAAAGAAATGGTAATGGCGTTTCACCATCATAACGTTGGCCCTTTCTGTCTGACAAACTAAGTCCGCCCTACGTTTATTGAATCTGATATTGGGGTCGAATGTAAGTTCAGAATGTTTTCGGAGTATGGTACTCTGGAAAAATGCGTGCCTTACTGTAGGTACTTTACAAAGGGCATAGAGTTCGTTTGTAGGGAAGCGAATAGGTTTATGCGCCATGACTTTAAGAACCGCCCTCTGTGCCCTCTCCAGTCTCAGTATCAAACATTTACCAGAGCCACCCCAAGCCACTATACAATAAGTAATGATAGAGTGCGCCAAAGCAGAATAAACAATTTTCAAAGTATGGAAGTCGGCAGAAGACCTTAGATTTTTAAAAACAAATATTAACTTCCTGACCCGTGACACCAGCGATCTTATGTGTTCATTCCAGGACATAGTACTATCAATAATAACACCAAGATATTTTATGCTGTTGACTTGCGTAATAACGTTACAACCACAACTAGTGTTTGTTATCGAATAGCATTTGTGTGCAGTTAGATTGAAAGCTGGTTGAGATGATTGAAGGGGCGCAAACGTGATAAATTTAGTTTTCTCCAGGTTCAAAGTAAGCAGATTGCTATTTAACCATTCCATGACAGCCTGAAGAGCAGATTCTGCATACAAGCGAGTTTTTTGCCAATCGTTGCCATGAACAAGTATTACTGTGTCATCAGCGTACATTATCATGTTTGAGTTTCTTAAAGATAATTTACAGAGGTCATTTATGTATATTAAAAATAGGGTAGGCCCAAGAACACTACCTTGTGGAACTCCGTAATTAATGAACTCATTCTCACTGGTAAAGTCACCTATCCTAACGGCCTAAGAGCGGTCCGTCAAATAACTCTTAAAGATATCAAGAGCCAGACCTCTAATGCCAATCTTTTGCAGTTTAGTGAGTAAAATCGGGACAGAGACAGTGTCAAAAGCCTTAGAAAGGTCAAGAAAGATTGCTATAGTTAAAAAATATATCGTCGTTACTTTTTTCGTACAACGTACCTCGTTCTTTTTTTATTGTAATTTTGAAGAAAAATATACGTTTATATTTCCAAGTTGCAATAAAACTATTCATTGAAGATCCCTGCCCTTCATCATATAGGAAGAGGTCTGAACACTACTCTTAAAAATACGTGCGTGCAATCTCTGATATCGGGATGAACAAAAAATGATGTGGAACTGTTTGATTTCATTTCTACTGACTTATATTGTCTTATGTTAATTCTAATATTCTGAACAATGGTGTGAGGATCTAAATTATTATTTGTTTCGACAAAAAATTCACTTGGCAACCGTAAGGTGCGGCCGTAGACCATTTGTGCTGCACTAACTCCTGTTTCTGATTTAATGGCTGCACGAAGTCCTAGCATTACGCAAGGTAGTTCGCGTATCCAGTTTTTATTGTTATTTAATCGTGCCATTAGTGAAACTTTTTATACATCTATGCCATCTTTCCAAAACTCCGTAGCTCTGTGGGTGGTAGGGCGTCGTTCTTATTTTTTGGACCCCTAGATACGACATTAATATTGTGAATACCTTGCTTTCAAATTGCCTGCCCTGGTCACTCGTGAGTTTTGCTGGGCAGCCAAACCTACATATCCATTCTGTGTATAGTTTATGCGCTACCGTTTCCGCTGACATGTCTTTAAGTGGGTAAGCTTCAGGCCAACTAGTACCTCTGTCTATTACCGTTAGACAATATCTATAATCATCCGATGTGGTTGGGAGTGCTCCAATCAAGTCAATGTGTATGTGATCAAATCTGTCGGCTATTGGATATTTGCCATAGTTAGAAATAATATGCCTCTTTACTTTGGATTTTTGACAGGATATACAAGTCTGTCCACAAACACGATTCATATTTGGCCAAAAAAATTTTTCTTTAATCATCTGTCGCGACGTGCGCGAGCCAGGATGACTAAGATTGTGTATCATATCAAATGCTTTTTTCTTAAGTTTTCCGTTATATATGGCCTTGCAATTTCGTTTCACAGAAGACTGATTGACTGCTACCGGGAACAACGAACTTTTTGAATTTTTGTTTAGAATCTGATAGTAAAGTTTTAAGTATCTTGATTTTGCTCTAAAGCTAGTTTTTCAAAGTCGATTAAACTTGATGTGCAATTTATACTATCTATACGTGATAACGCGTCTGCGACAACATTATCTTGTCCACTCACATGGCGAATAGGGGACGGACGGGCAAGAAGGACATGTTAGTTAAAAAAATAAGAAAAAAATATTTATTATAATCATACTTGTAATTGACTATTCTGGTTACAATCTTTGGTAACTAAATTATGATTAGAAACTAAAAGAAAAAAAAGAAAAATCTTCTTACTTAATTTAATACCATTTTTTTTTAATTTGGCTCATTTTCAAATTCAAAAAATTCAAATTCAAAGCATTTATTTCAAATAAACCATTTACAGCCACTTTTGAAATGTCAAGAAGTCAGTCAGTCAGAAAAAATGATGCTAATTGCACATTCCAAAGCGTAGATCTCTATGGAGAAGAATGTGCAAGAAACTCCATGGACACTCTTTTCAATCGTGTTTTGCAATTACAAATATGTCTGTTACATGTTTCTTGTCGCTATCATGTGAGAACAATGTCAATAAAGTAAAAATAAAAACTAAATATAGATATTAAAATAGCAACTGGCAGCTAAGAGATGACCAGTCTCAACTGACAGCGCCCGTTCACGGACCTGACGTGAATATTAGCACCACTCAGCTCAACCATTTTAAAGGAAACCGAATGATCCAACACACGCGCCACCATCAGTGAGACATTTGAGTGAGCATGACAAACTCTCAACTGCCATGCTCATTTATGTCAAACAGGACCAATAATAACCTAAAAACCATAATATAGCTCCATGGTACTCACATTTACAAACTTTGAAAAAAAAAATGCTTCTACATTATACAATACTAAATAAAATAATAATTAACAACAATAATATTTTACAGATTATAGTTTCAAAACTAATCAATTTGTACACCCCGGTGGTAGTGGAGCTGGACCAGCATTGAGCCAAGCATTTTTATCTTGAATATAATCCTCCAACTTATAAATATGCTTGCCTGCATAGTGTGCGTTTAATACAAGATTTAAATTTCGTTTCATTGAGTTCTAATATTTGTGGAGGTATTTTGTTATAACACACAACATTACCGTTATCCGTTTTGCCCACCCATAGCGGGCAAAATGAATACAAGAGTCGGGCAAAACAAGTAATGTTAACTAATCAAAGCAATCATCACAGAAATAAGACCCTCTTCCAGAATATGACGAGCATGATTCATGGGTCCATTCTCGACAAACATCACACTGTATCCAATCTTCAAAGGGGGGATATATATATTGTTCTTTGCATACAGTGCAAAAGAAGTCTCTTTTTTCGTTTTCTTTGCCTTTCGATAGACCTGCTTTGGCACGTGTCTTCCTTTTTTTAACATTTGATGGACCAGGGGAATCGAAAGAAACTTTCTTTTTCGCTGCGGCAGCATCATGTTTTTCTCTTTGTGCCATCTTTATAGGCGTGCTCGTTAATATTTCTGATTTTTGTTGTTTGCGCCCTGGCATATTTCTTTTTTTTTACCTCAATGGGTATGGGGCGAATTTCTTGCAAAATATTACAATCTGGCTGAATACTGTGTGTGTTTTCATTTATTTTTTCATTGACGGAAGTGACTGGCTGCGGAGATCCGGGAACAGGCTTAGGTGGCACATTTTGGATGGAGTCTGTGTCCGGTGTTGGACAGCGATTGGCTGACGATGATGTATCATTCTCTATTGCGTTGTTATTTACTGGTGTATTGTGCTGATCTCCTCTACTAGGACTAGTACTGGTATTTGTTTCGGATATGATGTTCGGAGCATTCCCCTGATAAACCTCAGACGGCGCAAAATGTTCATCACCAATAATGTGACTATTGAATGGATAGATGCCACTGGCACGGAATCCACTGATTGCGTTTGCAGGTGTAGCTCCTTTCAAATACGCCCCAGAGAAGATTTTTGCAATCTCATACTGGCTAATAATTCTTCCTGGATGTTGTTTTTGAAAAATGTTGACTTCGATCTCGAAGTATTTTTTTATTGGTCCGTATACTGCAACATCCAAAGGTTGTAGTTTATGTGACGTATGAGGAGGAATAGTCAAAAATATGATATTATTTTTTGTTGCAAAATCAAGTGCTTCGTAACTTTTATGTGATTCATGACCGTCTAGAATCAAAAGTGCTTTATGATCATTACTGGGACGTACTTTTTGCACAAAAATATGCAACCAATCCAAAAATTTCTGAGAGTTAATCCATCCACTGTCGGTGGTCGTTGCTTCAGCACCAGGTGGAGCACCGTCTAAGAGTCTCGGATTGAGCCTTTTTCTTTTGAAAATGAAAAAGGGTGGGATAAATGTTCCCGATGCACTACAGCAACAAACAACGGTCGTTAAGACTCCTTTTTCATTGCTGGAAACTATCCCAACCTGCTTTTTTCCATAAGTTGACAGAACTTTAGGTGGTCTTGTTGATGAAGTTCTCACTCCCGTTTCATCCATGTTAAAAATCATATCCGGTGCTAATTTGTATTTTTCTACGACTTCTTCCAACAAAGAATAAAATCGATTAACAGCTTCGCGATTAAACCCTCTAACTCGAGCAATAGATGTGGGTTCAGGTGATCTCAAAGTCAGTGTTGGATGGCGAAGCCTGAAATTTTTGAACCACCCCTTTCCAGCTATATTTCCCGAAAAAACTCCAGATTTTCCTTTCCTTTTAGCAAACTCACCAGCAATCTGCAGAAACTCGGTTCGCGTGACGCCATAGAATAAACTATCCATCTTTTGAACATACTTCAAGAGTTCTTTTTCCTCCTCCAGTGTAAAAACAGTCTCAAACCGGCCCAATTTCTTTTCAGTAGAACCACTCTTAATATGTCTATGTAATGTTGCATATGGAATTCCATACTTCTTACTTGCACTTAATATTGAAGTCATTTTGGCTTCTTCTATTGCCTTCGCCAAATTTTCTTCGGACCAACTGGCCCGATCCGTCTTCCGCTTATAGTTATACACCATCTGCAACAAATATTATTTTTTATTAACACAAATGGAAACACACTCAAATAATCGATCAATATTAAAGAAGGAGGGCAAGACGGACACTATCCTTTTTACCCGGCTCCGTCTTGCCCGTCGAGTAGTTTTCGAAATAACCTAAATTTCAAATAAAAACCGTGAGACGAAAACTTAAGACGACAATGTGATTTGCACGTCAAATTACAACAAACTAACTTAAAAATGGTAGAACAGGGATATCCCTGAACACAATAAAACAAACTGATTGTACTTACGGCTGTTTTATCACAATTTTTTAACGAAAATCCTTTCCGTGCTCGTAAAAACTTGTCTATAAGTCGCGCAGTCACCGCGTGCACTGACCGCTAGCCGCTTATGTGTGACGCGTCTAGTAACACAATACTTGTCTCTTTCTATCAATCAAGCGGTGAACTAGACGAGGTATTCTTCATGCCCGTCTTCTCCTTCTTGCCCGTCCGTCCCCTATTTGTTGTAAATTCGCTTATAAGGAGTAATTGTCTAATTCGTTTTGGGCTTTCTCTATTCTTATTTTTACGTAATTTCGAAAATGCAAATGTCAGGGGTTTGTGGTCTGTGAAAATGATTAAGTCATGGCCTTCTAATAAACTTTTAAAGTGTTCTACGGCTAAAAATATGGCTAGCAATTCCCTGTCATAGGTGCTATAATTCTTTTGAGTTTCGGTCAATTTTCTAGAAAAATAGCCTAATGGGTGCCATTGACTGTCTACATATTGTTGCAATACGGCTCCTATGCAATTATTTGATGCATCGGCAAAAAGCGCATATGGCACGTTGATTACTGGGAATGTTAACGTGACTGCGTTGGTGAGACTGTTTTTGCATTGCAAAAACGCTTGTTCAGCATCCGGTGTCCAATGTATTATTGTTTTATCGTTCTTTTTAGCCTTGTGGATATATTTATTTAATATGTCTAAGTATTCCGTTGCTCTAGGTAAATGATTTCGATAAAAGTTGACCATACCCAAAAATTTACGTAGCTGACTGACATTTTGCGGTTTAGGATATTCACTGATTGCCTGTACTTTCGATTCTAATGGACTGATACCAGCTGTGGATACCTGGTAACCTAGGAATTCTATGCTAGTGGCATTGAACATACATTTTTCTAAGTTTATTGTAATTCCATATTCGCTTAATCGCTGAAATACTTGTTCTAGGTGCTCGGAATGAAGCTTATTATCTATCGAACTCACTAAAATGTCATCTGCGTAACAGTATAAAAAATCTAAGCCTGATAAGACTGTATTTGTCATGAAACGTTGGAAGGTTTGGGCAGCGTTTCTCAACCCAAAGGTCATACGTTCAAATTCATATAAACCGAATGGTGTAGTAATTGCGGTTTTACAAATATCATCCGGATTAATTAAAATATTGTGGCTAGGTATAGGCTTTTTTATATAAATTTTCGAGAACACCGTTTTTCCTGCTAAAAAATATGTGAAGTCTTGTACGCGAGGTATCGGGTACCTGTCGGGTTTTGTGACTGCATTAAGAGCACGGTAGTCTCCGCATGGTCCGTCTTTTTTCGGAACTATGTGTAAGGGACTTGCCCAAGCTGATTTTGACGGTCTACATATACCTGCCTCTACCATAGCTCTAAATTCTTCTTTAGCTATTTTATATCGCTCTGGTGCTAACGGTCTAGGCTTACAAAATATAGGAGAACCTGTCGTTTCGATATAATGATAAACCGAGTGTTTTGGCGTCTCTCTAAACGACATAGGTTTGAGAATCTCTGGATATTTAGTTAATATATCATATATAGGATGATCACTACGTAAGGTTGAGATTGCTGAAATATAATGGTTTACGATCGTTCCTCTGACTGCCAGATTAGTTACTTTATCTAGTAAACAACGACCACTGATATCAACAATCAATTTATGATGGTTAAGGAAATCTACACCGAGTATAGGTTGTTTAACATCGCATACTACAAATGTTCATGCAAAGGTCTACGCAATTTTAAATCTAATGTTAAAGTTTTAGTGCCATAGGTTTTTATTACTCAGCCGTTTGCGGCATAGAGCTTAAAATTACAATTAAAATCCAATTCACTTTTGTTCTTAACTAAATGTTTTGGTATTACAGAAATACATGCACCAGAATCTATAAGAACTCTTATATGAGATTTTTGGTCACTTACAATAAGGCGGTGGTCCTTGACTGCACAACTTCCCGCCACCGGTTGTAGTCTTCTTAGTTTTCCAAGCTGGTTGATGCCGTCTTCGTCTTCCAGTTGCAGGGTGCGACGCATCTCCTAGCTCTGCTCCTGAACTTGAAGTGATACGAGCATAACCAGTCTGGACTTTCTGGCGTTCTTCGTGGCCTCGACCGAGAACGTGACTTCGAAGAGTTCCTGTATCCACTCCTGCTCCTATATCTTCTTCTTCCTCTGTCTATCTCTGCTATCTTCAGGTTTATCTTCGCTATCTCTGCCATAATTGTAGCTATATCGAAGGCTGTTGAAGTTTCCTGGTTGCTGCGGGCTACCTCGTTGACTTGCGCGGGTTGGTGGGTCTCCATTACCTTAACTGCTATTACGGCTAGTTCTTCCAAATCCTTTGCTGACGTCACTGTGAGGACTGCTCTTACAGGTAAGTGTCCTTGCCATAGTATCTTTAGGGTGTCATTTTCTATCATTCCTCTGGCCAGTTCTTTCATCCTTCGCAGCAGTTGACTAGGCTTCTGGTCTCCTAATTCTATTTCCGAAATCAGTTTTTGAATTTGCCTCGTTTCCGATTCTTCGTAAATTTGCAAAAGCCTATCTTTGAGTGCTTCGTATTTGCTGTTTTCCGGGGGACTGGCAACTATGTCCGCTACTTGCTGGATTACGTCCTTACTCAGTTTTGCTACGACCATGAAGTATTTGTTGGCATCTGATGTTTTTTGAGGCGCTAGTATAGCTTCTACTTGTAGGAACCATAACCGAGGGTTTTCTGCCCAAAATTCTGGAATCCTACTTGCAACAGATAATGTGGAGATGATGGCGGTTGACTCTTCTGATTTCGGTACTATAGGTGCTGGGGTTGGCTGCTGTTGTGCTTGTCCGTATTGTGTATTCATTTTTCTTGAACCTCGTGCTTGAATAATGAGCGTTATATAGAATACGGCGTGCGCGCGATATCAAATGTCGCCCACGTTACTGCGAATCGGACGCGGGGTCACCAGTGTTGGGTATCGTGTGTAGAGAGAGAAATGAAACGTACGAGGTTCGAATGCCAACTGAACTGTGTTTATTAATTCCTTCTACTTATAGTTGATACCTATGCACCCCACAGTATTTAAAATGGAAATATTAACACGGTAATTTTTTTTTTAGTTTAACCATGCAGCTGGCTATTAGTAGGTTCCTAGATATGTGTTGATCGATAACTAATCCTTCTCCGATCTCTGGATTTGCGACTGTGCATTCAATGATGGCTTCGCTACGCGCTGCTATTGTGTAGACGGGTTCATTAACATACATTTGAAAGTTAATGTCTTTTAAATATAACATACCTTCTTCATAATTAATTTGGCCGTTCATGGAATTAAATAAATCGTTGCCGACAATGCCATCATAGGGTAAAGTTAAGCCATCTTGTTCGGTGTTTCCACCGAACACCTTATTCAGCAATATCGGCGTGACACGCGCCGTCCTAATTGAATAGGTTTTACAACATATTCAGTGCACTTTCGTCTACCGCGAAAGCTGGGTGTATTCATAACATTTAAACATTTCATTTACATTTTTTAGCTTAGTTTAACATTAAGAACATTTTAAATGAGAAGTAATAAACAGTGATTAACGTAAACATTTATATTTTTTGGTCCTTCGAACCGGATCGGATCACGCGTCGCGTATTTTCGGGATTTCAGGATTCTGGTGTGCGCGGTCTGAACTATTGTAACAAACTAAAAAGTGGGTGCGTCGTGTGTCTGTCGGAGCAAACAGTGAAGCAGAACAGCGGAGCAGCAGCAAAGGCTGAGTACTAACAGCGGAGAAAACAAGTAATAAATTTCCTTTTTTTTTGTCAGTAAGGCATACATTTTATCATTTAACAATGTTGGACCTCATTGAAACTCAAGCAATTCTCTATGATAGCATCGTAAAACTTGGCATAAACTTGAAGAAGGATGGTGTCGATAGGAAAACAGTGGATTACTATAAGCGCAAGATTAGCACATTGGAAAAATATTGGGAAGAATACAAGATCAATCATGAGCGAATTGAGCTGGAAGTAAGTAAAACTGATCCTTATTTTACCGACCGAGAATACGAAAAAACAAGCACGGTGTATGAGTCAATCAACCAACAGTATCAGCTACGGTTCATGAATACAGGAAGTCTTTCAATAAGTGAGCAAAAAACAGCTCGTGACAAATCACCGTCGGCATCCAGTATGCGCCAGGAAGAGGAAACCAGTGAGGAGGTGGGACTTAGCGTCTCAAGGCAGCTGAGCGACCGACCAGCTCAGAAGTCGAACATGGAGCCTAACAGTAAGTTTATTTTATTTTATTTTATTCGGGAAAAATAACAGCTATACCTTATAATCTTATACTAAGTTATAAATATGCAAAAATTATAAATGTATAACGTACGACATTTTCCACAACATACTATGAGTTATATTTAACAATGCGCTATTCTAAGCTGTTAAAACAGAAAAGTAATTAATAGTAAACATAAACATGGCAAACAAGTAAGAGAGAAAAAAAGGATGGAGGGAGAGATAATGTGTAAATATTAAACGAACTTGTTTAATGTTTTTTTATAAATAAGCTTTTTAAATTTTTGAGCAGAAACAAAAAAGAAGTCGATGTCTGCAGAGAACTTATTATATTGATTAGTAAGACGGCGAAGAGGTGCTCGCAAGCCTGCGTTTGTACGACAAGAACTTACTGCAAATAAAGGTCTTACGCGCACCCCCCGGTATATCGTTGTTCTAGGTACTACATAACTAATCTTGTTACGTAAATCGATACAATGATAAGTATTGCACAGATCAAACAAAAACATCGCTTCCAACATGACTCGTCTAGATTTTAAACTTTGCAGATTATACTTTTTCGACAGGTCATTGTAGGATGCATAAGTACGATAGCAACGAAAATGCATGGCTTTTAAAAACTTTCTTTGTACTTTTTCGAGCATATCAGAAATTTTTTTAAAGTGGGGATTCCATACTGAAACTGCATACTCTAGCTGAGAGCGAACCAACGTTTTGTATAGGTATAAATAGGTAAAAGGTCGGGTAAATACTTTAGCCGTTCTCATAATAAAACCGAACATACGGAAGGTATTATAAACAATTTTGTTGATATGGGAAACTAAGTGAAGTTTCGTCATCTAACAGAATTCCTAAATCCCGAACCAAGGTTTCTCTTTTTAGATTAACGTTGTTTAAGGTGTAGGGATTTAGTATGATGTTCTTATTTTTGGTAAAACTAATGACACAACATTTAGATATACTAAGTTGAAGTTTATTGCGTGTACAGTACTCCGAGAAGGCATCCAAATCTATAGTATAATATATATAGGCTACACTGGGACATCGAGATTGAGCTGGAGGGAGAAAACGAACAATACAGCAGCATATACGATAAGTATGAGACAAAATTCAATAACCTGAAGTGGGCTATAAACACGAAAATGTGGTCAGTCGCGCACCGGGAAAAATCTACACCTCAACTAGAGATACCGAACTTCAACGGGAACTACAACCAATGGGTATCGTTTAGAGACCTATTTACGGAAGTAATTCATAACAAACCCTCGTTGTCAAACGGCCAAAAGATGCAGTATTTAAATAATAATAATAATAATATGACATTTATTTCAGACAAAAGTCCATATATTGTTAGTAACACAAGAAATTTTATAAACCTATTGTTAGTACCTACATACAAAGACTATCACAAAGCTGCACCGCAAAGAGGACCGTATTTAAAGGGTAAGGTTCGTGGAGAAGCAGAGAAACTAATACAACATCTGTCGATCAGTACCGACAACTACTTGGTATGCTCGAATATTCTTACCCATCGGTACGATAACAAGAAATTAATATTTTCGTCTCATACGAACATTTTGTTAGGCCTGCCAAACATACAGCAACAATCTGTACAGCAAATCAAGCGAATGCATGACACCATGGTAGAATGTCTCAATGCCATCAAAAACTTAGATGCAAAAACATAGAACACTACATCGTGGGACCCTATGATCGTTCACGTTCTAGGTCAAAAACTAGACACAAAAACATATACGGATTACATCGAGTCGCTGAAGAATTCGAAAGAACTACCGGTCCTCGGAGAGTTCTTAGAGTTTCTGGAAACAAAATTTACATCTTTGGAAACGGTAAATAGTGAACTCCTGAAAACTTCATCTCAAAACAATAATCAAACATCGTACAATAAAAAGAACAATTATAAAAACAACTCGAACAACTTAGGTAAAAACATTACAAACAACGGGAATAGGCAAATTGCGAAATTATTGCAACCAAATTAAAACTTTGCACAAATTGTTTATTTAGCCACTTCGGAAATTAATGCACTTCCAACATAACATGTCGAAAATGCGAAATCAACATAACACCATATTGCATGACGCATTTGCGAAATCAGCGAACGCATCAACTCTGTCGTCAAGCGGTGACAACAGGGTCAGCACGAAACAAAGCGGCAAGCCCAATGAACCCGTGACAGGAACCGTGAATGCTTCTCAAAACGAAACAGCCCAAATATTGCTAGCCACAGCGCTGGTAAAGGTCAAAAGTGTGGACGAAACTTACCAAACTATGCGCGCCTTGATTGACCAAGGCTCACAGAGGAGGCGGCCCAGCTATTAGGTATCCAGAGACGACGGTGCAAAGGGGTCATCTTTGGAGTGGGTCAAAAGGAAAACAGCTGTAAGGGGATGATAAGCATAGAGTGTGCCTCTCTGTATAACAGTTTTGAATTTGATTCGGACGTTCTCATCGTGAACGAACTTATTAAACATTTACCAAACCAAACATTTAACAAACCAAACCCGAAATTCTACAAAAGTCGACGAATTGACTTGGTTTTCGGGGCGGTTATTTACGCTAACATTATGCTGGGTGGAATTATAAAAGGAGAACATGTCCAACAGCCGATGGCTCAGCAAACACAATTAGGTTGGATATTATGTGGTAACGTAAAAACATACCAATGTAACGTTGTCATAAACAATATAGAAGAGACACAAAAGTTTTGGAAAGTTGAAGAGATTTCAGAGCCATCCAACTTGTCGGTAGAAGATCAGGAATGTGTGGATTACTACACAAAAACAACACGTAGAAACAGTTAAGGTCGCTACGAAGTCAGAATACCACTAAAAGAACATTTAAAACAAGAGCTAAGACGTTCCAAATCAATGGCTATTGCTCAGTTAAAGAACTTGGAACGCCGATTAGAAAAACAACCAACAGTAGCTGAAAAATACAAAGAATTTATGTATGCTGCGTTGAACCACATGAAACCGAAGCAGGAAAACAGTAACATAACACTTGAATGCTTCTTGCCTCATCATGCCGTGCAAAGAAAAGAATCCTCTACCACTAAGCTCCGCGTAGTGTTTAACGCATCCGCCAAAACATCAACCAAATACAGCTTAACCCTTAAGTTCATTTTGTATAGTATACTATACATACAACTTTATAAAAATATACGATCAGTATAAAATCATTTTAACTTCGTTTTATTAAACACATGACATTTCTAGACGTTTATTTATACTTCAAAAATAAAAGTAGTAGTTTATCTGTCATAATTTTAAATCAGTTGTGAAAAATAACCGTCAAGATGCGCCGCTCAGTTTTATATAAGGTAAGTTTTATTTTATTTTTATGTTTGTACCCCTAAACATGTATGTTTATTATAAAATACACTTGCCTGAATGTTTGTTCTTATACATTTTTATATATTTGCTGTTGTCGCTATGAGAATTAGCATGTTTTTGTCGTGTTTTTTACTAACGTATATTATACTATACAATGCCACAGTTTCAGTAAATTACCTTACGTTAGTGGTGTATAGAATGATATACATTGCTAACTTCACGGGATCAATATTTTTTTGGACTTTACTATAAAAATTTAAATTGCAATTATGTCTGTCCTATATACTAAACCAATTTTATCACAATTTATAAGACAGTTGTACTAATGTGTGACTGCCTCGTTGATATAGTGCATATAGAAAGCGACACACAAAGTTGTGGCTTCGATTCTCACAAAAAATACTACTATTATTATTACTGCATGACTACCAACCTATATAAAGGGACAAATAACATAATGTACATTATTTATCTTTCTTAATACAATATGGTTTGGCTTTACTATGGTGATGGTTTTTTTGCATGTTTCTTTTGCTTTGGTTTTAGACTGCTATGGGTGAAAGAACTAGGCGCATTTTATCCTTAGTGCCTGAAAAGAATGCAGACTCTGACACAAGTGACGGAGCTAAGAGCGGTGATGAAGCTGGAATGATTGGATCAGCAGATAGTTCTCCAGCGCCATCGATAAATTCCAGTCTCAAAGGGTTAAACCTCCTACAAATTTCTGATGATGAGATAGGAATGCATGCAGATGATATTTATGCCGATACAAACGAAGTGCCTCTTACACCTATTCTTACTCAGGTATTTCTTTCCTAATCCATCAGAAAGTAATTATGACGCTCTACCCTCAATTTCATCTTTGCCGTCTTTACCTTCAAATCAACCACTTGCGGATTCCACTCCTGTCGGCACACCTTTGACGGGGGTCAAAAAATGAAACGCGAAGCTACTGCCATCGTTGCACGAAAAATAAAAAGACAGTGTAGCAGAAGAATTCAATTCTCTTTTCGTTGGCAAAAAGTACAATATTATAAACTACGTCCTGTTGTTATTGATCGCATTCGAACACAGTGTTTATCTGTAGAAGAAGAGAATGCTTATAGTATCGACGAAATGGTTATACCGTACAAAGGGAAGCAAGCAGGAAATCGTCGTCAATAATCCAAATAAGCCTTGTAAATGGGGTTTTAAGAACTTAGTCAGGGCCGGTGTATCTGGCATCATTTATGACTTCTTTCTCTACGCGGGAGATGACACTTTTAGAGGCATTACATTTACTGAAGAAGAAGAGACTATGGGTGTTGGAAGTAAAATAGTTTTAGCTTTATCTAAGACTATTAACAATAAAGCAAGCGTGGTATATTTTGACAATTATTTTACATTCTTGGAGCTGTTACATATCTTGGGAGAAAATTATGATATCTTTAGTTTAGGAACAATCACACAAAATAGACCCAAAGATGCTGCTACTAAACTGCTAACTGAAAAGGCTTGGGAAAAAGAAAGGAAGAGGTGCTTTCTGTCAGGTTGTTTGTAATAAAAATAAGCTTGGTATTGTCAAGTGGTTTGATAATAAACCGGTCACATTGGTGAGTTCTTAAGATGATGCATATCCTGTCGGTAACAGAGATGTGAATTATTTGAAATACAAATATTTCAAATGCAAATACAAAATGCAAAATACCCATTTTTATTTTATATTTGAAATACTTTTTTTCTAAATGTATTTTGTATTTTATTTGAAATACTCTATGTAAATATTTAGTATTTATAAAATACAAAATAGTTTCGTTGCATTTTTAATTCATTTTTACAATTTTTCATTCTTTAATCCATGATTTCCTTATTTATGAACGCACTGATCGTGATCGTAGTGTTATCATTGTCATTTGTCAACTAGAACAATAATGCCTCAGATTAAAAAAGTACATTGTACTTCATTGATCAAAGAATAATGCCAACATTGCGGCCCGTGCGAGCCAGAAAAAAAAAAAACATTGCGCGTCAGTCAACTGTCAAACCATCGTCAAACAAACTTGAGGTCAAAGGCGTGTTCTGACACTGGCAGAATAGTCGACACCGGCTCAGTTGCCAAAGAAGAAAAAAAAAAAAAAAAAAAGGCGTGTTCGTGTGTTGATTATTAGTTTTGTTTGTGATTTTTCTCAGTTTTCTTCGCTTGCTAATATATAAATAATTAAAATGTAAGTAAATACCTACATCACTTTTATAAATAATTTGTAACTAAGCATCAAGTAGTTTAGTTAAGTACCTAGTTATTGTTATTTTTACTAGCCTAACCTAAAATATAATTTAACCGATATCGAACAACGTTAGTTGATAACAATATCGCATTATTCTATGTTATTGTTTAATTCATGGATTTTACGTGTTTATTGAAATAACACATTTATTTACTAACCCTTAATCTGCACGATAAGCTATTATTTATTATACACTAGTTTCTTACGACAGACGTTGTCCTGTCGTAAAAAAAGTTAATGTGGCCGTTGAGTTTACTCAATTTCTTTATTTTATCAAGCACCATTCTTAATTTTTACCGTACCTCGAAAGAAACTAAAAACGGAACCCTAGGATCACTTTGTTCGTCTGTCTGTCAGCCTGTGTATGTCTGTGCCAGCCGTTTACGCGTGATGATGCCGTGTCCAAGTGATTCATTTTTATATGTATATTGTAGGTACAGTACATAAGTAAGTGATGTATAACCTCTTATTTTTTCAGGGACAAGAACATTCCATTCATATTAAAACACTTCTTCAAAGACATTACAAATGATCCTGGAAGTGACGTAAATATATCTGGAACTTGCAAAAAGTGTTCGAAAACACTAAAAGGAAGTTTGAATTCTACATCCAACTTTTTGAACCATTTAAAAGTAAAGCTAAAAATTTTAATTGTATTTTATTTTGTTAAATAAATTATTTTGATTTCAAAACTGATTAGCTAATAAATAGGATTTTATGTAATATGAAATAATATAATCGCAGATATTCTATGCTTTAAACTATTAATTATACTTTTGCAGAGAAAAGGACATGCTGATATATTAGAAGAGTACGAGAAACTCAAAATACAACATAACAGGAAGAGGAAAAATGTTGGTGATACTGGTGAGGGATGCAGTTCATCTAAAACATTGAAACAATCCACTCTTCCAGCCATCTTACCAAAGTCAGTTAATTTCGACAAGTTACTTGTGAATTTTTTAGTGGAGACCATGTCACCTATATCAATTGTAGAAAATAAATCCTTTAAGGCTCTAATTGAAGGTGCACAGCAATTAAGTGTTCCACCGAAAATAATGTGCAGGCAAACATGTAATAAAAAAATTGCAGAACAATACACAGAATATATAGAAAATACAAAAGAACAATTGAGAAAGGTTGATTTTATATGCACCACAGCTGATATATGGTCATCATCTAAGAGAAGCTATCTAGGGGTAACTGCTCATTGGATTGATTGTGATAAATTTAATCGGAAAAGTGTAACTTTGGCTTGCAGAAGATTCAAGGGAACACATAGTTATGATAAAGTAGCTGAGCTGATTGCAGAGATTCATTCTGAATTTGATTTGAAACTGTCAAAAATAATAAAGACTATTACGGACAATGGATCAAATATGGTCAAAGCTTTTAGAATATATGGACAAGATTCAGATACAGGAATAAGTAAAGGAACTCATATGCAAAATATTGATGTAATGCATGATAATATTGACGATGGAGATGATGATGATGATAATGTGTTAACCCTAAGACAATTTTCGGAGTCATTTGAAGAATTCGATGAGTTGCAACTGCCTAATCATGAAAGGTGTGCCACACACACATTACATTTAACCTCTTAAAGTTTTCCCCTTTGTCATGAGCCATACGTATTATTATTATTATAGCGCTATCGGGGGATATATTTAACCAAAACCTGCCGAAATTTGTAGAAACGGCTCAAATAATTATTGAAAAATGTCCGGACTTATTACAAAATTTATAATCATAATTTAAGAATATCATAACTAAGTATTTTAAGTGTTACTTATAACATCACCTTGGACGCGACTGTAAAGGTGTTAATAGCTTCACAAGATATGGATAAGGCTAGATCCCAAAGTAATTCATACAAAAAAATGTATGATACAGCTATGGCAAAATGTCGAGCAGTTTGGAATCTATGTTCGAGGTCCCCTAAAGCCTGAGAAATATATCTGGAATCAACTGGAAAATCCCCTAATTATCCATGTCCAACAAGATGGAATTCATACTATAATTGCATTCAAGATCTATTGGCAGTCAAGGGTACCCTAAATGAAACTTTTAAGAAACTAGGGTTGCCTATTTTTAAAGAAATTGAAATTCAATTTCTTCTTGAATATGTCAGCTGTTCAAAGCCTATTGCTGATGGCATCAGAAGTTTAGAAGGGGACAAAGATACTTACTATGGATGTCTTATACCAGAACTGATGAGAATGCAAAGAATTCTAAGCAACTTGAAAATGGATAACCTTACATATTGTGATGTATTAATAGATGTTATTACAGAAAGTCTTAATAGGCGTTTTGAGAGATTTTATAAATTAGAAGAGCCAAAAGCAAAAGATGGCATAATAGCATCAGTATCTTATCCTTTTTTCAAAATGAAATGGGTGCCAAAAGCCAACAGAGAATACATCAAAGAAGTATTTGTTTCAGAAGTGAGAAAGATAAAACAAGAAGACGAAAAGAGTTCCCAACATACTGACTCTTATAAAAAGAAGGAAAGGACAGAATCTTATTATATGTTTGTTGAGGACGATTCTTCAGCAGCCAGTGATAATGTTAATACAACTACAATAGATCTGGAAACACTACAATATTTAAAAGATGAAGACAATACCTTAGAAGCCTTGAACAGGTATCCTACTGTAAAAAACTCTTCCTTAAATATAATACCTGCTTACCGAGTTCTGCCCCTGTAGAACGACTATTTTCATTTGGTGGAATGATTATGAGGCCCCATAGGCGGAACATGAAAGATGAACTCTTTGAACAAATACTAGTTTTAAAATCAGTTCAATAAATAAAAGGTTATGCTTAACAATGTATTTTATTTTCAAAACCTATTTTAAAAATACGTATTTTGTATTTAAATACTTTTATTCAAAACTATTTTGTATTTCTATTTGAAATAGTGCTAGCAACTATGCATTTGCATTTTGTATTTAAATACTTTTACTAAATTATTTTTCACATCTCTGGTCGGTAATATAAAACGATACAGCAAAGAAGCAAAATCTCGTGTTAATGTAAAATGTCCTAAATTTGTTAAAGACTATAATCGTTACTATAATTGTTCAAGAAAGATTTATTTTATTAAACATTTTTATGTCCACAAAGACAGTTATTTTTCTTTAAAATAATGCTATTTACAAGAATCTTTTGGTATGTGTTTAAAACTACCACTAACATTTCAACTATCCCTAAACATAGCAATGTTTAGCATAATATACATTCCTAAAAATGCGATAATCACTGTACGTGTAGCAATGTATAGAATAGTATACATCTTGTTTTTCCAAAATTTTCATATCACGATTTTTTTTTTTTTTTTAATGTTATAATCCAAAAAGCTATCTATATAATTTTAATTAGTTTTTCTTCAAAAAAGTAATCTTGCCACGATAAGGGTTAAATGACGTCATGTTGAAAGGGCCCAATCTACAAAAGGACCTGCAGGCATTACTACTGCAATGGAGACAATATCCTTTTGCTTTCACAGCTGACATCGAGAAGATGTACCGCCAAATCTTAGTTAACCCAATCGACCAACATCTACAAAAAATCGTATGGCGTGAGTCATCAAAACAACCTATACAAGTGTATCAACTGAACACGGTAACATACAGGACAAAGGCTGCACCATTTTTGGCAATTATGACACTAAAACAGTTGGCGGCAGATGAGCGATGCAAGTACCCAAAAGAAGCAGCAGTTCTAGAAAACAGTTTTTACATGGATGACCTGTTACATGGGTGCTATAACATTGAACAGGGTAAACAATGCATTAACAACCTAATGCAAATCTTAAAATCAGGCGGATTTAATCTTCGAAAGTGGTCATGTAATAGTCAAGCGTTACTGGAGAATATATCAACGGGTCAAGAAGAATTCGTTTATAGTTTTAAAAACGATGACATGTTGAAAACATTAGGGTTGTGCTGGAACCCAAACGAAGATCAATTTACATTCCGTTGCGACTTTAATCAAACGACCACAAGACTAACAAAAAGGAGCTTGCTATCCGAAATATCCAAATTGTATGACCCTCTAGGCTGGCTGACACCTTTGTTTCGACACCGAAAGTTTTTCATCTCATAGTAATGACAGTTTTGTTGGTTACCCGATCCTTGCCGACACTCTTGATTCTCATTTTTCTGATGTGCCTAAGAATTTTAATGTAGTCCATATAAATGCCCAAAGTCTTCCGGCTCATTACTCTGACATGCTAGCTAACTTTGACTGTTAAGAACATCCACGCTATCCTTGTTTCAGAGTCTTGGCTAAAACCATGTCTCCCTTCAACTTCCTATTCATTGCCAGGTTTTCAACTGATAAGAAATGATCGTGTGTCTGGCGGGGGAGGTGGTGTTGCTATATACCTTCATCCGCAAATTCCTTTTTCAATTATTGATATGTCAGCACAGCCTCCCCCGCAGAACGCAGGCGAGCATCTCTTTTTAGAGGTAAACCTGAACCATGTGAAAGTACTTCTAGGTGTTTATTACAGCCCTTCATCACGTGTGAATTTCTTTCCATCCTTTGATAAGATCCTAGAAAATCTGACACCTTCTTACAGTCATACGATTATCATGGGGGATTTCAATACTTGTTTACTGAAAAATGATTCTCGCTCTTCCTTACTTCTATCAATAGTTCAGTCGTCAAACTTGTCCATTCTTCCATCAAGTGCCACACACCACTTCCCCAACTGTAATCCCTCACTTTTGGACCTTGCCATTATCTCCTCTCTCCAACATGTCAGCAAGTATGGCCAATGCACAGCTGACATGTTTTCCTACCATGACCTTATATTCCTCTCTTACAAAATTCGTCCACCTAAACTCAAGCCCAAAACTCTCCTGCTTCGCAATTTTAGTGGTATGAATGTTGACAATCTGCATGAGGATGCCAGCAGCATTGATTGGAACCCACTTATTACTACTGAGTCGATCGATGAAAAAGTAAACTTGCTTACGGACGCACTAGTACAGCTTTACGACGTTCATGCTCCCATCCGTGCAGTAAAGCTCAAACATCTACCAGCGCCTTGGTTAACAGATGACGTAAGGGATGTCATGCACAAGAAGGCAGTATGTAGAACCAAGTTTAAATGCCGGCCCACATCATCTAACCGTGACCTTTATCTTAAAGCACGCAATCGCAGCAATAGGGTGTGTAGGGATGCACTACGCCACCATGTTCATGAATCTGTTGAAAACGGTGATCCAGCTAAAGTCTGGAAATTTCTTAAATCTATGGGAGTTGGAAAATCACGCCAAGAACCGATTCCTAAAGACTTAGACATAGATCTTCTTAATCAACATTTCTCATCTTCGTCCTACTATAATGGGACCTCGAAGGCATCTACGTTAAACCATCTTTCTAACCTTCCAACCCCGGATCATTCGCCATTTAATTTTAGTCATTTCTCTGATTGTGATGTTAAGAAGAGCATAGTTTCAATCACATCTAACGCAGTTGGCAGCGATTGTGTCAGTCGGAAAATGATACTCCCTGTCCTTGATGAAATCCTTCCTATCCTGTGTTATATCCTTAATTATTCCATTTCCAAAGGTGTCTTTCCATCAATATGGAAAGAGGCCAAAATTACTCCTTTGCCCAAAAAATCAAATCCTACTTCCTTTTCAGAATATCGACCAATCTCCATACTGCCTTTCCTCTCTAAAGTCCTTGAACGCCTGGTCCACAATCAGCTCAGTGCTTTTCTTTGCAAGAATAGTCTGCTGAATCCATTCCAATCCGGATTTCGTCCTGGTCATAGCACCACCACAGCCCTGGTTAACGTTTCTGATGACATACGTCTAGGTATGGATAGAAAAAATATGACGGTTCTCTGCTTACTAGATTTTAGCAACGCCTTCAATACCGTCGATTTCGATATCCTACTCGCCATACTTCGCTCTCTTAACATATCTCCAACGTTGATTGACTGGTTTCGTAGTTACCTGTATGGCCGCCGGCAACGTATTTCCATAGATGAGTCTTGTTCTTCTTGGTGTTATACTTCTGCCGGTGTTCCTCAGGGTGGCGTCTTATCTCCTTTACTCTTCGCAATTTTCATAAATTCTATTTCCAAAAAACTTCTTTCCTTCTACCACCTCTATGCTGATGATTTGCAAGTTTATAGACAAACTCCCCATACGGATTTGGATGCCGCTATCAACATCATTAACCAGGACTTGGCTTCAATTTGTGAGTGGAGTGAGGCACACGGTCTGAAGGTTAATCCATCGAAGACTCAAGTCATTGTTGTTGGCAGCTCTAGGTTGATGCCCAAGGTAAACTGGTCCCAGCTGCCACAGGTTCTATTCAACGGTACTGCTATTCCAATAAGCGAGAAGGTTAAGAACTTGGGCATTTGGATAGACAAGCATCTTTCTTGGGGTCCCCAATTACAAGAGGTAAGTCGCAAAATATTTGCTTCTGTCAAGTCCCTGAGACGGTTGCGTAACTTTTTGCCAACTGCCACTAAAATTGCACTTGCTCAGTCACTCTTACTCCCTATCCTTGACTACGCTGATGTCAGTTATCTCGATCTCACTGAGGCACAACTTGATAAACTTGAGCGGCTTCAAAATGTTTGCATACGATTTATATTTGGCTTGCGCAAGTATGATCACATATCCGATTTTCGTACGAAACTCAAGTGGCTTCCAATACGTCTTCGCCGGAACTTACACATCTTGTCTATGCTCTACAGTGTTCTGTTCAATCCTAAAACCCCTGCATATCTTAAAGAACGTTTCAAGTTCCTTCATGACACACATACTAGATATCTTAGGTCATCGGAAAACTTGAGGCTAGAGATGCCAAGCCATTCCACCAATTTCTATGACAAGTCGTTTACAGTTCAAGCAGTGCGGCTGTGGAATGCTTTGCCCGTGTCGGTAAGGCAAGCTCAAACACTCACGACTTTTAAAGATATGGTTAAGGATCACTACCTTTCCTCTTGAATGTCGTCATTACGTACATCATTTCTTTGATTTTTATAATTATATATATATATATATATATTTATATATATGTATATTATATATTGTTTGTATTATATGAAATTTATTAGTTTATGTATTGTATATATGTAAATAGTACCCCACGAACTACCTGCGTATCTTTTTTCTCCTTCTCTATCAAATCCATCCTAAGGTTGTCTGTAAAAAATCGCTTTTAGCGATAAGACCGCCCATTGTGACACTATATTAATATTAAGTTCCTAATGTAATTTGCATTTTTGGTGTACAATAAAGAATATATCTATCTATCTATCTATCTTTGTCCACAAAACTAATATTGTTATTTCAAAAGTTATGGAAACATGATCTACTTTGGGATGATAAGGTGTCGGATGTCATACATAACGAATGGATCAAACCGACTACGGAAATTGATCAAATAAAACATTGCAAGATACCTCGATGGATACTATGCAACGAGAATGACGTCATTGAATTGCATGGCTACTGCGATGCGTCCATCGAAGCCTATGCATGCGTGGTATACGCGCGAAGAAAACATCACCAAGAAACAGTAATCGTAGCAGCAAAATCGAAACTGGTTCCAAGTAAAAAGAGTGTAACATTGCCGCTATTGGAGCTTTGTGGTGCTTACCTATTGTCGAAGCTCATGGGTAAAATAAAACAAAGCATGACTTGTCCAGTAGAAATACATGGATGGTGTGACTCTATGGTGGTAATAGGTTGGCTACAAGGTGATTCAGCTCGTTGGAAACCTTTCGTGGCAAATAGAATCACAGCACCACCGGCAGATTGAGCCAGTCGAGGTTTAACCGCGCCTCAGCTAACTCAACATCCCTTATGGTGGAAAGGACCATCATGGTTAGCATCCTACGACGTAAAGAACTTTCTTCTTTACGTCGTAGGATGCTAACCATGATGAACCAAAACAACCGTGTTATCAAACAGAGGAAGAAACAAAAAAGTAAAAATTAATAATAGTGTAATAAATAACTTATTATTGCAATATAATTCTTAGCGAAAAATAACACGTGTCTTGGCATGGGTACGGAGAGCATTGACACCAAAGTCACAGCGTGAATATTTACCGAAGTACCTAACGTTACTTGAACTGCGACAAGCTAAATCAGCTATTATAAAACAAGTACAAACTTCAGAATAACAAACAGCAAGATCATATCTTTAAAACCTTTCATCGATAGTAATGGTTTTCTCCAAGTGGGAGGACGTTTAAGGAACGCGAATATGAGCGACGAAACGAAACATCCTAAGATAATCCCTAACAAAAGTCGATTAGCAGAATTAATCATTGAAGAAGCTCATTTGTTAACATTTTACGGAGGTCCTCCCAGGCTGACATTAGCAACTCTCAGGCAACAGTACTGGATAACAAGTAGCTACAGTACGGTCAAGAAACAGTTAAGAAATTGCGTAACTTGTCGGAAATATGAAGCAAGGAAGCAATATCAATTGATGGGTGACCTTCCCGCAGCTAGAATTAACCTCGCTCCTACATTCTACCACACGGGGGTGGATTATACCGGCTTTGTAAATATAAAGGCAAACAAGGGAAGAAGCACCAGAACATTGAAAGGCTACGTGGCTGTATTCATATGTGTGGTTACGAAAGCTGTTCACTTGGAGCTAGTGTCTGACCTCACCAGTTCCGCATTTTTAGCCGCACTCAAGAGGATGGCAACCCGAAAAGGAACACTACATAACTTGTATAATGACCAAGGAACCAATTTTATCGGAGCCAATACGCTACTTCAAGAGGAGTACTACCAACTACAGGAGGTTTTCCAGGACAGTTGCCTGGCGGAAATCGCTGAAATGAACATACAATGGCATTTCAACGCTCCATCTTGGCCAAGCGCTGGAAGGCTGTGGGAAAGAGCTGTCCGCAGCCTAAAGTTCCAGAGTGGTTGGAGAACAAAGACTAACATTCGAAGAGTTCACCACTGTACTGACACAACTGGAAGCGTGTCTGAACTCGAGACCATTATGCTCGCTGACAGAAAACATAGAGGACCTGGATTATTTATCACCGGTACAATTTTTAACAGGAAGAGCCGACTTAACAGTTATTGTGACAAAGGAGGACGCTAGGACAAGATGGCATCTAACAAATAAAATTTTAAAACAGATCTGGCAAAAATGGAAGATTGAATATCTTAGCCAATTAACAGCAAGAGAGAAGTGGTATAAACCTCAGGAAAACTTAAATATAGGCAACATGGTGATCGTGCATGAGGATAACATTCCAGCTGGACGGTGGATTATGGGCAGAGTAGTAATTGTGACATAATATTGAACAATGAGAAACTAGAATCTGTCGATAAAACGGTTTTCTTAGGGATTACGCTTGACTCAAGGCTACAATGGCCAAATGAGGACCATTTAACATCTCTTGCGGGACGGCTTAGCTCAGCTGCATATGTTGTTAGAAAAATCCGCCAATTTACGGATGTTGATACCGCTAGACTAGTATATTTTAGTTATTTTCATAGTATCATGTCATACGGTATCCTACTATGGGGACGGGCTGCAGACATCGACTCAATTTTTATTCTACAGAAAAGAGCTATCAGAGCTATTTACAATCTCCGCCGGTGCGATTCCCTAAGGGAACTGTTTAAGGATATTAACATATTGACGGTGCCTTGTCAATATATCTATGAAAACATCATGTACGTTAGAAAAAATCTTCATCTTTTTAGCAAAAGAGGCGATAGACATAATTATCTTACAAGAAATAGGGACCAATTAGTTCAACCAGGTTTTAGACTGGCTAAAGTGACCTCTTCTTTCATGGGGTACTGTTTGAAATGTTATAACAAAATACCTCCACAAATATTAGAACTCAATGAAACGAAATTTAAATCTTGTATTAAACGCACACTATGCAGGCAAGCATATTATAAGTTGGAGGATTATATTCAAGATAAAAATGCTTGACTCAATGCTGGTCCAGCTCCACTACCACCGGGGTGTACAAATTGATTAGTTTTGAAACTATTATTATTATTCTTTAATGTTTTTTTTTTTTAATCTGTAAAATATTATTGTTGTTAATTATTATTGTATTTAGTATTGTATAATGTAGAAGCATTTTTTTTCAAAGTTTGTAAATGTGAGTACCATGGAGCTATGTTATGGTTTTTAGGTTATTATTGGTCCTGTTTGACATAAATGAGCATGGCAGTTGAGAGTTTGTCATGCTCACTCAAATGTCTCACTGATGGTGGCGCGTGTGTTGGATCATTCGGTTCCCTTTAAAATGGTTGAGCTGAGTGGTGCTAATATTCGCGTCAGGTCCGTGAACGGGCGCTGTCAGTTGAGACTGGTCATCTCTTAGCTGCCAGTTGCTATTTTAATATCTATATTTAGTTTTTATTTTTACTTTATTGACATTGTTCTCACATGATAGCGACAAGAAACATGTAACAGAGATATTTGTAATTGCAAAAAACGATTGAAAAGAGTGTCCATGGAGTTTCTTGCACATTCTTCTCCATAGAGATCTACGTTTTGGAATGTGCAATTAGCATCATTTTTTCTGACGGACTGACTTCTTGATATTTCAAAAGTGCCTGTAAATGGTTTATTTGAAATAAATGCTTTGAATTTGAATTTTACCGGTTGAGGTCGTATAAAATATTAAACTAGACAGTGTGACTAAAACAGACGAGTCAGCGGAACACGAATCACCTGGAACCCGGAACAAAAATAAACAACGAAAGGCGACAACAGACATGCTATCGTATATCGCTCTGGCATTGACCTGTTTTATGTCATTCTGCACCGTTGCAAACTGCAGCTATAACATTAGGTACGTCACTAAATGACAACCATTCCTTTTACTTCGACCCAATATCAAAAATAAGCCTTGTAAAAGATACTTGGACACTAGTCGTATTCTATAACATGTCTCCGTATTGGAAAGGTATGCAAGCATTCGAAAAAGTCACAACATACTTAGAAAAAACATGCAAAACAACCGGCAGCGAACAGTGTAACATGATACTCCCTCAGCTGATCCATGAGTGTAACGAACTAAAACACTACAATGATCTTTTGATGACACAACACGACACGGTATACTCCAGACAGCGTCGGGGACTTATCAATGCAGCCAGTAACATTGCGTATTCCCTATTCGGCGTATTAGACCAACAATTCGCGGAAAAGTATAGCCAAGATATCAACTTGATACAACTAAATGAGAAGGATTTAAAATAATCAACAAACATCTGATAAGACTGGAAAACGTATCCAACAAACTACAAGGGGAGATAAACAACATATCCTTACTACAGGAATTTACCATGACAGCTCTAACAGCCAGTAATTTACTGCATAATTTAAAAAGAACTCAAGACACTCTACTTGATATGCTTACCAATGTCCATACTGGACAGATAAACATTCACCTACTTACCCCTGAACAGCTTCAAAAGGAACTTAACATTATATCGCGACATTTATCCGATGACCTAACCTTACCCATTGAAGCCCACGAAATTCGAAAGCTATATGCACTGATTAACATAAAAGCACGAATAATTGAGGAATACTTCCTCTTTCAAATAACATTCCCACTTATCAGTAGGGACCGATATAAGTTGTACAAAATACAACCTATACCACACCAGATAAACAACAGCATGATATGAGCTCATCCCGTCATCAGGAATACATCGCCACGGATTTGAAAAGAGACGCATACCTAACAATCACGTCGGCAGAACTAAAACAGTGTAAACAACAAGATGATATGTTCTTGTGCGATTGGAAAAAGCCAATTTACCATCTTAGCAATGAAAACAACTTCTGTGACCTCGACCGCAACACAGAGAAGTGCGAGGTACGAAGATCCAAGTGTGAAAACAGATGGACACCACTGTCAAACCCATCACTTTTTTTGTACCATTGTTGCAACATTTACGCCGTCAAGATAATCTGCAGCGAACAAATAAATAAAATAACACTGAGTAATGCTGGTGTATTTTACTTAGGACCAGGTTGTCTGCTTAAAGGCCAGGATTTTACGCTGAACATTCAGAGTCTAAAGAAAAACATAATCGGTATGAGCCCAGACATTTTTATACCTGACATAGATCAGTTAAACTTCATTATCAACAGCTCGATGCCTTTCAAATCTCATGAAGACGTCACAGACTCAGGTGAAATGAAGGACGCCTTAAAAACTCTACATAAACGTATTGTCGACCTGAAAAACAGCAGAGTGGAAGTAGGTGACACGTTATCCACTCATGACATACATCAGTATGCAGTATGCTGCATACTGATATATGTCGTGAGTGGATAATGACACGAAGTAGAATATACTTAGTGGTCCTCGCGCTGGCACTGGCGGCGGGAGCGCTGCTATACAGGTGGCTGCGGCGACGGGCGCACCACGCGAACATCACGTCCGGTATGGAGCTGCAGCCCACCACCAGTGTTAGTGATGTGAACATCAATAGTTCTAGCGTTAGTGCGCGCCATAACATGGTTGAACGTCAGCCTAGTGTTACGCGAACAATGGTGAACAGGGAGTGTCCCCACGTACCCACAAATCGTTTAGGGACAATAAGTGCTTAATTAGATCGAGTATAAGTTTCACTGTTATTAAACTAACATTTTAATCTTAAGTTATGTAACTTCAACTTGTAAACATTATCATCATCACTCCGTCAACATTCTAACATAACATTGTATCATTTCACTACCCCTAGCTTTCACGCCCCGGAATATGTTCGGTGTTTCCACCGAACACCTTATTCAGCAATATCGGCGTGACGCGCGCCGTCCTAATTGAATAGGTTTTAATCCTTTTGATATTGTGCAGCTAGAGAAAGATATAGCTGATCCTTTAGAAAACGGCGCAAAACCCGTATTGTGGAAGGGAAAGCTTTTGCCTGAAGGCTGGGTAAGGAACCATTTTTGGAATGATTCAACTGATGCTCAATTAATAAATAGATACATGAGATTTATGTTTGAGGCAACAAAAAACGGGAAAATTTGTATTTACAATAGTGAGAACGAGGCTGATCTAATAAGTTTATTTGACAACCTATGTACCACGATAGAGACAGGCCAAATTGTTAATAATTTTAGATTCCATGAACGTTTGAGGGATGAGGATGACTCCAATCCTTTGAAAACATCCCTTGGAGTAGATCGGAAGGGAAAAGTCCATTCTAGCGAGGTCAAGCCAAACATGAGACAAAAAGAGTCAAAACCAATTGAAAGGCGATACCTGCACAAATGGTTTACAGAAGTAATAGATGATTTGAAGTCTGATCATGGAACAGGTATGGATTCCTTCCCAGGCATTGATATAAGTGAGCAAGAACCACTTCACTTAATCAGCCTAATCTCAAGAAAAGTTGTTTCACGACTCTTTGGGTTGTTCAAGAAGACAAAAGCATCATACATGACTTCAAAATACATCAATTTGGGGTCTAGATTAGGTGGGTCATATTTGAGCTCGAATAGTGCAAAGAATCCACATTCTTTCACTTCAATGATGCCAATATATGCTACTGTATATCACAAATCAAGGGCTAGGGCAGTATCAGGAGTCATAATTAGGGGGCCTCAACATGCAAGGAATCCAACTGACAAAATCAACATGGTTGTAATTGAAACAGCATCAAAAGAGTTCATAGAATCAAAGCTGTGGGAATTTCTTCCAAACTGTGCTGTGATAAAAGGAGAAAAGGCCTCTTTTGTCATTAGAAAAACAGCTATGAACAAAATTGACAGCTCCTATTATGCTTTCAATTTGAATGCCCTTTTTGCCACATGTAACTCATTAGGTGAGATGGTTTTCAATAAAGCTCTAGGCTTGACTCAATTGGATCGCATGGGAATGGATATCTTGATAGAGAATGGTGACTGGTTTAAGGCGAGGATTGTTGAAAGCCTCATGTCGTGGATCGGAAATACTAGAGATGAAGGCCTATTCTCTTTATTGAGGAAGCTTTTTATGGCTTTAATGGCATTCGACAGAAAGACCCCTATTTTGAACTATAATCAGGCAGGGTTTGCAGAGAAAATAAATGAGTGTGTTATTGACAATCCACTAGGCATGTATTTCCTCAACTCTTTTCTCTTTATAATAAGGACTCATATAGCGTTGGGTTCATCAACATGAGTTTCTAATAACTAAAACTTCTTTTTTTGGGTACTAAGCTAGAGTAAAGTAAAAAAAAAAAAAACATATTCAGTGCACTTTCGTCTACCGCGATAGCTGGGTGTATTCATAGCATTTAAACATTTTAGTTACATTTTTAGCTTAGTTTAACATTAAGAACATTTTAAGTGAGAAGTAATAAACAGTCATTAACGTAAATATTTCTTTCTCTTTATAAACACCAAGCACCGACACCTAGCTACGTCCCCCGACACATCTATTAAGTTGAATACATAAGTTTTACAGTCAAGTGTTAAGTGTTTACAGTCACTGTGGGTTTCATCATGGGTACTTATAGTTATAGGAATTTGTCCTAACGTACTTAGGGGACTATCGGTGGTTGAATCGATACCTTTGATCTTGAACTTGACCGATTTATTAATTATAGGCATATCGTCGATGATTGATGTTTTTATAATGCTTATGGATGCACCAGTATCAACAAGGAGTAAAAGATCTTTAGAAGACACAGGAGAATTTACTTGTATGTGAGGTAATTATTTGTTTGATATATTTTGTGTGAATTCGTTTATGGTTTTATTAATATTTTCTTTATTTTAAGGATTTAAGATGCAGTCTACAGTTTGGGGCTGGCTACCCTGTTGCTTGACAACATGCGATTTTACAGAAATATTAGAATCTACGATTTGGGGCTAGTTACCCTGTTGCTTGATTCCAGATTTATTAGAATCTGCGGTTTAGGGCTGGTTACCCTGTTGCTTGATCCTAATTGAATGACCTCGGGTTTTGGGCTTATAATTACCATGTCCATGGGTCATTAAAACTGTAAAAATAAAAGATGCAGTCGCCGCATTATTCATATGCGCCACGTCGCCTGACAAAGTGATATCGACATTGGAGTTACGGTTTGGTAATCCTGACTGCATCATTTCCAGAATACTCCAAGATATAAAGAAGCTTCAGTCCCTACAACAAGAAAATCATAAAGAAATCGACGGTTTTTCTGTGAAAGTGCAAAACGTAGTGGAGACAGTACGAGCAGTCGATCGCGAGGAGTACTTACATGGTGTCTATATCGTCTCGATGATTCTGTCCCCGCAGTGCTTATCTATAAGTGGTCCGACTACAGCTATAAAATGATCACCGAAGAAAAGAAACCAAGGTCGGTGATTTTATCAGATTTTTTATATGAAGAAGCTGTAAAGATTTCCACTACTGCAAGTATTTTTTACTAATTTTCGAAGTGACCACCATACTAAAAGCAATAGACCAAGATCCCAGAGCTGTCAGACATAACTTATTTTCACATGGATGAAAGCCTTAGGTTCTCAGTAGCGTCTCATGTGCTTTGAATACCTGTGTACTTGTGGAACTCCCCCTTGGGGAACTTTGGCGGGTACGAGGTGAGAAAGGAAACTAAAAATAACGAGTTACTTAACTTAATGTTTTATGGCTGATTTTTATAGATGTTTTGTAGAATATTATACTAAAGTAGTATCATAAGTGTCAGACACTTTCCATGGATCAAAACTTTTGTCAGACACTTTAAAGCTCAAAAAAAAATGAACTTTACTTATTTTTATATGTCTGATTTTGAAATATGTTAATGAGGTAACTATTACAAAGTTATATTTCAATAGTCACCCACGCCATTGTTTCCGTAGCACCAAACCCGAGCGCCTGCAGCATCACCCTCAACAAATATATTGACGTTTTGTAGTCATTTTATTCGTCACGTTAGTTGTGATATAAAATGATTAAACTAGATTTTTTTAGTTCCAGACAGCTTCCTTCAATCGTTGTGGTCGAGTCCCCGCCTCAATCAAGCAGAGCTCCAAAACCGTTAGTATCTGTTATGCAACAAGAGCAGAGCTCACTTTAATGCTTTGCAACCTCACCTGTTGTTGCCAGCTCGGCTAACTTGTTGGAAAAGGAATGCACTGAATTCCCAGAATTTGTTGCTGGTCCTCGCACCCTGCTATAACTAATTACCCAGGTGTTCTCCTGGTGATGGTCTGAAAATTAATGATGCTATACTTGCCTGTGATAATAATTATTCAGTTTCTGCAGCTTCATCACCTCTTCCTCCTATGTCACTGCTTGATACTTGATACTGCTGAATTATTTAAAACCCTAAATGGTCCTGGTCTTGACTATGACAGTGATGACTCGGTTGCTGACCCAAATTACACGGCTATTAATGATAATTCTAGCTCCAGCTCACGTGACTCAACAAATAACTTTAATAGGGAACAAAGAAACAACATAGAAATGAATCAAAATCAGAATTACCCCAATAATGAACCCATCGCTGAAGTGGCGACTATTAATGATATTGCTTCTACTTGTACAGATAAGCACATAGATGGACAAACAAATGAAAACTTAGAAGGAAGACAACGAAAGGGTTAATTAAAAAAGAAAATATGGAGGGCTTACAAGAAAAGAATGAACAGAAAAGAAGTATAACAATCTTCCAGTAAATAATAAGAATATGTTTATTGAACCTAAAACATTTCCAAATTATTCAGTCATAATCTGGGACTGGGACCAATTTCTTACATTTTCTTATGCAACCACAGTTGGGAAAATGTAAGGAATTGGTCCCAGCAGAAAAAAGGTTTATAGAGTTTCAGAAATTTTACGAATTGGGTTCTTATAATGCGGTAAATATGTACCTAGCTGCTTGTGTAAAAGAGCAACCAGTAAAACGTTCTTATTTTCAAATCCAAAAACAAAAATTATTCACGACTGTATTTTTGGCAAGGTTTACAAGTTTGTAGAGACATGTTTAAAAAACTCTCCAGACAACTCCTAAGCGTATGAATACGTCACTGTGTAAAATGAGATCCGATGTTGGTTTAGTAGACACGTAGAACCCAAGGAGGCCTTAATAAAATCTCTCTTGATGTAGAATTAGTTTTGATTATAATAAAGAAACTGCCTACATAATACGTTTCATATTATCGTCGAAATGATTATGGTGATGCAAACTTCTTAAAACATTATAATTTAATAATAAAAAATAATAAAACTAAACAGTAGAATTAAAAAAGGCGCATCAAACGCGCATTTAGGCAAGTAAAAAGTTACACGTTAGAGTTCAAGTTTTCGAAAATTAAACTAGATGGCGTTGGTTTCTTCACAGCTAAGTGGCGAGCAAAGGCAATCTCACAAAGTATAAACTTGACTTTTAGTTTAACAAATAATAGACACATGCGTCGTCATTGTCGTCAACAACTGATTGTAGTTCATAATTTCATCAACTTAGCATAAGTCAAGATGGCCTAGTGGTATAAAGCACACAGATTGAAGCGCAAATCAGTGTGCCGCAAGTTCTAATCCCACGCAATTATTGACTTTTGTAAGTTGGAACCGGAACCCGATTGGAAGTTATGGATTAGCATTACATATATTAAATTATTCTTTAACTTGTTCACACATTTCTTAGAGTTAGAAAGGGATCACAAAAAAGCTAAATAAAGAATTAGATTTCTGCGAGGTAGACATAAGTTTTAACTTGACCGAAATGAACTGTCGTTTGGTTGTAGTTGTTGGTTAGTGAAAATATTTAATTTAGTTTCTGAGGCAGAAATCTAAGAAATTCAACAGCAAAACTATTACTACAATAGTGGATCTGCTGGCCCCTCTGGCTACAGTACAGGTTCATATTCCTCTACCTATAATACAGAGACATCAAAAACGCAAACTCTAAATGAAACTGCCGCAGCTCAAACCATAATTGAAGCTACTGAGTCGGAAGCTCAGGTTAACTAATTTGTAATTTCCTTACTAATAACACTTTAATAAATATAATATTTCATTGTGACTTTAAAATTACTTACCTCAATGTTACTGCCAATTTTTCCTCTGCTGGTATCGCCTGTCTAAAAGTTGTTTTTCTTCGTGATATCTTTTCGAATAAACGATAGTATATAATAAAATAAATATTTGGGCATATGAAAATATATGTAGAATTTTTCATCATCGTCAATCAAATGTCTAATATTTTTCCAGTATTCCCCTTCTGCTAGTCTTTCTTTTAACATATTATGCACCCAATATCTTCTTCTTCTTTTATTTTCCTGTTCTTCGTCGAGAGCAATAGCGATTATTGCTAGTTCGCGCAACGTAAACCGAGACATGAAAACGTGCAAGTCCTAGGCGTGTTCAATCATAAATGCTATATAACAATATTGAGTTCGCGGTGACAGCAAGCTTGCACCTCGCGGCCACCGCGCGGACTGTGAGCTTATACGTCGCGGCCGGCGCGCGGACTGCGAGCTTGCACCTTGCGGACAACGCGTAGTTAGCGCGCTGGCAGCTAGCCGTAGTCTAAATTCGAGGCGACGCCGTGCTGCAGCTGCGCAGTTGCGGTGCCGGTATAATGTGCTATAACCTTAACACCGAATCAGGTCGAATCACAATTAATATGTGGGGATGGATGAGTGCAGCAGGACCACGAGAATTGGCTTTCATTCCTCCACGCGCAAACAGTTCAACTTATGTGGAAGTGTTAGACTCAATTATGCTACCTACTGTGCGCAACATTTACCCAGCTGATGAGTTAGCACAATTTCCGTTTGTCCAGGACAATTGTCCTATTCACCGAGCGAGTACTGTGCGTGAGTGGTTTCACAATCACCCGGAAGTAATTGTTATTCCATGGCCAGCGCGATCACCCGACCTCAACCCCATAGAAAATCTATGGGGTTTGATGGTGCAAAGGTGGGACTTGCGGAATTATTTATATGAAGTGTGGGAAAGTTTTAGAGGGAGCGAAATATGCGGTAATATGGTTGGGTCCATGCGCAAACGTCTACTTGACTGTATCGAAAATAATGGGGGTTATACAAAATATTAAGTTTTAGTAAAATCGCCACTCCTCCTCGCTCCAGACCATGGCCTGTAACAAGGCCCAGCGCTAGAGATCGTTGCCGCCGATAGCCCCAATGAGGACACGGCGGTGCTCTGCCCAGGCAGAGCACACCTCAACCGTATACTCCACCGTATCCTCCACCATGTCCTCCGGGCGGTCCACATAATGGCACCCTCTCGTTTCTTCCGCACGAATCCGGTGCAGGAACCTCCCGAACTTACCATGTCCGGTGAGAACCTGCGTCATGCGCAAGGTAAGGATGCCGTGAGGTCTTTCCAGCCACTCTTCAAAGAGGGGACTTACCGCCATAATTATGACGTGCCCAATCATAGTAGGACTTGCTTTCAGGACCAATAAAAGTTGAGTTTTGCCAATCACCAAGTTAACTAATAGGACACTGGACAGCAAATAAACCGAGCCACCCGCTACCTTGGAACTCTCATCCGATTTTGTAATTAAAAAGTATAAATTTACTAATATCAAAGTTAACCTACAGAATGTGCGTTTCATGACCATTAAAATGGAAAAAAATACATCGAGATTTATTAATTTATTAAGCTTCTTCAGAAAGGAGGAGGTTCTATGTTCGGCTGAATGTATTTTTTTTTTATATATTTTCACCGATTTCACGGTCAATTGTGGACCGATTTTGTTTTTTTTTATTTTTATTGTAATGTTATGCTTCCAAATTGGTCCTATAGAAATATTGTTATGATCTGATTATGAACTTCGAAGATATGGAACAGAACTTCTCGTAAGATCACAGCAGAACTGTCGTAACAAGTAACATTGCTTTGTTTATAAGTGTAGTCGATGACTGACTGAAAGAAGAGGGGGAATGTATCAAACTGATCGGATGATGAATGTTTGGGATTATTAGAATTTTCATGAGATGCACTCTGCCTATAAGATATTTAAGTTTGGCTGAGGGGCACTTTTTAGGATTCCGTAGCCAAATGGCAAAAAACGGAACCCTTATAGATTCGTCATGTGTCTGTCTGTCCGTCCGTATGTCACAGCCTCTTTTTTCCGAAACTATAAGAGCTATACTGTTAAAACTTGGTAAGTAGATGTATTCTGTGAACCGCATTAAGATTTTCACACAAACATAGAAAAAGAAACAATAAATTTTGGGGGTTCCCCATACTTAGAACTGAAACTCAAAATTGTTTTTTTTCATCAAACCAATACGTATGGGGTATCTATGGATAGGTCTTCAAAAATGATATTGAGGTTTCTAATATAATTTTTTTATATACTGAATAGTTTGCGCGAGAGACACTTCCAAAGTGGCAAAATGTGTCCCCCCTCCCCCCGTAACTTCTAAAATAAGAGAATGACAAAACTAAAAAAAATATATGATGTACATTACCTTATAAACTTCCACCGAAAATTAGTTTGAACGAGATCTATAGAGTAAGTAGTTTTTTTTTAATACGTCATAAATTGTAAACCGCAATTTACCTTTAAGTTTGTACGGAACCCTCAGTACGCGAGTCCGACTCGCACTTGCCCAGTTTTTAGTGGTGGTACTGTTTAGTATTGCCATACTAATTTATATAATGGATTAAACAGGATGAATCTACATGGCCTATAACAGTAACTCAAGTAGTTACCACTCAAGTAATTACCCCTGTCCACAATACATGTAGATTCATTCGGGGTAAGAGCTCGCGGCGGGTAAAAGTACGCACCAGCCCGATCTCCGACAGAGATGGGGGGACTGAGGTCTGTGTTCGCAGAACTTAGTGACGCACGACTCGCCGTTTCGGAGCCACGTGTGGCGCCGGCGCAAAATATGTACTTGTCGCCACAGGTCGCCAAATACGTTAACAGCAAAAAAATCCTTTAATATTTGTGCCGGGGAAAAGTGTATTGAAGTTACATGCATTGATTTAGGACAGTAAGTTTATTACATTTCTATTGTTTGATTATCGTAGTATATAAGTGTACCATTATTCTCTAAAATTCATTGATCTTTGTATTGTGATCGATAATTTAATTTTTATGCTGATTGGGGTAAGAGTGCGAGGTCAAAAGTACGCTCGCGTATTTTTACCCATGTTGCTTACTTATACCCCAATGTAAATAAAAATATCCAAAGTTACTTAAAAGTGGTTCATTCTTTCAGAACACATTAAAATCCCGAGAAACTATGTAAGGAAAGTACCACAACGAGCCCTGATCTCAGATGAACAAATAAATAGAGCTAAAAAAACTAATCCAAGAAGGAAAAAGTCAGAGACGTGCTGCATTAGAAGTTGGTATCAGTGAAGGTGCTTTACAAATGACTGAAGTCTACCCACGTGCCAACCTCTTTGGGTCGTTTTAAACCTACATTTACCAAAGACTAAAAAGCTGAATTTGCAGTTCATTGCTAAGATATGGACAATAGGTTTTTTGTTATTACTATTAATGATTTATGATGATTGGCATATGAGTTTGTAACGGCCAACAACATAGAACACTGTTTCGATAAATCGTGCAAGATGGCTGGTCGAGATTGGGTGGAAGGGTTTATTAAACGAAATATTCGTCTAAGTTTGCGACAGTCAGTGCCCATCAGCTTAGCCAGAGCTATTAGTTTTAATAAAAGTCAAGTTCAGCGATTTTACACTATGCTCAAAGAAGTCTATGACAATCATAACTTCCGGTCTAATAGAATTTGTAATATGGACGAAACTGAAATGAGTAGAGGAAAGTCACCAAATATGAAATAGTATCCTAATATGGAATACCTTCATTTCTCTAAGACTATAAGTATGAAACGCAACACTCGACCATCTTCTGTTCCATTCGGTCTACTAACTATCGCACTCACACCATCGAGTCAGTTGCGCGAACACTTCACGTGTGGCAGGCGTGTTTTGTTTTGTTGTCGTGCGGAAAATTTTAAAGGTAAGTAATAAATGAGTATTACCAGCTGATATGTTTGTATACATAAGTGTTATACTATTTAGTATATCGGTATTATGTTTATTTCACCATTTTGTGATCTTTTAATTTCAAAATATTGTGACTTAAAAAAATATTTAGAAGAGTTTGAACTAGTATAAAAATCCAAATATGGACAGTCGTCGGTGTCTAATTATGGAATATTCCATAATTAGATATAATATTTCATATGATAGATACTTGCTTGCTAAAAAATATATGTAATGTTTGTTTTTAGAATGTCCGGTTCACAATCAACCAAACGAAAAACCTGGGATGAAGAAAAAATGGCACAAGCTATAAAATTCGTCCGGGAAAAGAAAATGGGGTATTTGAAAGCGGCACAGCATTTTCAAGTGCCTAGGACAACTTTATTTCGTCTCTGCCAAAAAGATGAACAGTCTCCAGAAGTGGCAGCAGCTACTACATTAGGACGAAAAACTATCTTGGGCTCCGAACTTGAACATCAGCTAGTAGAATACATACTAATAATGGAGAGTAAGTTTCACGGTTTAACAAGAACTGATCTTCGCCGTATGGCGTTCATGCTAGCAAAGCGAAACAATTTGCAGAATCCCTTCGGTGAATCAGGTATGGCTGGAAAAAAGTGGTTAAAGTTATTTTTAAATCGTCATAAAGATAAACTTTCGATAAGAAGACCAACTGGTACATCATTTGCCAGAGCATTTGGATTTGATAAAGAAAAAGTGGAAGCCTTTTTCAACCTCCTTGAAGAGCTTTACGCTAAGAATAACTATCCACCAAATCGTATTTACAACGTGGATGAATCAGGCCTCACAATAGTACAAAGTAAGATACCACAAATCATCGGCCACAAAGGTAAACGCCAGGTAGCTGCACTGACTTCAGCAGAAAGAGGATCTCTGATGACAATAGTTGTTTGCATGAATGCTACTGGTCATTTTGTGCCACCGTTCATTATTTTTCCCAGAAAAAATATGAGTGCTCAGCTAATGAGAGGCTGTCCTCCAGGATCAGTCGGAGTTGCACACCCATCAGGGTGGATACAAATGAACATCTTTACAGACTGGTTCAAGCACTTTATTCAACACACCAACCCGACTCCTGAATCGAGGGTTTTACTGATACTAGACGGACACTATAGTCATACTCACAATATCGATATAATAGATATTGCTAGGGAAAATAACGTGGACATAGTTTCGTTACCTCCTCATACGACTCATAAATTGCAGCCATTAGATAAAACTTTCATGGGGCCTTTAAAAACATACTATAGTGAGGAAATACGCATGTGGATTAGAGACAACAACAGACCTCTAAGTCCATATGATATTGTGGAGCTGTTTGGCAAATCCTATTTGAAAGTACAAACAGGCGAAATCGCAGCCAACGGGTTCAAAGTTACTGGATTGTGGCCTTTAAATAAAAATGTCTTCAGTGATGTGGACTTTATTGCTGCGCAACAAAATGCTTTAATAGACGGTTGTACAACCAATATTCCTCCGCTGGAATCAAGATCTGAAACTGGTCAAGTTCTGGTAGAAATACCTGCACCACAAACAACTGCTAATTTACAACCTGAACCTGTACCTTCGACTTCTGGGCTTAATCGCAGCAGTTTGGGTCTGGTGTCTCCGTATGCCATAAGTCCAGTGCCAGAGAAACGAAGAAAAGTATCTAGCAGAGGAAGAAAAGCTGCTGTAGCAGCAGTCATAACATCTTCTCCCTACAAAACTGATTTAGAAAATAAAAATATGAAGAGACAAGAAAAAGAAAATAAACTAGTCAAGACAAAGAATAAGAAGAAAACTGCGAAGAGAAACAACCAAACGAAGAAAAATAAGGATGATAGTGAAGAAGAAGACTCTGAGGAACTAGACGTTATCCAGTTTGATGAAGGTAGTGAACATGATTTTGTTGCTCTTTGTTTGTTGTTTTTAGATTTTTGTTATTTCTTTATTATTTTACTATATGAATTTATTATTCGTTCATTTATTGAACATCTTTTTTATTTTATTTTTTTAGTTTTTGACCAAAATGGATATTGAAAGTCAAGAGGAACAGATTCGTGCTATGTTGGAAGAGGCAGCAACTGATTCTTCTGGAGAATCCAGTTCAGAACAAGAAACTGATCATTGTAGTGAACACGAAGTGAATTCTGATACGGAGCAAGAAGGTGACGATTCAGTTGATGTTTCATCCAACTCCAGGGAGGAAGAAGCTGTAGTATTTACTACAGCTCAATCAGGTAACGACCCCGAGGACGATTTACCATTGTCACTACTAAGCCAGAGAGTATCAGCTTCTAGGCAAATAAGTGGACCTTTTTATAAGTCTAAAGATGGTACCAAGTGGTATAAAAATTGTCAGCGTCCAAACGTGAGACTACGTTCTGAAAACATCGTAACCGAGCATGCTCGAGTAAAGGACATTGGAAAAGATGCTTCTACAGAGTTTGAATGCTGGAATGTTTTTGTGACCCCAGAAATGCTTCAAGAAATCTTGATCCACACTAATTCGAAAATTCGCCAAAGACAAATTAAAAGTGCAGCAAATAATTCTAATAGTAATGCTTCTTCTTACATGCAAGAAACCACTTTAGGTGAGTTGAAAGCATTTATTGGCTTACTGTACTTAGCTGGCCTCACCAAATCTAATCGTCAAAATTTGAAAGATCTTTGGCGAACTGATGGAACTGGCGTTGATATATTTCGTACCACCATGTCACTGCAGAGATTCCAGTTTCTTCAAAATGCTGTACGTTTCGATGACAAAGCCACAAGAGAGCAGCGTAAACAAATTGATAATATGGCAGCCTTCCGAAGCATTTTTGATCAGTTCGTTCACCGCTGTCAAAATGCGTACTCTCCAAGTGAGTTTCTGACTATCGACGAGATGTTACTAGCATTTAGAGGTCGATGCCTGTTCCGCGTCTACATTCCAAACAAGCCAGCTAAATATGGCTTAAAAATTTTAGCTTTAGTCGATGCAAAAAGCTTTTATGTTTTGAATTTGGAAGTGTACGCAGGCAAACAACCGTCGGGACCATATGCAGTCAGTAATAAACCCTTTGAGGTAGTGGAGAGACTCATTCAACTAGTTTCTGGTTCACACCGAAACATAACATTCGATAATTGGTTCACTGGATATGAGCTAATGATCCATCTACTAAAGGAGCATCGCCTTACGTCGGTTGGAACTGTAAGAAAGAACAAAAGACAGATTCCTGAATCTTTCATTAGAACTAACAGGCAACCTAACAGCTCACTCTTTGGATTTCAGAAAGATATTACACTTGTTTCCTATGCGCCAAAGAAAAACAAGGTGGTTCTTGTTATGTCCACTATGCATCATGATAATTCAATAGATGAATCTACAGGTGAGAAACAAAAACCGGAAATGATAACATTTTATAATTCAACCAAAGCTGGGGTTGACGTGGTTGACGAGTTGAGCGCTAATTACAACGTTAGTCGTAACAGTAAACGATGGCCTATGACTTTGTTCTATGGTATTTTGAACATGGCAGCTATAAATGCTTGCATTATATATCGAGCAAACAAACACGTTACGACCAAAAGAACAGAATTCATTCGTAATTTGGGCTTATCAATGATTTACGAACACCTACATTCACGAAAAACTAAAAAAAATATTCCAAGGTACATCCACCAGCGAATCGAAGAGCAGCTCGGTGAACCCTCTCCTAGACCTACAATTGCACCCGGACGATATGTCAGATGCCAGGATTGTCCATATAAGAAGGACAGAAAAACTAAACATTCCTGCAATGCTTGTGGCAAGCCCATATGTTTGGAACATGCAAAATTTATTTGCGAAAATCGTGCTGATCTCAACAGTGCTGATTAATCCTATTTTAATAAAAAAAAAATACTTAATTAGTTTTTTTACGAGGTGGATCTCATTATCTTTTAGTTTTAAGTTGATTTCAATTCCAAAGAATAATAATTTTGTTGAATTCTTAATTTTTGTAAAACCTTATACTTTGTTCCTAAAATTACATAGTATAAAATAAATATGAATAAATAAAACATTATTATTTAAAAAGAACTTCTTTCATTTAACTCCATTAAATAATTCATTATTTTACAAAATAAAATCAACAAAATAAAAATAATAATAAAAATAACTATATTACGGTACATTAAGATAAGGGTATGTCACACCCTGCCACATTCTTGAAGTAACTTTTTTTCACCTCATGCTCGCCGGGTTAATTTATATGAAGTTTTTTTTTTTATATCCCAAAAACAAAATAGTATTCCATATTTGGTGACTTTCCTCTACAGTTCCAAAAAAAAAAAACACCTAAAGTCGTATCAGTCAAAGGCAAAAAAGTAGTCGGTAAAGTTGTGTCTGCTGAGCGACGTAGTACTATCGCTGCCATAATATGCATGAGTGCTACAGGACATTATGTACCACCAGCGTTTATATATCCACGTAAAAGAATACGGCATGAATTACTAGATGGTGGTCCAACACAGAGTATATGTATGGTGTCAGACAGTGGTTATGTAAACACAAGCCTGTTTGTCGAATGGTTACGTCACTTCAAGGACTTCGTCCACCCATCAAAAGAAGATCCAGTATTATTAATTATGGATAACCACTCTTCATATATTAGTTTGGAAGGAACGAACTACGCACGAGAACATCACATCGTATCGCTAACTCTTCCACCACATGGTAGTCACAAATTACAACCACTGGATGTGGCTCTTCATGGCCCCTTGAAAACCAAGTATGCTATTGAATGTGAGAAGTGGATGAATCAACACCCTGGTAGAGGCATAACTCAGTTTCAGGTGGCTAGCCTCTTTAATGCTGCCTTCAAACATGCTGCCACAATAGGAAATGCTGTCTGGTTTCAGAGCAACGGGAATATTTCCTTTTGCAGATTATCTATTTGATGAAACCGAATTTGTTCCTTCGTCAGTAACAGACCAATATTTGAATGAGCTCTCCACATCAAATAATAATGACGTTACTTTAAGAAACCAATTTATAAGCGGAGACGTTTCATCACCTGTAAGTCCAACTATATTTACCATCTGTGATGAATTCACAGATCGAGCGGCTGACTCGGATGCTACTACCTTAGGAAGTGACATTGAAGATAACTCTGGGTTCAACAAGGAAAACATATGTGTTGCTTATGATTTTAATGAAAAACCGACCTCAGACAAATGCCGTAATTTCTCAAAATATACCCTCAGATGACTCTTTGTCTTATAAGGAAAGCATAATTATTAGTATTATTATTCTGAAATAACAAAGAATGAAGAAAAAAAGAGTGGATTCTTTAAATATCAAGGCCATCAAAGCCTCAACATCACAAATTGTAACTGTTAGCGACGATACGTAATTAGTTATTTCTTTTATTCAGAGTTTTCAGAATATTAGTTTAATTAACTTTTCTCTCATCGTGATATTATTGTATCTAAGATTTCAAGTCTAAGTGTTGAACATTCCAGCCACTAGAGGCGCCACTAGTATTATGTTGCATACGTAACCTTAAGTACCAGAGAACTTTACCGTAATGAGAACCATTTCTGTAATTTCATTATTTTAAGGTGTTAATTAAGGATTTTGAGACTGATTTTTATGTAAATAATAAAGATTTATTAGTTCTAAGGTTAGAAAATAAGAAAATATTGTAAGAAGTGTCCTACCGCCGAAAAAAGGCACAAGTTAAGTTTCCCATACAAAAGAGCACCTACGCTCTGATTGGTCAAGGGCGGGGCATTAGTGCCGTGTGCAAAACTGAAGAGCCTTGATTGGTCAGAGCCTTACGGATTTTCCTATAAAAAGGGTGCATTTTCGGTGGTTGGGCATTCCGAATTCCAGCAGTGTAAGCAGAAACAACAAGAAGAAAATAAATAGAAGAAACTCTGAAGAAATCGGCGTTGTTATTTACTCCTCCTGCTACCACCGAACACTCTCCAGTTAACATCCCGCCAGCGAACCCGCTCCACAACAACACACAAACACGAGCTTCAACATTGGTCCTTCGAGCCGGATCGGGTCACAGAAGATGCGTTCTACGAGAGCAAGAGCAGGGCATTCGAAGACTACGGAAGATAATACATCGTCATCAGACTGGAGTATGAATACGCCAAGCGAAACTGCAAGCGAGTCAACTACGGGCACGTCAGCTACGAGTTGATCAACACTCACAAGGAGGACGCCACCGCCCAGCATAAAGGAATTGCCGCCACCCGCTTGTCAGCCAGAGGACGCTGCCGGAAAAGAATCAACCTAAAGGCCTCACCCTAAGAAGACGACCCGCGACCCAGCCACCCGTTCTGTTCGCTCGTCGCATAGGAAGAAGGCAGAAGCGCAAGCAAAAATGACAATAGCACTAAGGGAATTAGAACTGGCAGAAGCACGATCAAAAGTCGCCCAAGCCGAACTCGAGCTTCTCGCCGCGGGTTCAGAAGAAGAAGAAGAAGAGCTGTATGAACAAACTCAAGAAGTCGAGCACTGGTTCATCCAATCCGGAGAAAGGCCTAAGGATCGGAGGCCGATCGAGTCAGAAGAAAGGAAGAGCGACATCCAGGAGTTGGCTTCAGTCATACTTAAGCTATCAGAGAAGTCACGTGACAACGGTTCATCAAAGCATATCGAACTCCCTCACTTCAACGGGTACTTTGAAGAATGGTTACCCTTCAAAAGATCATACGAAGATATAGCCGCTTTCTTCAGTAACAATCAGAACCTAGCGCGCCTTAGAATAGCAATCCAAGGGAAAGCAAAAGAAGCCGTCCAAAGCCTGCTGTTCACCACTGAAGATCCACGCGAAGTAATCAAGGGACTGGAAGCAAGATTTGGAAGACCTGGAGCGCTGGCATTAGCAGAACTAGAAAAAATGAAGAACCTGTCGAAAGTCAGCGAGAACCCAAGCGACATCTGCATATTTGCAAGCAAAATAAAGAATGCCGTCGAGACAATCAAGGCCTTGAAGAAACCACAATACCTCAGTTCTCCTGAAACACTGAAAGTTATCGTGGACAAGATGCCAACATCCATGAAATTTCGTTGGTTCGCCTACCATAAAAGCAGAAGAGATGAAGAAATTCAAGAACTACTACTCGTCGAAGCCGACATGTGCGGGGACTTTGCTCCGCCTGAAGTGTCCTCGGAGCAAAAGAAAGCGACAAGAAGACCCATACATTCGGTACAAGAAGCGTCACAAGAAAAGTCACAAGAAAAATACAAGAAGTCGTGTCCATTTTGTGAAGAAGAGCATTTCGCAATTGAATGCAAGAAGTTCAAAGAAGCTAACATAGATGAAAAATGGGACATGATCAAGAAGGCAAGGATATGCTTCAAATGTCTTAAATTCAAGCACTCAAGAATCAACTGTAGAGCTCCAGTCTGCAAGCAGTGTAAGAGATGGCACCATACCATCTTGCACTCCGACAAGCGGCCAGTACCAGTAGGAAAAGAAGGGAACAAAGAAGACCAGGGAAGCGTATCGGAAGAGAAGGTCGCCTCAATCCATAACGCTAAAGGAGAAGAGAAGGCATACCTGAAGATTATCCCGGTGTACATCTATGGTCCAAAAGGCCAAGTTCGCGTACTAGCATTGTTGGATGAAGGGTCAACCATCACGCTCTTGGACGCCTCTGTTGCTGAGAAGATCGGAGTTGAAGGGAAGCAAGAAAAACTCACAATCGAAACGGTCGGCGGGAAGGTGCTAAGAAAAGATAGTTCACAGAAGATTGAATTCAAAATTAAGGGGGCTCATAGAAGAGAAAAAAGAAATATCTCTGCAAGAACCATCGACGACCTGAAGCTGTCTGAACAATGCATAAACAAGGACACCGTGCAGAATTGTCAGCATCTAAGGGCAATAGAAAATCAACTCCTCTACGTCACCGAACGGCCCAAGCTACTGATAGGCCAAGACAACTGGGGGCTGATAGTAACAAGAAGGCTGAAGAAGGGCAAACCATCCGATCCTGTAGCCTCACTCACCAGCCTAGGATGGGTGCTACACGGATGCGAAACAGGGGCGACTGCCTTAGTAAACTTCACTCACTATGGCAGATCGACCACTGACGAAGAAAGCGTAGAAGAAATCGTCCGAGAACACTTCCAATTGGAATCGCTTGGGATCCAAAATCGGTCACCAACCAACGACAGCGATAGAAGAGCACTAGAAACCCTCGAGAGAACTACGAAAAAACTAACAAGCGGTCAATACGAAACAGGACTCTTGTGGAAGAAAGAAGACGAAACTCTACCCAACAACTACAATCAAGCATTCCGACGTCTCGTCAACATCGAAAAGAAATTAGATCAAGACCAAGAAACTAAAGAGCACTACGAGAAGCAGATCCAGAGTCTAATTGAAAAGGGATACGCAGAGGAAGCTCCAGTAAATTCAAACAAAGGAAGAATATTCTACTTACCCCACTTCGCCGTCGTGCATCCAATCAAGAAGAAGCTGAGAATAGTGTTCGACGCAGCCGCCAAGTTCGAAGGGAAGAGCCTCAACGACGCCTTGCTCTCGGGCCCTGACCTTCTGCAATCACTATTCGGCGTGCTACTACGCTTCAGAGAAGGACCTGTGGCTGTCATGGCTGACATCCAGGACATGTTTCTTCGAGTTAAGGTCAGAGAAGATGACCGAGACAGTCTCAGGTTCCTGTGGCGTGGAAGCCGAAGAACAGGCAAGCCCGAAGAATATAGAATGTCGTCAATCATCTTCGGCGCAGCGTCATCACCAGCAACGGCGATATATGTAATGAACAAGAACGCAGAAGAATTCGAGAAGACTCATCCCGAAGCAGTGAAAGCAATAAACAGAAACCATTACATGGATGACTATCTGCAGAGCTTCGCGTCTACAGCAGAAGCAAAGAAGATATCAAAAGAAGTTAAAGAGATCCACGCAAGAGCAAATTTTCATCTGAAGGGTTGGGCCAGTAACAATTGGGCCAGGGGGTACTGTCAGAGTTAGAAGACACAAATAAAGAAGATTCCCTGCAACTAACGAAAAAAGAGAAGACTCTGGGGCTAAGATGGCTGGTAAAAGAAGATGCACTGGCCTTCAATGCTGGGCTGCGCAACACATCGAAGGACCTTCAAGACGGTCGAAGAACTCCAACAAAGAGGGAGGTCGCGAGCGCAGTTATGTCTACCTTTGACCCAATGGGTTTTGCAACACCAGTCTTAATACAAGGAAAGAAGCTAATTCAAAACATCTGGCGATCGAAAATAGACTGGGACGAAGAAATTAACGAGCCACAAAAAGAAGCCTGGATGAACTACTTAGAAGAAGTATCGGCATTAGAAAGATTGAGAATTCCAAGGTGCGTCTCACCCCGCAGCAGAAAAGGACAGCTGCACACATTTACCGACGCAAGTGAAGAAGCCTACGCGGCGGTAGTCTACTGGAGGACAGTCGAGCCCGGAGGAAAAATCCACATCATAAAAACGTGAGACACTTGGTTTACACACAACAGCTGTAATTTTTTTTTTTGGAAGGAATGCGAATAGTTTTTTTAAATTACAATGTGGTTCACAAACAATAGAGCTGGCCTATTATTAATTAATTATTACATTGATTTTTTAACAAGTAGATTTGAATGAATCTAGATTAAGTGTGTACCAAAAAATAATGTTAACCAAACAAAGATTTTGGAAACAATTTTATTTTACTTATATTTATATAAGTGGTTAGATATTAAGAAAAACTTAAAAATAGGAGACATTGTAATAATCAAAGATGAATGTACACCTCCTACCTTGTGGCCTTTAGGCAAAGTTATGTCTACTAATGTAAACAAGAATGACAACTTAAGTAATAAGATCTGTAACCATACATACATCCAAGGGTGGCATTTATACTAGACCCATACATAAACTGATTTTGTTACAACAATGTAATAATAATAACTAGCTTACATCATTAAAGATTTGTATGTTTAAATTTAAAGAGAAACAGAATTATTATACTACATACATATAGAGGTATATACACCTATTACATACTTTATACTAATTATAATACATTACCTAAATTGTAAATTAATATACCTACTCACTAAATTAACTATAAAACAACTTGCTTGTTAATTTTCAAGTACTGCAGTTTGTTAAAAGAGGGCGTGAGAATGTTTAGTATTGCCATACTAATTTATATAATTTTATTTACATCCATCTCTTTCTTACGATCTCTCTCTCTCTGGTACAGCCATACAGTGCTGGTACAGCCATACACGCGCTCTGCACAATAATTTTAAGAACAGTAGAAATAATCGACATATATAACATTGTGAAGTGTCTATTAGTAAGCAAAATAAACAGTCTGTTTGTGTACTAAGTGTTTCTATAATACAACCCAATACCGTCAGAAATCTCAAACAGGTACCATAACTAAAAAGTGTAAAATAAAAAACTTTTAACAAAAAAAATACAACCGACTTTAATGTTAAAGAAACACTGAAAAGTGCAAAATCACTTTAATTTCGGAAGTCAGTGTTAAATAACGAAGAGACAATACTATTATAGAAACACAGACTTCCGAAATTAAAGTTATTTTGCAGTTTTCAGTGTTTCTTTTACATTGAAGTCGGTTGAAATTTTGTTGTTAAAAAGTTTTTTTTTAAGTTTTTTTTACGGTTCACGTTTTAGCCTAAAATCTCATAATGAACGAAAAAATATTATAGGTAACAACTTGTCGTGGCTTCTTTTAACCGCTACAAAGGTCTAGGACACGAAGGCAGGATCTTGAGAAATAAGCCATAGGTACAATTGATTTGATTTAAATGACATCAACGGTCTAATAGGAACTAAAAACTCAACGAATGGTCAGTAAACTTAATTAATGGGTGCATTACAATTTCTGCTCCTCAGACTCCTTACTTAAGAAATAAATATTGAATTTTACCAAAACACAAAAAAAATGCCAATAATGAAATTGGACTGGACATGAAACATGGTGGGTGGCCAGGTAGCCGGGCTTCGATCTTGCTAACTTGCAAATATAAATTTAAGAGTCAATAATGAGATTTTAGACGTTCAGGCAAAATAAATGGAATACAGGAAACACTTTATTTTCTTCCAAGGAGATTACACCAGTACTACTTATTGCTAAAACATTAATTCAAAACATCTTAATTATCTTACAATTTAACATTAAACATTAAATATTATCTTACAATTTAACATTAAGCATACAGCTTGATCATTTACCTAATCATCATCATCTGTTGCAATCACTTGTGGGTCGAAGTCATCATTGATTTAGCCAAGTCACAGGAAGTTGACAGCATTTTGTGTCTCTGTTATGTCCTGACGTTCGAGTTCCTTGGGAACTCGAACACCTTCCCTTGGGACATTGGAGTAATAAGTGTGGACATCGAGCAGATTGATTCCTAATTAGATATTAGAATTACATCATTATCACCCACTCTCATAGTTTCAGCACTCCCATTTGATGTTTGCTCGTTGGGCACGAATTTCAAAATATTAGCTAAGGTTTTATTAGATTTCGCCTCCTGAAATTAAAATAAAAAAGATGTTAGTAACTAAAAAGTGGACTAAGTGAGCTAAGAACCTTACAAGGGTATGTACAAAATGGCAAGTATTTTGTATAATGTAGATCTATTTATTCAGGAAACTAGTGGGTAATAATATAAATTGATGGACGTTTTTGTTAAGATTTTCACAAGTCAAGATAAGCAGTGGTTTTAATTACTTCCTAAACTTGACACTGGCTAAAAGCAAAAAAGAAATGAAAAAGAAGTATGTAAATTCACTATAAACCAATTACTTTATAATACTATTCGTAATTTAATCCTAGGGATCTTTTTAATAGGATTTTTAATGCATACAAAATCAAGACTCGGAAGCCATAAGCACAAGTCAATTCTTTTTGCATGCAAAAATTTTGTAGTTTAATTCGATGGGTATGAAAAAAATGTGCTACGGTTTATTTTTTTATTATTTATTATTACCTACGCAATTATGAACTAGTTTAGGTACACTAAAGATGCGAAAGTCCATAGTAAATACAGAACAAAAATCGTGTGAAGCGAGAAATGACGCCATCTAGCGTAAAACCAGATTGAAATGTTGCTATTGATAACATTACATTATACTGTTAATAGATGGCGTCGCTGTGCTTAATTAATGCTTATTTTTGTAGTACTTTCTTTTTGTTTCTTTAAATATTGAAATAATTTATAATTTAAGTTAAAGAGATGAAGATATTAAAATTGAATATCAATTTATAAATATTTGATTATCTATGTGTTAGTTTTCAAACTTGAGAGGGTAGGTTGAATAAGGATTTATAAATAATAACTAGTAGGTAGTATGGAGTATAAATGATACTTAGACCAAAAAATTATGACTAAGCTCAATTGTTTGTTTGCCAAGTTAATTTCGATTATCTCGTCCCAGCGCCTTTCGTTATTTATTTTTTTTAACCAGGTGTATTGTCTACTTATTTTACCAAAATGAGTAAATATGCATTGTTATATAGATTTAGTAAAAAGAGCTCCAATAATTGCTAAGCATAATCAAGGTAAAAACTAGTCAGAAGACGCCAGAGAGACCAGTGTAAATGTAAGTAGTTTTTTTAACTCTTTTATATAACAAAAAACTCCTATATAATAATCATTATCGGGTATTATATATTTATGTTTTATTGTTGCAGAGAAAAAAAGTTGTTCTATGGATATGACGATTTGAAGAAGAGGGTTCTTTAAAACACCATCAAAAAGCTGGCAGACTAAAACTAATAAACATATTGCAGTGTCAAACCATGATAAGGGAGTATACGAAGAAAACGGACATCTGTCGACGAACCACTATGCTAGTTTATTTGACACAAGCGTTGGCACTGTCCGTCGGAGGCTTGCTTACAGAAAACCATAAAAGGGCAAGATTGCAGTTTGCTTTGGATCACATAAACTTTGATTAGAGTAATATCATGTTTACTCATGAAAAAACTTTTAAGTCCAGTGAACACGGACGGTTTTGTTTGTGGCTACAAGATAATAAATAATTATAATACTGATTTAATATTATTCACTCAGTGCTTATTCTCTGTATTAACTGGAGACCTTGTTATGTGTGTTTAACTTAATATCCGTAATTAATACATTAAAAAAGTTATGAACACTTGATATGTTGTTGTGCAATTTTATAGTTTTTAGCCTACATTTAATCTTTTTGATCTTTGTGATAAAATTATCTGGTCTTTTGTTTGTTTTTGTTAAGGTTACATAAGCTTCAATCCTCTTTCCAATATTGGAAACGAATACTTAAGCTATGGCCTCAATAAGAAATTATATATAATATTATAATCTTATTCGGTGATTAATAAGCGGTGATTGTTAAATTTGAATAAGAAATTGTAAGAAATAAACATATTATTTTTTTAATAGTGCTTTTTTGTTTGATGAGCCTGTTTACCAGCATTTTTGTCGTCTTGCTGAGTAACTACCCACTTGAATATTATATTAGAAATAAATATCCACTTGTTAACTTTGATATAATATTCCTACCGATTTCTTTAGTTTGTCATTCATAACTTACAAAAAGTGTGAGTACTACGTGAGATTTGAACTCACGGCTCATTGATTTACGCATCTATCTGCACATGCTAAACCACTAGGTCAACGTGACTCTAGTTTGAATGATGAAATTATGAACTACAATCAGTTGTTGACGACAATGATGACGCAAGTGTCTATTATTTGTTGAACTAAAAGTCAAGTTTATACTTTGTGAGATTGCCTTTGGTCGCTACCTAGCTGTGAAGAAACCAACGCCATCTAGTTTAATTTTGTAAAACTTGAACTTTAACGTGCAAGGGAAAATAGGCGTTAAGGTACCCAACCACTTCTAAAGGTTCACTGTACATATCAGAGTATAGCTATTTTAAGTCAATTCTTTTTGCATGCAAAAATTCTGTAGTTTAATTCGATTGGTATGAAAAAAATGTGTTACGGTTTATTTTTTTATTATTTATTATTACCTACACAATTATGAACTAGTTTAGGTACATATCAGAGTATAGCTATTTTAAGTCAATTCTTTTTGCATGCAAAAATTCTGTAGTTTAATTCGATTGGTATGAAAAAAATGTGTTACGGTTTATTTTTTTATTATTTATTATTACCTACACAATTATGAACTAGTTTAGGTACATATCAGAGTATAGCTATTTAGGCTTTACTTATTATTTACTGAAATATCTGACTTACTATAATTCAGATATTTCAGTAAATCGGTCGGACGTACACATTAAAAGGTACGAAACAAATAGGCGGTAACACACGCGATGGCCAGAAACTAGTTAGCCAAAATCAGGTATCCGCGACCACGACACCAGCGGCAGTGCATATAGCGAACGTAAGGAATCAAGATGCGAATCAGGCCCAAGCTGCAATGAAGTGTTTTAGTTGCGGTGGTAATCATAAACGATATAATTGCAGTGTATATAAATGTGACTATTGTGGCAAACGAGGTCATACAGAAACGTCATGCTACCAGAAAAAGAATAATACTAAACCAGAGAAACAAGAAACAAAATGTGTTTTAACCCCTGACTCGCGAAACAAATTTGTAAAACTAGTATACATTAATAATAAACTTCGTCATGAAGCCTTTATAGATACGGGAAGCAGTTGTTCTTTGATTTCTGAATCGTTTGTTAAAAGGCATTTAATTAAATACATTGTACTATCCGCACCAGTTTTGTTACAAGGTTTTTCAAAATAAAGTTCTAAATTAGTAACTCACAAGATAACAGTTGATCTCAAAGTCGACTCCGTGTGTCTGAGTCAAGTCGATTTCTATGTAATTGATGATTTAGCAGATTGTGAAATATATATTGGAAGAAACATAACAGAGCGCTCTGACCTGATATACTCGCGAATAGGTGAACAACTCAAGTTTGACTATGCAAGTAACTTCAAAGAATTTTGTAAAAAAATTGGTAATGTCGAGTTCGATGGTGATTCCCATCAAAATGAATTGATAACACTTTTCCAACAATATGGTGACTGTGTGGCGTCAAATATAAAAGAAATAGGAAAGATAAAGGGCCACGAGATGATAATTAACTTAACTACTACGCAGCCAATTCAATGTAGGCCTTTCAGATCTTCTCATGCAGATAGAAAGATAATTCGGGATATGGTGGATAAGCTTTTGAAGAACAATATCATACGTGAAAGCAAATCACCATACGCGAGCCCTGCTTTACTTGTCAATAAGAAAAATGGAGAAAAAAGGCTCTGCATCGATTATAGAGCTCTAAATAAGATAACTGTTAAAAATAAATACCCGATGCCGCGTATTGAAGACCTCGTTGATAGACTTAGGGGTCATAAATGCTTTACCAGCTTAGATTTAAAAAGTGGATATTATCAAATATTAATGCATACCGAATCTATTGAAAAAACAACTTTTATTACTGAAGATGGGCATTATGAGTTCCTAAGACTTCCGTTTTGGCTGGCTAACGCCCCATCCTGCTTCCAACAGATGATGAACAATGTGTTGGGAAATTTAGGATTCGAGAATGTCATTTTGTATTTGGATGATGTATATTTAGTGACACAAACGGTGGAGGAAAACTTAAAATTATTAGAGAAAGTTCTACAAATTTATAGAGAAAATGGGCTCACATTAAACTTAAAAAAAGTTAATTTTTTCAAAAATGAAATCGAATTTCTAGGTTATAAAATCAAGCAGGATTGTGTGATGCCGAATCAGCCCAAATTGGAGGCCATTAAAAATTGTCCCACTCCCAAAACAGTACACCAACTTCGATAGTTTCTTGGCCTTGTAAGCTACTTTCGAAAATTTATTAAGAACTGTGCTATGATTACTGCTCCACTTACGAAGCTATTGAAAAAGGACTCTGTGTGGAAATGGGGTATGATTCATGAAGACGCTTTTCAATCGTTAAAAAACAAATTGACGTCTCAAAGCGTTCTATCCATTTTTGATCCGAATAAAGACAGTGTATTATATACCGATGCTAGTAGAGACGGTATCGCTGGTATACTTATGCAAATCACCGACGAGGGTGAATAGCCCGTTCATTACTATAGTAGACAAACTACGGAAGACGAAAAGAAATATCACTCGTTTGAACTCGAGTTATTAGCTATTGTTAGTGCACTTCAAAAGTTCCGATTATACCTAATCGGATCATGTTTTAAAATAGTGACCGATTGTAACGCCGATACGCATTAACAAAAAAAGAGTTGTTCCCCGAATTGCACGCTGGGTTTTGTTCACACAAGAGTTCTCGTTTGATATACTTCACCGTGAAGGTACGCGAATGCAACACGTAGACGCCTTAAGTCGTAACCCAGTGCAGTCCGGAGAAAAATCAGAAACCGAGATTATAATGTCAATAACAGAAGCGGATTGGTTACTGTCGGTTCAATTACAAGATTCTAAGTTACAACACATTCGAGCGATTATAGAATCAGGAGGCCGAAAAAAATAAAGATGTATTTAAAAAGTACGTCGTTCACGGCGGCAAAGTCTACAGAAGAACAAGCCGAGGTCGTAGGTGGGTGGTATCAAAGAAATGTATTTGGCAAATAATTAAATGTAACCATGACGATCTCGGACACTTCTCAGTGGATAAAACTGTAGAACGAGTGGGCCATCAGTATTGGTTTCCTAGCGACATGTCATAAAAAAATATATAAGGGTGGCCCAAAGGAAGGACAATTATATCCGTTGCCTAAGTACGCACAACCTTTTCACACCCTCCATATGGACCACTTAGGCCCATTTGTTACAACTAAAGCCAAAAATAAATATTTGTTGGTTATAGTAGATGCTTTTACCAAATTCGTGTTTATTTCAGCGGTTCGAACAACAAAATCATCTTGCGTAATTAAAGAATTAGAAACTATTTCTAAGACCTTTGGTAATCCTCGTAGAGTAATTACAGACGCCGCGACATGCTTCACTTCAAATAATTTTACACAGTATTGTATGATTAGAAACATACGTTTACACACTGTGGCAACTGGTATGCCTCGTTCTAATGGCCAGGCTGAGCGTTTTAATAGAACGATCCTAGAAGCTTTAAAAGCAATAGGTGCTAACGATACGGAGGATAGATGGGATCAATACATAAAAACCTTACAACAAGGTATAAACAGCACGGTCCATAGGACAACAAAAACCATACCTAGCGAAGTTTTTTTCGGGTATAGACTACGAACCGATAGCGATAGTTTGGGTTCAGAGATTGGTGACGGGCATAAGTTAGATGTAACAGAATTGCGCGCGAGGACTGAGACGAATATTAAGCTCAATGCGAAATCACAAAAAGAGCGATTTGATAAAAACCGTATAAAGGCACGAATCTACTTTGAAGGAGATTTAGTACTTATTAAAACACAAAGTCCGACTAATGATGGAAAAAGTCGGAAGTTATTGCCAGTTTACAAAGGTCCCTTTCAAGTAAAAAAGGTATTGGGAAATGACAGATATGAGGTGACGGATACAAAAGGCAGTGAAAGGAGTACAAAGAGGTATACGGGAGTGACCGCGGCGGAAAATATGAAACCATGCATACATATTGATGATTGGGAAATAAATTAAAATATGTTCTAATTTATAAAGGTTCCTTCCCGTGTTGGCGATTAAGGTACTGTGAGATTTATTTAAGCGTTTATGCGAGTTAAAATAAAATGCTTTGAGTAATTATAAATGTTACATTACATAATGTCAAAGTCAAATATTATATATTTGTTACTCATAGGGTATAATGTTATGATACTACATAGTTACAAAATATCGTTTCACTATGTGTTGCCTGTTTATACATACATATTTACATTAAAAAAAAAGAAAAAGGAAAATGCAGAGTGAGAGTGGTATGTTCGAATGGCGAACTAATTCAGAACGCTCAAGTGAGGTGAGATGCCCTTTGAGTTCATGAGGTTCCTGGAAAAACTTCATACAATTAGTGGAGGCGTATGCCCTTTGAGTGTATGAGGTTCCGGGGGGGACATATTCCACTTAGTTGAGGCGTAAGCCCGTTGGGTGCAACTAGTCCCTGGACACCTATAGTTCATGAGGTTCCTGGACAGACTTCATACAATTAGTGGAGGCGTATGCCCTTTGAGTGTATGTGTTTCCGGGGGGGACATGTTCCACTTAGTTGACGCGTAAGCCCGTTGGGTGCAACTAGTCCCTGGACACCTATAGTTCATGAGGTTCCTGGACAGACTTCATACAATTAGTGGAGGCGTATTCCCTTTGAGTGTATGAGGTCCCGGGGGGGACATGTTCCACTTAGTTCAGGCGTATGCCCGTTGGATGCAACTGGTCCCTGGATACCTATAATATCGATGATACCTACCTTTGAATCTGCCCTCGAATACACTGATAACATGATACGAAATGAAAGATGACCGTTAAGATCCCAGAACGTCTAACACGCAATCAACGTGTGTGCAGCAGGTAAACTAACAGGTGGTCAATATTTGCGGGTGCTTCTACGTCTAGTGTACTACTTTCATATAGCTGTTGGCGATTGCTGTGCCAGCAAGGCTAAGGGTGATCGACGGGCGGCTACGGCGTCGGAATGCTGAGTGACGTCACGGGATCGGCATCTACGTTCGAGTGCACGCGCTTACCCCGAGCCAGACAAAAAAAACATCCGTTAACCTCTTGACTCAATAAGCATGAGAACTTTAGCAAGCCCAGTGTTTCCATCAAATATTGAGACATTATTAGTGCAGTGTTTTACTAAACGTTGTGCAAGACAGTCGTTCTAATTTGTAATAGTTATATAATAATATAGTCCTTGTTCTTGACCAAAGTGGTTTCACTTAGAGTAAAACTATATAGTTAAATAGTAGATATCAAGCGGAAACGAATTGATATGATTAATCACATCTTGGATTTTTTTTCGGAATGTTTGTATGTTCGCATAGTCCTTGCAAACGATAGTACAATAGCGGAGATTGGGGCGGCAGGGACGCCTGATGCATTTGCGTCGCGTCATACAGAACTGAGTTGCAATGTGTTAGATAGAACAACGAAATCTTGAAGGTGTGTTTTTAAATGAATAATAATTATGTTCTGTAAAAAGCCATAAAACAAAAGGTGTTGTATATGATGTTAGCCAGAACTCTGTACGCCATACCGTGACTTGTCGCAACAGCGGGGTTTAGCTCCGGCGTTGCATCTCCAACCGAGTCGTTATTTTGTCGAAATTACCATTTTATTATACATGTAAAAGAAAGTCGTGTTAATTACACTATTTATAACTCAAAAACGGCTGAACCGATTTGGCTGAAAATTGGTGAGGACGTAGTTTAGAACCAGGAAATGGACGTAGGATTTCTATCCCGTTTCCGCGGAACGTGACATAAAACATTTTATGTAAGCGGGTGAAGCCGCGGGCAAAAGCTAGTTATCAATAAAATCCAACTACAACTCTAGGACCAGGCAAAGTTCTGTCACACAAGTTTCCAAAACACTGCACAAGATTGCCTATTGAGTTTTTTAATGAAATGCAGTTTTTTTCATTTAAATAACAAATAAAACCAAATATAGAAAGTACTTTCTTACCCTGAAACGTTATCCCTCCACGAAAACACCTTTTCTGGAGTTAAAATTACAAAAGTTACTGGACACGAAAAAATTCCACCCACTTAGACTGGTTTTTCTCGCATAACTAGTAATAAAGAATTTACCATTATAAAAAATGATTTGGGATCAGTTTGTGCCCAAACAACACCAATGAATTTTGAAAATTGATTTTTAGGCAATACTTGACCTACATGTAATCTTTGGCACTTTACTAAAGTAAGGTCCTATTGGTCTTTAAAGGATTTGTTAACTGCAAGATCTAAGGGCTGCAAGTTGTCACTAGTATCCTACCTACTCTCTCCTACTATAAAGAGAAACCGCATTTGAGTTGATAGTACCAGTACGAATAATAGCGTAACAATTAATTATTGCAGCAAAATCTAAACATCTACATGTACAGTAAAATAATAGAATTGCATTTCAGTTTCGGCGCGAAGTAAAATTGGTAATCAAACGAGCTTACCTGTTAAGCGAAGTCTTGATTCTAATAAAATGCAATTACCCACCCGCCACTAGTTAGTAGCCCCAAAGCTGCAATAATTAACCTAACTAACTCACAGTTATCTTTACAGGATAATAGTGAATGTATGTATGTGGTAACAAGTCTATCCAAAAGACTTGTTTCTTGACATTGCATTGCTTGGAATGTTTGTTAATCTCTAAAGTGACAACCCCACGCGAATGTGTTGCCGGGATACATTAACTATTTTTTTTTTCTAAATATATTAACTTCGCGGCCTTTAACCCAGTACAAAATATACTACATGTATAGTGAAATAATAGAATTGCATTTCAGTTTTGGCGCTCATAAAATTTGAATCAAGACTTCACTTAACAGGTAAGCTCGTTTGATTCCCAATTTTACCTCCTCCCAACATGAATGACACAGCACATCGACAAGCCACTTACAAATACCCTATCGATATATCTCTACTGAATTTAAGATATTAATAACGTAATATGTATAAGATTTTTGATATGGATTATTATTTTATGATTTAATTAGTATTTTCGAAGATATTTTATGATTTTTATGTTGAAATTTTTCTAAAGTTGATAAGTTGATCATATATGATATTGATCTCTTGTACACTTCATAAAACTTATTAGAAGTTAAAGAATATTACAAATAAAGTTTTAAGACTGATGATAATATAACCCTAAACCTAATTAATATTTAAACTTATAACTGTTTTATTTATTTTCAACTTAAACAATTATTATCTGTTTATCCATTACTATGATTCATTGAGTACCACCTGGTTCATTTGGTCTCAGCCCTTGTTTGTGTACCCTTAGGAGTACACTATAAACCATTTCATCTTATATGCACATATACACACACACACACACACACATATTAACCAATATATATTTATTTATTGAAAATAATTATGTATGAGTTCACCGATCAGTATACAATACTTAATGTTAATGTAACAAGAAAATAAATTACTATGTAAAAGGCGGGGTCCTGGTGTCCTGAAATACAGGCTTGCAGCCTAGTTTAGGCACCAGTCTTCCACAATAATAAAACAATTGTCACCACATTTTATGAATCTGATGTATTGTAAAATATTGTGGTGAGAAAATAAACATTTATTTCACTTGTTTTAGCAATGAGGTACCTAGGTTATTAAATAACCTACATGCTGTGATAAAAATATTTTCTTAGACTGTAATAACAACAGCACTAAAGCTATTCAAACATTTGGTGGTTCAATGGCTACCACTCCACCCTACTTTTCTGCACTAATAGGTAAAAAACTGTGATAGGAAAGTTCTGGCAATTCAAATTCATTTGATGTGTCTGATCCAGTTCCCTTTTTTGCCACTATGGGTGATTTCTCACATATACCATTATAGTTACTTCTGTTTAAAATAACTCTAGGGTGTTCTCTTACACACATTAATTCTCTTTGGGACTGCACCGGAAATGAGTATGGGCACGCCTTAATTATGGCGATAAGTCCCCTCTTTGAGGAGTGGCTGGAAAGACCTCACGGCGTCCTTACTTACCGCATGACGCAGGTCCTCACCGGGCATGGTAAGTTCGGGAGGTTCCTGTACCGGATACGTGCAGAAGAGACGCCCGGGTGCCACCATTGTGTGGACCGCCCGGAGGACACGGTGGAGCACACGGTAGAGGTGTGCCCCGCTTGGGCAGAGCACCGCCGTGTCCTCGTGAGGGCGATCGGCGGCAGCGATCTCTCGCGCCGGGCCTTGGTACAGGCCATGGTCCGGAGCGAGGAGGAGTGGCAGGCGGTCGCCTCCTTCTGCGAAGCAGTAATGCTAGCAAAGGAGGCGGCCGATCGCGTGAGGCAACGGCAACGGTCCTTACGCCCCAACCGCCGCCGGGATTCCGATCCCGATTTCCGGCCACCGTAGGCGCGGACTTGCGGACGGCGAGCAATGGGTGGCTCGCCGTCCGATCGTCCGGTAACCGTCCGGACCGAGCCCAAGTCGTCGACGGCGCGTAGTGTTCCACGCGCGCCTCAAGGAGATGTCAGCAACCGTAGGGGCCCAACAGGGTCGAAGCCTACTGGGGCCATGGGTGATGCGAAAGAGATCCCCGGGGCCCTGGAAAACAAATGGCAAAGAAGGAACAGGAGTGGGTTTTTAGTCAGTAAAAGTCTGACACTATCTCGCGCTCCGCCCAAGAGCGGGGGATGTCATGAGATGATTTTCCCACCCGAAAAAAAAAAAAAACCGGAAATGAGTATTTTTTCGGATATTGATTCTGAAAAATTTCTGATCAGTTCGCCTATACTTACCTACCTCAATCACCTCAAAGGGTTTGGGTCTCTGGCGACTAACTCTCAGCAAATCATACCACTGGTATGGACTTCCATGCGGGTTTTTAAATAGATAAGGCCCATATTTTTGACATATTTTAAGTATGAATGTCCTCAGATTGGATATGTAATTTTGATGAAATCCAAGTTTTATTTTATGGACAACACACTGAATGAATCTTATCACTGTCTAGTTCTTATTCTGTCCACAACTGTGTGATTCAGCAGGTGCTGAATCTGCTTTATAAAAATGCCTAATAGCAAACAGGTACTTCCTTTGAGTCATGATTTTCTATCACCCTCACTTTGTAAGTGAAATGGGTTTGGTGGAAATTAGCATCCATTTATCTGTCTTCCTACTTCACCTTCTTTTTATTGAACACACATTCATCAAGCCACATAAGTATAAATTTTGATCATCTGTGCCATTCATGATGTTGAAGTGTTTCAAGTAATTTTACACATTGCTCTGATGATATAGATGATAAATGATATTTATTTAGTAAATAGGTTTAAAAAAACACTTACTTGTAAATTTTTTTTTTTCATCATTTTAAACTAGATGAGGCTGGTGTTTTCCTAGCTACCTACCCTGAGAAGAAACACCGAAACAAACTTAGGGGTCAAAGTCTCTTTTAAAGTCTATAATACAGTAAACATGTAATGGTCAAATCACATGAGAACCATGCAGAATTGTCTGAGATGGTTTTTTGAAGAAAGAACCATACAGATTTGAGTGGACCTGTCCAGTCAGTGTAAGCATTTGTCAGTATTCATAAAGCTCAACTCAGGACTACTAAGGAGCTTATTTGGGTAAGCCACAGAAAATAGTAAAACTGGAAATGGAACCATACACTCAGACCTTGTTTCTTTGTCAAAGGATTTCTACGACTTCAAATCCTTCGTATCTGTCCAAACAGTGTACTATCTGTTTGGACAGTCATGACACTTTGTCACTGAGCCTGGACAGTCATGAGACTACAATGAGAAGGAAAGTTTTGCTGTTCCATGGTATTCCTGAAAAGCCCAGTGAAAAGTTAACAGACACATCACAAATAATCACAAAACAATTACTCATAGATGACTTAAACCAGAAGTATTTAAGTGTGTGTCACAGACTTGGAGCCTCCCGGGGTAAAGCTAGACCTGTCTTGGTGCATTTTAAAGAAATGGAGCATCTTCGATCAGTCTGGGTCACTAAGTTTTGGAATGCTCAAGGGACTCACCATTTCTGAGTTCTTGATACTCGGCATCAAGTATTCAGGGCCGCCCGCAAACACTTTACTATCAACAGATGCTGGTCTGCTGAGGGTAACGTACTTGCCATGACGCCTTTCAAGACTCAACGGAAGAGAGCGACAATAGGTGAGCTTCATAATTTAATCGCGCTATTTCCTACCGCCGCCAGCGCTGCTACTTCCAGCGATCACGGGCCTGCTGCTTCGACCTCGCCTGCGCCTTAAGGAAAACCCGCCGCTGAGTTTCTATCCTGTACGTCTATTTCACGATTGCTTTGCATAGCTGTAGTTGGCACTATTGGTACATTTCACTTTTGTATCTACCCATAATTTAAGTTACTAATTTACTCCTTTGTATATATTTACGACTGTCTCTCAGTACACTCGTTTTTTTTTTTTTTTCTTTTGACATAACATTTGACGTCTGTCAGTATTTTGCGTTTTATTTTCCCCGTGTTCCGAATTGCGCTAAATGTGATGATATCGCGAATCCGACCAAATTTAATAGCACAAAATCTATGGGCTATTGAGTAATAATTGTGACGTTGCGCGTTGGTCGGATTCGCGATATTATCGCTTTTGACGCAATTCGGAACGCAGGGTTAACCTATCGTGCGTTAACTCAATCTGTTTCCTTTTATTGAAGCTGTTATTCTCGTTAGCTTACTTTTTTTTCCTTTTAATTTAATTCCGAAAGTTGAGTCTATTAGTTACAAAAACCGCAATGTCCATAAAAAAGTAAAAATGAATTAGCTATTGTACAAAAATCCATAGACAAAATAAATCATTTTTATATTAGTCGTATGAACCTAAACCCACTTAGTCCAATAGAAAACGGCTGTGAAACTTTTTAGTTTGCTACAAAAACAGCATTGTCCATTCCTGTTTGTATCAAATTACGCATAGTCCCTATCCACCAATCACGTCACGCTTTTCAATATGGCGGTTTATTGTGTGCAGTCGTGAGTTTGCGCTCGGTTTATTTTAGTTTTCTCGTGCTAAAAGTTATTAATTCGGAATAAGTTTATTAAAATATGAGACATGGAGTGTTACCCTGAAGTTGTTGACAATAAACAGGCGCGAAAACGACGAGTAAATGCTGCAAATTGGACAAAGAATCGTGCTAAAGAACAAAGGTGAGTATACTATGATGATTATGTCTTGATACTTTTTACCTGTTCACTTTTTTAGGAAGAATGTAAGCCTTTGGGGCCACCTCATATTATTATATTTTTGGATTTTTGGAACATTATAGTAATCTTATTTGTATATTTATTTCGGAAACGGTTCTAACGATTGTGATGAAATTTTGTATATAATATGTCGCCCGGATACTACAAGTACCTATAGGGTAAAGTCTTACAAACATAAATATTGTATCCTTAATGCCCAAAAAAGTTATGTATGTACGAGATGATGATTGAAATCTTTTTATTCAACTTTTTATTAAAAATTAAACAAATTCATAAAAGCCTTTTATGAATTTGTTTAATTTTTAATAAAAAGTTAAGTTAAGGAATATTATGATTTAAGTGAGATTGAGTAATCTCAATCTCACTTAAATCATAATATTCCTTAACATATCACTTTATTTCTGTTTTCATCCTACATAGCAGTTATATTAGTATAGTGGAAGCAACATTTGTTTTATTGGGCTATTTTGCAAGCTCCGCAACTTTATGAATGATTACACCGGAATGTTCGACCACTGTTAATAACTAAAAACCCAAATGACAAGGAATTTTTTTTTCAGGTATGCAGCTAAACATTTGCCTGTTAAGCCGACTTGTGAACATAAATGTAAAAAGTTACAATGCTCTAAAATTCCACTGCAAGATGTACGCAAACTCCATGAGTCTTTTTACCGATTGAAAGACAAATTAAAACAAGACTCATTTATATTGAAACATGTGAAAGGTATAAAAACAAAACGTCGTCGTCCAAGATCTGAATCTCGAAATTACAAACCTAGAGGCTTGCAGCTGAAATATATGATATATTGTAGATCACAGCTTAAAATGATGCAAGTTTGCCAAAAAGCATTCCTTCAGGTGTTGCAAATTAAAAGATACCGCGTAGAAAATGTTATAAAGAATTATCACCTACATGGCAATTTTCCTATTGAAAAACGCGGAGGTGACCGTATATCCCACAAATTCAAGGACAAAAAAGAAAATGTGATTAAATTCATAAAGACATTTAAGTGTTCAGAAGCTCATTACTGTCGTGGCAATTCGAGACGTATGTACTTGCCTTCAGAGCTAAGTATTAATAAAATGGCCAAAATGTATAACGATCAAGCACAAGAAAACCTCAAAGTGAAAAAGTTGTATTTTAGAGCCATTTTCAATACTAGTTTTAATTTGGGTTTTGGGAGTCCTCGGGTTGACGTGTGCTCAACTTGTCTTCAGCTTAATGAAAAACTAAAAATTGTTCAAAATGATAGTGACAAAGCTACGCTGATGGCTGAGAAAACAGTACACAAACGTCGAGCTAATGAATTTTTCAAAATGTTAAAAGAAGACAACCGTAAAATAAAGATTATTAGTTTTGACTGCCAGAAAAACATGCCGCTGCCCAAAATACCAGACCAGAGTACCTACTATTCTCGTCAACTGTACTTTTACAATTTTACTATTGTGGAAGGTAACTCCAAATCAGCATTAACAAAAGAAAATGTGTTCAGTTATTGCTGGACAGAGGATGAATTTGCAAAAGATGCAAATCTCATAGTGTCTTCAGTTTACCATCGGCTTTGCAATACAGATTTTCCACCAGAATGTAATCAAGTTCGACTTATGGCCGACGGGTGCACCGGTCAAAACAAAAATTCTATGCTTATAGCAATGCTCTCACGTTGGCTAACAAAAGATGCACCAGCCCAAATACATCTGGTAGAAGTAGTCTTCCCAGTTGTGGGACACTCATTTCTTCCGCCGGACAGAGTATTTGCTCGTATTGAAAAGGAGTTACGGAAACTTGAAAATATAATCAAACCGAAAGAATACTTTGATGTAGTGGAAAAACATTCTACCGCCATAAACGTTGCTACTACGGTTCAAGTATGCAACTGGAAAACCGTCGTTAAAGATATATTTTTGATAACTACAAAATGGCATGTACCTTTTTCTAAATGCAAAAGGTTTTATTTGAAACGAGCCAGTAAAAGCAATGACATGGTTGGAGTTAGAGGAGAACTCCACTACAGATTTGAATCAGGTCAATATAAAAGCGTGTGCAAAAAAGGTAAAAACACGGCTATGATTTCTCCAACCGCTATTCCACAGGGCGCACAAGTAAAACCGTTAAAATTTAGGGACGTTAATAAATTGTTATCTACTCATTTCGGGGATAAATGGCGTGATTTAGAGATTTTGGAGTACTATAACAGAGTAGTACCATCAACACAGGAAATACCGGACGAAAATATGGTTGACGATATCGATTTCCTTGAAGAGTCGGTATGTGAAGAACAAGAAGAGTCACCATTACTTATAATTTAACATCGGTTTTGTCTAACTAATAAACTTCTCATAAAACAATCATAGTTTTATTTCAAGTACGAAGTATCAATATGGTTCAATCATTCTAGGCCACGATAGGTATGTTTCAAAGCCAACAAAGTCCATGTTGTTTTTGCAACAAAAACCGCAAAGTCCATCCGAGTGTTACAAAGTCAGCAAAGTCCATAATGTTTTTCTGGTTATTGTTCTAGTTCATAAAGATTTTACATGATTAAGTTTAGTATTTGATTAACTATATTATTTTAAATCAAACTACTATAGTTGCACTAAAGCCCACAGGGCCAATAATGCGAAATACGAAAATCATAAATTACGCGCGATGTCATACAACGGACATTGCGGTTTTTGTAACTAAGAGACTCAGTTTATGTTTGTAGCCCTATCTCTTCCATCATTAGCGTATGGGTGGTTTTATTAGATAAGCGTATTAAGTCATTATTTTTAATTTTTAGTTTTGGTATTTCGTGTTATTATTATTTAAATATATATCTTTACATGTTAATGATTTTATTAAACAGGTTGTTTGATCGTATTGCATCGTGTGGCAAATTGAAATTTGATGGTGGTTGCCTGGAGGGGTCATCTACTATACTTTCAGATCCCTAGTGGATATTTTTTCATCGACTTTTTATTGTTTTATGAAAATAAGACCCAAATTTTTCATTCAAATACAAATTTTAAAAAATATATAAGGCGTAGTACTCTGAATTTTAATTTTATTTAGATGTGTATTGTATTAGAGTACTTTTAAATTTAAAATTAGTGACATTAGCTATCTAGTTTATTTTTAATTTACTCGCAAAGTTTTGTACTTAAATTAAAGCTGTCTATGTTACTGTTATTTACATGGCTATAAAAAAAAAGCGACCAGAATCTTCCAACTCATGTCAGTCCCCCGAAGTTGTCAACCCAGGCCTGACCGTAAATTGGATTTGTTTTTGCCGAATGTGGCTCGAACAAACCTCGGACGATCGACGCCGCTGAACCGCATGATGAGAACGTATAATGAAAGTCACTCTCGTACCAATAGCATTGACATCTTCTCCAATACCTTGCCTCAGTTTCGGAAGCATCTTTTGGACCAGCTCTTAGATCAATGACATTATATTATATTACTCACCTATTTAATTTAATTTAGTGTAATTTATTGCCATTTAATGTAATTTAGTGTATTTTTAATGTATTGTAGTATAATTTAATCTGACATCATTTAATTAATAGATACTAATGTAATTTAATTCAATTTGACATAATTTATTTAATTGATTGATTTATAATGATTCCTTATATTATTGATTCTGTTGTCTTTTTTGTACCTTATTATTATTTGTTAAATGTACAATTGATTCAAAATGTAATAATTAGTTTACTAAATTCTGTAAGTGCTGTGCACACCTTTAAGTCAAGAATTCGCTGTGATATTGTTTACTGTTAAGATTATTCTTTTGTAAATGTTTTTGCGAACTATTCGTTGGAGTGCCGTAACAAATAAATAAATAAAATAAACTCCCTCAAAAATTCTATAGAATTATCTTCTTGCTAGTGATGTGCCACATGCCATAAATCTTTTTATAACTTTGTGAATTCGCTAGAATTGTGAATCGAGTAACATAAATTAATATTAAAAATTATGACTAAAAAAAATATTTTTGCTTAAATGATACCTGAAAAACCTATTAAAATGTTATCTCACTCTTAGGCCCGTATTACAGAACCTTACTCAAGCACTACTTAAACTGCGTTCTACCGATTACTGCTTGAGCGAAGAATCTCGACTTAAGCGTTCAGTTTATTTTAGAACTATCCTCAAACTCAAATCAAACGAAACTACGCTTGAGTAGAGATTTTGATCTCTGATTACTGAGTAAGAAATCATTATGGTAACCCTAAACAATAGTTTGTTTTCTATTGCAATTCTTTCTTTTTTGCACGAAACGTGAAACAAAACCGTATGACGAGGCGGAAGACACGACATTATTGACACTACAACCACCCTTAACCCTTCAGAGTAGGTATATATGTTCTGTGGACAGCAAAACTGTAAAACCGAGTGTTTTTGGCGGGATTATTTCGAGCGAAATTCTGTAGCTGTTTTAATTATTTGCAAATTGATTTCTGGTAGATATTGAGAAGCAAAATTGGTGTAGTTTTATTTATCTTACAGGCAGCAAAAAGTAACCATTGATGAGGCGACGTCCTCTGGGTCTTTAGTAAAAATGGGCGTGTCTCAGGGTTCAATTCTTGGCCCTTTCCTTTTTCTAGTTTATATTAATGACCTTCCTTACATCATGGCTAATTTATCCGATATAATTATATTTGTTGACGACACTTCCCTTATTTTTGAAGTAGATAGGAAAGATCTTATGTCAACGAAAGTCTGGCTGTTCTTTCGAAATGGTTCGCAGCTAATCTCTTATTAAATGCGAATAAAACTAAATGTATAGAATTGTCATTACCGAATGTCCCTCAAGTTCGCGTCAATCTAATTCTTGATGGAAACAAATTTGATGTTATTACGGAAACTGTTCTTAAGTATAATAATTCTCGTCTTGATACTAGCAGTGCTACTCCACCGAATCTACCTCACTGCAACACCTCGATGCCCGAGGTTCGCATAAGGAACAGAGAAGTTTTGAGAACACTGTGTCGTCTAGACGTGAATAAAGCTAGTGGACCAGATGGTATACCAGCAATAGTTCTCAAGGCATGTGCACCCGAGTTGTCTCCTGTATTGACGTGCTTGTATCGCCTCTCATTTGGACTGGTATAGTGCTCAAATCCTGGAAGCTTGCCAACGTGCATCCCGTGCCCAAAAAGGGCAGTCGTGCCGATCCCGCCATCTATCGGCCGATTTCAATAACCTCCATACTCTGCAAGATTATGGAGCGTGTATTGAACTCGCGCCTCATGGCATACCTGGAAGGTAACGATCTCCTCAGTGACCGACAATACGGGTTTCGCCACAATCGGTCTACTGGGGACCTAATAGTGTATACCACTCACATGTGGGGCGAGGCCCTCGAGAAGAATGGAGAAGCAATTGCTGTCTCCTTAGACGTTTCGAAGGCCTTCGACAGGGTATGGCACGCCAGTCTTTTGAGTAAGCAACCAGCGTACGGCATTTCCCCTGGTCTGATTAACTGGGTAAAAGACTTCCTGAGTGAACGGTCTCTCCGAGTTGTTAGTGTTCACCGCCAAAAGGAGTCCGTTCACCTTGGCTCCTGCTTTTCGGAATGTATCCCTGGAGTGCACCGACCGCCTTCAGCTCTTGGGTGTCGAAATTTTTTCTGACCTCAATTTCGGGCGGTTCATTGAGTCCAAAGTCAAGGTAGCTGCTAGAAAACTAGGCGTTCTTGCAAAGGTCCGGCGGTACTTCACACCGGGTCAGCTTCTAATGTTATACAAAGCACAGGTCCGATCGTGTGTGGAGTACTGCAGTCACATATGGGCTGGTGCTGCAAAATGCCATCTGGCAGCTTTGGACTCAGTAGAAAGGCGTACGAAGAGGCTAATTGGGAATCCAGATTTGATTAAGTCTAATCTACAAAGCCTCGAGCACAGGCGCAGGGTAGCCAGCCTATCGGTATTTTACAGGTTGCATTTTGGAGAGTGTGTGCGGGAATTGCATGACTTGATTCCGCCATCTCCTTTCTACCATCGGACAACCCGACGTACGGCGAGTATCCACCCTTACGTTCTGCCGTCCACTAACTAAAAAGCCGTTAAGCCACAGTTGGTCGTTTTTCACTATTTAATGTAGTCTTATACAACTTTCGATGCTCTATCTTTTGGTCTAAGAATCATTTTTCTATGATTAATAGTTTTAGAGATACAGAACATTGCTGAGCAGTTAAACCACATAAATTTTGTTACTTCCTTAATTAAAAAGCGGCTGAGCCACAATACTTCTCTAGAAAGACGTTAACATGCTTTAACGGCAAATTGATGTATCATTTTTTCTAAATTTACTTACCTAAAAGTACGTTATCTAGTCATGCTTCACTAAAAAGCAGCTAAGAGTCTTTAACTACCTTCATGTATTGTGTCATACAAATAACCATCTGAACATCGTACCTTAACTATAAAGCAGTTATAAAGAAAAACTACACTAGAAAGCAGTTATACGCCAATAGCGGCTTTTAAGTTATGTATTGAAATTAGTATTAGCTAAATATCAATCGCTAGAGAACAGCTAAACGACAATACTAGACTAAATAGCAGTTAAACGCTTGTGATTTTCGTTTGCGTTTGACCAGCTCAGGCTATTATAATTCCTTCACTTCGGGTGCTCGTAGCGGACGGACGCGGGTGCAGCGCGTCTCTTGCTTTTTGGCGCCACAATTACGAGAATGGCGCAAAATAGGCAAAGGTAAGCTGACATTATTATTTCATTTATTGTAATAAATAGTTATTTGTAATATTATTATAAATGCGAAAGTGTGTTTGACTGTTTGTAACTCTTTTAAGCAAAAACGAAAGAATGGTTTTTAATTTATCTAAGTAACTTTATAAATACCTGTTTTTGTTACCATACATTTTTCTGCACATTTTACCTGCACAAGTAAAACGCGTGCTGCTAGTTTTCAATACGTACCTACCTATTGCAAAAGGCTTTCAAAGTACCTACTGCTTCTAAGTTCATCGTAATTGTCGTTGTAGATATCTGTTTCGATTGTTGATTTTTTTATACCTACTAGTGCGAGATGTATCTTGTAATTGATTAATTAGTTAACTGATTATATTTCATTGTATTTCAGATGTTCTTTTGTATCATCAAGGATCGAAACTATGATGAATAGTGTGTTGGTGGACCAGAAGTTTCCAACTGCACAACGTCTTGAAACTAACAGCATGCCATCTACACGCCATACCATTTGCTCTAATATTAGCCAAAAAGAATCAAAGTACGCCCACATGGAAAATAACGATTTAGTTAATCTTCTCTACCAAGAACCTTACTCGATGACATCACAAGTGTTTCAAAAATTCAATAAAACACAAATAACATATAATTATAGCCAACCAAAAGAAACTCTGAAGCTTACAATAGAAACATTAACTCAACAGCTTGAAACAAATTCTTTATACTGCCACGAATCGATACCCCCTCCTTCTCCGATGCCATCTTCTCCTCACTGCATTATGCCAGAAATATTAGATTATGATAGTGATGATTCCGTTAAGGATAAGGACTACCAACCATGTGATGAAGTTTTTAGTGATGATACTGAATATGGTTATGACATGCAAAGACAAAATACAGTTTCAAACCCTAAAAATAACCCAATATTGAAAAGGAAAACATCAATAACAAAATCTTTTCCCAAAAAATTGATAACGCGACGACATACTCAAGAATTTGCAAGACCAGAAGTGATTATTGGACATCGGTTACCTAAGAAAAGACGTACATCTTTATCTAGATTTGCTTGTATTGTTAAAGTTTTTAATTAGTATTTAAGCATCAAAATGGCCAAATTTATATTTTTTTAGATAAAGTCTAATATTTAATTGATTATGACATTATGTGATACGAACAATTATATTATTTTAACTTTGCAATTATTTATCTCTGATTGTGATACGTTTATTTCATAAGTGCATAAGAATTTGAAACCAATGTGTGTCATGACTGTGCCATAAAGCTTTCAAAAACAATACTTACATGTTTTGGGTGGACACGCCTTAATTATGGCGATAAGTCTCCTCTTTGAGGAGTGGCTGGAAAGACCTCACGGCGTCCTTACTTACCGCATGACGCAGGTCCTCACCGGGCATGGTAAGTTCGGGAGGTTCCTGTACCGGATCCGTGCAGAAGAGACGCCCGGGTGCCACCATTGTGTGGACCGCCCGGAGGACACGGTGGAGCACACGGTAGAGGTGTGGCCCGCTTGGGCAGAGCACCGCCGTGTCCTCGTTCCCGATTTCCGGCCACCGTAGGCGCGGGCTTGCGGACGGCGAGCAATGGGTGGCTCGCCGTCCGATCGTCCGGTAACCGTCCGGACCGAGCCCAAGTCGTCGACGGCGCGTAGTGTTCCACGCGCGCCTCAAGGAGATGTCAGCAACCGTAGGGGCCCAACAGGGTCGAAGCCTACTGGGGCCATGGGTGATGCGAAAGAGATCCCCGGGGTCCTGGAAAACAAATGGCAAAGAAGGAACAGGAGTGGGTTTTTAGTCAGTAAAAGTCTGACACTATCTCGCGCTCCGCCCAAGAGCGGGGGATGTCATGAGATGATTTTCCCACCCGAAAAAAAAAAAATATATGTTTTGGGTATTTTTACAAAATAATTATAATATAATTTGTCCTATGGTTTCATGAATAATGGTAATTATTAAAGATGTAGGTAATTGTGATCTCATTATTGAATAACATTTGTAAAAGTTTGATTAAACTTGGTTTTTTTTATATCTTTCAATTAATAATTAGCTATTTGATAAGTTTTGATTGTGTATTCTTTTTTATTAAAAGAAGTTCTGATTGTCATAAAATAGTTTTTAACTTCTCAACTTATTACGCGGAAGTACTTACTTAAAAGGCAGTTTAAATGCGAGCGAGATGTTTTTAACTGCCTTCTAGTTAAAAAATAGGAGAACTAGTCTGCCATCCGATTACTAAAAGGCCGTTAAGTGACGTTTTGTCAAATTTGAGTTATATATACTACGCGAAAGAGCAACTTTTTCTCTATCAATCAGTCTGGGTCACATTTTTCTATCTTTATTTACACCAGAGATCTGGAGACTACTCCCAGAGCTAACTACATCATTTTTGAGATCGTTCAACACTTAAATACGGTTATGTTACTTTTTAACCCTAAAATACGGCTACACGCTTGTAACCGTCTATTTAAAATTTATATTAATCCACTAAGCAATCTTAGAAAACGGTTACATGAAACTACAACAGTAATAAACCGTTAAATCACTTTATAAGCATTTTAGTGATTTATAGTAATACAAGGCGCATTGGCATTTACGACATCTAAAAGACAGTTTTCTTCAGTTACCACTCTACAAAACCGTTACTCACACTTAGCTAGCTAATCGTTGGTAAGCCAACGTGACTTTGGAGCATATACAATTCTAAAAGACAGTGACCGTTATTTAGTTGTGATTATTTCAAATAATATGTCAACAAATACAATACAAAAAACGGCTAAGTGACATTCCAACACTAAAAGACGTCTATCTTCCCGGTATGCCCCCTCGCACTTCGCACACTCACTTCAGTTATCCGTAGCCCCGTGGAGGAGTAAGACGTGTCTGCAGTTAGCGATTATGTGAATTCCCGCCAAAAATGGCCACGAACGGGAGGTAAGTTTACGTCATTTTTAAGATTAATAAATCCCTATGTCATTTATTCCGTTCATAATGTAAAACACCTGTATCTGTTTACGTTCTTTGTAATTGCGATATTATTTATTCAATTCGTAATATTTTATATCGTGCAGTAACGTGTACACGGTGTATTGCATGTTAAAGTAATAAATTGTACTGATTATTATTGTTGCTTCCATTGTTTTTGCATTTTGCTTGGCTTGAAAAAATTGGTTCGATTTTCGTAAATTAAATTTATGTTTTTCTGTTTTCGGGCCGTGAAACATATTTCTAAAAACCTTAAATGCAGTTTTAAAACTCACATTTTTGTCTTATTCTTGTTACGATTTTATTTTTAGATTTAAGGACTCAAGAGCTAAAGCGATGATAAAAATATGCAATGAGGGATGCCAACCAAACCTGCTTAAAAACAAAGAAAATCTGCCACCGCGTCATCAACGTCGTCATTCTTCCACCGATGACATATGCAAGAAAACCTCGTCAGGCAGCAGTAAGACCCCAAAACATATTAATAAAAATATGTTCAACTCATTATATGCAGCTGATTATTCAATGACGTCAAGTATTTTTCATAAATTGAATGAAACCAAAACTTCTCTCGATTTGGGGCTAGATTTCTCCGAGCTGATTTCTACTCTTAATGCAGATCGACTACCTAACTCGACCTTGCCTTCACGTATATCTTCAGAATTGTGTGATCTAACTTACATAAATGATAACCTTACTAAAATATTGTCGCCAACACGGTCAAACCACTCACTATCAGTAAGTGCAGATCAACTGCCTAACTTAAGCAAAGAAATGTCTTTAACTTGTAACGAAATTATACCACCTATGCCGTCATCACCGTTGCCTTTTCGTATTTCTTCGGAATTGTGTGATCCAACTTACGTTAATGATAACCTTACTGAAATATTGTCACCAACACGGTCAAACCACTCACCATCAGTAAGTGCAGATCAACCACCTAACTTAAGCAAGGAAATGTCTTTAACTTGTAACGAAATTATGCCACCTATGTCGTCGTCACCGTTGCCTTCTCGTATTTCTTCGGAATTCTGTGATCCAACTTACGTTAATGATAACCTTACCGAAATACTGTTACCAACATGGTTAAACCGCTCACCATCAGGAGATTTTTCTTCTGATGATTCAGTTAAAGATAAGGACTATCACCCATGTAATGAAACCTCGTCAGATGACGACGACGACGACAACGGACAGTCAAAGCCTCATCAGATATCCCGTAAAAAACCTATAAGTCCTACCATCGATGTTAATTTGGAGCCTCGTCCAGAAGAGAATTCATTGCGCCCGGAAACTGGTTCTTTGTCTGTTATTGTTACTACAGTAAATGAACCTGCGAACGAAAACCATATTACGATGTCTGTGAAGGAAAGAAATTTAAAGAAAAAGCAAGAAAAAATACTAAGTTACAATGTGAAGATTGGATGTGATGAAAAATGTTCCAAAAAATGTTCAACTAAGTTTACACCGGATGCACGAGAATCTATAAACAAAAAGTATTGGGATTTATCTTGGAAAGAAAGAAGAATATTCATACAACAAAGCACTGCTGTAGCAATACCAAAACGAAAAATTACATCCGAACCCAAAAGAGCTCCAAGAAGTACATTTACATTAAAACATCTAAATGGAAATAGTGATGAAGTCTGCAAAGTATTTTTTTTAACAACATTAGGGTTTCACAAAAATAACGACACCGTATTGTACAATTCTCTGAACAAAGCTCCAGTTGACAAGCGGGGATTGCGCATTAAGACAGCTCCTAAGGATCGCAGGCTACTTACAGAGCACGTGGAATCATTCCACCCCCTAGAGCCCCACTATCGCCGTGAACATGCTCCACTTAGGCGATATATATCATGCGATGTAACAGTCACTATGATGCATCAAGACTTTTGCAAGAAATATCCATCGCAGAAGGTGTCTTATGAATTTTACAGGAAGCATGTAAAGAACATGAACATATCTTTTACTAAACTAGGTAATGAAGAGTGCGAAGTTTGTGAAGCGTATGCGTTACATGCCAAAGATACAGCTCACGATGCAAAAAAATTACTTCTGGATAACTGTGAGGCTTGCAATATATATATATGTCATAAACAGAAATATAATAAAGAGCGCATTTTGTATGAGTCCCATAAAAAAAAATACAAAATTGTGAAAATATATATTACAGTGTTGATTTACAGAAAGTTATAATGTTACCAAGGTTAGACAGTTTCAAAAGTATTATATTTTGCCCTAGATTAGCAACGTTTAACCTCACATTCGCACCTGTAGGTAAAATTACTAGTCAACATAAGCCGTTAGCATGTATTTGGCATGATGGCATCTCAGGTCGCAAACAAGAAGATATTATGAGCTGTTATTATTATTTTATTTTGCAACACCGGGACGTAAAACATATCACCCTTTGGATGGATAACTGCAGTGCCCAAAATAAGAACTGGTTGTTATTTTCCCTTTTTATATTCTTAATTAACAGCGACTTGATAGCTACTGAAACAATAACCTTTCAATATTTTGAGCCTGGTCACACATATATGAGCTGTGATCAATTTCATCACCAAGTCGAGCTCTCGATGAAAAAAAAAGGAAAACTGTATGATTTTCAGGATTTTACAGAGTGCGTTGCTTCTGCTAATTTAGCAAGAGTGGACGTTAAATCTATGGAGCCTAAAGATTTTTTAAATTTCCAAAACTATGTATCTGATAGACGTATACAAACGTCATCACCGAGAGTATACTTGAAAGACATAATAGAAGTATGTTTCCAAAGAAAAAAATACGACATCTTATATAAAACGGAAGTAAATGATCCTGATTATAAAGTTTTACGATTTATGACCGATAGGTATTTAAAACACACGGATGTCTTAAAACCAGATTTTAAAAGTGTACCAAAGGGTATCGATAAGGCAAGAAAACACACAGTTATCAACGCGTTAAAAGATATCAGCGTACCGCACAAAATGCAATTCTGGTACGATATGCCCGAATGTGAGGAACGCGTGAGCACGAATAAAGGAAACAGATCTAATTTGTAATATTGGATCTAGAATACTGTTTTTAAAAATTCAATTTTTTTTTTTGTATTAATTATTTTATTTATAGTACCTACAAGTAAATATAACGTTGATTTGGTTCCTAAGTAGATAAATATAATAATATTTAGGTACCTACATGGTTTACAAGCTGGTAAACGCAATAATAGGTTGTCATTATTGATCTCATTAGAGAATAAGATAATCTAATTCTAAGAAGAATTTATAGTAAGTACAAAAAATACTTTACTTACCGAACTTTGTATGTTTTTTAGGTCTAGCGGCACTATAGGATAGCGTTTGTGATAGCCAGCTACTAGCAGGCGTGCGTCACTATTGCGGCACCTCTAACTACCTCATATTATGCGCACACTTAATAAACTTAACTTAATAAACCCTATTCACATATTACTTCTTTTGTTAGCTGTCACAGGCGCCACCATATAATGCCTCTAGTCTATTATATAATTTTTATATTAGTTGCTCTTTCAGAGTTTATTTCTGTTTCTATATACCACAAAGGTTTGTGAGCACTTTTTGAATTTAATATTTTTTTAATTTCCTTATTTGATTTTACATACATAAGATAAAAAAAATATTTGTTTTATTTTAATTACCTAGTTGTCACACTTTAGACGCACACACATTTAAAAGCACAAAAAACTAGCCCAAAATCTAACACATAGTCTGTCTATTTGAATTAAGAGCAATATGGGTTAGCCAGTAATTCCTAAACTAAAAGACAGTTATTGTGCACACATTATTCAGAAACTGTATTTTAGATCATAAATCTGCATATTATTAGTATAGCTAAACAATAACATAGACAGTTAAAATCTAATAACGTTTCTTCATAAGTGCAGTTCATTGAGTTTCAATTAATTTACTATTTTAAAAAAAGGTTAAGTGATTTAACTGTTATTTAGCTTTGAAATTGCATTAAACTGTGACTCAAAGTAAATATATGGCGGTTCCGATTCCATTACAACTCTATAAGACGGCTGTACGTCAGCCAGCCGTTTTTTAGTATTGTAAGTGGTCCCATAATGAAATAGATAAACAAGACAAAAACACAAAACCTTAACTTTAAAAAAATATTATTTCACTTAGCACTCATTAAAACCCATAGAAAGAAAGCTTAACAGATATCAAGTATTTTAGTCTATTAAACATAGCTGTACGTCTAATCAATTTCTAGGGACATCATTTCCCACCTTTTAGCCCATAACTCAAAATTAGGTTTATTCACTTAACGGCCTTTTAGTAATCGGACGGCAGTAGTATAAAAATATGTTTTACAATACTGAGCTTAAAAGCATTTAAAATCCCATAACTGCTTTCTAAGTAAGCAAAGTTAGTCTTTCAAGTGTTAGCGACTAGGCTGAAAGTCTGTTAAAATCCTTTAACTGCTTTATAACTAATTATATTTTTATAACTTTTACTATAATTATAAGAAGTGGCGGCTACAAGAAATTGCTTTGCTATAAAGCAGTTAAGGTATGGTTAGCGGCCTTAAAGTGCAGTATATTATGTAAAAATGAAAAAAATTGCTTAGTTAAAAATTAGTAAATGAATTTAAATAAAATATAATAAATATAAATGAATGAAATATATCACATATTGTGCTCAAAGATTATGCCTACATATATAACTTGCAACCTTGTTCCTAGGTAGCATACTTTTCAAGAGACATCAATTCCCACTTATTTTCCCATTTTTTCGAAAAATAGTTTTTGCACTTAGCTGCCTTTTAGTTAGTGGACGGCAGCGTTGTTGAAACACCAACGGTCCGAACTAAGCGATTTGCTTCGTCGTTTATACCGCGTACATCGAGGGACTGGAACAATTTACCTGCTGCGGTCTTCTCGTCCAACTATAATTTAGGTGCCTTCAAGGCTAGAGTGAATAGGCTCTTAATAAACTAGTGCGCTTCACCATCAATGATTGCGTCACTGCTTACCATCAGGTGGGATCGCAGTCAAGCACTGGTTTATACCGAATAAAAAAAATAAAAAAAACTATCGATTCTAAACTGCGGTGGGGCGCTCAAATTAGAACTCTTTCAGGTAGATTAAGCTCAGCCGCATATGCAGTAAGAAAAATAAGGCAGTTGACAGATGTAGCCACAGCTAGGTTAGTTTACTATGCGTATTTACACAATATTATGTCTTATGGTATTTTACTGTAGGGATCTGCAGCTGATGTAGACTCAATTTTCATATTGCAAAAGAGAGCAATCCAGGCTATTTATAAAATCGGTCCTCGCGAGTCAGAAGAAGACCAGAAATGGCCAACGGAACTTCATACCCACATAGATATCCCAATGAAGATATAACACTATAACAAATAACTAAATGGTTCTGAATAGTTATGTTGGTAAAATGGTATCAACGAAGTGAACTGATGATGATGATGGAGCCGGAAGATAGGCACCGGAACTCTGTAATTAATCAATGTATCCTGTCCGTGTTTGGGATTATTAGAATTGTGATGAAATGCACTTTGGCTATAACGACGATGGAGCCGGAAGATGGAAGGTAGACACCGGAACTTCATAATAAAATAATAAAAAAGGAAATAAATAAGAAACAAAAAATACCGAGAAACACCGACTTCTGAAATTAAAGTTATTTTGATCCTTTTAGCGTTTCTTTTTGTGATGTCAGGTACTTCACTTTTACGAATAACAAACAAGTTAAATACCTATTCGATAGGTTTCCGTTAAATACTTTATACTAACTCATACGAAATCAGAAATCATCAATAAAATTAATAGGTAATAAAAGAAACTGTCACCCTAATCGTTTTCTAATGCCAAACTTATTATTCTGGAACTTCTGTTCATGTTATATCAAAACTCGTATCAAAACTTTCAACAATGTACCCTCATTGACTAAGGCTAGCGGCGTACTAACTTGTTTTGATTGCCGGGTCGGCATTGTAACATAAAGGTGTATTTGCATACGCCTTCAAGTATTATCAAATAACGTGGGCGTATGCATATATGCCTTTTTGTTGCAAGGAAATTTCGAGTGGACAATTGGCGTATAGGATACGCCCGTTAGTTATGCAAGTTTTTCAAAAATAGACGCATAACAATATGTAGCTTACGCCTATATGTTATGAGCGGTTGATAATGTCATAACATTACGCCTATTATTTACATTGCTTTTTTTCCGTTTATTAGACAAAAAACATTGATACATTCATGCTAACATATATACATACCAGCACAAACCATCGCGGGTTTAACAGCGGTATGTCAGAAGCGACAAACTCGGCGCCAAAATACTTTAGGCGAACAGTAGGTATACATACATAGTCCTCATTCAAAAGATACTTTCTAGATCGCATTATAATCTAGAAAGTATCTCTTCAACACTCTTGAGCAGTTTTTTATATTTATTGCCTTACTAATTTCCAGTGGTAAATCGTTCATATAACTTGGTAGCATGCATTCCCACGTCCGTGATCCGTAGACATTATTAGATTTAGGTACGATAAATGTGGGTAAGTAAGCTAAACTACGCAGCGACTGGTGCCTCTCGCATTTACGAATATTGCTTATCTTATGATAGTTTTCACATAAGACACGCAAACGTACCTTGTCAAAGACATTTACAATTTGACAGTGTTTAAATAATCCCGTGTCATTATCTTGAAATTTATGTTTTATTTTTGTGGGTACAATCGTTTTTAAAATGCGTAACCGCAATTTGTAAATGTCCTCGACATAAGTCTTATATGTACGCCCGTAGCTACTTAGGCCATAATCAATTACGAAATCGGCTAGTGCCAAATACAATGTTTTAAGCGTTTTATAGGGTACCTTATACTTAAGTATCGATAACTTTGCTAGTACAGACCTAAGCTTATTACATACATGATCAATGTGCGGCCGCCAGTGGAAGTTACTATCTAATATCACACCAAGATACATTGATGAGTCACCATTTCTAGTGTCTGGCAACTACACGCTGTGACCGATCGGTGAAGACACTTATGCTCGTGGGCAACCACAACAGGTACACAAGACGTCGTCAGGTAAGGTGAGTGTATATGCAGTAGTTTGTTTTTTTTTTGCATTTATTACAAGACCAACGTCGTGAGCCCATTTACAAAAGAGGTCGAAGTCAAAGTCAAAGTCAAAGTCAAAAAATTTTTATTTCACATGGGCACTTATAAAACGTCAGAAGCTAGTGCACGGTTCCAAATTGGTCGTTTCCTATGGAGAAGAACCGGCAAGAAACTCCATGGTTACTCTTTTAAAAAAATATTGTTTACAATATTTTCATATTACAGTATTAATAGACATTATGTAAGAACAGTGTAGACCAGTCGATATTGTTGCACAATAAAAATAATCATATTAAAAATAAAAAATAAAGTGAGTCGTAATAGGAAGTGACCTAAGAATTCGCGAAGTCCACGGTGTTCTCACATTCACATTAAAAAAAAAAGAAGCTATATAAAAAAAAAATATCAATAAATGACATGTCAACAAAAAGAAAATTACTAACGAATTTATGGTGGTTGGCGTCCGCGTTACCAGGGGGCCACATGTGCAGAAGCAGTCATTGCCAAACAAGCGTGTCTTCGACATAGTCTTTAACCTTGTAATACGCTTTTTTAGTTAGGACACGCTTAATATGGGTTTTGAACTTGCCCTCGCTAAGTTCAGTCGCACCGCCTTTGGTAGCTTGTTATAAAAGCGTATGCTGTTTACTAAAAATGACTTGCTGGTCTTAGCTAATCTCCATTTGGATAATACAATTTCGTGTTTACTGCGCGTATTTATGTTATGATTATCGCTTCTAATTTTGAAAAGTCCTAGGTTTTTACGAACGTACAAAATACTTTCCAAGATATAAAGAGAAGGCAGAGTAAGTATATCGATTTCTTTGAATTTATTTCTGAGGGACTCGCGAGGAGCCATTTTAGAAATAGCCCGGATTGCTCTCTTTTGCAATATGAAAATTGAGTCCACATCAGCTGCAGATCCCCACAGTAAAATTAAAATGCCATAAGACATAATACTGTGGAAATAAGCATAGTAAACTAACCTAGCGGTGGCTACATCTGTCAATTGCCTTATTTTTCGTACTGCATATGCGGCTGAGCTTAATCTACCTGAAAGAGTTCTAATATGAGCGCCCCACTGCAGTTTAGAATCGATAGTTATACCTAAAAGAAGTTACACTGCATCACTCTCTGTGCCTCACGTATGTCTTTTTGTGCAGCAACTAAACATGTGTCGTCAGCAAACTGGTACACGGAACCCTCTGTGAAAATGTTACACATGTCGTTCACGTACAGTAAGTATTCGGTCGGCCCGAGAATCGAACCTTGTGCTGTGCCTTTATCGGTTGCCATCATGCTACTCAATGAACCTGAGACATTCACCGTCGTAAAGCGATTTTTGTGGTAATTTTTAAACCATTCTAGCAAGGGCCCCCGTATACCATTTTGCTGTAATTTATTAAATAATGTTTTATAATTTAGACAATCAAAAGCTTTGCTAAAATCAATGAGGACAACAAGTACATGTTTACGATTATTCAGGCACTTGTTTACTTCATTGCTAAAGTTAGATAATAATTGTGAGGTGTTTTTGTTTTTTTGAAAGCCGTATTGTTTCTCATTAATTACATTATGTGATTTCAGGAATTTGTTGATTTCTAGTCCGAGATACCTCTCAATTATCTTATCAATGCATGATAAAATGGTTATAGGCCTATAGTTGTTAACATCTATGTACGAACCATTTTTGTGAATGGGTCTTACTATTCCGACCTTCAGTTGGTCAGGGTACAAGGACGTGGCAATGCAAGTGTTAATTAAATGCGTTATAACGGGGGTAATTTCCTTATAAATGTATTTTAAGTCTTTAACTAGAATGCCATCGATACCTGGGCATTTCTTCTCGTTTAGGTTTTTTATTATCGAGGATACAACATCCTCATTGGCCTTCTGTAATCTCATTGATAAATTACAATTATTTATATAGGAGTTTTTATCCAGGATTGGTGAATTACACTGAAATTGGCATGTATTGTTAACATTATCTCTAAATTCTGATATATTGTTTCTAATAAGTTTGCCTTATTAATAACAATATTTGGTAATAATTTAAAATGTTTTATAATTGTGTCATCTATAGATTTACTTACTGATTTTCCCACATAAATTATTAATAGTTTCCCAAACTTTTTTTCTATTATGAAAATTGGATTTTATCTCCTTAAAAAAATAATTATTCTTTACATTATTAATATGTTTATTTGTTTTGTTTCTGTATTTATTATATAATAACCTATTCCCCAGATTGCTTTGATCTTTGAGCCAAATCTCTAGTAGTTGGTCTCTTTTTGCACACATTTTTTTTCTATTCTGCTACTTATCCACTTACACATTTGTCTTATACCAAGTTTTATTTTTACATTATACTTATATTTTTCATATACATAAGTAAAGTTATCCAATATAAAACACAAAATATCTTTATGGTTGTCGTAATCTAAGGCCAAACTCCAGTTAATTGCACTCAACTCTCTTTGCAACTTACTGTTATCTAATTTGCTTATGATTTTATATTGACTAGCTTTGTTTACACATGTTTTGTCGACCAGCGCGCAACCGGTCATGAAGTGATCGGCTAACGCATTCTTTATTACAGCTGTTTGTACGGCGCGGCAATTGACACTACGTATAAATATATGATCTATACATGATTTTGTTATGCACTCACCTCGCTTATCTATTCGAGTAAACTGGTTTATTCCTGACTCAAAACCCAATTCACAGAGTGTGTTTAAATAAAGTTTGGTTATCGAGGTTTTTTGTTTCAAGTCTATATTCATGTCGCCCAGCAAAACGACATTATTTAATGGTAAAATTTTATTAATTTGACTACGCAACTCCTCGATGAATTGGGTCTTGTTTGTATCAGGTGGTCTATACACAGCATACAAACCAAACGTTGAACTATATTCCGTTTCTATCTCGCCGGTTATGCACTCGAAGATTTGTGTACGCGAAGGTAGCCGGGTGAAGCAAATGCTTTTGTGCACATATACGATAACTCCACCTCCTTTCCTGGAATCACGCAGCTGAGTGTTCATGTCGTAATCCACAAGTTCGAATAATGATTTAGTCCTGTCAGAAATATTGGCCTCGGTGATGATGACCAGGTGAATAGTTTGAGTTTGAGGGCAGTTCGTGATGATGTATTCCAGTTGAGAGAAGTTCTTCAGCATTGATCTGATATTTACATGAAGCATTGTTATCGAGTTGTATGTATCTGGTAATTCATCCATGTATTCATTCCAATGTTTATATGTATGTTCACTTATGTAATCATATATGTCGTCCATTTTTGGTGTTTTTTAGTTGTTAAGGGGTAAACAAATAAACTAGTGTTGATGTGAAGGGACATCATGTGTTCTGATTATTTTTGAATTCAGAGACCAGCTTCTGTATATCCTTCTCGGATCGAACATTGTAGGTTTTTCCCTTTTCGTCCCTTTTTACTAATATTTGTCCATTTTTACACCACACGAATTTACATACGTTTGTTACTTTCAGACCGGCCTTCGTTGCCCAGAGTAGGTAGGCCGTTGTGGGTGATAAACTTTCTCTAAGGTATATTTTGTTATCCTCACCACAACCTATATCTTTTCCCGTAATACTGTGAGTCTTAGCGACTTGCAGCCATGAATCCCGACAGCCCTCCTTTAGGGTCACAATGATTACGGGGGGGACTTTTTCTGTTTTGGTTTCAGATCGGTTGCTTTTTTTCCGGTATGTATTGACGACGTCATCAGGCTGTAGCTTTAGTTTAGTGCACAGGTTTTTCATGACACTGTTTACGTCTTCTGTTTCGGCTACGCCACATATATCAATGTTATTGGCTAATTTTCGTTGTTCCATTGCGTTTTTTTGTTCCATAACATCATTTTTTAGTTCGAGGTTTTTGTATTTATTTTTAAGCTCAATGTTCTGGTTTTCGACTAATTTTAGTTTGTTTTCATACCCATTTATCTTTTGCTCGTACTCATCAATTTTGTCGGAGTAGAACTGCAGGGTACTTTGCAACTCTTCTTTTATTATGTCGCCGTCGTACCTCTCGCCGTATATTACTGATAATGCGTTGTGTTATGTTGATGTCCATAAGGTTCTCCGTATCTGTGATGTCCTCGTCATCAATGTCGGGCAGGATACAGGAGAGACGCTTGGGTTTGGCACTACCCACACATGAACGACATCTCCAATCAACGGCGTCCGTTGAGTATAATACGTTTAACTGATCAGCTGTTATTAAAGCACATGATGCATGAATCCATTTACTGCACTTGGAACACTGTATACCTGGACTTTTTTTCGTCACCAGTTTTCCACACTTGGCACATTTCACCATGTCGATGAAAAGGTCCGTGCGTAGGTAGGTGGAGGATAGTTCGTAAACAAATGATCGTACGCGCAGGTAATTAGGCGATAAACGTCTTACTGGTTTCGCACCGAGTGCGCAACTGGCTTATAACATGGACCTAAAAAAAGGCAGACGAACTTCACTAAGAAATAATTGAAGCAACACAATAGCGGCTGCGTAACTATGTGTGCGTGTGTAAAGGAAAATAACCAATTTTTAAACAATATAAGATCTCCCTTGAACTTGGGTTTTATACGTTTTTTTGACGAATACTATTAAAATTAAGGTAAAATAAATAAAACAAATATGTTAACAAAGTTTTACAACCTCTTTTGTTGGTTCAAATTTTTGTAGATTTGTCTTTTGCCATCGACACATCTAGAAATCATATGTGGGGAAAACTAATGTTTAGTTATTTTTCCACTATGTATTTAATTAAAGCTATTTTATGTTCTATTCCAGCAAATACTTGTTCAAAAAAAATGTTGTCGTTTGCTATAAATTTTTCTAGGATTTTGTTTAGCACATTGACGGTAATTTCAGTACATTGCCGTTGTCTTTCATTATGTATTGTAATTTTATGTTTTAAGTCTTCGGACCACCATCTCACAAGTGCAACAAATACCGTACAAATCTTTTGATGGAAAACTCAAGCTTCCCTTTGCTTTTAAATTTATCAATTTGTAAAAAAAAACCTGTCGTCTGTAAATAGCCACGCGATAAATTTTTGGCACTTAATATTTTTAATTGCGTAATGACAGTTGTTGCCTGCCAGATATCCTACAATCAGCTTCCTATATTCATTAAATTCTTCTATTTCTTTTCCTTGTACCAGTTTGTCATCGTCTTTGGTGATTTCTTTTATATGATAGGGAGTTGTAACCAACATCATCTTCTTGTTCTTTGTGACGGTATGATGGAGTCGTAGTGTTGTTTTTTTTTTTTGGCCGAAGAACAGACAATTAAACATAGCTATTTGCTTTAAAGGAACACAATTTCCAGTGGTCAGGCATCGTACTTCTAAATGAGCCAACAGTTTTTTATAACAACCTTTGAAATGACGAACATAAGGGTTATCATTAAAACCTCCTTGCATTCTGATGGATGAAAAAAACATCTCAAGATGATCTTGGCTGAATTTATAGGTTGGTAGGAACACCAACTGCTTTTCACCAATCAATTTGGCATACAGTTGCTTCAAACTGTTAGTTTATTAACGTGCCAAGGGGCTGGCTCTGAACAAAGAACGGTTTGGAAAGGTTTACCTTAAGGATCCGTTCTTAGCCCCCCACTATATAACATATATACAGCGGATATACCCTTGTCCCTCAATTTCAACAGCAAAATCCTCCAGTATGCTGACGATATTGCATTAACGGTCTCTGGCAGTTCCATTCAGGATGCCGCTCATTCAATAAATATCTTACTGTCCTCTCTAAATCATTGGCTTCTTGATCACGGTTTGTCCTTAAGTGCACCAAAGAGTACAGCGGTCATTTTTACCCGCAAGCGTTCTGTGCCACTAATAGATATCTATGTTGACGGTCAAATCGTTCCAGTAATGAATAGAAGTTAGTTCTACTAGGTTCCTGGGAGTAACTTTGGACTCAAGATTGTCTGGGGTTGATCACATTAACGACACGGTCAAAAAGTGTGAACGCTCTGTGTCGGTCCTTAAGGCCTTGGCCGGGGTATGGTGGGGAGCTCACCCCTATACCCTAAAACTTGTCTATAATGCATTGATAAGAAGCGCAATGGACTATTGCAGCTTTCTTATTGAGCCCTGCAGTATCCAGGCCAAGTGCTTGAGAATTGTCATTGGAGCCATGAAATCCTCTCCCATAAATGCTCTTCAAGTCGAGTGTGCAGAACCGCCTCTACACCATAGCAACTGTGGAGCAGTTACAGGAAATAAGGAATGAACTGCATAATTGCAAATATGGGTCAGTTATTGGGTTAGATGATTGTAATATAAACAAACGTATGCGAGGTGCTTTTTGCTTGGATAGTGGGCCGGTAGGCATATCAACAGTCTTAGAGAGGATTAGGGAGCCGACACCAAGGCAATGTGAGGGTGTGAGCACACCGTTTTCGCTATCTCCGTCGCATCCGCGTTCTGAAGATGAGTCAGTGGGCGAGTTAGGTGTAGTAGATTGAGGCACAGAATTGACAACAGCCGCGCAAGTTGGAAAACAACATGATTTTATGGAAATTGAATTGTCACAAACAGCTGATCGGGAAGTACATGCAATAAAACCGATTTGTTCTGCATTTGAGTCCACTGAAGTGACTGAGAAGCGATTATATTTGGCAGAAATCGTACAAAAAAACGGGGACTTCAAGAAAGATAAACCAAATTCTAGCTGGATTACAGTGAAGAGAAAACGCCTTCGTAATCGTTTTGTGACTCAATTAGGCAAAGCAGCGACGGAACCTTTATGTAATTTTAAGGCAGCTGACACCAAAGTGCCCCTTTTCGTCTCCAATGTGCATATAGATACGGAGGAAACGGACATAAGTAATAATATTTATAATAAAACTCAGGAAAGAGTGAGGTTAATAAAAATTAAAATGAAACAAGATAAAGGGTACAATGCTTTTAAATTGTTTGTCTCAAGAAATAGAATACATATGTATCTTGATGACAATCTGTGGCCAGATGGAATTAAGTTCCGACGTTTTGTTGACATGAGAAAGGGGCCCGAAGAAAAATATTTTAATGGATCACCCACAAAGCAGCAAACTAGTTAGTTTTAACTGTAAAAATGTGAAAAGGAGTCTGCAGTGTGATTTGGTGGCTCTTCAGGAGACATGGCTGGTGCCCGAGGACCTACCTTTCCTCGGCACTATCGATAATAACTTTAGTTATACGGGGAAGTCGGCTATGGATTTATCATCTGGTGTGAGACGTGGAAGACCTTTCGGTGGGGTCGCTATCCTGTGGCGTAAAAGTGTATTTACGAGTGTGTCGATAGTGCAGTGCGAGAGCGAGCGTATTACGGCGATAAGAGCGAAAACAGGTATGAATTGTGAAGTTGTAGTTATATGTGTGTACATGCCTACGGAACAACCTGACAATCTAACATTATTTACGAATTGTCTAGGGGAAATTAGTGCGATTGTACAGCAAAGTAACATAGAATCTGTGTATATTTTAGGTGATTTTAACGCTCACCCTACTTCTTCTTTTTGTAACGAATTACTTGCTTTTTGTAATGATAATAATTGGATATGTGCGGACATGGCTATGTTAGGCAGGTCATCGGATACCCATACATTCCATAGTGAAGCACACGGATGTAACCGCTGGTTAGACCACTGTTTAGTAACGGAATCAGCTTGGCAAACTGTAACTAGCATTTGTGTGGACTATGGTGTATATTGGTCTGACCACTTGCCTGTAATAATTAATTGTAATCTTGACATTATTAAACAGAAGTGTGTATGTGTACATATGTGTAAAAATGATGTTATTTGGGGTGACAGAAAAGCTGACGAAATAGAAACTTATTCTGACATTTGTAAGGCTAAATTAAAGGACCTTCACTTCCCCAGTGACTTGAGCGTGTGTGCGGACATTATGTGTAGTAATTTGGGACATAGATCAATAATTGACAACCTATATAATGACATTGTAAACATTATGTGTGAAGCTTCTATGCAAAGCAAGAAAGTAAGAAAGTTTAGAGGGGGTAAAAGTGTGGTGGGGTGGAACGAACACGTGAGAGATGCTCACAGGCGGGCTAGGCAGGCGTATCATAGTTACCTAATGTACGGAAAACCTGATAGTGGGCCTATTTATGACGAGATGTATGTCACTCGTAAAACCTTTAAATCTAGACTTAAGTACTGTCAGAACCACCAAGACCAACTTAGAATGGATATGTTAGCCTCACATATTAAGGGAAAAAACTTTCATGCTTTCTGGAAGGGCACTAAGAGGTTGAATGGAAAAGTGAGTTTGCCAGTGAGTGTGGATAATTGTAGTGAACCTAGGGACATAGCTAACCTTTTTAAAAACCACTTTAGGGTTAAGTCACTTCTAGATGCTGATGCTGCAACCGCAGGTGATGAGACCGCGGTGGTCCGTGAGAACCCAATTGGTTTTACTAGTAGGGATGTAAAAAATATCATCCAAAACATGAAAAGAGGTAAATCTCCGGGTAATGACGGTCTCAGCATTAAGCATTTACAGAATGCGGGTAGCCACCTGTTTAGAATTTTGGCAATGTTATTTACATTCTGCATACGTCATTCATACTTACCCTCTAAAATGATGGAAACAATTGTTGTGCCTATAGCAAAGAATGTCACTGGGGATGTGACTGATAAAAATAATTATAGGCCTATCTCTTTAGCCACTGTGATAGCGAAGGTCTTTGATGGGTTGTTAGATGCGCAGCTCAGCAAGTACACCTCCCTGCATGATGCACAGTTTGGGTTTCGTGAAGGCTTGTTAACTGAGAGTGCTATTTTGACATTAAAGCACACGGTCTCATATTATGTTAATAGAAGTACACCCATCTACGCATGCTTTCTTGACCTGTCAAAGGCTTTCGACCTTGTTGATTATAATAAGCTCTGGGCTAAGCTTGGGGAGATTGGGGCTCCCGCCGAACTTATAAGTATATTCTCTTTCTGGTACAGACATCAGAAAAACATGGTTAAGTGGGGAAATGTTTATTCAGACGAATATAAACTAGATTGTGGCGTGAGGCAGGGGGGACTAACTCTCCAAGACTTTTTAATATTTATGTTAATCAGCTGATTAGTGAGCTCAGCAACAGCCATGTTGGGTGTCATATACATAACGTTTGCGTTAATAATATCAGTTACGCGGATGACATGGTGTTGCTGAGTCCATCCGTTGGTGGACTGAGAAAGCTGCTCGGTATTTGCGAGTCATACGCGAGGAACCACGGCTTAAAGTACAACGATAAAAAGAGTGAGTATATGGTAATCAAAGGTAAGAACAAAGAACCTGCGCATATACCACCCGTTTATTTAAACGGAGTGTCTTTGAGTCGAGTCTCTCAGTTTAAGTATCTAGGACACGTTATAAACGAGACCTTAAATGATGACGCAGATATTGAGCGGGAGCGGAGAGCACTGTCGGTGCGCGCGAACATGTTGGTGCACAGGTTTGCTAAGTGTACATTACAAGTAAAGATAACTTTATTCAGAGCCTACTGTCAAAGTTTTTACACCAGTGCCCTGTGGACCAATTACACGCAGCGGGCCTATAGTGCTCTTAGAGTCCAGTTCAACAACGCCTTTAGGGTTCTGGTGCGACTTCCTCGATTCTGCAGTGCCTCAGGCATGTTTGCGGACGCGGGTGTGGATGACTTTTATGCGATAATGCGTAAAAAGTCAGCCTCACTTATGCGTCGAATTAGGGGCAGTGGTAACGGAATCCTAAAGATGATCGCTGAAAGCCCAGAGTCACCAGTGCGGGATAGGTTTATAAAACTGCATGTTTTTTAAACTATTTATTTGTTGTGTGTTATGTTTTGACAATTATTATGATTATTGTGTTTTTGAAGTAACTTATTTTAATTTAATTTGTGAGTAATTGACTAATATTTTAATGCATTTGAATATTATACTAACGTAGTTTTTTAAGTTTCAGTTACTAACATAATATGGACATTGGAATTAGTCTGAAATAAATTTATTTTATTATAGAAGACAGTATTTGGCAGACCGTTTCTTGTCTAAAGCTTTTGCCCTTTCGTCCCATCTCTTACTCCCAATTTTAGAGCAATTCGACCTCTCTTATAGTAATTCCCCTTATTGGAACAATAAAACAGTTCCTTTATTGATAGGTAGGTACAGAGAACTTAAACGGCTCTCCGCGCCTATTTGTCAATATCCAACGCTCCCGGTCTTCTCTTCCGCATACGAAGCGATTCATTTCGAACCAAAAGCCGTCTTGGGACTAGGTATATCAAGGAATGCCCAGAACGCGAGGGACGACTTTGAGTTAGCTCTCAGGCGGTATTGGGCAGGATGGAACTTCTTCTACACTGACGCTTCAAAATTGACCGAAACAGGAGGTACTGGTGTGGCAGTTTACTTCCAAAATTCTAGAATTGCTCTACTTTTCCAATATGTATTATTTCCACCAGAAGCATCAGTGTTTACAGGAGAATGCATTGGTATTCTAGAAGCCATACACTATATTAAATCCCATCAAATAGCAAGATCAGTAATTTTTTCACATTCACTTATTAGTATTCAGGCCTTAAAACAAAATCAATTTCATAGTAAAATCTATAGTCAATTAATTGTAGATATCAAGAACTTACTATTTGATTGTCTCCAATACGGCTTGGACATCGAGATAGTCTGGATCCCTGGTCACACGGGAATTGTTGGCAATGAGTGCGCTGATTCGTTAGCTAAGTATGCCACATCGAATCTAGCTGATCGAAAGCACTACGTGGTTCACAACTACGATTTGCGGAATGGTGCCAAACCCAAGTTATTTAACTCGTGGGTTGAAACATGGAAGACGACTTCTAAAACCAAAGGTATGTACTATGCAGCTATACAGCCTGAGTACCAACGAAAGCCCTGGTTTTTTAAATGCCCTAAGTTGTCACAGATAACTGTTTCGTCGCTCTGTAGACTAAGACTCGGACATTGTTGTAGCCCAGTGTTTCCTGTGCGAGTGTGGTCTTGCGGATGGTACTTTGGACCATACGTTTTTCTCTTGCCCCTTAAATAATAAATCCTTTGACCTCTACCAAAAACTTTCCAAATTTAACATTCCTCTTCCAACTCTTTTAGTCTGACACTCCCTTTCGCTTTCGTGCGGAAGCGAAGCTCAGGTGTCACCACTGTGTGGACCGCCGGGAGGACACGGTGAAGGTGTGCCCCGCTTGGACAGAGCAACGCCGTGTTCTCGTGGGGGCGATTGGCGGCGGCGATCTCTCGCGCCAGGCCTTGTTACGGGCCATGGTCCGGAGTGAGGAGGAGTGGCAGGCGGTCGCCTCCTTCTGCGAAGCAGTAATGCTAGCAAAGGAGGCGGACGATCGCGTGAGGCAACGGTCCTCACGCCCCAACCGCCACCGGGATTCCGATCCTGATTTCTGGCCACCGTAGGCGCGGGCTTGCGGTCGGCGAGCAATTGGTAGCCCACCGTCTGACCGTCTGGTAACCGTCCGGACCGAGCCCAAGTCGTCGACGGCGCGTACTTTTCCACGCGCGCGTCAGAGAGATGTCAGCAAATCGTAGGGGCCCAGCAGGGTCTAAGCCTACTGGGGCCACGAGTAGTGTGAAAGCGAAACCCTGAGCCCTGGGACGAATGCAAAGAAGGAACAGAAGTGGGTTTTTAGTCAATAAAAGTCTGACACTATCTCTCGCTCCGCCCAAAAGCGCGATTTGATTAGATGATTTTCCCACCTAAAAAAACTTCTCTAAATAAAAACTAAAAGGATCAAAATAACTTTAATTTTGGAAGTCTTTGTTAAATAAGAAACAAACAATACCGAGAAACACCGACTTCCAAAATTAAAGTTATTATCAAAATAATTTTGGAAGTCGGTGTTTTTTTTTGTAAAGTCGGGTTTATTTTTGTAAAAAGTTATTATTTTACACTTTTTAGTAGCGAACCATTAATAAACAGAGCGCCTATTTCTCATGACGATTCCAATTAACCCAAAACACTGCAAGGTTACATTGTTTTATTAGAAAGTTCCTGTGTCTACCTTCCATCTTCCAGCTCCATCACCAGATCAATTCGATAGTACCTTATAGCCAAAGTGCATCTCATGACAATTCTAATAAGCACAAACACGGCTACGTTAAATTGATTAATTACGGAGTTCCAGTTCCAACCTACCTTCCGGCTCCATCATCATCATGAGATCACTTCGATGATACCATTTTCAACGTAACTATTCAGAACCAGTCATTTATTTATATTGTCATAGTCGCTTAACTATCTTCATTGTAGTATCAATGTGAGTATGAAGTTCCGTTGACCATTTCTGGTCTTCTTCATCAGTTCCATTTCATCAAATCTTAGTTTTTGACTGTAAATGCTTAAGTTCTCGATGAAAATACCAAAATCACTATATGGTTGCCTGTAATATTTGAGGAGTTCCCTCGATTCCTCATGGATCCCATCATCAGAACTGAATTTTGAAAAAATTTAGACCAATCTGAAAGCATATCCTATAAAGGGAAAAAAAAATTGCAAATCGGTCCAAAAACGACGGAGTTCTGAGGTAACAAATATAAAAAAATTATAAAAAAAAAAATACAGTCGAATTGAATAACCACCTCTTTTTTTGAAGTCGGTTAAAAAAGAAACACTCCCTCTCGCTTCGTCCAATAGCGCGAGAAATCTTTGGATGGTTTCTCATCCAAAAAAAGTACCAAAGCATTTGAAGTTTAGTAAAAGGAATATAGAAAGTCAATAGAAATATTATTGCAATAAAATTTACAACGCGACCGAAGTAATAACATCACGCACACACTGACACTGACGTCTCGCTTGCCGCGATAGCACTACTAACTCTTGGAAATTTGGGATTAATTTGGATGTGTTCCGTAATACCTACCAAAAATGATGAATGAAAACTTAATGTTTTTCCAATTTTTTTCTGTAATTTGTAACTTGATAATATAAGCTATGTTCCTACGGGAACCATATAAGAAATATTGTTGTTTATAATACAGAAAAAACAAAATGAAAACATGCCATTTACGCTATAAAAATATGCGAAATGAAATTCGCTTTAATTTCGTTTTAAGTAAGTATTTAAAAAAAAGAAAGGCGTAGGAACCTAGATAAATATTGTCTTAATCCGAATATCATCATAATATGGTGGAAATATGCTCAATTTGCTAATGATTTTGGTATTACGTTTGTATGGATAATTCAGCTGTCGTCGTCGCCTTAAATTGCAATGCTTAATGCTTGCAAAATACAGAACCGTTAACAAAGAAAAACCATGATACGTGGTGTTTGCAAGCACAATCGGTCCTGATAAAAAATGAGTATTGGGATATAGTAAGCAGCGAGATAACGTTACCACCAATTACTTTTATTGTCTCCGTCATAATTAAAACAAATTAAAGTCTGCGAGTCATCCAAAGCTGTATGGGAGAAGTTAAAAGCTACGCACGTTGCTTAATACACTTTTCCATTCGCTAAAACCAGTTATTATAACATTTATTATACTCTAAAGTGGGGGGTGTTCAAAATGGCTGACTTGAAAGCGTCGACTGCTTCTTCACCGGACGGAACCTTTGACCACGAAGTCTTTTCTTAATTCTAGGAAATGTAAAAATAATTGTTAGGGCTTAACCGGTGTACGCGCGGAGTCAGCCGGTGTACGCGCTTGCGAACGATTCGAATACAGGTCTCGCTACTTATTTCCGCGAAAATGTCTGTGAATACGCTGAAATGTGTTAATTGCAATATTGTAATTTGTGAACTTCTATCCTTTGTCCAAAATAAGATAGATTTGATGGACAATGAGAGCCTAATAAGAATTTGTGAAACGGCCTTTACGGTCGACGAGGTGGTATGTGCTAAGGAGTTGCTACTTAGTTCAATAAAAACGAACAAAAAGAAAGTGACTAGACACAAAGAGGGAAAAAAAGTGAAAGACTTAGAGGATATTATATGTGTCCTCAAAGTGACGGAACCAGATCTTATACCGATCTTAGTTGCGCGTGACTTGCAAAAATTACCGCCAGTGACTTTTGATCATGTAGATGTGACAAAATTTTGAAAAGATCTATTGATTATGCGTGCTGAAATCAATGACATAAAAAGTAAATATGTAACAGTCACTCAACTGGATGACTTGAAGCTAGAATTGGGAACAAGCAGGCCTCCGTTATCATTATTAACGCGCAATATTAATGCGAAGAAAAGAGGAGGGTATTTTTTACTAGACAGTGGACCGGTTGGTTTGTCAACGGCGCCAGTGTACGATAACGCGGCGTGAGAGTGCAGAGCGCATTGAGTCACCAAAATATCGCTCTCTCGCTTGCAAGAGAGACACACCGAGGCAATTGTAGTGTGTAAGTACTAGTACTATATATTAATTGTATTAGGATTAAGTCGAGAGTCGTAATAAAGCACTCGTAGTGTACACACGTGTTTGATTGTCTCTCCGCAAAACCACACACTTCATGGCGACCCTGCCATGCGCGAGCGCCGCGGCGTCGGATTCCTGCCGGCTGCCGGGTGTCGCGTAGCGAGCGAATTGTGCGGATCAGCAAATTCCTGTGTGCCTCGGTGCACTGAATTAGAGCGTATATGGGTTGCACGTTATAAAATAAGAAATAAGACAGCTTCGGGAGCCTTCAGCATAACTAGTCGCATACTTCAGCCGAAAAATGGGAAAACCTTATTCCAAAACTGAAGAAAAGGAGGTGATAATTGCACAAAATGCGTCAGGAGGAAGTTATACTGCAGTAGAATCTCACATCCAGATAAATAATATTTTATTAGCGTCGGCCTTGACAATTATCGCCATTGCAGTAATCGTAATTATATGGAAAAAACTGAAAGACAAGCAGAAGAAATGGATCACAAAACATGTTGAATCTGAGTTAATTAGAAAAATGCGTTTGCGGTTGTCAGGAAGGCGAGAACGTGACGACGGAAATGAAAATGTGTAAACACCATATCAAAGTGAAAAGCTAGTGAGTGTGAAAAGTAGAAAAGTGAAAAATCGTGTTTAGTGAGTGATTAAAATAATCCGACTGTCTTGTGAATGTTGAAGGAACTTTCGCAGACCAGTTTAAGAAGAAACTTAGATGGACAATTAAGTATATTATTAAGTTAAACTTAAGTGTTAATTTGTATTTTACAGCAACTTTCAGCCAGATTATATCGGAATGTTACATGGAATAAATATAGGGCATAATCCAAAAAAAAAAAATGGTAATAACAAATAATGGTAAACCCACGAGAGGATCAAGCAACAAGGTACATTTCATTTTTTTATTTTCTAATAATAAATTAATCTAAGTATGTCTTAATTTCAAATTATATGGAAAAAGATTTAGAAATAATTTTAAGCGAATTAACTGATATTCAAATTAGTTTGAGGAAGTTAGGCCCAACTAGACGGTTACAATATACGGACAAGGTCGAAGGAAAAATTACAAAAGCAAAAGAGTTATATTCATTGTATGAAACTATTATAAACATACATATCGAACAAAAAAGCTCGATAGAATTAGCAGAGTATATTTACGAAGTTTTGAAAGAGAGAATAGATTTAATATACAAAAAGATTTTGTCATATAATATTCAAAGTGAAGTAGATAGAAATCTTATGAAAATGGAGAAGTTTGATATAAAAACAGCAACATCTTTAATACCAGAAATGGATGGTTCAGAGGGTACAACTGAAAAAATCATAGACTCTATAGAATTATATAGCAGCTGTCTCAAGGACCCTGATCAAATAAAAATGTTAATTTCTTTTGTTTTAAAAACAAGACTAACTAAAACAGGCAAGTTAAAATTAAAATGCGAATATGACAACATTACGAGCCTAATACAGGATATAAAAACTTATTTACTAACAAAAAAGTCTGCCAATTCTTTACTTTGTCAATTAAATAATATGAGTCAAAATAATATGAGTCAAAATAATATGTCCATCAGTGAATATGGAAACAAATTATCAGAATTGTTTATAGGCCTCACTATTGCTCAAGCTGACGGAAACAAAAAGGCAAGCGAGATACTGAGACCTATAAATGAGAAACTCGCAATTAAAAGATTTTCCGATGGATTAAGAAATAAACGCTTAAGCACTATTATTTCAGCGCAGAACTACTCAGAGTTGAAAGATGCGGTGCGTGCAGCTGAGGACGAGGAGCTGGGACTGCCCTCCACTTCCAACGGTATTTTCAGCGCAAGGGGTAAGCCAAATAACAGGTATAATAATAATTTCAATCGAGGAGGTAGGAATAATTATTATAATCAAGGTTGTCGGTATCGCGGAAATTATAGTAGGGGTCAAAGATATAATAATAGTAATTATCAGCAAAGATATAATGGTAAAACCCGTGGTAGATCCTTCCACGTGTATGGAAGAGGTACTCATTATTCAAACTTTGAAAATATACATAATCCATCAAAATATTATCGTGGTAGGGGTACACAAGATAGAAATAATCAACAAAGAATGTTTCCAGCCCAAGTTAGAGGGGACCCCCAAGCAGAGAAAGGAGAAACAGAGAACGAAAATCAGTTTTTTCGTTCCTAAATCATATACAATATTAACATGTAACAAAAATGTTAGGTACGTTCACTGTAACATAAACAATACCAGGTGTGCAATGCTACTTGACACCGGCGCGTCTATTTCCGTTGTTTCTAAGAAGGTGCTATCGGAACACATTCCATTGTATGAGGATAGTATTGTAATAAATGGCTTCGGTGGCAAAACTTATTCGCAAGGTTATGTTAATCTTACATTATGTACTCAAAATGGTACTTTTGAACACAAATTTTATTTGTTCAATAATTTACCGTTCAAGTCGGATGGGATTCTCGGACTAGACTTTTTAATGAAATATAATTCACATATTAACTTAGAAAATGATACATTAATTCTACATAACGAATGCGAAAATATTATACCACTTTACGCATCACCTACTATTTCAAATAGTTACTTGACTATTCCTGCAAGAAGTGAGTCCATTCATTACATACAACTAATGGATAATAAATACAACTATGATTGTGTAGTAGTACCAAAACAATTACAAGAAGATTTATTCTTAGCAGCGTTAATAGTAAAACCAGTGAATAACGTTATTCCTATTAAAATATTAAACACTAAAGAAGAATCAATTACTATACCAATTTTTCAACCCGAGATACATTCATTAAATGATTACCAAATATGTCAGTTTAATAAGTCTAAGTCAAGCGCAGAAAGAGCTAATGCCTTGTTAGGATTACTAAAATTAGATCACTTACACCCTGCTGAGCGAGGAACAATAGAAGCAATTTGCACTAAGTACAACGACATCTTTTACCTGCCGGGTGATAAGCTTACAACTACTAAATCATATGAACATAATATTTATTTAAAGCCAAATACGAGTCCCGTTTATACAAAACCATATAGGTTGCCAAATAGTCAAAAACCAGAAATAAATAAGCAAATTAAACAAATGTTACAGGATGATATTATAGAGGAAGCTCAAAGCGAGTGGTCTAGCCCAATTTTACTCGTGCCCAAAAAATCAAATGACAATAGCAAAAAATGGAGATTAGTAATAGATTACCGAAAACTAAATGAAGTTATACAGGATGACAAATTCCCTTTACCGAATATCACAGATATTCTAGAATCACTGTCAGGTGCCGTTTATTTTACTCATTTAGACCTTAGTCAGTCTTATTACCAAGTGACCTTGAACCCAGAGTCACGAAAACTAACTGCCTTTACAACTAATACAGGACAATACCAGATGAAAAGGATGCCAATGGGACTAAAGACTAGCCCAAGTTCTTTTTCAAGAGTAATGACTATTGCTATGTCAGGTTTAACGTATGAGAAATGTTTCATATACCTTGATGACCTTGTAATTTTTGGACGTCATTTTGAAGCTCACAATAAAAACTTAATAGATGTTTTCGAGAGACTTAGAAAAGTTAACCTAAAACTAAACCCCAACAAATGTAATTTTCTAAAAAAAAAGCTGTTATATTTAGGACATACAGTGTCAGCGGAAGGAATAAGTCCAGATAAAGCTAAAATAAAAGTTGTAAAAGATTACCCAACACCAAAAAGTACAGAAGAAGTGAAACGCTTTGTCGCGTTTTGCAATTATTACAGAAAGTTTATAAAAAATTTCGCAGAAAAAACAATACCTTTAAACTCCTTATGTCGTAAAAATGTTCCTTTCATATGGACTGACCAATGCGAAAAATCTTTTAAATTAATGAAAAATGCGTTAATATCACCACCCGTTTTACAATACCCAGACTTTTCAGATAAAAACGAGTTTGTGTTACAAACTGATGCTTCAGGTATTGCTGTAGGAGCAGTACTTTGTAATAAAGACATGCGACCAGTCGCTTATGCGAGTCGACCGTTAAATAAAGCTGAAAAAAATTACCCAACTATACAAAAGGAGTTACTAGCCATAGTATGGGGAATAAAATATTTTAGGCCATATCTTCTAGGTAAAAAATTTACAATCATGACAGACCACAAACCATTGCTATATTTATTTGGAATGAAAGATCCATCCAGTAGATTATTAAAGTTCCGTTTAACATTAGAAGAATACGATTATAACATTAAATACATAAAAGGAAAAGAAAACGCCGTAGCAGACACATTATCTAGAATTCCAATAAATTCCGATGAATTAAAACGTATAAATGAGCAAATAATCAATGTAATGACTAGAGCACAGAAAAGGCAATTAGAAAAGACAAAAGACAAAAAAGCCACTCCAATCACCAATAATGACACAGACAATCGACCTGATCAACCGAGAATCGTGGAATTATTGCGGATGCCGAGTAGTGCAGTAGAGATAATTTTGATAGAGGGAAAAGAGTTAAATAGAATTAGAAAACAAGTGGGTATAGATGTAGAAACCGAGTGTTTTGCATATTCCCAAATTAAGAAAGTATTATACATAAATCTTGATTTCAAGGCACAATATACGCGAGTCGTTTTTGTGGAGAAATTAAGACAATTGAGTAAAAATATAAAAGTCGACGAAATATGTATAATAAAAACAAAAAATAACGCGTTATTCATAAAAGAACTAATAGAAGAAATTAAAAGTAAGGAGAAGTGGACCGGTCCACGGATATGTATTTTACGAGGAGTAGAAAAAATTGATAATGAAAAAGAAAAGAATTTTATTATAAATGACTATCACTTACTACCGACCAGTGGTCACGCAGGCGTGCGAAGAATGATGAATAATATTAAGAGGAAATATTACTGGCCAGGCATGGAAGCAGACGTCAAAGACTTTGTGAATAAATGCGAAAAATGTCAAAAATCTAAATATTCACGAAAAACAAAGGAGCCGATGGTAATAACCACCACAGCTTCATATGCTTTCGAGAAAGTGTTTTTAGATCTAGTAGGACCCTTAGATAAAGATATAGATGGTAATAATTATATACTTACGTTGCAGTGCGAATTAAGCAAATTTGTTGAGGCTTATCCTCTTCCAAATAAGGAAACGGTCACCGTAGCAAAGGCATTTGTAAATCAATTTATTTTAAGGTACGGAATCCCAACATCAATAGTCACAGATAAAGGCACAGAGTTTATGTCATCAACTATGACAGAAGTCTGTAAACTTTTAGGAATCGAAAAATTAAATTCAACAGCATATCACCATGAGACAATCGGATCACTTGAAAATACGCATAAACATTTAGGTTCATTTTTAAGAATACAATGCGATAATTTCCCTGAAACGTGGAGCCAATGGCTACCCTTCTGGTGTTTTACTTTTAATAACACTGTACATTCATCTACAAAATATGCCCCGTATGAATTAGTTTTTGGAAAACCCAGTAACATTCCGAGTAGAATAAGTAGTAGTATAGAACCTTTATATAACCCAGATAATTATAGTTTAGAATTAAGATATCGTTTACAAGTAGCACACAGAGATGCGCGAAATAAACTGTTAAAAAATAAAGAGATGCGAAAAACTATGTATGATAAAAACGTAAACCAAGTGCGATATGACAAAGGAGATTTAATATTGTTAAAAAATGAAACTGCAAATAAACTGGATACTTTGTATAATGGTCCATTTGTTGTCATTGAAGATATAGAACCAAATGTAAGAATTTTAAAAAACAACAAAGAAGAAATTGTACACAAAAACCGCACAAAATTGTTTAAAAAATAATGTTTTGGAGAAATATGTTTTAAATAAGTAAGTAGTATTGTAAGTCAAAAAAATAAAAAAAAAGATTATTTTTTTTTCTCTTCTACCCCAGTGGTGTAGTGTGTAAGTACTAGTACTATATATTAATTGTATTAGGATTAAGTCGAGAGTCGTAATAAAGCACTCGTAGCGTACACACGTGTTTGATTGTCTCTCCGCAAAACCACACACTTCACAATCAAAACGCCTTGCCTCGGTGTGTCATCGATTAACTCAACGCTATTGGATAATAAAATGTGCGCGTCTAAGTCAACTGTTTGTAAACCAGGAGTCAGTTAATTAAAAAGACTTACTATGGCTGAGATGGCAAGTAATGGTGAATGGAAACAACTCAAGAAACCAACTGATAAGTGGATTTTAGTGAATCGGCGATCCAGAAATCGTTTCACTGGTAAAATGGGCAAAGCAAATATGGACGCGTCTGAGAAATTTAGAGCAGCGGAAGTAAAAATACCTTTGTTAAAAATACAAATACATCAAAAATAAAACTGCGGAGGTCGTTTCGCTTGAAAAAATTACTATGAAGAAAGATAGGCCATACAATGCCTTTAAAGTGCTTGGTAACAAGAACAAGTTGGATATTTTTCTGGATAACCATATATGGCCCGACGGCGTAACATTTATTTACATTATTTTAACATTTTCAAGAATAGAAAAGAAGACAAAAATTTTACAATTTTTGAGAGTGAGAAAATAACAAAAGTAAATGATGGATAGTATTTCAATGAACTTAATAACTTTCAATTGCAAAAATGTTAAAAGGTCGGTTAATTGTGTGCGTTCATTGTGCAAAGCAGCTGATATTGTTTCTTTACAAGAAACGTGGTTATATCCTCATGATTTGAATTTTCTTGACAGTATTGATCAGGAATTTGGTTACACGGGAAAGTCTTCGGTGGACACTTCAGCTGGCATGTGTAAAGGCAGACCGTACGGAGGGCTTGCCATACTATGGTGTAAATCTGACTGATTCAAAGTATCAATAATCGTATATGTGCAGTAAAGGTAGTGGTGAGAAACAGGTGCTTTTTGGTTATAAATATGTATATGCCGACGGATTGTTCCGAAAACCTGACACTTTTTACGGAATGTTTAAGTGAAATGTATTCCATTATACAAAATCATAATGCTGAATCAGTGTATGTGTTGGGAGACTTCAATGCGCACCCGGGTGAGTAATTTTACAATGAATTACTTAATTTTTGTAGTGAGCAGGAATTATTATGCGCGGACTTACACTATTTAGGTTTAGAATCGCAAACGTACACTTTCATCAGTGACTCACACGGGTGTAAGTGTTGGCTCGAACACGGTCTTGTTACTCAGGCGGCGGGAAAAACAATTTTAAACATTGAAGTTATGTATGATACGTGTAGGCAACTTTACAATTAATTTACACTAACATACATACTCCTTGCAGTTTTCTACAAAGACACTTACCAGAAACAAGTCAGCTCATCAGCTGTCAAAGAAAAAAATTATAAATGTCAAGTCAGGGATCATACCTCGACGCGGAGCGCACGCTTGTCGCCTCAATTTCATAAACATTCCGTATCGTGATTTAGCTGTTCTTTCGCCTTAATCAATCTTCTACTTTCATCCATCCGCTACTGTATTCTACGCTTGTGCTCGTGCTTGTGCTTGTGAACGCTCCCCTATTGAGCCTTCTGAACTTTATTATCTATGTAAGGACTTGCGGACATTAAATCCTTTCAAACGTGAGTTTGTTTACTTATATGAGTGGTGTGCGGTATAAATAACTAAATATGTTTTGGTCAGATCACTTTCCTCTGAAAATGGAATGTGATGTAAATGTTATCAGCTTAAAAACTTGTATTGTTAAATCACCGCTTAACGGTGTTCGATGGGGTGAAAGAAGTGTGGATGAAATAAAGAAATACTCGTGCCTGTGTAACAATAAATTAAAAAAGTTTAGATTTTCCTGAGGAGTTTGAACTATGTGCTGACTTTTTTTTGTGATAATCCTCACCGTAGGTCGATGTTGGATTCAATGTATATAAATATTGTATCTATATTAAGTGAAACAGCTAGTGTAAACAGAGTCTCGAAAGGCATTATTAGAAAGAAAGGTATAAAAGGCTGGAACAAGCATGTCAAAGAATTTCATACTCAAGCAAGGTCAAAGTTTAAATTGTGGATTTGGTATGGGGAACCCAGTAGTGGTCCTATCTATGAGGATATGATATTAAGTCGTAAGATATTTAAATCTAAATTGAAATGGGTCATTAAGAACCAAGAAAAAATAGAAATTGATATATTGGCCTCGCTCCATTCTAAAAAATGTTTTTCATCCTTCTGGAAAGGCACTAAAAAGCTTAATATCTCTCCAAGCTTACCTGTAACCGTAGAGGGTAAGAGTGACCATACTGAAACAGCTAACATCTTTAGAGAACAGTTTATAGTGAGCTCACCTCTTGAGTCTGTAGTTAGGGTGAACGATGCTGAGACCGATTGATCAGGAACACCCCTCCGATTTACGTGTACAGAGATAAAAGCCGTAATTAAGAATATGAAGAGGGGAAAATCTCCTGGTCGTAATGGACTCAGCATTGAGCACCTTCAAAATGCTGGTTTGCACTTGCCAAGAGTGTTAACGCTATTCTTCAATCTATGTGTTGGGCATTCTTACCTACCGCAGGAGATGCTGGATTTTTTGACATTAGTTGTACCTATTGTAAAGAATCGAACGGGAGACATAGCAGACAAAGGAAATTATAGGCCAATTTCACTGGCAACTGTGATAGCTAAAGTGTTTGATAGTGTGCTTGACGGGCACCTCAGTAGATATACAAAGCTGCATGACACTCAGTTTGGTGTTAGGTCTGGGCTGTCTACTGAGGGTGCAATACTACAGTGTGCTTCAATAGCACACTGTTAAATACTATACGGATCGAAAAACACAAGTGTAAGCTTGTTTCCTGGACCATTCCAAAGCTTTCGACCTAGTTTCTTATAAAGTACTATGGGAGAAGCTTCGGGAGGCGGGAGTTCCTGCTGCACTGGTGTCAATATTATCTATCTTTTATGACAAGCCGAGGAACTTTGTAAAATCGTCCAATACATTGTCGGACCCGTATAAACTTAAATGTGGTGTTAGGCAGGGTGGTCTTACATCCCCGAGACTGTTTAACATTTATGTTAATAACTTGCTTGTTAAGCTCAGCAGCACTCATGTCGGATGTCACATAGACGGAGTTAGTTTAAATAAACTAAGTTATGCAGACGATATGGTGCTGCTGAGCCCCACAGTAGGTGGAATCAGGAAATTGCTCAGCATTTGTGAGATACGCCAACCAGCATGGGCTAAAATTTAATCCTGCAAAGAGTGAACTGTTGGTGTTTAGAGGAAAAAATAAAAGCCCCTCAAATGTTCCTCCCGTAGAATTAAATGGTTCACCTTTGCAGAGGGTAACAAGATTTAAATATTTGGGACTTATTGTTACGGATGATCTTAAGGATGACTCTGACATGGAAAGAGAGCGAAGGGCGTTGGCTGTGAGGGGAAATATGCTGGCGCGCAGATTAGCTTGTTGCTCAATATCGGTTAAAATAACACTGTTCAAGGCGTTCTGTCAAATATTTTACACCAGCAGTCTGTGGGCTAATCATACCCAAAAAGCGAACAACGCACTGCGCATTCAATATAACAATGCCTTCAGGGCGCTGTTGAGGCTCCCGAGTTGGTGTAGTGCGTCAGGGATGTTCGCTGATGCGCACACTGATGATTATTTCGCGATCATGCGCAAGGTGGCATCAACGATGCGCAGAGTGAGGGGGAGTGGCAACAGCATCCTGAAGGTCTTTTCAGAAAGGTTAAGCGGACCTACAACGGATAGGTTTATCAAGCTACATTACATGTCAGACATGCCGCTTGATAAATCCTCCTCAAATTTGAATGCTCTTTTTTATTTTTTTGTTTTATTTTATTTTGTTTCTGTACTTATGTGTGCCTAAGTTGTACTACAGTTGTTACTAACATAGTTTTTTAAGTTGTTTTGGTAATACTAACACCCTATGGGCCTTCGATGCCTGAGAATAAAAGATTTTTATTTTTTTATATAAGGTCAGGACTGTATAAAGGATGGTTAAGAATTTCGACTTTTTCCTGCTTCAAATACTCAATCGTTTGACGAGCGCTGTGTGAGCTTGCGTTGTCGTGGTGCAGGAGATAATGCATCGCTTTGAGTTAGATTTTCGAAGATCGGCGATAATTTGTGGTAAACAAACTGTTGTATACCACTCTTTGAATTATCGTTAACGGTTCTACGATCTTCAAGTGCAATAGCCGCAACATGGCCGGTTTTTCCAACGAACGTGGCCACTATCTTCTTTAAAGTGCTTCGAGAACGAACAACTTTAGTCGGCTTTGGCTCGTCTTGAAAGACCCAGATTGTAGATTGTTGTTTGGAATCAGGATCGTAGGCATAGATCCAAGATTCGTCACCACTGATGATGTCGTAGACGTGATTTGACTGTCCTCGGTTGAACCTTTGGAGAGTTTTCTTACACCATCTGACGCGGGCCGCCTTGTGATCGTCGGAAAGCAGATGCGGTATCCAACGGCAGCTTTTCGATCTTCTTAGAGCCTCTATCACTCTAATGATGTTATCTTCAGTGAAGGCGTATTTTGGGAGTCCTTTGCGAGACTAACACTAGTATGTCTACGCAGGAATTCTAAATACCAGCGTTCGACAGACCGCAGACATGGGGCTTCATCACTGAACACAGATGTTAGCTCTTCAAAACACTGAAGCCGTGTCAGGCGTCTTCTAAAGTTGTAGAAAATTATTGCACGAGCATTTTCCTTAGAAAGATTTATTTTCGTACGTAACCTGACAGATTCCAATCGACGCTGTGACTAAACAATAGCATTAATCCTAATACTTTCAACTGTTTTGAAATTCAAAATTTAAACACATTCGAATATAGAACAGTTCCAAATTCAAAATTGCCGGGAAATATGGAAACGACAGAACTTAAAAGGCATGCCTAGTACGCACCAAAGCACTGAGTCTGCAAGGAAAGCTACATTACTAAAACAGTTGGTTCTAAAGCGAATGACCACAGGAGAAGATATAGATAACCACAAAAATAACTTTATGGACATTAGGGTGTTTCATGCTTTTTTTTAATTTTCGACTTTCATTTCACTTTGGTCGAATTCTTGATACCACTCATGCAGTGTTCATATACCAAAAATCACCATAATCAGTTAATATTTAGAGATTGCACAACACCAATACGTACGTCTTCAGTGAATATTAAATTTTTATTTTTACAGAAGAGGGAAGTAAATTTTACTAGACACAACAACACACTAGTAACACTTGCTACCCACCGCTGTAAAAAATTATAATATTATAAAATTAACCTAAACTGATTACGTACTAGCTATATGAGAAAACTTTATTGGTTGCATCTTGCAGAGTGGTTAGCCATTGGGCACGCCATAGTTACGGCGGTAAGTCCCCGTGGCTAAAAAGACAACAAAACTGCAAATTTAATAAATATATAGTTTATAACCCATGGAAACGGAGCAGTAACTAGAGACGCGGGGGACAATTAGCAAGTTTTTATATGACCACAAAAAAATAAACTATGAAAAAAATTGCTTTACGGGTATACTGTACTACGGGTGTAATGTTTTGTACTTACAATAAATTTTTGGTGTAAATACAGTGTGGGAAAATAAGTCGGGACTTGGAGGGAAACTACCTTAAATCCTTAAGTTGGCTCATTTTACTTAAAGGACACATTCCTTTATTTTTAAAAAGAAACAAAACTGGATTCAAACATTTAAGACCAAATGTTTGTTAGAGAAATTTTTATTATGAATAATAATCCTTAATTTCTTTCTTAAATTCTTGATTAGTATAATAAAATTGCGTGTTTTTTTTTTTCATTTTAGTTGGTTCGAGTCCCGGGCGAGGCAAGCGAGTTTTAGAAGATCTTTGAATGCAGTTTAGTTTCTTTTTAAAAATAAAGGAATGTCTCCTTTAAGTAAAATTAACCAACTTACGGATTTAAGTTAGTTTCCCTCTGAATATGTGTTGATTCAGAATAGTTCAGTGTTCCAACAATTTTGTCTTTAATTGAAACAAATGTAAGAAAATTATGCTTATAAAATAAAGGAAGCCGCTATATATGGTATGTTAAAATATATGCTACATAACGTTCGTACATTGTACACAGGTAACGTACACGAAGATTTTTAATGATATGAACTAGTGCTTGACTGCTGTCCACCTGTGACCTGGTGGTAAGCAGTGAAGTACTAGTTGATAATGGTAAAGCGCACTAGTTTATTAAGAGGGTGGTTGGTCAAAATTGCTGGTTCAGCAAAGGTAAACAAAAAGAAGACAATACCAACAAAAGTGATAAAAAACAAAATGCTTTCATATCAAGTGCTCTAATGAGCATTTTCGAAAACAGTGATAACTGGTATTTGGACAGTAGTGCATCTGTACCCCGAGTGTAAGTTTACTGTCGCTACACGAAATACGTGACGAACACGTTAACCGAGCTAACTAACTTACGAGAGTATTTAAAACAGTCTGAGTGTGAGTTGCAATACAGTATACGAACTTTTTCGCGTATCGTCACTTGCCCGAAAGTATTTCGAACGTTTTGTTATTTTTTTAATGTTGCCCACATGGAACTTATGCGACTAAATTAAAATCTTGCCGATGCCATATTATCAAGCGTTACGCGTATCCTACATAATTTAGACGTATATATATTTTGTATGAATGAGATATTCCCATTTCGTTTTAACGTGCAGTGAGTAAGGGAGATGTGAAATAAGTTATGAGTGGCGTCAAATATCAAATTCAAGTGACCAAAGTCTGGCTCGCACTACTTAAAATTCCATAGGCCTTCAAAAGTTCAGTTTCTCGCACTTTTGTGTTTCGTGTGTGCTTTATTTCGATTATTTAATTTTTTTTTCTAATGAAGACCAGTCCATCACAGTTTGATATTCTATATAATAACTTCATGGAACAGTAAGTACAAACTTTGTAATTCTAAACACAGCTTTTAAAATTGTGCTATGTACCTAGTTCTTTTGAAAATAAAATACTTTTTTTCTTAATTTTCAGACACGAATAAACAAATTAAATAAAACGCAAGAGGTATTCAGTCGATCCAGGATTGGGGACCCCTAACTTTGTCAAATAGTAATCCCACTGGCGAAACCAAGAACACCGAGAAATGAAAGAGGGTATGTACCTAGCTCAGTATAAAATCCTGTTGTGTATATACAATTTTGGTTAATATCATATTTTCATATTTGCCCATACTTACCTTGACAATACTAAAATGGTAATGTTGTCTTTCAGAAGTTTTGAGTGATTTAAAAAATAACACTAAGAAAAAGGCAGCCAGAATAAATAGGGCTGCTTGTGGTACTGGTTTAGAACAATGGGTCCTTACCTCAAGCTGGCACAGGCTTACCAGGTGTAAGGAATGCAGACTTTTCTGATGTTTGTGGTGATGCTATCATATTATTTTTGAATAACTAATAATGATAAAATATTTTTTCTGGTTTTTCACCAGACTTAAAACTTTTAAAACATTTCAGAACCAAACTGACAGTTCCAACCGAACTGTAACTGTGTCATCAACACCACCTGTGCCAGCTGCCAGTCATGAGGTTACTGAAGAAAGTGAAGTTGTTGAAGAAAGTACTGTTACTAATTTATGTAAGTATTGCCTCAAGTACACTATTGAGACCTGTGACTTGGTAGCCCAAAAGCCCTACCCTTGCTGAATTTTTATTTATTTATTCCTTTCTATTCTAGTGGATTTTGATGCATGGGCTGAAGCTGGATCATATCACATCACATCACCCGTACCACAACCATCATCAACCACAAATACCCACCATGAAGAAGTGGAAGTTGTCTTGGACAGTCCATCTCCAGCAGGCCCTCTTAGACCAACGTATGCGGGACACACTCCACAACGTCGACAACGTGTAATTACTTCATGTCAAACAATATCTCCACGACGCCGGGTTATCAGACAACCCAATCAGATTGAATGTGCAACAGAGCAGTTTCTGAATTGTGATGAGCAATGGAGGGGTTTTTTTAGAAAAAAAAATATGCAGATGACTTGAATTTAGAGAGGGGAAGGGAGCTTGAATTGGAAACTCAAAAGAAAGATAAAAAAGATGGGAAGATGTTCATTGATTACCGTGGATGCAATACATAAGGTGATTGATTCTAAATTATGCAGAGATCTATGATCTTATGTTATATTATTGTGTGCTCAGCAGCATCTTGTATGTTGTTTTGTTATTTCGCAAAGGCCTACATGAGCACTTCTTAAATGTCTGAAGCTAGTGCACAGTTGAAATTGGTTGTTTCCAATGGAGAAGAGAATAACCGGCAAGATAACCCCATGGTTTCTTTTTTTTAAACAATGGTTTTACAGTATTTCTACATTACAATATCAATGAGTATTATATTATTTATTGTAATATAATTAACACAAACATTGTGTTAATTTATTAATAAAATAAATGTTGTGCGTAAAACGAAGAATGTTTTATTTGTTAAAAGTGTTTAATTATTGTAGTAGTAAATGTCTATTTTAATTTAGAATAATAATATACAAATACTCCAAAAAAAAAAGGTATAATTCAGTTAAAATGTTTTATTTCACATAGGCCTATACTAGGGCCCTTCCCTTATAAAACGTTAGAAGAAAGTGCACGGTTTGTGACATGCTTGGACAGAGCACCGCCGTATCCTCGTGGGGACGATCGGTGGCAATGATCTCTCGCGCCGGGGCTTGGTAAAGCTCCTTCTGCGAAGCAGTAATGTTAGCAAAGGAGGAGGCCGCACGTACACGTGTGAAGAAGCGGCCCTCACGCCCCAGCCGCCGGGATCCCAATCCCGATTTCCGGCCACCGCAAGCGCAGGCTTGCGGGCGATGAGCAATGGATAGCTCCGTCCAAAAGTGGGAGATGTAATTGGATGATTATCCCATCAACAAAAAGAAAAGTGCCTGGTTTGAATTGGTCGTTTCCTATGAAGAAAAACCGACAAGAAACTCCAAGGTTACTCTTTTCAAAAAACTATTTTACAATATTTTCATATTAAAATATTAATAGGGCAGTTTATGTATACTAGTCAACATAGCATAGTACCAAATAAGTAAAATATTAAAAAAAGTGGATTTAAACAGAAAATAATCTACAAATCTGTGGAGTCTAGTGTTCTCACATTTACTCACAGAAATGAGCCTTAACTTATTAATGAATGACGTAATTACATAAAAAAAGAATCAGTAATAAATTACAGCAGTCATTTTCATTTTCCACGCGTAATTTTTTTTCGGAATACAATTTACCATAAAAATACACTCAAATATTATGAAAGTAACTAATATAAACAACAATTCACCTCGCACATACCAAGTGAGTAACTTTACTACAACGTTTACGTTTACAAACGCATGGACGTCGGTTCAAGACGTCAAATTTTAACTCACACTCGCAATAACTCGCAAAATGTTCTCCGAAACACTACTATGAACGTCACGTTTAAAAACGTAACATTTCTAGTACCGTAAAAAAAATCTTACACTCGCTGTTTCGGTTTACAATACTTTGCGCCAGGGGAGCTTTTTGCGTTTTCATACATTTAACACTCGATACGGAAACGCATTAGTAGCGTTTTCTATGTGACAAAACTCACACTCGAGGTACTGAACACATTTGCAAAACAAAAAGTATTTTGAAACAATACAAAAACTTTCAATTGCCTAAAAATTTTATGGTCAGTGACGGCTCTGTAATAGTAGCCGAAAGTACTGTAACGGTAGTAGTGAGTGCATACAATGGTAAAATTTGGATTCCATCAACAATAAATAATGTTCTGTATGTACCAGAGTTAAAAGTAAACTTATTTTCATTAAATGCAGCCCTAGATAAAGTATATGGAGTTAGTTACAACTCAAAATAGATGCCAAGTATATCCTGTCTGAAAGGTAAACAGCATAATTAATTAATTCTGTTCAAGTACAGATAGGGCAACAGTGCCTGGTAAAATTATTCACATGGATATTGGAGGGCCAATAGAAGAAACGTTTCTTGGTGGAGCTAAGTTTTTCCTATTATTAAAAGATGATTTTACAAAATATAGAATAGTATATTTCCTGAAACAAAAGTGAAAGCATAAATTATTTGAAAGAATTCATAGTAGAAACAATGAATAATCCAGGTCTTTGTGACCAGTTTGTACAGTTTATCAGATCAGATAATGTTAAAGAATTCTGCAGTAAGGAAATGAAACAAATGTTGAAGTCATATGGATACTGGATCAGTACAGTGTAGCATATAGTCCAGAACAAAATGGATTTGTTGAAAGAGAGATGCGTACCATGGTGGAATCTGCTAGGACAATGATACTGAGTAGTATCTTATCAAAGAATCTGTGGGCAGAAGCAATCAATACTACTGTGTTTGTTATCAACCGTACAGGCACAAGCAGGGTAAAAGGCAAGACAATAATAAAAAGGTAATACAAAGGCCTGTAAAAGTTTCCTAGGTTTGTCTATAGACGATAGATGGCGCTGGATACGTGACACTAAGGTGTGTTATCGTTGCCTGAAGTCTAACCCGCACACTTGGAACCATAGCCGCACTAAGCGCTGTGGAGTGGACGGACAGTCCTAGACGTCACAACGTTCTCCTTCACGGGAATAGTGCCGCATCTGCGGGCAACGCCTTAGGAACCCCGTAGAGAATAACGGGCAGTGCCATAACAGTACGGAGACACCTACATTGTCTAGCCTCACTAACTTAGTCTCTATTAAAATTGAGAAAATAAATGCAACAGGATCACCGCCACTGGCTCGACGACCCCGCGGGCTGCTGAAGGTGCCAGTAGTTCTGGAAGGTCCAGACGGCGACTTCACAACTAATGCTCTTCTCGACAAAGGTAGTACAACCACACTAGTCGACGGAGAGGTGGCGGCTTGCAGCAGGACCAAATCCAACGACCAGGTGTTTGATATGATATAATTAGTTTTAGTACATCGTTGACAATCTAATGACAAATCTCGCTCTTGGGCGGAGCGGGAGATAGTGTCAGACTTTTACTGACTAAAAACCCACTCCTGTTCCTTTTTTGCCTTCGTCCCAGGGCCCCTGATTTCATTTTCACACTACCCGTGATTCTGAACATGGTGTCAGGTTAAAACTAAAATTAAAAAAAAAAAACCTTAGTGGAAGAAACCTTTGTGGAAACTAGAAGTGATTATTTATAACTGAATAATGGAGGAAATTAAGCTGCCAACTGATCCTGTCTGGCGATGGGGCAAACTGGCTCAAATTTAAACAGCAATAAGGACTTTACTTGGAAGCGATGGGACTGGCAGACGCTAAGGAAGATTGCTCTATTTCTGAATGTTGTGAAGCCGAGAAAAAATATCATCACGAATAGTTTCAAGTACTTCAATCTGTAACAGGAGAAGGGTGAGCTAGTAGACATTCATCACGAAGCTTAAGGTCCAAGCTAAACAGTGCTACTTCAAAGATCAAGAGGACAGGCTTGTAAGAGACATAATTGTCATTGGAATTAGAGATAAAGGATTACAAAAGATATTGTTGGGGGAGACTGACATTGGGCTGGAACAGGTAGTCAGCCGGTGCCAGAGCAGAGGCAGGAAAGTCAAGGGCACAAGAAATAACATTGCAAATTTAGCAAGAAATACACGGAATTAAGAAAACAGAGGTCAAGATGCTTGCTTGTACCTACTGCGGCAAAAGGCACCCAGCTAAAAATTGTCCAGCTGATGGGTAAATGTGTGCTTGTAACAATTACAACCACTGTGCTGCTGTGTGTCGTACTAGGACAATAAATAAAGAAAAACAGAATAAGAAAAAAAAAGAAGATACAAGAAGATAGACTCCGTTCAAAAGGGAAAGAGTGATAGTGATTACTCAGAAACTTTGTGATGGATTCAGTAAGTACCTTTACTGAAAATCGGCAATGGAACGAAACAAAGTTACATCACTATATTGAAATCTCATTACATACATTTTGTCACAACATAATTTTATAAAACTTACACCCGTTAGAATCTGATAACATCTCTGCTCACAGCGCTCTCTATATGGTCTCAAGAAATCTCCAAGATATTGGAATAAGAAGATTTATCAGTTTATGATCTAGGAAGGTTTTACAAGACGCCAGTGTGATTACTGCCTATGTTATAGAAGAGATAAGATGTTCTATGTTATACTATATTTTATGTTGATGATTTAATTTTAATGTGTGCAACAAGCATGAGGAAAGATTTAGGTGGCAATAATATTTCTATATTTGTTTTATTTCACAGTATCCGTATTAAGAAAAAACAATATAAATTATAATAAAAATAATAATAATAATAATAATATTGGCAACACTAGATGTCAACAAGTTGTTTTTTCACCGACGAAGATTTTTAAATATTAATTTCTGGCCCCTTTTTTTCACAATTTTTACAATAGCCAACAAGAAACAATACGTAATAAAAACTGAATCAAAACCATAGTAAATATAGCAAAAATCATCAAGAAGAAGAAAAATATGCACAAGACCAGACAGATGACAGATGTCAACAACAAAAATAACATAATGAATATTAATAAACGAATGAAAAAACATCTGTGAGTATGTTGACGAGAGCAGCTGCCCGTCGCGCACGCCTTTCACCCCCGGGCTCGTCGCTCAGCTCCGCCTCGCCGCCGCCGGACCTCGGATCACCAGTGTCACCGACGGCTGCAGTTGCGTCGAGCTCGAGCGACGAGTATTTCTCTCCGCCGACGTCGCCAACACCTGTACGTCGGCCGGGGAGAGGCCGGCCACCGAAGAGCTTAGGACCTAGGGGCCAACCGGCCCCGAGCCGGGTCCCCGCTGCCGGTGGTTGTGTGCAGCGCATGAGATGGACTCAGACTATGAATGAGAACGTCATGCGCGCATATTACGGGTCTACAGAGGGGGGAACTAACCTCACTGCGTACCGTGATAGGATGCTGTCTCTTTTTCAGGACCTGGAACCAACCGTGAACGTCTCGGCCCAACGATTGTCGGATCAGGTGCGGGTTATCCAACGCAACCACAGGTTGGACGACGCTGCACTTGATCGGCTGCGCTCAGAGGTACTGAGCAACCAAATCATCTCGACATCTACACAAACACAGACCGCGGCAACGCCGACTACTAACGCAATCTCGCCGCGGGCCAATCATAATAACGATGATGCAGATGATAGGGTTGTCACAGTAAGTAGCCAGTGCAACGATCGACTGAGGAGCGCACTGGAGGATGCACTTCGCGAGTACAGATCAACTCCGACTGAGCTTAGACCCCGTTTGCCAAGGTTACCCATGCACAAAAAAAATAGGGCGCTGGTGTGTGCTTTGGACTCGCTGCTTAAGAACATCTTTGAAAGTAGCGAGAACCTCGTTGATACGCACTCAATCCTGTATTGTGGGGCTGTTACGGCATGTCGTTTAGCCAACATCAAGTTTCCTAACTCAGATGGAACTATTCGACCAAAGCCTGCTGTACCAGCCTGGCAGTGCAGGATCGAGAAGCGTATTGATGGGGCCAGGGTACTCATCGGCAAACTACACTGCTTCAGGGAGGGTAATACACGACCACGAGTGATGCGCTTTGTGAGGCGGGCGTTTTTGGGGACTGGTATCAGCCCTCAAGAATACATGTCTCGTGTCACAGAGCGCATCGACTTCCTGAAGCAGAAAGTTTGTGCATGGGCGAGCCGCATTCGCCGGTATAAGCGGCGGGTTGATCGGTACTCGCAGAATCGCATGTTTCAGAGCGATGAGAGGTGGGTGTATAGAGCCTGGGAGCGACCTGAACATAGTGTGACTGACGTGCTCCGCCCGGATGATGCCACCACGAATGCATTCTGGCGTAGCATTTGGTCGGTGCCCGTCTGTCACACTGAGGGTGGCTGGATGCGTGATGTCGAGCGCGTGTGCGCAGCTGTACCAGAAATGGACAAAGTTATAATTACTCCACTAGACGTAGCCAGAGCAGTTCGTCCGTTACCTAATTGGAAATCTCCAGGTACGGACGGACTGCACAACTTTTGGTTAAAATGGTACAGCAGCTCACACGCGGCTCTGGCATCGCAATTCCAGTCATGTTTAGATTCTGGGTCGCTACCTCAGTTTCTAACAACTGGTATCACCCACCTGCTCCATAAGACTGGTAGTCCCACGGAACCCAAGAATTATAGGCCGATTACATGTTTATCGACGGTCTATAAACTTCTTACATCCATTCTGAGAGCAAAGATTAATGTACATATAGAGAAAAATTTGATAATGTCTGCCTCTCAGAACGGATGTAGGAATGGGTCCCGTGGTACTAAGGAGCTACTCCTCATTGACATGGCCATAAGCCAACAGGTTCGTCGATCCCGCAAGGATCTGTCGACATGCTGGGTAGATTATAAGAAGGCCTATGACTCTGTTCCCCATACTTGGCTCATGAGGGTGCTGTAGTTGTATAAAATAGATGCAACTCTACGCACCTTCCTTGAGTCATGTATGAGGCAATGGAAAACAGTCCTTCGCTATCCAGGATGTCGACCGATCCAAGGGAATGATGAACCAATATGGATTAAACGGGGAATATTTCAGGGCGACAGTTTGAGTCCACTTTGGTTTTGCTTAGCCCTGAATCCTCTAAGCACGTTGCTGGAGAATTCAGGTCTAGGCTATCGGTTGAGAAGAGGTGGTCAGGTCATATCTCACCTTCTATACATGGATGATTTGAAACTTTTTGCCCACAACAATTTGCAACTGATGAAACTACTGAAAGTAACTGAAACTTTCAGTAGTGCCATCAGGATGGAATTTGGTGTGGACAAATGTGCAGTCATGCATGTAAAGCGAGGGGAGATTGTGGAATCCGAGGGAATTCAACTCTCGGATTCCATACACCTTAGAACCCTCTCCTCGACCGAAACATATAAGTATTTGGGTATGTCGGAAGCGTTGGGCATTAACGTTGCTGACATGAAACAAACATTGAAGGAGCGTTTCTTTGGCCGCCTGAAGAAGGTTCTAAACAGCCTTCTGTCAGGTGGAAATAGGGTACGCGCCTTCAATGGTTGGGTCATGCCGGTTTTAATGTACTCTTTCGGCATACTCAAATGGACTCAGACCGAGCTAGACGCTCTGGATAGACGGGTCCGTACATTGCTGACCGCAAATCGGATGCATCACCCACGATCATCGGTGATGAGACTGTACATCCCGCGGAAGTGTGGAGGTCGGGGTTTTTTGAACGCAAAGACTCTACACAACCGTGAGGTGTGCAGCCTCAGAGAATATTTTCTCAAAACCGACGTGGGTATGCACCGCGATGTGGTCGCAATGGACAAGGGACTCACCCCGTTATCCATGGCTAAAGAGGACTGGCGCAAACCTGTGGTACTTACTACTGATGACCGCAAGGAAGTATGGAAAGGCAAGGAGCTCCACGGGCGTTTTTATCGGGCTCTTCATGAGCCTGATGTAGATTTCGCGGCGTCCGTGGCCTGGTTACGTTTTAGCGACCTCTTCGGAGAAACTGAAGGTTTTGTCTGTGCAATTATGGACGAAGTTATCTTAACGAACAACTACCGGAGACATATTATGAAGGACGGGACGGTTGACGTGTGTCGGGCATGCCATCGTCCGGGTGAGTCCATCAGACATATTATCTCTGGTTGTTCTCGTCTGGCTAACGGCGAGTACTTGCACAGGCATAATCAAGTAGCCAGGATTATTCACCAGCAACTTGCTTTGAAATATAACCTAGTGGATTCGGAGGTACCATACTACAGGTATGTGCCCGACCCAGTTCTCGAAAATGACCATGTCACATTGTACTGGGATCGGTCTATCATTACTGACCGGACTATTGTAGCCAATAAGCCGGATATAGTGGTGATAGACCGATTAGCGCGCCGCGCAATGATAGTCGACGTCACCATTCCACATGACGAGAATCTCGTGAAAGCTGAGAAAGAGAAACAAATCAAATATCTCGACTTAGCACACGAGGTTGTCGATATGTGGAATGTGGACTCGGCTATCATTGTGCCGATTGTAGTGACCGCCAATGGCCTTATAGCCAAAAGCTTCGACGACCATCTGTCGAAGCTGTCGTTGCGCGGTTGGATCAAGGGCCTGATACAAAAGGCAGTACTCCTCGATACGGCTCGCATTGTGAGGAGGTTCCTGTCTCTGGAGCCCTAACCACCGGTAGCTTGGACCCTGTTCCCGACACCGGCGGACAACTATTTTTTATATTTTTAAATGTTTTTATTTTAATATGTTTTTTAAAGAAATATTTAAAAATGTAAACGATATGGATAAAAAATAAATAAATGGAATAATAATAAAAGTTTATTGACATAAAGTTTTACATAGATTATAAGTATCAAAGAAACAAATACATTAACTCAATTAGAGCCATAAGAAATGAGCTACTCTAATTGTTTCATGACGTCATTCTTTGACTAATGAAGTCCTTGGCGCTCAGAGCACGTTAAATTCAATTCTGATTAGGGATGTGGTATGCTGGTAAAAGGACATTTATTATATATTACGCTAGAGATATCGGGCTCTGATCAAAGTTACACTAAAAAAACCATTCCGGTAGAAAGACCTATTTTACAAGGAGTTTTAAAGCAACGCTTAAGCATAAGCATAATCAGTCTTTTAATGTTCCCATTACTGGGACTCAGGCATGGGCATGGGCTGTAATCCACCACGCGGGCCCAGTACGGGTTGGTGAATGTCACATGTCTTCGAATTTTTGGTTCTAGGACATGCCGGTTTCCTCACGATGTTTTCCTTTACCGGTTTAAGAGCAGTGGTGGTGAAATAAATTACACAACATAATGCGCCTGCCTGGGATTGAACCCGCGACCTACAACTCGTAAGTCGGGGCCGTTACCACTCGGCCACCATTGCTCTTTATATTATTATTATAATTACGTTGTAATAGTGCTTTTTTATACGTGCGACATAGTATTGAACAAGAAGAAACTCGAATTCGTCGAGAATACGGTTTTCTAGGGATCACGCTTAACTCGAGGCTACAATGGGGTCCTCATTTAACATCTCTGGCAGGTCGGCTTAGTTCAGCAGCATATGCTGGCAGAAAAATCCGTCAATTTACTGATGTGGATACTGCGCGGCTAGTTTATTTTAGTTACTTTCATAATATCATGTCTTAGGGTATTTTGCTATGGGGACGGGCTGCAGATATAAAGTCTATTTTTATTCTGCAGAAAAGAGCTATCAAAGCCAGATATAGTTGTTAGCAATCCTTATCGATAATTATATTCCCATCTCTACAAAACAATTGGTTGTCAGCTATAAGTCTATGGTTGTCAGTGCCCCGGGCACCACGGATAGAAGACGTTCTGTGACGTCATAAACGCATGGCTGTCAATGTCACCTTAGAAAAGTGCAGTCTGTAGCACTATTTGTTGCACTTTTTATTGCTCTATTCATTACTAATATGTAAAGAAATAATTAAGTTATTGCCATGAACGAAGAACTGGATACGGATGAGCTTTTAAGCATTCTACAAGGTGTGGAATCGGACTCGGAGTATTTTGTGGAGAATGTTGGACCAGAAGACGATGATTCTGAGGTAGGTATGTCCAACTTGATAATAACAAAAACGTTTAGCCAAATGATTATCTACAAGAGATATGAGTTCAAATAAAATAAAACATTGTATTTGTGAGATTCAATTCTGAATGAAAAATAAAAAATAATGGCTCAGATATCTTGTGCTTGTACACAAACACCATCCCATGGTGTGTGTGTGTGTAGGTATTATGCTGTGGTCCCACGGCCCGCTTTCTCACATGCCTGATCGCGCCAGGCCAGGCTTTTATTGCTATTACATGGTATCTAAGCGTTGCTTATTAAAAATTGACAAATCTATTTTTATTCAAATATTTTATAGTAAGTTTTGAAACACATGTTCTTCTATTAGAATAAGCTATCATTATAATGATAAAATTAAGTTAAATCAGTGCAAATCATCATTTTATTTACCCATAATTTCTTAATAATATGACTATGTTTTTATTTTTATTTTCTAAATTAGTAAACTAAATCAATGAATCTTTTTCTATAACTATTTTGTTAAGGATTCTAGTTACTGTTTTGTATTTTTTGTTTATTAATTCTATAAGAACTGTAGAAGTTGTCAAGCTTCGAAATTGCCTCTGAAAGTAAAATTTCAAAAACTCTATTTTCATACCGTAGAGGCGGGCTACTAGCTATTTTTTCAAATAATTTAGGAATTTGATCTGTAGTTTATATCGGTATTGTCTTTTTAGTATTCTTATAAGTTATAAAGAAGCTCAAGGATATAATCAACAATATGCGAAGTGTGTTTTAGAAATATGATAAGCGTAACTTGTTTTTTTTTTTAATAAAAATTTGGGCCAAAGTTATTCTTAGGAAAGGGTTACTTTAACCTCATGAACTTTATCGGTGAAAAATCTAACTTGCAGCTATCAGTGGCCAAAGAAACCATCAAGGGCGGTAAGTTTGAATATCCAAGAGTGGTTTAATGTAAGAAAAAAGTTCGAAATAAATTAAAACACGAGGTAAAATCAACATTATATATATTTTAAAAAGATTTACACCAAGAAAATATCTAAAAAAATGTAATTATCTTATACGGTTGTAACATGACGATCTTAGATTAATTATGTAACTTTCGCAAGCATAGTTTACTTTTCAGCCTTATAAAATTATAATTCAGTCAATTAAAAATCAGTCTTAAGTAGGTATGAGAATCAACGTTTACAAGACAACAACAATTTCTTGTTACTCGTTCATTTCAGGAACAGAGAAAGAACCCTTTTTTTTTCAAATTTAGGAGGTCCTATCTTACGCAATATATGGTCCCAACTATAAAGTTGTTCATCTTTAATCGCGGGCCACCGCCAGTACGTCTTACCTCTTTTCATACATGTTATAAAGGCTCCTACTTCGGATACTGCTAACAGTTGACCTGGGTATTTGCGTAAGTTCCAAGTTACTAGAACATGGTCGCCTACAACAAGATCTAGATCAAGTAGAGGACGTGAATTTCCACGAAAAGCTAGTGGCTCTAACGTATCCTGCGGTAACTTTTTAATTTGACGCACGGACGAGACCTGCAAGTCTTTGTCTGGACAACCTTTTACAACTACCTGCATTTTCTCTCCCAAATAAAGAGCAGAATGGTCTCTATTATTCTTTTCAACGACATCGTCAACTTATCGATATTTCGATTCAGGTTCAAAGACGGGTGCATCTAAATTTTTCTCTGTATTACAACACTTTTCTTCAACGATCTGTATATCCTCTATAGATTGAAGGGGAGTGAAGACTTTAAAACCATCAAGCAACTGTTGCTCTACATCTCTAAGTTGAAGAATAGGAGAGCTACACTCCTCTTCTACTTCACTTTCATGCTCGATCAACGCTATGACATCTCGCTGAAGATCAGGTGAATGGAGAAAAATATCGCCTCGAAATGCAGGTGCATCAGCATCACTAATCTGACTCACATAGTTGCTCAGAAGAACATCATCCTCAGAGTCATAAGGCATTATGTGGTCTTCAGTGGAAGAAGCTAAACTGATGGTCCTGTCAGTGCAGCTTGAAGATGAAGAGACGTTGCGTTGTCTTCGTTTTGTTGCCCTTTTCTTTTCTTTTATAGTTTTAGCCTGCTGTAACTCCGATAGACCTGCTTCTGCAAGGTCAGTGGCACAAATTGATTTTCCAGGTGGTACATTAAGTTTCTTTTTCCTAATTATTTTCTGTTCTGGGCACGCCTCAGCTCGGCTCTGTACCAATTTTTGCATATAAGAGTTTACGATAAGACCTGCGTTTATAATTCGATCTTGTTTGGGTAATCTAGCTAATGGTTCTTTTTTGTCAACGGGGTATATGCCTGTCTTTCTGAAACCAGCAATCAAATTCACCTTGGTCTCGGTCAAAGAATCCAAAGCGATTTTTAATAGTCGTGGAAACTGATCCTTAGGTGTAGTCGACAGTTCCCTAACCAGTTGACTGTTCTTCCATTGAAGCAATACTTGTCGCCACTTGCACTTCAAAGGTCGAAAATATGCCACGTCTAGAGATTGAAGTATATGGGTGGCGTTGGGTGGCAAGCAAATAAAACTAACATTGTGCTTCTCACACTCCTTCAAAACGGTTTTATTAATGTGTGAAGCAAGGTTGTCTCCAATCACCACTTTTCTTCCATTTTTCTTCTTAAGGACTGGCATAAGATAATTGAGAAACCAGTCTTCAAAAGTTGTCCATGACGTGTATGTTCCTAACAAACTACCCTAAGTTTATGCCACCAAGGGGAAGAAAAAAGTTGGGAAAATAGTGTCCGCTGAAAGAAGGCAGACAGTGACTGCTGTATACCACTGGATCATTTGTACCGCCAGTATTAATATTTCCTAGAAATCGACAAAAGCAAGAACTGCTTGATGGAGCACCTGAAGACTTTTTGCTGCTTGTTTCAGATTCAGGATATATGAATTCTGATTTATTTGTTTTGTGGCTAAAGCACTTTATTAAGATGGTGAAATCATCTAGCGACACGCCAGTTCTTTTAATTTTGGACAATCATTCGTCCCATTTGAGTTTGGCTGCAATTGAATTAGCACGTGCAAATGGACTAGTTCTCCTAAGTTTAGCACCACATACGAGCTATCGGATGCAATCTCTGGATACAGGGTTTTTTACCCCCCTTTTTCTATTTCAAGTTTTTATATTCCATCCTAAGGTTGTCTGGTATATATCGCTGTCAGTGATAAGACCGCCTTTGTACCCATAGATTTAAGTTAGTGTTAAAGTTTTGTTACTATTTTGGTGTACAATAAAGTTAATTCTATCCTATTCTAACTCCCAAAAAAGTAAGATATGAGCTGCAAAAAAATTGTCGCTATCAAATTCATTTTTGTCTGTATTGTGAATTACCACAAGACATACAAACATTTACTAAACTGCAGCTCAGAAGTTTCAAAAAATCAAAAGGTAGAAGATTTACTGTGGATGAGAAAATTCTGTCTTTGACAATTTGGAAGTCCAAAAGCTTACCAATTAATGAAGAAGTTATTTGTGCTTCCTTCAAAGCGATGCCTTCAAAACATGCTCAGCAATTTCTCCGCTTCATTTATGCCAAGCTTTACTTGGCATAAATGAAGCATAATGAACGAATTAAGAATTGTTGCTTAAAGTTTGCCTGAGAAATAAAACTGGTCACACTCCTATTTGATGAAATCTCTTTGGCTCCAGGAGTAGGATATATTACAACAACTGGCCAATTCATTGGATTTGAAGACATGGGGAACAAAATAAATAAGGCTCTGGCTGATCACGCACTAGTATTAATGATAAAAATAATCAAAAGTTAAAGCAAACAGGCAGGTTTCACATTTTGAAAAAGTAGTAGAAAGGCATTTGATTAAAAAAAAAGACTAGTCAATAAATTATTTCGGTTAATTTATTCACTAGTCTTTTTTTTAATCAAACGCACGTCATGAAAGAGAAAATACCAAAGATGCAAGTTAAATACGCTGCACAAGTTATCAATCAGAGGGTATCAAGTGCGATGAGATTTCTATGCTTGCTATGATCCTATGAGGGGCTCCGTTCCACATCTTCGAAGTTCATCGTCATAACAATATTTCTATCGGACCAATTCGGGACTATAAACATTCAATAAAAAAAAAACAATATTGCTCCATAATTAACCGAGAAATCGGTGAAAATATATAAAAATGCATACTGCCGAACACATAACCTCTTCCGTTTTGAACACAGTTAGAATAGCACTTCAAAAAAAGAGTTGAATATGATGATGTTAAACATTATATATTTATACATTCATTCAAGTCATCGATTATAAATAATATTAAAAATTGTTTATTGTTTCAGAACACAAAGTGCCTCCAGAAAAATGCAAGGGGGTCTGCAGTTTTTATTAATATTTGATAACTTATTTGACACATTTAATGGTCATTCTTACAAATCATCTGATAATTCGTACAAAGAATGCTTTAAAATAAACTCTCAAATTAGTAGTTAGAAAAAATGGCCCTGAGTCAATCAAGTACGAATCAATTCCGTCTGTTAAAAATTGGATCCAGAATATGATAAATTTTAAAGTAATGTGGTATTATTTGATTACGCAGCATGATATAAAAAATTTAATCACCCGTAGCTTCAATCAAGATCCTTTGGAAAATTTCGTAAGTGGTATTAAAAGTAATGGAATTAGAAATCATAATCTTACATGTAATCAATTTTGTAATGCATTAAAAAAATTGATTATTAACAATTTTAATTCATTACATTCCCCATGAGCCAATTGTAAAAATTATGACAATAATGCATTTAAATCAATGGCGAATCTATTTAATTATAAAAAACCGACTGATTCCGATAGTGGTGATTTTTTGTGTGATATAGATTTTTTATTGAAGGTGAAGTGTGAAATTAGTTTAAGTTTAAAAGTAAATTGATGTATGCTGAAGTTAAAAAATATGTTATTGGTTATGTGATTAAAAAATGTAAACCAAAGATTTTTGGGAATTGTAAATATTGCATGCGTGATTTATGTAGATCTGAAGTTGATATGCAATCACTTAATTATGAAATTGATTATACAAAACGTTCTCTATTTCACCCAAGTAAAAGATTTGTTGATTTAATGACCGATATCTTTTATGTAATTGTTGCATGTTTACGTGATACCCCACAATCGACGTTCATTAATAAAAAAATTAAGCTATTCAATTGTGCATGTGATTATCAAATTATTTCTTGTAAACAACACAAAGATGTTTTGATTAATTTAATAAATAATTTCGCAATAAATTTGAGTATTCATAGTTGATGTAAGGGTGTAAATAGAATTTTAAACGGAAAATTATCAAAATTGGATAAGAATGACGTAGTCAAACAATAGGCATTAGAATATTATTCAAAAAGAAGAAAAAGATTAAGCTTGTCCTCGTTAAGCTAATTAAATTTATTTTCTTCACTATCTTGAACCAAATTGTTCACATAAAAATTTGTAAAACCGATTATGTATTTAACCCAATAAATTTTTATAATTAAACAGGTCTTTTATTTGATCAAATTCTTAGTTTTACTATTTACAAGTAAAGAAAATAATATTAACGCCATCTATACGATTTTTTTGACACTAAATGCGCTACCTGGTGATTAAGGGATACAAACACTGTACAATTTTTCTGAATTGGAGATGCGCGTCTATCTCTGTTTATAGTGTATAGTCTATGGTCTAGAAACTAACATGATAAAGAAAACCCAGGCTACATCATTTATTTAGAATTGACTTTCTAACATCTAAATGGAAGTCCATATTAAAGTAGTACCAATTGGTCTATAATGATTTTGATACATCAAAGAAGGATAATTGGTATAGATAAATGGGTCCCTATCTCGACATATTTTCCTCATATTCATTGAGAGTGAACGAATTAAGATTAGGCCATAATAATGTGCCAATTTCTAAGTTTAACGGAACACATAAAAGTTTTCCAGTATCCAGGTAAAGAACTCATCATGTATTGTTGGAAGGCACTTCTTTTCCTCCAGAGAGAAGATTATCTTTTATGCTGAGTCTCGATCCCATGACGACATGGTTGTGTATGATCAGAAGTGAAGAGATCTATAAGAGGAAGTATGCATCGGCAATAAAAAGGGCAATGTCGCACATCGCTTATGACGATGACATGATTGAGTTTACGAAGACTACGAGACAAGCTTCTGAAATTTAAACTGTAACCACTTTATGCCTTCAAGATTTTGGTTGTAAGTACAGCAAGAAAGACGACGAGAATGTTTTTCACAATCAGAATATTTGCAGAAGTATGGGAGAGTGAAAAAGATATTTTTCTCCGCGTAAACGGCGTCTTGAATAAAATTAAATATATAATAAATGAAAATTAAATTGCCCTTTGCATTGTGTAAAAATGTCCCAACCCACCGACAGATTTGAAACAAGCCCTTAACTGTGGGGGCATAATTGTGCATGTGCAACGCTTGTTACGGTTCGCGAATTTTTTGCGCGCAAATTTCGCTTGAATTGGCGCGTCTGATTAAAACTATGATATCTTTGAAACTCCGTGTTAGTTAGCTGGCTACAAGTTATATCATTAGAATCGTTATTAAATTACCTAACAGGATATATATGGTTTAGTATAATTTTGCCTTGTAATGTATTAGTAATTGTCATGTATGTTCAGTGTGAGGGAATTTTTACCAGTTTCTTGTGTTAAAGTAATTTTAATTAAAAAAATAGACCACTAATTTATAAAGTTACTGTTTTATTTTCATAAATACACTTTAGTTAACATATAAAAAACAAAAGAACAGACCTCGCCATACATTTTTTTCATATCACAAGCTTAACGATTGTTATTACATGACGTAAGTTACGAGTGCGGCGGGTTTCAAACAAATGAACGCGTAAACAAACGGTTCTATTCTGAGAACGATAAACGTCTAGTGGCTTGAGTTACATTTTAATAATAATGATTGGTACACATTCATAACACAGACGAAGTCTCAGCTGTTAGAAGTGTTTAGTTTATTAGTATCGGATAACCAAACGAGCCACTTGAAAAGGGGCGCAAAAAACACCTACTCGAACTTTGGATCACTGTTTAAATTCTGTTGACTAAATTTGAAATCTAATTTAATATTCTACATTTTGAGGATATCTACAAAACGATCACATAAAAAGGCATGCTGCCTAACAAAAACATTACACAAATCATCAATCAAAACGAACAATTTCACTAAAAAACACAGGCAAAACTTAAGTACTTGGTCCAGGATTATACAAAATATGGATAAATATGGACTGTCACATGTAAACAAGAAAAAATACATTTAAATCAAAATCATTTTACGTACATAATATTATTATTCCAGTCTGTTAGCGTATTTATTATGTAAAAAAAAGAAAAAAAAAATACGTCTGCGTCCACGTCGTGATCAGGGGCGGCTGTACTTTAAGTGCACTCGTGCGCCGAACTACCAGATCGTAATAGGTTCAGAAAAAACATTAGATGTTTAATGTACCTATCTGATTAACTTTCTGTTCATTATTCTATTAGTAAAATTATGACAAAATCATTACAACTCTTAACTACATGTCTTAAGGTTTACTTTTGCAGTAATGAAAATTCCTCGTGCGCTAGGCAAAGCGCACGGCGAACGCTCATACAACTTCTATGAAACACGAACTAAGACGCCTGGTGCGTGAGACAGAGATAGTTTAGTAGAAAATGTACTGCAAAATAATACCGCCTCCGTGCGCCGCTCGAGCGAGCCGAAGGTTACCGAAAGCGCACGAGGTGTTACGAAATTCGCCCGAACCGGCCGGCTCACTCACTGCCATATCGCGGTAGGGTTGCCATTTTTGAATAAAAATAACGTATCATATTTTTTAGTAGGAAAAAATGAATTTGAATGAATAGTTTTTTTTTTCAAAATTTTATTTATGTATTGGTTTTCTCTCTTGAAAACAATTTTATATGTGCTGCTTAAATACACTAACAGTTTTCCTTGAGGTATTTTTACATATTTGGAAACGTATTCGTGTTTCAAGGTAGAAGCATCGATAAATAGTTCAGTAATTATTCATATTAGTGTTTCTTTTTTTGTATTACAGTATAGATTTAAAATAGAGTATTCTCATATACTTAATTTTTTGCAAAAGTATAAAGTATATTTATCAAAAATAAAGTCAGATACGTTATGGTCTTCGTTCTGTGGTTGCTCCACTATCAGCGCCGCGACACAAAACCGCAGCTTTTAGGGGCTCCTTCAAGTACGCTGGGACGAAGATCTGGAATAACATTCCTCCACCGATGCGAGGCCTGAAATCAATACAAACATTTAAATATAACCATAAAAAGTTACTCTTGCTGGCACAACTTTCACAACAATAAACTTTTGTCACCTCATGGGTCATGACCTGCAGTACTTGGTTTGGATCTCCAGTGGCTTGGCATTCAATGTCTTGTCCCTGTGGTGTGTTGCGTTGCCATATTATTTTTAAATATAATGCTAAGAACCCAAATATTAATTATACGTTTTAAAAATTATCTTTAATACACTCTTTACAATTAGATCGCGTTTATTACAATGCCTAATATATAACTTTAATTTTACTACTATTCATATTTGTTGACTGGGTAATCCATTATTGGTCTACTTACAGATAAATTAATTATTTTTATTCGTTCGTCCCGTTTGTTTCATAATAACCTATTCCTGGAATTTTCCACAAAGAAATGTGAATGTGAGTGAACAATTTGATCAACCTTACCTGTCCCCGTGTTCGCTTCTCTTGAGTTCATCTAATTTCAAATCCCGTCACAAATACTTTAAACATTGTCACAAACATTAACCATCATAGTACTTTACAAGAATCATTTGAATTTCCAAAACCATCATAGCTTTCGTCACATTCGGTCATATCCTTTTGTCAAAGTGCTTTGTGAACAGCATCGCGGTCGCGTCCAATCACGTATTAGCGTCTGTGTGCAAATTGCCACAGATTACAAAAACAAGTTGCTCGGACGCGTCGTGGTGTTGCCGCTTTATATTAATGTATTTGTCACGTTATTTATTATTATTTTTTTATTCTTATTTATTTAGTTTAATTTTATTTTCTTTTAATTTATAATTCATATGTATTTTTATATCCTTTTTGTATCGAAATCTTGTTGTTCACTGCACCGTTCGGGCGTCTTTATGTCGACACCGCCACCGGCCCACGCTGAAAACCAGCGCTGTGAGTTCATCGCATAATGCGTGAGGCCACAGCTTTATGCTGAGCGTTCGGCCGTTTTGCGCGGATGTGACGCATATCTTCCCTATTAATTGATAATGTTTGTTTGCTAGTTTTAAGATTGCGTCATTTCGCGCGAATAAACAGTTTTTCTTTCTTCTTTCTTTCTTTCTTTCTTATTATAAAGTATTGTTGGCAACCCTTCATCGCTGACGCGTGTTTTTGTTTGTAATTTTGTGTTTGTTTACATTTTGCAAGGATTTACGTATGTTGTGGTTGTGTGTAATTAATAAAAAGTGGTGAAAATGAGCTTTAACATTGACTAGGTAAGTTTCTTAAAACAAACAATAAATTAGATTTAAAATTGGCGGGACCATCTAGGCTATTTTTTTATTTGAAACAGGAGTGTAGGTACCTACATAAATCCAAAAACAATCTTTATACAACTTGACGCTGGCGGATGCACAAGTGTTTTAGCTTATTCTCCTGTCGATGGAACGGGAGGAGCAAAAAAAAACATTTAGGTATGTACGCGGAGTTTTAAAAGTGAAAAGAAATGGTTGTGTGGATGTGAGCGGCTCAATATAATCTCTTTTGTTTTTCTTGTACTGTTTTGGCGGTGAGTTGATTTGGACGGAAACAGGAATTACCTAGTGATTTGACGCATTTATGTAAAAAAAAACCATGATGCATCGCAAGTATATCTACAAAATGTACCTAATGAGTTTGTCTGTGTTGAGCACCGTAGATATTCGTAACAATTTGATTCTGTTTACAGAACCAATATAATAAAATTTAACGAACAAGTTTATAAAAGTTTCACGCACTTAACTGATCAATTAATTTCGCAAATACAGTCCACATAACCACAATAGTATATTGCGCATCCATAATGTTTTTTTTTGCACCTATGAATTCGAATAGGTACATAGGTAGTAAGCTAGTATAGTGCACCACCACTCCTATGACCCACCAGCCACCACTGGTCGTGATCTTATTGAAATCACGGAAGTCATCATCATCATCATTTCAGCCAAAAGACGTCCACTATTGGACATAGGCCTCCCCCAAATGTCGCAACAATGAACACCACAAAGGCGTCCACGTCATCATCTTCGAGTAAGAGGAAAAATTAAAAACATGCCTGTATGCTTTTCGGAAAAAGTTGCGACAGACAGACAAACTAACAAACAAACAAACTTATGTACCTATACATGTGCACACACACACGCGCGTAAATCTACTAAGTTTTCATTTCCAATACGTTCAATGTTCAATATTTAAACGTCCTTAATTCCTAATCCTCCTATTTTTGAAGTCGGTTAAATTAACAAATAAAAAAAGTCAACAAAAAATTGAAATAACGAATTTCATTATCATCATCATCATCATTTCAACCGAAAGACGTCCACTGTTAGAAATAGGCCTCCCCAAGTGTTGCCACAATAAACAACGATTTCGTGTCCAACTAATTAATCGTCCAAGAAATTGTACCAAGACGTCGACTTTGATGTGTCCTTGAACTCAAAATGTGGCTCTGTGATTGGTCGGCCAATCACAGCTATTTTTTTCGCTTTTGTTAGTTTTACGTAATTCTAATTTTATTGACGATAATATTCAAATTAAACGCCTAATATCTTTAGTAAGATACATAAAAACATATGTAATAGCTATAGTTTGCATTTCTATCAATAGTTATCGCCAAAATATTGCAAAATGTTAAGTCAACGGTACTAACAGTTTTTCATGTTTGTTGAAATGACCATTTCTGACCGAAATCTTAATCAACCACACTGTATAAACATTAAAAAAGGTTTAATACTTACCCAGGCATTGTCGACATCACTCAGTTCACTGACACAATCACTATTTATCACTTTTAAACCATTTTTCCATCGACAGCAACCGTTTCTTGACCGTCCCACGCGCGTGCGTTTTGGCGACTGGTTTATGACGTGATATTTTCTGTTCGCTTAGCTCATTTATTCATTGAAAAACAGAATAGAGTAAATATATCTGTCTAGTTTACTCTGTGCAAGTTTGAGCGGGATCAACACAGGTTTAATTAGATTATTACGTCAAAATATGAATGACAGATTTAGGGGACCGCAGCGGTCCTCACAGACAGTCATTTTTATAGGGAGCCGGAACGGCGCCGCGCCACAGACAAGGGGAGGGGTTTAGGTTTTATAAAACATTACATTTTAATCTAACCTAAGTTGTGCGCACATAATATCCATTGTATGGTACATGGGGTAACGGAGACACATTAATTTTAATGCACCAGCACAAATGCTTGATCATATTGTAATAGATGATTAATAGTAAAAAAATGATTTTTTTTAATTAAAAAAATATTCGATATATTTTAACAACCAAATCAGCCGTTTTGTCTTTTGTGGATAGGAATGAACAGACATATATCCTATGTCTGTTGGAGGGTGGGGACGGTGGAGAACAAAGTGACAACTCAACCAGGACACTCTCACTCCTGACACCCTTGTCTTAATCAAAGATGACAACTTACCGCCACTCAAGTGGCACCTCGGACGAGTGCTGCAGACATTCACCGGCAAGGATGGCATCTCACGCGTGGCCACCATCAAAACAGCAACGGGTGTTATTCGGCGATCATATCCGAAAATTTGCCCGCTCCTGCATCCGGATGATGACCAAACTAGCAGCGGGTCAATTTCATTGGAACCTGATACTTCCAAGGCCGGGAACATGTTGACGACCACAGCGCCATCTATGATCAGCACACAAACATCTACGTGACGGCGCGATGACATCAGCAGCACGGGAAGCGGGGACCAAAAGACGCAGTAAAAACCACCGCGCGCGATCCGAATCCTCACTTATTCTGATTTTGTGACACGGCGACGAACTATATCTTTTCACTATAACCATTGTAAAAGTAATTATAATACACAATCCATCGTATCGTGGTACTCACCGTATCGTGGTACGACACGACGTCGTATCGTGTTTATGTGTCCCGACCCTAAGTTTCGCTACGGAAGATGAAAATATTTACAACTTTTCAGTTCGATATCTTGCAAAGTTTGTCATACGTCGGTCACTCTGAGTTTGGTAACTGTTTTGTGGTCTCAGCATGGTGTAGTCTCACTATAGCTTTCTCCGATCTGGTCAAGCAATAACGGCAGATGTCTACTGTGTCGAACTCCTAGCAGACAACTAGAAACAGCCCCGACTCATGAATCGATCTTCACTATTATTGCTCTGTGATAAGCATGTAATTATATTATCATATTTAAAATATTAATAGTAATCAGTTTTATATATTAATGTTATTTATTGAAAGTTAAACATTTTCTACCTGCCAGTAAAGTGTTTTCAGTTCTAAAAACACAAGATTATTTTTATATATCTACTCACAATCATTATGGAGGCCATCAACCGCTCTATTGCTGATATGACCAATTTGTTTACTCTGAGAATGTCAGAGTTTGAGAGAGAGCTGCAGAAGTCTCCCAGCACTGCAACAATAACTACTTCAGGTTTGGCAGCGGAGTTTGGTTCTTTCCGGGCATTTATTGTTCAGGCGCTCGCTTCTCTTCAACAGCAGGTTGGCATATTAGCACAAAGCTTGGACAATATGGAGATGCGTGGCAGGCGAAAAATCCTGCTGTTGCATGGAGTATCTGAAGAGCAAGATGAAGATACGGCGCAGGTGGTGGCTCAAGTTGTGAAACAGCGTCTCAAGCTTGACTTAGCTACGTCTGGTATCAAGCGGTGTCACAGGATGAGGCGCAGCACAACACACAAGCCCAGACCAATCCTCTTCAAACTTTATGATGTGGCTCTTAGAGATAAAATATGGTTTGGTAAAACGAAGCTGAAGGGCTCTGGTATCACTTTATCAGAGTTCCTCACGAAAGCAAGGCACAACGTCTTCATGGCGGCGCGGGACAGATTCGGGGTGACGCAGTGCTGGACTACTGAAGGTACAGTGTTCGTCCTTGACCCAAAAGGAACGCGGCATCGAGTGACTTCCTTTGCCGATCTCAATAAAATCGCGCAGCAACCGGAGCAGATGGTCGCCCAGTCGGAGCAGGTCTCAGGAGAGCCGGAGGCCGGCGTCGTCCAGTCGGTCGTCGTGGGAAAGGTCACTGTCGCTAAAACCAAACGCGCTGTAGCCAGGAAGTGATGTCTTCATTTGTTTAATTTCAGTTGGTCCAGGTACTGTTTCTTTATTTAGTGGGTTGTATTACTTCCTATTTTTTATTTAAAATTTGTTTGAGTACCTTTACTTCTCGGCTTTTGTTGTATTTGTTTAGTTTTTTTTTTTTTGGCAATTGAGCTGGTTTCGACTATTCTGCCAGTGTCGTGTTGGGACGGCGGCCCGGTGAGAGCAACCGTCGAACTTTGTACTTCGTGGTAGGTGTTTTTAACAATCAGAACTTTAGGTCATTTTCTTTCAAAAATGTAGCCAGGAAGTTAATTAGTTCGGGGGAAAAGTGAGAAAGAAGGGACTGGAAGTTAGTTGGGAGGGGAATGTTACATTTAGGAAGTTTACGATAGAGGTCAAAAGATTTATTATTCAAGGAGCAGGAGAAGAAAATATGGTCCAAAGTACCCTCCGCTAGACCACACTCGCACAGAGAACTATCTCGGACATGGATCTTATTCAGGAACACTGGGCTACAACAATGTCCGAGTCTCAGTCTACAGAGCGACGAAACAGTTCTCTTCGACAGTTTAGGGCATTTAAAGAACCAAGGCCTACGTTGAATTTCGGGCTGTATAGCTGCATAGTAGGTGCCCTTGGTTTTGGAGGTCGTCTTCCATGTTTCAGTCCACGAGTTAAATAACTTGGGTTTGGCACCATTCCGCAAATCGTAGCTATGAACCAAGTAGTGCTTTCGATCAACCGGATTCGATGTGGCATACTTTGCTAACGAATCAGCGCCCTCATTGCCAACAATACCCGAATGACCGGGGATCCAGGCTATCTCGATGTCCAGGCCGTTTTGGGAACATTCAAATAACAAGTTCTTAATATCTACAACGATTTTACTATGGATTTTACTATGGAATTGATTTTGTTTTAAAGCCTGAACACTACTAAGGGAGTCTGAAAAAATTACTGATCTTGTTATTTGATGTGATTTAATATAGTGTATGGCTTCTAGAATACCAATGCACTCTCCTGTAAACACTGATGCTTCTGGTGGGCATTGAAAAAGTAGAGAAAATCTAGAATTTTGAAAGTAAACTGCCACACCAGTATTTCCTGTTTCAGTCAATTTTGAAGCGTCAGTGTAAAAGAAATTCCATCCTACCCAGTAACGCTTGAGAGCTAACTCAAAGTCGTCTTTTGCGTTTAGGGTATTCTTTGATATCCCTAGTCCCAAGACGGCTTTTGGTTCGAAATGAATCATCTCATATGCGGTAGAGAAGACCGGGAGAGTTGGATATTGGCAAACTGGCGCAGAGAGTTGTTTAAGTTCTCTGTACCTGTTTATCAATAAAGGAACTGTTTTATGGTTCCAATAAGGAGAATTATTAAACGAGAGGTTGATTTGCTCTAAAATTGGGAGTAAGGGATGGGATGAAAGGGAAAAAACTTTAGACAGGAAACGGTCTGCCAAATACTGTCTCCTAAGGTGCAGGGGCGGATCTGCACATTCCACTTGAAGCGCATTAATAGGAGAGGATTTCATGGCCCCAATATCAATTCTCAGGCATTTGGCCTGGATGCTGGTTAATGTTTTTAGGGCATTTTTATTGCAGGGCTCTATAAGGAAACTGCAATAATCCATCGCACTTCTGGCTAACGCATTGTAAACTAATTCAAGGGTGTATGGGTGAGCTCCCCACCACACCCCGGCCAAGGCCTTAAGGACCGACACAGATCGTTCACATTTCTTGACCGTGTTGTTAATGTGTTCAACACCGGACAGTCTTGAGTCCAAAGTTACTCCCAGAAACCTAGCCTTATCCTTGATTGGAATGGTTTGTCCATCGATATTAATATCTATTGAGGGTACGGAACGCCTGCGGGTAAAAATGACCGCTGTACTCTTTGGCACTATTTGTTTAGTTAAATCAACTCAATGTCACCGATAAATGTCACTGTCACTATCTGTCACTGTCACTTCATGTTTACATTCCATTCCACTTTAATTTCGCTCCGTTACACGGTCCCACTTTGTATTTTGTTCATTTGTACCTGGACTACAAAATATTTTGTTTGTATTTTCTTTCTTAATCCTATGTAAAGCACAACTGGCAGGTGGACTTAAACTTTATTTGCGTAGTCTGCGTATTTTTTTATTTATTTATTTAGTTTTATATTAAAGCCCAGCCCTGGCTGTGGTAGTGATACTGATAGTTTTTATTCTGTAAAAAGTGATGATGAAAGTTTTGTGAGTGTTCCTTCTTTAGCCGACACTCTAGTTTCATTATTTTCCGATGTCTCTGGGAACTTTAATGTAGTCCACATAAATGCCCAGAGTATTCCGGCCCATTTCCCCGATATGCTGGCCAGTTTTGACTGTAAGTATATTCACGCAATTCTTGTTTCAGAATCATGGTTAAAGCCCTGTCTTCCCTCTTCAGCTTACTCTCTTCCGGGTTTTCAACTCATCAGGAATGATCGCGCTGTCGGTGGTGGTGGTGGGGTGGCTATTTATATTCGTAATTATATTCCCTTTTCTATTATTAGCATGTCCACACAGCCGCCCCCACCGAATGCCGGTGAGCATCTGTTCCTGGAAGTTGAACTTAACCATATTAAGATTCTCCTTGGGGTTTACTACTGCCCTTCTCTTCGGATCAATTTTTTCTCTTTTTTCGAACGCATTTTAGAAGCTTTAATTCCTTCTTACAGTCAAACTATTATAATGGGCGATTTTAATACATGTCTCCTTAAAGAAGATTCCCGTTCCACTTCTCTTCGTTACATTATTGAACCTACTAACCTTTCTATTCTCGATCTTGGTGCTACTCACCATTTTCCTAACTCTGTTCCTTCACTTCTCGACCTTATATTTGTCTCGTCTCTCGATCATGTCGCTAAACATGGCCAATGTTCAGCTGACGCTTTTTCCTATCATGATCTAATTTTCACTTCCTATAAAATCCGACCACCTAAGCATAAGTCCAAAACTCTTCTGCTTCGCTATTTTGATGGGATGAACATTGATCGTCTTCGTGAGGATGCTAGCAGCATTGACTGGACGCCTTTGGTTTCATCCTCGTCCGTTGACGAGCAGGTTGAAATCTCGACTTCTACCCTGATTAAGTTATATGGCACACATGCTCCTATTCGGGCTGTGAGAGTCAAGCATCTTCCTGCACCGTGGCTGACTAATGAAATTAAACTTCTACTTCATAAGAAAGCAGCCGCAAAATTTAAGTTTAAAATTCGGCCTAACGATACCAACAAGGAAAAATATGTCTCCATTAGAAACCACTGCAGCAAGGTGTGTAGAAACGCAAAACGCCAACACATCCATACTTCAGTTCAGAATGGTGATCCAGCTAAGGTCTGGAATTTTCTTAAATCATTAGGTATCGGAAAAAAGTCTCATGACACGATTCCTGAGGACTTAGACTTCAACTTACTCAATAGTCATTTTTCTACTTCGCCCTTATTAGATGGGGTCACCAAAGCAACTACACTAAGTCATCTTTCAAACCTTCCGTTACCTGATTATTCCCCTTTTGTCGTAAGTCAATTCACCGCTTGTGATGTTAAAAAGACTATCTTATCGATTACATCTAACGCTGTTGGTAGTGACTGTATCAGTAGAAGGATGATCATCCCCATCCTTGATAACATTCTACCTGTCATCCTTTACATCCTGAACTTTTCTATTTCCAGTAGTGTCTTCCCACAAACTTGGAAAGATGCTCAACTTATCCCTTTGCCTAAAAAATCTCATCCTGCTTCTTTTTCCGACTATCGTCCTATTTCTATTCTTCCATTCCTATCCAAAGTCCTTGAAAAGCTTGTCCACCAACAACTTAGCATGTTCCTTTCCAGGCACAATCTATTAAATCCTTTTCAATCTGGTTTTCGACCTGGACACAGCACTATCTCAGCACTCGTGCATATCACAGATGATATCAGGTCAGGCATGGAGATGGGGAAGTTAACAGTACTTGCTCTGCTTGACTTTAGCAATGCTTTTAATACTGTTGACTTCGACATTTTGCTTGGCATCCTTTGCTCTTTTAACATATTTCCTTCGGTAATTGACTGGTTTAAGAGTTACCTGTTTGGTCGCCGGCAACGTATTTGCATTGAGGAAACTTTTTCTTCTTGGTGTAACACATCTGCCGGTGTGCCGCAGGGTGGCGTTTTATCTCCTCTGCTTTTCGCACTTTTTATTAATGCTATCACTCAACGACTTTCTTCTTTCTACCACCTGTATGCTGATGATCTCCAAATATACACTCAATCCCCTCTCGATGAGCTATGTGATGCCATTGAGACTATTAATAAAGACCTGAAACAAATAGGTGACTGGAGCACTGAGTTTGGGCTGAAGATCAATCCAAGCAAGACGCAAGTGATTGTTGTTGGTAGTTCCCGGACTGTATGTAAGATAGATTGGTCGACACTTCCCCAGGTTTATTTCAATAACACCATAATTCCTCTAACTCACACGGTGAAGAACTTGGGGATTTATATCGACAGCACTCTTTCCTGGACTAAACAACTGCAGGAAGTTAGTCGTAAATTGTTTGCGTCGGCGGGCTCCTTGAGGCGCCTTCGCAATTTTCTTCCCATCACTACTAAAATTGCCATAGCACAATCTCTTCTTCTCCCAATCCTGGACTATGCTGATGCCAGCTATCTTGATCTCAACCAAGACCAATTAGATAAGCTTGAGCGACTTCAAAATCTCTGTATCAGGTTTATATTTGGCTTGCGCAAGTATGTCCACGTTTCTAAATTTCGTACTCAGCTCAAATGGCTTCCTATTCGTCTTCGCCGGAATGTTCACATACTTTCTTTGCTTTAAAATGTACTCTTTAATCCTTCTACCCCTTTTTATCTTAAAGAACGCTTTCAGTTCCTCTGTGACACACATTCTAGGTCCTTGAGGTCATGGGAAAATCTAAAACTTAGTATTCATGTGCATTCCACTTCGTTCTTTGATAGATCTTTTACGATACAAGCAGCTCGTTTGTGGAATGCATTACCCATAGAAGTGAGGCGAGCCCAAACGCTACCAACGTTCAAAAAAATGGTGAAGGAGCATTATCTATCACTTTAGTTACTTCTTCTCCTTTTTAAATTGCAATTATTTTTGATATTTATTAGTATATTATTTGATTTTATTTTTTTATTATTTATTTATGTATTATATTTTTAAGTATTATATTTTTTTAAATTATTTTATTTTATATTATTCTATACGTTGTTGTACACTGACAGCCCGAAATATTTTCCTTTCGATCAGTCCATCCAAAGGTTGTCTGGTAGAAATTGCCCTGTGCAATAAGACCGCCTATTGTACACTTATTTATATAAATGTTTGTCCTGTATTATGTTAAGGTGTGCAATAAAGTAGTATAATAATAATAATGTAAGCATGGCAAAAATTCTCGGCTGTTCTTTTGACATTGGCCATATTAAAACGTTTTTTAAGCATCCATGTTCTGATGAATTGGTTTGTGTTTTTGGATGCCTGTCACATGGTGAAATTAATACGGAATGCTTTTAGTTTAATAAAATATTATATGATTATCAAGGCAATGGAATGGCGATATTCAGTTGAATTAAATAAGTTACAGAAAAAGAAAACTCTAAATTTGGGAAACAAACTCGGATAGACATATTACCTTACACCGAGAAAAGACCATGTTTCAGTGCCATATGTCGTCACTGGCAACATGCACTGGTCATACGACTTTCGTCTTGAGACACTGTGGTATGTTGGACGAGAAGATACCGCGCAGCTTCCCGAACGCTGCCCAGCCGAGTCGGATTTGACGATTGACCTCTTTCTCAAAATTAGACCTACCCAACTGGATTGTCTGTCCCAGGTTAACGTAATCGTCTACAACTTCGAGTGCAGAGTCTCCGATCTTGATCAGAGTGGGTGCTACATGGTTATTTACTATGACTTTGGTTTTGTCCATGTTCATTTTAAGACCCACTCTTTCGGAAGCTCTAATAAGGTCATCGAGCATTGTACTGAGCTCCTCCATATCTCAGCCATGACTACTATATCGTCGGCAAACCGAAGGTGAGTGATGTACTCGCCATTAACATTAATGCCTAGTCCACTCCAGTCCAGAACCTTGAAGACATCCTGCATTGCAGCCGTAAACAGTTTCGGAGAAATGACGTCTCCTTGCCTCACACCCCGCTGCAGAAAGATAGGTTTCGAGGTCCGGTCCTGAAGTCGGACTGACATTGTGGCGTTCTCGTACAAACACTTCAGCACTTCGATGTACCGATAGTCAATCTGGCACCGTTGGAGAAATTACAGTACAGCCTAAGTCTCGATCGAATCAAAAGCTTTCTCGTAGTCCACGAACGAGTCTTCTGTGTAACTTGCCGGAACGTATGCATGTGGTTTACGGTGCTGAAACCTTTTCGGAATCCGGCTTGTTCAGGAGGCTGGAAGTCGTCAAACCAGCGCGCAAGACGATTCGTGATGACTCTGGATAACAGCTTGTAGATATCGCTCAGAAGTGAGATGGGCCTGTAATTCTTCTCTTTAATAATCGGCATTGTTAAATAATTATTGCATTGTCGCCCCTCTTAAAGAAAAGTACCACCACACCTCTTGTAGTATGTACGTTTAGTAGTAGCACGTCACTAGTTATAAGTAAGGATGGATGGACAACACTAATGAGAAAGTACTGTAATGGAGTCCGGAATCTGATAGTGATCTGGTTAAGACTAGCTAAATAAAAGGCAGGGGAATTGTGCAAATATTGTTTTATTGTGATCAGTGACACGATACATGGCGCAGCCGTAATTGTTTTTTTTTATCAGATCGCACTATAAGTAATTTACGAAGAGTTTAGTTTATGACTGTTTGCAAGCGTAAACTTAAGTGTAAAAATGGCCGCAGCGTCATTTAACCCGAAAAATTGTGTGTCAGTGGCGGTAATTTGCCAAGCAATTGGAGAAAATTCAAGCAACAAGCAACCAGATATATGCTAAGGATTCAAGAAAAATAGCAATTTTTCTAAATATTATTGGCGAGGAAGGAGTACAGATCTTTAATAATTTTGTTTTCGACAAGCTTAATGCTAAAAAAACTAAAAAGGTGGTGACATTTGATGACGTTTTGAAGTCATTTAATGAATATTGTGAACCCAAGAAAAATGTACTGTACTGTTTTCAAGATTTTTATTCTACAAGCGCTCGCAGCAACCGGGTGAGTCATTTAATGTATATTATACGGACTTAAAAAAAAAGCTGTGAGTTCACAGATGAGAATGAAGCTATCCACGATAGATAATTTTTTGGCACTACCAATAAATCCGAACAGGAAAATTTGTTGAGCTTGGGTGATGTGGACTTAGAGAAAACTATTAAGAGGCTACGTCTTTCAGAGGTGACAAAAACACAAATCAAAGAGGTGCAAGGTGATTCAGCAGAAGTTGGGGAAGTCCATAAGGTGCAGATGAAGAATCCCACTATACAGTGCAAATGATGTGGCGGTGAACATGAACGGAACATCAGTAAACGCCCTGCTAGAGGAACAAAATGCGCGCAATGCGGAAAATATAACCACTTTGTGAAAGAGTGCCATGCTAAAAAAGTGCAAGTAATTTCTGTGGAGCAAAACGACAAAGATTTTTTTGGTGAATCGATAGGTCAAAAAAATAATTCTAACTGTTCGGAACAGGACTTAATCATTGAAAATGTGATAAATTGTACTTTCATTTGTTATATTTAGGCCATACAATAACAAATGATGGTCTTAAACCAAATAACGTTAAAATTAAAGCAGTTTTAAACTTTTGTCTGCCTAAAACACCAACTGAAATAAAAAAATCTTTGGATTAGTAGGATATTATCGTAAATTCATAAAAGAAAATTCTAAGATAACACACCCTTTAACTAACTGCCTTAAAAAGAAAAATAAAGTTACAATTACTAAAGAATACGGAAATGCGTTAGAAAAGTGCAAGGAATTACTTAACAATGCACCATTATTACAATTCCCTGACATCGACAAACCTTTTCTCTTAACAACGGATGCATCCAACTTCGCACTAGGAGCTGTCCTATGATGCCGAAACGCGGTATAGTGCTATAGAAAAGGAACAATTAGCAGTTGTTTGGGCATGCAAACACTTTAGACCTTACCTGCATGGTAAGAAGTTTATTATATTAAGTGATCATAGACCATTAGTATTGGACACGCCATAATTATGGCGATAAGTCCCCTCGATAAGTCGCCTCTTTGAGGAGTGGCTGGAAAGACCTCACGGCGTCCTTACCTACCGCATGACACAGGTTCTCACCGGACATGGTAAGTTCGGGAGGTTCCTGCACTGGATTCGTGCAGAAGAGACGTAAGGGTGCCACCATTGTGTCGACCGCCCGGAGGACATGGTGGAGCATACGGTAGAGGTGTGATTCTATTCAATAGAACGTTCTCTAAAGTTCTTCGCTACTCAATTAGTGATGTGGTCAAGTCGAATATTGAATTTATCGATTGATATCGATACAAGGGAATAAATAATTTAATGTTTATTTAGATTTGTTTTACTTCGACAGATTCGGCGATAGTTATTACCAATCGCCGACGTGCTGGAGCACATGCGGCGGTTGAAGATGAACCTTCACCCGCTGCTGGTGTACAGGACGGAAGACGGCGAGTACATGGAGATACTGTGATTGATCATAGATTTTGTTTTTGTTTTCTGTAATTTAAAGTTAAAGTTATATAATTAGTTATTGCTGTAAATTACTTGGTTTTGAAATGATTGAAGTTTATAATTTTTTAAATGAATTCGGATACGCAGTAATTGTTCCTTAGGACGGAAATGTGGAATCAATACTTGGCGAGGTAAACAGTAGAGTAAGTTTTAGAGATAGATATGATATCGTAACTTTACCTAAACCTACCCCTGATTAGCATCATTTCTCAGAAAACTAAATCACATACTCGTATTAGGCATTATTTTTCTCAAACGATAAGAATCTTTGGAAATAGAATACATCAGGTTTTAATGACTGCAATAACTTCGCAGGTGCCATGCAGACATTAGAATTCTCAAAAGCACTTGAATGTCGTTATTTCATTCTAGTTTTGGTAAAGCGCGAATAGAAACTTCTCTTCCTCGACAGATAAGTGATGAAATTTCTTTCAATTTGTAATTTGATCTGACATGTATTTGTAAATAAACCGAGTAATAATATGCCTTCTATGTGCTGCTGCTTCACTACATAGTATAAAACAAAGTCGCTTCCCGATGTCTGTCCCTAAGTATGCTTAGATCTTTAAAAGTTAATCATTTTAGATGTCTAAGGTTATATATTGAAGATCTTTTTGATGACGAAGCGGACAAACGTTTTTTTTAAACTCTTTTTTGTGATCAGTTCACAAGCTGCCATAGGGGGTAACAGAACTTAGCGAGGGAAAATTCAAAACTCATATTAAGCGTGTCCTAACCAAAAAAGCGTATTATAAGGTTAAAAACTATGTCGAAGATACGCTTGTTTGGCAATGATTACTTCTGCACATGTGGCTCCAAAAAATAATATTCAGCTTATTATTTTTCACAGTAAGGTTTGTGGGGTTCCGTGTTATTGTATAACATAGCTCATTATACAAAATTATGCAAAATTGTACCTAAACATTGCTAGCGCTAAATGCTCTCTACGCGAATTATGACATGGCAGTTAAAGGGTTAATGAAAGATAAGCTGATCAACAAACTGAACACGTTGATTATTCCAGAAAGACGTTAATAGAAAATATGGAAGCCCGTTTTAAATTGGTAACTGTGCTATAACAAAACATTACTGATCCGCATTTTAAGAACCTCGCTTTAAGAATGGATTTAGGAAGTGTAGTTCAACAATATTAGCAGTTTATAAATATGTTCAAAAAGCACTACAACATATAAACGACAAACAATATGTAATTGGGCTACTACTTGACGTGACAAAAGTATACGACAAAAGCATATGACATCTTACTAACTAAACTATATGGTTGCGGCGTACGCGGACCAGCTTATTCGTGGTTCAAATCATATTTACACAATAGGCAACAAATAGTACAAATCGAAAGTTACGACCATAATAAAAATGAGATCAAAACTATTCGATCACAAGAAAAACAAATCACTTGCTCAATCCCACAAGGAAGTGTGTTAATGATCTTCCAAAAACATTAGATAAAGGGAACACTTTACCAGTTTTATTTGCAGACGATATTTCAATATTAATAAAGTGTGAAAATGTAAACAACCCTAGTCTACAAATACAAGATACCCTCGAAATTGTAGATACTTGGCTTCAGAAACACAACTTGGAAATTAATAGTAGTAAAACTAAAATAATACAGTAAAGATCATATAAAAAACCACCTCTCCATCTAAAAACAACATTCAGAAAAACGCAAACAGAAGTTAATACATTTAGCCTACTTGGTATAAATATTGACACACACGTTAACTGGAAGTCACACATAGATTATATAAAAGCAAAACTCTCCAGATTCTCTTACGCTCTTTTCCAAATAAAACAAAGCACTAACACACAAACTCCTATGGCTGCTTACTACGCATATGCATACTCATGGCTGCGATATGGCGTCATGCTATGGGAAAATAGTGTTAACGTAGATGAACTATTCATAATGCAAAAAGCCCAAATAGACAATACCGAGAGCTGTAAACCATATTTTATAAAATATCAGATATTAACTCTGCCTTCTATATATATACTCGACATTTGTGTATTTGTTTTTAAAAATATCGATAAGTTCACTAAAGTGGAAGATACGCACAACATAAACACTCGACATAAAAAAAGATTGTGCGCTCCATTGTCAAGAATTAAAATGTTAAGTGGGAGCCCATATTATATGGTAATAAAAATATTTCTAAAAAGGCTAAAAATATACCTAATTCAAAAATGTTTTTACTCAGTAAAAGAATATTTAGAGTCTAGCTCAAAATAACGATTTTAATGATTGAATTAAATCTATAGTAATTATATTAAATTAATTATTATTGACATGTAACTTTTTGACATAACTCTAGTTCCTCAATTAAACTGTTACTATTGACATTATAAGTGTATGAAATTCATTATTATTGACATCAAAATTATATAAAATTCATCGATAAAATTAATTATTATTAACATGATTTTCTTTTGACATAACTGTAATTACTCAAATAAATTGATAATATAATGACCACCATAAAATGCTTTGATACCATAAGTTCTTTTACCAAAAATATATACTTGACACCAGAAAAATAAAGTCTAAAATTACAATAGTACTAGCGATCTTAGTCACGACTGCACTTCAAATTGTATTCGAACACCAAATGTAGTAAATGATCACCAAATCTTAGCGAGCAAATTAATGCACTATTTCTACCTAAATAACCCACTCTCATTGCCATAAACTGTAGGCTTACTACCAAATAAAGTAGTATGATGCCATATTAAGTTATGTCTCCCGCTTGCAATCCCCTCCCACCGCACCGCAAGCGCCGCGCTCGCCCGGACACGATCCCCAATTTAGTCACGTGCAAGCACTTGCGTTCGTTGGATGCGTTTTGTTTTCTCTCTGTTGGTATCTATCTTCTTTACAATGGCGAATGAAAACTTAGCGGGACCGAGTTCTTGTGCTCCGCTCTTGAGTTCTTCATCGGAATCAGATGAAGACGAAGATAAAATCACAAATCATACGAAAAAACGTCGAAGGCAAAATAAAGTTTGGGTTTTTGAAAGAAAATTTATAACTGTACGGAGCGCAGAGGAATTTATCAAAAATGAGAAGACATGGTCAATACAAAAAATTCATACGACTGAAGAAGGAGTAAATGTTACTATCGTTGTAACAAAGTGAAGCTTCGGGCTGAAATTCAGTGTTCTGCTGCGATTTATCTTTTATTTGACGCATCATGCGATGATATATTATTATTTCGTACTGAAACATGTCACGACCATGAAAATTGTGACAGTCAGTCGACTAGTGGAATAAATGAGGCAACGAAAAAGGAAATAGAAAAACTATTCGAACTGCGTTTGAAACCTAAATCTATTATGAAGAACTTAAGTAAAATTAATGGATTAGTTCTGCCGACTAAGTTACAGTTGAACAATTATCTTAAAATCATACGTAAGAAGAAATACGGGCCATCGGAAATAAGCTTGGGACAGCTTGAATTATGGTTAAAAGAAAACTCTGAAATACCTGATGATGATCACGAAGTTTTTGTTTTGGGCTATGAAATTTCTGAAGATGATTTAGATCAAAACTTCCGCTTCATGTTAACGACGAAATATTTAATTGGTCTATCACGCCAATGTTCTGTTCTTCACGCAGATGCCACGTACAAGCTCATTTGGCAAGGGTTTCCGGTACTTGTGATTGGAACTACAGACAGAGATAAACATTTTCACCCGTTTGGGTTAGCTGTGACAACAGCAGAACGAACGGAAGATTTCGTATTTTTATTTTCCACATTAAAAAAAGCAGTTTTCTCAATCTTCTCATACACTTTAACTTGTAAAGTTTTGGTTTGCGATGCAGCGAAGGCTATACAAACTGCTTTTGCGTGCACGTTCGGAACGGATACAGTCAAAAGAATGTGCTGGGCGCATGCGAAAAAGAAGATGCAAACAAGAGTAGAGCAAAGTGTGCAAAAGAAATCCCAAAAAGAGATCTTACAAGATATTGATGCTTTACAGTGTGCCTCAACTCAGGAAATATTTGATCGAGCCAGCGAAAAATTTTTGGACAAGTGGAAAGCTGAAAATGATTTTATTACATACTTTGAAAACGAATGGCTCATACTAAATCGTTTCTGGTATTTGGGCGCATCTCCGGGAACTCCTGCTACGAACAATGCTTTAGAATCTTTCAATAAAACAATAAAAGATGGTGGCACGCTTCGTGAGCGACATCCTTTGGCGCGGTTCTTAGTAATTGCTTCTGAAATAGTCAAGGACTGGTCAAATGAATACATGACTAATACTGAGAGACGGTTCGCTCAACAGCCGACAGTATCTTTAAAGACGTGGACAGAAAGTTACCAATGGGCAAAACTGTCGAAGCAGGTGCCATTAAAAAATAGCACGGAGCTAGTTTGCTCATACAGAATTCCAGCTGGGTCGGATTTAGATTGCAAAAATTGTAAAAAGCCGTGGGAGACCTTTGACGAATACAAAGCGCAACATTTTAGAGAGTGGGAAGTTATAATGCCCCGAGAAAAGGAAAATTGGTTACACGGGACATGCAATTGCCCAAAGTTTCTCAAAGATTACATTTGCAAGCATCTCGTTGGATTGGCGATTCGGCTTAAGCACGTTCAGCCACCTTCAGAGGCCAGAGCTATTCCGATTGGCATGAAGCGCAAAAGAGGACGACCAGCCAAAGCTAAGAAAGCATTAATTGTGCAATAAATCAACAGAAGACTGATACTTCTTAAGATTTTTTAATGTTTATTATTAGTTTATTTTTAAGATCTAAACTGTTTCTTATTAGTTTTAAGAGGACTAACATTTTAATATTTTTTTAAACAATTAAAAAAAGGATTATTGAAATTATAAGAGTTTTATTTTTTATCTTAGCATTTGGTTAAATAAACGAAACGGTTAATCAATTTGGGACATAAGGTTAGGAACTTATTTACTATGTTTGACAAAATATTTTCTTTGCCGAGGGTAATTTACTTTAATCGGGTAACGAGATGTTATTTTTTTGCATGTCATTTTAAATTGAAATGTGGTTAATAATTCGGTGTTCAATAACTATTTTTGGGTTAACAATGATTTTTTTGGAGTCAATTTGCTTAAATAGGTTATCAAGATGTAAAAACTTTGGTAATAATTTTGCATTAAAATGCTGGTTTAATTTTGGTGATCATTTACTACTTTTGGGTTAACAATTATTTATTTGGAGTCATTTTGCCTAAACAGGATAGCGAGATGTTAAAACTTTGGTTATAATTTTACAATAAGATGCGGGTTTTATTTTGGTGATCATTTACTATTTTTGTCTGTTATATGTTACTATATCTGGTGGTAAGTTAAACATAAGCCTATGAAGAAATAAGTATTCGTTATCACGACACCGCTTAGGCAACAATGTCCGGTCATCCACAGAAACATCACGCTGTAAAATAAAAAAAATATATTTGGACGAAAGTCAAAACACAAACGCTTTATAAAAATGAATCGTCAAAAATACTCTTTATACCTTTTTTTCTGTTAGTCTGTAAGCCTTCTGAAAAATTAAATAATTCTAAAAGTAACCTGCAAGCTTGAATAAGAATCACCATTCTAAAATATCCAAACCACCTGTATTTTGCCGGTTTCGAAATAATTCATGACACCAATATCGTTTCTTCTGTTTTTTTTACGTAAATAACAATGTCGAATTAATATTGCCGCACTCAGCACAACGACCGCTTCGTCTGACATCTTGCTATGAAATGCTCAAAGTCGAATCTATATGTTACATTACACGCAAATGCTCGTTAGTCAGGGAGGTATTATTGTAATGTAATGCTCAAAGTCGAATCTATAATGTTACAATACACGTGAATGCTCCCGGTGAGGGAGCACCTTAACCTAAATTTAATAAGTACCTATAAGATTTAAATGACCACAGATTATGCACCACGTCTTTTGTATCTTGTACACCATGTTTCAACAAATAAATTTTTACATACTTACTTACTTACTCGCGTCCTGTGAGAGTGTGGTACGAGAAAACATAACCCTGGGAAAACCCTATGTCACCCACCCCGTCGCTGGAAGAGCACAAGACCCTGTCCAGACCGCAACGCAGGAGAAGCTCCGGCGACGCAACCGAATAGGCGAAAAGGTATTGTGGCCCTCGCTCCTCACCCACAGGAAACAAAAGCGAAAAGTCTTTCTATTTCTACCTCCCATTCCGATGAAGTCTCTGCGCCCGTTAACGTCGCTGGTGCGAATTCAGCGACCAAAACGGGCAACATAAATAAAAAACCGCGCTACCCTCCGCTGGTAGTGGAGAAATTACCGGACTGGCCTACCCACTTTAGGGCACTGAGCAACAGACTAGGCCACCCTCCTTACGCCCGCCCATACCAAGGCGGCATCCGCTTCATCTCGGAAAGTGAGGAGGAGTATAGCTTGGTACAGAGTTACCTTCCAGGTAAGTAAATCCAACTACAGAAAAAAGAGTACATGCGCTGAAGGCAAAAGCATTTTTCAATTTACTGAGAGAGAAAAAAGAAGGAATGGCAACATTTTCTTTTGACTGCCAGAAGAATTTGGTACTTCCCTAAGTTCCGGATCAAAGTTGCTATAATAGTAGGCAACTTATTATGTATACAATTTTGCAATAATTCGTGAGTCCTCCAATGACCCTTTAAATAAAGATAGTTCTCATTCTTTTGTCTGGACTGAGAATGAGCACTTTAAAGGAAGTAATGAAATAGCATCTGCTGTTTATCACACACTTAATCAAAGTAATCTGACAAATGTAAATCACATCCGTCTGGTGGCAAACGGATGTGGCGGACAAAACAAAACTAGTGTAAGCTATGTGTTCTCGTTGGTTTTTAGACAATGGGTCTATAAAAAAGATGGAATTTGTGTTTCCTGTAACAGGGCACTCTTTTATGCCCGCTGATAGAATTTTCGGTAATATCGAAAAAGAAATACGTAAGAGGGAAGTCATTACTTCCCCTTCTGAGTATACTGCAATTATTGGCCAATATACTACAGTCACAGAACTTACAAACAAACCTATTTACAAATGGAAAAACTGCGTTCACCAAGTCTTGAAAACAACTGCTCAGTTCCATTTTAAAATATCACAATGTAAACGATTCGGTTTTGCAAGTTCCAAAAAAGCTGGAAATGTTTTGGTACGTGGGGAGATATTTTTCAATTCAGATACGGGAGTACCAAAAAGCATCTGCAAAGTTGGTAAAAAAGCTGAAATGATACATGCCTCCGTAATTCTGAAAGGTGTGGAGGTTAAACAACTGAAACTCCGAGACGTTAGAAAGCTCCTTACAAACCATTATGGCGACAATTGGCCAAACCTGCCAGATTTAAAAATTCCTGTCGGATGTAATAAATAATTTATCAGATATTGAACAAGAAGCAGGCGAAGGAGAAGAAATCGAAGAGGAAGATCGCGAAGGAGAAGATATTTGCCAAATGTGTGATGAAGAGTGTAATTTAAGAGTTTAATTTAACAATAAAAATATTTTATATATACTTTCTTTTTATATAAACCGTAATTTACTTACTATCCTAATTTATATTAAAATATAAAATGAAAAACTGTGTTTGTTGGTTTATTTTTGTTTCGTACAATATTTCTCTCCGACCTTCAGTCTGGCTTCAGAAAGGGTAGAAGTACTGCAACGGCCCTAGCTGACGTTGTGGGGATTATCCTTGAGGCGCTTGACAAGGGTGAAGGTACTATTCTTACCGTGCTGGACTTTTCCCGGGCTTTTGACGCTATTGATACTAATGTACAGCTGTCAAAGTTATCTTACTATGGTTTTGATAGTAACGCAGTGGAGTGATTTAAAAGTTATCTTTTAGACAGATCGCAATATGTTGAAATCTGCAGGGAAGATGGATATCCACCCTTTCATCCTCCACTCTCGGCGTGCCTCGCGGGACCCCTCGAGGCAGGGATCAATTCTGGGACCGTTGCTGTACATTCTTTATAGTGCTGATATCATCAAATCCATAACCAATTGCAAATATCACATGTATGCTGATGATATCCAGTTATATATATCTTTTAAATCCGATGACACATCTCTAGCAGTGCAGAAGATGAAGCAAGACTTGGATAGGATAGTAGGATAGTAGGTCGGAGAAGAATTGTGCTAGGCACAAAAAAAAACAAGTCTTTTCTATTAAATCTTTCAATCCTGAGATAGTTATAAAGGGAGAAAAGATAGTTCAGGTCGAGCAGGCATGTAATCTAGGGTTGCTCATGGATTTTCCAGACATTATAAATCATAAATGTGTACTATTTGCCGATGATACTACAATTATAATCAAGGGACACAATAAAAGTACGTACGAAAACGAAATTAACACAGCTCTCCAAAGAACTATAGAGTGGTTAGAAGCTAATAATTTGAAAGGTAATATTAATAAAACAAAATTTATTCAATTTCATACCTATAGATCAAAATCGCTAGATCTAAATATATCCTATAAAGAACAAATTTAACTGAATCAGTTTCTGTCAGGGCGACCCCCTGACAGAAACTGATTCAGTTAAATTTCTTGGAATAACTCTTGATAAATTTTGCTCATGGAAAAATCATATTAATGACGTTTTCGCCAAAATAAATAGATTTTTATACCCCTTGAGGCGTATTAGCTGCAAGGTATCTAGAACTGCCGCAATAACGGCTTTCCATGGCTATATAACCTCCATTCTAAGATATGGTATTATCCTGTGGGGTCGTTGTGTGGAGATTGATCAAGCATTTGTAATGCAGAAAAAATGTGTGAGAGCTATATTTGGGTTAAAGCAAATAGAGTCATGTCGTCCAATTTTTAGAGAACATAAAATATTAACACTGCCATGTATTTATATATTAGAATCTTGTATATTTGTTTTCAAACACAAGAGACTTTTCGAGCAGGCGACAAGCTACTATGCTCCACGATCTATGTACACCAATAAGTTATTTCAACCGAGGACAAATCTCATATTTACAGGTAACAATAGTTATATTATGTGTATAAAAATGTATAATAAATTACCAAAAATTCTATAAAAACGTTACCTTTTTCTAGATTTAAAAGTAGCTTGACGAGGTTTTTAATTGAAAAGTGTTTCTATAGTGTACATGAGTTTTTAGGTTACAAATTGTAAGTTTTGACATGATTATTATAATTGACATGGGTATTATTGACATGTTTGTTATTGACATAATTATTTTTGACAGGATTATTATTGACATGATTACTATTGACATTTGTGATTATTATTTTTATTAGTTTTCGTTTTTATATTGACATTTCTTAATTCAACAATACAATTTTAATGGAACGGAAATCTATATAACGAGTGCATGATTTTAATCAATAATTAATTTCAACTGCTATGCTTTATATTTGCACGCCGAAATTAAAGGGAGAATAAGAGATCCATTTCATTTATGTTGTCAACCTTCTGTACCTTATTTACGCAAATAAACGATTTATTATTATTATTACAAAACTAAGAACTGGAGAATCAAACGAGCGACTTGCTACCCTTTTCGGTGTGACACGTCAAGTGTTAGAATATCGACTAAAAATAGCGCGACAATGTCTTACAAGTGAATACGTTCCAAGACATCTTGGCCTAGACCATATTTCTAGGGAAGAGCTTCTGAACAGAAACCTATTTTTACCAAAAAATATTTTCGGAAATGAGTACAATACAAAATTAATAAGCACTAGCAATTAATAAGCACTAGCAATTAATAAGCACTAGCAATTAATAAGCACCTAATTTGTTGTTTCAGAGGAAAAGTTAATCTCCTCAATTTCCGTAACTTATTAAAAGCATTCATTCTAATTAGCAGCGATGGATACATCATAGATGTAGTGGGCCCATTCCCAGCAACGGCATCAGATGCAACTATAATGCAGAAAATAATGAATGACGAAGAGAATCTGCTGCATTGGTTACTGCACAGAGGGGACGTCTTTATTTTAGACAGGGGATTTAGGGACAGTATTACCGCCGATATTGAATCCCTTAAATATGAACCTTACATGCCACCAACTAAGGATAGGAACGCTACCCAATTATCGACATCACAAGCAAATGACTCTCGTCTAGTGACTGTATGCAGATGGGTTGCAGAGGTAGTGAATGGGAAAATCAAAAACAGATTCAAACTATTAAAACAGACGTATTTTAACCAAGCATTACCAAATATGTTTGCTGATTTCCGCATAGCAGCATCGTTCATAAACGCACATTATCGTGTCGCTACAGACCACAGGCTTGCGACTGAGTTCCTTCAAATAATCCGAACTCATATGAATGAACCGAACCTCTTGCATAATTACGTCGAAGGCAAAAACCTTAATAGGCAAAGAGTTAACTTTGTGACTATGGATACCAATATGCCACAGTTTGAAGTTTCCTCAGTTGACTGATGATGACATCATATTATTTGCTTTGGGAACCTACCACATTAAACTAGCCAAATCTTATTGTGCGGAACATATTCGAAACGGAATATATTATATAGAACTATTCCGAGATAACCAACTGCATGACTTGTCAAGATATAACATTCGACAAAGTAATGTATGGCTGATCAGAGGACGCATACCATCTAGACACGATAGGTCACGCGTTTACTATAGTTACATATTAATAAACCGTAATGAAACTGGCAGAAATGCCATTGCGCAGTGGTACTGCACATGCTTTACAGGGGCGCGTACAAGTGGAAGTTGTGCGCATATAGTCTCAATTATCTATATATATATAAAAGGAGAAACTGACTGACTGACTGACATATCAACGCGCAGCCGAAACTACTGGGACTAGGAGCATGAAATTCTGCACAAGGCTTCCTTTTATGACGTAGGCGAGCACTAAGAGAGGATTTTTCAAAATTCACTTCCTAAAGGGATGAAACGGGGGTCCAAAGTTTGTATAGAAAAACCTATTTTCACGCGGGCAAAGCCGCTGGCAGAAGCTAGTTTGGTATATGGGGAAAGGTCGTCACACCGAATTTAATCTGCCAGCAGAAATGCTATCTACTATAATGATAGACGAATAGTTATCAATTTATTAAAACCTGGATAACAGTTGGATGTAAATACAAAAACTGTGATAAATACTTACCTAAAATGTTGACGTTTGTCAAAAATATACATACTTATATAATACACATACAAGTTTTTGTTATTCATACCTAAAATGTTTAGTTGAACCATTATTTATTGTAATTAATATCTAAAATATAGTTATTTAAAAAAATAAAAATTACCTTATCGATAGCCTAATAGAGTCTTTGCGAAAATGCGGAATTATTGCGGACTATTAGTGAGCCCGAAGCTTTATTCGGAGCATGGATACGCTGTTGAAAATAAACTTGTCTTTGTCTCTAATAATAAAGGCAATTTAGAGTCAACTGAAAGACTGTGGTTCATGTGTGGCTATGGTGACACTACCTTGATAGTCGTTAAGAAAAACAACGAGATTGAGAATTTGCTAGTAGAGTCGGGAATGTTGCTCGATCTTACTCAAATGCCACCGGTTGATCATCCGGCGAGTTTCTTCGACCACGCTTTGCATCGTCTCAGCTCAAGATCTGAAAGAATGAGATTATGCAATGAACTGCGAACGCTGTTCGCCAAGAGAAAGAGATATCGATGGTGCGGCGGCGAATTAGAATCTATCTTTAACCGTGACATTGTCGAAAACGCTTGTGAAATAAACGGATTAGCCTTGCTAGGTCGTTCCATTGACCATGAGGGAATCTTCCAGGGCGACTTTCCGGAAGTGATGACCTCTAATTATTCATATGACGTTCTGTCGCACCTCAATAGCATAGACGATGATGGTCAACGGAAACTGGCAGTGGTGTTTCACTCCATAGCTATACCTCATTCCCTTATACTATATATCGGGTCCTCGCCAGGAACTGGGTGGATCGGGGCCCTCTCGTACTACCCCAACGTAGAGGCTGTAATTTCGGTTGATCCGCGCCCTTTGGATAGTTACGCTGATCCCCGGATAGTACACTATCATGAATCCATAACGACCGCTGAGCGTATTTTCGAGTTAGTGAAGGATCATGACAACTGTGTAATGATCTGGGATGTAAGAGGCGACGCTAGCGATGTTGAGCAACGGGACGCCATGATTATTCGCGAGATAACTACCTTAAATCTGGTGTTAAACCATCCAGACTTAGAAAAACATTTCATAGCACTGCACCTCAAAATAAATACTCGGCATTTTTGCCGCTACGAACTGCCCAAATTGGGCAGATTCTTTATACAGCCCTACACTTTAACGAGAGATGTGTTTGAAGCGAGATATGTCGTCTATCTGCGTGGACCTGGAACCCAAGACTTCTTTTCTCCGTCCGAGGAGATGCGAAGTAGCATCATCTCTGAGATGGAGAGAGTGAGAGAAGACCTTTTCCTCGGTAATGTAGGAGAGACCCATCTAGTCGCTAACTTGCTATGCGCTAGGATGCGGCGTGTCAATTATATCGACGTTGATTCCTATAAACATGCTACTGAAGAGATATGCTTATTCTCAATCAATCATAATTCCCCTAGCGAGACATTACGCTACATATCCAACTTGCGAGAGCGCAAGATAACGTACTTGATTAGCTTCTTCTCGGGGTCTGCGCTAGGAGAAGACCCATATCATTTTCCAGAAGGTGCCATCCTCTCGAGGAACCTCGGCACTATCTTAGATTCACGTAGTTTTATTAAAGCCAAGCTTGACGGGATATATTTCGTCGTATCCGATCATCTCTTAACTTTGATGAACGAGGAGACACATACGTCTGAAACTTTTAAAATACGTAGAACCGAGTATACCGTTGCGAATAGATCGCGCACTCCAGCTTACGACGTATCTAGAATAAACGCCTGTGAGGAAAAAGGGCTAAAATTTCCAAAATTTCCTCTCGGTTTCTCCATTTCAGAAAAGCTAGTTTCTCCATCGGGACATGCCTTACGAATGACCCTGGAATATATGGATGGTAACGCTTCAATAGCGCTAATGGCCCAAAAGATTGTTAACAACTTTCGTAACTATAAACGTAGCTTCGTGCGTCAAGATGTAGGAGCGTCGATATCAGACCCCAAATCTTCTACATTCGCCAGCATTCTACGGCATACTGGAGGCGGGAAAGTTTCGCTTGAGCGCTCCCCTTCATCAATATGGCACAGCAAGCTTGAATGGATACTTGGGATGGAGGCCGCAATGCGGCTGAAGCCTCCAAGTCAACATCAACAAGAGCAGATACGGTTAATTTGTGAATACATAGATAGAGTTATTATTTGTCCGCTTCCTGGAAGTGAGATACAGTTTCTATAACCGAGCTTTCGGTAATCCTAATCCATTGCAGCTACCCAAATCAAGTTTACGTACAGACGACCCCGATCGAGACATATTGCCAATAGCGAATGAAATGCTAGACTATCTAAGAAAAAGAGGATCTCCGGATCCCATTAAATGGTTAACTTCCAATACCTCAGCTCGAAGTACCCAAACCATATGGCGAGAAGCCGTCGTTCGATTAAAAGCCGACAAATGTGCGAGGGACTTTCTGATACACACTTCCATAGTAGCTACCATAGACGCCGCGTTTGTAGACCATGACGCTAGTAAACGCGACCCTTTAGAATTTGTGTTAAACGTTTTAGCCCAACAACCGAACTTTCCTGATAAAACTTGTCTTCATTTATTGCACTATTGGCGCAATCCCCACCATCCGGAACATCACATAGTTAGAACATTACGTCCGGACTTAGAACGATCGTTACAGTTAAAAAACAATTTGAGTGACGTTATAGTCGAGCTATCCACATTACAAGAGGAGTTTGACTCCGCTATCATTAATCAGGAATATGTTTCCAATGGAATGATGAGGGACGAAGATCTACATGAATTCGTTGTAGATCTTTTAGCTAGACGATGGCAGAAAGAGTTGTATGCGTTGAGGGGCTTTTCTCCTCAGGAACTCTGCGGCGTTTCTTTCCAATATTTTTCCAAGCCAACCATACCGTTAGATAAAGTGAGAACGATACTAACTCAAATATCAAGTAGCGATAGAGTGTTTCTTCGCTTCGAAGCCTACCAGAAATTAAAACAGCGGCACCCTGACATATTTCCCTAAAGCTCGAGTCATCTCCGTGGTCTCAGCGTCTTTCTGCGCCTTCCTCTGACGTTCGGTATCGACTGGTAATTCCGTGTACTGTATGGTGTCGGACGTAAAGAATAGCACCATCCCATTTCTTCCCATGGGTGTCGTAAGAGGCGACTAAGGGACATTTCTGAGACTGTTAAGCACCTCAGGTCACCGCGTGGTGGCGGGTAAACTACCAGCAACAGCATTCCCAAGGAGGGTTAGTGTCAGGCAGGCGGCCGACTGTAAAACAGTAGCCATATCCCTTGCAACATGATGAGTATAAATGGAATGCGTGATAGGGTTAGGGCGTACCCCACAGGCGACGCGCAGGGGCAGCACCCGGCTCCTGTGGGAAATGGACTAGGGTTGTTGCACCATCCCGGGCGGGGGCAACGTAAGAAGCTAGCTCGGGAAATGAGATTGAGGTATGCAAGTTGGAATGTAGGGACAATGACTGGAAGGGCCAGAGAGTTAGCGGATGTATTAAAAAGAAGACAAATAAACGTGGCGTGCTTACAAGAAACTAAATGGAGAGGAACAAAAGCGAGAGAAATTGGTGAGGGATATAAGTTTTATTACTGTGGAAGTGATGGTAAAAGAAATGGTGTAGGAATAGTGTTAGACAGCAAATTGAAAGAATGCGTGATGGAAGTACAAAGGATTAATGATAGGCTCATAGTTGTGAAGATTATGTTAGAGAATGTAATATTGAATAATAAATAAATAAAATTGAATGTAGTTAGTGTGTATGCACCACAAGTAGGATGCGATGAAACAGTGAAAGAGAAGTTTTGGGAGGATTTTGATAGAGCTTTAATGGCCATCCCTGTACATGAGGAATTGATTGTTGGTGGTGACTTTAATGGACATGTGGGAAGAATGAGAGGTGTTTATGAAAGAGTACATGGGGTATGGGGTTTTGGAAGTCCGAATAGTGAAGGGGAGACGCTGCTGCAATCCGCTACTGCATTTGACCTGGCAGTAGCCAATACTTGGTTTCAGAAAGGAGACGAACACCTGGTCACGTATAAAAGCGGTAACCACAAGACGCAAATAGATTACTTCCTGGTTAGGCGTAACCAGCTAAAGCACGTCAAAGATTGCAAAGTGCTGCCAGGAGAAGACCTAGTCTCACAGCACAGGCTCCTGGTAATGGTGTCAGTAGTCAAGACACATAACAAAAAAAGCAAAGAGCGTCCTCCTCCTAAAATAAAATGGCATATGCTAGAGAAGAGTGACTGCGCGAAGAAATTGAGAGAGCGAGTGTTAGACAAAATGATAGAAATGGGAGACATGAATGATCGAAGTATAAATGAAAGCTGGAATGAGATTGCTGAGTGTATTAGACATGCAGCGAAAGATATTTTGGGAGAGACGAGAGGAAAGGGTACAATAGATAGGGATACATGGTGGTGGTCGATAGATATACAGAATGTGTTGAAAGAAAAAAAGAGGAAATTTAAGGAATGGCAGCGTATAGATCCGGAAAACACTAGCTTAAAGTCTGCGAAAAAAAGTGAATATTATGCTTTAAAGAAAAAAGCCAAGAAAGCCGTGGCAAGAGCGAAAGCAACAGTACAGGACAAATTATACGACACTCTAGATAGTCCGGCAGGCCAGAAAGATCTATACCGGCTTGCCACAGCAAGAGAGAGGAAAGCGAGAGATGTTTATCAGATAAGGTGTGTAAGGGATGAAACTGGAATGATTTTATCAGAAGATAACAAAATCAAAGAGAGGTGGAAGGACTATTTTGAAAGACTGATGAATGAGGAAAACAACTGGAATGGGATTTTAGAGAGCAAACCAGTGAATGTGGGTTTAGTGAGAATGATTAGTATGGATGAAGTTGAAGTCAGAATAGCTGTAAATGGAATGAAGAATGGTAAGGCAATTGGTCCAGACGGAATACCAGTTGAAGTGTGGAAGTTGCTGCGAGTGGATGAATGGATGTGGTTAGCCGCAACAACTTATTGAAGAACAAATCTTCAATAAGTTGTTGCGGGAAGAAGCCATACCTGATGAGTGGTGCAACAGTTCCCTGGTGCCCATCTTTAAAAACAAGGGTGATGTGCTTGAATGCAACAATTATAGAGGAATAAAGCTAATGTCACATACTATGAAAGCCTGGGAGAAAGTTATTGAAAGGAGGATAAGAGAAGAGAGTGAAATTTCAAAGAACCAATTCGGTTTTATGTCTGGTCGGGGTACAGCGGATGCCATTTTTGCTATACGCCAGCTGTGCGAGAAATAGAGGTGCGCATAAAAACTTGCACATGGTATTCGTTGACCTTGAAAAGGCATATGACCGGGTACCTCGTGAGGTTCTGTGGTGGGCCCTTAAGGAGAAAGGTGTGCCTGGGAAGTATGTACAGTTGATCCGAGCGATGTACAGTCGATGCAGTACCCAAGTCCGGTCTACAGTGGGCACCACTGGCAGCTTCAATGTGGCTGTTGGCTTACATCAAGGGTCGGCTCGACGCGGAGACGCCGATGTCCCCGACCCCGTCGATGGAGGAGCTAGAGGTCATGACGAGACCCCAGAGACGGAGAAGGAGCTCTGACGACGCCGACGGTGAAGCGAAGCGCTACTGCAGCGCGCGCTCGCCCCGTGACACACACAGCCTAGAGAGGGAGGGGTAAGTGGCCATGACCTATTATTAGCCAAGTGTGTAAACAGTGTAGCCTTCACGCCCGCCCCCGCCGATTCGAACTCGGCTACGGCAACAAAGGGCCCAAAGAAGATTCGCTACCCCCCGCTGGTAGTGGAGAAGCTTCCGAACTGGGCGCAACACTTCCGCCAAATTGCGATCAAACTAACGGGCCGCCCACCTAACGCTCGCCCGTACGGCACTGGCGTCTGCTTTACGCCGGAGACCGAAGGCGAGTACAGGTACGTACAGCGCTACCTCACGACCCTAGAGAGGGAGAGCGGCGTCAGTTGGTTCGCCTACTCCCTGCCAGCGGAGAGGAGCATGAAGGTAGCCATCCGGGGGCTGCCAGCCGACAGTTACGAGCCCCAGGAGATAAGAGGAGGAGCTCCGCGTACTAGGGTACGAGCCGGAGTACGTGCGCCACATTAGGGGGCGCCAAGGAAAACCCGGCTGCGTGTTCCACGTCGTGCTGCGGCGCACAGAGGACGTGCGTCGTATCTATGACACCAGCGTGTTCATGAACATGCGGGGTGTCAAGATTGAAGCATGGCGTGGCAAGCGTGGGCCCGCACAGTGCCACCGGTGCCAAAAGTTCAGGCACTCGTCGCACCAGTGCCACCGCCCACTCGCCTGTGTTCGATGCGGAGAGGGGCACACAGCGAGAGATTGCCCACGTCCGCGAGAGGAGCCAGCCACCTGTGCAAACTGCGGTGGCTCGCATCCGGCGTGCCATATCAAGTGCCCCGTATTCCAGAGGGAATTACGGAACAGGCGCGCGGGTACTGTCGCCATCACGTCGACAATGACGCGTCCGCCAACACCAACAACAACCCACTGAGCCCCAGGTACAAGTGCACGAACGCAACCAGGGCGCGTCGCTGATGGCGGCAGCAAACGGGCCCACCGTACGCGGAGAGGCCACATCCTCCCGGCGGAGGAAGAGGAATCGGGGGGGGAAAGGGAGAGAAACCCAAGCCCCCAGCGACCAACCAGGAGAAAGAGGTCCCCAAATCTGCCCCTCCCCCGAGGGGGACGCAGGTCGTGAAGGGGAAGAGAGGGATGCGCCTAAAGGCGCCGATACAACGCGTACAAAACGCACCCCACCTACATCTATTACCCCCAACAACACCACCACTAATGCAATCAACGCCCCCCAGGGGGCACCAAGTTCAGAAATCACGACCTGCGCCATCCAACTGCTGATGGACCTAATTAAAGCCATCAGGCAGGGGCAGAGCCCGGAGCAGGTCATCCTTGACGGTCTGGCCAAGCTACTCACCTTGTGTCATGGCTAGACCGTTAATTATTATTATTATTATTAATCACTTTATTTCGAGCTTGCACTCATATTAGGGTTAGTAACAATATTTACTTAAAACTATGTTAGTACCTAGCCATAAAATTCCAGTTCTAAATATTATTATTAAATTCAGTTCATTATAATTCAAATTAAATAAATTCAATCAAACATGTCAACAAATTAAATTAAACCAATTAAAGAATCTGTTAAGGGTGCTCCATTGGAATGCCGACGAAGAATTTCAAAATTCGAAGAAGCGTCATCGACGGGAAGTACGATACCAGATCCATTTAGCCCTTAATAAAGCCGTGGGAGTATAGCTCCCACATAACTTTAACTTTTCCTAAACAAACCGTGGCTGCTATTTCTCCACAATTTGTCCTAGATTATACTCTTAGATACATTTTTGAACGAAGAAAAAAAAGTAAAGTGTCAAAAGTCTTTTGTCAAACTGACACATAAACAATAATTTTTCGGTAACGGTCTTTCACGGTCTTTGTCGCGAGTTTTTGAAGTGCTGTGCAATAAAAAGTTGTTTATTTAGAAAATAAGAACAGAGTCGTGGTATTTTTTAATATATTATTAATTAGGAATGTGACTTTATAATGCATACAAATTATAATGAATAATGTTACAATCAAGAGTGTCTTTGGCTCTTGGAAGTATGTGGGAGACATACAGCCATGATCCGGTCATTGATTCCGTTTTTGTTAGTGGTATTCATAATAAATGCTGTTTTTGTCACTTTTCCAAGCTTTAGAATGTCAAGAAAAGTATTTCTGAAAAGGATATAGCCAAGGAGTTACATAGATTGTGTGACTCTTCGGAAGATGAAGAGGAACCTGATAATTAATAATTAATTAATATATGTTCAATGAGACTGATCTACCCCAAGACATGAATTCAGTTTTAGACAGCATTCAAGGTATGACATATTCTGAGCTGTTGGAATCCTTGGAATCCTCCAATAATGATGATTCCCCAGAGGAACCCATGTCAGTTACTGTTATGAACCAGGCAGATACAAGTGAACCTCCAATAGATCCAGACTTTCGTGAGGATTTAATAATAAAACTCTTAAAATTTAATCCAGCTCTAAAACCAGACAAATTAATAAAACATCATAGATATGATAATCGACAGAAAGTGAGAAACGGATCTGTACCATCCTTTAATGAAGAAACATCTTTTCTGACTGGTCACTGGCCTGAAAAGATACCTAAGAAAATCTCTTCTAATAAGAATACATTTTTGAAATGCAAGATGTGTACTAAAAAAAAGACGCGAAGAGAAAGTAGCTATAGGTGCAAAGGGTGTCCAGACAAGCCAGCTCTATGCCCTTTATGTTTTGAAGAGTGGCATAATCAAACAGCTACACACTTATAGTCTACATCTTTTTATTTTATTATACATTCCTAACATTATCTTGTTTGTTAATTATTAATAAATGGGTACATGTACAATTAAGGCTGATTAAAAAGTAATAAAAATTTTGGACTCGTACAAATAAGAACGTTAAAAGTTTTTTATTAAACTTATATTTCTATATATCCAGTTGCATCATTTAAATTTCCTTAATTTAAGTTGACGCCTATGAACGTTGTGTCGTTTAGCATGGTATGTCAGACCTACGTGGTGGCGGCAACGTATATAGACGTCGGACGTGCTTCAAGAAAAAACAAAACACGTCTATTTTTTTGATTGCAGACTCGGGTATTTCAAGTTGATAGAAGAAAAACGAATAGGATTGATATCAAAATTTAAATTTGATTGCAATTTATGTCGAAAAGTGATTGTAATCGAATCAGAGAAAAGTGACAGTGTAGAAAATGTTAATGTAAATGTTGCTGCAACCACTGGCATTGTAGCTGCTGGTATTGGATTTTCACAATTTGAGGAGTAACTTTCTGCTATGGATGTGCCAGCATTTTCACAAAATTTTTATAGACGTTTACAAGATTTTGTTTATGAAAATTGGGAGAAAACCGCAGCAAAATTTATGGAAAATGCTGCTAAACGTGAGAGAGAAGCAGCCCTAGCGGAAGGTAGAATGAAAAATGGAATAGCTCTCATAGATGTATATGTTGATGGCTCTTGGGGCTTAAGATCTTATGGAACTAACTATAGATCAATGTCAGGGACAGCAGCAATCATAGGGAAACGATTCGGAGAAGTACTTTATATGGGAGTGAAAAACAAATACTGTCTGGTTTGCGGCAGGGCCTAAAAACAAGGAGTTGCGCCCAAAAATCACACTAGTTATAAAAACTATAACGAATCCTCTAGTGCTATGGAAGCTGATATAATAACAGAAGGTTTTAAAGCATCAATTGACATGTATGGCTTGATATATGCAAGAATGATTGCAAGGTATTGGAAGCAAAACCTTATGACCTTAAATATACAGTTGAGAAAATTGAATGCAGAAATCATATCCTACGAAACTTTTGCAACAAACTACGTACTATTGTCAAAGAAACAAAATATCCAGTGAAAGACAGAAAAACGCTTACAAACGAAAAAATAATGAGCATGCGAAAAGTGATAGTTAAATCAATAAAATATCACAAACATGCCGGAAATTCGAAAATCATTGCTATAAATTTACTACATAAAGACATCATCAATGCGGTGGCACATGCTTATGGTGATCATCGACTTTGTTATGATTATAACTGCTAATCTCCACAACAGCACATTAGGAGAAATTCAAAATTCAACTTTCTTTTTCCGTGTCAATGCCATCATCGCTACTGTAGCCAATAAAGCTCGAAGCTCATAGAAGATGTGGATAAAAATGCAGTCGAGCGATTCAATAGCGTTATTTCCAAATTTATAGGTGGAAAAAGAATAAACTTTTCCGTACGACGGGGCTATCAAGGAAGGTGTTCAGCTGCTGTGGGGTCTTTTAATTCTGAATCTACGGATTCCTCTGTTCAAAAAAAACAATTATTGGGAACAGTCCGAGAGGAAAGGTTATAGAAATCGAGAAGAAGAGGTCACTCAAAAGAAAATATAACAGAGAACATACAAAAAAAAAAAAAAAATAAGAATAGAAGGAACTTCTGCACAGCACCACTATGTACCTACTAATACTGCTTCCGATTTAAATCCAGAACAATTAGAAAAAGCCAAGGAAGACTTTCTCAATAATTTAAAAGTACTGACTAATGACAGGCACGCTGTTGAAAGAAACACTATCTTACAAAGAGATTCCAGAGAATGGATAGAACTAAGAAAACAAATAATAACGGCATCAAATTTTGGCATAATTTGTAAACAGCAACCATCAAAAAACACTGCACCAAAAGTAAAAAATATATTATACAAGAAAAATATTTCGCACATTTTGTCATGGCACGGAAAACGAAAAGCAAGCCCTACAACAATTAGAACGACAGAAAAATATAGTGATTGAGCCTTGTGGGATTTTTATTGACAAAAAATATCTGTTTATTGGAGCTACACCTGATGGTATAGTGGGGAACGATACCAAATTGAAATTAAATGTCCGATAACAGCATTCAAAAAAGGAATAGATGCCGCGATTACAGAAAATAAAATACAAATATATAAATATGATTAAAAAAAATACAAGCTCCATAAACAAAAAAAGTAATTGGTATTACCAAGTGCAGGGTCAACTACATGTTGCAGAAAGGAGCCACTGCATTTTTGGAATATGATCTGGTGAAAATCATTATACTATTGCTATTTTCATTTTTCCGTTTTCCTTTCAGTTCTAGTTATAATTATAATTGATTTTATGTGCATGATTTGTTTTTAGCTATTTTATATATCAGTTTTCAAGATTTTCCACCTAAGAGTGTCGCGTAATCGTAGTTTAGACAGTAGTAGGGCGAATAGGCTTATTGCTATAGACGAGTATAGACAATTAGGTGAATCAGTACTACCGGATACAAATATGTCTCACGACAAAGTAGGAGAAATTTTTAATTCGCTCCGGGTTCTGCCTGAATTCGATGGCAACCCCAATGTGTTAACCCGTTTTGTAAATCTTTGTGACCAACTAGTACTCGCATATTTCAAAACTGAACCGGGTAACGAGTTAACCAATTTGGCACTCATTGGTATTTTAAACAAGGTTACAGGTTCCGCGGCTCGATTAATAAATAGTAACGGTATTCCCGAGAATTGGATTGGAATTAGAAGCGCGCTAATTAATAATTTTGCTGACCATCGTGACGAGACCGCTTTATATAATGACTTGTCCTTACAAACTCAGGGGTCTTCTACCCCACAGGAATTCTATGAGCGATGTCAGAACTTATTCAGCACAATTATGACATACGTCACATTGCATGAAACTGTGTCTACTGCAGTTACGGCGAAGCGAGCCCTTTATAAGAAATTGACCCTACAATGTTACTTACGCGGTTTAAAAGATCCCTTAGGCTCTAGGGTTCGTTGCATGCGTCCCGAGACGATGGAAAAAGCACTCGAGTTCGTCCAGGAGGAGCTTAATACACTTTATATGCAGCAGCGTATCGAAAGCGGGTCTAGCAGGAAAGATAACAATCAGCAGCCTCCCAAGTCTAACTCTAATCTACCTCTGAACCAGTTTATGCAGCAATTCCCTACAATGGGCGTACCCGGTCCCTCGAAACCACAGTTATATAGCATGCCCGGTCTTCCGCATCCCCAGCAGTACTTCCCTCAACCTAATCAGGGTTGGCGGCAAAATATGCCTCAATTACAACAACCTCGTGGCCCCACTCGGACTCAGCAGATGTTCCGAGCACCACCTCCAAATTATAATGCTCAGAGTAATGCATTTAGACCTCCGGGTGGTGTACCCATGCCACAAAATACTAGCTATAATAGTACGCCGCGTACCATGAGTGGCGTCACCCACTTTGTGCTTAAACCATTACCTCCCATAAGACACGATTGGCGTACAGCCGGCAATCCGCCACCTAACAATTACTTTAAAACGCGGGAAGTTAATAACTATGATTGTGTTTATGATCCATATTATGACTTTATATGTTCAGCCTATAACCAGGACTATGACCCTTACCAAGAATACTTAGACTATTATTTTAACTATGGGTAATACGAAACCCCAATGGTAGAAGAAATTAAACCTAATGACGAAACTGGAAATGAAGATCAAAAGCAAGACGGAAATTTACTTCTAACTTTTAACATACAGAGGCAACTTGGTTGTATTCAAACCCATAACCCACCTTTAAAATTTCTCATAGACACTGGGACGAATCAATCGTTTATATCACCGCGAGCGGTTGAAAAGTACTTTTCTAATGTACCTCTTAATTACAGCCCATTTAAAGTAACTAACGTGCGTACCGTTTATAAAAATAATTATTCAATAACTTTGCCTAACTTTCCCGAATTTAAAGAAGAAGGAAATATCACTTTATTCGTTCTAGACTTCCATAACTATTTTGATGGATTAATCGGTTTTGTATTATTAGATTCATGGGGCACTAACATTGACTTAAGAAACAAGAAGTTAGTCACTAGAAATACGGAAATACCCATTACTATGTATGACTCTCGCAATGCTAACATTTATGAAGAAATTATACCAGCTCAGACATCTAAATTAGTAAGATTGCCTATAAATTCCCATGATGGCGATGTATTCGTTCCCGACCAAATAATTAGTAACTGCTTAATTTCTGACTGTTTCACAAACGTAAAAAATAATAGAGGTTGGGTACAAATTTCAAATGAGTCACCTAATGACGTAATTTTCTCTATGGATCGTCCCATTACCGCCGAACTATTTAATGTAGAAAGCGAGCAGGTAGATCAATTAAGCAACCGTACGGAGGAAGTTTTACGACGCCTCCGGACCGACCATTTAAATCCGAAAGAACTAGCAAATCTAAAAACTTTATGTGCCCGGTACTCTGACGTCTTTTATCTCGAAGGAGAGCCTCTAACATTTACAAACAAAATAAAACATAGGATTAGAACGACCGATGAAATCCCCGTCCATTCTAAAAGTTACAGATATCCGTATATCCATAAACAAGAAGTTAAAGACCAAATTAATAAAATGCTCGAAAAGAATATAATCAGGCCTTCGGACTCTGCGTGGAGCTCTCCCATTTGGGTGGTCCCCAAAAAGGCAGATGCTTCGGGTAAAACCAAGTGGCGACTTGTCATAGACTTTCGTAAAGTCAACGAAAAAAACTATAGACGATAGATATCCTATACCTAACATTTCGGACATATTGGACAAATTAGGTAAATGCCAATATTTCAGTACACTCGACCTTGCCAGCGGATTCTACCAGGTGGAATTAGACCCCTCTGATATACACAAAACTGCTTTCAATGTAGAAAATGGCCACTATGAGTTCCTCAGGATGCCGATGGGATTGAAAAATTTTCCGGCAACATACCAGCGTGTAATGGATAATATCCTGAGAGATCTCCAGGATATCTGCTTAGTGTATTTGGATGACGTCATCCTGTTCAGCACATCCCTGCAAGAACACATTATCAATCTAGAAAGGGGTTTTAAAAGACTGCGAGAATCCAACTTCAAGATACAAATGGACAAGTCCGAGTTCTTGAAGCTGGAGACAGAATTTTTAGGCCATGTCATATGTAAAGACGGAGTTAGACCGAATCCAACTAAAATCAGCGTTATAAAAGATTACCCATTACCTAAAACTACTACAGAAATTAAGCGTTTTCTCGGTCTACTCGGATATTATAGGAAATTTATACCGGATTTCGCACGTATCACCAAATCCATGACCCAATGCTTAAAAAAGGGAGCTAAGATAGTCTGTGATCAGAGTTACGTAATAATTTCACACCGGTACCATTTGGTTTGCATGACATCCAATATTATACTGACAAAGAAATGAATTTAAAAGAAAATGACTGGGCTATAGTCCGATTCTGCACGAAAAAGAGCATAAAACATTTTGTTGGTAAAGTAATGACTCTGGATGATGCAAAATACCCTACAATGAAATTCGTTAGAAAAATTAAAAATTCTAAAGGCACTGTATTCAGCTATCCGACCGTAGATGACGTATGTGTTAAACAGTTAGATGATATAATTGTAGTACTGCCTGAGCCAAAAATTGCTAGACGTGGGCAGTTAATATTTAATTACGATTTTAGTGAGTTTAATGTTCAGTAAAAGACTGAAGATATATTTTTATTTGTCCGCCTAATATTTACATCCAAAGATAACAGGGTCAATCTAGTAATTAAGACCTTTTAGACATGTAGACAATTTCGTAATGAGGCTTTAGAATATAGTTTCCTGTTTTCCTAGTCTGCAATTCCTGCCAGTAGTGTTAGTTTATAAATATTTTTTCTCTAAGATTGAATTCTAATTCTAAGATGATTAAGATTTTTGATAACTAATTAGCAATATTTTGAAGTTGTTCTTTTTTTTTGTTTACTATGTTGACTTAGTCAAGTAACATTTTTTTTGTATTTCTTTTCGTGCCATAATAAAAACGAATCTATAAATTCCAATTATTTTATTTTATAGTTTTCTACTAAAGTCATAGAGCAAAAGTTGTTGCATTTAGTTATAGTGAAAGGATCGCACGGCTTATTTATTTCCAGACACAAAAATAATGTCTGTGAACAGAAATAGCTGATATTGCGCGAATTTACAATATAATATATATATATATATATATAGCATAAACTTGTACTTACCAGGCTCGGCCTCGGATAAAAAGATAATAAAAATTAATTGTCGATAAATTCGCCATATTGTCCCATCACTATTACTATGAAAAGAAGTTGCAATAGCCCCTTTAATTTTTTTAGATCTTTTTACTGTAAATCAATCCATCATACTGCTGTATAGGGTACATTATCGGGAGAAAAATGCTTTTTTTTATAAGACACGACCGTTTTAGGTTTCGAATTCTTATGATAGTGATACCCAACCAACGCTAGTTGCATTTACCCCGGCAAGGGGTTACTGCAACTATTTACGTTATTGTTGAGAAAAAATTACAATTTACACTTCAAGCAGTCTTTTTATCTCTTTTTGACTAATTAAGAATATTAATTGATACATGTGCAACTTATATGTTTTATTAATTCAACTCCAAAATTCTTACTGATGGTGATACAACAGTTTGAATTTTTAGTTGCAACTTTTTTGGTTACAATAGCCTCGCTGGACCTTATATAAAAATCTTTGCGCCTAGGTATTTACCTAAATCGCTGTTAGCTAATAAACTAAATTTAAATAATCTTTGTGTATATTATATACGACCTCTTTAATATAAAAAGACATACCAAGATTGTTTACCTTTAGTTAATCACCTAAACCGATAGATCATAGCAATAAAATATATAGTATTACCTATATAGGTATTTTTGTTATTAGCAATTTTCCAACTAACAACTAGCTTCGTAAATGCACATTTATGATCAAGTATGATGCGGGTAGTTGATAAAAAATTGCGATTTACACTGTGTTTCCTGATTAATCATACGAGCTTCATAGCTTGCAATACGGAGATAACTTAATTATCATTGTTATAATTTTCACTGCGATCATATAGAATAAATTAATATGAAACGCGGAAAAAAAAATGTTGTTGACTTAAACGAACAGAAAAAAGTGTTTTATAAATACAAACGACATTTCCCATCGATTTATGATTTGCCTTCACCGTGTAGTGAAATATTTTCAAAAATTTCTAGTGAACTTCAACAAAAAATATATTTTTATTTATTTATTTAAACTTCATGTACAGTAGTGGTACATAGGCGGACTTAATGCAACAAGGCATTCTCTACCAGTCAACCTTTGGGTTAAAAAGAAAATAATGTGGTAGGTTTGCACAATAAATAAATAACAGATATTTTAAAAAGAACAAATAAAATAAAAAATAAGTTATTTATAATAATAAAATACATATATATGCTAAAATTATAAACTAATAAATACTATGAAAAATATCAAATCATTAAGAAAACTCAATAATAATTCTGACGAAGACCAAACTAAAGTTGAGAGGACTTCCGAATCTTACGCTTGAAGGAAAATTTACTTTCAGATTTTTTGATGTCAAGGGGAAGCACATTCCAGAGTTTTATGGTGGAAACAGCGTATGAATTGGACATAAAGCCAGTACGGTGAGAGGGAATATGAAGGAGCATGTTTTTGGATGCACGAAGGTTAAGATTATGAGAACTGCCCAACACTTTAAAATATTGTTTTAAGTAATCAGGAGCACAAGGATCGTTCATTATGGTGAAGAGCATGCAGAGGGATCTGAGGGATCTCCTGTGACGGATAGGCAGCCATTTAAGCTGAGAACGGAAGGAAGAAATGTGATCATATTTACGAAGGCCAAATATGAAGCGAATGCAGTTGTTGAGAAGTCGATCCAATTTGTTTAGAAGTTCCTGGGATAGATCAGAGTAACAAACATCAACATAGTCAATTATAGGTAACACAAGCGACTGGACCAAAGTAGTTTTAGTGCTTGACGGGAGGAAATTTTTGAATCTATAGAGAGACCGCAGCGTGAAGGTGACTCTCTGGCTAACCTGAGCAATCTGCTTATTCCAGCTAAACCTATCGTCAATATATAAACCTAGGTCTTTAACGTAAGGCGAGAGAGGGATGACTGTATTGCCGAAAATAAGCGGCAGTAGTTGGCTAGAGTCCAAACTCCGTAAAAAGTAAGAACTGCCAATGAGGATAGCCTGGCATTTACTGACATTGACAGCAACCCCAAATCTGCTCGACCAGTCAGCAATAGCCAGGAGGTCAGCATTTAGAAGAGAGATGCATTCATCAAGGTTGTCAATGTCAGTTTGCGCGCTGAGCTGTAGGTCATCAGCACACAGATGGAAAGAGCACTTGAGAATAGCTGTGATAGAGTTAATAAATAAGGAAAATAAGAGTGGAGAGAGTATACCGCCTTGTGGAACCCCGGTTTGCAGGTCGCACCAGACAGACAATTTCTGATCAGCACGTACCGCTTGCTGACGTCCACGAAGATATGATGAAAACCAATCCCGTGCCGACGAAGAAACCCCAATTTGAGATAAGATTGCCAGAAGGATGTCGTGATCAACGGTATTAAAAGCGTTGGAGAAATCTATTAAAACTAACAGCGTTAACCTCGAGTTCTCCAGGTCATTCCTGCTAAATATCGCCTAAAGCATTTTATTTATCGATTAAAAGAAAGGATAATGCTAGATACTCTATAGACCTTTGCCCCACTCAATAAAAGTCATTTACAAGCATGCAATATGCTGCATCTTATTGTATATTTATTACTGATGACTAAACATTTGTCCTGAAACCTGTAAAACTTGCGGTTTTCGTTTAAAACTAAAAACAATAATAATAACGTTACGCATAATTAATAATAACGTTAACGCAATAATAATAATAACGTTACGCATAATTATAATTTTGATATAATATTTTATGTAAAATTATATTTGTTTTACAGTTACCTACTTATTTTTTTTAGTTTTGCACATGCGTTTTATGTAACGCAGATAGAGATGTAAGAGAAAATAGGAAATGCCAAAAAATAATTTCCGGGATTAAAATCCTTTTTTTATAAAATTGTAAACCGCAACTTTTAAAGAAAAACCATTTATTATGAAAAGGTTCCTTATTCGTCAAAATTATTTTCATAACTTTACTTTTTCCGTAAATGATAACTATGACAAAGTCAGGATCTGGCATTGTCATTTCGAATACTTTTTTTTCCGGGGAGGATGAAAACAGTGAAGATGTCGATACTGAGAAAGAAATAGAAGAACAAAATAACGAAGAAAATTTATACGTCATAGATAAAACTACATGTAGTAAAGAAGGTAAATCTTTTAATTTTTCTCTTGATTTATATCAATGGAGGAGAATTCGGCCAATCTCAAAATGCTCTGTACGTATGAGAGCCAATAATCCAGTTAAACAAAAAAAGTGGATATTACCTAAATATGAGTGGGCAGACTTGTTAAGGAAAAAAATTTGGGAAAAAACAAAATCTCCTTGCAATTGGTGCTTTAAAACCTATTTTGTTAAATGCAATGAAAGAGTGATATTTCTCAGGGCATGTAAAGAATGCAATGCTAAAATAAAAATAGTGATAACATATCCTACCGAAAATATTGCTTCTTGCGCCAGCTTGATGAAACAGATTTTGACAAAAATGTTAAACATTATTTAAGAAAAAAAACCAAATTGTCACCCATAAAGCGCAAAGAATTGATGGAAAAAATGAAACATGAGGCTCCGATAACAGTTCATAAACAATTAATTAGTAACGCAATGGAAATTGGGGATCCTCTGCAACCCCATCTACCTTCACATGGAACTTTACGACAGATAAAACATGAAAGTAATGTCAGTGAGTATTACCATCAAGATCCAATTTTGGCTTTATTATACATGGCTCAAAATGTAAAACCCTATATTATTAAACACATAACAATACATCCACATTTTAATATTTACTATTGGTCTACGTCACAAGAAATATACTACAATCAATATCATAAAAACCATAGAGTTATACTGAGCATCGACGCAACTGGTAGTATTTTTAAGGAAACTGATTTAATTGCGAAAGATTACTCTTTGTTGTACGTTGCTGTAATGTACAGCGAAGAAAATAAAAGAAGTGTTCCGGTTGCTCAAATGATTTCTAGCTCTCAGACGATGGATACTATATCAAACTGGTTAAAATCTTGGAAAGGTCAGAAATCCATTCCTAACGAAGTGATTTTGGACCAATCTTCAGCGCTAATAGGAGCCACGATCAAAGCTTTTACTGAACATTCATGTACTAATTATTATCTTGTCGAATCGTTCAGGAAACTTGACACTGATGAGACATCACCCAACACCTTATATGTTCGCATCGACACAAACCACTTTGTAAAAACTATATACAACCCTAACTGTTTTCGGAATGTGGACCAAAGAACTAAAGCGTTTTATTGTAAGTGTATTTTGTATCTTAAAAATCTAAATGAGTATGGAACTGCAAAACAAACAATTTTAGATGTAATAACCGTAGCTCTCAATAAATACGATAGTATTGGATCTTCATGTGATGCAGCTAAAACGAGGTTAAAAACATTCTGTAAAACCATGAATCTTCCAGATTATAAAGACTTGGAATATAATAGTTTGCCGGAACGAATAATATCGAAAGAAATTAAAGACGTTAACGAGGAACTTACATTTCCCAAATGGTCAAATTAGATCGTGAAAATCTGCTAGTAACATTAACAGATAATGACAGTGACTTCTTAACACACGAAAACTTATTTTACATGCCTACTTTTATACCGACACTTACCCGGTTAGTACAGCAACTACCATTGTGGTCAAATGTAATGATTCCAATATATCGTTCAGAAAACCAAACTGCGTCTTCATCCAACGTAGAAAGTTACTTTAAAACGCTCAAAATATACTTATGTCATATTGATGTGAAATCCAATAGATTGAGATTGGACCAATTTATCGTCAAACATACGGATTTTATAGATGGAGAATTAAAAGAAGCTATAGGTAAAGTAGAAACTACAGATAGAAAAAGAAAAGAAAAGGGTGACTTGAAAAAAAGAGAAAATACGAAAGCAAAGGTGAATAAAACAGAAGATGATTGCCCAACAGACTCAATTTTTTCTAAAACTCCCTCGCTTTCTGAAAATTGGAAGGGCAAAGGTGACGCTCGAAAGGCCCCGAAGAAAAAAAGAGTGAACATGCCTAAACCTGTGCCACTATTGTTAAATGGAACAAGGCTACGAACTGGCATAAAGGATTTACACGTGTCTAATACTTGCGCATTCGACTCGGTTGCACAAGTAATTGCAGTAGGGTGTGTTGAAGGGTTTTATTTAAATACTCATGTACTCAATCATCAAAATGAATTCTGTCAGTTCATAAAAAAAATGATTGATGTTAAAACTACCAGAACAGATTTATATAAGTACCGTGCACACCATCTCCAGCCACATTTTAAAACAACTAATATTAATCACAAAGTTTTCATCTCTTGCGAATGCAATATAGCTTATATTTTTGATAATATTTTGATCGATGCAATTTATAGTGCCTCTGTAAAAGAATCATGTACGAATACTGAATGTGTCATTAACAAAGTCGAAAGAAAAATTGCTTTTTTGCCACTTAATTTTAACATGTCAAATATATCAATGCTCAACCAATCGGCAGTCTATGTTATGTGAAGATAATAACATTGTACAATGTAGACGTAATGACTGCAATGGCATACGAACATTAAATTACGAACTAAGTAATACAATAGCTTTTGAGCTGAATCAAACAGATGTAATTGTATTTCCATAGGTATGTCTTTAAGACAATTAAAGACATACCTATGGAAATAACATTAAATAATAGAAAATACGAAATTCTTGGATTAATTGAGTTTTTACCATCCGGCGGCGATGTTACAGACATCCACAATATTGGCCACTATCGAGCTCATTGTCGTCGTAATGCTGAATGGAAATGTTTTGATGATCTTAATAAGTTTATAACCAAAACTCCGAATTCACTTATCGCTAATTGCATTATGTATGGACAAAAATAAAGAGGTATCTAATCATTTTGACGCGTAATTTTCATTCATGATGTATACTTCAATTATCCCTAGAATATATAAAAATATGCACCTAGGTCAATAATTAATTATAATAATAACATAGTAAACGAGATACGGTTGTTTTATTTCTCAGGAACTATCCAACTGTTCAAGTGTACGTTTTCTTTTAATGGAGGTACTTTTTAGGTACAATTTTTTGGTGTTAAGTTACATAGCTCATAAATATTTTATGAGTAATGGTTAAATAATAAAATATTATAGTACACCCGCCATCTTGATGTCAATATGGCGGGTGTACCTTACTTTCTAAATAATTTCGTTGTGAAAGAGGTACAGATTTTTTAGACCTAGGTACTGAATAGTACATTTTAGGTAGATTTTTTTGGTAATTGGTATAATTTAATTCGCTATGGTACACCCGCCATTTTGACTCTCACCTAAAAACGCCTATCATGAAGGCTCTTATTGATTTAAAGAACGATATCACATTTAGTGCCGCTGAGCTAGCTTTACTCCAAGAATTGTCCACTTCTCTGAATATTATAAAGGTAACAGTCAAGGAAGAGAATTAATGAGAGACGTTTACTAGATCTGATGTGTACATAAAATATCTATGCAATCCCAGAATATATTACGCAGAGACACCTTCGGATATTTTCCTATCTCCAGGAAACGACACGATTGCTAAAGTTATAACTGAGATTAACGACAAATACTTTAGTCAAATACAAGACTTTGATGACAATGAAGATAGATCCTTAGTTGATCACCACCAGCAGCAGCGACAGCGACAAAATAATGCAATTCAGGAAACTGCAATAAGCTTCAAGGAAGAACTACAAAAGAAGATCGATGAGACCGTTTTAGCAACTTCTACTTTTATCGCAAATTTATCATGCAGAGAAGAGTTGGAAACGTCAATCCTAATGCAAATGGCGCTATTTGATAGAGGAGGTCCTAGACAAGTAAATTTGTTTTTTGACAAGTATGTTTGATTTTATTATATTATTACAATACTCCTGATTAAAAGTCACAAACTTATAAGACTTGTGTTAAGTTTGTGACTTTGTGTCCAGGGTTGAAAAACAAAACAAGATTATTTTATTTTGAATAAAATAATCATCATGTTAATTTTAAAATAGTTTTGAAGTAAAATATTAAGTTGACAATTCAAATTATTCTTAATTATTGTGATATCTGTTTTATTTGAAGATACAAGCTGATTATTGCAGTTATGCCTATTTTAATGTTAGCTTAGTTACAGGATTAGAACATAATCCTTCGTGTTCTTCTAACAGAAAAAAATGTTATTATCTTAGTTTTATTTTTATATTCTTGTAAGATTGCGTTAGCTTTAACTTATATTATTTTGATTGAGAGAATTAAGACTATTTAGAAATTAAAGGACATAATTTCTATACCTTTTTTTTTTATTTATTATTCGAATTATTCGAATAAACCCCAAAAAAATATCGAATGTTCGAATTGCAAAATTGTCGAATATTTGCAAGCCCTAGTTCAAATCCTAGCACCAATACCTAAATGGTAGAATTACGATCATTTATTTGCAAGCAATGTAGACGTCACGACACGACGACGAACGACGGACGGTACGATGTGTACGATTCTATATTGATTCCAAGATAAACTTGGAAAGAACACCATTTGTATAGAGCGATACCAACAACCACTTTTTTAGTTTCTTTTTTATTGATATATTTTTCAAAAAATCTTAATTCTTATTTCTACCTGTTACTAATTACAAAAAAAAAAACAACTTTGTAGGAACTACACTATTTCTACAGAACAATAGAAGCAACCAAGTTTTTTTTTTATTTATAGATTATAATCGACGTTATGTTCCAACTATTGGGATTTAGGCCTCTCTAGGAGGGATAGGCCGTAATTCACCACGCGAGACAATGCGGCTTGGTGGGTGTCACATTTATGTGGGTGAGGTTTCACAAAATTTGAACAATAATAGATATTGTAACGAAATTTACACATAAAATTACCAAAGCTCAAAAATAAAATGTCTCAAGAAATATTGTAGAACGATAAAATTCACTTTCACCTATCAATAATAGATAGAATTGATACTCTCCTATTAACTCCACAAATAACAAAACGAAAATCTGGCGACATAGGAAGACAGACAAGATATATTCAACATAACTCGACTTGGCATATTCACAATTCTTCATTCGAAATAACATAAACAAACCTTTTCTACTGTCCGTTCAACCGATTTTGACTTTTATTGCGTTGGTGGAATGATAAATGGCGCCTGCAGTAAATATTTGGTAATGTAACCACTATTTCCTTTTAATGCCATCCTCCCAACTGCCACGGCAAAAAGCAAAAGCGTGGTTTCGGCGCCAAGATACGATTTTATCCTTTGACCTGTCATGTAGCCGTGACCGTGGCGTGCCGGACACATTGTACTTTATACGAGAACATGAGTTGTTTTAGTCAGTAAAAATCTGATACTGCCTCTCGATCAACCCAGAGCGAGAGAAGTTAATTTAGGACTATTTGACTACTACTGAAGTTACATGATGACTAATACACTTGAAAAAAAAAGGCATATTTGCAGCAACAATTCAAATTACATTTAGCGCTAAACGAATGTAATATATCATTCTATTTCATCGATCATTTAAAGATGTTAATAAAGGTACAAATGTTCTTAAGTATTATAAAAACCGAAATTTATCACTCTTCTGTTGCGGGTATTGACTAAATTTCAGTAATTGCGACAAATGCCAAAAATTTAGATCAAACATCAAGTTGTCAACACAAAAAAACAGAGTTATTGGAAAAATATATTTTCGTAGGTAGCTACTTAAAATATTACAATGTATATAACTAAGTAACAGAGCGATTACAAGGTGTTCTACAAAGGTAAATCAACGCAATCGCAAAGCGACGCGGCGCGATTGTACAAACAATTGATACTTAACATAGACACAGAAAAACTTCAATATTTTTGTTGACATTAAATTGGTAATTTTTAAATTGTATATATTATGTTAATTATGAGTAGTATAGTATTCCTTAATGATTATTTAACTGTGGACAAAAAAATAACTGAACGCTTAGCCTAGCAATGGCCTGAATTACAGGTTTTTATTAACATATTTATGGCAGGTCGCTACAAGTTGTAATGGCAGTACCAACACACCATTCTTATGTCATTATAAACATGTGTCAGTTAAAAGGGTTTTTATGTTGGTAAGGGCATCCAAATTGACATACATTTTCACTATTTATCATACAACCACTCTTACTCGATTATGATGTTATTACACCTTTTTCATTAGATATTTTGGAAACACAGTATCTTATGGATATTATCTAGGCTTCTATTGAAATCAATTTATAAATTTATGTAAAACTAATCCAGTAAAGACCTCTGAAAATCTGCTATTTTGCATGAACTTTGACACTTAATAATTTACTCAAAATTTTAAAAAGTCAAAAAAGTATAATAGAAGCCTTGCAAATTTAATCAAGATTTGAATGACGACAATTTTTTTCTAAAACTTTTAAGGGTTTAAAAACAGCACGTATTTCCTGGAACAAGTTTATTACGGAAGAAAATATTTGAGTAAATCACGGAATTACCGAATGCTGAGTTTTCAGGCATTACCTCTCTTTTATCTCCTTTTCATAAAACATCGCGTTGAATGGCGTTAGATGAAGTAAAAAGCTTTTAAACCATGCTCGATGTTGACGATGGGCGAGTGAAAAAGGCCCTCTTAAGCCAATCTTTTTAGAACCAAGTACTAGGAAGTATTCACAAGTTTGTGATGTATGAATTTGTAAAAGTACTTGAACAAATTATTATAATATTATATTTGATCGCACGTGGATGCGGTATAGCGAAGAGCAAAGCAAAGCGGTCGCCGTTAATTCGCTATTCATTTGATATTTTCGCGCTAACTCTTGCGGTGCAGTGACTTGTTTTATATAAATGGCGGCGACTTTACGCACACGTAGGACATAGCCGCCTCGTCGCGTTGAATTCACATGAACTTCATCGAATCGCTTCGCAAACGCGTTGACTCACCCACGTAGAATGCCGCGTTACAAAAACGGATAATAATAATTTACAAATCGACATTAAACACGCCACATTTTAAGCTGTACAAACACAAGTACACCAAACGTTATCTACGATTAAGATGTTTATGACTTAAAAGAAATTACACGTGACTCATCATTTTCTGCGTAGCCTTTTACAAATAATATTAGGGTTCGGCCTGAAGTCTACCTGGATACAGTTGAATATCAGAGTCCCTACCACGAGCTCTTGATGCGATCCGGTCCTCTTAGTCCGGAGCGAGGAGGAATGGCAGGCGGTCGCCTTCTTCTGCGAAGCAGTAATGCTAGCGAAGGAGGAGGCTGCACGCGTGAGGGAACGAAGGTCCTCACGCCCTAGCCGCCGTAATTCCGACCCCGACTACCAGCCACGGTAGATGCGATGTCGAGACCTGGGTAGCTCGCCGTTCGGCTGTTCGGTAATTAACCGGACCGAGCCCAGTCGTCAATAGCGCGTCGAGAACCTCGCGCTCCTCAAAGAGATGTCAGCAAACCGTAGGGGCCCAGCAGGGCCGATGCCCGCTAGCTAGGACCGCGTAGAATTTCTGAAAGGGAAACCAGTAGTCCTAGGACGCAAAGGGTTTTTGAAGGATACAGGTGTGGTTTTAGTCAGTAAAAGTCTGACACGCCCTCGCGCTCCACCCAGAGCGCGAGAAGTCATTTGGATGACTTCCCACCTTAAAAAAACCCTTTAGGGGTGGAGTTTCGTAAAATCTGTTCTTAGCGGATGTCTACACCCTATAAGGATCCTACCTGCCCAATTTTAAGTTTGTAGGTGTTATTGTTTCTGAGATTTCTTGATTAATCAGTGAGTGGTATTTCGCTTTTATATTTACAGATATAGCTCCATCCTTATTTCTTGCTCGCACACATGACATTTTAACACATTATGGAAGGCCCTTGATTTTGTTTTTAGACATATCAGTGTTGGTCCCATAATATGAGTTGTTAATTATTATATTGATTTTCTCATTGTACTCATTATTATGAACAGTTTTTTTTTAAATTCAAGTTTCAACTGTGGGCTCTGTTTTGAGAAAGTTTCAATATTTTAAGCAATAAATATTTTGTAATTGTTACAGTCGCGTAACACTAATTTTATCCCTAGCTATTGCCAACGGCTTCGCCCATATAAAGGTTAGAAATTATACCATGGGAAAGTACTCCCAGTGTCAAAAGTATCGTATGTCCTTCGTCAGGGCACAATCTATCCCTATACCAACATGAATTAACACTAGTATATCAGTTTAGGCTATAAACCGTAACAAACAGATGAGAGTTACCTACTTACACATTCATAATATTAGTATTGATACAACCTAATACTGAGCTTCAAAGTGCTAAAAAACCAAGATTTTTTTAACGTCTCATCTCGGCGAAAACACCAACCCTAGCATATTCGAGAACTTACTCTCGTTTCCTAATTAAGAATTAGGAGTTAAAAACGTGACAAAGTATACTTTGCCAAACACAAAGCTTCAACTTCCAATTTATATTTTTTATGTATTTCATTTCAACAAAATTATATACCAGTAGGTACATAAATATCAATACATATTTCATTCAATTATATATTTTGTTTACCCTCGTCCGTGCGTCACTGCAGGGTGCCAACTGAAAACCGCGCTCGGTATGTGACGCCCGCTAATGCTGAGCTGCTCACCCGCCCGGTGCGGCCACGCTCGGCGCATACTGTACTTTTGTTCTTTATTACTTTGTGTTTGCAACCGTTGTGCTGTATCTGTCTTGAATAAAAGTATTTCTATTCCAATTCTTAATTCAGGAATAGGGGTCAGTCGAGAATATCTTCCCATGTGACGCGCCTTTCACTTTACATTAGAAGTCTGTCGGAAAAATTCAACTACACTTTAAAAAAAAACATCGTTGTCCACTACTTTGGTCCACTCAGCGTCAGTCCGCACGACACACTTGCGTGTATTAACGCCAATATCATTGTTTCCCGCGCTTTCCGGGCGGCTTCTGAAGCTGGAAGCCAGTCGACGTGTCGGCTTGCGCGACACCGAAACTCGTGTTCAGAGATGTGTTTAGATTGGGCTGTGACTGCGGCTGCCATGTTGGACCTGAAACAAATAACAAATTTTTAATACAATGGATAAGTTTTCAAAAAAGTTTGCAAAATATTTCTTCAACAAGCTTTTATGACGCGGTATATTATATAGTATAGGCTCAAACATGATGGGTTTATCTTGTTGGTGCAGGCGTGAGGCACACAATTGGGTTTTTTGGGGTTTATTTATTTATTTATGGCACACCAACGACTTATTCACTAGTACATTTTTATATACAACAATCAAACTTAAAATCTAGAGTGAATTTGTCACTAACAAATGTGCACAGCATTAACATAAATAATAAATAATTAAATCTAGTGTGGTACTCAACATATTAATGGTGATCACTGTGGGTCCATAGCAATTGCTTACGAAATTCCAAAAGCTTGCCAGCAAAGATGTCAACGCCATTGGAAGGTGAATGGAGATCGTTATACGTCCTCATCAATCTATTCATTGGTGCCAAATGTCCGAGGTTAGTTCTTGCCGGGAATGGAGTAAACACATCTAGGATGCGTACAGTTCTGGGTGAAGCGTGGCGAGGAACAGATATATTTATTTAGTCGAGAAGATTCGGAACTTGTATAGATCCATTGATGATTTTGTGAAGCAAAATCAGATCGTTAGCTTGCCTTCGCTGTTTTAAAGTTATCATTTTAAAGTGACTTAGCCTTTGCGAGTAATCAGCGTCCTGAGGACAGCTATTAGATTTGTACCTCAGATAGCGTGTGAAACTTTTTTGGACCATTTCTACGCGATTCACATGTGTACCATAACTAGGATTCCAAATGGGTGACGCGTATTCCAAGATAGATCGTACAAGTGAATTATAAAGTACGATTAAGCTTTGGATGGTTTTGAAGTCATAACATGTTCTTTTTATAAATCCCAGTGTTTTAGAGCTCTGGAAACAATAGAGTCAATGTGAGGTATGAAGGTAAGCTTACTGTCAAGGAGAACACCTAAGTCTCGGATTTTGTCAACTTTTTGAAGCACTCTACCATTGAGCGAATAAGAAGTCCGCGCAAGATGTTTTTTCGTGAATGTTATATGGAAACACTATACAGAGTTGAGATCCTCCTGAAGTAGGGCAATGTCTGTACTTGCGTTAATGACCCGATATAGTTTCAAGTCATCTGCGAAGATAGAACATGTTTAATACTGTTTGCTAATCATTGACGAATACAATAAATAGTATTGGGCCTAAATTGGAACCTTGTGGGACTCCGGATGTTGAAGTGTAAGGTGGTGGTGGTGACTGGTGACCCTTTACTACAACTTCTGTTTTCTGTCAGTCAGATAAGATTTAAACCACAGCCAAAGTTGGCTAAAAATACCGAGATTTGACAGCTTCTGCAGCAATATATTATGGTCCACCTTATCGAACGCACTGCTAAAATCGGTGTATATAGAATCGACCTGCTTACGTGAATCTACTAATTTACAAAGGTCATTGACATAGAGAACTAAGTTGGTTGTGGTGGATTTTTGAGCACAAAAATCATGTTGTTTTAATAATATAATAATAACATAATATAGTGGAGCCACGTCTATTTTCAAACGAGCTGTTAGAATGGGACACAAGAGATTGGGTTGGGGATAGGGTTTGAGATTTTTGTACAATATTTTATACTAAACAACCAATAACATTAAAAAGAAATCTTGAAGAAAAATTGGTTAATAAATGAAGCAACAATTATTGGTTTCAGGAAGGGTGGGGGTGTGGTGGGCATATCTTGCTGTCTTTTTAGAGCAAATGAAAATGAAAGGCGGTGACGTCACATTTCAGTATGTGCATCCTTACACTGTTATTTGTCAGTCTTCCCCCTTCCACCAGATCAAAAGGTTTTTAACTGAATAATATTGAATGAAGTTTTGCTGACATCTCGTTAAAGTGCTTGGGACACTACGCGCCATCGACGGCTCAGGCTCGGTCCAGACGGTTACCGGACAGCCGGACGGCGAGCTACCTATTGCTCGTCGTCCGAAAACCCACGCCTACGTTGGCTGGAAATCGAGGTCGGTCCGTTCCTGCACGCGTGTGGCCGCCTCCTTCGCTAGCATTACTGTTTCGCACGAGGCTACCGCCTGCCATTCCCTCTCGCTCCGGAGAAAAATCTATATCTTATAACACGAATTCTTTAACCTATACTTTTTGGGTGTTGGTCACTAAAAAATTAATTTAAAATACACTACGTTAAAGTCGATACTCGAGTTAATGGCAATGGTTTTAAATTATTTAAATTAGTGTAACTGGTTTTATAAATGGGTGTTCACTTACCACTAGCGTCCACTGAAGGGAAAGGTGACATAGTGTTGCCGACGTAAGTGAACGGTGTTGGGCCCGCCAACTGTTGTAAGTTACCTGTACACAATTAATACATTAAAATAAGTAACATAGCATCACAAATGTATAATAACAAAGGCAAATCGACCATGCATGGTGCTTGTAAACAAAATAAGTTAGGCTGTTTTTAATATCGTGCAGATTTCATCAAGCATGCGGGGCCATCCCGCATGTTTGATGAAAATTTCATAATACAAAAAAACGCGTCCCGTGTGCGTATTCCATGTATTACAATAAATACTTGTATGAAATGGATATTTGTGGGGGTACGCTTTTTTTTTCAGTGGGAAAATCATCTTATGACATCCCCTACTCTTGGGCGGTTCGGAAGATAGTGTCAGACTTTTACTGACTAAAAACCCACTCCTGTTCCTTCGTTGCCTTTCGTGTTAGGGCTGGGTCTTCCTTTCAGAATCAGACCCTTGGCCCCAGTAGGCTTCGATCCTGCTGGGCCCCTACAGTTACTGACATCTTGAGGCGCGCGTGGCTCGGTCCGGACGGTTACCGGACGTTCAGACGGTGAGCTACCGATTGCTCGCCGTCCGCAAGCCCACGCCTGGGTGGCTGGAAATCGGGATCGGAATCCCGGCGGCGGTTGGGGCGTGAGGACCGTTGCCTCACGCGATCAGCCGCCTCCTTTGCTAGCATTACTGTTTCGCAGAAGTCCTTGAGGCTCGGCGCGAGAGATCGCCGCCGCAGGCACACCTCCACCGTGTGTGGGAAGAGTCCCAAGCGGGGCACACGGTGGAGGTGTGCCTGCAACGTCGTGTTCTCCGTACGGTCCACCGTGTCCTCCGGGCGGTCCACGCAATGGTGACACCCGGGCGTTTCTCCAGCACGAATCCGGTGCAGGAACCTCCCGAACTTACCATGTCCGGTGAGGACCTGCGTCATGCGGAAGGTAAGGACGCCGTGTTGCCTTTCCAACCACTCCTCAAAGAAGGGACTTACTGCCATAACTATGGCGTGCCCATGGGGTTACGCGTACGGGGCAATCGCGCATGCGTGAACAAAACCGCACGATATTAAAAACACCCTGAAGATATACACTTGGATGAGTTGTCGTAATATTAAATATTTAGAGAAAGAAAGAGGTTCCAACAACCTTGCCTTTTCATAAAAAAGAGTAACAAATTATTAGGCAACTTGCGAGTTAAAAAACGTTTCTATAAATTACTTTTCATAAGTTATGCCTTTTTTTAGGGTGGGAAATCATTCAATCACTTCTCTTACTCTAGGGCGGAGCGCGAGGGCATGTCAGACTTTTACTGACTAAAACCACACCTATTTTCCTTCTTTGTCCTTACGTTCCAAGACTGCGCGTTTCCCTTTCGGAAGCCAAACCATTGCCCCAGTTGGCTTCGGCCCTGCTAGGCCCCTACGCTTTTGCTGATATCTCTTTGAGGCACGCGTGAGAAACTACGCGCCGAAGACAACTCGGGCTCGTTCCGGACAGATATCGGACAACGAGCTACCCATTGATAGTTGTTCGGAAGCTCACGCCTACGGTGGCTGAAATCGGGGTCGGAGTCCTGGTGTCTGGGGCGTTAGGAAGTCCGTCCCCTTGCGGGTGCCGATTGCCCCCACAAGGACACAACGGTGCTCCGCTCAAACGGGGCAAATCTCCACTGTATGCTCTATCATGTTCTCCGGGCGGTAAGTTATACCTAAAAAGTAAATTCCGTAACGCATTGCACTTCTATCCTTGAATCTTTGGGTAGACCATTTTGTGGACGACTGCTTTACCAAAGACATAATAAAAACTGTAAAAAAATATATCTAAATAATTACCTAACGCAGCTCTAGGATCGGAAAGTACGGCACTTCCTTGGCTGATATCGGCCAAAGGACCAGACTTCATCTTCTTACGGTTGGTCTCTGCATCCCGAAGTATTTGGTCCAAGCTAGTGCTAGCTGTAATCAATCATTGTTAACTTTTAGATTTTACCTTGACGTCAAGTTACAGTTACTGGGGACATTCCATTGATCTGTTTTATAAACTCAAACTCAAAATTATATTCGCATCTGCCAACGGCTTCGCCCGCGTAATAAGTAGGTTTCTCCATATAAACTTAGGACCCGGTTTCATCCCCATAGGGATTTTGGAATTTTGGAAAATCCTCTTAAGTATTAGAAGTATATTTATTCATAACAACATACCTAATTGTGTCGAAATGGTCGATATTTATAAATATGTCCTTAAAACTAAATTAATTTAAATTCTAAAATAAATAAAATCATTACATTGTTATAATTCTCACAAATACAATAATAATAAAAGATTATTATAAGCTAAATCATAAAATAATGTCAAAATTATTATTCAGGCACCAGTCTCTCACTTATTTAGACCTCAGTGTGTAAATTTGTGATGAGAAAACAAACATTTTATATTGTTATTAATTATGCAAGTGCTCACCTACATCATATATGGAAGGTTAGTGCAAAACTTCACACTCCTAGTTCCAGCAGTTTTGACTGTGTGTTGATAATTATGACAATCAGTCAGTTTCTTTTTTTATTATATTAAGATGATAAAGAATGAGTACTTACGAGACGGCGCGTCAAACACGTTGGTCGGGTCCTTGAGTATGTACTTCCGTAGGTTTAAGTACTGATCCTTCTGTGCTTCCACTTGCGTGTGCACAGCTTGCAGACGACCCGCCAGCGCCACCAGAGACTCGTGCATTCTTCTGATGCCCATTGTTAACTCTAAATAAAGAATACACTTTTTATTTTACATTCATTATGTGTACAGCTAAGGAATGGAATTCCCTGCCCAAGTCTATGTTTCTTGATATCTACAACTTAGGGGATTGGTGGAGCAGTGAGAGCAGTGGTGGCCGAGTGGCAACTGGCAACGGTCCCGACTTAAGAGTTGTAGGTGGTGGGTTTAGGGAGCAGCGGCCAGGCATTACTTTGTGTAATTTACTTCATCACCACTGCTCTCAAAACGATGAAGGAAAACTTCGTGAGGAAACCAGCAGTCCTAGAACCAAAAATTCGAAGACATGTGACCGCATTGGCCCTGCGTGGTGGATTACGGCCATTCCCTCTCCTACAGAGGAGGCCTGAGTCCCAGCAGTGGGAACATTATAAGGCCGACTATACTATGCTAGGGGTCTCACCTTGTTCAGTAAGTAGTTTAGGAGAGGACTGCATCTGCTTGTCAGCCACATCCATTTGTCTCCGGAACGTGATCAGCTGTTGTTCCAACTCGGCGATCAAATCCTTTACGTATGCCGGGGGAGCTGTGCCTTCGAGCTCCAAACCTGTAGACAAAGGAAACGATTTTATTATTCAATATTTAAATACACCTGCGAAGAGGAGGCGAGACGACCTAGATGCCTACAGCAAGGACTGGTTCGTGGTGGCTCAAGAAAAGAATACCTGAAAAGAAGTTGGGGTAGCACCGAGCGGAGAGTCGACTGAGGGGAGTTACCTGGTGTGGTGTAGTCCCTCGTGGCGGTCTCGGCCGCGGCCAGCGCGGCGGCGGCGCCGGAGCGCAAGCGGCGCGAGTGCGCGCGCGCGGCTCACCTCGCCGCTCAGGTAGCACCGAGCGGAGAGTCGACTGAGGGGAGTTACCTGGTGTGGTGTAGTCCCTCGTGGCGGTCTCGGCCGCGGCCAGCGCGGCGGCGGCGCCGGAGCGCAAGCGGCGCGAGTGCGCGCGCGCGCGGCTCACCTCGCCGCTCAGGTAGCACCGAGCGGAGAGTCGACTGAGGGGAGTTACCTGGTGTGGTGTAGTCCCTCGTGGCGGTCTCGGCCGCGGCCAGCGCGGCGGCGGCGCCGGAGCGCAAGCGGCGCGAGTGCGCGCGCGCGCGGCTCACCTCGCCGCTCAGGTAGCACCGAGCGGAGAGTCGACTGAGGGGAGTTACCTGGTGTGGTGTAGTCCCTCGTGGCGGTCTCGGCCGCGGCCAGCGCGGCGGCGGCGCCGGAGCGCAAGCGGCGCGAGTGCGCGCGCGCGCGGCTCACCTCGCCGCTCAGGTAGCACCGAGCGGAGAGTCGACTGAGGGGAGTTACCTGGTGTGGTGTAGTCCCTCGTGGCGGTCTCGGCCGCGGCCAGCGCGGCGGCGGCGCCGGAGCGCAAGCGGCGCGAGTGCGCGCGCGCGCGGCTCACCTCGCCGCTCAGGTAGCACCGAGCGGAGAGTCGACTGAGGGGAGTTACCTGGTGTGGTGTAGTCCCTCGTGGCGGTCTCGGCCGCGGCCAGCGCGGCGGCGGCGCCGGAGCGCAAGCGGCGCGAGTGCGCGCGCGCGCGGCTCACCTCGCCGCTCAGGTAGCACCGAGCGGAGAGTCGACTGAGGGGAGTTACCTGGTGTGGTGTAGTCCCTCGTGGCGGTCTCGGCCGCGGCCAGCGCGGCGGCGGCGCCGGAGCGCAAGCGGCGCGAGTGCGCGCGCGCGCGGCTCACCTCGCCGCTCAGGTAGCACCGAGCGGAGAGTCGACTGAGGGGAGTTACCTGGTGTGGTGTAGTCCCTCGTGGCGGTCTCGGCCGCGGCCAGCGCGGCGGCGGCGCCGGAGCGCAAGCGGCGCGAGTGCGCGCGCGCGCGGCTCACCTCGCCGCTCAGGTAGCACCGAGCGGAGAGTCGACTGAGGGGAGTTACCTGGTGTGGTGTAGTCCCTCGTGGCGGTCTCGGCCGCGGCCAGCGCGGCGGCGGCGCCGGAGCGCAAGCGGCGCGAGTGCGCGCGCGCGCGGCTCACCTCGCCGCTCAGGTAGCACCGAGCGGAGAGTCGACTGAGGGGAGTTACCTGGTGTGGTGTAGTCCCTCGTGGCGGTCTCGGCCGCGGCCAGCGCGGCGGCGGCGCCGGAGCGCAAGCGGCGCGAGTGCGCGCGCGCGCGGCTCACCTCGCCGCTCAGGTAGCACCGAGCGGAGAGTCGACTGAGGGGAGTTACCTGGTGTGGTGTAGTCCCTCGTGGCGGTCTCGGCCGCGGCCAGCGCGGCGGCGGCGCCGGAGCGCAAGCGGCGCGAGTGCGCGCGCGCGCGGCTCACCTCGCCGCTCAGGTAGCACCGAGCGGAGAGTCGACTGAGGGGAGTTACCTGGTGTGGTGTAGTCCCTCGTGGCGGTCTCGGCCGCGGCCAGCGCGGCGGCGGCGCCGGAGCGCAAGCGGCGCGAGTGCGCGCGCGCGCGGCTCACCTCGCCGCTCAGGTAGCACCGAGCGGAGAGTCGACTGAGGGGAGTTACCTGGTGTGGTGTAGTCCCTCGTGGCGGTCTCGGCCGCGGCCAGCGCGGCGGCGGCGCCGGAGCGCAAGCGGCGCGAGTGCGCGCGCGCGCGGCTCACCTCGCCGCTCAGGTAGCACCGAGCGGAGAGTCGACTGAGGGGAGTTACCTGGTGTGGTGTAGTCCCTCGTGGCGGTCTCGGCCGCGGCCAGCGCGGCGGCGGCGCCGGAGCGCAAGCGGCGCGAGTGCGCGCGCGCGCGGCTCACCTCGCCGCTCAGGTAGCACCGAGCGGAGAGTCGACTGAGGGGAGTTACCTGGTGTGGTGTAGTCCCTCGTGGCGGTCTCGGCCGCGGCCAGCGCGGCGGCGGCGCCGGAGCGCAAGCGGCGCGAGTGCGCGCGCGCGCGGCTCACCTCGCCGCTCAGGTAGCACCGAGCGGAGAGTCGACTGAGGGGAGTTACCTGGTGTGGTGTAGTCCCTCGTGGCGGTCTCGGCCGCGGCCAGCGCGGCGGCGGCGCCGGAGCGCAAGCGGCGCGAGTGCGCGCGCGCGCGGCTCACCTCGCCGCTCAGGTAGCACCGAGCGGAGAGTCGACTGAGGGGAGTTACCTGGTGTGGTGTAGTCCCTCGTGGCGGTCTCGGCCGCGGCCAGCGCGGCGGCGGCGCCGGAGCGCAAGCGGCGCGAGTGCGCGCGCGCGCGGCTCACCTCGCCGCTCAGGTAGCACCGAGCGGAGAGTCGACTGAGGGGAGTTACCTGGTGTGGTGTAGTCCCTCGTGGCGGTCTCGGCCGCGGCCAGCGCGGCGGCGGCGCCGGAGCGCAAGCGGCGCGAGTGCGCGCGCGCGCGGCTCACCTCGCCGCTCAGGTAGCACCGAGCGGAGAGTCGACTGAGGGGAGTTACCTGGTGTGGTGTAGTCCCTCGTGGCGGTCTCGGCCGCGGCCAGCGCGGCGGCGGCGCCGGAGCGCAAGCGGCGCGAGTGCGCGCGCGCGCGGCTCACCTCGCCGCTCAGGTAGCACCGAGCGGAGAGTCGACTGAGGGGAGTTACCTGGTGTGGTGTAGTCCCTCGTGGCGGTCTCGGCCGCGGCCAGCGCGGCGGCGGCGCCGGAGCGCAAGCGGCGCGAGTGCGCGCGCGCGCGGCTCACCTCGCCGCTCAGGTAGCACCGAGCGGAGAGTCGACTGAGGGGAGTTACCTGGTGTGGTGTAGTCCCTCGTGGCGGTCTCGGCCGCGGCCAGCGCGGCGGCGGCGCCGGAGCGCAAGCGGCGCGAGTGCGCGCGCGCGCGGCTCACCTCGCCGCTCAGGTAGCACCGAGCGGAGAGTCGACTGAGGGGAGTTACCTGGTGTGGTGTAGTCCCTCGTGGCGGTCTCGGCCGCGGCCAGCGCGGCGGCGGCGCCGGAGCGCAAGCGGCGCGAGTGCGCGCGCGCGCGGCTCACCTCGCCGCTCAGGTAGCACCGAGCGGAGAGTCGACTGAGGGGAGTTACCTGGTGTGGTGTAGTCCCTCGTGGCGGTCTCGGCCGCGGCCAGCGCGGCGGCGGCGCCGGAGCGCAAGCGGCGCGAGTGCGCGCGCGCGCGGCTCACCTCGCCGCTCAGGTAGCACCGAGCGGAGAGTCGACTGAGGGGAGTTACCTGGTGTGGTGTAGTCCCTCGTGGCGGTCTCGGCCGCGGCCAGCGCGGCGGCGGCGCCGGAGCGCAAGCGGCGCGAGTGCGCGCGCGCGCGGCTCACCTCGCCGCTCAGGTAGCACCGAGCGGAGAGTCGACTGAGGGGAGTTACCTGGTGTGGTGTAGTCCCTCGTGGCGGTCTCGGCCGCGGCCAGCGCGGCGGCGGCGCCGGAGCGCAAGCGGCGCGAGTGCGCGCGCGCGCGGCTCACCTCGCCGCTCAGGTAGCACCGAGCGGAGAGTCGACTGAGGGGAGTTACCTGGTGTGGTGTAGTCCCTCGTGGCGGTCTCGGCCGCGGCCAGCGCGGCGGCGGCGCCGGAGCGCAAGCGGCGCGAGTGCGCGCGCGCGCGGCTCACCTCGCCGCTCAGGTAGCACCGAGCGGAGAGTCGACTGAGGGGAGTTACCTGGTGTGGTGTAGTCCCTCGTGGCGGTCTCGGCCGCGGCCAGCGCGGCGGCGGCGCCGGAGCGCAAGCGGCGCGAGTGCGCGCGCGCGCGGCTCACCTCGCCGCTCAGGTAGCACCGAGCGGAGAGTCGACTGAGGGGAGTTACCTGGTGTGGTGTAGTCCCTCGTGGCGGTCTCGGCCGCGGCCAGCGCGGCGGCGGCGCCGGAGCGCAAGCGGCGCGAGTGCGCGCGCGCGCGGCTCACCTCGCCGCTCAGGTAGCACCGAGCGGAGAGTCGACTGAGGGGAGTTACCTGGTGTGGTGTAGTCCCTCGTGGCGGTCTCGGCCGCGGCCAGCGCGGCGGCGGCGCCGGAGCGCAAGCGGCGCGAGTGCGCGCGCGCGCGGCTCACCTCGCCGCTCAGGTAGCACCGAGCGGAGAGTCGACTGAGGGGAGTTACCTGGTGTGGTGTAGTCCCTCGTGGCGGTCTCGGCCGCGGCCAGCGCGGCGGCGGCGCCGGAGCGCAAGCGGCGCGAGTGCGCGCGCGCGCGGCTCACCTCGCCGCTCAGGTAGCACCGAGCGGAGAGTCGACTGAGGGGAGTTACCTGGTGTGGTGTAGTCCCTCGTGGCGGTCTCGGCCGCGGCCAGCGCGGCGGCGGCGCCGGAGCGCAAGCGGCGCGAGTGCGCGCGCGCGCGGCTCACCTCGCCGCTCAGGTAGCACCGAGCGGAGAGTCGACTGAGGGGAGTTACCTGGTGTGGTGTAGTCCCTCGTGGCGGTCTCGGCCGCGGCCAGCGCGGCGGCGGCGCCGGAGCGCAAGCGGCGCGAGTGCGCGCGCGCGCGGCTCACCTCGCCGCTCAGGTAGCACCGAGCGGAGAGTCGACTGAGGGGAGTTACCTGGTGTGGTGTAGTCCCTCGTGGCGGTCTCGGCCGCGGCCAGCGCGGCGGCGGCGCCGGAGCGCAAGCGGCGCGAGTGCGCGCGCGCGCGGCTCACCTCGCCGCTCAGGTAGCACCGAGCGGAGAGTCGACTGAGGGGAGTTACCTGGTGTGGTGTAGTCCCTCGTGGCGGTCTCGGCCGCGGCCAGCGCGGCGGCGGCGCCGGAGCGCAAGCGGCGCGAGTGCGCGCGCGCGCGGCTCACCTCGCCGCTCAGGTAGCACCGAGCGGAGAGTCGACTGAGGGGAGTTACCTGGTGTGGTGTAGTCCCTCGTGGCGGTCTCGGCCGCGGCCAGCGCGGCGGCGGCGCCGGAGCGCAAGCGGCGCGAGTGCGCGCGCGCGCGGCTCACCTCGCCGCTCAGGTAGCACCGAGCGGAGAGTCGACTGAGGGGAGTTACCTGGTGTGGTGTAGTCCCTCGTGGCGGTCTCGGCCGCGGCCAGCGCGGCGGCGGCGCCGGAGCGCAAGCGGCGCGAGTGCGCGCGCGCGCGGCTCACCTCGCCGCTCAGGTAGCACCGAGCGGAGAGTCGACTGAGGGGAGTTACCTGGTGTGGTGTAGTCCCTCGTGGCGGTCTCGGCCGCGGCCAGCGCGGCGGCGGCGCCGGAGCGCAAGCGGCGCGAGTGCGCGCGCGCGCGGCTCACCTCGCCGCTCAGGTAGCACCGAGCGGAGAGTCGACTGAGGGGAGTTACCTGGTGTGGTGTAGTCCCTCGTGGCGGTCTCGGCCGCGGCCAGCGCGGCGGCGGCGCCGGAGCGCAAGCGGCGCGAGTGCGCGCGCGCGCGGCTCACCTCGCCGCTCAGGTAGCACCGAGCGGAGAGTCGACTGAGGGGAGTTACCTGGTGTGGTGTAGTCCCTCGTGGCGGTCTCGGCCGCGGCCAGCGCGGCGGCGGCGCCGGAGCGCAAGCGGCGCGAGTGCGCGCGCGCGCGGCTCACCTCGCCGCTCAGGTAGCACCGAGCGGAGAGTCGACTGAGGGGAGTTACCTGGTGTGGTGTAGTCCCTCGTGGCGGTCTCGGCCGCGGCCAGCGCGGCGGCGGCGCCGGAGCGCAAGCGGCGCGAGTGCGCGCGCGCGCGGCTCACCTCGCCGCTCAGGTAGCACCGAGCGGAGAGTCGACTGAGGGGAGTTACCTGGTGTGGTGTAGTCCCTCGTGGCGGTCTCGGCCGCGGCCAGCGCGGCGGCGGCGCCGGAGCGCAAGCGGCGCGAGTGCGCGCGCGCGCGGCTCACCTCGCCGCTCAGGTAGCACCGAGCGGAGAGTCGACTGAGGGGAGTTACCTGGTGTGGTGTAGTCCCTCGTGGCGGTCTCGGCCGCGGCCAGCGCGGCGGCGGCGCCGGAGCGCAAGCGGCGCGAGTGCGCGCGCGCGCGGCTCACCTCGCCGCTCAGGTAGCACCGAGCGGAGAGTCGACTGAGGGGAGTTACCTGGTGTGGTGTAGTCCCTCGTGGCGGTCTCGGCCGCGGCCAGCGCGGCGGCGGCGCCGGAGCGCAAGCGGCGCGAGTGCGCGCGCGCGCGGCTCACCTCGCCGCTCAGGTAGCACCGAGCGGAGAGTCGACTGAGGGGAGTTACCTGGTGTGGTGTAGTCCCTCGTGGCGGTCTCGGCCGCGGCCAGCGCGGCGGCGGCGCCGGAGCGCAAGCGGCGCGAGTGCGCGCGCGCGCGACTCACCTCGCCGCTCAGGTAGCACCGAGCGGAGAGTCGACTGAGGGGAGTTACCTGGTGTGGTGTAGTCCCTCGTGGCGGTCTCGGCCGCGGCCAGCGCGGCGGCGGCGCCGGAGCGCAAGCGGCGCGAGTGCGCGCGCGCGCGGCTCACCTCGCCGCTCAGGTAGCACCGAGCGGAGAGTCGACTGAGGGGAGTTACCTGGTGTGGTGTAGTCCCTCGTGGCGGTCTCGGCCGCGGCCAGCGCGGCGGCGGCGCCGGAGCGCAAGCGGCGCGAGTGCGCGCGCGCGCGGCTCACCTCGCCGCTCAGGTAGCACCGAGCGGAGAGTCGACTGAGGGGAGTTACCTGGTGTGGTGTAGTCCCTCGTGGCGGTCTCGGCCGCGGCCAGCGCGGCGGCGGCGCCGGAGCGCAAGCGGCGCGAGTGCGCGCGCGCGCGGCTCACCTCGCCGCTCAGGTAGCACCGAGCGGAGAGTCGACTGAGGGGAGTTACCTGGTGTGGTGTAGTCCCTCGTGGCGGTCTCGGCCGCGGCCAGCGCGGCGGCGGCGCCGGAGCGCAAGCGGCGCGAGTGCGCGCGCGCGCGGCTCACCTCGCCGCTCAGGTAGCACCGAGCGGAGAGTCGACTGAGGGGAGTTACCTGGTGTGGTGTAGTCCCTCGTGGCGGTCTCGGCCGCGGCCAGCGCGGCGGCGGCGCCGGAGCGCAAGCGGCGCGAGTGCGCGCGCGCGCGGCTCACCTCGCCGCTCAGGTAGCACCGAGCGGAGAGTCGACTGAGGGGAGTTACCTGGTGTGGTGTAGTCCCTCGTGGCGGTCTCGGCCGCGGCCAGCGCGGCGGCGGCGCCGGAGCGCAAGCGGCGCGAGTGCGCGCGCGCGCGGCTCACCTCGCCGCTCAGGTAGCACCGAGCGGAGAGTCGACTGAGGGGAGTTACCTGGTGTGGTGTAGTCCCTCGTGGCGGTCTCGGCCGCGGCCAGCGCGGCGGCGGCGCCGGAGCGCAAGCGGCGCGAGTGCGCGCGCGCGCGGCTCACCTCGCCGCTCAGGTAGCACCGAGCGGAGAGTCGACTGAGGGGAGTTACCTGGTGTGGTGTAGTCCCTCGTGGCGGTCTCGGCCGCGGCCAGCGCGGCGGCGGCGCCGGAGCGCAAGCGGCGCGAGTGCGCGCGCGCGCGGCTCACCTCGCCGCTCAGGTAGCACCGAGCGGAGAGTCGACTGAGGGGAGTTACCTGGTGTGGTGTAGTCCCTCGTGGCGGTCTCGGCCGCGGCCAGCGCGGCGGCGGCGCCGGAGCGCAAGCGGCGCGAGTGCGCGCGCGCGCGGCTCACCTCGCCGCTCAGGTAGCACCGAGCGGAGAGTCGACTGAGGGGAGTTACCTGGTGTGGTGTAGTCCCTCGTGGCGGTCTCGGCCGCGGCCAGCGCGGCGGCGGCGCCGGAGCGCAAGCGGCGCGAGTGCGCGCGCGCGCGGCTCACCTCGCCGCTCAGGTAGCACCGAGCGGAGAGTCGACTGAGGGGAGTTACCTGGTGTGGTGTAGTCCCTCGTGGCGGTCTCGGCCGCGGCCAGCGCGGCGGCGGCGCCGGAGCGCAAGCGGCGCGAGTGCGCGCGCGCGCGGCTCACCTCGCCGCTCAGGTAGCACCGAGCGGAGAGTCGACTGAGGGGAGTTACCTGGTGTGGTGTAGTCCCTCGTGGCGGTCTCGGCCGCGGCCAGCGCGGCGGCGGCGCCGGAGCGCAAGCGGCGCGAGTGCGCGCGCGCGCGGCTCACCTCGCCGCTCAGGTAGCACCGAGCGGAGAGTCGACTGAGGGGAGTTACCTGGTGTGGTGTAGTCCCTCGTGGCGGTCTCGGCCGCGGCCAGCGCGGCGGCGGCGCCGGAGCGCAAGCGGCGCGAGTGCGCGCGCGCGCGGCTCACCTCGCCGCTCAGGTAGCACCGAGCGGAGAGTCGACTGAGGGGAGTTACCTGGTGTGGTGTAGTCCCTCGTGGCGGTCTCGGCCGCGGCCAGCGCGGCGGCGGCGCCGGAGCGCAAGCGGCGCGAGTGCGCGCGCGCGCGGCTCACCTCGCCGCTCAGGTAGCACCGAGCGGAGAGTCGACTGAGGGGAGTTACCTGGTGTGGTGTAGTCCCTCGTGGCGGTCTCGGCCGCGGCCAGCGCGGCGGCGGCGCCGGAGCGCAAGCGGCGCGAGTGCGCGCGCGCGCGGCTCACCTCGCCGCTCAGGTAGCACCGAGCGGAGAGTCGACTGAGGGGAGTTACCTGGTGTGGTGTAGTCCCTCGTGGCGGTCTCGGCCGCGGCCAGCGCGGCGGCGGCGCCGGAGCGCAAGCGGCGCGAGTGCGCGCGCGCGCGGCTCACCTCGCCGCTCAGGTAGCACCGAGCGGAGAGTCGACTGAGGGGAGTTACCTGGTGTGGTGTAGTCCCTCGTGGCGGTCTCGGCCGCGGCCAGCGCGGCGGCGGCGCCGGAGCGCAAGCGGCGCGAGTGCGCGCGCGCGCGGCTCACCTCGCCGCTCAGGGTCAGCACCGAGCGGAGAGTCGACTCGGCCTCACGGGACACCTGCGAGACAAAGACGCACATCAGATTGGGTTAGATTAGTTAGTCATTACATTGGTTCACTTCTAACTCAGGGTCAGCTCACACCGAGACGCAAACGCTACACTTTAAGTCAGCGATGCAATAATAGAGCTTTATTTGCAATAATTTGGTAAGAAAATTCGACGCGCTTCGAGGTTGACGCTTCGCCAGTGAATAGGGCGAGCAAGAACCCGCTAAGTTCGTGCTGCGCCTCACGGATCAAATTCGCCCAAAAACGTATCGCAAAACCACGAATTGCAGCAGCCTCGGTGTAATCTGACTCTGAAGTCGTAACTCGTCAATAGGGAATATGCATGAAAAACAAACGGAATATTTTTCATTTAAACTTATCATCAACTGATGAAAATTAGTACCTATGGGAGGTAATTTTTAGAAGCGATTTTGTCTTTGGAATCCGATAGATATGAGATGCACAGGACCGTTCGTTCTCGCAACACTTGGGGTCTTGTGGAATCTTTGGTCAAGCTTATTCTACAACCATGAGCAGATTGTCACAGCAACTTCACCGAGGTCCATCTCAACGTTGACATCCTCAGGCATCCAATGTGTGACGTTCATTACCCATCTATCTTGTATAAGTTGATATTACATAATAGACTAACTATAAATTACCTTGTGCAAAGGTTTAATGGACACCCTCATTACTTCAGAGCTGAGTGACTTCTGTTTCTTAACAAATTCTTTGAATGACTCCACTGTAGTTAATATTTCGTTGGGCAACTTGTTTTGTTTGGGTGGTTCACCTGAAACAAGCAAATATGATTATTAATTTATAATACATATTAAATTTGCTTTAATGGGACAGGGCATGACATATCTGCCTCATGCCTGATGACCTGTGGGTCTGTAGAATACGGAATTGGTGCTCAGACACAACGACACGTGGCCGCGGTGGTCCACGTAGGAGATGGCGGGACAACCTGGATGTCTTACTTAAAAATTGGATAAAAATAGACCAACTAAATATTGAAATAATTTGTGGCTTAGGTGCAGAAGCTAAGTGAGGCCGTCATTAAAAACAAAGATAAAAAAACGTAGATGTGGGGCCGGTGCTTAGGTCAGCAACATGCAATATAAGAACTAAGATACGACTCGCACGGCCCCCCAGTCCCTGCCAGGTCGCGGTACTGTATAATCGTGTGTGAAAGTAATAGACTATTTTATCAGTGGAAATCGTTTAATTTATTATCCTGTAACGGGCGAGGAAGAGACTCCTACATTGGTGACCCCGACGATTAATTACTCCTTCTGATATTTATGCGGACAAATTTTATCGTGAGAAATAGTGCAGTGTGCGAATTCAATATAGATACGAGCTGACTACCGAGTTCAGCACTTAGTGGGATAAGTGCTAATATTTTTTTACGTGCGTAATAGACTCTGCAATGGCTAACACAAATCAGCAAGGTCAAAAACCTATTCTACCGCCAAGCTCAAACATGCCGCCCAGTGGTGACTTAGCCAGCATCAGCGTAGCCTCAAAAATACCGGAGTTTTGGACTGATCTGCCGAGGCTATGGTTTGCCCAGTTCGACGCGGTGATGGACCCCCAAAAACAAGGCGACGCCGCGAAATACAATATGGTCGTTGCGAAATTAAATCGTGAAGCACTACAACAAGTAAGCGATCTGATTTATGCACCGCCAACAGATAACAAGTTTAATACAATTAAGGAACGGCTATTGGCAACCTTTGAAGAGAGCGCCGAGAAACAGTTTGACAAGCTTGTAGGTGAGATGGATCTAGGATCTCAACGCCCATCACAGCTTCTGAGAAGGATGTCAGCACTGGCTGCCAACACCCAAGTTTCGGACGACGCACTAAGACGACTCTGGATTACAAGGCTGCCGTCCGAAGTGAAAACTGTGTTATCGGTAGCACCGGATATGTCACTGGATAACTTAAGAAGAGACTCCTACAGTAGATTAGATTAAAATTTAAAAACAGTATTGTTATTAAGTCTAAAGCAGTGCTAATAATTATTTAAAAATTATATCCAGTTTCTTTTATTCAAATTAAAAAATAAATTATGTTTCTGGGCACCCAAACATTTTTGAGCAGTAGTGTACTTGTATGGCTTGTGAGATACTTACTTTTAGCATCTGCTGTAGTATTCGCGACGCCGATGCCGCTAGTGTTTGGAGCTACGCCACCCAATCCAAAGCTCGGAGTAGCTATGGAAAGAAAAGGTTCCAATTTTTTTTATTGTATTTTCAAAATATGGCCTCTTTCTGCTAAAGGGTGTGAGAAAACTTACTTTTTGATGCAATTTTACAAAAAAAAAATATTCTTTAAATTATTGAAATACTCATAAAAATGAGCGCAATAAATGCGTGCTCTGGATATGGAGTTGTGAACACCAGCCCGACATACAATATAATACCACACTACTTAAGATTGGGTAAAAGTGTTGTTTTTTAAAACTTACCTGAAATAGTAGGCTGTGTACCAATCACATTAGTTGTACCCAATTTTGAACCTGGGAAATAAATGAAATAACAAATTGTTAAATTATGATGACTTGACAATATCACTGCACATAATTCCAACTGTTACAACTACTGTCTAAGCTACAATGTTTATTTAAATGCTAACTTCTGCCAGCGCCATCGCCCGCGTGTTTGTGGAAAATAATGATGCCTATGTCACTCAGTAATAAAGTTGCATTCTACTGGAGAAATAATTATGCCTATGTCACTCAGTAATAAAGTTGCATTCTACTGGAGAAATAATTATGCCTATGTCACTCAGTAATAAAGATGCATTCTACTGGAGAAATAATTATGCCTATGTCACTCAGTAATAAAGATGCATTCTACTGGAGAAATAATTATGCCTATGTCACTCAGTAATAAAGATGCATTCTACTGGAGAAATAATTATGCCTATGTCACTCAGTAATAAAGATGCATTCTACTGGAGAAATAATTATGCCTATGTCACTCAGTAATAAAGATGCATTCTACTGGAGAAATAATTATGCCTATGTCACTCAGTAATAAAGTTGCATTCTACTGGAGAAAGAATTTTTAAAAATCCATCCATTAATTTTTGAGTTTATTCATTACAAATAAAAACACATCAGTATAGACTAACATTACCTACCATGCCCATATATAAGTAAAATATACAGTAGGATAAAACTGTCCTTTTTTCGGTGGAATGTCAGACATTTAATGACTAAAACCCACCTGTGTTCCTTCATTTGCCCTAACGTTCAGGACCGCGGTAACTCTTTCGAACAATCCCGCAGCTAAAAATAATAAGTACCGAAGTATTCTAAAACCTAATTCAGGGTATCATCTACCTGAGTTCCAAAGTTCGTCCAAATACATTCAGTTGCTGAGGTGTGACAGATTAGCAAACCCAGGCTTTGGACCTTATTATTGGCTGTAAAAAAAATCTTTATGGAGGGTAGAAGTGAAATGCCAATGATGGTACAATAACCTATAATGATCATACAATTACACAATTTAACAAACTTATGACTTACATAACTATGTGATAAAAAAAGTAAAGTGATGAAGTGATTTCTCTGCGTCTACTACATATAGCCGTATAGTGTGTATGCGAGCGAAAACGTGGAACAACATAGAGCAAATGATATTGTCGCATTACAACAATATAAAAATCATCAATATCTCACCAGAACTAGATGCAATGGTATTATATGGGCCCTTTCTAGCACTCAACAGCCTATAACCACACTCCGGTTCACAAGGTATTGGACTAAGTTCAAAGTTGGGCTTAGTTAAAATAGTGGTAGGAGGCAACATTTGAAAAGTTTGCGTTATTGGCATCAACAGACCGCGGATTGGAGAACTTGGGTTTGGATTCATGATGCTGAAAGGAAGGGAAAACGTTTAGGGAGAGGTGGGTAGGTTGTATTTAAGATGTCATATTAAAACTTAGTCCAGGTTAAACAAAACTATATGCCCAGAAAACCAGTTCCACTGCAAGCACACTGGATTGATAAATAAATAGCCTGAATGAAGATTTATTTTCAGTAGATATAAAGTTAAAAATAACTTTAACTCCACCCTAACCTAAACTCTAACTTTTAGAAATAATGCGTAATTTTGTAATTGTTGCGCATTCCAAACAAGGATAATTAACATTAATTTAAATATACTGACTTACCTAAAATGCTAGTAGTAGTGATTGCTGTACTCGTAGAATTGAACAACCCAAACCCAGTGCTCTGTGTAGTGGCAGCAGTCCCAAAGCCAAAGCTTCCTAATCCACCAAGACCTGTGCTAGCCGATGTTGCTGGAGCACCAAAGTTTAACCCTGGAAAGTAAGAAATAATTTGTGTAAACACTGAACCAATTGATGATTGATTGAAATTCATCATCTTCCTGCTCTTGTCCCGTGTTATTTGGGGTCGGCGCAACACGTTTTTTTCTTCCATTCTGCCCTGTCACTCGTCATGCTATCACTAACTTCCTTTTCTTTCATATCACTCTTCACACAATCCATCCATCTTTTCTTTGGTCTCCCTCTCCCTCTCGATCCATCCACATGTAAACTCATAACTCTTTTAGTAACACGCGTTTCATCCCTTCTCTTCACATGACCATACCAAGACAAACGATTCCCTTTCAGCTTTTCAGTCACTGGCGCCACTTTCAAACTTCCCCTAATATACTCATTTCTCACTTTATGCATTCTCGTCACACCACACATCCATCTTAACATTCTCATCTTGATTGATTGAAATTGCAAATGCATATTGCATATGGAGATTACTCTAATATTTTATATTTTTTATTGCAGAACTTATAATAGAACTCCTTATTTTATCTGTCATCCATCAATCTTCCTATCCTTTTCCCAATGGGTTGGCATTAGCTACTGATAAAACTTGATGCTTCTGAATACCAGTATTTTACATACAACCCAGTAACTGGGCAATATGCCTGTACAAGACTGATTTTGCAATGTCAGACAACCCCTAATGACAAAACAAACAAATTAGCTTAGTTTAGTTTACTTTAGCTATTTCCATAGTGTCATGTCGTACGGTATTCTACTGAGGGGAAATGCCGCAGATATACAGTCAATTTTCGTTTTGCAAAAAAGGGCTTTTCATTCGATTTATAAATTAAGTCCCAGATACTCCCTCAGAGATAAATTTAAGGAAATCAATATAATGACTGTACCTTCACAGTATATTTACGAGAATATTTTGTATGCACATAAAATATAAACATGTTTAAAAAATACAGTGATGTTCATAATTTTAATACTAGGAACAAACCAATTTGTGGTTCCTACAACCAGGCTGAAAAAAATAGGGGGCTCATTTAGATGCCAATGTATGTAAGGAAGTTAGTGATAGTATGACGAGTGACAGGGCAGAATGGAAGTAGAAAACGTGTTGCGCCGACCCCAAATAACACGGGACAAGGGCAGGAAGATGACGAAATAAACTTCCTAGTCATATTCAACAACTAAGCCTTAACAAATTCAAATTATTTGTAAAGCAAAAACTTTGCCAAAAGGCGTTTTACACTATAAAGGACTATGTTGAGGACCAAAAGGCTTGGGATTGACCTGCTCCAGTGCACACTACAACTGTTGTCTTATTATTATTATTTTTTTTCTTTTCAATTGCCCTTTTTTATTATTATTATTTATTACAATTTGATATTGTAGATTATTTTTATTTTGCAATTTGACTTTTTTTTTCTCTATTAATCTTTGACATCAATGTTTACTTTGCTAAGGTATTACATTTTGAAAACAATATTTTATTATTGTGAATGTGAGGACTATGTTGATTGCTTTTTTTTTTCCTTTTCTGTAATTTTAACGAATGTCTGGCAATTTGAGTATTTTCTGCGGCCTACCCAATTGTCCTTTTCTTGGTATTGTTAGTCAAGTCATTGAGCTCCTTAGTAGTCCTGAGTTGAGCTTTACGAATACTGACATATGCTTTCACTGACTGGACAGGTCCACTCAAATCTGTATGGTTCTTTATTCAAAAGACCATTTCAGACAAATCTGCATGCTTCTCAGGTGATTTGACCATTACATATTTACTGTATGGACTTTACGAGACTTTGACCCCTGAGTTTGTTTCAGTGTTTCTTCTCAGGGTAGTCAGCTAGAAAACACCGGCCTCATCTAGTTTAAAAATGACGAAAAAAAATTGACGGGTAAAACTGTTTTTTTTAAACCTATTTACAAAATAGTATCATTTATCAATTATCACCTCCCAAGCATAAATGACTTACAAAGGCAAAAATAATTTTTTCAAGAGAAGTGTTTATGTAATTATTAATTATGTAAGTGATTTGTAAAAATCCTTTTAACAGATGCATTTACACTACATAATCAATAATCAGTTCAAGACTACAGTACCAGACACTAGATGTTACAGAAAACCATAATCAAAAATAATTGTTGTAATACAAGTAGGTACACTCAAAGTATATGTTACTTGTATCAAACTGAAGCATGACAAATAAATACAGGGTGTGTACCTGAAGTAGTATTTGTAGCATTAGCACCAGCAGCACCGAAGTTAATGCCACTTGCACCCTGCAACCCTGCTGTACCAAACGCCGGAGTAGTAGTTCCAAAAGTGGGTGCAGCACTAGCACCAAATGCAGGTGCAGTTGTGGCACCTGGGATGTAGGAATTAAGTGTTTTAGAAATCTGATGGTAAAACTGTACTATACCGGACAACGAAATATTGGGTTTTTTGGGGGGAGGGGGGAGGGGGGGTGTCCCCACGCCCCCAAACCCCCTCCCGAATCTAGGAAACACATACTTTTGGAGATATTGAAGATTCAAATTTTGAGGTTAGGAATCACAAAATCGTACATTTTACGCATTTTTGGGGCAGATTTGGGGGTTTTAGGGAAAAGAATCACCCTAAACCCCTTGGACTATATCCCCACAGTAGCAATTGTATACTTTCATGTATTTAAAAATGAAAAAAATAAATTTTGCTGTCGGGGAGCGCTCCACCATTGTCTACAAATATTTGTGCACTGAAATATAGTTTTCTGGGTGGTTTAAAAAAAAAAATAACCCTAACCTAACCTCCCACTGTAGCAATTGTATACTTTCATGTATTTAGATGAAAAAATAAATCATTTTTGTTGTGTCGGAGAGCGCTCTACCATTGTATAAAAATATTTGTGCACTGAAAAATAGGTTTCTGGGTGGTTTAAAAAAAAAATAACCCTAACCTAACCTCCCACTGTAGCAATTGTATACTTTCATGTAACTAGATGAAAAAAAAAAGTTTTTTGGGTGGTTTAAAAAAAAATAACCCTAACCTAACCTCTCACTGTAGCCATTGTATACTTTCATGTATTTCGATTGGAAAAAAAGTTTTCTGGGTGGTTTAAAAAAAAAATAACCCTAACCTAACCACCCACTGTAGCATTTGTATACTTTCATGTAAACTAAATAATAAGAGCTTGATAAATTAAACACTAAAATTATAATAAACTATTTATTAAGTAGTAACATTTATTTTACTTTTTTCAAATATTATTAATTTAGCATTGGACAAACTAAATTCACCTATATGATGTATAATATGTCATTTGGCTATATTACTCGTCATTTGGCTATATTACTCGTCATTTGGCTATATTATTCGTCATTTTTAATGTAAATAAAAGAAAATTTGCGTTTTGTTAACTATTCATTGTGGCTGTATGAACTAATACCTTTGTCATAATATTACAAACAAAGTAAAAAGTGAACGAAATCTGTCAAAATGGCGTCAATTAATACGAAAAATTATCGATTTTCGTAATTTTTTTTCTCAAATACTATATGTTTCCTAACATTGAGATTTTGCGTAATTACTTTTTAGACATAAACCTTTCCAATATAAAATTATGAGCGTAAAACTCGTTGTCCGGTATAGTACAGTTTAGCCCTTATTTTTCATAAATCTTTAAGTTTCAGTTTATTATAACTGTTTTGTTTTTCTTTTTTCGATTAACTTTGTTTTGATAATGCTCAACAATGGATACTTTCCAAATGTAACTCCGAACTGGTTTGTGTAAGGTGAAAATAGATTAATAGAGAGAGAGCCCTGGCACCCATAACACAAGTTTAATCTTAGCTTGGGTGCCAGTGGTACAATCAGAGATTTATGCAATTTAAAAACCCTTACTGTCATAATCTGATATGTAATTAATGAAAATGTTTTTGTGTAAATTACAAATTTTTTTTTGGAAATAAAGTTATTATTTATTTACTTTATGTCATGTTTATATGACAGTGACATTTTTACAATTAGAGTTTTGAGTAATGTGTTTAGAATATGAATTACTTCATTAAACCCCAAGTGACCCCTGACCCCTGGCATTAGCTCGCTCATTCTCTTTCTATTGTGTCTCTAATTAAGCTACTCAAAAGGTTAAGAAGTAAGAATAGGAACACATTTATATAATAAACAAATACCCACTATACATTGTTATTAAATGACAAAATACCTTACATGTGAACTTGTATTTCAACTGAGTTAGAGATGTTATTTTTTTGATATTCATACTATGAAATTCACTTGATATTTACTGTTGAAATACTTACCAAAACTAGTAGATGCTGTGACACCAAAGCCTGGTGTAGCAGTAGTGCCGAAAGTGGGAGCAGTAGATGTAGCCCCAAATGCAGGTGTCCCAGTACCACCGAATGTGGGTGCTGCCGCTCCAAAGGCAGGGGTGGTGGTAGCCCCAAAGGCAGGGGTGGTGGTGGCTCCGAAAGCGGGGGTCGTAGAGGCCCCAAACGCAGAAGCGGCGGATGTCGCTCCAAAGGCAGGCGTAGAAGCACCAAACGCTGGAGTTTCAGCAGCCGGAGTACTTCCAAAAAGACCTGATGGCTGCGACGTCGCAGTTAAGCCAAACCCAGGTGTCGCAGGCCTAAATACAAATTCGTAAATTATAGACAAACAATATTGGTATAATCTTGGTAGGACTTCTGGTTATTAATGCTTCTAACCAGAAGTCCTACCAAGATTATACCAATATTGTTTGTCTTACTGTGTGTGTGACTTGCCGAAACAAACAAAAAAATTGGATTTAAATCACAATGAAAGAGGTTATATTTATTGACAACTTGACACATTTATTTTTTAATTTTGACGTTCATAGATGAGTCGTAATATTTGTTTTCGAAACCCAAAGAGTTAATAAACCAAGGAAGTTTCAAATAGTCATTGAGATTAGTTTTTAACTAAAAGTTTATTTCAGTACTTGTTGGCGCCGAAGTTAAAGCCTCCTGTAAGTCCCGATGTTGCAGGAGCACTCGATGGAGTGCCGAAAGAAAACGACATTTTCACTAACTAGATACCTTATTCTTAATTGTCTTTAATTTAATACAATATTTTAAATACTATGAACAAAAATTAACGCGGCGGTTACAAATGTCTCAACAGAACCACCAGAACGGCCATTTTTGTTAAGTTGACAGGATCATTAAGTGTTGCCAATTTAATTATAATACCGCATTTACACATTAGTGCTCGCCATTCGCCTCGTCGCGTCGCCGACGATACATTTGTACACAAAATGCGCAAGCCAGTCTTTGGTGGAATTTTGTTTAAGTTTAGCGCTGGCTTTTTTAATTATTCGCAAAGGGACTGGTCCAGATACGGCCAGAGGTTGACAATGCCGTGGACAAGATTATTATTTTTACTAAAAAAATTAATAATTACTAGAAATAATGATATTATGTCAATATTATGCATTTGGTCCATTGATAAAAATGCATACCAAATACAATTAATTTGCTTAAATTATTGAAAAAAAATATTAATTGCGTCGTTTAAAATGTTTGGGTGTATAAAACAATTATTGCATGTATCTACAGAGTGTCAACATCTACGAGTAAATACTACGACATATTTTTTGATCGATTATACAAGGATATAAAATTTAAAAAAAAATGAGAAACTTATAAATATGTGGCGACTTTAATATAGACTTGCTAAAGAAAACTAGTCAATCTTCTAAGTTAAAAGAAATCTGTCTAAGCAATAATATGACGATTGAAATTCAACAACCCACTTGCTAGCCATTCATGTATAGATAACATTCTACATAACGTTCAAGGGTGCAAAGCAAGCGTAGTGGAACTAGCGTTGTCCACACTGCCCAAATCTTGCAATATCCCGTGGAGAGATTATACGGTATTGACCATTGGTATGAATATAAACGTGATTACTCGGAATAAAACATAAAAAAGTTTATTGAAAACTTAAAACAATTAAGATTTCAGGAAGTTTTTGACTCTAATGACGTTAACGTATGTAAATTTATTGTATGCATATACAATAAATTCCATAAAATTTTTACTCTATTTTATAACTTACATTTTCCACGTATTAAAATAAGGTTTTCGAAAAATAAAAAGCCAAAATGGATCTCAAAGGGCATTAAGACATGTTGTAGACGTAAAAGATCACTTTTGTGGAATAATAGAAAAGAACGGACCCACGAAAATAAATTAATATTACAGTAATACGCAAAAAAAGTTAAATCCATTATAAAATTAACACAAAAAGCCCAAAACACATATGCAATAAATACCTCTAAAAATAAATCGATAACAACTTGGCAAATAATCAATAAAAGTAAGTATAACCAACCTCGTGAACATATAAATTATTTAAAAATTAATGATTCACCAATTTTTGATCCAAACAAAATAGTAACCTATTTTAATAATTATTTTATTGACCAAATAATACCGGAAGATAAAGCTTCCCTGCTTCCAAATGCCCCCCCCCCCTCTCACAACAAATCAATGTTTATGCCACCTACTGATCCAGTTGAAATTCATAAAATCATAATATCCTCATTAAAAATACTTCTAGTGTGAGGTACGACGGAATCAAGACCAATATTGTAAAAAGAGTGGCATGTATAATATCACCGGTACTATCGCATGTAGTAAACTTATCTATAGAAACAGGTACATTTCCTAATAAACTTAAAATCTCAATAATAAAGCCAATACATAAGAAAGGTGACAAAGATAACATGAACAACTATCGCCCAATTGCACTACTCTCTATTTTTTCTAAGATCTTTAAAAAAGTAATCTACAATAGCCTTTGCAATTATCTTGAAAGTAATAACCTATTTGCTAAAGAGCAAATGGGATTCAGGAAAAATAAGTCAATAAACGAAGCGATATATAGTTTTGTTTTTGCAAGCGCGTTTTAAGTAACATGGATAAGCGATGTCCAACTGTTGCCCTATTTATAGACATGACTAAAGCATTTGACAGCGTTAAAATTGACATACTCTTGGACAAACTTTATGCAATTGGTATTAGGGGAAATGTACATAAATTATTAGAATCTTATCTGACTGACAGACTACAACAAACTGAAATATCGAAAATTTTCCCAAAACAAAAAATATGACAGTTTATAAATCTGCCCAAAGGCATTTCAAATATGGCGTGCCACAAGGTAGTGTACTAGGGCCATTCCTTTTCCTAGTCTACATTAATGACCTACCAACTGTAACTGACAATCCCATGACTCTCTTTGCTGACGACAGTACCATTCTTTTTGACTCGCATGACACAAATGATGTTCTTGACAATATAAATTTGACGGTAAATAATACAAAGGATTGTTTAATAAGTAATAATTTAAAAATTAATATTAGTAAAACAAAAGCTATTAATTTTAGGCAGAGACAAACGTTAAAGGATTTAAACATCAATTGTGACGGCCACATAATAGAAGAAAGAGTTAGAGTCAACCAAGTTTTTAGAATTATACATTGATCAAAAAATTACTTGGAAAAAACAAATAGAACGTATAAGTAACAAATTAAACAGTTATTCATTTGCTTTACGAGGTCTTAGTAAAATCGTGAATATTACAACCTTGGTAACTGCTTACCATGGTTATGTATCGTCTACTCTTCGCTACGGTGTTATTTTTTGGGGAAACTCCATTCATTTGGAACGTGCGTTTAGGGCACTAAAAAGATGCGTAAGAGCAATATGTAGCTTAACTCAAACTGACTCATGTGAGCCTCATTGCAAGAGATTAAAACCATTAACATTACCCAGTATCTACATTTATGAGACAACACTATTTATTCACTCTAATCTTGAACTGTTTGAGTATCGTACTAGAAAGCGTCACGCAGATAAATTATGCGTTCCACCTTGTAAACCCGCGCTCCTTACTAAAAGCTTTGTTTGCATGGGCCCAAATATTTATAATATATATATGCAGTTCAAATAATGTAAACTTATTTAAAAATAAACTTCGGTCTTTTCTTATAGATAAGGCTTATTATTCGGTTAAGGAGTACTTCAATGAAAAAATGTAATACAATTAATGTTAATAATATTATAATTAATTAATTAATTAATAACAATTCAAATATATATATATATATATAAAGTTCAAATTAATTATGTCTATATATATATATATATATATTGACATAATTAATTTGAACTTTATTTAATTTGACTTTTAATTTATTATAATCATTATGTACCACTTGACTTTTTGTATTCTTATTAATAATTTTTAAAGTTTATTTGAATTGACTTTGATCAATGTATTACTATTATATAAAAAACATGATCATAATATCATGTAATTTTATTATACATTAGCATGCGAACATAAGCTGAATATGGTGAAACTGTACCTGTGCAAACATCTTTGTAAACCCATATTATGCAAATAAAATGATTGATTGAAGTTTAGTGGCTGTATGGTCTTAAGACCTTAGCCTACCCAAATTAAGCGAAAAGTGGCGGCAAAAAGTGTCATATTTTGCCGCGTAGCATTTGAATTGCGACTATTGTCGCTTCAGTTTGTGACTATTTGCTAATAATACTATTCGATTTCATAATGACCGCTGCACTCGCTTTTTCACTCGATTCTGAATCTGCTATGTACGACAATGACCCCGGCCGCTCTCTCGTACTCTGTTTCTACTTCTTTGAATAACTCCAGCGTACGAAAGATGGAAACCGACTCGTATATGTACCATATTTCGACCCGCAAAAGCCAACGCTGTGTTTTTAGTTTGTACCAATAACTAACAAAAATAAAAATAATATGTAAATAAAATACTACAGATGTTAATGTTGAATGATACTTGTTGATGAATAAATAAGCTAATACTTAGAGTCACCATAATGTTTTTAGACGCTGTTCTAATTTTAAACGACGAAGAAAATGATTAACCAAATGAATACAAAAATGTTTGTTTAATTTGCTGTGCTACAGCCGCCATTTTCGCTCTAGCAATATAAAAATTAAAACAGCTGATTTAACTAATTTACTCCAACTTTTAGATAAACCTGTAATAGCTGTAACAGGTTTATTATTTCATAAACTATGAATTGAAGTTGTCTTAATATACATAATTATGTCCACTGTTGGTCAAAGTTTGTATGAATGGTGGCTCATACCCTTTATTCCTATTGGATATTGTGATGTAAAATTGGTACAGTGTTGAACTGGAATATACCTATGGTTAATTATTGAAACTGCCGCGGTCGCGGCAGAGTAGAGCTGATAATTTTACTACTAGTTTAGTACTAGTTTAAAGTAAATAAAAAAATGTTACCGATTTCGAAAATATTCCCCCCAGGAACTAAGTCCCGTTCCAGCTGAAATATATAAGTGGATTTAGTTACTTATTTTAACATAAGCTTTATTCCAACAAAAGTCCCGTCAAATTTTGTTGAACCTTGTCGATGATGTATCCCGCAGTTTGGAATTCCGTTCTCGTGATAAAATAAAAAGTAGCCTGAGTTACTCCTTCCTTGTAACATCAGCTATCCATCCGTCATTGTAAGTCCCGTCAAAATTGCTGCAGCTCTTTCGGAGATGTCCCCGTCCCACTTGAATTAGCTTCCGTTCCTGCAGTAATAAAAATAAACTTATTGACAACATTTAGAATGCCCTCATCATCATTGCTGTTAAGGTAGAATGATGAAAAAGTATGTTCCCCAGGCTCTCAAATTTCCCAGCTTTGGAGCCGCAGCCTAGCTGTAGGGGATTACACGCTTTTTGTGTTTACAATTAAAAATAATAAGGTTTTAAATGACACCAGTTTGACACTTTTAAAGGGCTACGGATTGTTCGAAACCAGTTACCGTGGCCCTCGCAAAGGGCACCTGAAGGAACACTGTGGGTTTTAGTCAGTAAAAGTCTGACAGTCTCTCGCTACGCCCAGAGTGGGAGAAATCATTTGATGATTTCAGACGCTTGTTTTTTAAAAAAAGATAATCATGCTTTATTTTAGAATTGGGTAGGTAGAGTTCGGCCATCGAAAGATGTCACCGAATTATTTATCAAACTTTGTGTATGGCAGCATTTAAAAAATTAAGAATTGTCAAATTTGTGTTCTTGGTGTTTCGTACATACAATGCATTCCAAATAAGAATAGGATCGATTTCCATGTTGTGACGTCACGTCATACTGTCAAATCGCAAGAAATTGGGCAAAATTAAAGAACTCAGAGATGAGCAAAATTAAAGAACTGGATTCTGATTAAACTTTTTTCGTTTACAGTTCGTAAATAATTCAAATTTAAAAAAATATTGTTTTGCTCACCCTATTAATTCTTCGATTTGACAGTATGAAGTGACGTCACAACATGGCAATCCATCCTATTCTTAGACTCTGGCCGTAGATAGTCTGGCCAACGAAAGATGGCACAACAAAAAGGAGGCCGTATTAAAAAACATTGAAGCTGTTCACCCTAGCTGTAAGCCGCTTAAGCGGAGTTGATACTTTTGATTATTCATGAAAATAATAAGTATGCGATACATCTACGATGCAAGTTTATTTAACAATTAAAGATGTGCTATTTATTTAGTCACGATATTCAACGCCGCTAAAACACATGCGTGTCCGTTCACTGACAAAAGGAGCCCGTTCGCCTTGGCTCCAGCTTTTTAGAATGTATCCTTGGAGTGTATCAACCGCCTTCAGTTCTTGGGAGTTAAAATTTCCTTAAAACTGAGCTTTAGGCGATTCATTGAATCCAAAGCTACGGTAGCTGCTAGGAAACTCGACATTCTTGCAAAGGTTAGACGCCACACAGTGACGGGTTAGCCATGTAGCAAGAGTAGCAAAGTCCCTTCTTTGAGGAGTGGCTGGAAAGGCAACACGGCGTCATTACCTTCCGCATGACGCAGGTCCTCACCGGACACGGTAAGTTCGGGAAGTTCCTGCACCGGATTCGTGCGGAAGCGACGCCCGGGTGTCGCCACTGTGTGGGTGGACCGCCCGGAGGACACGGTGGAGCATACGGTGGAGGTGTGCCCCGCTTGGGCAGAGCAACGCCGTGTTCTCGTGGGGGTAATTGGCGGCGGCGATCTCTCGCGCCGGGCCTTGGTACAGGCCATGGTCCGAGGCGAGGAGGAGTGGCAGGCGGTCGCCTCCTTCTGCGAAGCAGTAATGCTTGCAAAGGAGGCGGCCGATCGCGTGAGGCAGCGGTCCTCACGCCCCAACCGCCGCCGGGATTCCGATCCTGATTTCCGGCCACCGTAGGCGCCGGCTTGCGGACGGCGAGCAATGGCTGGCTTGCCGTCCGACCGTCCGGCAACCGTCCGGACCAAGCCCAAGTCGTCAACGGCGCGTGCTGTTCCACGCGCGCCTCAAGGAGATGTCAGCAACTGTAGGGGCCCAGCAGGGTCGAAGCCTACTGGGGCCAAGGGTCTGATTCTGAAAGGAAGACTCGGCCCTGGTACGAAAGGCAACGAAGGAACAGGAGTGGGTTTTTAGTCAGTAAAAGTCTGACACTATCTCCCGCCCCGCCCAAAGAGTGGGGGATGTCATAAGATGATTTTCCCACCGAAAAAAAAAAAAAAAAAGAGTAGCAAATGCCGCGCATTTAGAGGCCCCGCGCGTTCAGGGATCCTGCATCGGGATCGTAAAAAAATCAAAATGTCTTTGAATATGATGTGATACTCACTTTACTTCAGACTTTCCTACAAGCATCATCATCATCATCATCATTTCAGCCGAAAGACGTCCACTGTTGGACATAGGCCTCCCCCAAGCGTCGCCACAATGACCGATCCTGTGCTTCTCGCATCCACCGCACTCCCGCGACCCTCACCAGGTCGTCGGTCCACCTTGTAGGAGGCCTTCCAACGCTGCGTCTTCCGGTGCGCGGTCGCCACTCTAGAACCTTTCGGCCCCATCGGCCATCCGTTCTACGAGCAATGTGCCCTGCCCACTGCCACTTAAGTTTGGCGATTCTTCGGGCTATGTCGGCGACCTTGGTTCTCCTGCGAATATCTTCATTCTTTATGCGATCACGCAAGGAAACTCCGAGCATAGCCCTTTCCATTGCTCTTTGGGTGACTGTAAGCCTTCTGATGAGGCCCATTGTAAGCGACCATGTTTCAGAGCCATATGTCATCACTGGCAACACGCACTGGTCTTTCGTCTTGAGACACTGTGGTATGTTGGACGAGAAGATACCGCGCAGCTTCCCGAACGCTGCCCAGCCGAGTCGGATTCGACGATTGACCTCTTTCTCAAAGTTAGACCTACCCAACTGGATTGTCTGTCCCAGGTAAACGTAATCGTCTACAACTTCGAGTGCAGAGTCTCCGATCTTGATCGGAGTGGGTGCTACATGGTTATTTACCATGACTTTGGTTTTATCCATGTTCATTTTAAGACCCACTCTTTTGGAAGCTCTACTAAGGTCATCGAGCATTGTACTGAGCTCCTCCGTAGTTTCAGCCATGACTACTATATCATCGGCAAACCGAAGGTGAGTGATGTACTCGCCATTGACATTAATGCCTAGTCCACTCCAGTCCAGAACCTTGAAGACATCTTCCATTGCAGCCGTGAACAGTTTCGGAGAGATGACATCTCCCTGCCTCACGCCCCGCTGCAGAAGGATAGGTTTCGAGGTCTGGTCCTGAAGTCGGACTGACATTGTGGCGTTTTCGTACAAACACTTCAGCACTTCGATGTACCGATAGTCAATCTGGCACCGTTGGAGAGACTGCAGTACAGCCCAAGTCTCGATCGAATCAAAAGCTTTTTCGTAGTCCACGAACGCTAAGCATAGAGGCAAGTTATCCTCCTCTGTCTTCTGTATAACCTGCCGAAGCGTATGTATGTGGTCTACGGTGCTGAAACCTTTTCGGAAACCGGCTTGTTCGGGAGGCTGGAAGTCGTCGAACCTGCGCGCGAGACGATTCGTGATGACTCTGGAAAACAGCTTGTAGACATGGCTCAGAAGAGAGATGGGAAGAATTACATTCTTAAGCAGGGCATTGTCGCCCTTCTTAAAGAAAAGTACCACCACACCTCTGCTCCATGCCTGTGGCGTCTTTCCCTCAAGTATGACGGAATCGAACAACCTCTGAAGGGCCCTTAGGACCGGTTTTCCACCCGCCTTCAGGAGTTCGGCTGTAATTCCGTCGTCACCCGACGCCTTGTTGTTTTTAAGCTGCTTCAGAGCTACCCTAATCTCGTACAGGCTGACGTCCGGGATATCTTCGGTATAGTGCCGGGTTAATCTAGCTCTTGGGTCGTCTGCTGGTCACCCTCCCGGAAATAAAGCAGGTTACCGGATTTGAGAATTATCGTGTCCTCCCCCTGTCTTCGGACTTCAGATAATCAAACAATACTCCATCGTAACCTGCTCAATTCTTCCTCAAGTTCGGTGATCTTCTCGTCGGATCGGAGTGTACGCGTGTTATATGTTGCCAGGTCCAGTCGTCCTTGTCTAAAGGGGTAGCCGGATCCCATCCGGAGATTCTTCGCACCCCTTGCCTCGCCGTAACCTTGACCGCTACCGGAGTCAAGGGTAGACGGGCTGCCGGGCACTAGGTGCCATTTTTTGGTTGTGCTTATCATTGGGGGGATTTGCCATAATCGCCACGCTTGGCATGCGGGTTGGCGATCGCAGTTTAGTTGTTGGAATTCACAAAGAATGCTGCTGCCCATTCTCTGGTATGTCCCTTAGTCGCCTCTTACGACACCCACGGGAAGAAATGGGATGGTGTTATTCTTTACGTCCGAACACCATACGGAACATTTTTTCGGTTGGAAAATCATCTTATGACATCCCCCGCTCTGGGCGTAGCGGGAGATAGTGTCAGACTTTTACTGACTAAAAACGCACTCCTGTTCCTTCGTTGCCTTTCGTACCAGGACCGAGTCTTTACCTGTATTAATGGCGAATTGTTCCGTAATTTTGTCAATAACATGGACGCTCTGCATATATTCATCTTCGACCTCTTGCACTTTTCTACATAAAGCACTCCATTTTTCCTGACCCATTAAATTTATTTTTTCCTGGATGAGCTAAATTGTCCGGGTTACGTTCCAGTCGATGTTTTTAACAGCTATGTGCCCTTTTATAGCAGCCCATGCCATCTCGATGGGGTTGAAATCCTGGTTGTTTTTTTTTAAACATATCGTCGATTACGTATTGTATATGCACGTCTGTGTTTTTTTTTTGTAAACGTCTATCACAAAACCCACAACGAATCTAGCAAACGACCCAAGAGCTAGATTAACCCGGCACTATACCGAAGATATCCCGGACGTCAGTCTGTACAAGATTAGGCTCTGAATCAGCTTAAAAACAACAAGGCGTCGGGTGACGACGGAATTACAGCCAACAACTCCTGAAGGCGGGTTGAAAACCGGTCCTAAAGGCCCTTCAGAGGTTGTTCGATTCCGTCATACTTGAGAGAAAGACGCCACAGGCATGGAGCAGAGGTGTGGTGGTACTTTTCTTTAAGAAGGGCGACAATGCCCTGCTTAAGAATTACAGGCCCATCTCACTTCTGAGCCATGTCTACAAGCTGTTTTCCAGAGTCATCATGAATCGTCTCGCGCGCAGGTTCGACGACTTCCAGCCTCCCGAACAAGCCGTTTTCCGAAAAGGTTTCAGCACCGTAGACCACATACATACGCTTCGGCAGGTTATATAGAAGACCGAGGAGTATAACCTGCCTCTATGCTTAGCGTTCGTGGACTACGAGAAAGCTTTTGATTCGATCGAGACTTGGGCTGTACTGCAGTCTCTCCAACGGTGCCAGATTGACTATCGAAGTGCTGAAGTGTTTGTACGAAAACGCCACAATGTCAGTCCGACCTCAGGACCAGACCTCGAAACCTATCCTTCTGCAGCGGGGCGTGAGGCAGGAGAAGTGTTATCTCTCCAAAACTGTTCACAGCTGCAATGGAGGATGTCTTCAAGGTTCTGGACTAGAGTCTAGGCATTAATTTATTTATTTATTTATTTATATATACTTTATTGCATACCAAGATTACACATTTACAACTGATATTATAATACAAAAAAAACATACAATTGGCGGCCTTATCGCACTCGGAGATAAGGGCTCGGTTGATTATTTCGGTTGATTGTCAATGGCGAGTACATCACTCACCTTCGGTTTGCCGATGAGGAGCTCAGTACAATGCTCGAAGACCTTAGTAGAGCTTCCGAAAGAGTGGGTCTTAAAATGAACATGGACAAAACCAAAGTCATGGTAAAGAACCATGTAGCACCCACTCCGATAAAGATCGGAAACTCTGCACTCGAAGTTGTAGACGATTACGTTTACCTGGGACAGACAATCCAGTTGGGTAGGTCTAACTTTGAGAAAGAGGTCAATCGTCGAATCCGACTCGGCTGGGCAGCGTTCGGGAAGCTGCGCAGTATCTTCTCGTCCAACATGCCACAGTGTCTCAAGACAAAAGTCTATGACCAGTGCTTGTTGCCAATGATGACATATGGCTCTGAAACATGGTCGCTTACAATGGGCCTCATCAGAAGGCTTACAGTCACTCAAAGGGCAATGTAAAGGGGCTATGCTCGGAGTTTTCTTGCGTGATCGCATAAAGAATGAAGGTATTCGCAGGAGAACCAAGGTCGGAGACATAGCTATTTATGATATTTAACATTTTAAAATTTTGGGTGAATTGCAATTGCACGGAGAAACTAATAAATCTGTGTGGTTTACTTTTTAATATAATTATTACCTTTTTTTTGGAAGACTGTTTACAGATAAATTAAATGCTACATTACAAAACAAGCATTTCCTGATGCGCAACCGCAACACAAATACTGTCTATTGCACTTAGGTCAAAATGTATGGCGTTTAACAAAATGGTTTGTAAAGTATTGTTACGCCGTAAAACTTGAACACACCATATCTTCGATGAAATCAACAGTAGCATCAAATAATTAAAACGCTACTATACGAAACTTCTAGAATGGAAGTACGTACCCAGGCCTGGCAATTTCTAGAAAAGTTCGACATAAAGTACCTACCACTATTATTATTAAATAAGGTTTAGTTGGTGGTTACGTCGGTAGATAAGGGAATTCGTACTTTCCGTAATTAAAACTAGAGTCGAAATTCGCGTAAAAGGAGGGAGATACATGTTTGTAATAAAAATAATTTATTACCCCGCGATTTAACGACAATTTTCTGGAAATATCGGTATGTAGAATGTTCCTGACTTCGCATATAAATATGAGCCCCCAACCGGAATTGAGAAAAGCTTGTGACCACAACGCCCACTCGGCCCGTCTCTACCGCCGATGACATCACTGCTTGCGTGAAAAGCGCCCTTGAAGAGGCGACAACAACATTACAGCCACAGGGGAGAGAGCTTCAGCCCCCCCTACCTCCACGAATCCAAGCCATGGTCGCCCAAAAGAGGCGCCTGCGCAAGCAGTGGCAACAGTTGCGCTGCGCCACCCTGAAGACGCAGTTTAACCGTCTCGCGGCGAAGGTGAAGGCCGAGTTAGAGGGTTTAGCCGTCGAGAGCTGGGAGGAACAACTTGACGCCGCTTGACGCAGCATGTGACTGGCAGGCGACATACAGACTGTGCCGACAGCTCACAAGTACGCCAGCTCCGGTCGCCCCCAACTAGCAAACGACGTGGCCCTCAAATACGTAGCCGAGGACCAATCGCGTCGCCGATAGCCCCCGAAGAGGACCCCATCTTCTTCTCGCCTGGCGCAGTTAGACGCGCCATCCTACGCACGAAGCCTCGTAAGGCCCCTGGTGCTGACGGTATCACCAACACAGCGCTGCACCACCTGCCGTACCGCACAGTTGCGGCCCTGGCGCGCCTGTTTACGGGGATACTGCGCACGGGAATCTTCCCCACATCCTGGAAGGAAGGGCGCGTCATAATGCTGCCCAAGGCGGGAAAGAACCCACTGAAGCCGGAAAGCTATCGGCCTGTCACACTGCTGCCCTCTATCTCTAAGGTGTTCGAGCAACTCCTGCTGCGACACCTCACCCCGCACATCTCTCCGCGGCCGGAACAATTCGGGTTTCGGGCGGAGCACAGTACGACACTCCAGTTGTCAAGGGTACTGCACCTCCTGTCATCGGCGATGAACAAGAAGGAGTACGGGTTGTAGTATTCCTTGACATGGAAAAAGCTTTCGATCGTGTCTGGCATGAGGGGCTAGTTTACAAACCTGCCACTTCTGCCACGCCCCGTAGAGTCGTCAAAGTGGTCCAAGCTTTCCTGTCTAACAGGTGTTTCAGAGTGGTGGTCGAGGTAGCTGCGTCTCGCCGGCGTGTTACTCACGTTACACCGACGACATCCCAACAACAGAGGACGCCACGCTCGCGCTGCATGCTGACGATGCCGCGTACATTACCACCTCCATGAACGCGAAGTACGCGGCGGTGAAGATGCAGCGCGCGCTAGACCTGATTCCTGAGTGGCTCGCCAAACGGAGACTGTCGGTTAACGTGGGTAACGCAGGCGCTAAGAAACTCAGCGGAGCCGAAGTCGATTGGACGCCCCGGGCCAAATACCTGGGTGTAAGCATCGACCGGCGGCTCACTATGGGACCGCACGCACGCAATGTCGTCGCGCAGGGTAGAGTCGTCCGCCACCGGCTCAAACCAGTGCTCGTGTCAAACTGGGCATATACAAGGCGTATATTCGCCCAGTGTTGACGTACGCCGCTTCAGCTTGGTTCGCCCTCACTAGTGAGTCGAGCCGAGAAAGATATCATCTTGCGTTGCGCAGAGTCGTCGACGCCCCTAGCTATGTGAGGAACGACATCATAGAACGCGACCTCGGGATTGAGAGCCTGGATGAGTTTGTGCGACGCCTCGCGAAGGGGATGTTCGCGCGTGCCGTCGCCTCAGCTTGCCCCACGTCAAGCACTTGGCGCCATGGCATACGCGCCCCCCTGACGCTAGACGACTCCCCCGCGACCTGATTGCGGGCAGCGAGTCCCCCCCCCCCTCGGATTGATGGCTGAGTAGGCCGCACCAGTCTACACGCGGCCTATTCAAACAATAAGATCTACTCGCACCCCGACAAACGTGTGCTAAGTTAATATAGCAACCATACTCTATACACGCGCTAGACTCACGCACCGAATAGATAGCGCAAGCTAACTATTCGGTGCATGTGCACTGAGCGATGTTACACAATACAATGCCGCTCACACACATACATAAACGTTTTATGTATGTGACTTAACGAAACTCTAGTGTTCATTGTGATTTGGATTATTGTTGATTGGACAAATTTGTTATTGTTTGTGGTGAATAAAGTTCTCTGCTACTAAACCGGCATTTAATTACTCACGTTCGTAACAGTATGTATGGCCAGCATGCTGAGTTTACTGTCAAGAGTGTCAAGTTAAGACACATTATGACTTGCTTATTTACCCCAAGAAGAGATACCAGACGCTTTCAATACATTGACATTATTTAATTCTGTATAATATTAATAATTATGATAATTTAATTTTGCATGCTAAAACTCAGGCAGAATATACCTGGCTCACTATATTTTTATAACATCTGTATTGTACAACACCTACATTCTACGCAAATAAAGGATTTGATTTGATTGAGACCAGCCTTGTCCGACAAGGCCTGGTACAGGCCGTGGTCCGGAGCACGGCAGGCGGTCGCCTCCTTCTGCGAAGCAGTAATGCAAGCGAAGGAGGCGGCCGCACGAATGAGCGATCGGGCTTCCTCAAGGCCCAGCCGTCGGGATCAATTGAAAAGGTAAAGCAAAATTGGAAAGACCTACTCCACAAAAAAGAGGCAAAGGGATAATAAATTGAAAAATAAATAAATAATAAAAACCACAGGGATTTATTAGAGTTTCTCCGTGCAATTGTAATTGTAAAAAGTTAATAATTTTAAAATCTATTTATAAAATGTAATAATTCTTGTTGAAACGTTTTTCTTGTATTCTGTATAAAAAGTCTAAGTATGCAGTAATTATATTTCGATTTGCGATCCTTTAATCCGTAAAGGAAATATTACTACATATGTGATAAAATAATAGAATTGCATTTCAGTTTCGGCGCGAAGTAAAATTATATTTCGATAGATTTAATGCGCGATGCGTTGGCCGCTCGATCAAACAAACATTCGATATTTTGAACAGTCGACGTATTGAGTGTTAGATTTATTAACCATTCGATATTATGAACGTTCGAATATTTAGGTATTCGATTTAAAGTGTTCGATTAATTGATATTAGACTATTTGGAATTCGATTTGGTATAGTACACCCGTTTGACCATATCATGAAATAATTATGCGTTTAGCTGAAATGACCGGCTACATCGTGAAGTGATCAATTCTATGATCACTTCACGTAGGTACTTATTCGAAAAAACAATTAAGTCAACTACCTATTTCGAAGAATCCGTCACATGGAAATCCTAACGAAATTATTTCTTCTTGTCCTTGTGTTTTGAACAAGATATTTTTCTTTTATACTAGAATACTAGTTAGTCCGTACCTAGAGTATGCAAGACACTTGGTTTTGAGTTCTTTCTTAGAATAAAAACTATGTGATCATTTTGCTCTCTTCTTTTTTTCATGGCGTTCTACTAAATGTCAGTTGTCACTGAATTCGATGCCCCAACTCAGAGAATCAATGTGTTCAAAATAACATAATACATATTTATTTTGATTTCAAACTTGTTGTTATAAGCGACGAAATGAACCATTTGGCTTGGGGTGGACATCTTGCACGATCTTGTACTGTTGTTTTTAAAACCACACCTGTAAGTCTTGGGATCCCTCACAGAGTGACAAAATATCCTTCACCTAAAATAGTTAGATTCACACCTCCGCCGGTAACCGTGACTGATGAAATATATCGTAGAATGCCAACTGGAAACCTAAGAGTAGAATCTGGTATAACGGATCGTGCGAAGATCATTAATTCAGGTTTATTTATTTGTCTTGGTTGATACCAACGTTGATTTTACCTACCTACTTCGGATTATTTGGACATAATAGAATTATTATTAATATAATTTTTCATACACCCCTGTTATTTTATTATATGACCTTTCGAGTCTTACCCAAACACAGATACCGAATGTCTTCAGAGATCCGGAACACGTGAGATCCGTAGTGCGGTCCTCACGTATTCCGGAGTTATTCTGAGCCACCTCCATGTTACAGACTGCTCAGAATAAATTCATAAAAAGTTACTCTTTATATGTCTGTGATAAATAGCAATTTTTTCCCCAATCCTGGGATCCATACCCATTGCATAAACTCTGAAGGCCTAATTCTAAAATATAATAGATATGTGGATTGACCTTTAATAATAGGTGAAATTAAACTACCGAGCGAATTAAACAATATAGCGAGATTTTGATAAGCGGAACATATTAAAGTAGTTTTCGAAGAAAGACAAAAGATGTTCAATAGGTAACAGTTTGCTCTGTAGGTTGGTAAATATCTAAGTATTGTCTTCTTTGTACCTAAATAATTGTATGGTCTACTGGCTACGTAATGGCTGTTATCGTCGTAAAAATATTAGTTTAGTTAACCAATAGAAAAGCACTTAACCCCAAGACAATGGCACCTTTGTAATATTGAAGTTTGATTTGCCACGATTCATTACGATTTCAATCCAAAAGCAAACCGACGGGCCCCGAGTGTTGCCAAAGTTTAATTGACTTTCAAGATTTTTAATTACAAACTCTAGAAAAGATACACCGGAGAGAAACTCGAGAGATTGAGGGGACGCATTTGGAATGTAACTAAAAATGCTTTAAAACGTCGTAGGTATGTCCTAAAGACGTTTGATACGGAGATGAGCCCTAAAAAGATCAAGATCATAGAAATTAATGGCGTCCAAAAGTGCGTTAGGTCCACGATATCTCAAGGCCTGATTATATTTAGCGTCCCTTATTGTGAAACGGCTCGACGGGATGCGACGCTGCGACGTCTGACTGCGGACATGCAAATCTTGTAAATGCATGACAGACAAGGCTATAAGTAGGTATAGCAAAACCCTTTGGTAGAACACTGGATCGCGAATTGACGATGCAACGCCTGAACAACACGGTGTCGTGGTGCGCGCGGTGGATATGCATCTGCTCAACACGGTTTGCAGTGCCGGATCAACCAATTGTAAAAGTAACTAGGTATGTTAAGAAATATAATTGTGATACTAGTTAATTCCTCACTTATACCTATATCTCAAAGTACCTTCCTCATGTTCTAATTTACTACTTAATACTATGTGCCATATTTTTATGATTAAATTTACTTACCTAAATTACAATTTGTAATTATTATTTTGCCTATTTTATACCCGGGTAAAGGCTCCCTACTTGGGGCGTTAAGTCTCCCACCTAGGCGGCAGATATTAGCCGAATGTTACTTTGGTAGAAATCTTTAATTTATCTTATATTGATAATGATATGTTAAACTTTCTTAAAAGAAAATATATCTGAATAATGCAGCTTAAGATATAATTTATAGAAAATAGAGATTTGTAAGTATAGAAAGATTTATGAGCATTTTAGTTGACGGCGGGTAAACTCTCCCGGACTCCCTCTAACAAATGCTACAGGCCCCGCACATTGGGCAGCCCCCGCCAGGACATACAAAAACAAGTCAAAATTATCCATGACGACAATGGAGGCAACTGCCTTTGAACCCATCGCTAACTAAAAGCCTCGCGGCCTAATAGTAAAAATACTTATGTACTCGTAGAAGTTTAATTCGTTATCATTTAAAAAGATTCAGTGGGCCTCTTTGATAGAATTTGCTACAGGCTCCACGGTGACTTAATCCGGCACTGAAGGTTGAGCTACCTACTGTATGAGAAACGCGAAGAAGGCATGTGAAAAAGAAAAGGCGGCCGATACCTAACCAGCTGTAGGTGATTCCAGGCTGATATGAATAATGATGATATGTTGTCCCAAGGGCCTGAACAAAAAATCGTGCCACATAGTACCTACTGAGTGTCATCACAAGAATGGAAGGTGTATGCACCTAAACCTACTAACCTAGCACTAGAAATTATGTATGGCGAATTGCCTGAATTCATCGGTTTGTTTCTCTGTTCTTACGTAGTTCACGACTAATCGGATAGATGGCGTTGTCACCAACATACTGAGCATTTCTGTGCTTCAGGACTTGTACTAATTACATATTATGTGCTTCAGGTACTTCTAAAAGAAAGTGGGATCAAAACATGTATTATTGGAAATAATACAGTTCCTCTCCACTGAAGTAAATATCTAAAGCTTGTGATCGAAATGAGAAGCTCGCGAACCAGTTCCGTCCTTCTGAAAGATAAATATAAAAATTAATTATCAACGTTGCAAGCTGCTATAGCTTCGGTCAGATTGTAGATGGGTGACCATCCTTGCTCTTAATACCCAGCTATATCAAAATATCACAATAACATTCATCATAAAAATAAGATGCGGACCTGTCTAGTCCGCCATTTGCAATGAAAGATTTTACAATTCATAAAGAAAAAGTTAATATTTCATTCCGCCGGTAGACCAGTTTTTAACGAACGAAGTTCCTTTCTATTTATCTTGTATAATTAGTGCATTGTTCTTCAAAAGTGTGCACTTTTGATTTAATGTTTTAATGATTTTTAATTTACTTTTTTAGCCTGTATGAGGGATCCCCTGTCATACAGTTTAATTTAAGCTTCAAATAAATTTATTTCTGTTAATTTATGTAGTTATTGAATTTCAATTATAATTTTTAAATTGTTTTATAAATACCTACATGTTTTATTGTTTTCCAACATAATCATGCAACTAATTTAGAATTACTTACATATTATTTGGGTATTCAATTATTATTGTATAAAGTATTTGTAATTATATTGATTTTAATCATTTCAAAAAAAAATTAAACTTATAATTAACATATGGTTGTCTGGTAGATATCACAATCAGCGATAAGACCGCCATTGTACCCATAGATTTATGTTTAAGTTGTGTTACATTTTTAGTATACAATAAAGTTCCTATTCAATTCTCACATGTTAATTGCAAATTTAATTCAACCTTACTTCACCTTAAGGATGAAACACATACCTGTAACGTACATTATAGTATTCAAGGAGCTAGCATGTGATATCCACCAATCAGGGGTTTACCATGACGGTCTTCTTCTTCTTCTTCTTTTCGTGTCGATGTATTCTAACTAAATTTTATCTGACCAGTATTTGGCAACCTCTACGGCTCTGTTATTGGCCTCGTAAAGATCCTGAAAACTGCAGGTAGTTGTGCAGGATGGACAGCATAGGAAATGACGCATGTCCTGTGCAGCGGCTCCACACTGGCACTGTGTTAGAGATGGGTCGAGGAAGCCCCATTTGGCCAAATTATTTTTACAGCGGCCAACCTGAGTGCGTAGTCGGTTAAAATGTTAGTTGTGGGAGCGAGAAAGAGTGATGGAGCCATACACCCTTCAAAGCTCCATTGAGCTCGTAGAAGCGCCTCGAGGTCCTGCTCGAGGTGCTGCGAAGCGCCTGTTAAAGAGATCCATTATGAATGGCCCACTATGGAAGCAATTTAAAAATGTATTTAAGACAAAAAATCACTTTGAACCAATACGTCTTGTCAATTATACCAATATTTTATTATTCGGTCTTCAAGACAACTTAGAAACGTTTAAGAGGGCCCTTTCCCACTCGTCAATGTCAGCGAGAGCATGGTCTAAAATCTTAGGTCTAAAAGCTTGTTGCTTCATCTAACGCAATCCAACGCAATGTTTGATGAATTGGCAACGCGAAAAAAGAGAAATAACGCCTGAAAACTTTGTTGGCATTCGGTCATTCCGCCATTTACTCGAATACGTGCTTTGCCAGTTTTGCGTTTTTCCAGGAAATACGTGTTTTTAGGGTTCCGTACCTCAAAAGGAAAATACGGAACCCTTATAGGATCACTTTGTTTTCCATCCGTCTGTCTGTCTGTCAAGACCCCTTATCTCACTTTACACTTTCAAGGGAATCAAAATTCATAGGGTAATTCCTGTTGACCTAGAATCTTGAAATTTGCCATGAAACAAGGTCTTATAGCACAAGTATAGGAAAAAATCTGTAAACTGTAAATTTGTTGTTAGTCACAAAAAAAACTTTTTTTACGATTCGGAAAAATCTTCGTAACTCAATTCGGCAATTGAACTGTTTTCATGGGTAAGTTTCTACGGGACCCTCAGTACGCGAATCTGATTCGCAATTGCCCGGATTTTTTTAAAACGTTATATATTTTTTGAAAAAAAATCATGTCATTTAGAATCTTGGTTATATGTGCAAGGTTTCTTTAATTGTATTTTCTTTATATTTTAAATTCATGATTACATTATGAAGGCCCAAAGTTCACAAAAAATAGCAGATTTTCAGGGGTGCTTACTGGATTAGTCTTATATAAAAAGACTTGATCTTATAGAAATCAAGTCTTTCGAAACCTAGATCATATCCATAAGATATCTGTGTTTCTAAAATATTTAGAGAAATATGTGTAATCTATATATATAAAAGGAGAAACTGACTGACTGACACATCAACGCACAGCCGAAACTACGGGGACTAGGAGCGTGAAATTTTGCACAAGGTTCCCTTTTATGACGTAGGTGAGCACTAAGAGAGTATTTTTCAAAATTCACCCCCTAAGGGGATGAAACGGGGGTCCAAAGTTTGTATGGAGAAACTTACTTTCACGCGAGCGAAGCCGCTGGCAAATTGCTAGTAACGTTATAATCACGTAAGACCGATTGTATGAAAATGCACTTCGGGAAGGACGCTCTTAATAAGCTTTTAGTCATTCTCAACTAACTTAGATAGCAGTAATTACGATCTGCATGATAGATTTCTGTGGACTGTCGCCTGAGTAGGTAGGTACCCTTACTTAGGTACTCTATGGTTCCCAAGGCTATCTACTAAAGGAAATACGATGGTCAATATTTGCTGAGTTGTGTTACATATCCTACTTGGGTTCCTACGGTCAACATCAAAAGCTTGAAGAACATTAACTGCCTTATTCCAAAACGCGGTCTAAATTTAGTGTAGTTCCGGGAGTAGGTATTACTATGTTTAAGACCATAACTAAATAAAACGTTATTAAAAAATGAAGTTTATCACTAGTTTCTGTACTATCTATAGTAGTAAAGTTAGACCACTGAAATCCCTAGTTTAACTATGGTACTAACTTTGATACAAATATGTTTATTTAAGGTTAGCTTTGATTACAATCGTGTGTTATTCCATATAAAATCGTGAAAAATGTATATTAACTATTACTAGCTTTTGCCAGCGGCTACGCCCGCGTGAAAGTAAGTTTCTCCATACAAACTTTGGACCCTATTTCTACCCCGGGAGTAAAAATATTTGGAAAATCTTCTCTTAGTGCTTGCCTACGTCACAAAAGGAAATCATGTGTAAAATTTCACACTCCTAGTCCCAGTTGTTTTGGCTGTGCGTTGATATGTCAGTCAGTCAGTTTCTCCTTTTATATATATAGATGATTAACTTGATCGATTTAGAAGATTTGAATATTTTGAAAACGTCTCGGTGATCTTACAGACATTGTTATCATGGGAATTCGTTTGAATTGAGTAACGAAGATTTTGCATATACTTAAGTATAGGTTCAAGAAACGTTTTGAAGAAAAAACGGTGGTTCTTTTACAGAGCACTTTTAATCAATCAATTTTGATTAAATGTTTTATACTCTTTTTATGGAATTGCATCACTATCACTATCGTAGTTAATAACATTTTTCATTTGTTTTTTCACTTTTTACTGTAGCTCACAATTAGGTACGTATACAACAACAACACAACAGACACAATTTATGTATAAACAAACTAACATGTAAATTATTGATTAAAAATCCAAATAAAAGGGGCCTTTAATGTAAAAAACCTATACTCCATCCACTTCTGCATTAGACAAAAGAGGTCCATTTGATTCAAGCAAGTGTGCACAACATTTATTTATGGAGATAAATTCAAACAATTTTAATAAATAATAGTATTAATATAAAATTTTAACATTAAGTACCTACGTAAATAATATGCTTATTATATATTTATGTCACCGTTTTTATGACCCATATTTGCAAAATAAATATCTTATCTTATCTTATAAATTTGATTACTGTAAGGTAAGTACTAAACACTAAGGTAAATTAAATGTTTTTTTTTTTTAAATAGTTTGTTCAAACAATTTTTATTTATTTTTTTAAATGGCGTATCAACAAGTTTCCTCCTTAAAAAACATAATTATGAATTGTACACAATACAAGGCAATAAAATAATGATATAACATTCATAGAAAAAGTAATAACTAATATTGTATAATATAATGATAACCGTTCCAGGTGCTGACAACCACTGCTTCTTAAATTCAGAAGATGAATAGTTCAAATGAATTTAATATTTAAGTATAACACTTGGTATATAAGTTGATTATAATAAATTCAGCATCAATCTTAACTGTAATAAAGCACAATATGCATATATTGAACTTTTTTTTTTTTGTAATAAAATGCTTAAGGGTTACATTAAATTAGCTAGCGAAACTACGTAGTTTTGTGTTAAATATCTAATAACATTTTTTCTGTTTTAAGTAGTCTCCTAAGAAAATACGTATTTAATTGCATACACTACCCTAGTGTACATAGCATACCTTTCGCAGGCTTGTGGACGGCGAGCAATGGATAGTTTGCCGTCCGATAAAGACCAAACCCGAGTCGACGACGCGTTGTGTTCCATGCGCACTTCAAAGAGATGACAGTAAAATGGACGGGGCCGACTAGGACCGATGCCTGCCTTTCAGGGCTGCGGAATTGTTCGAAAGAGTTACCATAGCCATAGCCTGGAAACACAAAGGAACACATGTAGGTTTTAGTCTGTAAAAGTCTGACACTTACTCTCGCTGCACTCAGAGCGGGAGGAGTTATTTGATGATTTCACTCTTCAAAAAAGGGTGCATAGGTAGGTACCTGTAGAAGCAAAGCAGAGTTCATTTGTTGGTACCTACCTATACATACCTAAGTAAATAAAGCAGAAGAATTATTTTTGCGCTTCAGATGAAGTGGGTACTCATCGCATAAAAAAAATATAGAAAATTAAATACGAACTACTACCAGCATTTCTACCGTAAAATCTGTAAACGCTATTAAGTCTAAACTTCTCTTAACACATCGCTTCCTGTACCAGACCATGGCAAATTATGCGGTACTTCTGTACCTTGTGGAGTAGAAATATGGGTGTTATTGGCTTGTATTTTTGATGAGTTAAGTTTGCATGCGCACCCTTTGTTGTCTAGTGACTAGACTAAAGGGGAGGGGGGTTGCATTTTGTTTTATTTGCCTCAGTCGCGACGCAGCTTTGCGTCTGTGTGCTTGTGTGTGTCCGATCGATGCGTGACCAGGATGCACTTATAAGATTGTTAGCTTTTCAGATTAGCCTGCTAGAGAAGAATTATTGTTACATATTTACGTTGTTAAGCAGCTGGTCGAATATTTTGTGGTAAGTATTTTATATTTTGGACGGGTTATACGGGTGACTAGCTTCTGCTAGCGGCTTTACCCGCGTGAAAGTATGTTTCTCCATACAAACTTTGGACCCTCCAGTTTCATCCGCTTAGGGGATGAATTTTGGAAAACCTTCTCTTAGTGCTCGCCTACGTCAAAAAAAGAAAACCTTGTGCAATTATGCGTTGATTATGTCAGTCAGTTTCTCCTTTTCTATAGTTAGACGAGCGGTCCCGGCAGACGTTGTTCTGCCCAAAAGCGGGATTTAGTAAAAAAAAAAAATTACCCTACTCTACCCTACTCTACCCTACTCTACCCTACTCTACCCTACTCTACCCTACTCTACCCTACTCTACCCTACTCTACCCTACTCTACCCTACTCTACCCTACTCTACCCTACTCTACCCTACTCTACCCTACTCTTTTCTTTGCTATAAACCACACGGAGCCCGAGACCATTCCAACGAATGCAAAACCGTGGAAATCGGTTCGTGCGTTATGGAGTTATAGCGTCAGGAAGGAAAACCCGACTTATTTTTATATAGTAGAAGACTAGCTGACCTGCCGAACTTCGTACCGCCTTTAGTCAATGAATGTTGTGACACCATTTAGCTGAACTGTCAAAAGATAACGCCATCTACTTGTATTACCAGAACCAGTTTAATTCATTTTAAAACTGATATTTTAATTAGAGATGGCGTTGTTTTCGTGAATTTTTCCATATTTTCTCACCGTTTAAACGTACCCTGGACTATCACAAATATTTCAAGAACCAAATTAGCAAAATCGGTCCAGCCGTTCTCGAGTTTTAGTGAGACTAACGAACAGCTATTCATCTATATATATAAAAGGAGAAACTGACTGACTGACATATCAACGCACAGTCGAAACTACTGGGACTAGGAACGTGAAATTTTGCACAAGGTTTCCTTTTATGACGTAGGCGAGCACTAAGAGAGGATTTTACAAAATTCACCCCCTAAGGGGATGAAACGGGGGTTCAAAGATTGTATGAAGAAATCTACTTTTACGCGGGCGAAGCCGCTGGCAGAAGCTAGTTTTTATATATAAGAAGAAGGAGAAGATTATGAAGCGCAATGAAGATGGTTTAGCTGTCTAATTTGACGTTTTTATTCTGTCGATTTTCGTTTCTATCTCCATAATTTTCCTTGTTTGTTCTGGGAAGGTACCTTTTGACAGGTGAAATGCTTTTCACTACAAAACTGCTTTCTACGTAAACAACATTTCAGTATGTTTTTCAAATGGAAAGTAAGTAGTTACCGTTGCCTCGACTAAACTCGTGTAACAGGTGTTCCACTGACTAGTTTCCCAGTGTGTTTCCAGTTTTATCTGGTAACTTATAATATCTAATGTACCAGTATTTACTCACTAGCGAAAATCGAATCTGAACATGCAACTTAGAGATCGAATAGTCACATAACACTAAATAAACTAAGACGAAGGTTTGTATTTTAGTGTGTGCGTTTGTTAGTTCTTTACTCTCACAGGATTGGACGGATTTGGATGATTTAACACTTTTTCTTTGATGTTTTCTAAATCTCGGTAGCGACATCTATGGCGCCACATAAGAACTAAAAAATCTAAATCCTGTATCGCGCAATTTTACAAGTTTTTTTTTTAATGCGAGTTTTCCGCGCGTTTCGAACATATATAATAGCCCGAAATCATCTATTGGGCAGTTGCCCTGATCAGACATAATACCCGTCTGGTCGGAGTATTCTCCCCTTTTAACGGAGGTTTGCAAGACTTTACGTACCTACTGTTCCTGTTCCATCCTGTTGTGTTTATAGAGGTATGCATCTGTAAAACTCTACAAACCACCAACTACCATCAAAATAATACCTTTTGGTGTTTTGAGGTAGGAAATTTCTAAAAGTACTAAAAAAGTTCGAAAAATTTAACACCACCATCCCAATTTAGTGGGTCGAAATAGTTGCTAAGTGCTCCTATTACCAGTCACCTTGAATATTTCGTGACAATTTATTATAACCTGGGGTTCTTTCGTCAAGAGTCACTTGTGGGCAAGCGTTCTCCATCGGCGACTACATCCTCGCTGACCATCAGCCCCCTAGCCAAGTTACAACCGTTTCGACCGCCTCGAGTCGCACGCCTCCTATTCCTGTGTTCTGATCACGTGACTGAGCGTTGAGATGACGTCAGAACAAAGGAATAGGAGGCGTGGCCGACTCGAGGCGGTCGATGACAAGAGAATCGAAACGAAACGGTTGTAACTTGGCTAGGGGGGCAGGTGTCATAGTTTCCAAACGCGAACCAATTTTATTGCTTAGTTTACCTATAGATGCCAAACCTAGTTTTTATTTTTTTCATGTGAAATTCCTTGCCTAGCCCAGTATTCGGCTTCGGCAATGCCGCTCTTTTACGCTGTCATTAGGTCCCCAAGTGAACAGGTAACAGGGCACGTGACGCAGGATGGAAGGTGGGACATGGTCTGCGAAGAGACGCCGCACAAACACTGAAGATCGGATTATATCTATAAGTAGGTAATACCTAGTAAAAATAGCAATAAAATTTCCGGCGGTGCAACAAGTTAAAATACATAAGGGCCTGCACACACTTGTATGCGACAAGACTGTTTTGTCTACGACACGGCGCACACCATAGACAAAACATCGTACGGCCAGTGTTGCCAACTTGGTGGATTTTCCACTAAAACTGGTGGCTTTAACCCCCCACTTAGTTGCAAAATATTGGTTTTAGTGGCTAGTGGATTTTTCTAGTGTTTTAGTAAAATTAATTTTTTTACTAAAAAGGACCATAGAATCCATAATTATCAATTTGATACCGACGATGATGATGCAAACAAAAATGAACTGAATTAATACATATCTGTTATTGAATAATTTGTATGTGAATTTGCGTTATAATCTGAAATATTTTGATCGACTGATTGTTAATTTTTATCACTTATTATTAAAGGAAACTAATAACCTATATGCCTACTTATTTTATTTCGTACAACACACATTTTTTGTAGGAAATTTTGCGATTTTGTGTGTGGGATAATTTTTTGTTAGTGGTTTTAAAAGTTGACTCTAGTGGTAAGTTAATGTAACTGTTGGCAACACTGGGCGTCTCGGTGTCGTAGACAAGTCTGCGACGTCGTAGACAAGTCTGTCTAAGACATGTCATGACATGTCTTGTCTCAACTGTGCGCAGGCCTTAGAAGGACATTATTGTGCTAATAATTCAGTTATCAAGGTGGTTTGGTTACCGCAGCAGGCTGTCCAGTTCGAAATAGTTACCGTGGCCCTCGTTAAAGGGCAATTGAAGGAACACTGTGGGTTTTAGTCTGTAAAAGTCTAATACTCTCTGAAGTTAATTCATTTGATATACCACGTAAAAAAAGTTTATCCAGGGTGCTAAGTGTTCCTACTTATTTATTATAAACATAGTGAAGTATTTTTTTTAAATTCTTTACTCATGATGGCGATAAGCAGCGTTGGAATCCAGGAATTAAGTTTGAAGATCGGACAATCTGCTATTTCCTGCTGTAAAATTATAACAGCCGCACCCTATACACTGATATATCAATAGATTTAAATTCAAACTCTGATATCATACTAAGTTATATCACAATAATATTATAGTGGCGAAAGTTTTTCAGTGTGTGTTTGTTACTTCTTCACGCTCAAACGGCTAAACGGATTTCAATGAAACTACGGTATACGGGTTGACCATGTTCTGGAGTATCACATAGGATACTTTTTATCCCAGCAGTATGTTCCCATGGGATAACTTCAACTATTATGCGGGCAAAGCTGCTGGCAGCAGCTAGTACATTATAAGTCTGCAAATAATATCTCCTCACGGTCTCTCTTGTTTCATAGACAGAAACGGGTAACGTCCACAGGGACTCCCCCAAGTGTCGCCATAACGACTGGTCCTGTGCGTCTCGCATCCATAGCATTTCCGGGACTCTTACCAGGTCATCGGCCTACCTTGTGGGATGTATTTCAACGCTGCGTCTTCCGGTGCATGGTCGCCACTCCAGAACTTTTTTGGTCCCAGCGAATATTTGTTCTGCGAGCAATGTGCCCTGTCCACTGTTACTTAAGTTTTGCGATTCTTTGGGCTATGTCGGTAATGAAGTTATTCGTTCAATCATAAATTTTATATTACTTACGAGCACCAGGGCTGGCACGTCGCGTCGTCGTGAAACAGCCGGGTGTTGCATTGGTTCGACGTGGTTCGACGGCCGCTCCGACGCGTCGCATCGATCGACACCTGTGGCAGCCTTTGTGGCGGCAGACTTCCCTGTTTGGAAGAGAACGTAACATTTTACGCTTCGGACAAGGTAAATTACAATTTGTCTTTCAATTCCTTTTGGTGTTTCGTCTGAAAGCAAGACAGATAAAGAGTAGTTTATTTGCACCAAGTATTTACTTCTCTCAGTAGTCAGCTAGGAAAAACCGGCATCATCTATTTTAAAACTGAAATAAATATCATTTATCTTTTGTTTTTTGCCAGAATAGTAGTAATAGATATACATTTTCCTGATAACTTGGTCCCGGATTTCGTGTATAACCATTTCGCATGACTTGACATGCTTTTTGTTATATGTATAAAAAAACTATTTTATAAACGCGTGTATTAAATAACTATTTCTATACACGCGCGCGCGCATACGATGAAGACGAGAACGGTGGTGTCATTACACTACCGCTCTCGTCTTCCATGACAGGATGCCCCCACTGCGGCATCATAAAAATCAGCCATAAAAATGTAAGTTAAGTAACTTTTATTTTTAACCGACTTCAAAAAGGAGGAGGTTTTATGTTTGGAAGAATGTATTTTTTTTATGTATGTTCACCGACTTCTCGTTCAATTGTGGACCGATTTTGTTTTTTTTTTTATTGAATGTTTATGCTTTCAAGTTGGTCCCGTAGAAATATTGTTATGATCTGATCATGAACTTCGAAGACATGGAACAGAACTCATAGGATCACAGCAGAAATATCGCAACAAGTAAAATTGCTTTGTTTATACGTGTAGTCGATGACTGACTGTAAAAAGAAGGGGAAAGTTTTCGAACTATTCTGATGATGAAGCTTGAAGTTAGGCGTCGGAACTCTGTACTAAATAAATTTAATCTAACCGTGTTTAGTATCATTAGAATTGTCATGAGATGCATTCCGGCTATAAGGTATTTAAGTACCTATGGCTGAGGGGTACTTTTTAGTGGTGGTACCTACCATAGCTAAAAAGTGTAAAATAAAAATCTTTTTACAAAAAAAAGGAAAAACAGCCGACTTCACTGTAAAAAATAAACGCAATAACTTTAATTTCGGAAGCCGGTGTTAAATAACGAAGAGACAAAACTATTATAGATACACCAACTTCCGAAATTTAAGCTATTTTGCACTTATCAGTGTTTTTTTTTTACATAACTTCAAAGTAAAAAAAACACTGAAAAGTTGCTGTTGTATTTTTTTAGAAAAAGATTTTTTTAGTTCCCTTTCTCATCTGTTACCTGCCCAGGTGCTCCAAGGGGGAGCTCCACAAGCACACAAATAATGGTAATGAAAATAAGTTATGTCAGATCGCTCTGGGATCTTGGACTATAGCTATTCTTCAAGTGTGCCTTGCCCAGGAGCCGACTAGCGAGTCCTTCTTCGATTATTCGATTACTGTACGACCATATAGCACTGACAATAACTAGCCTAACTAACCGATAACAACTTGTAAGCTATATTTCAAGTTCAGTTCATCTCTGTATCTATATTTAAAAAATATACTGGTTTTATAAATTCTCCTCTAAGCCGTAAACGCATGACAACTCGAACCAAATCAACGCAGGAAAGCCAAAAGCCAGTCCAAAAGATAAGGAATTAATTCCGTAGGGTGTTACACTCATTTATCACAACTTATCGGAGTAATCTACGTACCTCCCACTTCCTCAGAGGACCTGCAAGGGGAATGACAGATAAAACACTTGAAAGGCTAATGGCCAAAATTTTCTAGCGCCATAATGATTTATTGTCATTTACAGTTACTTAGTTTTTACGAGTTAATTTATCATTTCATTTTCATTACAATGTGGCAGGGGAAGATAAGCAGGAAGGTACAGAATTACACATACACGTATATACTCGTTAAATCTCTGTCTTTTAACTGTCTCTCGATTTATATGATAGGTTCGATATGAAAGTAGACTTGCATAAACGTAGATATCTATGCAGGTAAAGTACATATTATTATGCCCCTTTTTGTTTTCGGTTTGACATCATCAAATATCATCTCCCATTCTGGGAGGAGCGAGAGGGAGTGTTTGACTTTTACTGGCTAAAATCCACCTTTTGCGTTACAGGGCCGCGGCATCGGCCCTTCTGGGCCCCTTCAGTTTTGTTGACATCTCTTCAAGGTGCGCGTGGAACACAACGCGCCGTTGACACGGGCTTCGTCCTTACCGGACAGGTAAGACCGGCTTTAGGGTAGAGCAGGAAGGCGTGTCAGACTTTTACTGACTAAAACCACACCTTCGTTTCTTCCTTTGCGTCCTAGGACCAATAGTATCCCTTTCAGAAGTTGATCACTGGCCCAGTAGGTGTCGGGCCCCTATGGTTTTGCTGACATCTCTATGAGGTGCTCGTGGAACACTAGGCGTCGTCGACTCAGTCTCTGTTCAGACGGTTACCGGAAGGTCGAACAGTGAGCTACCCATTGCTCATCGTCCGCAAGCTCATACCTATACGGTGGCTGGTAGTCGGGGTCAGGGTCTCGGCAGCTGGGTTTATGTATGTGTGTATGTTTGCTACTCGTGGATTTGAATTTTGGTACACGGGTAGACCATATCTTGAAAGCTGTTTCAGGAAATGTAACAGCTAGCTAATATGTATATAGGATATTACTTTTTATCCCTAGAGTATGTCCTTTGGTATAATTTGAGATTCATCAGAAATCGGACATTAAACGTGAAAATAAACACAAATAAATAAAACAGAGCAAAATATCGTAACAATTTACGTGCTAAGTTCGTCTGTCTGCATTTTATTGCATTACCGATCCTTTCGGCAAAATGTTAGAGAGTGGGCAAATTCCTCAGACACATAAATTGTACCTCACCCCGCTACCCGCACACCGCGTACCTACTGTAAACGCTAAAGTGGCTCCCTCTGTAATAAGTATATCGTTCCTAGACTAATTGGTTTAAAAAACGTCTGGTAGAAGGTAATGAGTGAGCAGGGTTTTAGAGGTCATGTTGTAAAAAAATCAATTAGGTGTGTTACAGACTTTTTGGGCTTGTTACAACTTAGAAGCAGGAAACTTAACAAGATAGATATGTTGGCTTGAGGGAGTTTAGGTGGACTTAGCTTTGGGTTAGTAACTATTGTTCAAGAATAGAGTCGTTTAGACTCTAGCGGTTAAATAGATTAATTGAGTGTAAAATAACTTTAATAAGCGTAATTTCTATGGAATTATTGAATTGTTGCATACAAGTGAAATTTAAATAAAAGTTGGCCAATATTATATAAAGTGCGTTTGTCTAAAATAATCATTAAACTATATATTATGTTAAAAAATAGCTGTATTGATACATATTTATAAGAAAATAAAAAAAGGCAAAGAAATCAAGTTTGTTGTATGGGAGCCCCCTTAATTAATTTATTCTGTGTTTTAGTATTTCTTGTTATAGTTGGTTATAGTGGTAAAAGAAATACATCATCTGTGTAAACTATACTACTTTGTCAAGAAAGTACCGGGAAAAGATCAATAATACACAAAATAAACAAAACGCCAACGAATAATCCAATCATCAAAACATTTTCTAAATGCTGTTTCCGGAATTGAGTTCAGTTCTCGCCGCGAATTCGCCTTTATGTCTTCTACCGATTGAAAACGGGTGCCACGAAGTGGTGATTTGAGTTTAGGAAAAAGATAGAAGTCGGCTGGAGCTATATCTGGTGAATATGGTGGTTGCTCGATGGTATTTCTTGTGTTTGGTCAAAAATTTGTTCACAATGACTGCCTTGTGCGAAGGCACATGCATTATCGTGGTGCAAAATCCAAGAATTTTCTTTCCACAAATCTGGTCTTTTTCGTTGAATTTGCTCTCTTAAATGCCGCATAACGCTCAAATAATATTTTTTATTTACCGTTTGACCTTACGGCAAGAATTTCGAGTGCACAACACCGCGATAATCAAAGAAAACTGTCAACATGACTTTGACTTTTGATCGAATTTGGCGTGTTTTTTTTGGTTTCGGTTCAGTTGGAAGGCGCCATTTCGAAGCTTGTTGACTAGTTTGCATGTCAAGCTCGTAAACCCCACGTCTCGTCACCAGTAACAATGCGTTTCATGAATGTTGGGTCGGAATTGACTCGTTCTAGCATGTCCTCAGCGACTCTCATGCGATTGAGTTTTTGGAGAAAATTCAGGTCTTTTGGGACTAGCCGAGCGGTAACATGTTTCATACCCAAATGATTAGTTAAAATGATACGGAAAAAAGATACTAACAAAAAGTTCGGCGGCTATCTCTCTTGAAGTTGAATGAGGATTTTCAGTCACTATTTCCTTCACTTTTGCGATGTTAACTTCAGTTGAAGATGTTGATGGCTTACCAGAGCGAGGCAAATCTTCCATCACATCTCGAAAGCTTTTGAACGCTTTGTACCACTCATAAGCACGTGTTTTTGAAAAAGTCGATTCACCGTAAGTCTTCTGTAACATTTTCAGTGACTCCGACCACGAAATTCCATTGGCGATGCAAAATTTAAGACAAACTCTTTGTTCGATGTTTTGTCCATTATGAGATTCGCAATACACACTAGATATGATATAACTAAAAACAGCACTGTATTTAATATAAATAACAGATGCAACTCAACTCCGCGCCAAAATGGAAAACAGATGTGCCAATCTACCAACAACAAATCATCCATTCCCGATACTTTTCTAACTGAATGAATACTACATATATTTTGTAGACCTTTTTAAGGTGTACAATACTGTAGTACATTATTTTAATCTATCTCGTAGGGTTCAGCCAGCATTTGCAAAATAAGGGCAAAAAATTGTGTTTATTTACGACCTCACATTAGAAACCTCTAAAGTTATCAGTGTTTCTCTACTATATTATGCATAATATACATATAAACCTTATTCTTGAATCACTCTATCCATTAAACAAAACTGCATCAAAATCCGTTACGTAGTTTTAAAGATCTAAGCATACATATGGACAGACAGCGTGAAGCGACTTTGTTTTATACTATGTAGTGATAGTGATAATAAAACTTTTCATTCAACTACTGTCAGTCCCATCGTTTATCCCTAGATGGCGTTAAACTTAATTCTTTTTAAGCCCGAGGCGCTTCATGTGTCTTTGAAATACGATAGCCACTCTTCACTCCTGTGGGAATTTCCTATGGAAATTTTGATATGAAATCAATAGCCAGGCAACTAAGCACATACATTATATTTTTAGAGTCACTTAACAAGCGTTGAGCAACAGTTGTTTAGGACATTAAATGATATAAGTACCTAATTCGATTCGCAGTTAAATAGGCGAAACTGCCAAAACTGGGGTCCAATTTTTTTTTTTGAAGTTGATACCATCTATTGGCTTCTCCCACTCTTTGTGTCAGACTTCATACTGATCGAAACCATACTTGTGTCCTTCAGTTGTAAAGGGCAACTGTTTCCTTTCCAGAATTTTTTTTTCTTTCCCCATGGTCCAAGGGCGTCGGCCCTGCTGGGCCCCTACGGTTTTGCTGCCATCTCTTTGAGGCGAGTTACCCATTGCTCGTCGTCAGCGAACGTGCGGCTGCGGTGGCCGGGAGTCGGCTGCGACTCGGCGATCATAGGCTTTTTGCGTGAGAAATTTCTCATCATCATTTCGCAACTTCTCCCGTAATAGGTGGAGCGAGAGCAAGCGTCAGACTTTTAAGTTGCCCTTTGTATTCCGACTATGTATTGACTGAAGAGCAGTGGTGGCCGAGTGGTAACGGCCCTGACTTACGAGTTGAAAGTCGCGCAATAACTTTCATACTTCAACTGGTATTCCATCTGGACCAATGGCCTTACCATTCTTCATTCCATTTACTGCTATTCTGACTTCATCTATTCTAACCATTCTCACTAACCCTGCATTCACTGGTTTACTCTCTAAAATCGCACTCCAATTATTTTCCTCATTCATCAGTCTTTCAAAATATTCCTTCACCTCTCTTTGATTTTTTCATCATCCGACAGTTTATTTATATCTAAGTATGTTTTTATTATTGTACTTATTTCTTTTCTGTTTGTCTATTTATTAAGTTGCACCTGCCCTGTTATTTTTCTGCACCGCCAAATGCCTAAAGCATTAAGGCCAGGTTTGTACTGTGTTATTTACTAGTGCATAAAGTTTTTAATAAATAAAATATATAAACATGCCCGAAATCAACTATTGGACAGTTCCGGACCAGACAAAACACCCGTATGGTCGGAAGATCCTCCCTTTTCAACGGAGGTTGGTTTGACTTTACAACCTGTCCTGCATACCTATAAAACACTGCGATCTCAAATTGGTTTTCATCCTTGAAATTAAAATCTCGACGAGACTATCATATTTACTTAGGTATTCTAGTTATTTCAGATTATATTCTACAAAAACGTAAATAAAAAGACTATTTATACCCGGAAAACATGAAATTAGTACAGCTATATTTTGTTAGAAAAACAAATCCAACTTCCCGGAAACCCCGCTTAAAACATATTTTATTCAACGAAGTTTTCAAGGAAAAATTCATATCTTTGATTCATAAAAAGTTGAAGGGAAGTCGAAATTTTTGGGGGAACAATAATTGAAACGAATAGGGATTGCTGGGGGGTGCTATGTTTTCCTTTTTTTCTGTCCGCCATCGCATCACTTTAAGGAGCTTGAAGAATAAAAATTATTTTTATAGCTGTACCTACTAATAATGAAGTCAGTTAAGAGACCATCTCACAGTGCCAGTCTGAAGTCCCTTCGAAGACACACGTTACCTGCTTTGCAACCCGTCCTGCACAACCAACTGCATCTTCTATGATTTGTTCGGATCCAATGTTATTATTGGGGCCGTAGAAATCATTGAGCTATACAGGTTGCTAAATATTGGCCTGTCAATAATTTTTTGAAGGTCAATATGTGTCAATAATGACACGAGAAGCAGTAGTGATCAAGTACCTATGTATCATGTGTTCATACTGTAAGCAGTATGATCTGTAGTTCCGACGATGTTCGCAGCTTACTCCGCAACTAACACACACACAACTAATGGACATTTAGATGTGTTTGGTGGGAAAATAATAATTTATATTGTATCTGTTATGGCTGACAAACTAAACACCAAGGATAAGGATAAAAACAAATCATCATCACCTTTTTACAACTGGCTTGGGGTCGGTTTCCAGCCTAAACAACCGGGTTGAGAAGTACTGGGCAACATAATACTCCTTGGATAGACTGATGGTCAGACTTTCTGGAGTCCGACTACCTATAACGACTGTCAAAGATCTACGAATGACCACCGGGACCAGCGGCTTTACGTACTTTACTTTCTGAGGCACGGGGTGTTAGTAAAGTCCTAGATAAAATTTGAGAAGCACACAATAATATGATTGAAAAATTCACATTGTTACTTGCCCGGTTTCGAACCAGGCCCTGACTGCTAGGCCGGAGGTTGTAGGTTCGATTGCCACCCAGGACAAATGTTTGTGTGATGAGCACAATCATTTGTTCTGTGTCTGGGTGTAATTTATCTATATTATGTATGTATTTAGAAATATGTAAGTATGATCATCAGTTGTCTAGTACTCATAGCACAAGCTCTGCTTAGTTTGGTACTAGATGGTGTTGTGTGTTAGTTGTGGAATATTATCATTCCTCAAATAGTTGTCTCTCGCGGTGGCAACCGCGTCAATGGTTACTGCTCCGCTACTATTGGTCGTAGCGTGATGTTATATAGCCAAATAGCCTTCCTCGATTATGTTCCTTGATTATACAAAATGTTCATGATTCAGCCAATTTAGCTTTGACTACCTATTCCAATCTATATCCCTAAGTCACGTCATCACGCGTGAACGGGCTAATTTCACTAACTATTTTTAGTTATGTTTGTTGTTGTCAGGAAAAGGTTCAGGAAAGGTTGGATTTTGTCTCTAAAAGTTTGACACTCTTTCTCGTTTTATCCAGAGCAGAAGGAGTTATTTATTTATTTAACAATTCATAAACACACATAATATAATAAAGAAAAGTAAGGAACAAAAAAAAAAATAGGTAGAAAGACATCTCCTTGAGGCGCGCGTGAAACACTACGCGACGTCGTCGACTTGGGCTCGGTCCGGACGGTTACCGGACGGTCGGATAGTGAGCTAGCCATTGCTCGCCGCCCGCAAGCCTGCGTCTACGGTAGCCGGAAATCGGGATCGGAATCCCGGCGGCTGGGGCGCGGGGGCCATTGCCTCGTGCGTGCTCGAGCGGCCTCCCCCTTTGCTAGCATTACTGCTTCGCAGAAGGAGGCGACCGCCTGCCACTCCTCCTCGCACCGGACCATGGCCAGTACCAAGGCCCGACGCGAGAGATCGCCGCCGCCGATGGCTCCCACGGGGACACGGCGGTGCTCTGCCCAGGCGGGGTACACCTCTACCATGCTCCACCGTATCCTCCGGGCGGGCCACACAATGACAACCGGGCGTTTCTTCTGCACGAATCCGGTGCCTCCCGAACTTACCATGTCCGGTGAGTACCTGCGTCATGCGGAAGGTAAGCATGCCATGTGGTCTTTCTAGCCACTCCTCAAAGAGGGGACTTACCGCCATAAATGCGGCGTGCCCACTTTGATTCACAGAAATTGACGAATAGAAAGGACAAAACTACAAAACGACCTACGTTATTCAATGCACAATCAGCTTGGGACCTACCCCAGAGATTTAAAAGCCGATTTTTCTTATTGGAAGCGTGAGAACAACTCTTCGTGACACCACCATAAAGAGATGCGACCTTTGCCGAGAGAAGCTTAAACCTCCTGATGATTTTAGGAATCGTCGGAGAACCTCCTGCTTACGCACGCGTTGCTATGGCCATCCTGAAAAGTTTTAAATATACTCCGCAGTCGGATCAGCCGCAGCCAAGACAATCTTCACAGGATGGTTCAGTATCTTCACTATATGAGCGACATGTTCTCGTAGGCCGTGTCCCACCTTCCATCTTGCGCCACATGCCCTGTTACCTAAAATTTTAAGAGGCATCTCAAACTGATTGCTTTATGAATAGATAATGTATAATATCTGTATATACATATAAAAGGCAAAGTCCTAACTCACTCACTGACTCATCTACGCCCACCCAAACCCTTAAAAAGCTAGAAATACATTGCGCACACGTGTGCCACACACACCGATCTGAGCGCGACGGTCTCCATACATTTTATATGGAAACTAAACTTGTAGAGCTGCATTTGATCCACGCCACGCGTCACCACGCGACGTCGTTCTACGTACAAATCAGGCGTGTTACACACGTACGTTTTTAAAAATTTCCCCCTTAAGAGGATGAAACGGGGTCCCAATGTTTGTATGGAGAAATCTACTATCACGCGAGCAGAATAGTTATCGATAATTATAGATACTCTGTAATTAATTTGTTATTATATCTCTACCTATAAAATCTTTTAGGATTGATCTTTTATTCTTTCGAGTTAGTGCATTCACTAAACTACACGTACTCAATACTCAAAGCATTTGGAACGTCCTTCCCGACCTACATTTTCATACGACAACTTCTTACGTTTCTGCCGTCATTACATATCTTTTTCTAGATATTTTGGAAACAAAGATATCTTATTAAAGATAGATTATCTTATATATGTGTAATAATCATACCGTAAGGACCTCTAAAAGTCTGCTATTTTAAATTCAATTATTATCTTAATTTTTGTGTCGTATTTACTTGTATAACTTATTAGTTCAAATGTAATTCTTTAATCTTATTTATTATCATTTTAATGTATGAAATTTAATGTTTTCAATGTTTAATTTTAATGTATGATCCAATGTTGATTGATGTAAATAAATAAATAAATTTGAGTGCACTTTGGCCCTTCTTAATGTACTCACAAATTAAAAAAAGAAGGAAAATAGAACTGTAGAAACCTTTCACTTTTAATCAAGATTCTGAATGATGAAAGTATTTTTTCCAAAAACTGTTACGGTTTTTAAGAAAACACTATTTCCTGGAACCAGTTTTATGATATACTCGAGTGAATGAGGGAATTATCGAATGCCAACTGAGCGTTCAGGTCTTCCTCTTTTTTCGCATAGCATCTCTATAAAAAAATGCGTTGGATAAACCAACAAGCGTTTAAACTATGCTCAAGTTGACGGGCCCTCTCAAAGCATTTGCAGGCACTTCACACACACACTTCACAGCTATCAAATTGTTTTGATAGCAGCGAAGACCTCACTGATACCCACTCGATCTTGTACTGTGCGGCTGTAGCGGCATGTCGTGTAGCTCATTTTAAATTTCCTAATTGTGACAGAGCTACACGACCAGCTGTACCAACTTGGCAGTGCAGGATAGAGCGCCGTATCGGTGAGGCTAGAGCACTCATCGGTAAACTTATCTGCTTCAGGGAGGGCAAAACTCGCCTCGAAAAAATCTATCGGCATGTTGGATAGATTATAAGAAGGCCTATGACTCTGTTCCTCATACATAGCTCATGAGGGTGCTAGAACTGTATAAAGTTGATACAACTCTGCGCACCTTCCTGATGTCATGTATGGGGCAGTGGAGAACAGTCCTTCACTATCCAGGATGTCGACAGATTCAGGAGAACTGCGAACCGATAAGGATTGAGCGTGGCATATTCCAGGGTCTGAGTCCACTGTGGTTTAGCGTAGCCTTGAACCCTCTCAGGACACTGCTGGAGGGTTCTGGCTTAGGTTACAGGTTGAAAAGAGGCGGTCAGGTCATATGTCACCTTCTTTACATGGACGATCTGAAACTCTTTGCCCCCAACAACTTGCAACTGGTGGAGCTACTGAAGGTAACTGAAACCTTCAGTTGCGCCATCGGGATGGAATTTGGTGCGGACAAATGTGCAGTCATACATGTAAAGAGAGGTGAGATTATGGAATCCGTGGGAATTCAACTCTCGGATTCCATACACCTTAGATCCCTCTGCTCAACCGAAACTTACAAGTATTTGGGTATGTCGGAATCGTTAGGCATCAATACTTATGACGTGAAACAATCGTTAAAAGAGCGCTTCTTTGGCCGCCTGAATAAAGTACTGTTGGGTCATGCCGGTATTGATGTATTCTTTTGGCATACTCAAATGGACTCAGACAGAACTTGACGCCCTGAATAGGAGGGTCCGCACACTGCTTACCGCAAATCGGATGCATCACCCACGGTCATCGGTGATGAGACTGTATATCCCGCGGAAGTGCGGGGTCGTGGCTTCTTAAATGCTAAGACCTTGCACAACCACGAGGTATGCAGTCTCAGGGAATACTTCCTAAAATCCGACGTGGGTGTGCACCGAGATGAGGTAGCGGTGGACAAGGGCCTCACTCCGCTCTCCTTGGCTAACGAGAACTGGCACCAACCTATAGTACTGGATACTAATGACCGCAGGGAAGTATGGCAGAGCAAGGAGCTTCACGGACCCGATGTAGACCTATTAGCGTCCGTATCTTGGCTGCGTTTTGGTGACCTCTTTGGGGAAACCGAAGGTTTTGTGTGTGCGATAATGGACGAAGTTATGGTGACGAACAACTACCGGAAATATATTGTGAAGGACGGTACGGTTGACATCTGTCGGGCATGCCACCGACCGGGTGAATCAATCCGCCATGGTTATCATCCATCTCTGGTTGTTCTCGTCTAGCTAACGGTGAATACTTGCATAGACACAACCTTGTAGTCAGGATTATCCATCAGCAACTTGCTCTGAAGTACTCTCTTGTGGTCTCGATAATGGCGATATCACGCTGTACTGGGATCGGTCCATCATCATTACTTACAGGACTATTGTAGCCAATAAGCCTGATATAGTGGTGGTGGACCGAAGAGAGAGGCTGAAGAGGCTGAAGAGGGCGGAGGGAGGAATGATTGTTGACATATCCGTTCCGCATGATGAGAACCTCGTGAAAGCCGAGAAAGACAAACAATTCAAGTATATTGTTTTGGCACGCGAGGTTGTCGACATGTGGGATGTAGACTCGGCGATCATTCAAAGTCAAGTCAAAGTCAAAGTCAAAAATTTTTTATTTCACATAGGCCTACATGGGCACTTATAAAACGTCAGAAGCTAGTGCACGGTTCCAAATTGGTCGTTTCCTATGGAGAAGAACCGGCAAGAAACTCCATGGTTACTCTTTTAAAAAAATGATTGTTTACAATATTTTCATATTACAGTATTAATAGACATTATGTAAGAACAGTGTAGACCAGTCGATATTGTACCCAAAAGCACAATAAAAATAATAATATTTAAAAAAAAAAAAGTGAGTAGTAATAGGAAGTAACCTAAGAATTCGCGAAGACCACGGTGTTCTCACATTCACATTAAAAAAAAAGAAGCTATAAAAAAAAAAATAAAAACAAAAAAAAAAAGAACCGATAATCGTGTCAGCCAATCCAAAAAGGGCTTGATCCAGAAAGCGGTACTCCTGGACACGGCTCGTATTGTTAGGAGATTCCTTTCTCTGGAGCCCTGACCGCCGGTAGCTTGGACCCTGTTCCCGATACCGGTGGGACACTATTTTTTATATTTTTAAATGTTTTTTTATTTATTTTGTTATTGAAATATTTAAAAATGAAATTTATATGATAAGATAATGAATAAACGAAATAATAATAATATATTGCAGTTGTTTTTTTTTAAATAGGTAAAAACCGACGAAAAATTCCACCACTGGAGTGACCAGAATCATGTACTGTCATCCATGGTATTCGTTTGTGCCTCGATGTCCAAGACACCCTGTGTATATAAGACAAGGGGCTACCACAGAGATTTAACTTAGCCTTACACAAAAGAATCATCAAAATTTTGAATTTTGACGGCACAATTGATGCAGTGGTTGAGGGATTGGCTGCTGTATGTCGTAGGTTCGGCACGCAGCGCAGAATAAATATTTGTATGGCCAAGGTGTTTTTTGCATGTGAGTTTACATGTTTTTGAATGCACCCACAATAATGGGGTACTTCCTAGTGTGAGGTAATTTATTGTTTAAAAAAAAGTTACAACACAATGAATAAAAGTATAAATATAGCAAATTTTTGAACTCCATCAAATATAATTGATAAAATGAGGGTACACCAGGGGGGTATTTGTTTTCATCTTCTAGTAAATTTTTTAGGGGCGTAGTTTCAGAAACTGCTATCGAGCCAATAAAAGGTTAGTTACGGTACTGATAGATAGTCTCAGATACGTATATCCTACTTCCAGAAAACCCTTCCTTATCATACTTCAATGCTTTAAACGCCTTCTCAGTATTTAATGTAGTTATGAATCTAAACAGAAAACTTTCAAGAACTTAACTGGACTCCACACTAAACTCTTGTTAGGGAACCAAATAACCGTAAACGATTACTTGCTTAGCAACTTTACACAGTACTATTTAACTAATGCTTGCTTTAAAATTAAACTAAACTTACCACAAGCATGCTTCTGTAGTGGAGAAGAGGATTTAATTGATTTTATGGGAGTACTTATTTCTTAAGTTAATATTCATTAGTAGTTGAAGAGTGAGGGCTTGTTATTGGAAGTTACGAACTTGTTAAAACCTGCTTCAAAGCCAATGTATTTGGGTTTTTTTTTTTTGGGAGTAAAATCATCAAATCAAAAAAAAGTCTATATATATAAAAGGAGAATCTGACTGACTGACATAGACTGGAATAGGAACATTAAATTTTGTGCAAGGATTGCGCATTTTATGATGTAAGCGAGCACTAACATTTTCCAAAATTCACCATCTAAGTGTATGAAAAAGGGATTAAAATTTTATTTATTTAATTATTAAGGTACAGAGGCGGACTTAATGCCTTAGTCCTTTTTCTACCAGTCAACCATTCATCCATTTTTTTTATCAGTCTATTAGTCATTTTGTATAGAGAAACTTAATTACCAGCAGGTGAAGCCGCTGGCAGAAGCTAGTTTCAAATAAACCATTCTTCTTCTTCTTTTTAGCGTATCGATGGCAAAACTAGTTAAATTTCTTGCCTGGCCCATTATTTGGCCACGGCAATGCCGTCCGCTGATGCTGTCATTAGGTCCCTACCTGAACAGGTAACAAGGCACGTGATGCTGGATCGAAGGTGGGTCGTGGTGAATTATAAAGAAGTTAGTCAGAAGGGTGATGCTAATTGTACATGCCAAAGAGTAGATGAAGAAGAAGAAGAAGAAGAATGTGTCCAAGAAGAAAAATGTGCTAGAAACTCTAGTGACACTCTTTTCAATCTTTAATCCCTCCTGCATCTCCTCCTGTATAATCACTTTCTTTTCTTTTTTTTAATAATAGGTTACATACCAATTATCTACGCACGCTCTGGGTGGAGTTAGAGGAAGTGTCAGAGTTTTAATAACTAAAACATTCCCGAGTTCCTTCAGATGCCCTTTGCGTTCCAGGGCCCTGGTAATTCTGTCGAACAATGGCAGGCATCGTCCCTAAGGGGGCCTGTCAATTTTAATGACAGCTCTATAAGGCGCGTGTGGTACACAACGAGCTGTCGACCCGTGAATCGTTGACGTATCCAACGTACGTGTGTTGTTGAACCGTTTTTGTGGTAAAAACTGATTCATTACATCGATCATTGGTACCCTTAAACTTTCAAACAATTCAATTTTATTTCACACTAGCTGACCCAGCGAACTTCGTACCGACTAACAGCTAATTAATATAGTATATCTTCCGATATAGTCAACCGATTGCGACGAAACAAAGCCTAAGTAATATACCAAGTTTCACACAATTTTAATGTATAAAAGTTATCTACATCGGATTCGTACATTTTACGTGATGCGCGCACAACTATAAACTCCTACAGATTTATTATATCTTTAGAAGATAGGTCCAGTGGCGTAGCAAAATGGCCAACGGCTTTAGGGCAAAAAATCTGGGGCCTCTTTTTTTACTTGGGAAATTATTTAATAACTTCTTCTGCTCCAGGCTGAACGGGAGGATTTGTCAGACTTTTACTGACTAATAATAATTTTATTTCGGCCACAAAACCCGTAGGGTGTTGGTAACATAATAAAGAAAAACTTATTGTCTTGTGTTAGAAATTAATAATCAATCTCCGCACAAACTTTTCTTCTTTTGATTAGTGTTGCAACGTGTTTTATTTAGATTTTGAAGGCGGGAGAAATTTTCGCTGGTTCAAAAAATATTGCTATCAGGTTTTGAGGGCCACCGAGCGTGGGGGCCTCGGGGCACTTCCCCGCCTAGCCCTTCTGTAGCTACGCCAGTGCCTACATGGGCACTTATAAAACGTCAAAAGGTTTTATCTATACGTATAAAAAGAAAAACTGACTGACTGAAATAACAATGTACAGCCAAAACTACTGAGACTATGAGCGTGAAATTTTCCTTTTATGACGTAGGGGAGCACTAAGAGAGGATTTTCCAAAATTTACCCCCTAAATAAAATGCACCTATGCACGACCAACTTTTTTTAATGTGGGAAATCATCTAATGACATCTCCTATCGGCGGGGCGGGAGGGCGTGTCAGACTTTTACTGACTAAAACCCACTCCTGTTCCTTCTTTGCTTTCGTTCCAGGGCCCCTAGGTTCTCTTTCGCATCACCCATGGCCCCAGTAGGCTTGCACGACCACCTACACCTTTGATTAAAACTGGAGTTATTAGCAACTGGTATGAATTTTAAATTTTCTTTTATCCTCTGTGTAAAAAAGTAATCCTTTCGATAAATCCGACGGACAGAACGGTAAAATATAAAAGAGACTGAATTTATAATTACATGTGATTGAATATTTTATTTTACCAGTATATATTCGTATATCCGTTGGATGGAAAAATTTAATCGTCTGTTGGAAACTATAGGAATTGCTTTTCAATTTTCTGTACGCCAGACAGCTTCATTTCGTTTCGTTTATTTATTTATGCACACACAAACACTCACACGGCAAACCGTTACTCAGAAATCATACAGGTAGCTAGCAATAACTGCGTTTTAGGGTTCCGTAGTAAATAAAAACCGGCTAAGTGTGTGTACGACTCGCGTACGAACGGTTCCGTACCGTCTGTAGCAAAAAAACGGCAAATAAAAATCACGTTTGTTGTATGGGAGCCCCACTTAAATATTTATTTTATTCTGTTTTTAGTATTTGTAGTTATAACGGCAACAGTCGTGTATGGAGTACTGATCTCATCTTTGGGATGGATCTGAAAAATACCAGCTAGAGGCGCTTGAGTCGATTGAGAGGCGAGCCAAGAAGATCATCGGCAATAATGCACTCGTCGAGTCGAAGCTTCAAAGGCATCGACGCCGACGTCCAGTTGGCTAGCCTGTCGGTTTTCTATCGTTTACATTACGAGGATTGTGCACTGGAATTGCACAATTTGATTCCGCCAAGCCCGTTCCATCATCGGACCAATAGACGTACGGCGTTGCGCCACCAGTACATGGTGGACATCCATCTCGTACGTACAAAACGTTTTAGGAACACATTTATTGTACGGCAAGCTAAGGAGTGGAATTCCCCACCGGAGTGTGTGATTCCAGATAACTACAACCTAGGGGTCTTTAAATCAAGAGTGAATAGGCTACTTCTAGGCAAGTGAGCTTCATCGTAGACCACATCATCGCTTATCATCAGGTGAGATCGTGGTGGTGGAACGCGTGCCTATCAACAATAAAAAAAAAAACAGAAATACATCATCATCTTCCTGCCCTTGTCCCGTGTTATTTGGGGTCGGCGCAACATGTTTTTTTCTTCCATTCTGCCCTGTCACTCGTCATGCTATCACTAACTTCCTTTCCTTCCTCCCAAAAAACAGAAATACATAATCTGTGAAAATGTCGACTGTCTAGTTATAGCGGCTCATGAGATACAGCCTGGTGACTGATGGACAGATAGACCCTTTGGGTACGGAACCCTAAAAATGTCCTTAAAGCTGAACTAGTCGCGGGCTCATACTCACTGATGAGCGTTGCCGAAAAGCGCGCTGTCTCATCTGATATCGTGTTCAAAGATATTATCAGTGATGAGCAGTTATATAAATACGCTAGTTTATAAGCACAACGTGTAGTACGCACACAAACACCGTTCCGAACTGAAACGACATAAGACGATGCGTAAAAAGTTAGGATTAGAGCTTTGGAAAATCAAGTTTTATGAAAAAATAAATCAAATACAAATAAATTTTATAGAACTCTTCGGTAGTTGAACTTTGTCGATACCGACTTCGTTTTGGAGATTTTACACGATTTTTGTTACTTTTTTACACCCAAAGTTGCGTTAAAGTTGTCAAGAAAAGCGAAACTTTGTTGACTCAATTTTTAATGGTATTTTATTATTTTTTTTATGTTTTCGCACAGACTAAATTAATAAATAATAAGACAAAACGATATCATGCCAATATTTGAAGCACAATGTAAAACTAGGAAGTAATCCCCCGGAAATATTGTATGGAAAAAATATCGACTAGTGTAACCTTAAGAGCGACCAACTTTTTTAATTTTCATACAACCGCTCTTACGTCTCTGTGTATCTGCTATTTTACGTGAATTTTGGCTCTCCATAAAGTACTTATATATTAAAAATATTAAAAAGTGCATCCATAAAAGCCTTGCACATTTAACCGAGATTCTGAATGACGAAATTTATTCTGAAAAACTTTTAAGGGTTTAAAAAATACACGTATTTCCTAGAACGAGTTTTGTGAAATATTCGAGTAGATTACCGAATGCCAACAGAGTTTTCAGGCGTTAACTCTCTTTTTTCGAATTGATTCATCATCAAACATCGCGTTGGATTGCGTTAGAAGAAGCAACAAGCTTTTAAACCATGCTCGACGTTGACGATAGACGAGTGGAAAAAGGCCCTCTGTCACTATCGGATTACATAGAAAAGAAAAAGAGATATGAGACGACGCAATACTTATAATTTATTGAAAATTACGAAGTACGAGTATGTAGCGACATCTATGACGTCACATAAGAACTAATCCTGCATCGCGCAATCAATGTTCTCCGCGCGTTTAGAACATATAGAACAGCCCGAAATCATCTATCGGGCAGTAGTAGCCCACCAGACATAACACCCGTCTGGTTGGAGGATCCTCCCTTTTCAACGGAGGTTTGCGGGACTTTACTCTCTGTTCCGTCTACCCCCAAAAGTACTTTATCTATTTGCTCAAAAATTGGTTGAGTTATTAAAAACATATTGAAGGAGCCAGATAATCTTCCCATAGTGGTCATTAACCCAATACATTTTTTTTTAGCTTCGCAGGGTTTGTGGATTTTAGTCAGTGTCAACTTTAGAAAGTATTAAGTTTTTAGTCACTTTGAGTTTTCTTGAATTCCATTACAACGCGGATGTAATACATTGTAATGTTTTGGCAGTATTTGGCAGCAAATGTATCGGGTCATCTCGGGTAAGCTTCGCTGTGGTGGTCAATAATACAATAATTTACAGCTCCATTTAAAAAAAATGATACCACATACACACGTCCAGCTGCGTAGGCGCTTGAGATACAAAACTACATCAATTTTACATCACTAAATCCACTAGGAATCGATTTGCAAATAATTAAAACAGCCAATGAACTTCACTCGATAAAATCCCACAAAAATCACTACATTTATTTATATTCTTAATTTAAAAAACAAGAACTTAAGCAAAATTACAGCGTTCTAGGTCCAAGAGTTTCAGCTGGACGTTAATGAGTCAGTGAGTGAGATAGAACTTTACCTTTTTATATATATATATTTATAACTAGCTTCTCCCAGCGACTTCGCCTGCCGACTAAAGTTTATTCTTCAGGTTAGCGTTTTATTTTTAGTATTGTCTTCTGAATTTTGTGGACTACGCTAGCGCATTCGCCTTAATAGGTTTCGTAGCAGTGCTACGAGCGCGTAGCACCGCTTACGTGCACGTAGCAATCTCTCGAGGATGCTACGGATGTGCTACGCTTATGCTACGCCATAGAGCTAAGCCAGTTAATTAAATGAAACCAGTGTGGTTTTCTTTTAGAAAATGTTTCAATTGTAAACTAGTACTTTGCTAGTACTTCGTTCGCAAAAATGTTTTCATAAAAACTTGAACACCCCTTAAACCGTATTTTGAGTATACTTTTGAAAAACTATTACCGCTTCGCAGAAGGAGCAGGCATTATTAATAAGTTGCTCCTTTGTTTCTTAATACCCTCGTCATCAAAATGCGACACCTAAAGTCCATAATTAAATAACAATAGCCGTACTAAATAAAACCCTAAAAATAACATTACAAGGGGATCGTTTTTCCGAAACAATTACGGGAATCGTTACAAAACCGTCTAAAGGACTATTGTTCTGCGTTTCAATTAAAATTTAATAACTCTTTTCCCCGTTATATTATGATTATAATAGAGGTAACATTATTACGACATGTTATGGAAGGCTTTATTGGGCCTTTATCATTTGTCGTTCGTGAAAGCCGAGGGCTCTTTGCTAAATGTCGAGGTAACTCGGTTTTTAAACATGTTTTTTTTAGTAAGGATCGATTCAAGCTTTCAAGTTATTTACATTATTATTCAGAAGTATGTTTGCCAGTGGCTTAACTATATGCCTATGTCACTCATTGTTCTTATTTATTTCAGTGTTCTTATCTATTCATTTAAAAAAAATCTTTCACCAGTCAAAGAATAACTAGCATTGCCATTCAACGTGACAACGCTGCCAGTCTTCAGGATACATTGTCAGGTGAGAGCCATGTGGACGAGTTTTTCGACGCCTGAGTGTATTTCGTGTTTTTGTATAAATGTAAGACATACAATGTAAATAAAAATACGGACTACAATTTGACATTAATAATAATAATAATAAATGTTTTTTTTTATGATTTTGTTTAAAAAAAAAATTAAAAATGTAATTTATATGTGTTTACAAAGAATAAAGAAATAATAATAATATTCCACAACTATCACACAACGCCGTCTAGTCCCAAGCTAAGCAGAGCTTGTGTTATGAGTACTAGACAACTGATAAACATACTTATATATTTCTAAATACATACATATTATAGATAAATTACACCCAGACACAGAACAAATGATCGTGCTCATCACACAAAAATTTGTCCTGGGTGGGAATCGAACCCACGACCTCCGGCATAGCAGTCAGGGCCACTAAACACTAGACCAACAGGCCAGTCAAAAAACTATTTTTTTAAAAAGACTATTTTTTAGTTTCAGCAGTAAATAGTAGTAATAATTCACTCGTGACTTATATATAGGCTTGGCTCCAGGTTGTATCAGGAAATACAGACTCCATCATCATCTCCTTTACCCAATTAGCTTGGAAAACTGAAAACCAGCGCTGGGTGTCTAACGCCCAGCAATTGCTGAGGTGGTCACACTTTCGGTGCGAGCAAGTTCGGAGCACTTTGTACTTTTGTTCTTTTTTAATTTGTGTTTATAACCGTTTTGCTGTGTGTCTCGAATAAAAGTATTACTATACTATAGTATTCCATCCTATTGTTGGGGTCGGATTCCTGCCGGATGCAGTTGGGTACCCGTGTTTTACATGGAGCGATTGCCTATCAGACCACCACAAGCCAGTTACTAAAAAACACGATACTCCTGGATAGATTGATTGAGACACATCAGAAACACAGACTCCGACAAAACCATAAGCCTATACATAATTTTTTTAATATTTTAAATGTGAAAGTAACTCTTTCTGTTTCCCTAGTCGTTGACTGCGCGTCTCAAGGAAATGTCAGCAAACCGTAGAGGCCAAGCAAGGTCGAAGTTTACTGGGGCCAAGGGTTTGCTTCTGAAAGGAAGACTCGGCCCTGGTATGAAAAGCAACGAAGAAACGGGAGTGGGTTTTTCGTCAATAAAAGTCTGACACACCCTCACGTTCCGCCCAAGAGCGCGGGATGTCATTGGATGATATTACGACCGAAAAAAAACTCTGTTACGCTTTCACAGTTAACGAAGTAAGTAAGTAGGTACGAAGTAAGTTTGGACCATAATAATAATATATAATAATAATAAAGGAAGGACATAGACTACTTTTTCTCTGACTTCGACTTCGTATCCGCATTCCGCCACTGGCCGGAGCTGGTATCTTCTAAGAAGACAGCTTTTATTTTATTTAGGATTGATTCATCACGTATTACTTTCTATTTAGGGCTGCGGGATTATCTGAAAGTTACCGTGACTCTGGAATGCACAGATCATCTGAAAAGGTTACCGTGGCCCTAAAATGCACAGATCAACTCAAAGGATTACCGTGGCCCTGGAATGCATAGATCAACTGAAAGGGTTACCGTGGCCCTGGAATGCACAGATCAACTAAAATTGTTACCGTAGCCCTAGAATGCACAGATCAACTGAAAGGGTTACTGTGGCCCTAGAATGCACAGATCAACTGAAAGGGTTACCGTGGCCCTGGAATGCACAGATCAACTGGAAAGGGTTACCTTGGCCCTGGAATGCACAGATCGGCTGAAAGGGTTACTGTGGCCCTAGAATGCACGGATCAACTGAAAGGGTTACCGCGACTCTGAAATGCACAGATCAACTGAAAGGGTTACCGTGACCCTGGAATGCACAGATCATCTGAAAGGGTTACCGTGGCCCTGTAATGCACAGATCGGCTGAAAGGGTTACTGTGGCCCTAGAATGCACAGATCAACTGAAAGGGTTACCGTGGCCCTAGAACGCACAGATCAACTGAAAGGGTTACCGTGGCCCTGAAATGTACAGATCAACTGAAAGAACACGGATGGGTTTTAATCAGTAAAAGTCTGACACTCTCTCTCGCTCCATCAAGAGCAGGAAATTTTATGATGATATTCTACATAAAAAAGAAACGTATTACTTTCCACGATACATTATTTATGTGTGTTGTCATGTTTTTTCATCTAAATACTTTAAAAATCTTGCTCACAAATGAAATATCAAATCCGTAGCGACGGTTCAAACAACCTTTAATCACGCTTTCCCTTTTGAGGTAAAAGGCATAACTATAGGAATAACCAATGATTAATTGTCTGTAGAAATGGTTCCGATGAACAGTTTCACCCGTTTGCGCCTCTGTTTGACAAATTTGTTAATTGGTACCCGCGATCGCTTAGGGTAAGGTTGTATTGACGAGCAGAGCGGAGAACATGAGGTTTTTTTTTAACTTTCATACAACGCCATCTAGTCCCAAACTAAGCTGAGCTTGTGCTATGAGTACTAGACACCTGATAAACAAAGTTATATATTTTTAAATACATACATCTTGTAGATAAATTACACCCAGACACAGAACAAATAATCGTGCTCATCACACAAACATTTGTCCTGGATGGGAATCGAACCGACGATCCGGTATAGCAGTTAGGACCACTAATCACTAGACCAACAGGCCAGTCAAAGTCAGTTGAAATAAATAAAGGTTTAAAAAAGTTACAACTACCTACTACTCGCGCTCTGGTTCTCGGCTAGCTGTTCCTTTAGTTGCCCTTTGCGTTCTAGAGCCTCTCTTGAACTATCCCGCAGCCTTAGCAGGTATCGGTCCTAGTGAGTCCATTCCGAAAATCATTTTATACTGAATCCTACACAAAAAATCCTTTGACTGATAATCATCGTCCTGCCCTTGTCCCGTGTTATATGGAGTCGGTGTAATAACAGAAAAAAAAAATGTTTTCTTCTTCTATTTTGACTGTCATCCGTCACTTCAGCACTAACTCCCTTTTCTTTCATATCACTCTTCACATAATCCATCTATCTTTTCTATGGTCTCCCTCTCCCTCTCCATTCATCCACATGAATACTCATAACTCTTTTAGTAAAATGCATTTCATCCTTCCTCTTCACATGGCTCGCTTATGAAAAGAGAAACAGCTCTATTAAGAACAGGGCCGTTTCTCTCTTTTTGAATTTTCTTTTTGAAAGTATCAAAACCAGTTTCCAATATTTATTTCCTTCAAAAATACTTCAAGTAATCGCTATCGCTCATGACCTAGACACAACTCATGTTCCTCACCCGTGGTATAGCTTTTCAAACAGTAGTTGTCTGTCTGTATTTTAATACTGTTTAAAGGAATTTATGTACTTCCTGAGGAAGTCTATTATTATGAGTTGGCGCGTTTCCTAATTTCCGTTTAATCTATAATCTCTTTTTTATAAAAGGAGAAACTGATTGACAGATATATCAACGCACAGTCAATACTACTGGGACCAGGAACATGAAATTTTTCACAAGGTTCTTTTATGACGTAGGCGAGCATTAAGAGACGATTTTTTTTAATTCACCCTCTAAGATAAACATGGGGATCCAACGAAATCTACTATCATGCGGGCGAAACCGTAAGCAGAAGCTAGTCTATATATATAAAAGGAGAAACTGACTGACTGATATATCAACGCACACTTAAAACTACTGGGACTAGAAACATGAAATTTTGCACAAGGTTTTCTTTTATGACGTAGGCGAGCATTAAGAAAGCATTTTCCAAAATTCGTCCCCTAAGGGGATGAAACAGGGCTCTAATTTTTTTATGGAGGAAATCTACTTACACGCAAGCGAAGCCGCTGGCAGAAGCTAGATATATATATATAAAAGTAAAGTTCTGTTTCGCTCACTGACTCATTAACGTCCAGCCGAAACTCTTGGACCTAGAACGTTATAATTTTGCCCAGATTCTCCTTTAATGATGTAGATAAAGAATATCGAAGGTTATTTCGAGATTCACCCTCTAAAGAGATGAAACGGATATCCAAAGTTTGTATGGTTAAACGAGAAACCTATTATCACGTGGGCAAAGCGGCTGGCAGAAGATAGTTAGCTTAAAAAAAAACCCCGACCCATTTTATTTTTTGGGTCGGAGTACAATTTCCTGTCGGAGTCTGCTGGCAGCTGTGACCTGGTCTTTAAGTCAAGAGTGAATCGGCTACTTTTAGGCAAGCGTGTGCCATCGTTGACCATCGTCACTTACCATCAGGTTAGAAAGTGGTCAAATGCCAACCTGGTATTACTAATACTAAAGCTTGTTTTAGACTAAAGAAGATTTTAACAAAGACAGTCATTTTGCATACAGCTAAGGAGAGGAATTCCCTGTCGGAGTCCATGTTTCCTGATAGCTTCAACCTAGGGGATAAGAGTGAATAAGTTACTTATAGGCAAGCATGTTTTATCGTCTATTTTATAACCAGGTCACATGTAGTGAAACGGATATCAGTATAAAAAAAAACCGGGCAAATGGATTCGGATTCGCGCACTGGATTCCGTACAAACTTACCTATGAAAACAGTTCAATTCCCGAATTGAGTTACGAAGATTTTTCTGAATCTCAAAAAAAGTTTTTTTGTGACGTAACTATAAATTTACAGTTTTCAGATTTTCCCCTATACTTGTGCTATGAGACCTTGCTTCACGCCAAATTTCAGGATTCTAGGTCAACGGGAAGTAACCTATGAATTTTGATTCAATTTAGAGTGTCGAAATATACGTTTTTTGCGACATAAACAGCCGTATCTTCTTTTTCGCTAACTCTGAAGTTTGATTTTTTTACAGCTTCGAGGGACCGCAGTCCTGAATATATGGTTTTAATTTCAACTTGATACCTCCACGCGTTCCCAAGATAAAGGGTCTTGACAGACAGACAGACGGACAACAAAGTGATCCTGTAAGGGTTCCGTTTTTTCCTTTTTACCGAAAAAGGAAAAAAACCCTTACAGGAAAGGAAACCTAAAAACAAAGGAAATATTCACTTTTAAATTCATAATTTATAATGTTTAGTTCTGCTTTGAGCCATTTTGAGCTTTTTATAATTGTATCTAAAAATATAGTCATTCATTGTGACCCATTCAGCTATTGTCACCCTTTTCCCTCACTTCGCGGGTGCTATAGTTATTTTTGTCTATTGCACCACAGACATAAATAACTGGAGTGAGGATTAACGTTAAGAAATTCAGTAATCTGTTGAAGTTGATAAAAAAAGAAAGGAATAAAGAAACGACGTTTATTCGTGATTCATACAATTGTATAAACTACATTTTATTTATGTTTATAATTATGAATTATAATCAGTTGCGAGGCCAAAAAGGCGCCTAACTCAGCTTATGCTGTGATATTTAAAACGATAAATAACGCAGCGCCGTTGTTTTGTTAGGGCCCGTTGTTATGTCACGGAAATCTTCTAAGTTAATGTCGCAAATAAACGTATGTTTTAACACTCTCAAGGGAATCAAAATTCATAGGGTACTTCCCGTTGACCCAGAATCCTAAAATTTGGCGAATTAATCTAAAAATATTAAATTTGTTGTTACGTCACAAAAAGAAAACATCTTTAGCCTTTCCGCAAAATCTTCGAAACTCCATTCGGGAATTGAACTACATATTTACATAGGTAAGTTTGAAGGAACCCTCAGTGCGCGAGTCCGATTCGCACTTGCCCAATTTTTCTTTTATCGAATCGAATTACAATTGAAAAAAGAGTAATAAATGATCCCCGATCGCTTTGTTTTTCTCACATTTTTCTATGCGTATTAACTAGAGAGCCATACAGCAAACGCATACTCCAGTTCTCTAAGTCTATGGTACCTATCTACAATTCATTTGGCCATCGCTCACCCTTATCTCTTGCGCGCAGAGTATATTTTCCTTCAGCTGTAATGACGCGACGACGAGCCTTCGCGATAACGTCACTATTGTTAATTCCCTCGAGGATTCCGTTCACGTATTTTGTTTCCTTTTGTCACTTGCCTGTTTATTAATCTTCTTACTTTTTTTTACAGGTTTTAACAGTTTGTGAGGAATATTATATTATAAGGTGCATATACAGTATACACGCATCAGTCGTCACTTCAGCGTCATATCGCAAGACACTTAAGAGATAGAAAAAAAAATAGTAAAAAAAAAACAAGCTTATAATTAATTGCTCTAAAAAGAAGAAAATAAAATTTAAATGAAATCAAACTACACATACATTTATTACACATTATACAATTTGTATGATATAAAAGCTTTTCGCAAAATAGTTTATTCATTTTGACGCTCGGCCTATACATATATAGCCACCGCTAGGTTAGTTTACTATGCTTATTTCCACAGTATTATGTCTTATGGCATTTTACTGTGGGGATCTGCAGCTGATGTGGACTCAATTTTCATATTGCAAAAGAGAGCAATCCGGGCTATTTATAAAATGGGTCCTCGCGAGTCCCTCAGAAATAAATTCAAAGAAATCGATATACTTACTCTGCCTTCTCTTTATATCTTGGAAAGTATTTTGTACGTTCGTAAAAACCTAGGACTTTTCAAAATTAGAAGCGATTTTCATAACATAAATACGTGCAGTAAACACGAAATTGTATTACCCAAATGGAGATTAGCTAAGACCAGCAAGTCATTTTTAGTAAACAGCATACGCTTTTATAACAAGCTACCAAAGGCGGTGACTGAACTTAGCGAGGGCAAGTTCAAAACCCATATTAAGCGTGTCCTAACTAAAAAAGCGTATTACAAGGTTAAAGACTATGTCGAAGACACGCTTGTTTGGCAATGACTGCTTCTGCACATGTGGCCCCCTGGTAACTCATAATATTGTGTACATCTGTCTATTAACTGCTCCACATTTGTTGTAATATATACATTTTTTCTTTTCTTCCTACACATTGCTTTTGCAATATTTTTTATATTAGTAGACGCCAACCACCATAAATTCGTTAGTAATGTTCTTTTTGTTGACATGTCATTTATTGATAATTGTAATTACTTATTGTTCTTGTTTTTTTTTTTTTATATAGCTTCTTTTTTTTTTAATGTGAATGTGAGAACACCGTGGACTTCGCGAATTCTTAGGTTACTTCCTATTACGACTCACTTTTTTTTTTTAAATAGTATTATTTTTATTGTGCTTTTGGGTACAATATCGACTGGTCTACACTGTTCTTACATAATGTCTATTAATACTGTAATATGAAAATATTGTAAACAATAATTTTTTTAAAAGAGTAACCATGGAGTTTCTTGCCGGTTCTTCTCCATAGGAAACGACCAATTTGGAACCGTGCACTAGCTTCTGACGTTTTATAAGTGCCCATGTAGGCCTATGTGAAATAAAAATTTTTGACTTTGACTTTGACTTTGACTTTGACTTAGTGCGAACAATATACGTCTATTTATTTAGATTTGTTTTGTCGTGTTTTTGGATTTAGGTTGTCCTAGATAGATAGACTAGCATAAAGTGTGTCCAGTAGACCCTTTTTATTTTTTCTCCTTGTCTCTAAAATTCATTATCTCAATGTCACACAAACCACTCACACTATTTAGAATTATTTTATTTTCTTCTATTTTTCATATTATTGTGGGTCTATTTTAGTAATAATAACAAATTCCGCTCTTGGGCAGAGCGCGAGATAGTGTCAGACTTTTACTGACTAAAAACCCACTCCTGTTACTTTTTTGCCTTCGTCCCAGGGCCCCAGGTTTCACTTTCACACTACTCGTGGCCCCAGTAGGCTTTGACCCTGCTGGGCCCCTACGATTTGCTGACATCTCCTTGAGGCCGTCGACGACTTGGGCTCGGTCCGGACGGTTAACGGACGGTTGGACGGCGGGCTACCCATTGCTCGCCGTCCGCAAGCCCGCGCCTACGGTGGCCGGAAATCGGGATCGGAATCCCGGCGGCAGTTGGGGCGTGAGGGCCTTTGCCTCACGCGATCGGCCGCCACCTTTGCTAGCATTATTGCTTCGCAGAAGGAGGCGACCGCCTGCCACACCTCCTCGCTCCGGACCATGGCCTGTACCAAGGCCCGGTGCGAGAAATAGCCACCGCCGATCGCCCCGTCGAGGACACGGCGTTGGTTTGCCCAAGCGGGGCACACCTCCACCGTGTCCTCCGGGCGGTCCACACAGTATATTTCCATGTTCAAATTACTGTATCTAATATTATTATACCGCAAACCATGTCTTCTAAAAATTTAAGTAACGCCACTCGGGCCTCCAAGATACAGGCACTGCCTAGTTTGGGGACCACTGTCGAAATGACTATGTTAATTTTAGCTTTTACTGTAAAATATTATAGTTAAATATTAAGGGATAATTTGTAACAATGGACCAATAAATTTTATTACTATTATTATTATTATAACCTTTTATTTGCATGGTTACTGAAATGCTGATTTTAGATGTATTATTTTTAAATTGTAAATAACAGTGCCGTTGGTGTGCTAATTATAAATAAATAAATTTACACAGAAAATTGTACTCTTTTAGTTTTCGCTGGACATATTTTACCGTTTTGATATTATGGGGTTCAAAAAGATAACTAGTCCGCCATATAGGATTTAGAATAACGTCACTTAGCTAATCATGCCTCATGTTTTTTAAACTAAAACTAAACTGTAAACTAGTGCTTGACTCTTCTGAACTGTGATCCCACCTGACGGTAAGCAGTGATGCAGTCGTTGATGGTGAAGCGCAGTGACCTTGAAGTCACCATAATTATAATCAGACGAGAACACCGCGACAAGGAAATTGTGTGTTGTTAATTGTTGTTGATGAACGCATTTTTCGTAGCGCCTCGCCTCTACACCAAAATCAGCCAGCACAAACCAGTCAAGCATGTGCGTAACTTCCAGATAAAAAAGGAAATATTACTTTGGCTGGAAAATTATAACTACGACGAGCGTCACTTGGGGGAGGTCTATGTCCAACAGTGGACGTCTTTCGGCTGAAATGATGATTTGTATACGAGTATTAGTTTTCGTAAAAAATATTACAGCTTTACAGAGATTAGCTCTAAAGCCGTTATTTTAGTATTGTATCGATAGGTGTTCCTACTTCCTATACAGTTCGTCTGCTCGCAAGTTTAGAACCAATGTGTACTCTCCAAGCAAATGTGATTACCCGTGTACTTAAGTACTATCCTGTGTACAGTCTAGTCTTTTATACCTTCGTCAGTTCTCGAAATCCTTTTCTTTGTCAAGTTTGGACAAATAATACCTTTTCAACCAACGGCGCTGGGCAGGCTTACTTTGTGTAACTACAGATGTATATGCAGTACCTAGCATAGCATAGCATAGTCGGCCTTATAATGTTCCCACTGTTGGGATTCAGGCCTCCTCTATAGGAGAGGGAATGGGCCATAATCCACCACGCGGGCTCAGTGCGGGTTGGTGGATGTTACATGTCTTCAAATTTTTGGTTCTTGGACATGCCGGTTTCCTCACGATGTTTTCCTTCACCGTTTTGAGAGCAGTGGTGATGAAATAAATTACACAAAGTAATGCGCCTGGCTGGGTTTGACCGCGACCTACAAATCGTAAGTCGGGGACGTTACCACTCGGCCACCACTGCTCCCAGCATGCAGCATGTAGTACCTATTAATATAATAATAAATAAGCTTCTTGATTAAACGAGAAAAATCTCTTTCAAAACATCGTTTTTTACTACTACTATTTTCGTTTACGATATTTATTTACCTGCGCATTGCAAGAAGCGTCCGTTGACGGACATGACTCGAAACACTTTCGAACGGTTATGCAGCCCGTCTTAAACCCCCTTAAGGTAATAATAATAATAATATTCCACAACTATCAGACAACGCCATCTAGTCTCAAACTAAGCTGAGCTTGTGCTATGAGTACTAGACAAATGATAAACGTACTTATATATTTCTAAATACATATATATTATAGATAAATTACACCCAGACACAGAAGAAATGATCGTGCTCACCACACAAACATTTGTCCTGGGTGGGGATTGAACCCACGACCTCCGGCATAGCAGTCAGGACCACTAACCACTAGACCAACAGGCCAGTCAAAGTAAGGTGTTGAATCTATTGTTACCGTGACTGTACTGGAGTACTATCTAGTATAAAGTGCTTTCACATTAATAAGGAAAGTTACGTTATTTGTCGGGAGTGCGAATTAGCGCCTGCCTCTTGTTCTAATTAATTATTTTCTTACGGTTTTCTAACTAACTTATCAGAACGGAATAAGATCGACTTGCTTTAAATTTTCTTAGTTGTTCTCGCTTTTGGTGTTAAATAGTAGAATTGTTCAGCCCCTGCTATTTATCATTACCATCATCATCATCATTTCAGCCGAAAGTAGTCCACTGTTAGACATAGGTCTCCCCCAAGTGTCGCCTCAATGAACGGTTCTGTGCGTCTCGCATCCATCGGATTTCTGCAACCTTTACCAGCTGCTATTCAGTACGAGATTATTAGAAAGAGTTACTATGGCCTTGGAACGCAAACGGCAACTAGAGAAGCACAGTTAGGTTTTAGCCAGTAAAAGTGTGACACTGTCGTACACTAAGCATAAACATAAGCATAGCATAATCAGCTTTTTAATGTTCCCACTGCTGGGACTCAGGCCTCCTCTCTCTAGGAGAGGGAATGAGCCGTAATCCACCACGCGGACCCAGTGCGGATTGGTGAATGTCACATGTCTTTGAATTTTTGGTTCTAGGACATGCCGGTTTCCTCACGATGTTTTCGTTCACCGTTTTGAGAGCAGTGGTGATGAAATAAATTACACAAAGTTATGCGCCTGGCTGGGTTTGAAACCACTTGTTACACTATGATCGCTATATAAACAATTGATGGTGTTTTATGTGGATGACTAATGGGGACGGAATGGAAGGAGATATGTTGCGCCTGTGCCAAAGAGAGATAAGGTAAGAGAATAATGACTATTCGGAAATGGTTACAGACGCATGAAAGAGGAATAATTACATAATTCAAAGAGCCTTATTAAGTACGACGATGGGACGAAAGAAAAAAAAAAACTTTCACCGTTTTACATAAGAAGCGTTACTGCCTAAAAGATAACAAAATATTCAAGTACGTACTCCATATTAAGAGTACAAGAAAGCAATTTCAAAAATAAAGACGTATACGCTAATTTATCATACTTGGCACATCTATATCACTGTCGGGCACTGGCAAGGCTATTTAAATGCAAATTTTAAACCTAAAATAGGTAGATACGTTCCTCGTTCATAAGACTTCTATAGTTAATTTTGTTCAAAAGTCGCTTGCTGATTTATTGAAGCTTATCGAGACAAATTTATTCGTTCCGAGTTTGTAAGATAGAATCTATGAAGACTAGGGGCTTACGGTCTCATTAAGTGACACTGTTCAAGTGTTTTTGTTGGTATATTGTGGCTATTTTTGCCTTGGTAGACCTTTAAAAGTGGGACATTTTTTAACTTTGACTTTTATTTTGGCAGATGGTGTTTTCCGAAGTGTTGACTTTCTTGACCACTTCGTTTGGTTGCATTGTTACTAGCATTGTCATCTGCCTTTTGTAGAATAGAATTTGAGCAGAGCCGTTGCCAGGGGTGGCCAACCAGTCGATCGCGATCGACTGGTCGATCTTGGCTGTTAATCCAGTCGATTTTGGCAAGCGTATTTACTTTTAGGCCAAAAGAACTGTGTCACGATGTGGCAGATAGCTAGCTATTATTAGCCGCTATATTCTATTTCCTAGTCGCCTCGTAACTTCTTGTTTGTCGAAAAAAATCGCACTAATTCGTAGCAAGCTGTTCAAATTGAGCTCGCTCAATCTTTTTATTCTTATTGTTAAGTTGATTTTGTATTTGGTAGATCTTGCAGAGTCTAGCCAGTAAACAGTAGATTCTGGATCGAGTCAAGTTGGCCACCCCTACTACTATATGCTATTCCAGGACAAACTTCATCCCAATACATTCAGGCGTTTGTGCGTGAAGGAGTAATAAAAATATACACACACATACATACAAACTTCAGTGTGATTATCAGAGGATTTCTTACAGCGAAAGAATAAAGTGGATATGCCTCAAATGCCGAGATTAATTTTAAAGAGCAGAATTTTTTTATGACACTATCAGAAATATAGCAGAAAAATTTCGTCCTGCATTAATGACGACGAGGAAGAAGTGTATATAACCTTACCTGAGTTGACGTAGAGAAATCTATTTCAATGAAAAATTCTAATAAAAATTGTATGTCTTACTGTTGTATTATCTTTGTCTTATCTATATAGCTCTGAGGTCTTTTTTATTATTATTTATTTGTAATATTGTTTGCCACAGGGGATTTTTCATTAGAAATCCCGGGAAGACCCATAAATCAATATTTCGATGCAAGTACATGAATAAACAACAATAAAACAAGTAATTAATTCTGACCCCTGGTGATTATTTTAAACTATATTTAAATGATGGATATGCCTGATAACTTTGGGTTAATATTTGCGTGTTAACAGCATCAATTTCTACAAATGTACAGACTGAGATACTCCGCACTCTCTTAAGTGTAATTGACAACCGTATTCTGTAAATTCAAACGAAGGTAGGAACTGAAATAAAATATTATGCGACCCAAAAATTTTCATTCTCAATATACACATTTTTTTTATTGAAGTATTTATTTATTTTTTTGACATTTGTAATTGCAATTTTTTTGTTGACATAATATTTTTATTTTTGCAATTTGTGATGATAACTGAATTTATTTTTATATTAACTTCATATTAAATCATTTGATGAATACACCATATAAAAGGGAAATTGGAAAATATTTTTATTTCAAAGTAAAAATTTGTTTACTGTAATTTTGTTGATTGTTTATAAAGTGTTCTGAAATTACAATTCTATAATATTATAGTTATCTTGGTTTTGCTGTGAGATGTGTTGCGTTAATTTCGATATAATGTAAAAATTGTTTACGAAATGTAATTCATAAAACAGTTATTTTATGTTTAATCCCTTCGGCAAGCGTAGGGTTGACGTAAGAAGATTATTTTGTGCAGAAAAATATTTTTTCTTTTGAAAATTTGGAAAAGAAAAATAAATGTACACAGATGACTCGTTGGTCTGAAGGTCGCAAGTGGGCATACGATCCTTTTCATTTTTGAGATTTCAAATCATCAAATAACATCTCCAGCTCTGGGTGAAGCGAGAGGGCGTGTCAAACTTTTACTAACTAAAACCCACCTGTGTGCGACTCGCACTTGACGTTTTTTTTTTGGGGTGGTACTTTATCATTTCAGTTTTCTCGATCTGGGTAGAGATGAGCTTGTTAGACTTTCATTGACTAAAATCCACCTGTATCTGACTAGTACTTGACGGGTTTTTTTGTATATTATTAAATAACTTTTCTCGGTCTGGGTGGAGAGGGGTGGAGTGTCAGATTTTTACTGACTAATACTCACCTGTGTTTCTTCAATCGCCCTTTGCGTTCCGGAGCTGCGATAACCTTTTCGGATAATCCTACAGCCTCACCTCTGCGTAACCATTTGGAGATGTTATATGTATGTTAGCATAGCATAGTATAGTCGGCCTTACAATGTTCCCACTGTTGGGACCCAGGCCTCCTATCTAGGAGAGGGAATATGTATGTTATTATACAAAAATGCACATCTGCCACTTATAGAATGTTTTATCAGTTGCATACTATTCAACAATACCCAACAATGAACAAGTTTTAGATGATAAACTGTTCAAACTACAAACAATATTGGACTTTAAAATTACACGGTTACAGTCCAAATTATCAACAACATTTTCGTATTTACACAAATAGTTCTTGTTACACATGACAGATGGCGCTAATCCGTCTCGTCTTTGTTTTGGTTTTGTAACTGATTCGAATTGATTGGTGAATGAAGGTCATAATTTGTGGTCCTGACTGCCATGCCGGAGGTCGTGGGTTCGATTCCCACCTACTCGACAAATGTCTGTGTGATGAGCACGATCATTTGTTCTGTGTGTAATTTATCTATAATATGTATGTATTTAGAAATATATAAGTACTAGCTTCTGCCAGCGGCTTCGCCCGCGTGAAGTTAGGTTTCTCTATACAAACTTTGGACCCCTGTTTCATCCCTTTTGAGGGTGAATTTTGGAAAATCCTCTCTTAGTGCTCGCCTACGTCATAAAAGGAAACCTTGTGCAAAATTTCACGCTCCTAGGCCCAGTAGTTTCGGCTGTGCGTTGATATGTCAGTCAGTCAGTTTCTCCTTTTATATATATAGATGATAGGTAGGTAATTAATCCAGATGCACACAAATTGAGGAGGAGGAGTAAGAAAAAAATTAATCAAAATTAATACGAGTAAAATTAAAATAAAGGAGCATACAGAATACCGCTCCACTGTTCGTAAATCAGAATCGAGGATTCTACATGTTCGCCCCGTACCGAATAATTTGCACTTAACGCGACCCGGTTGACACGCGCCGATTAAAAGTGTGTGTTGACACGTCGACGAGGTAAATTTAATCATACTTTGGCGTAACGTTACTCTTTAGGTAAATCGTAGATTCGACCGATTTACCTAAAGAGTATAAGATGAGGTAATTACATTATTGTTGGATTGATTGGTTGGAAGAAATTTAAAACTTTTTTTTCACATAAGCCTACATGGGCACTTAAAAACGCCTAGGTAGGTACAGGTTCAAAATTCAAATAGTTTTATTTCACATAAGCCTACATGGGCACTTAAAAACGCCTAGGTAGTTACAGGTTCAAAATTCAAATAGTTTTATTTCACATAAGCCTACATGGCCACTTAAAAACGCCTAGGTAGGTACAGGCTCAAAATTCAAATATTTTTATTTCACATAAGCCTACATGACCACTTAAAAACGCCAGAAACTAGTGCACGGTTCCAATTGGCCGTTTCCGATGGATAAGAACCGGCAGAAAGTACTTGGTTTACTCTTTGTTTTTAAAAAAAATATTTTTTTACAATATTAATAGATAATGTGTTGTTGTTGGTTGCAAGAATGTTCTAAAGCGTTACCGTGGCCCTAGAACGCAAAGAGCAACTGGAAGGAACGCAGGTGAGTTTTAATCAGTAAAAGTCTGACATGCCTTCCTCCATGGGTGGTGTGAAAGTGAAACCCGGGGCTCTGGGAAGAAGGCACAGGAGTGGGTTTTTAGTCAGTAAAAGTCTGACACTATCCCCCGCGCTCCGCCCAAGAGCGAGATTTCTCATTAGATGATTAACCCACCTAAAAAAAAAACTTGCCCTTCCTCCCCACCCAGACCAGTAAAATTTATAACCTTAAAGGGGTTTTCGGGTCAGTTTTCTGGACGACAGCTATAATGGGACGAGTATTATGCCCGAAGCTAAATTTAGTAAAAAGTAACTTAATATTTAGGTTATCTAAATTAATGTTGAATTTTTCCGTCAGGAATTTCTCAGTAGCAGTCCAGAATCAGGATTTGTATTCGGTTAATGACTATAGGATCGCTCCATATTATATAAAACTAGAATTTATTAGTGGCATTGCCCGCGTGAATGTAGGTTTCTGCATTCTAACTTCGGATCCCAGTTTTAATCCCTTAGGGAGTGAATTTTGTAAAATAATTTCTTAGCGACGTCCTACGTCACAATGACACTATTTGCGTGCCAAATTTCAGCGCAATCATAGTGGTTAGAGCTGTATTCATAAAATCAGTCAGCTAGTAACTGTTGTCTTTTATATGAATCAGATTGCAACGCCACCTAACGAGTCCAAATTATATTTTCAAACCATCCAAAAACCCACTCTAATGTACACACAAAATCTTATCCAAATCGGTCAAGTCGTTTAAGAGGAGTTTGGTGACAACACACGTACAGAACAATTATATTCATACAGATATGTAGATTAAGAGTGACATGGAAATTGTATGTGTCTACACCTCTACTTAACCCGCCAGGGAATATAGGCGTGAATATATTAATTTGTTTTCGGCTAATAGTACTAATAATCACACCTAGAAGCTTCTCGAATGCCAGCCAAACAGCAATAATGCGACACTATAATATTATTACAATGCAATTTCGCTGCGTATCAAAGCGAAAATGTGTATCATCCCTCATAGTTAATCGATCGCATTGTACACATAGATGTGCACATAGCAACTATGTAGTAAATAGGTACATACGCGAACCCCATGCAATTCGGCCGATTCAAATGCAGATATTTTGACGAGGATGCACGGTCTACGGTCCTGCTATAGGGATTTAGGAGGGCTCGTCCCTCCCAGACAGACGTATTGATTTTCGTGTTCACTGTTCACCCCCCGTAGTTTGGTTTGATATTATTAAATATAAATGGCGTTGAAATGTTGGTGGTGCAAATGATTTTGACATGGGTTCGCTTGATTGTGTGTTGGAGAGTAACATAGTATTGAGGTACCTATGCGTTTGTGGTTAAGTATGTGTGTCTTGCTTTTTAGGGTTCTATGCCTCGGTTGGTAAAAAGGGAACCCTTATCGGGTTACTTTGTTGTCCGTTTGTTAAAACTCTTTTTCTTAAGAACGCGTGAAAGTGAAACCTAAAATTTAAATCAAATACTCAAGTTTGCCACTCCTTTTTTTTAGGTGGGAAATCATCTTCTTCTCCCACCCTAGGGTGGAGTGTAAGGGCGTGTTAGACTTTTAGTAAGACTAAAACCCAATCCTACGTTCCTTGCCTTGCGTTCCAGGACCTCGACGTTCCTTTTCGGACTACCCATAGTTTTACACTACCAATAAGTCAACACAATCTAAAATTAAGGCCAATTATGCTGTTTATGGCGCATATTTTAACGCTCGCAAGAGAATCAAAACTAATAGGATACTTCCCGTTGACCACCAATCTTGAAGTTTGGCATGAAGCAGTCTCACAGCACAAGTGAAGGAAAAAATCTGAAAACCCGTAAATTTGTAGTTCATAAAAAAAAATACTTTTTTGCGCTTCAGGAAAATCTTCGAGACTCGATTCGGGAATCGAACTCGTGCGCGAATCCGACTCGCGCTTGATCGTTTTTAGGATTCCATACCCAAAGGGTAAAATGGGGCCCAATAGACGGACGGACATTGGAGTCTTAGTAATAACTAAGACTCCGATGTCCGTCTGTCTGTCTGTCTGTCTGTCACCAAGCTGTATCTCATGAACCGTGATAGCTAGACAGTTGAAATTTTCACAAATGTCGTGTTTCTGTTGCCGCTATAACAACAAATTAGGTACACGTAGTGGTGTGTTTCTAGGAGATTGCCTACTATCTCCTAGAATCACTCTACTACAAAGGTTATTTATTATTATAAACACGATGGAGCATATGGAGGAGGTGTGCCCCGCTTGGACGGAGGACCGCCGTGTCCTCGTGGGGGCGACCGGCGGCATCAACCTCTCGCGTCGAGCCCTGGTTTATTCCATAGTCTGGATCGAGGAAGAATGGCAGGCGGTCGGCTTCTTTTGCGAATTGAAGGAGGTGGGTCGTCGACAGCGCCTATGTCAGCGCGCCTCAAGGAGACGTCAGCAAAACGTAGGGGGCCAGCAGGGCCGAAGCCTAGAGGGCCCATGGTTTCGCTTCTGAAAGGAAAACCCAGGGTCCTGGAACGCACAGCAAAGAAGGAACATAAGAGTGGGTTTTAGTCAGTAAAAGCCTGACACGCCCTCCTGCTCCACCCTAGAGAAGTAATTGGATGATTACTTACATAAAAAAACGGGTGTTACACCACTTTTTATCCCGGAATTACGTGCCTTTCATTGAATTTGATTTTCGATGTGTGGGGGAAACCGTTGATAGATCCAATAAGTACTTAAGTAGACCAATAGGTAGGTACATTGATACTAATAAAAATATTTTCCTGTAACCATTATTTTTCTTTTCAGCGACCTCAATAAAACCTTTCGTTCCTACGTTTCGCACCACCCCACGTTCCATTGAATTATTCTATAATCGAATCTGTATTCACGATATCGAGTGAATATTCATACCACTTGACGCTGTAATTGGTTGGACGAGTGGCCAGTAGTAATGTCGATCGACGCATAATACTATTACCAAGAAATATTCAATGGAATATAAACACAACAGACCCTATCAACCAGAAAATAAAGTCTACTTTTGAGAATAACGTAGCTTGCTGAAAAGCAAAAATAACTTTGCATAACGATCCAGTGATTCGATAGATCTATTCAAAGTTTTATTTGCCGTCAATTTGAAATTTCGTGAATTATAAGCCTTGTTTTGCGTCATTAAGGTTTAATTTTGTAACGTGTGTGATCTTGTTAGCAAAGTAGATAGGATATAATTGTCAACGGTTAATGATAAATTAAATCGAACAATAATCAAAGTAAGGGTCAACTCACACTGGCAGAGTCGAAGCGGCGTATCGCGTTCTGAGGCCCTACCACGAGTTCTTAACGCGATTCATTTGACGACCTACACTGAACTGTGAAAAGGATGGAGCTGTATAGAGTGTATAGCTCCGTCCCTTTTTCTCACTCACACGCTTGACACTTTAACACGTGTTGTGACGCGCGTCGTCGCGCGATGACGCTCGCATTAGCGCGCCCAGATCGCAGTACTGGACCAATTCAGAGAATTTTGAAATATATGGTAATAAATAGCGCTCGTGTTCGTCAACTGACGTTTCACTGCGCGGGAGTAAAGGTAGAACTACACTGCGCACACGTGTCCCACGTACGCCGATCTGGGCACGTCGGTCTCCATACTTTTTATATGGAAACTAGACTTGTAGAGCTACACTAGATCCACGCCACGCAAGTTCGTTCTACGTACAAATCAGGCGTGGTCCACGTGTGCGTCAGTCTAATGTAGTTCTAGTCTAACGGCGTGCGGCGACGCACGGCTTCGCGCTAAAGCGCTTTTTTCCTAACAAAGCTCACATGTTTATTTAAAAACTTTCTCTTTTAATTTTCTTTATTGTGTTTTAAATTTATTTAATATTGCATAAACAATAATCATGTGAATTAGTTAATTAGGTAATCACTTAATATTTCTACTCCGGCAAAGGTAATATGTGATTCTAATATTATTAAATTAGAAATATTAGAAATTAGTTACGAAGATTTTTCCGAATCGCAAAAAAAGGCTCAGGTCACGTAGGCTACCGCAATAGAGTATCAATTGTTTGTTCCTTTCGCGCCGCATCGCTTCGCATTCGCCGTCGCATTGAAAGTCTGATACTTCCTGTCGCTTCACTCAGAGCTGGAGGAGTTTTTCAATGAATTTAGAAATTTAGAGAAGACAGACTGACCGTCAAGAGATTTTGACTGGCTTGTTGGTCTAGAGGTCAGTGGCCCTGACTGCTATGCCGCAAGTCTCATTTGTTCCTCTCTGGGTATATGTATTTAGAAATATATAAGTATGTTCATCAGTTGTTTAGTACTTATACCACAAGAGCTGCTTAATTTGGGATTAGATGGCGTTATGTGATATTTGTGGAACATTATAAAATCGCGCCACATCGCTTCGCGTTCGCCGTTGCGTTGAGAGTCTGACCCTTCTTCTCGCTTCTCTCAGAGTGATAGGAGTCATTCGATGAATTACCACCCAAAAAAAGCTCATGCAATCGTAGATATAAACAGTAGTACATAGAATATAGATTGTGGCACTAAGATACATAAATCGAACATACCCAACGCGTCCTCACTGTCGAATGCGGCATTCAACCGCATAATGTGATACAAGGCATTGTCCTGATAACAATTGATGTTCATAATTCCGCCTCGGGGCACCGGCTAGCTTATCTAATATCTAGCTTCGGAGATAGCTGATAAGATCTACATGGATCCATACATGACACGGTCTAGAAGATGAGCTGAAACGTAGTACATTTAGACGCAGGGCGGGTGATTATTGGGTAGCACGCCGTCTGGGAAGGACTACGCTCGGGTGCTGCTTCAAAGAGCTGTCAGTAAAATGGACGGGCCTCACCAAAGCCTGCTGGAGCTGGGGGATTGTTCGAAAGAGTTACCGCGCACCTGGAACATGAAGGGTAACTAAAAGAAAACAGGTGAATTTTCTTTTTTCGAGTTATGTGATGATTTTTTTAAGGTGAGAAGTCATCTAATAACTTCTCGCGCTCTAGGGTGAAAGAAAGAAAAGAAAGACAGAATGACAAATATTTTATTTGGCACACGTACTCAGATACACACAATGTAGAAACAACATGTAAACACTTAAGATAAAAAAAAATAAGAAAATAAAATACCAACAACACTAACTAACATAAAAACAACAACAACACAATATATAGTACTAACAATAACGTATAATACTAACATGGATGGAGCGAGAGGGAGAGTCAGACTTTTACTGACTAAAACCACACGCACTGGTTCTACGCTGAGACACTACGCACTGATGACTCGGGTTTAGTCCTTATAGGACGAGCAACCAGCGAGCTACCCATTGTTCGTCGTCCGCAAGCCCGCACTTATGGTGGCCGGAGATCGCTAAGCGATTCCCGACGCCCGAGGCGTCGTCTGTCGTGGCGACTGGAGCATGAGGATACATGTTCCCTCAGAATTGCGGCCGCCTCCTTCGCTAGCATTACTGCTTCGTAGCAGCCGCATCTCATTCCCTCTCGCACCGTATCAGGGCCTGAACCAGGGCCCGGCAGCGGCTAGGGACACGGCGATGCTCCGCCCAAGCAGGGCACACCTCTACCGTATACTCCATCGTGTCCTCCGGGCGGTCCGCGCAATGTAGACACCCGGTAAGAAACGTTCCGTCTGAATCCGGAACAGGAACCTCTCCATGTCCAGCGAGGATCTGTGTCATGCAAAAGGTGAGGACCCCGTGGCGCCTCACCAAGCAACTCATCGAAGAGGAGACTTACAGCCGCAATCGTGGCCTGGCAAGTTATTTGATGATTTACCATCTCAATAAAAAAACGTGGGACGTAGTAATAGGTGTAAAGGTGCACATACAAAACTGCAATGCGACCGTGACATCGCATCGTAAAAAATGCAAAAGCTCGCAGGTATTATTGCATCGCAATTCGCTAGAGACTGCATTTAATCTGGTCAAATGAAAGTGTATCTCTGTCTACCCCTTTAAGGAATACAAGGGTGATGACGATGATATATCACGACACCATTATACGTATCGTTTTCTTCCAACACTAGCTCCTATTGTCATCACACTCAAACCTGACATTTCCACTTATACATTTAATCACAAAAGCATATTGACATAGAACTTGAGTCCCGGGTGGTGGAGTGAAGGCACACGTAATATTTTATAATGCAAATGTCTTAGCCTCCATATTCATGAGCTAGCATTGCAATTAGAGAGATGGACTTGTATGTATTATGTTAATTTTGGCTCCTTTTTACCCAAAATAATATTGTGGGATGGATGGATCTGTAGCGGTCTTGACTTGGCCGGAAATGTAGTATTTATTTTATTTAGTAGGAAAACATGAGGTGAGATACTTCAGTCGGTTATCTTTTTGACCGACTTCGGCGAAACATATAACTGAAATGGTGTTAGATATATTTGCGCCGTTTGAGGTTTTCTACACCATTACCACCACCAGCAGCCGTCGGATAGTTTTATATATACTGTGAATTCTAGTTAAAGTTCTGTGGTCAATTAGGGTGTTTTGGCAGTTTGAGATCAGAATGCAAACGTACTTTAGAAATACGGAAATTGATCCTTAGTTTTATTTTTTTCCAGCACGTACAAAATAGGTACGTAGGCGGAGCTCTCCTTATGATTTTCTAAATTACACATTCCAATAAGAAATCCGAGCCAATTATTCTATTTTTGGAGTATCAACTAAGAAAATGAGAAGTTCAGCGTAAAATTAAAGTTTATCGAAAGTTGAGATTCAACGCTCAAGTTAATTAGTTTGAAAATTAAGATGGCCACTATTTTCCGCGTAATTGCGCCCCACCCTCGTAAATAATGCTGTTATCTACGGAAAACTTTCTACAAAATATCTTCTGGTTATGATAAAGACTAACTAGCCCGAAGATGGTGAATGTTTACTGATATCACGTCGGGGTCACCAGTTTAAAAGTATGCGGGAAAAACTGTAAAGTCCCACATCTGTGGTGAGGGTAACTGCCCAATAGATGATTTCAGGCTCTTGTATATGTTCAAATCGCGTGGCATATTATGAAACAACATCTTTCACTGCGTCTGTCTGTTTGTGATAAAATCAAAAACTACTGAATGAATTTTCATACGGCTTTCTCCTATAGATAGAGTGATTCGTGAGGAAGATTCAAATGTATAATACGAGTACATGACCTTTGTAGTAGAGAAAAGCCGTGCATTTCAAAGATTTCTAACACCGGGGGCGGGTCCAGTTCAGCAAAAATGACAACTACATGGTAGTCAGTGGTAGTTACCTGACGCTGGTTTTCAACTTAACCTTATTGGAAAAAAAAAGTTGTTGTTAACTTCGGGTACTATGAAAAAAGCTCACGATCAGATAATGCATGTATATTGTAATGTTATCAGTAAAGTGATTTAGAAGAAGGAATTGAAAATATATATATGTATATAGGCAGAAGGTAAGTGCCGCTTGATCACAGCAATTACTATTATGTATTTAAATGAATCAAATTATATATATATATATATATATTTAGTTGCGTGTCACAATGACTGACTGTTATCAAAAATCATATAATTTTCAAGTTATCAAATATTTATATATTTAAAAAAAAACATAACTATTCGGGTCGACCATATCCTGGCATAGCACATAGGATACTTTTATTCCCGCGAGTATGTTCCCTTCAGTTAACTTTCTATGATCAAGAAAATAAAATCAACAACACACGCGTGTGAATAAAAGTAATTTATTAAAGGATGCTTGACGTTTTTTATATAATAATAATAATATTCCACAACTATCACACAACGCCGTCTAGTCCCAAGCTAAGCAGAGCTTGTGTTATGGGTACTAGGCAACTGATAAACATATTTATATATTTCTAAATACATACATATATAGATAAATAACACCCAGACACAGAACAAATGATCGTGCTCATCACACAAACATTTGGCCTGGGTGGGAATCGAACCCACGACCTCCGGCATAGCAGTCAGGGCCACTAACCACTAGACCAACCGGTCAGTCCAAAGCCCAGTCTAAGTCCAAGTCCAGTATATGTAGTGTTGGAGGAAAATGCTGGGAATCCACTGGACAGAGCATCGGACCAACTTTCCATAATAGCCGAACTCAAGATACCCATGAGACTCACCACCATATGCCAAAGAAGAATCTTTAATTTCTTTGGCCACATTGCCAGAAAGAGTGGTTGAAAAGTTGTGAGAATGTTGGGCTGTGAAAAAGATGGATGAAAAAAGATTGCATGTAGCGAAAATGAAAATGTTAAGGTGGATGTGTGGTCTGAAATGGATATATTAGAGGAAATTTGAAAGGCAATCGTTTATCTTCGTATGGTCAAGTAAAAAGAAGGGATGAAACGCATGCTACAAAAAGAGTTCTGAGTTTACATGTAGATGGATGGTGGGTGAGGGTGAGAGAAGCCAAAGAAAAGATGATTGAATTTGTGAGAAGTGATATGAAAGAAACGGGAATTAGTGATAGTGTGACGGATGACAGGACAGAATGGAAGAAGTTGCGCCGACCCCAAGTAATATGGGACAAGGGCAGGAAGAATAAGATTACCAAAAAGAGAGGCAATAACCTGGAAAGCTGACAGGAAAAGATCCAGAGGCAGGAGTCCAATACGTTGAAGACATCTGCGCGTGGAGATGCAACGTCGGGGCGAAATTCCGCTGCCGCGACAAGTCGCGGCATGGCGGGCAGAGCTCCGGAGGGGTCTCATGGCGGAATGGCGACAGCGACTATCGCAACCCAGTGCTGGGCACGCCATAATTATGGCGGTAAGTCCCCTCTTTGAGGAATGGCTGGAAAGGCAACACGGCGTCCTTACCTTCCGCATGACGCAGGTCCTCACCGGACATGGTAAGTTCGGGAGGTTCCTGCACCGGATTCATGCGGAAGAAACGCCCAGGTGCCACCATTGTGTGGACCGCCCGGAGGACACGGTGGAGCGCACGGTGGAGGTGTGCCCTGCTTGGGCAGAGCAACGCCGTGTCCTCGTGGGGGCAATCGGTGGCGGCGATCTCTCGCGCCGGGCCTTGGTACAGGCCATGGTCGGGAGCGAGGAGGAGTGGCAGGCGGTCTTCTGCGAAGCAGTAATGCTAGCAAAGGAGGCGGCCGATCGCGTGAGGCAACGGCAACGGTCCTCACGCCCCAATCGCCGCCGGGATTCCGATCCCGTTTTCCGGCCATCGTAGGCGCAGGCTTGCGGACAGCGAGCAATGGGTGGCTCGCCATCCGACCGTCCGGTAACCGTCTGGACCGAGCCCAAGTCGTCGACGGCGCGTGCTGTTCCACGCGCGCCTCAAGGAGATGTCAGCAACTGTAGGGGCCTAGCAGGGTCGAAGCCTACTGGGGCCAAGGGTCTGATTCTGAAAGGAAGACTCGGCCCTGGTACGAAAGGCAACGAAGGAACAGGAGTGGGTTTTTAGTCAGTAAATGTCTGACACTATCTCCCGCCCCGCCCAAGGGCGGGGGATATCATAAGATGATTTTCACACCGAAAAAAAAAAATACGTTGAAGACCAAATGCGTGATACACTGGAAACCACAGTCTGCGACGCCATCCACATCGCCGAAGATAGGTCAAAAAGCAAAATATTGTCAATAGCAAAGTTATTTGTCAGGTCACGACTCAGCATTCAGGATAAACGACGCATTGAGGAGGTCTTCCTCCAAAATCTAAATCAAAGGTTGTTTTGAGTAAATAAACCAGTTTAGAATCGATACACCTCTTCAATACACGTGTCTAATTAAAAAGGTAATATCAATACTCTCTGTTGTCTATGTTTCATAGCCCCCGGTAATATCTGCTTCAATGTATCAATACATTGAAACATGTGAGATATCTTTACTTAGTCAGTACCGTAACTCAGGCAATGTCAGCGGTGCCCGCGTACAGGGCGCAGGCCTTGCCTTGGAGGGGCGAAGAAATTATCAAACCAGGGTCAAGTTTTGGATCATGCTGTCAACACTAAGATCCAAACAGACCTCTTCTTAATTTTAATTTTTCTTGTTTTAGTACTTAATTTATCAAAAAAAAAAAACCAAAAAGCTTATAATAGGTAAAAAAATCATATTTATATTTATTTAGAAATTATTATGCAATTATTAATTATGAATAATTATGTATACATTGTAATGTTTGTTATTTTATGCATGCATTTATAATAATCTTATGAAATGTTATAAGTCATTTTCTATGAAAATAAAAAGTCTATATTAATCTGCTCAGGGCTTCATCACCCCAAGAGGTAAATAGTTTTCTGGAACTAGATGGTGTGTTTGAAGCACAGTCAGTCGTATTTCTTTTTTTATTCTTAGTCGTTTTTATTTTTATTGTTCGAACCAGGTAAGATTTAAACTTTTTTCGAGATTAAGATTCGAGAGTAAGATTTAATCGGAGCTGTTATAGAATCTCGCACCGGGCGTTTAAAAGGCTAGTTACGGCACTTGCACGTAGTATAACAAAATCGCTTACCACGTCTGTCTGTTTAAACGCTTATTCTTTCTAAATCATATAACGGATTTTGTTGCGGCTTTTACCTACTAAACGAGGAAGCTTTTTGTGTATAATTTGCACGTGTGAAGCCAGGGTAGGTAACTAGTCAAGGATATTTAAACAATGTTTCCTCTCATTAGGGATTTCTTTATAGATATCTTGTTTCATCTTAACATCAAATTACGTAAACATTCTATCAAAAGAGAATAAAGAACATCAAATATTTTGAGATTTTCATTCAGAGTTTGTAATCATTATTTTATTCAAAGTGGAAAATTAGGGTGTTATACTGCTACTTTTTGGCTTTTACAGGTAACCGAATACAGATTTCCTCATATTTTCCTTCACCCTAAATCAGATGACATTATACAATATATAATAATATTTGTTTTTCTTATATTATTATACTCTTTATTCGATCTTAAAACTTATTAAGTACATTTTTAAATATTTCTTAAATTAAAAAAAAAAAAAACATTTAAAAATGTAAGAAATAGTGACCCACGGGTATCGGGAACAGGGTCCAAGCTACCGGCGGTCAGGGCTCCAGAGAAAGGAACCTCCTAACAATACGAGCCGTGTCCAGGAGTACCGCTTTCTGGGTCAAGCCCTTGATCCAGCCGCCTAACGCGAGCCTCCTAAGGTGTTGGTCGAGGCTCTTGGCTATTAAGCCATTGGCTGACACGACTATCGGTACAATGATCGCCGAGTCTACATCCCACATGTCGACAACCTCGCGAGCCGTATTATTATTATTGTTTATATTTATGTTATGTTTATCCCTGACGGTCCATGCCAGGTGCAATAGACAATAGACGATTTTGGACTTAGACAACTGTGTTCTGTCTAGTGTGTATGGTGCAACACAGTTATGCCCGGTTCACACATGGCCTGACAGATTGCTGTATTTTATTGTGCGTCTATTCGGGCAAAATAAATATGTTTTCTTTCTTTCATTAAAAAATAAAACAACTTTGTCTTTTTTTCCTACTCCTTACTGCCCCAGTGCTGGTCAAAAGCCTCCTCCAAGTCGTTCCAGACATTCTTTCTCCACATTGTCGCAAACCAGTCCTCGCGGTACGCGTCCAGATCGTCCCGCTACCTCGGTCTAGGCCGGCCTCGATGGCGCTTTCCCTCTGCAGGAACCCACTGCATGGTGACGCTTGCCCAGCGGTCTCTGTGCATGCGGCTGACGTGACCCGCCCAATCCCATTTGAGCCCACGTCTCTTACACCCGTTTTGGAGCGCAGCGTGTCATTCCGTATTCGGTCTGTTTTTTAGGGTTACGTACCTCAAAAGGAAAACACAGTACCCTAAAGGATCATTTTGTTCTCCGTCTGTCTATCAAGACCCTTTATATCAAGAATGCGTGGAGTTATCGAGTTGAAATTAAATTATATACTCAGGTCTGCGGTCCCTTGAAGCTGTGAAAAAATCAAACTTTCAAATGAACGTTCATAAAAAAAGTTACGGCTGTTTATGTAAAAAACGTATATTTCGACACTCTCAAAGGAACCAAAATGTATCGGGTACTTCCCGGTGACCCAGATTCCTAAAATTTTGTCATAAAGCAAGGTCTTATAGCACAGGTATAGGAATAAATCTGAAAACAGTAAACTTGTTGTTACGTCAAAAAAAAATTGCGATTCGGAAAAGCTTTGAAAGTCATTTCTCGTATTGAACTATTTATGTACCATAGGTAAGTTTGTACGGAACCCTCAGTGCGCGAGTCCGACTCGCACTTGCAGATTTTTACACCCAGTATGCTGCTCTCTGGCAAACCCCAAGACGAAACTTTTGTTGCTCGGTGAGTGAACAAGTATGAGCACCGTTGGTTAGGATGATAACATCTTGAACAGCATAGATTCAACAACTAGATCGGCATATATACGTATTGGCAACCGCACGTCATTAAAATGCCTCGACGAGCAGAATACTGTACATACTTTCAATCTAAATAATCAAACCCAATGAGATTACATTCGGACAAATGTTTCCTCAAAGAACTTAACCTTATCACACTGGAACAACTGACAAATGGGTAGCTTACAGGATCTTATGATTTCCCAGCCTTCAAGACCATATTTAGAGATGATGCCCACGCCGGAGATAAGCCCGGCGGCATCGGGAGTCGCTAAACGACTACTGGCCACCGTAGGCGTGGATTTGCGGATGGCGAACCATGAGTAGCTCGCCGTCCGCCCATCTGGTAAGAACCAAACCCGGGTCGACAGCGCGTTGTACTGCACGCGTACCTCAAAAAAGTGTCAGCAAATTGTAGAGACCGCAATAAAGGGTAACTGACTGGCCTGTTGGTCTAGTGGTTAGTGGCCCTGACTGCTGTGCCGCAGGTCGTGGGTTCGATTCCCACCCAGTACAAATGTTTGTGTGATGGGTACGATCATTTGTTCTGTGTCTGGGTGTAATTTATCTATAATATGTATGAATTTAGAAATATATAAGTATGTTTATCAGTTGTCTAGTACTCATAACACAAGCTCTGCTTAGCTTGAGACTAGACGGCGATGTGTGATAGTTATGGAATATTATATAATATTATTACTGACGGAACACTGTGGGTTTTAGTCATTAAAAGTCTGAGACTCCCTCTCGCTCCACCCAAGCGGGAGAAGTTATTTGATGATTACCCACGTAAAAATGGCTTTTAAGACTTTTACACACTGACTAGTAATAAATACGAGGAGGACATACAATGGATAAAAGCAATCGAAATGAAGCCTTTAAACCCATTTCTGCCTAATCAAGTCTTACAGTTTTCCACCGGTTGCATTTCGGGGAGTGATTGTCAGAATTGTATGAATTGATTCCGTCTAACCCCTTCCATCATCGGGCCACCAGACGTACATCCCATCAATTCGCATAAAATGTTTTAGGAACACATTCAATGCGCTTACAGCTTAGGAGTGAAATTCCCTGTCGGAGTCTGTGTTCCCTGATAGCTACAACGGCCTTTAAGTCAAGAGTGAATAGGTTAATGTGCTCCATCGTCGACCACATCATCACTTACTATCAGGTGAGATGTTGGTCCAGCGCGAGCCTAGTATAATAAGAAAAAACAGTTTCAAACAGGCTCCCGTAAAGTGAAAACTCCGACACTGAAATGCTTCAAAAATCGTTTGGACAGACTAAATCCCTCCTAACAATTTGAAACACACATATCAGCTAATAGCTGCTGGCATGTCTTACAAAATAATTTATATTCTATGTAATATATCTATCAATATATATAAAAGGAGAAACTGCCTGACTGACGTATAAACGTACAGCCGTTCTGGGACGAGGAGCGTGAAATTTTGCACATGGGTTCCTTTTATGTAGTAGGCGAGCACTAAGAAAGGATTTTTCTAAATTTATCCCCTATTTCTAAGTCTGCTCATTTAGCCCCTAAGGGGCTTCTAACGTTACGTAACGTAAACGGGTGTCTAAAGTTTGTATGGAGAAACTTATAGCCACGCGGGTGAAGCTGCTGGCAGAAGCTAGTCTTATATAAAAGGAGAAACTGACTAACTTACATATCAACGCACAGCTAAAACTGTTTGAACTAGGAGTGTAAAATTTTGCATATGGTCTCTTTTTATGACGAAGGCGAGCACTAAGAAAGGATTTACCTAAAATCACTCTCTAAGGGGCTGAAACGGCGTCTAAACTTTGTATGGTGAAACCTAATTTCAAGCGGGCGAAGCCGCTAGTAATACCCACACTGTTGAATTCAAACACAAACCTGACCTTACGAAGGTTATAATCAAAGCCACATATCTATCTATTCTATACACTCTCGTCTGTCTGGGCGTCGCATTCATGGTGCAGTGCCAAAAATCAATAAATGCCTCCCCATGGGATACCGTGAGCCACCTCAGTGAGCTCCCTTTATGTATAAACAGATAGTTATATATTATATAATGAACATTGACATTGAAGGGCTCGAATATTGAGTTTGCGTGTGGGGAACGGGATTACAGAGCAGGAAATTTTGAGGAGAGTGGTCCAGGGGTACGATAATTTAATGTGGAAGTATTATTTCGAATGCTAATATTTTTTTTGGGTAGCAAACTGTTTGATAGAGAACTATTTATGTAGAGGAGAACAATCTCATTAATTCTTTAGAACTGACTGTTAACAGAATAAATTAGAAAAGTGAAAAAAATTATATAAATACACTATTTATTTTGTCAATAATAAAAGGGTATTCGATTAATGTAGTATAAAAATTACTTAAAGTATAGAGTAAGTACTTTGCAATTAGATAGATATAATTGAGCCCTCCTCGTCATCATTGCAGTTGAAAGACGTTCACTGTTTAATATAAGCCTCTCCCATATGTCTGTTCGTCTCGCAGACTCAAATCCATGGGATTCCCGCGACTCTCACCGGGTCTTTGGTCCACCTTCCAACGCTTCGTCTTCCGGTATGATAATTGAGATAATTGAGTCTTCCCTGAATAGAACTTCACAGAATAGAATTACAAAAGTGAAGTATGGCTGAAATAACTTCAGATTTCTGAATTTAGAATTCAAAGTTTGGTTTTTATCCCGAAAATCCGCTAAACTTTTTCTTTAAAGTAAGTTTTGACACGTTCTTAAACTCAATTTAGGAACCGGCCAGACGTTTGATTGTTTAAATGATTTTGTCACGTTTGTTGAGAACTCTAACCTAGTTATATAAATCCTACAGCCCTTAGCTCCACACGGGTGTTATAAATCTTTTAAATATTTGTCTTTCAACACCATACTATGTAAGTATTATACATCCAAACCTTCCTCATCAATCATTTTATCTATTAAAGTAAACTACATGAAAATCTGATCAGTAGTTTTCGAGTTTATCATAAACAGACGAACAGACGCGGTGACTGACTTTGTTATATAATATGTAAGGATTATTATTTATATTTAAAAATATTTTGTTCCACGTAAGCCTACATGGGCACTTTTAAAACGTCTGAAGCTAGTGCACGGTTCTAATTAGTACTTTCCTACGAAGAAGAAACAACAAGAAACTTCAGTATTCTAACAAAACAAAATGATATTTACAATGTTTCCATATTATCTACAATGTTAATAGGTTCGTAACTTACCCGTAGAACTCATTGGAAACTTTAACACAGCATCCTAGAGTCCTCCTCTTACATTTATCTGTTCTACGGTCTGTAATCCCTCGATGGCTAATTAATTGCATTGCCATCCAGTCGTAATCACAAATGCAACTTTTGATAGCCGGGGCCCCTCTGAGCCAATTTTAATTAACTTTTTGTGAAACCAATGCTGATGTTTCTTTGATGTTACGTTTAGGGTTTTGATTTATATATATTAAGTCGTGGCCAGGTCTTAGAATTGATCACATCAAGATATGGTCAACTAAAACTGGCGATATCATTGATGTAGGATTTTTATGATAAATAAAAGGTCTAAAGATAGTAGCCCAAACGAGGAATGACGTAATATATCATCAAACTTTAACGTTTTAAACGATGTGGCCAGATTTACTTGGCCATATCATGAAGTGATCATTTTCTAAGGTCTGGCCACGACATAAATACATACATACAAACTTACTGGTCTATACGACTACGTTTTGGCAGTTTTGTATTAGTTAATTAATTAGCATAGTCATAGCATAGTCGGCCTTATAATGTTCCCACTGTTAGGACTCAGGCCTCCTCTCTGGGAGAGGGGATGGGCCGTAATCCACCACGCGGGCCCAGTGCGGGTTGGTGGATGTCACATGTCTCCGAATTTTTGGTTCTAGGACATGCCGGTTTCCTCACGATGTTTTCCTTCACTGTTTTGAGAGCAGTGGTGATGAAATAAATTACACAAAGTAATGCGCCTGACTGGGTTTGAGCCCGCGACCTACAACTCGTAAGTCGGGGCTGTTACCACTCGGCCACCACTGCTCTCTCTGTTTTGTATTAGCAGACATTTTAATTTGGCTGTTAATGAGGTAGTCTTCATATTGCTCCTCTCGCTCTCAGTGGAACGAGAGGGAGTGTCAGACTTTTACTGATTAAAAACCCACCTGAGTTCCTTCAGTTATCATTTGCGTTCCAGGGCCGCGGTAACTCATTCGTACAATCCCGCAGGCGATCAGAATCATGCCTCAGGTGATTTTATAGAACCCTGGGGCCCTGGAACAAAGGCAAAGAAGGAACAGGTGTGGATTTTATTCAATAAAATTCTGACACGAAGGGCGGGAGATGTAATTAGATGATCATCATCTTCCTGCCCATGTCCCGTTTTATTTGGGGTCGGCGCAACACGTTCTTTTCTTCCATTCTGTCCTGTCACTCGTCACGCTATCACTAACTCCCCTTTCTTTCATATCACTTCTCACACAATCCATCCATTTTTTTTGGCCTCCCTCTCCCTCTCCCTCTCCATCCATCCGCATGTAAACTCACAACTCTTTTATGTCATTAGATGATATCCCACCTAAAAAAAAGTGTTTTTTTATAGGTAAGCATAGTCGATGTTTACAATTGGGTATCAATAAGACTCAGATTATGTAGATCGAACATGTGTGCGCACATTTCAAATGTATTGCAAAGCGAACATTACAATATTGTACAAGTCGATTACAAGGAGAACAAAGAATAAATGAATAACAGATGACACTGACAGTTGATTTTGACATAAGTGCCACTGTCATTGAATGTTGACATTACATAAAATAATGATTTCTTTCTCCTTCTTCTTTTTATACCTACCCAAGGCCCTACCACGAGCTCTTAACGCGTTCCATTTGACGACCTAAGCTGAACAGTTAAAGGGATGGAGATATACAGGGTGTATAGTTCCATCCCTTTTTCTCGCTTGACCGTCCCTTTTTTGTATTAGGTATGATATAAAAAAATCTATTTAATCCCTCAGACAGATTATCAAAAAAATTTTTGCCATGTTTTTTTGCTTTGATAAATATTGACAAAGATAAAATCGTACCAAATTTCAGGAATGTAGGTTTGTTACTTTTTTGTAAAAAATTGTACATATTTTCGTAGGTCACGGACGTGGCGCGACGACGCATTGTATTTTCATCTTTCCTTTCCGAGAAAAAAGAAAACATACGTTTTTTATAGTCATCTACCTACTAGGCGTGGGCAAAGTGTGTCATCTTAAGATTGGAACATTTGCATCTGAATCACTGAAATGTTCCGGAACGATAAAATTGAGTTATATGTATCATTTGGATCATCGGCTTAAATGAATCGTGATCTGTTACGTCGCGTCATAATCACACTGAGACAGAGAAATATTAGATGATATGTATCATAGGCAACATTTGGAATAACGGCTCCAAAGATACAAACACAGACACTGACTGTTATGAATCGTGATCTGTTACGTCGCGTCATATACGCGTTTTATTTGACTGGATTTTTATTTAAGAAATATTTTAAGCCGATGTTTTTTAGTTCAGGACATTAATTACTACACACTTTACACTACACTTACACTATTTACGTTTTGATTTGAATTAAAAAAAAAAACTACAGGTCACTTAAAGTAAAGAGTGTTTCAGTGTTCCAATTGTTCCAAATGATGCATTTAAAACATTACTGATGTTCCAATCTTTCGGAACACTAAAATGTTTCGGAACAGTGAGTCGGTTCAGTAAAGAGTTACACACGCCTACTACCTACCCTGTTCTTTGTTAGTCAGAGAGACAATTCTCGGATACTTACGTAATGAAACCACTCATTTCAGTATAAAATTAATAGGTCTTTACCTATGTAATTGGAGATTCTATAACCAGCATTTTCAGAATTAATTATCTGTGGATTGGCGCGCAATTCGAAATTCAAATAAATTTTATTCGAAAGACGTGTTAATTTAATTTCAATTTCAGTCCTTTGTTTTTAGATACTTTTTTGTTTTTGTGACATTGTGGTAGTTTTTGGCGCTATGGATAAACTGAAAATTCGTACAATTTTCGAATATGAGTTCCTACGTGGAAATACCGCTGCGCAAACAACACGAGACATTAACGACGTGTACGGGCATAACACTGCTTGCATAAACACAGTCCATTATTGGTTCAATCGTTTTAAATCTGGAAATTTTGAGTTGAAGAACGAGCCTCGCGGTCGGCCGGTAACTATTGTCGACAATGACCAATTGAAGGCGATAGTGGAAGCGAATCCATCTCAATCTACGGCTGAGCTTGCTGCGGGCCTTGGAGTTAGTGTCAAAACAACATTGAAGCACTTGCGTCAAATCGGAAAGATAAAAAAGCTAGATAAGTGGGTGCCACACGAAATAAGCGACAGACAGCGAGATTTACGTGTCGAAGCATGCATAGCACTACTGAATCGGCATAGAAACGAGGGAATTCTTAATCGAATTGTTACCTGCGATGAAAAGTGGATCCTGTACGACAACCGTAAGCGTTCGTCTCAGTGGGTGGACCCGGGTACAGCACATAATCTGTGCGCTAAAAAAAAAAATTACTCATAGGAAGATGATGGTGACTGTCTGGTGGACCAGTGCCGGACTTGTACATCACAGCTTCTTACCCAATGGCACAACAGTGACGGCGATGTCTATTGCCAAGAATTGCTAACAATGATGGAGAAGCTCGCAATTCGACAACCAAGACTAGTCAATCGCTCTTCCCCATTGCTTCACCACGACAACGCGCGAGCTCACACTTCACGACAGACCATCGCAAAGCTACAAGAGTTACAGCTGGAAGCTCTCCGTCACCCACCGTACTCACCGGACCTTGCCCTAACAGATTTCTACTTTTTTCAAAATTTAGACAATTTTTTAAGTGGGAAAAAATTCAACACACGTGATGCAGTACAAAACGCTTTCGCTGACTTCATCGCCTCCCGTCCGGCAGACTTCTACAGTAAAGGGATAAACAAACTGCTATCAAAATGGCAAAATTGTATAGATAATTTGGGCCAGTACTTTGATAAGCTGAAATAAAAAAATTACCAAAATTTTTATATTTTAAAATTATCATACAAATCTCCAATTTCATAGGTAAAGACCTAATATTATAAACTTCGTGCATCCGATCTTACCATCAGGTGGGATCGCAGTCAAGCACTAGTTTATATCGTTTAAAAAAAATCGCCAACCGAAAAAGAGATTGATAGTTATCGATCGCCCGCCGTTGTGCTACTTTTTTTTGTTAAGGTTTTTGGCTTGGATACTTAGTCTTTTAAGCCATGTTTTCATATAAATAGTTCGTTTGTTTACCATTACAATATCGATTTAAACATTCTAATGTTTTTGTAGGACCTACTTGGTAGCAAATGTATCAAGTCAACCTTCTCAGTAAACTTCGCCAACACTACAATAAAATTCTCAGCTCCATTTTACCAAGACCGCACCTGTTTCAATGATTCCACATATTCATATTCATCCCCCGCGCACCGCGGCAGCGAACAGACGTGTCCTCTGTGCCTCCTCGAACACTATTTTTATCCCAGAGTAATAAACTAATTTTCAAGTGGAATTTTGACTCATATGACCTAATAACATCATATTGAACGCTAAATGGACCAGGAAAGTGGAAAATTGTGTGCTAAATAGGCAGTTTTATAACTAAAGTGACTCAAAACTGTGTGATCTAAGTGATTTGTGACTACCGCACACGCGCGCTTACTAACGCGCCTGACCTTGAGCAGAGTCACACTGACATTCGATCCTTTCACTTTTACTACTAAGGAACAAACTGATACGCTATTTCGCCGGCGCCTATAACAATACGCTTGGCTCGGCGGTTGAATGCGTCGCTTGATACCAATTGTCGCAAGTTCAAACCCCGGTGTCAGCAAGAACTTTTTGTGTTCTTAAATTTCATTTCATTTAAACTACACTAGTTAAGTATGGCTTCTACCCCAAGAACACCGCCGAATAAACATCATAATTTACCTACACGCTCGGAGTCAGACATTCCGAGCTTATTCTCCAAAGAGGAACTGCCCACTGGTAATACTGTCACGACTAATATCACTCAACGTAACAAACGAAGATGTCCTTCGAGTGAACGCAACTTCAACGATAACTGGACTGAGTTTAGGAATGAAATAAGTGACATGATTAAAAATATGGTCAACGTTCAGAACGCGCGTATGGACAAATTAGAAAACCACATAATGGAATTAAAAACCTCGACCTCGAAGATCGAGGCATCAAACATAGACATCGATAAATCTATGACGTTTTTATCAGATCAGCTAACCTCGATCGAAACGAAAATTACGGGGTTGGAAAAAGAACGCAACTCAATGAGTATTAAACTAACTGCACTCGAAGAGAAAGTGGAGTCGCTTGACCGCAGCATTGTTAAAACATGTGTCGAGCTTCGCAATATCCCAAAACAGTCCAAAGAAACCAAAAAGATGCTATATACCTCACTTCTAAAGTTATCAAATTACATTGAAATGAATTTGCAATCCTCCGACATACGCGACGTACTGCGGCAACCTTCAAAAAAAGATAGCACGACTTCATCGCTGACGGTTGAATTTGTGAACACCCTCTTAAAGAGCGAATTTTTAGCCGCAGTTAAGGAATATAACAGGCGTAATCCTAACAATAAAATAAACTCCTCTCACTTGGGTTACGAAAAACCAACAACGCCAATCTACGTTGCAGAGCAACTAACTGCGTATTCAAAGCGACTTTTCTATCTGGCCCGTACCTACGCGAAAGCCAACGAGTACTCGTATTGCTGGACCTCAGATGGTCGCATCCTGTTGAAGAAAAACCCCGAGAGCCCATCCATTGTTATTAGAAGCGAACAACAACTAAACAGCTTATCTATACCTAAAGTTATATGACTAGTTTTGCTGAATCAGAGTTTACTATTTTTAGTTTTTTATTGTTGTTATGTTTTTTCTGGTATTATTATTATAACCACTACCTATATTGATCAAAGCATCCATTCTTCACACACACTATATAAACACACAGCACACTCATTACAATTATGCATGTTTAACACACATTCTAGACACATTCACACACAATACATACTACATAATATGTCAGTCCAAAATATACACAACACGCCTACTTTTCTTTCAAATCATATCTCATACGTGCTTTCAATCCGCGCTTTAATATCCAGGCCTTTCATCCAAAACCCGGTCATTGCATTAGTCAACTGTTTAACCTTAACAAAAACCAAACACCATGACTGATAACGTCTTAACATTTTTGAACAATGTGGATGAAACTTCTGTTTCTGAAGCACATACCTGCACACCATCACAAGCAAATCAACTGTTAGGCAACCCTAACGACTATTTAAAAACGTTTTGTCAAAACATTAGGTCTATTAATTGTAACTTTTTAAGCTTGCAAGCATTTCTAAATCTCTTTTCTTTTGACTGTGAAGTCTTGATCCTAACAGAATGCTGGTTACCCTGCCTGAGAAATCAACTAATTCCTGAAATAGACGGTTACACCAGTCACAAAACCACTAAACATATTAACCAGAGTGACGGTGTAATTGTCTATACGAAATCGTTTCTTAACCCCACGGTAGAAGAACCAGACTTTGGTAACTCAGCGTCTGGGATGATCATCAAGACTCAAAACGATATAGCACTTCTTTGCGTTTACCGCTCACCATCTACTGATAATATAGACAGCTTTTTGCGTGCGCTAAATGACATACTTCCAACACTACGTGAATTTAAATCTGTTGTTCTCACTGGCGACATTAATATTGACATTGGGTCACCTTTGGATACTCGCTCCCAAAACTACTTGAATTGTCTTGCATTCCATGGCTTTCTCCCTGCACACACTCTACCTACAAGAGGTAACAACTGCCTCGACCACACTTTTGTGCGAACAAACCGTCCCGCAATCACTTTCGTTTTCGAATCCACCATAACAGACCACTACTCCTCCTTAGCATGCATCAAAACTAAAAAAACGCGCTCAAATGAGATTTACACCGTAACCAAAATTAATTTTGAAAGCCTAGACAAATCATTCGAGCAGCTGGATTTCAAGCCTATTCTGTCTATAAAGGATGTAAACGCTGCCACTGATAATCTAGTAAATATAATATCTAAAGCTATATCTGAGAACTCAATCACGTCGAAACAGCCAGCGAAGAAAAGGATACTCAAACCTTGGATCACTCCAGGTTTGTTGAGATGTATCCGCAACAGAGATGCTCTGCACAAAAGGCTTAAATTGTCACCAAACAACGAAGTTCTCATTGTTACCTATAAACGCTACAGAAATTTCTGCACTAAACTTCTAAAAAAAGCTAAAAGGCAATATGACAGCGAACAACTAAAGAATGCAGGTAAAAATACTAAGGCACTCTGGACCGTAATAAAAAACATAACTTACACTAATAAAGCAAAGCATTCATCTACTCAATTACTTCATTCACACTCACATACTGTTTCCTGTAACAAAGTTAATGATTTTTTTGTCAACATCGGTAAAGAGCTCGCGGATAAAATTATTAAAACTTCTGTACATCAAACACAAACGACCTCGACACAGTCTCATATCAGCTTGTCTTCTTTTGTCCTCGAAGAAACTGACAGTGACGAGATCCTGAAAACTATTAATAGTTTAAGATCTACCGCAGCGACTGGCTGGGATGGGATCTCATCTACCATCCTGAAAAGGTACTCAGCTACTCTGGCACCTATTTTATCTCATATTTTTAATCTCTCATTTCAGACCTCCGTCTTTCCCACTTCTTTCAAAAGAGCTATTATTCATCCCATCTTCAAGGGTGGCGATGGGAACGCAGTTAACAACTATCGACCAATTGCAGTGCTGAGTGCTCTTTCTAAAGTAATGGAACGCATCATTAATAAGAGACTGAGAGACTATTTAGAGCACTTTAATCTTATTTCACCACAACAATTTGGTTTCCGCATAAAAAAGTCCACCTCAGATGCCATTCACGAATTGACTACTTTTATTGTTTCTAATCTTAATAACAATAAAAAAGTACTAACTGTGTTTTTAGATCTCGCGAAAGCGTTTGACACCGTTCCCACCAAAACCCTTTTACAAAAACTCGAAAATATAGGTGTCAGAGGCTCACAACTAACATTTTTCAAAAGTTACCTCACAGGTCGAACACAAGTGGTTAAAATAGGGAACCACGTAAGTGACGAGCTTGCTATTGAGTATGGGGTGCCACAAGGGAGTATTCTTGGGCCTACATTATTTCTTGTTTTTATCAACGAACTTTGCAATTTCAAAATTCAAAATTCTAATATTGTTACTTATGCCGACGACACTGCTATAACTTTTTACGCAGACTCCTGGTCAGAACTTCAACTTGTAGCACAAAAGGGTCTTAACTCCACTCTTGACTGGCTTACTGCTCACACCCTAACACTAAATACAAGCAAAACTAAATTTGTTACATTTTCTATTAGCTCAACGTCCCAGCCAAAAAATTGTATAACGCTCAAAGCTCACACATGTCGCCCACAAATTAGGCAAAATTGTAACTGCGCTCAAATAGAGTCGGTAAATAATATTAGATACTTGGGCATAATTTTAGACAGTACTCTAAACTTTAAACCCCATGTGGAAGCATTAACGAGCAGATTGCGTAAGTTGATATACATTTTTAAAACACTTAGACTTGTAGCTAACCAATTTATTATCCGCACTGTCTACTACGCACTTTGTCAACCAGTTATATCTTACGGAATTTCTTGCTGGGGTGGGGCCTCCAAAACCACATTGCTTCCTTTAGAGATTGCTCACAGAGCAATATTAAAGGTTGCAACTTTTCGACCAATATTATTTCCCACCACTCAGTTATATAAGGATTGCAATGTTTTGAACGTACGACAGCTGTTTATGTTCCAAGCGATCTTGCTTCAACATCATTTCACTTCTTTTGTTACACTTAACAAGCGTCGTAAAGATTTAATTTGTACCCTTCCACAGACCCGTTACTCTTTTAAAAAAAATTTTCTTTTACCTTGGTCCCTTCTTGTACAACAAAATTAATGCAAATATTCCCATATACTCTTTACCTTACCATGAATGTAAGTCAGCAGTCCGCTCTTTTCTATTAGACAAAACGTACGAGGAAACAGAATCTTTTCTTCCGTGACACACACACGCACACTCGCGCCACACACACGCACACACCTTTTTTACACACACTCGACCCATTAATTAGACACACATATAACACATTCACATACACACACATAAATATACTACACACACACCCACACAAGAAATTTACTGATTCGTCTTTCGTCTTTCATTTCTCTTTATTTTTCTGCATGCATGATATTGTTACTGGGATTATGTACCTAATTATAAAATGTACCACGTCTTGCGCCATATAAGACCTCCATATTTATATTGTATAATCGGGATCGGTCCTGTCTCTCCTAAGCTCAGGTTGCTTTGTAGCCTATTTAGGAGTACAGTGCTTCACCCGCTTACTAGATTCTTGTTTTACTCATATATGTGCCTATTGTATCCATTTGTGTAATCTGGTCCTTGTAAACAATCAATAAAATTTTATTATTTATTATTTATTTATTATTTATATTGTCTAGTTGCACAGATATTTGAGATACCAAACTACAACATTTAAACATCACAATATTCACTAGGAATCAATCTGCGAATAATTAAGAGCCACTGAACTTCACTCAAAGAAATCCCGCCCTATTGTTACATCTACAGCTTTATTACAGATAATTACAAATATGTTTCGGTGTTACCAGCACAATAAGTTAATTGCAATAAATAATAGAATACAAAATAAATTAAATAACATTCTTGGTTATAACCAGAGTTGGTAAACAATCTGATTACGTATCAAAACCTATAGGTAGAACTACATTGATCACACGAAGACCACGTACACCGATCTGGACGCGTCGGTTTCTATAAATGTTATTTGGCAACTAGACTTGTAGAGCTACATTAGATCTCCGCCACGCGACGCGAATCAGTACAAATCAGGCGTGACCCACGTGTGCGTCGGTCTAATGAAGTTCTCGCTTAACACTTACATCTCCAAGATGAGAATTTGGATGAAAAGAATATTTTTGATCTAACTCATTTATCCATAAATAGACTAAACTGTGAAAACGATATCAAAATTGGTCGAAAAGCAAACGAGATATAACAATTTGAAACAGATATAGTTCTATCTCGCCAAGACAACGTTTTTTATAGTGGCGGAACGGGCAGTCGGTTATCTTTGACGTCAAATTCCACGGACTTCTCTTTTTATTAGTAGCTTTATAACTTCGTTGCTGATGAAGATATTTTAAAAAGTCTTTAATTTATTTATGTACACACAAACACTTAAAAATGAAAAGAAATAATACAGATAGAAGAGCACAAAGGTACCTACTGCTTATTTCATCTAAGTTAAATCATCATTATTTCAGCCGAAAGACGTCCACTGCTGGACATAGGCCTCCCCCAAGCGTCGCCACAACGACCGATCCTGTGCGTCTCGCATCTATCGGATTCCAGCGACCCTGACCAGGTTATCGGTCCATCTTGTGGGAGGCCTTCCAACGCTGCGTCTTTCGGTATGCGTTCGTCACTCCAGAACCTTTCGGCCCCAACGGCCATCAGTTCTGCGTGGAATTTGCCCTGCCCATTGCCACTTAAGTTTGGCGATTCTTCGTGCTATGTCGGCAATCTTGTTCTCTTGCGGATATCTTCATTTCTGATTCGATTGCACAAGGAAACTCCGAGCATAGCTCTTTCCATTGCCCTCTGGGTGACTTTTAAGTCTTCTTATGAGAGAGCCCCATTGTAAGCGACCACGTTTCGGAGCCATAATTTCATCACTGGCATCACGCACTGAAATCAAGACGCAAAAATTAAATCATATAATAAGTATTATATAGGTACCGAAATTCACCGCAAAATTGCAAACACCGCTACATTACAATCTATTAATATCTTCATATTGGTTTAATAGAGCTAGAAATGATTTAAATTAACAAATAATAAAATGGCATGCGTATTTCCTATTCTCTACACTTAGAAAGGATTTTGACGGTTTTGATTGTCATTAAGATAATATTGCCACTCGAACAGGAATGATTTCTTAGTGCCAAAATTAGCTTTCGGATGTGTTTCAGAAGCTCTCCGGTAAGGACCTAGCTCGAGTGGACGGCGCGTTGTATTCCACGTATGCCTTAAAGAGATGTCGGCAAAACTGAATGTGCCCAGGAGGACCGATTCCTGCTAGGGTTAATTAGAAGTTTTTCCATTCCTTCCTAACTTTGTTCCATCAACAAACTCAGGTAACTAAAAGAGATATAGGTACGTATGAAAGACAAAGGCTGCAAGAATTTCCGAAAGGGCCTTACCGTGGCCCTGCAATACAAAGGGCAACTGAAGAAACTTTTTTTTAGGTGGGAAAATCATCCAAACACATCTCTCGCTCTTGGGCGGTGCGCGAGGGTGTGTCAGACTTTTACTGACTAAAAACCCACTCCTCTTCGTGCACTCTTCACAGAATGGTCGTGTCATGTCTCGGCCGAGTCTGGCTCGCATCGCTTCTCTCGTGATGTGACGCCATGCAGCTCTGTGTTTGGCGGCTTGGGAGTAGTCGTTGATGCTGGAGTGTGTCACCGATTTGATGAGGTCCGTCCACCGTGTTAGGACCTTTTACCCTTGAATTCATTTTATCAAGATGCTATTTGTCGGCCATAGCAGAAGTAGTCATTTATTTTGTAAGGAAACATTTTTCACGAAAGTTTAATTGTTTTTGACTGGCCTGTTGGTCTAGTGGTTAGTGATTGCTATGCCGGAGGTCGTGGGTTCGATTCCCATCCAGAACAAATGTTTGTGTGATGAGCACGATTATTTGTTCTGTGTCTGGGTGTAATTTAACTATAATATGTATGTATTTAAAAATATATAAGTATGTTTATCAGTTGTCTAGTACTCATAACACAAGCCCTGCTTAGCTTTGGACTAGACGGCGTTGTGTGATAGTTGTGTGAATAAAAAAAATAATTAAATATCACTGAATTATTAGGTTTCCTTTTCACAGATGTATGGTGGAAGTCTCACACTGGATCCTCCATAAGACTTATCGTCCGGACTCACGCGGTTGCCCTGATTTCCCGAGAGAATCGTAACTTTCACTACCGTAGTGCGCTTAGAAATTAGTTTTAGAAATTGTACGTTTAATCAATTTTAATCCTACGTTCTTTAGGTATAAGATATATTATATTAATCAATGCATACTAACATATTCATACTAACAATTGAGAAAGTAAGTCTGTTCTGTCTATTACGTTTTCGTTTCTAAACCGCCGAACTGATTTTGATGAAACTTGTCACATGGATAAACTGTGACTTCGATTAGGTGATACAATATCATCGTTATTTCAACACCACTGCTCTCAAAGCGGTGAAGGAAAACATCGTGAGGAAACCGGCATGTCCCAGAACCAAAAATTCAAAGACCTGTGACATTCACCAATCTGCACTGGGTCCGCGTGGTGGATTACGGCTCATTCCCTCTCCTAGAGAGAGGAGGCCTGAGTCCCAGCAGTGTGAACATTAAAAAGGCTGATTATGCCATGCTATGTTATAAACAAGACTATAACTGTCAAAACTTGTATACCTCGTTATACAGACGCGATCGCGACCCTGGAACGCTAATGGCAACTGAAGGAAATCGAGTGTGTTTTAGTCAGTAAAAGTCCATCTGTTCTCTACTCCATTTACAACGCAACGGAGAGAAATTATTTGATGATTTCCTACCTAAAAAATAGGCTTAGAGACATGATGAAATGTTTTCTATAAGCAAAAATTCAGCATTTACGCAACAAAGACTTGCATAATTGAAGCCTGTCACTTCCCATTGCGAAGTTACTTCGTTTCTTTTACGTAAATGTTGCAGAACATTTTGAACACCTTGTATAAATAAAAACTAACACAAACAGATTCTTGTAAATGTTGTTTCGTAAGCAAAGTAAAGGATTCTTTTACTGGAAGTTTGTTTTGTAATACGGTCGGAGTTAATTCGGGGCATAAAAGAGTATTTAAATCAACGCCCCTTTGAGAAATATACCTAGTTGCGTAAGTGTAAAAACATTTGGTTACCTACGCCATAGTTATATTATGTTAAAAAAAAAAAACCAAATATTTTTCTCCAAGTAATGGTTGAGCCACATTAGCCAAGTTCGCGGTCAGTCACGTGGTCAGTACAAAGGAATGTATATAATACCTAAAATAAAACGTATACGTTTCTTTTTAGGTATTCTATACATTGCCTAAGTATTGTATAGATTACCGGATTATACAATTTGCCAGTTACATATACATATACGTAAGTTACAGTGTTGATATATTTAAGTTTCTATATGATTGTTACTTTATTGTGTTTATCTTTTTGCCAAATAAACGTGTTTCTTTTCTTTCTTTCTCTCTTTTCTATATACATGTGTGCGTAGTCAGGTTATTAGCTCATAATTAATTAATTTTTAAGTCTTTTGCTCTACATGTATTCCAAATCAACAAACCAAATTCAGAGATAATAAAATTTTATGTAATTACTTCATTCGTTGGGTATTATAATTTTGGATCAGTCACAAATATTTTATTATTTATTGTAACTTAATTAATTTCAAGTAAAAACGATAATAATAGAAAAGGCACGTTCTATTATTATAATTGCAGACATTAAATTCAGCTTTAGTCAATAATTAATCTAATGAAACGCTAGCAAATACCGCTACAAAATATCCTAACGTGTATAACGTACAGTTAGAACCAAAAGTGCTTTACCCGATTGTTTATACGACAATTCGAGCTTTGTAAAGAGAGACAGTGTAGAATAAATACCAGAAACGATACCTACTTTACTAAGGGCTTTGAAATAAATTTGACGCCTTCTTTTGAGATGGAAAATCATCGAATCAATTCTCTCACTCTGGATGGAGCAAAAGCGACTAAAACCCACCTGTGTTCTTTCAGTTGCCCTTTGCGTCCTTGGATCCTAACAGGCATCGGCCCTACTGGGCGCTTTCAGGTCGTCGATCCACTTTGTGGTAGGCCTTCCAATTCGTCTTCGAGTATGCGTTCTCACTCCAGAACATTTCGTCATCATCGATCATCTGTTATACGAGCAATGTGCCCTCCCTACTGTCACTTAAGTGTGGTGATTTTTAAGGTTATGTCGGTAACATTGGTTGTCCTGCAGGCGTCTTCGTTCCTGATTCGAGCACACAAGGAAACTCCGAGCATAGCCCTGCTAATGAGTAACATTGTGAGTGGCCACGTACATCACTGCCAACACGCACTAGCTATAGATTTCCATTTTGTGACACTATGGTACTTATATCGGACGAGAAGATTCTGCGCAGCAGCAACTTCCCGAATCCTGCCCAGTCGAGTTGTATTTTACAATTATTGGTAGTTCTGATCTAACTTCGAGGAAGAGGTTTTTCTCGAAATTAGTTAACCTATCTAACTGGACCGTCTGTCCTGACAATAATAAAAAAAATAAACGATAAAGCCGAACTGTTTTCAAAAAGTCGGTGTGACCTGACCGAGGTGACCCTGAAAAACGCTGGCTGGATCACTTAGATTTACAGATATTTTTAGAGAAGACTTTCCGTTTTTGAGCTAAAACGGAAAAAGTAGGAAAGGGTCTCACACCCACTTTTTCCATTTTTGAGCAGTAGGTCAATAAAGCTTGGTAATATTTTCATGATGTATTTTATTTTTGACCAGGAGCCGATACAATTTATTTGAGTTTTTTTTTAAACCAAAAATTCCCAGAAATTATGGTGTCTGATATCAAGACTCCATGTTATGACATATTTAATCATTTGTTCTTTAAGGTTATCTAGCTTTTTTTTTTTAAATTGACATATACCAGTGCTTGACTGCGATCCCACCTGAGGGTAAGCGGTGATGCAATCATTGATGGTGAGGCGCACTAGTTTATTAAGAGCCTATTCACTCTAGCCTTGAAGACACCTAAATTATAGTTGGGTGAAGACCGCAGCAGGCAAATTGTTCTAGTCCTTCGATGTACGCGGTATAAAGAAAGAAGAAGAAAGAAGAAAGACGAAAGAAGAAAGACGAAAGAAGAAAGAAGAAAGAAGAAAGAAGAAAGAAGAAAGAAAAAAGAAGAAAGAAGAGAGAAGAGAGAAGAGAGAAGAGAGAAGAGAGAAGAAAGAAGAAAGAAGAAAGAAGAAAGAAGAAAGAAGAAAGAAGAAAGAAGAAAGAAGAAAGAAGAAAGAAGAAAGAAGAAAGAAGAGAGAAGAGAGAAGAGAGAAGAGAGAAGAGAGAAGAGAGAAGAGAGAAGAGAGAAGAGAGAAGAGAGAAGAGAGAAGAGAGAAGAGAGAAGAAAGAAGAAAGAAGAAAGAAGAAAGAAGAAAGAAGAAAGAAGAAAGAAGAAAGAAGAAAGAAGAAAGAAGAAAGAAGAAAGAAGAAAGAAGAAAGAAGAAAGAAGAAAGAAGAAAGAAGAAAAAAGAAATAAGAAAGAAGAAAGAAAAACATTTTATTTGCCGGAAAAGGCGCAAACTTGTAACTAACATATTGCAAACATTTTGCAAGACAAAAACACAATTAACTCAAATTAACATATATGCGCCACGCCCAAGCAAAACGGCCGTACGCTCAGCATAATGCCATGTCCACAACGCAGAAATGCGATGAGTCCACAGCGCTGGTTTTCAACGTGGGCCGGTGACGTTAATCGACAAACAGAAAAAAAAAGATAAACGACGAAGCGAAACGCTTAGTTCGGACCGTTGAAGTTTCAACAACGTAAGGGTACGTCGTATGTCGGTATGTCCGATGGTAGAAAGGAGATAGCGGAATCAAGTCATATATGACTGCAAAAAAAATGAAAGAAATAAAACATGTTTATTTGGCACACAATGAACAAACAAGTAAGTATTGAAAACTTAAATAAAAAAAATGCCGCTTAAAATGGCTGTCTGAGGCTTAATACTACAAAAAGGAAAGAAAGGGTAGACGGACAAGGAAAGGCTTCTTTTCTCGGCACTACTTAAATAACACGATATATTTTACTTATGCATAGAAATTACATCTTTTCACGCAAGCACAGATTCAGATTCAGATATTTTTATTTGTAGAACATAGGTAGGTAAAAAAGTACAGATGTGATGTCAATATAAATGAACACTATGTCTTGCCGTCAACGGCGTACAAATATTCACATTACAATTGTAATAAAGAATTGGAAAAATCATCATCATCATCTTCCTGCCTTTGTCCCGTGTTATTTGAGGTCGGCGCAACACGTTTTCTTCTTCCATTCTGCCCTGTCACTCGTCATACTATAACTAACTTCCTTTTCCTTGACTTGGAAAAATAATTCTTAAAAAAATAAAATAAAAAAACATTCAAAAATAATTAAAACAAATTCGGATAAACGGAGCACCATCGTCAATCACAGCATCGCTTTTATTAGGTGAAATAGGATTCTAACGTGGGACCTATCAATAACCAAATTCTTATCTGACCCTGCCACGGAAACCGGCAAATGAAGTAAAACTAAAATGTTAATTGACTTTTGATGCTAACCGTACCTACAACGAAATTAATTATAGAATTTAACCCATTTAGGTTAACCTAAAATCCCTTTGAAGCTTCGTGTACGTTTTATACGAAGGTTATGGATACTAGGCGAACATTTTGAAACCGATTGCGTCATATTTCGGATGTTTTCTTCTCTATCTATACCTCTATAAATTACCATGCAGCATAAAATAACAAATATTAGAATTCATAAATCAATCAGTCTTAATTAACATTTACATAACAATTCCTAAATAAATATATAATTCCAAAGTAATATAAAGACTTTGTGATATGAATACCTAATTACACCCAGACACAGAACAAATGATCTTGCTCATCACACAAACATTTGTCCTGGATGGGAGACGAACCCACGACCTCTGGCATAGTAGTCAGGGCCACTCACAACTAGACCAACGGGCCTGTCCAAAACTGATAAACATACTTAAATATTTATAAATACATACATATTTATTTATATAATGAAAGTTTATAATGCACATAACACTGTAAAAAGGCGAATTTAGTGCCTTACATACAAATTACGCCTAGACACCGAACAAATGATCGTGTTCATCACACAAACATTTGTCTTAGACGGGAATCGAACCTACGACCTCTGCCATTGCAGTCAGGCCCACTAACCAGAAAGGATTTTTGTATGAAATAGCAACATCAGGGCAGACACCCCGAGCTTCGGGAGTTACAGAATGATGGCCACCGTAGACACGGGCTTGCGGACGGTGAACAATAGGTATCTCGTCATCCGGCCGTCCCGTAAACGTCCGGACCGAACCCGAGTCGTCAACGAAGCGTAGTGATTCACGCGCGCCTCAAAGAGATGTCAGCACAACCGTAGGGGCCCAGCAGGGCCGAAGCCTACTGGGGCCATGGTTTGGCTTCCGAAAGGGAAACCCGGGGCCCTGGAAGGCAAAGCAAAAAAGTAACATAAGTGTGGTTTTAGTCAGTAAAAATCTGACCCTCGTGCTCCGCTCTAGAGCAAAAGGAGTCAGTGAATTAATTCCAACCTTAAAAAAAGGGCAGGAGGAGATATAATGGTTGACTATTTTTTAAGTCACTATAAAAAGCATATTAAGCTGTCTTATAGCTATTGCAACTTCAGAAATAAAAGATTTTTTGTTCATATTCTTGTCTTATCAGATTGTCTCATTTGGACTTAGTATTAATTAAATCTACTGCAGATGTCTCCTTAATAAGGCTTTCATTTTAATCCAGGCAACTTTTCCTTCGAACTTATTGGAAATTGTGTAATGATATTTCTTTTATTAATCTTAAAAAGAAGTCTGAGATTTAATTAAAGTTCTTTTTCTTTTCTTTTTTCTTATAATAATAATAGAATAATATAAAACTTCACTCAAGGAATTGCTCCTGTATCGCTGGTGCCTTCACAAACATGTAAACTCACGTACTCCGAAACAACAATCTGCAGGCCATTTGTCCCGTGCGGGAATCGAAACCGGGACACACAGCACGGCAGTCAATTGCTCAACCACTGCGCGATCTGTGCTGTCACAAGTTATTTAATTAGTGAAAGCAGTGATCCAATGGTTGTGGTCCTAACTTAAGCTATAAGTTCGGACCTATGTAGGTAAGTCGTACTTGTGTAACTTATCTCATCACCATTGGTCTCAAAAACTTCTCATGGATGAGGTTGTAGGTTCGATATCGGTTGTACATACACGGTTTGTATCAATGTGATTTTTTTAATTCATTTGTATAAGTTTATCTACGACGTTACTGACACTTCCAGCCTCGGAAAGCAAGTAAAGCCGTTTTTTTGTTTAAGGTGGGAAATCATCCAAATGACTTCTCGCGCTCTGGGTGGAGTGGGAGAGCGTGTCAGACTTTTACTGACTAAAACCACACCTTTATCCTTCAATTACCCTTTGCGTTCTAGGACTACGGGTTTCCCTCTCAGAAATTCTCCGCGGTCCCAGCTAGCGGGCATCAGCCCTGCTGGCCTCCTACGGTTTGCTGACATCTCTTTGAGGAGCGCGAGCGTCACTACGCGCTGTTGTTTAGGCTCGGTCCGGTTAATTACCGAAAGTAATGCCGTTGGTCCCGATTGTCGATTTTCATTCGTAAATCCTTGACAGTAACTACAATTAGTCAGTCGCCTGAAAATCTAACTATCAGTTTATCCTTGCCCAGTAACTGCTGCTGCAAAATGCCACCTAGCAGCTTAGGACTCAGAGGAAAGGCGTGCGAAGAGGCTAATTGGTGATCCAGATTTGGTTGAGTACAATGTTCAAAGCCTTGAGCACAGGCGTAGGAAAGCCAGCCTTTCGGTGTTATACAGATTGCATTTTGGAGAGTGTGCACGGGCATTGCATGGACATCGGACAACCCGACGTACGGCGAGTATCCACCCTTACGTTGTTGAAACATCTACGGTCCGGACTAAGCGTTTCGCCTCGTCGTTTATACCGCATACATCGAAGGACTGGAACAATTTGCCTGCTGCGGTCTTCCCATCCGATTAAAATTTGGGTGTCTTCAAGGCTAGAGTGAATGGGCACTTAATAAACTAGCGCGCCTCACCATCAACGATTGCATCACTGCTTACCATCAGATGGATCGCAGTCAAGCACTGGTTTATATCAAATAAAAAAAAACTGGGCTGTGGAGGTCTGACAGGCAGTCGCTCCATGTAAAAGACGATTATTCAGCCGTATTCGGATAGGCTGGAGGCGGACCTTAAGCTAGTAGGGAAAAGGCTAGGGAGATGATGGTATCAAAAACGGTGAAGGAAAACATCGAGGATAAACCAGCATAACCTCCCCCAATCAGCACTGGGATAGCGTGGCCCAACCCCTCTACTGGCCTATGGTCCAGCATCGGGAACATAATTGGTCGATTGACAATATATTAGACTTAGATACGGGTAAACACTTTTAAGAAAGCATACCATTTCTTCATTTTGTCGTGTCGATTTGAATCAAATTCTCTCCGACCAGTATGTAACCCACCTGGATTGATCGAAAGAGACACCGTCGCCCTGGAGCACAAAGGGCAACTGAAGGAACACAGGTGGTTTTTAGTCAGCTATGGTCTGATGCTCTCTCTTGCTCTACCCAGCGTGGGAAGGACTTAAAAACAAAAAACACCTTGATATCTCCGTCGTTCGCTTTGTTTAAGTCATATCAGTTTAATCTAATCAGCCTAACAATTTTCCTACTGCTGGGAGTCACGCCTCTTCTACAGGAGAGGTTACGGGCCGTAACCCAACACGCAGCCCAGGATGGGTTGGTGGACGTTTAGCTAAGTCAAAAAAGGTGTAGATTGTGTGCATGCGGAGTAAGAAACGAGGTGTTGCATATCCTGTGAAAGGGCTCTACACTTGACCAGTTTTTGGGATAGGTTGGAGGGGGATGTGAAAAATGGTTATATCTTCTTTTTTCACATCGCTCTATAATCTATCCCAAAAACAGTGCTAGTCTCCTCCAAACAGGATACCCTGTTTGGTCGTTTTGTACGATGGTAAACACCACTTCATTTCCTGCCGGAGTCTGTGTTTCCTGATAGCTACAACCTAGGAGTCTTTAAGTCAAGAGTAAATAGGTTACTTCTAGGCAAGCGTGCTCCATCGTCGGCTACATCATCGCTTACCATCAGGTGAGATAGAGGTCAAACGCGAGCCTTTAAAAAAAAAAACTTCTTAACTCGATAAACAAAAATCCGCAGTTCACTTTAGAAGTAGGTACGTTACTTTCACTCACTTTACACCAATTTTAACCTTGATACACCCCATAAAGTCCCCTAAAGGTGTGCAGATCATGTGAATTGTACCATAATATTGATTAAAGTGGGGTTCCCGCGGGCTAAACTATCGATCGTTTCCCCCACGCATTATCATAGTGTGTGTTAGTAGGGGCTTATCCAGGTTCTGTATAACATTGAATTAATGTTGCTATTGTTGAATTATTTGTCGGAATGGAAAGTCCGTTGGGACTCTTCTCTCGGGTTTTGTAGAAGGCAGCAATACTGTGTCTGGGTGGGTATTATCAGCCAGACTAGTTCACCAGTTCTAGGTTATAGACATAGTGAAATTGGAGACATCAAAGCAAGAGATCTTTAAGTCACAAACTATCTTCTGAACATGGGCATGTTTTGGTTACAATACTCTACAAAATTTTTGCCTATTAGGTAAATACTACATTAAGTATTGTATGAATTTTGGAAAAACAAAACTAATACTCTTAAAATATTCTTTAGTCCTAAAGATATTTTAGAAATTAAACAGTATAACTGATTGAAAAATGGATGTACTTTTCCATTTCTATTGAGCAAAATCGATTGTCAATTTTGTTATTTCATTTTTAAAGCTCCACACTAGGAATTATTCCTATATCGTGGGTGTGTTCACGAGTATGTTAACTCTTATACAAAAGACACCAAAATAGACAAGTGCCATCGAAAAGTTTGTTCATCAATATCATATATTTTGGCATTTCGATAATTAAATATTATTTTATGGACTAAAACTGGGACTAAAAGATCTGTCGTAAGATTGACAAAAGATAGGCAGATTCGTTCGCTATTGTGACCACGTCTGAGTTTTGCTAACATAATTAGCAACAACCTTAACAAAAATTTATCGAGATAAAGTGGCCGTATATTGGAACGTCAAATCGTATGTTGTTTATTTTCAAGGATAAGGAGCGTTATAGGGTCATTGAAGGGTCATGATCTATACTAACATTATAAAGAGTTTAAGATTGTTTTTTCGTTTGTAGGAGGTAATCTCTGCCCCCCTAGCCAAGTTAAAACTGTTTCGATTTTCTTTTCGTTGATCGTCTCGAGTCGACCACGCCTCCTATTCCTGTATTCTGGCCACGTGACTGGGCGTTGAGATGATATCAGAACAAAGGAATGGTTGTAACTTGGCTAGGGGGCTGGAAGTACTGGTCCGATTGCTGAAATTTTTTCACCGAAAGAAAGCTGCTTTATTCCCGAGTAACATAGGCTATATTTTATATACGCGGGCGAAGCCGCGGGCAAAAAATAGTGTCCAATAATATGGGAGAGTAAACCTGATCTGTAATAGTGAAGTGTACTCAAGAGGGTTGTATATTAGCATAAGCATAATCAACGTTAAAATTTTCCCACTGCTGGGACTCAGGTCCACATTAGGAGAGGGAATGGACTGTAATCCAACACGCGGGCCCAGTGCTGGTTGGTGGTAGTCACGTTTTCGAAGTTTTCTTTTTAATACATACGTTTCCTCACGATGTTTTCCTTTACCGTTTTGAGAGCAGTTGTGATGGCACGTTTGGGGCAGTTGTTGTGCGGTTGACTGCTACACAGCGTGTTACGAGTTCGATTCCTGTATGGAAAAAATATTTGAATAGCTTATAGATAGGTGTTTCGGGTCTGGCTGTATTGTGTATGTGTGTTTAGGAGGAGTAATCCCAGGAGTGGGGCAAAGTATTTTAAGTATCCATCCTTACGTTGTTGAAACTTCAACGGTCCGAACTAAGTGATTTGCTTCGTCGTTTATACCGCGTACATCGAGGGACTGGAACAATTTGCCTGCTGCAGTCTTCCCGTCCAACTATAATTTAGGTGCCTTCAAGGCTAGAGTGAATAGGCTCTTAATAAACTAGTGCGCCTCACCATCAATGATTGCATCACTGCTTACCATCAGGTGAGATCGCAGTCAAGCACTGGTTTATATCGAATAAAAAAAAAAATACATGCAAAACAGTGCCTGGATTTGAACCCGCGACGAGTACAACTCCTATGTGGGGACAGATACTACTGGGCCACCATTGCTTAAGAGACTTGTCCACGACCAAATCATGGATCAGTTTTCGATAGTAAAAGGTCATACAAAACATTCATGGTCATTAATTTTAAATCCAACAAAATGGCACCCCATAGCAACCATTATAATACCATAGAACCCTCTAGCACACCATCTGTCGTGCTGTGCACGGGGTTATCGCCACTACGCGGTGTGTTTTAGTGGCTATAATTGTGTGCAAAACATTGATAGATGACCACTCATTACTTGTCATAGTGGGATTACCCTATAACGTGGGGATAACCATGGGTGCGGTGTATGTACACTGGCGATTGATTTTGTAATGTAGTTGAGTTTTGTAGATTTTAGTATTATTTTCCAAATAGGTTGGTACTTTTTGCCTGATGTTCAGCTCCGTGCTGTTTTTTTTTTTGGTAAGAAATTACCAAATAACTTGTCTAGGTGGAGCAAGAAGGAACGTCAGACTGAGTTCCTTCAATTACCCTTTGCATTCCAGGGCCGCGAAATACGATCGCAGCATGGGGCACGTACATACGTCGCAGAAGGAAGCGACCGCCTGCCACTCCTCCTCGCTCCGGACCATGGCCTGTATCAAGGCCAGGCGCGTGAGATCACCGCCACCGATCGCCTCTAGGAGGACATGGTGGTGCTCTACCCAGGTGGGGCACACATCCATCGGATTCCTGCAACCCTTACCAAATCAACGGTCCACCTTGTATGAGGCCTTCCAACGCTACGTCTTCCGGTACGCGGTCACCGTTCCAGAACCTTTCGGCCCCAACGGCCATCTGTTCTGCGAGCAATGTGCCCTGCCCATTGCCACTTAAGTTTGGCGGTTCTTCGTGCTATGTAACTTTCTATGTAACTTGTGCTATGGCTTCGGTAACCTTCGATCATTCCTGATTCGATCACGCAAGGAAACTCTGAGCAATGCCGTGTCTTTGTTTAACTTATTTTTGTTTGTTTTTTTTTATTTTTTATGGTTAACTTACTTTATTTCTTTACAATTGAGAGGCAAGCCAAGAGGATTATTGGCAATGCCGTACTTGTCGAGTCGACGCTTCAGTCTTGAACATCGACGCCGAGTTGCTAGCTTGTCGATTTTCTACCGGTTGTATTCGAGGAGTGTCCGTCGGTATTTCATAACCTAATTCCGCCAAGCCCGTTTGGGAACACATTCATTGTGCGTACAGCTAAGGAGTGGAATTCCCTGCCGGAGTCTGTGTTTCCTGATGGCTACAACCTGGGGAAATTTAAGTCAAGAGTGAATTGGTTACTTCTAGGTAAGCGCGCTCCATCGTCAACCGCATCGTCGCTTTCCATCAGATCAGATAGCGTTCAAGTGCCAACCTATCAACAACTCACACCTTATACAAAATGGAAACGACAACACAACGATACACGAAAACTGCGCTGGCGATACTCCCATCACTTTAATTGTGGTAACAACAATAAATACTCAAATCTTTTTCTAAAAATAGCATCTGAATTGGTTAATAAATGAAGCAAAAATTAGCATATCGAATATTGGTATGTGGTAGAGCAGCGTGGCAGTAACATCTTGCTATCTCTTTCGTACACAAGTAACCTAATGGCGGTGACGTCACATTTCAGTATGTGCATCCTTATTCTGTTATTTGACAGTTTCCCCTTCCATCAGATTTAAAAAATTTGTAAAATAAATTTGAACGAATTTAAAAAAAAAAAACTTTAAAATTGCGATTTCGGATAACTTTTTGATACAAATAATGATAAATACATTGACTCAACTACCCATCGATTCCATGCATAACTCGACAAAATGTACTAAACAATAATTTATTTTTTCGGGTTTTCAGGGTTATGTTACAGTTTTCAGCCATTTGAGGTTGTCCGTCATTGCCCAAAGAATTAGATAGAAATGTGGAGGAGTACTCTGGGGCCTAAAGTTCCTTGTACATACTACTTTATAAATTTCCATAGTTAGTTAAATATTTAAGTAATTTATTTACATGTTATAGGTATACTATCTTCTGCCAGCGGCTTCGTCCGCGTGAATGTTGGTTATTGCGGATGCGAAGTTGAAGTCGAATACAGATCAAAAGTGGCCTATGTTTAGTCCATTCTTGAAGTTCGAGCTTCCTCTTATCAAAATCTGTTCAGTAGTAGTTAAACTACAAAGTGAAAGAATAACAGACAGAGTTACTTTCACATTTAGAATATTACCAACCCATAGTAAAATGCTTTAGTATATATATGCATGCTATGCTATAGTAAAACTTAACCATAATTATGAGTACAGTCAGTGTTTTCATTGAATTCTTGTATCGCTGCCACATTGTATGAATAGTATCAATTTCAATGCGGGATTCCGTAAATACCAGGCAAGTAATAAATATACGTGAATTCTGATGTAAATATATTAAAAGAGACGGTTGGTCTAGTGGTTGAAAGCTACAGCCGAGCATAAGTCCGGAGTACGATTCTCAGGTTGAGTTAGGTAAATAATAATGAGTATAATTGTATTATGAATACATACATGTCATTACCGCAAATATTCATAATTTTATACCTTACTATTCGACACTGAATTGCAAAAAACGTACGAAAATTTGAATTTCGGGTTACTCTGTAACATTCAGGTGTATCCCAGATGGACGGAGCACCGCCTTGTCCTCGTGGCAGGCGTTCGCCTCTTTCTGCAAAGCAGCAAAGTTAGCAAAGGAGGTGGCCACCCCCGTGAGGGAACAGACTTCCTCGTGCCCAATTTCCAGCTACGGTAGGCTTCCGGCCGTCCGGTAAATGAGATTTCAGCAAAAACGTAGGGGCCCGCAGGGACTATGGGTTGGCTTCCGAAAGGGAAAGCCAAGAAAAAAGCAAGCAAGAAAAGAGCAACATAGGAATGGGTTTTAGTCACTAAAAGTCTAAAAGTCATTCCCGCTCCACCCTAAAAAAAATCTGGAACATTCAACATTTACCTTAAGTTAAAACCAAGACTTTTTGTAGTGGTAATCACTTCATTTACTTTTCATTACAAATGTTCATAAAATAAACTATTTAAAGAATACAAACATTTTAAAAATGAAACAATAATTCCTCTTTGAATTTCTCGTTTAATTAAGCAATACAGACGTCCATTTAAGTTGATAATTAGATTTGTTAGGCTATAAAACTACGAGTGGATCATTAAGGGCCTTAAAATCTAGTCTTGAACCTTTTGCGAGACAAAGAACTTTAGAAAGGACGAAAGGACCTTTATAGACGTGACCTAGAAATAGCTTGTATTCATGTGACTATAAGTATTAAAGACTAACTCCTGCTAGCGGCTTCACCTGTGAGAAAGTAGTAAATATATAAATAGCGTATGTCACTTACTAAAGCAGTATTAGGTCTTTAACTATGAAATTGCCGTTTTTTAAAACGGGTTGCTTTGAAGTGTTAAAGAAATTACAAAACACAAAGAATCCAATAAATACTTAATTTCGGAAAAAGATTAACGTACCTTTAATATAAAGTTTATTTAAACTTATAATTCCAAGTCAATCCAAACCTGTTTTAAAAAAAGACAATTTCATACTTTAACCCCTATTATTTTATAAATAAAATCTTTCCTCTTTATAGTACTAGTGGTATCGGCAGACGTGTGCGAAAGCTGGCAAAAAATTGAGAACCTGATTGAAGCGCCATCTACAAGGGGCCAATTGTATTTTCAAACCAACCAGGGATTCACTCGAATATACACACAATTTCATCCAAATCGGTGAAGCCGTTTAGGAGGAGTTAGGTTAGGTTAGATGTTTTTTAAATTTTTTATTTCTTTATCTCTTCCCTTCAGAAAAGTCGAAATTTATTCCACGGGAACGTAGGTAAGTACCACGAATATATGTATAAAATAAAAAAAACAGAGCAAGTGCGAGTCGGACTCGCGCACTGAGGGTTCCGTACTAAATAGTTAAATTCCTGAATGTAGTCTCGAAGATTTTTCCGAATCACAAAAATGTTTTTTTTTGTGACGTAACTACAAATTTAACAACAAATTTAGTTTTCAGATTTTTTCCTATGCTTGTGCTATGAGACCTTGCTTCATACTAAATTTCAGGACAATGAGACTAGGTCAATGGGAAGTACCCTATGAATTTGAATTCCCTTGAGAGTTCGAAATACTCGTATTTTGCGCAATAACCGACCGTATTTATTTTTTGTAACTGAAGTTTGATTTTTTCACAGCTTCAAGGGACCGCAGACTTGAGTATATCGTTTTAATTTCAACTCGATACCTCCACGGGTTCCGAGATAAAGGGTCTTGACAGACAGACAGACGGACAACAAAGTGATCCTATAAGGGTTCCGTATTTTCCATTTGGGGTACAGAACTCTAAAAATCAGTACCTACCATACCAGACATACGTAGATTTTTTTGCTGTACATTGTAGGTAGTTACTATTTGTTTCTCTTGACACATTCATACTAAAGTAATTCAGAAGTATCTGGGGTATTTTTATACATAATATAAATACATAAGGTGAACGGAGACCGTCGCCTCGGGCGCGGGACACAAATGATCAGGACGAATTGACCCGACTATAACTAGACAACTCCGGATAGGACACCACTGTTTATTTTATATTTTAAAATACTCTAGGCTTTATTCGTTTGAGTAATATTCTAATGACCAGCAAGTTCGGATCTTAGTATAAACTATATAGAGCTATTTTGTAAAATGATATTGTTATTATTATTTTTTTTATTTAAGCTAATGACATCATTGTAAATATTTTTTAAATTTAATATTTTATTATGGTTTTTTGTTAGTTTGTCTCAAACTCTGAAAGGTTTGGTCCGTTTACAAAAACTCTTTGTCTTCTAGAAAGTTGCACTATCTACCATTTACTTATAAGCAACAAACAGAGGTTGTAAGATAAGCAACGGTAAAAAAGCTAGTAAAAAATACATAACTGCTGCTTAAATTACAGTTTTTATGACTACTTATGTACTAAATACAGTTTTCGCAGTAAGTTCTTAAGCTCTTCTTCCTTTTTCACTCGCCTATCGTCAACATCGGGTATAGTTTAAAAGCTTGTTACTTCATCTAACGCAATCCAACGGGATGTTTGACGAAAAGGCAACGCGAAGAGATACCGCCGCCGAAGATAACGCCTGAAAACTCCGTTAGCATTCGGTAATTCCGTGATTTACTCGAATATTTTATAAAACTTGTTCCAAAAAATACATGTTGTTGTTTTTTTTTCAACCCTTAAAATCTTTTGAAAAAAATTGTCATTCAGAATCTTGATAAAAGAATGAAGAATGTTCATTCCCCGTACCATATTGCGTTATAAGTATATTAATACCAAAAATAATGTTTTATTTATGTGTACAATGTACTGACTTTTAGCCGCTTTTTTTAACCACATTAATAAATATTGTGAAAATAATATTAAATGATTAACAATTCCTACTTCCGAAAAAAATTACGTCATTTCAGAAAGCTTTACGTTCCGATTACAGTTGTCAGTTATTTTCGCAATCTGACCAAAGAGTATGTAATGCTAACGCTTTCAATCTTGCAATGATTATAAATAAATGGTTCGCCTAATTTTATCTGCTATCTAAGTAAATAAGATTATATATTAGAAAATAATTAAACTGCTAAAAATAAATTGTGTTAAAGTATTTCATTTTAGCTCACCATTTTATAAAGTAAACATTGCGTATATTAGAAACTCAAAACTTGACACTGTCAATTTGATTATCATATTTTCGGCGGCGATCTCTCGCGCCGGGCTTTGGTACAGGCCATGGTCCGGAGCGAGGAGGAGTGGCAGGCGGTCGCCTCCTTCTGCGAAGCAGTGATGCTAGCAAAGGAGGCGGCCGATCGCGTGAGGCAACGGCAACGGTCCTCACGCCCCAACCGCCGCCGGGATTCCGATCCCGATTTCCGGCCACCGTAGGCGTGGGCTTGCGGACGGCGGGCAATGGGTGGCCCGCCGTCCGACCGTCCGGTAACCGTCCGGACCAAGCCCAAGACGTCGACGGCGCGTATTGTTCCACGCGCGCCTCAGGGAGATGTCAGCAATTGTAGGGGCCCAGCAGGGTCGAAGCCTACTGGGGCCATGGGTAGTGTGAAAACGAAACCCGGACCCTGGGACGAAGGCAACGAAGGAACAGGAGTGGGTTTTTAGTCAGTAAAAGTCTGACACTATCTCTCGCTCCGCCCAAGAGCGGGATATGTCATAAGATGATTTTCCCACCTAAAAAAAAAAAAAAAAAAATATTATCATATTTTGGTATTTTGTTTTTATACTGACGTTTACATCGTTGGATATTTTTGTACTGCATTTGAGTAGTTCTGGTAGTTTTATCGAATAATAATTAATATGTAAGTCAATACGTCTGTAATAACTATTGACAGTGTTGAGATAGTGACTCATAGTGTTGCAAGTAGCAAGGTTTGTAAGGTGGGCGCGCGCGGCGCACGTTCGGGGCGCGCAATTCGCGCGCATGTTTTTCTATTTGCTTTCTGCGGGCGCGAGGTGCAGCGCGCGGCGCGCTCGCGCGCTTTTTGGCACCGTTCGCACATGGCGCGAAGCTGACGTGCGAAGGGCACGGTGATGGCATGGAAAAGGCGCGTTAACTTGAAATGCTCGCACGCAGCTCGCTAGCGGCGTATTCGCCAGATGTGAACACACCCAAAGAGTTGTATATACATTATACCCAAAGAATAAACTTGTGAATAGATGGAGAGGAGGAGGAACGCTAAAGCAAAGACGGATAGATTATGCGAAGAAAACGGAGGCAGTGATAGCGTGAAATCTAACAGGATACAATGGAAGAAAAAAATGTTTTGGGCCTACCTCAAGTAACATAGGCCAAGGACAGGAAGATGACGATGATTTGATACTAATGTACCGTAACAGTAAATGTTTTATCTGACTAACAATTACAAATTCTTTATTTGTGTTACCTTGTTAAGTACCTATGTTCACGCGAGAAAGTGGTAGTGAAGCCGAATTGACGACAATATTAGTTATTAGTCACTAAAATAATTCGACTAGGTACATCAGTTGTTTCAAACAAATGCATTAATAACTAATGTAAATAGATTAATATATATACTATGTAAATATGTCAAAGTCTCTTTCTACGCTACGAGCAACGCTGTTTCATTACGACGACGACGACGAGACCATCGACTCCTCTCACTTTTACTGCGCCTATAAATGGTTGCCGATAGCTCTGGCCTTATCCAGCCTAAGTTATTGGTCGGTCCGTGAGGTTGCGGATCGACAGTGATAAAATCCCGTCCTACTCTTCATTCTTCCCACCTTCCGTCTGTTGCCTTAGGTCTCATGGCAACAGGCTTCCCGCACTATTATTTATATATGTATATATTGTAGCTATATGGTTAGGGCTAGGTTGTTAGGTGCAGCTAAGGTTGTTGATAGGCTACAGTCAACCCCCTTACTGTACATTTCGGTAGCTGAATGTAAAACCTACAACCTGTAAGTGATGTAATGCGTTTTTTGATTCGAGAAATCGAACTACGACACGTAGTAAGTTTGTTTAGGTCTTGATAACTATATAAATAAATAAGTAAATAAAAGACTAAACCATTACGATTTTTCTTGCGTCGTGTTCTTCAGTGTAGGCCTAGGTAAAGCGTAAAACAATTTCCCATGCGCGATTAAAGCCTGAGCGTAAGTAACGCCACAATGTAGAAGCGAAGGAGTCCGGGTCCTAACTTATCGCATTTATCAGTATATAGTATAAAATGCAAATTATAATAATACCAACTACGGTTAAAAATTGCTATGAAATATGATCAGACGTTATATATTTTTTTAATATCTCAAAAATGTGGTTAAATATTAACAAAAAAATTTTAGATAGTGAAAATTTCAATAATAACTATACTCTTGAGAGTAAAATTGGTGTGACACAAGTTGGTACGGATCCACGTACTAATTTGGGCAATCTCTTTTGCAAAGCTTCTATTGTTATACTTTTTGACTTTTAACATTTTTGAATAAATTATGTCTGGATTAGTTTAACACAAATTTATAAATGGATTTCAATAGAAGCCTAGATAATATCCACAAGTGTTTCCAAAATATCTGACGAAAAATGTGTAATAACGTCATAATCGCGTAAGAACAGTTGTATGAAAAATAGTGAAAATATATGTCGAGTTACATCCCCTTAATGTGTAATTTTACAAAACCAATATTTTCTTAATTTGCAATCAAATACGTATCTCGCTCTAGAGAGCGTCAGACTTTTACTGACTTAAACCCACATGTGCTCCTTCAATTGCGATTTGCGTTCCAGTAGTAGCAGTGTGTCTTATCAAACTCACTAACTACACAATATCTAAAACACTTGCTCCTTCTTAATATTGAACCTCAAATGCTTCCTAGGCATGGGCCCTAATTGGAGTTGTCGTGTTATATCGGGGGACAAGATAAATCCTACACCTGACAAACGCAGGCCACCTCTCAAATAAGAATTAGGATCTCCCGGGAGGCTTTCACAGATTTTTTACCTGACTGTACCGAGAAAAACTTGGGTTACGAGTATGAGTGATGACTTGCATGAGGACAGAACTTTTTTGAGCAAGTATGAATATTTAGTTTCTTTTGAAATCCTAAAATATAAAACACAAAAATTGTTATACCTATATATCGGTAATATAGATAGAAACAAAACGGACTAGCATTTCGCCTCGTCGTTTATACCGCGTACATCGAAGGATTGGAAAAAATTGTCTGCTGCGGTCTTCCCGTCCGATTATAATTTAAGTGTCTTCAAGGCTTGAGTGAATAGGCTCTTAATAAACTAGCGCGCTTCACCATCAAAAATTGCATCACTGCTTACCATTAGGTGAGATCGCAGTCAAGCATTAGTTTATATATCTATAAAAAAGAGACTATAAATTGATTATATAATTTAATTTGCTTTTTTAGGTTATAGTTTTTCGAAAGGTTCTGGAGTGGCGACCGCGTACCGGAAGACGCAATATTGGAAGGCCCCCTACAAGGTGGACCGATGATCTGGTGAAGGTTGCGGGAATCCGATGAATGCGAGACGCACAGGACCGTTCGTTGTGGCGACATTTGGGGGAGGCCTATGTCCAGCAGTGGATATCTATCAGCTGCAAAGATGATGATGATGATGAATTTTTTATAGACTTTGATATTATTAAATTAATGTGTGCTAAACCAGCGTCATTAGCAATTTAAAGTGGCGAACACACAGTGAATACAAAGTTCCAAAATTGAAAAGTTTTTTTTTTGAGGTGCGATATCATCTAATGACTTCTCGCGCTCTTGGGTGGAGCGAGAGGGCGTGTCAGACTTTTACTAACTAAAACCACACTTCTGTTCCTTCAGTTGCCTTTTGCGTTCTAGAACCACGAGTGTACCTTTCGTACTTTTAAAATTAACCAAAACTGCGAATGTTAAAACACTTAGAACTGCATTCCACGGACATGTTGTTTCTCTTCTTCGGTACAGGATAATCTTTTGGGATAACTTGACTTCAAGGAAATGATATTCATTTTACAAAAGAGATGTGTTCGGGTTATTTTCAAATTGAAAACGACTGACAGCTGTAAGTATTTCATAGAACTTTTGGTTGTGCCCTGTATTTATATGAAATGTTAGCATTTGTCAAGAATAATACTCGTACTGTTTGACCAAATGAAAAGTAAACGCTCCAAGGATCACTTATTAATGTGACCGTGTGTGTGGACCGACTTAGAGAAGCCGAGCACGAGCGACACTACACGAATTTGAGCTTGGCTCGTGCTCCGCTCGTGCTCGGCATGTGCTCGACTCCTCTAGCGTAGACCCAACTTAAAACTAAAGCTATTTAAATATCAAGTGGCCAAAACATTTTAAACAGAAAACGTATTCCTTTTCACGTAGCAAAGTTAACACTTCAAACGGTTAGTCATGAATTTTGGACGCCGCATCGTGCTACGCGCCTACGAGGATGCTACGCGGCTACGAAATACTACGTCGTAGACACGTAGCGGTTTTCTCTTTGGTGAGTTTGTATTTTCAATTGCAATTTTTGTACACGTTGCGGCTAGTTCCCAAGGGGGTAAACAGAAATGTATGTTATACGTACTGGTGTAGTTCAGTTTAATGTTATAGAGCAGTGTGCCGCGGCACACTGGTGTACCTTGGTGAAGTTGGTGTGCGTCTGAAAAATAAGGTTACCTTAGGTTAAATCTGTGTTTCCTGATAGCTACAACCCGGGAATCTTGTAAGTCAAGAGTGAATAGGTTGCTTCTAGGTAAGCGCGCTCCATCGTCGTCCGCATCGTCGCTTTCTATCAGGTGAGTAAGCGGTCAAGCGCAAACCTATCAAGAATAAATAAAAAAACCTCTCGAAGTTAATAGACACACGGAAAAAAATGTATATCAACCTTTGGACAGGATTTCAAATCCATTCTCTGAGAGTGTTTCGCTTTAACACTTACCGATCAAGGGGTAGGAAGAAGTGTTCGAAATGAAAACCAATTGCACATTAAAATTATTCAGAAGCATCAATTATTAATTTTCCATGGAAAATGGGTAGTCCTTTAGTGTCGGACGCTACTTGTGTCGATACTCTTGCGCCATCTCATCTTTCTAGCTCGTCGTGCTGTGCCGGTGCTGCCGCAGCGACTGCAGAGAACCGCAGGCGGCGGAAATATAATAACCTTGTTGGTAGTTATATTTTCGAGCAGTTTGGGGTTGAAATTCTCGGATCGTGGGGTGCGAGTGCTCACAAATTATTTAAAGAACTTTCAAAACGCCTTATTGACACTTCGCGTGACCCAAGGGCTGGCTTTTACTTCGGACAAAGGATAAGCATTGCCATTCAGCGTGGCAATGCCGCCAGTCTTTTGGGTACATTACCGACAGCGATGTGGAGGAGTTTTTCGACCCGTACTTCAGATTGCATTTTTTAATACTTTAGGGATTTTATTTTTATTTTGTAAGCTAGTTTTAATTACGTTATTATTAGATTTATGTTGATTAAGTTGATTATTAATAAATGATAGAATGTAATAAAAAATTCAGAAGCTCATTTAGATCTTTTTTTTCTAGGGGGAAACGAGCCGCCCTATCAAAATTCTCCAAATTTGGGCCATCTAGTGTGCTCAATTAAACAAGCTCACTTTTTGCATGAAATATTCTGAATTATATCGTGCTTGAACACCGTTATAAAAGAAGAGCCTATGGCCATTTCTTGGCCATCCGTAAGGGCTATATTTTATCGGGACACCATAGCGGCGCAACCAGTTGCGCCGCCTTCATAAGATAGATTTTCGTCTTGCATACTCTTTGGTGGGGGCGTCACTGGCAGCCAGGCTGGCATCCGAGCTGGTTGCACCACCAAACGGACACCAGGTGAATAACTCTCTATAGAGCTGTATTCATTTTGTTTGTAGCGACGACTGATCGCGCCGATGGCGGCGCGACCATGGGGTGTCCGAGTGAAATATAGCCCTAACAGTCTTGCTACGACTTTTTGAAAGTCTAATACATTTCTTGTTTCATTAACTTTCATTCAAACTTTGGACTTCATGCTTAGCTTGCAATTACTTAAAATTTTTTTTTTCGCAATTTAGTATAGTCAAAGTATATCAAAAAAACTTGATGAATGATGAAGAGGTTTTGATGTAATTTGATTATATATACCATGGTTAAGATTAGGACAGTGGATACTTAATTTTAGTATATAACAATGGGACAATTGATTAGATACTTGCATGCTAGCGAAACTGGTGAAAAAAACTAATCTATACTACAATATAAAACAGAGGAAAAAATCGTATGTATGTATCGATTAAACAAAAAACTACTGGACCGCATGGTTACGTCTGTCTGCTGTCAAGGCCCTTTATCTCAGGAACGCGTGGAAATATCGAGTTGAAATTAACTACTACATATGTAAACTATTCACATATGTAAGCTTCTTCGGAACTTTCTGTGCACGAGTCCGACTCGCACTTGCCCAGTTTTTTTATCTACTGAGAAACATAGGGATGAACGAATGGGTGAAACCGCCGGTAGAAACTAGTTGTTTTATAATTTCACTATTACATATTATAAATAACTTCATAGTCTTGTATTAGAAATGCCAAAGGAATATACAATAAATATGTCAACTCGTGGCATTTGGCATGATATATGAGTGTCTTGCTCAACGTTGGGCAGTGAGTAGGTACCCAATTTTTTCTTAGAGTTTCTTGAGAAATAGGGAAAGTAAATAAATTTTAATTTTTTAATTTTTAATTTTATTTATTTGGAATAACAAACAATTACATAATAGAGAATAACAAAAAAAAAACTTAAAATTAACAATTATGCAATCAACAGCGTTATTCGCAACAATCATAAATATATAAATCACGCGTTTGATTTAAAATTGACAAAAATATTATTTACTAAAATAAAGTTCAACAAAATAGATTAAAAATGAATGCAATCTCTTAAATTACGTTAGAATAAAAACAATTCAGACAAATTAGTTACATACATTACAATTCGATATATAAAAATATTTAGACAAAATTGAATAAAATTAAGACTAGCATTATTATTAAATGACATATAAATAAGCACACTATTATTATTAAATACATTAAATTGAAGAAGATAAGCATATAGCACTAATTACTTATAATTATAATAACTTCTTCTACAGAGTTGATAAGGAGTCAAATTCTTTGATTGCTTTGAGAACGGAATTTCGAAAACGTCCGGGGGTCGTACAGAATAAGTCGATTTGGAGAAAATACTTATTATAATTGTCGGTTAGACGGCGCAATGGTGCACGCACACCAGCATTCGTTCGACAAGATTTTACTGCAAAAAATGACTGCTTACGCGCCGCACGCATTGATGGCTACAACCTAAGGGTCTTTAAGTCAAAAATGAATAAGTTACTTCTAAGCAAGCGTGCTCCATCGTAGACCACATCATCGCGGTGAGATAGTGGTCAAAAGCAAGCATATAAATAATATAAAAATAGATTACTTCTTAGCTTATATACAACCACCGACATTAGTTATAGATTTATTTTGTTACTACTTTACTAGTTTTTTCAGCGGCTTCACTTGGGTGCCAAACATTCCAAAGAAACTGAGCGACTTTTTCATTAGTTGCTTTCTAATAGGGAAACAATTTTAATTTCTCAGAGTTACCTAATTCTTTTTTTTATCCTATACTTTGGTTTAGCCTATACTTTCCCATTGCTGGACAATAGCCTCCCCCCCACTCCTTCTCCCACCGTTTGTTGTCGATCTCCTTCGAAACGTGTATAATTTAGTATTATTTTACCCTCCTACTCCACCCCCTATGTCAAAGTAATTTGATTATATATATGGCAGAACAACATTTGCCGGGTTAGCTAGTTATTCGTAGCGATCTTTTCATATGGCACAGAGACTTGGACGCTAAAAGCTGCAGACCGCAAATGCATTGATGGCTTTGAGATGTAGTGCTGGAGAAGGATGCTCCGTATACCTTGGGCAGCATTTCGGACCAACGTATCCATATTACGAGATCTCAAAATCTCCTCACGGTTTTCGTCAGAGTGTCTACAAGATTCTACAATACTTCTGTCACATTGCAAGGAAAGATGGTGGCAACCTCGAACGGCTCTTCGTGACCGGCAAAGTGGATGGGAAAAGACATCGTGGACGCAGGCCAATACGTTGGTCCGACCAGATTCGCACCGCGCTCAGTCTCACCGCTCGTCTCACTGCCAGACACAGAAACAGATGGAGGAATATCGTTCGAATGAAAGTGATGAAGCAGGGAAGTCACAACCATCAGCATTGAAGAGTGGTACGCAAAGAGGAGGAGGAAAGGCATTTTAGCATAAAATAGTACCTCGGGGGTCTTTAACTTCCCCTCAAAAACCCTAACCTCAATGTGGGACAAGGTAATGCTTTTATAGTTGCCTTTCCTAACACACAAGACCTATCTAATCTCACAATGCAACTCGGCAACATTTTTACGACGAGCGACACATCCAGATTGACGCACGACGCACGTGCCGCGTCAACGACACGTGTTCCAAGCAACGTGACGCAAAGCTACGTCATTTTGACGCTCCTTCACTTTGTTGTAAGCTGGGAAATGAAGCAATATTCTTTGAAGATTTTAAACGCTTAGACGACGTGACGGTGAGTGTCTCAATAGGTTGACGTAAACGGTTGTTTTGTCTTGAATTTCGGAGTTTTCTTTGTCCTGGGGTTATTCCATAGCATATATAAAGCGATCCCCCAAAAGCCAGTATTTGTAAGCTTAATCAGCTTTTTAATGTTCCCACTGCTGGGACTCAGGCCTCCTCTCTGGGAGAGGGAATGGGCCTTAGCCTACCACGCGGGCTCAGTGCAGGTTGGTGGATGTCATTATCGAATTTTTTGGCTCTAGGACACGCCAGTTCCTTTGTGATGTTTTCCTCCACCGTATTGAGAGCAAAGACCTTTAAATTAAGAGGACTACAGGACCTAAAGCGCGGTTACTCGTAGTCCGAGAGTATAAAAGAAAGGGATGAGCAAAAACACTTATCATCATCTTCCTGCCCTTGTCCCATCTTATTTGCGGTCGACACAACACGTTTTTTTCTTCCATTCTATCCTGTCAACCGTCATGCTATCACTAACTTCCTTTTCTTTCATATCACTGTTCACACAATCCATCCATCTTTTCTTTGGCCTCCCTCTCCCTCTCCACCTAACCACATGTATACTCATAATTCTTTTAGTAACATGCGTTTCATCTCTCTTCTACATGACCATACCAAGACAAACGATTTCCCTTCAACTTTTCAGTCACTAGCGCCGCTTTCAAACTTACTCTAATATACTCATTTCTCACCGCGGCAAAGACACTTTGCTTGCAAAATATGAAACATTTTAGCGATTTACTAAAAAATTACAAATATGATTACAAAATTAAAACACAGACACACACACACACACACACACACATTTTTTTTTCATTATGTAATATGTAAAACGTTGCTTCTAGTATAATCTGACAAACAATCAGCATGATTGCACGTATATTAGTCCGGTTTTTAATCAACAACAGTTTTTTTTAAAGGCGTCTTCATGATTATTTTACACTATTTGACACTATTTATCTAGCAAGAATAACGTATATTTTTCTGATTCTCTTTACTGTAGTGGAACATATACTTAAGCGCTTTGTAAATCTAGCAATTAGCTCTTTTAGTCCTCCTCAAGAACAAAAAATAGTCGGTTCAATGCTTCCAGAGATTACTCGGTACAAACATTGATTTGCCTTGCCTTTTTCCAACTATGCTGTGGACAGCTTCCAGACTGACCGTATGCAGCTAAATATCAGCCCCCCTAGCCAAGTTACGACCGTTTCGTTTCGGTTCTCTTGAGTTTGACCGATCTCAGCAGGCGATGCTTAACCTTGGAGATCGACCCGTGCAGCTCCTCATGAACAAACAAACAATTTTATATCAGCAAAATATTTTTATACATGAATTATTGAAACCTTGGTCTTTAAGGTCGGAGCTTTGATGTCAGCGCATTATTATCTTATTGCTAACCGTCGGTTATCATTTTGCATAAGGAATTGCATCGGCCTACTGAATAAATAATTATTACTATGTCTATAACCACCGCAACTGCCTCTTTTTTTTTTAGTTGGGATATCATCTAATGACATCTCTCGCTCTTGGGCGGAGCAAGAGGGCGTGACAGACTTTTACTAACTAAAATCCACTCGTTTGTTCCTTCATTGCCTTACGTTCCAGGGTCCCAGGGATTTTCACTTATCCCATGGCCCCAGTAGGCTTCGACCCTGCTGGGCCCCTGGGATTTGCTGACATCTCCTTGAGGCGCTCGTGGAAACTGCCCCTGTGGTCTCGTCTTGCAAGCACGACTGATGAGCGTTTAGTCCCGAATTTGAATTTCAGGATTCATAAATACGCACAGAATGGAGATAACGGAGATAGATAAGAGAGTGACAGAGCTGTTCAGGCCGTATAGCGCTATCTCTTTCTCATCCGGATCCATAATGACTTTAAGGCGTCGCGCTGATTAGTGGGGCTCCAGGTCAGACAGAGTAATATTGAGTTTATCCAATTGCTATTAGTCCTGCAGTCTGCACTTGACCTCTCCCCGGTTGTGTCAGTTTGCTGTCCCATTGAGCAGAAACGGAGAGTGCATTTGTACATGCGCACACACTTGTGCACTGTAACATCTTCTGGATACTTAACTAATTTCTGACGTGATTGACCACCTGATTTGAGAGGTCTACCAAAAAAAAAAAAAACTGGTAATACTTAGAATCTCTTATCATCATCATTGTTTCAGCTGAAAAACTTCTACCATTGGACAAGGCCTACCCCAATGTAGCCCACAACGACCGGTCATGTGATTCATCAGATTCCCGCGATCCTCAACAGGTCATCGGTCCATCTTGGGGGAGACCTACCAACGCTGCGTCTTCCAGTACGCGTTTGCCACTCCAGAAAATCCTCCAGGTTTTTCGAATGTTGCCACATGTTAGAAATTACTTCTGTATTATCGGTGCGTGAACTCGAGAACCCGGAATAACTGCGGGCAATATAAATATTTGTTCCGTGCGGGAGTCGAACCCGCGACACGTAACGCAGCAGCTGATCGCTCATCAATTTTTTAAAAATTTTCATATATCTGTTATCTATCTATATATATAAAAGGAGAAACTGACTGACTGACATATCAACGCACAGCCGAAACTACTGGGACTAGGAGCGTGAAATTTTGCACAAAGCTTACTTTTATGACGTAGGCGAGCACTAAGAGAGGATTTCTCAAAATTCACCCCCTAAGGTGGTGAAACGGGGGTCCAAAGTTTGTAGGGAGAAAACTATTTCCAAGCGGGCGAAGCCGCTGGCAGAAGCTAGTTACAGAATAATCCTAGGAATATCGTACAATGTCGTCATTGCAGGCCGGGTACAGTCGGTTGGTTTTGACAGCACGAAGTGACGACTTGATGAAGGTATGTATTGACCAGGTAAATAGTGAATAATACCTTACTAAAGAAATAACTCTCATTTACCCTCTACTGTAGGTATTATATCGACGGTTGTAAGGCTAATTGATCTAAACGACATATTTTCCATTATTGAGTTATATACATATTCGGAATCAGCCAATTTTTCTCCGTCGTTTGAGTCAGGTTTAATTTGTTTTTGAAGAAATGTCGCTTACATCAATTAGCCTTTCAACCGTCGATATATAATCCCTGTATTTTTTTTTTTAATTGATATAAACTAGTGCTTAACTGTGATCCCATCTGATGGTAAGCAGTGATGCAATCGTTGATGATGAGGCGCACTAGTTTACACTCGCCTTAAATACACCTAAATTATAATCGGACGGGAAGACCACAGCAGGCAAACTGTATGTGAGAGGTCTGGCTTGTTATACGCTTATATAAGAGCCAGGGCAATAGGTACTGATCTTTGTTTTTAAAGTGAATCCAATAAATTTATTATTATGACTATGGCTGGCCTGTTGGTTTAGTGGTCAGTGGCCCTGACTGCTAAGCCGGAGGTCGTGGGTTCGTTTCCCACCCAGGACAAATGTTTGTGTGATGAGAACGATCATTTGTTCTGTGTCTGGGTGTAATTTATTTATGTATGTATTTAGAAATATATAAGTGTGTTTATCAGTTGTCTAGTACCCATAACACAAGCTCTGCTTAGCTTGGGACTAAGCGGCGTGTGATAGTTGTGGAATATTATATATTAATATGATTGTTATATTATTACCCTGATAGGTTGGTTTTATGCCATTTTGAAACTGGTTGGGACTGGTATTTAAAAGTTTCCTGTCATTTAAGCTAAGCTTAGCAGGAACCTAAATCGAAAAAGAAGGATGGAGCGAGTGAGCATATCAGACTTATACTGACTAAAACCACACCTACGTTCCTTCAGTTGCCTTTTGCGTTCTAGGTCCATGAGTATGCCTTTCATACTATTCCTATAGCCCCATAGTCGTGAATTAAAAAACTCACAATAAGATTTTTTTTTAATGAAACAAATATCTGGAGGCCATAAAAATATTTGCTCCGTACGGGAATGGAACCCGCGACATACAGCGTAGCAGCCAATCGCTCAACCACTGCGCCAACCTTGCCGTTATCGAGTTGAGACACTAGCTTTTGCCCGCGTACATACAATATATAGCCTATGTCACTCAGGAATAAAACAGCTTTCTATCGGTGAAAAAATTTTAGCAATCAGATCAATACTTTTAAAGATTACCTCTTTCTTATAAACAAAAAACAAACTTTACCTCTTTATAATATTAGTGTAGATTATTATTATTATTATTATTACTAGCCAATATCGTCCCACTGCTGGGCAAAGACCTCTCTCCATTCCTTCCAACGACCACGATTCCTCGCTGCCCTTGTCCTATTCTTAAGGAAGACAATTATAGTATATATAGAACTATATTGTTCCACTGCTGGGGCTCAGGCCTTCCCTTTAGCAGAGGGGTTGGGCCGTTATCCACCACGCGGGCCCCGTACATGTTGGTGACTAATTTACCACGCGGGTCCAGTGGACCTACCCAGTGAAGAAATATACCTATAATTTATTTTTACCCTAAACTGTTCTATTAGCTGACAGCGTTGTAGATTAGGAAATATTGTGCATGAAATTATCACACTAATATGATAAAGGCTTAGGCGGAAAGTTTGTGTGTGTTTGATACTTCTTCACGCTCGAACGACTGGACAACTTCAATGAAACTTGGCACACGGGTAGACCATGCCCTGGAATAGCACCACGCAGGCGAAGCCGCTGGCAGCAACTAGCTTTCAATAAAGAAGAAGGATAACCAATAGATGCTAGGTATTGATTACTGGTGTAAATAAAACACTACTTTTTCAAACCAGTTTCTTTATTTCGTGTTCATCATTTTAATACAACATACAAGTAAATTTATCATCAGATATTATTTTATCAATTCTTAAGATCTACCTTAACTAAGACTTGAATAACAAGTAGGTATGTATGAGTATTCATATCGATATATCGATACATCGAAAAGGTATCGATATGTACCGAAAATCGTTCGGGATTTAATGCTCAACCCACACATAGTTAATCCACAGATAAATAAACAAATTAACAAACTTCTTTTTCAAAAAAAAAACCGACAATGGAATGTTCAGTATTAAAAAGTATCAATTCCAATAAAAGCCTGTATAAAAAAATGCTCGGCTGATAAAAAAGAAAACACAAAAACGCACAAATTCACACAATAACTTAAACATGGAAGATGAATGTCTTAACTTTTTACGGTGCGCCATTTTTGTGACGTCATTTGACGTTTATTGTTCTGGCAGTATAGTTCCAAGATGGCGTCTACGATATGAACGAGTTTTATTAAATATTCAAAAGTTATGTCTGTTTTGGTGATTAAGCTTAAACCTCACGTAGGCTATTTTAATAAAAAGAATGTGCACATTTTTATATTTTGAAGATAAGCCATTTTTTATAATCGCATACTTGGAACACGCGAAAAACATATTTGTGCGACAATTGACGTTACAAAATGGCGCGTAAGAGAAAAACAAAACCCAAAACTCCTTTTATCTCAAAGACAAATGACTGTAACATTAATTCCAACTGCAAAATATACTTTACAATATACTTTTTATTATTTTTAAATAAAACAAGAGGTACACAGTCAGTATTATTTCGACAACGATTAGCTAACAGGGAATCTAATTTTCCATATATTATTATAAATATTGAAAGGGTCGATTAAGACAGTCACAGCGAAGGAAAGTTACAAGCTACAAGGGGAAAAACACAGGGTGTGTAATAATGAACATGAAAAAATCAAGTTTAAATATAGAGCAGAGTTTGTAAAACCAGCTCGCATTACCAAATCTCATCATTCTTCTTGAAATTACATTTGCCAGTCGAATTGGAAGATTTATTTGTTTAGTCTATTGAAGGTCGTTCAATAAACGTAGTCAACTTTCATGTTCAGAATTATCCCTACAGACACACGTTAAGTGTCGAGTGCCGTGACTAGAGAAAGAAATAGTAAATGGAACTCCCAAGGGGATAAAATTAAAGATCACTATTATTAAGAGGGAAAGTTACAAAAAGTTCCTTATAACTTAACACGCGTATAAGCGAGAAAACTTATGAGTCTAACCTAATCGAAAGTTAGATGACTAGCGTCGGCGACACACGATAATAAATTACAAATAAATTATTAATAAATTACATATTTTCAACAAACAAAATCAAATAGGTAATTTCAATGAGACGAGATTTCGTTTTGACAGAACCGATCAGAGGTGATATGTCCAAAAAACTGGATGGAAAACATTACATTTTAGCTTACCCGAAGTAGCCTTCCTTTTGAGCCAAATTTAACGTTATTTATGTATCAAATACATTGTATAATAGTGATAGATTTATCGCATACGAGTACTCTTAAATAATCAGATATATTATTGAAATAATAATTGATAGATCGCATGGTTTAGGTGCATCGCTGACTGAGATATAATCAAGTGGTCAGCCTAATCATGGACTATAAATGACTATCATTTAATAAGAAACTGCTAAAGAAATAATCAGTCTCTTTAAACAAAATCGTTGATAGAATAAGAGGAATAGTTTTTTCTTTAAACGACCAAACCGCAAGATATCTTATATCTGTAGGTAAACATTTTGAAATATTAACCGGCGTTAATTAACTTTTGCATGTTATCACGTTTAATACTTCAGTACAAAGTTGGCTGGCTCTATTGTTTATCTATTGTTTGGGAGAGTTAACGGATCAACTTGTGTTTAAACTTTGATTAGGGAAGTTGGTATCCGGAGTCGTGATCATTTAGCCTTTGATAGGTTCAATGTCAAAACAATTTGTTACAGAATTGAAAAGATGAATCGATGGTGAACATTTTGTGCATGAGGACTTTCTGAATTTTTTCTCAGATTTCTATATTTTATAGGTTCTTATGACATATAGGAAATCTCAATTAGGTATATCTGCAGTATAAATATACATAAGTGATGTTGTTAGTTGAACTAATACGAGATTTCAACTTTTCTTGTTATTGGTTATTTAATTATTCCAATAAAATTATAGAACGATCTAATATATTGGACCCAAATACCTTATGTTATGTAATTTTAGAAAGTGACGGGTCGTTATTTATAAAATTATTTATTAGCGAGTCCAAAATCAAGCACACTTTTCAACCACAAATTCATGTCTACAATTCTGTAATTAATTTTGGAAAATGCCTGTGGAACGGTTGATTCTATATAAGTATTACGGCATGAAATTTAACTTTAAAATGTCATAACTGCCACAAATTAATGTTTGAACTGCTTACATCTTTTGTGCAAGATTTTCAGCTTATTTATACGAGTATATGGAAAATACCTCATATTATAGTATTGAGCAAGAGAAATAGCGCTCTGTAAACATGTTATTTGGGTCTTTATATACTTGAACAGATAAGAAATCAACCCTCCATACAGACACTGTCCCTAAAATGTAACAATTTGTGCAAAAATCATTAGTGCGGTGAAAATAAATCGTGGGTTGATATCGATAAAATGGAGTGCTAAAAAGGCGGAAACAGGTGTACCGATTTAGAGATCAGAACTGTCGAATACAATCTAATGTAACATGAACACTAAACAACTAAATCATTTGCCATGATTTCACTGTGTATCGAGTAAGTACGCGATCTTAATCTTCAATACATGGTTACAATATCATCATTATCCCAAATAATTAATAAGAAATTGGTAGAGTAACTGTATACTTTTAATTGAATATAATTGATGTTTTTCTACAAACACAGTACAAATCATGGTAACGATACATTTTATTACCACACGTTAAGTTTAAATTCCTACACAGATATAAACCTTAAGTATCGATTAGCATTCAAGTTCATTATGAAAAAATATATCATTGGAAATATTTTTCAACTTCTCTCCTTAATTTCAAACCACCCAAGAACAACTTAATTATGCATGTGACAACCGATTTTTAAAACTACATGTTTATTCCTAACAACACTTTGGCAACAAATAGTATTTTCAATTTTTTTTTTCATTAAGTTTTTCCATCAATTTCAAATGTAACGTCAACATTATTGAAGTTAACATTACCATGGTTTTTATCGAACCCGATCATTTATCGATTTTTATCATCGTCTTTATAGATAGAAGACATAGAAAAGTATCGACAGGAGATGAATATCGATCGATAATGTGACATCACTGGCTTTAGTTGGCGAAACGTGTTACATCATTCTTTTACTAAAATTTGGCTATCAAAGTTCATTTCACTATCCTACAAGCTCCGCCAACTGAAGTCGTATAGAAGCAAACTTAGAAGGTCTACCTAAAATAAGAAACAGTTATCCAGGATTTTTAATCATTTTTTTTTACATTTTTTTTTATTTTTCTGTCATCAGTCTTAAAATTGAGTCATACCATCTAACTAAGAATGATGAACTCTTAAATGTAAGTTCCTAGGCCTGATCTAACATCGGAATTTTGCGGTGATTTTCTTACACTGTAGCTTAGTGGAAGTTAGAATAGGGGATGTAAAAATATGGATAGTACAGTAGCAGACGAGTAACATTTTAAGAGATGTTAACAAGTGCCAATCACATGATGTAACCAACAGTTAAGAGTACAGTTTAAAGGTCCACGTCTAAGGAAAAGGTGTCTCAACTAGTAAGGCTCTCGGGGAAACTATTTCACACATTCCTTATTCAATAAGTTATTGGTATTTTAGAGTAATCAACATTGAATAGTTTATTTTAATATTAATTCTTAATACTAAAGAGTACAAAAAATAAAGGAAATATTATTGAATATATGAAAAACAACAAGTTATCAGCGAAAACCATCGCGTTTTCATATAAGAACAACATTGTTTTTTTTTTCGTTTACAGTAACATTTAATATTCGCGCTCACGAAGATGCGGGAGTTAATAAGATTCTCGCAGCGTGGCCGACCGGCTCCCAAGTCCCCACAGGACGGGCTGCCAGCCTCACCCACCCCCAAACCCTACACTACCAACGTTTCCCTTCGATCTTCCTCAAAGTATCAAAAATATCTGCTAGAACATCCCTTTCCCTTAGTGAAAAATTCTCGATAGTACATTTTGAACAGTCTCAAAGTAACTAATGCGTAGGTAACAATCACAAATCTTCATTAAAATGTGGATATGCAAGAATGAAAGTATAGAAATCAACAATCTTTTACATTAGGACGAAGTAAAGCGTTCCTACGTAGTGTCTACTGTTTAATATCTATCCTACAGGGTTACCATACACGTCAATAAGATATATTAGCACTTATATTAAAAAACAGTTAATGATAAATGACCGAACATGTGAAACACAGAGGATCATAGTCTGTACAAAATTCCCAAATGATTTTTTTTTTTTTTATTTTATCAAAGGTTTAACACATTCCTTCAAATTTAAGGCCACGGCGCATTATGGTGTTTCAGTAGATTATAAAGTTAGATTACTGAATTATATTTATGTTTTTTATGATGACGTTTATATCTAATAACGGCCTTATTTACACCCGTGCACGTCAGCATTGCTCGACGGTTCCGTGTTAGAAGCTGTAGCGTGTCAAATTCAAATGAAAGATGCTGTGTGCCAAGCGATAGCACGGAGTGAGTGACAAGCGTCACAAGTCCTTATAAATCTACAAGTGGTATACTAACCGAGGAAAGCACGGCTTGAAACATTACATTAACATCACTACGTTTCGTATCGTAAAAAATATCGGTGACAGACTTACACTGAATCAAGCTCACGATGTGCCTTACCCACTAAACTAACATAGACAATGCAATATCTAAAAATACACCACTACTCGTACGCTATATAGGATATAATTTAAATTTAGTTCATCATAAGCATTGTGTTCTCCTTACAACTGGCAGGATGGCATTTAGTGTGTAAAATCGATTTGTGTGTGGACAATTCAAGCTTCGTATAATTAATATAGGTTTATAAACTTACATGCATACACATATTATGATAACATTAATTTTCTAAAAGCAATTTCTTTGGCGACTAGCATCGTTAAGAAAGATTCCAAATTTTAATTTTTACTTCAATCCAACCTAATCTTCTATACCAGCGACAATCTGAAATCATTCGTGTATTGGTCTATCAATTTGTTCTATGTCACCACTTTGTGGACGATATGTCGCGTTTCGTTAACATTTCTCTATTAAATATATAATTTGATCAACATTCGAATACATAATCCGTCAGTATTGTCAATTTAGAAACAGTGCCAATATATAAACATCGCCATCTTCCATCACTAACCGTCCCGTCTCCCGCGCATCCACACATATAATTAAAAACATTACTTGATATGTCATTTGCTACCAACTTTTCCTATCATTTGGAATCTTTCCACTTTGTAAAAATATTTATAACTAAAAATCACACACCTTAGATTACGAAATCACCTACACGTGATGAAGAAAATGAAATCGTTACTGTATCGGCTTCATCTTTGTCTGAAGACAAGAAGATGTGCAAGCTAGAGCGAGATTAAATAGCATTGTCAATACAGTACGCTCTCTAATCAAAGTATCAACATCGACCGCTATGGTACACAAGGAGCAAAGAAATGTATACGATAATACACAATCACATTAACCTACGTGTCAATATTATAAAGAAGAATCAATATCATATAAAAACATTTCAAGAAGTCCAAAACTTCGTCACAAAAAAATCGTCACCATTGTGAAAATAAACACTATTATATGCAACCGTTTCAACTAACTTAAGCGATAGTAAAATATTTGCATTTAATTTTTACAATAAAATGTATCATAAATTCAAACGTGAGTTAATTTTAAAAACATTCAGCGTAGTACTTCTTCGAGGATGGATGGTTTGTGCTAATATGTGCTTTGTTAATCACCTTAACTTACAATCACAATTTTTGAGACAACGTGTTCTGACGGAAGCATTCCTAAAGAATCCGTTCGCCTAACAGCGGCTCATAACATCACGCGGCAACTTAAGGCTCTCAGTTCCGTCAAAACACATCAACGAATTTACATTCATTATCAAACTCAACATCAGTCGTGAATACAGTAAAATCATTGAATACAATTCTCTTTCAAGAAAAAATACATCAAAAATTAAGTGAAACACCAACGTTCTGTGCAATTCACTAAAATTATACATCTCCATTTAGCGTATTCTTAACAATGACACAACATCGCTTAATACATATATAAAAGCGACGATAGAAAAAAACTTTTGAATGTATATGAAAACGAATACAATTCCTGAGCAATTGATTGTGGTACGTCGTGCAGCCAACGAGCCGATCGCAGAAGCGGCTATTGTATTTACAACTTCGCATGGCTCAACGAACTTATCAAATTCAACGACGCACTACCAAGTAAATTTTATAAGTGACCAAATCGTTAACCACATACAATATGATAAGCTAACATCGATACATTATATCTACCTTGATGAATACATTAACAGGTGAATCTTAACTGACACAAAATTATTCGATTTCAAACAATCATTAAGAGTAGAATACACTATCGATATGGTTAATGTAAAACCCTTATTATATCCTGTCAAATTCGGATATCGTTCCATTATTACTGTCAACAATGTGCTACCTGCCTCGAATCGTCCGACTTTCCCAACAAACGTCATATCTAAATAACACACTACAAATATTTTGATTCTTAATTTCGTTTTATAAAAATACTCTCTCACACTACGAACCCTCTCTCTAATAACCCACGTCGTGACGTCCATCTTGTACAGATCCCGGCTTCCCTTACATCTAGTTAGTAATACTACCAACATCATTATTCTAAATTATTTACATTTTTGCTCGACACACTTCCTGGCGATAATGGTGTTAGAACGGCAATTAAATCAAATAAGGGAACGATGAGTGGCTGGAAGCTTGAAATTTCATCAATGATCAAGTCTCCTTACCTCGATTCTAACAATGACATGCTTGAATTAATGATTTAAGAGTTGAAGGGAGCAGCAGCAATCGAAATTTCTTACCGTCGATATCTAATGGCGAATCGAATGAGAGATCCTTTAAAATGTTGGTGTAAATGTAAACGAAAGGGGAATGAAATAATTTATTTTGATCTTAATTTTAATCTTAAGAAAAACTGCTGAGTATAAAATTATAAACGATCTTGTAAGCCTAGCCTGCGCTTACGTAACTAGTAGGTGCTAAGTTAGTAGTAAAATGTTCCCTAGAGTAATTGACTTTGAAATATTGGTTGTTTGGTAGCGCTTTTTTGAAGCAGTGCTGCTGCAGCTGACGGGAACTGTATCCAAGGAGTCCTAAAACGGATATTAATAGCTACGTTTTCGTAGAAAAGTAAAGCTTAGTTGGGATATTAGGTTCTTACATTAGAATACAAATAGTACTTACACACGAAGATTTATAGCCTACATTCATAAGAATATGTATTTTTTTAGAAATTTAGTGCTGTTGTACCGCCTAATTCACTGAGGAGCGTCGTTTGTTTTGTATTGGTTGTCTTCTGATGATAAGCAAATATTGTTTTTGGTAATAAATAATTGCGTTTGTGTAAACCAGTCGTATCAACAAAAATTGTTTTCCTTTTTGTTATTTCTTAAAAATATGGTTTGTGATGCTGGATGGCTGTGTCGTTGTGTTAAGCTTTAAGCTCGATAGAGGGGAGATTATTGAATTATTTTTAAATTGGTTTATTATTTTGTAAATTGTTTTTTGAATGTATACAATTTTTGTCCGACCGACTGATTGAAAAATTGGATCAGGATCAATATTTATGCAGTGTTGTTAGTAGGACGTATAAAGATAACATGAGTGTGAGTGTTTCCATAATTTATTTTTGAGTGTAGAAAGTGTTTAGGTTACAATGAGGCTGGCATGGCCTTATTGTGAACAAGCCTCTAAATTTTTAAAAGATAATAAAAAGAGAGTTGAAAATGTTGTTTTGAGTTTTTCTACATGTACAAAATTTTGTAAAAAATGTATACTAATTATAACCTTTATTCACGGCTGACATTTATTTTTTAATTAGGAATTATTCAGTAAAAATTGTGCACTCAAGAATTATACAAGTATTTTATTGTGCAGTCTGTTTAAGCAAAAAAAAAATCATCTGTTCTCTTCATTTTGCCCAGTTATGAAAACATTTATAAAACTGAGCAACTTCTTCCATATGTCAATATTGATCCCATAGAAACTACTCATATTCATTGGTATTTTAAAACCCTGAAATATTGCTAATCAATTATTAGCCACCCTGTGGATTCTCGGAAATTGACACTGCAATTATGATTTCAAACTGAAACTGTTGATCCCAATCCAAATTGTGTGTAGATAATACTAAAACATGTACTACAATTTGCTCTGGGTTACTCTAATTCTCAATTTAGAATGCTATTTGAGAAACTGTCATAAGAAACTTTTGCTATTTATGTTGTGGATACATACACATACTAAATTTTTGCCTGTTGTTGAGTATTTTTTTTTTTGATAAGCACTATTGCAAGTGGAAATATGCAAATTGTGAACCCTATATTATTTTTTAAATCTGTCATTTTGGAAAGCCAATTAGAGTAACCCTTTTTAATATTTTGCACTTAAAACTAAAGCAAATACTTACGATATTCATGCCGCTTGTTCCCCTACACCAACTGTATTAAGTCTAGTCAAAATGCAAACACACGGGGTAACACACAGAACCTACACCAGGACATTTGTGCTAAAGAATCGGTATGTGTTTGGAAAAGTGTTCGTTGTTTGAAAATAAGAGTCGGAAACCATCATCAAAAAAATTGTAGCACAACTAGTAAAACCAAATAAGGGATAATTTTTGGTTTTACTACGTGCACTATGTTTTTTGTTTTTGTCTGCTTATAGGGAATTGTGATTATGAATTTTGAACGATTTCATAGTTTTCAGTTTTTGATGAGGTCTCGGTGAGTCTAATGTGTTCACTTTCAATCGATTGTGCCTTTTATTTAAGAAATAATCTACAGATATGATTATACTTAGTGTTTATAACTAATGTAATAAGGTTAAAGAAATTATTTTGTGATTGGAGTGTCATAACAAAAATAAAATTCTTTAAGTTTAAAAGTGTTCAAAATTGTGATTAAAATTTAGTACTTTTTATTTAAAGCGTTATTTAATATTATCTCTTGATTAAAATATTTACAACCTGAAGTATTACCTAGTTATTTTAAAATTACGTGGCACTGTTTCAAATTATAAGCAGATTCATTAGCACAAACATGCATTGCAAGTTGTAACTAAATTAATTTTAATAAAATAGTTACAACTCCGCAGGTGAAACTACAGAAGCGCTACATTGGTAAAAAAAAAGAAAATAAAAATAAAACACACATCAAAACTGCAATGAACTGGTATTATTATAAAAAGCAATTACAACAAAAATAATTCAAAACAAAACGATGTACATTAATTTAAAGAACAATTGTTTATACAAATAATTAAAAAAATATAATAATTATAACAACAAACATCGACAAAATATATTTAAAGACAAAACATGTTTCAATTCAGTCCTCGAGCTTTAGAAATGCAATTTTTAAGAATGAAAATGTTTCTCGTACAGAAAAATCATTTCTTTTTTCACTAACATTATTATGCAAAAACACAAAAAAATATGATTGGGAATTAAGTTTGTAATAATAATTATAACTGAAACTTAAAATACCATTTTCTGGTTAAAAATAAAGAGTAACTATCGGTCGACAAAAAAAAACTAAAAAAATAAAATCGGGGGTTACACAGTTTTACCTACTAGGCGTAAACGTGAAGTTGTCATAATTTGCAAATCTTACTTTATAAAATTTCGATACACTAATACTATACTTAATATAAATATAATACGATGAAATGATCTCAATTAAGTAGAAGCGTATGTTGTTACCAAAAACAGGATTTTTTAATGTGAAAATTGCAACAAAAATATGACACGAAGGTCTGTAAAAATGTCGTAACTTTCACAAAGAAATCCGTAGATTAAAGTCTAAAACAACGGTTTGCCTAATTTCTAGCGTGACCTCAGTTCGCTAGAACGAATTATTATTAATAATAAAAAAAAATCATTGCTGAATAAAAATGATAAGTCGATAAATTCGTCAGAGCAAACTGAGGTAAGGCAGATTTACGGTCAATTGTAGATATACAATCAAAATTCAGTAGTCAGTGGATTAAATGAAGTACAACAATCACTTCGTCTTAGGATATAGGAACAGGGCAGTCTATAATAAAATCATTGGTGAACAATCACTGAAATTTGGACACTAAGACGATTGAAGTGTTTCAACTAATCCAGTGATGATAAACTATTCGATCGAAGATGCGTCAGGCGACATAGGCGTGTGCACGGTGGTAGGCAAAATACAGAAAACAATGCGAGAAGAGACCAATTGCTCTCAAAACGTTCAACTTTTAGTGCAAGTATAGTAATCTTAAATTCGAAGTTCGAGATTATAGCTACACTTAAGTTGTTACCGTTCAACTCTCAGCCATTTGTAATTTTAACATTTGGCAATTAGGTAGATATTTTATTATTTAAGGTAATCATTGAGCAGTCATCATTAAAATTATATTGTATATAGATTGCCAAAAATTACTTATAATAAGATAGGTAATCGGTGGTAAATAAATATAATTATTATTTTAATTAAATATTAAATAAAAACTTGTAAAATTTCCAGTATAACAATTACGATAACTTGCACTACAAGTAAGAAGATGAAACCATCATAAGTAATTCGATCAGATACCCTTACGATTAGATTTATATGAAAGTATGGTACATATTTACAAACAATACTAAATATCACTTATTAAATCACAACATGATCTTATGGCACACGATATACAGGTCGCCACAGTGCGCGCGCAACGCCCTCCGACGCATCTTCAAACGTTTAAAATTTATTTAAGAAATATCACCAAAATGAAAACGCGTAACCTAAAACTAACAGATCTTCAAGATACCGACCCTGAGCCGGATCAGATCTCTCTATTGTCATAGATTCAGCGAGAAAAAAATACTAAAAAACCATTATTCACTACGAAAACCAAAAAAAGTTCTAATGATAAAAATCAAACTAAAATAATTCTGCTAACACACTCAAACACACGGTAATGAAATAAAAAAATAATAATAATAATAGCGCATTATCCATAAAATACAAAAGAAAATTTACGTTACACATGCACCGTAATTCTAAATACTACAAAAATAAAGTTGTTTCCATATAAAAAAAAATATCTTACCAGAATAACAAATTGTATAATTATTTTGTATACCGAGCTGTTTATAATACTCCCAGTAAGTAGATGCGCATGTGCGCCGTTTTAAATCTGCTAAAAATCTCAAAAAATTAAAAAAAAAGATGCTAGCGAAACGACCATTTCCTAAGTGCTCTAATAGTTACTACAGTGTCCAATGCTTAACATATATCAATGCATAAAAACGAACAATATCAACCAAATGTTACTAAAACAACATCAGAAGACTTGGGTCCGCGGGCTCTCAGCAACTAGGCGGTATCGATAACATTACTGCTGAAGTACTGCCCTCCGATAGAACGAGAAAAAAACTTACAATCTTTTACTATCTAAAAATGCTTTATAAATTCTCAACTGAGGGCATCACTAGTTGAAATGCATAAAATTTGGAACGAATTGAGGTCTATAAAACATTCTTGATCGCCACTTTGTGATGTTACTATTACGTATAAAAGAAACAGTATAATATTCAGTAGAGGTTCATAGTCATTGCTTTACTAATTCCCAAACGCCGCAGTCAACTTTGTCATTGATAAAACCCCTAACATCATTATTTCCCTAAAATTTAGTAACTACATTTAGTGGGGTAGTAACCAAAGATTGTCCATTTCAGCTCAATCAATTTAACACTTACCTAATTAATAATGTAACAACTTCTTACTTAGATTTTTATAATCCATAGTTTCCATCGACACAGAATAAGTGCTAATTAAAAACAGGAAGTGCTATTGTGCCGTAGAAATAATCTTAAAACTAACAACAATACCGCTCGATGCTCTCTTATTTACGATAAAATCACACGCTTAACGCCTAACAATTTGTTAAGTAATAATAGTTAAAATATTGGTCCAACAAATGGGCTAAATAATACAAATGCCCTTAATATTCATCCCTAATTTAACGATGTGGGATATGAAAAAATATTATTCAATAGATTAAAAAATGATAAGGATTCGAGAACACCGTCGCGCGAAATTTCGGACCGTTCCAACGGAATTTAATCTCTAACCATCAATCAATAGGTACTCGAATAACAATGTCAATACTATAACTAATCTCATTACAGTTTCGTTAGAAATAATTCATAAAGAGATCTCATGCCGAATAATGTAGAGAATACCCATCTTAAGCCGGTATGATCACATCGAGACAGCCACAGGGTTGCACCACTTGCACACTTTTCGCAAGTTCCGTTCACAAATCGTCACTTGAACCACAAAAATTGACACGCTTCGCCAGAACGATTAGTCCTTAACGTCGATTAATAATAGTATTTACGTCTCAGGGTGTCGATTTTTGGCCTATAGTTCATCGGTCATTCGGATCTCCTGTGATCAGAGCGTGCCACTCACATGCCTATCGGCGGCACTTGCACGTAGCGGTATATGTAGAGCCGGTAGTCCTTGCTCGCGAGTACTACGGAGCCGTCGTCCATTAGCGCCACGTCGAAGCATTGAGCGTGTTTCACTTTGCTCTCCAGTGCGGACACCAACTGTCCGTCTTGCGTGAATATCGTCAGATTGAAATTGTTGTGGTTGTCAGCGATCAAGATCTCACCCGCTGCATTGATGCCGACTCCAATTGGGTAGTTGGTGACACCTTCACCGCCAATCTGACGCAAGTAAATACCCTCGTAATTAAACACCTTGACGCAATGCGCACGGTTGTCGCTAATGAAGATCTCCTGCTTGTCGTTTACTACGACTCCGTTAGGGAATTCTAGATGTTTGGAGCAGCCAAATTTCTGCAGCACATTACCGATCTGGTCGAAGATTATGACGCGCATTACTTTACATTCCACAACTACAATTCGGCCTTTGTTGTCGACCGTCACACCACGTGGATGCTGAAGGATGTTGGCACCGAATTTGCGCACGAATTGGCCGTATTGATTGTAAATCTGAATCTGGTGTGTTGGCGATCTTTCAGTCACAATAATGTCGCCAGAAGTGCGAACTACAGCTACTCTATTCGGGTAAAGTAGTTGCCCGTCTCGCTTGCCACATTCACCAAATTGGAATTTGAAGCGTCCTTCCTTGTCAAATATTTGGATGCGGTGATTGTTGGTGTCGGCAACAATTATATCATTTTGAGCATTGACAGCTACTCCGCTGGGCTCGGTAAACTGGCCTTCCATTACGCCGAACTCACCGAATTTGCAGTGATAGATCATCTTTTGTCGCTTGATTTGAGATTTCGGCGGGAAAATGGCAGTAGAGATTAGCTTGTTCGTCAAGTCTAAAATGGGATCGTTGTGAGCGGCATTTGTAAGAGAGTAGGGGTCAGTCGTTGTCGGTGGGAAGAGCGAGTCGCAACCACCGTTAGACCATTTTTCATAAGGATTAATGCCGTTTAAGTTAATGTCTCCAATAGCAGACGAGAAAGGACCTAAGCTGTTGGCACTATTGAATCGTTTTGAGATAATGTTAGACTCAAAAGGCGACGTGGATTGGCTTGTGGGTCCTAGGAGTCCATTTGTGTAGGGGCGATCGAGCACACCGTTCAAACCGGTTGGTAGGTGGATTCCACCGTTCAGGCTGCCTGAACTTCCATTAACGCTGCTACTGCTGGACGATGAGCCACCGTTCAATAAATTGCCGTTGGTAGGGCGAGCAATAGGTGGTTGTTTAGTAGGGCCAACATTCGCCTCTGAGCTAGAGCGCACATAACCAAAAGTGTTTCTTACGCCAACTTGTATGGCTTGGTAGTTCGATACAAATTCAAGCTCGCAAGCTGTCTGTACGGTATGTTCTGGATTAGAACTCAATAAGGTTTGCAATTTTGTGTCTAACAATTTCCTGAACATAAGTATTTCTGCAATGTTGGCGCATTTAGTCAATCGCTCTACAAAATCGCACGTCTGGTATATCTTATCAACAGTCTCTTGAGCTTTCTGCCCGACTACTGTGAGAGCAATTTGTTTCGTGGAAAATACGCTTTCGAGTTCCTTGAGTAATTCTTGCTTACGCTCCTCGAGCATAGAGCGGTAGAATTGGAACGTATCGTTTATTTCATTTTGAGCTTTGTGGTACTGGACTTGTAATTTACCAGCGGCATGTTCAACAGTCTTGATAACGTGCCTTATTTCAGTGGCTCGAGTCTTTGCTTCAGTTACAGCCGATTGCATCAGCTCCAATTGTTTAGGCCCAGCATCAGATAGGTGCTCGCAATCGTGCAGAGCAGCCGGGTGTTCGATTATCGTGCATTCCTTGCAAACCGGCACAGAGCAAGTACGGCAGAAGTATTTAAGAATATCATTTTTGTGTCTCGGGCAGAAGGCGGTTTTGTCACCGCTCGCAGAGAGGGTAGATCCAAGCATACCCTTGTCATCTTTCAGGTCTGTGAATGCCAGCACTCGGTGGCCCTCAAAACAATGCATAAATTGGTGCGCCATTACGCAGTTTGGGCAGAGGAAATTAGCGCAATCGACGCAACGTGCAACGGCGTCCGATTCCTTGGATTTGCAGCCTGTGCAGCGGGCTGAAGGCGAGTTGGTTTGGCGTGCAGTTGGCAGGAGGTCGGCGTCCTGCTCAACGGCGGCGGCTATCACAAGGTTAGTGAGTAGCCCAGGTACACCTGCTGTTGGTAGCTGGCTGTCTACGCGACAAGTGACGCAAGTGACTTTGTCGGGGTGCGTTTGTTCCCTCTCTAGGCAACCCCGGCAGAAGGTGTGGAAGCAGTTGAGTACTTTGGGGTCGACGAATGTTTCTCGGCAGATTGCGCAGATGGTGTCGAGTCCGTCGAACTCACGAAGATCACATACGGCGGAGTCACTCGCTGGGGGCGAGGATCCACTGAGAGTCAGGGGCGATAAGGAGCCACGCTCCAGCGAACCTATTGAGTTGGCACCGGGCAGCGACTCAAGGGACGGGGTGCGTGAGGCCATCTTCAGGAAACCGGCATCCCTGAAACAAGAAACATAGGCTATTAATAAACTAGTAAAACAACTTCATTACTCTAGAAAGATAGAATCATAAAAGTTACCATTACTGTTATTAAATATTGAAGGCTATATATTACTCATATTTATTTCAAACAAGCATCCTTTTACGGCTCTCGCGAGCTAGAAAAATTCCTACATGAATAGTTGGTATTACGTAAATGCATTTTCCGACGGAGCCGTGACCTTAGATACAGGGGATGCCGCTGCTATAAACTTGATAAATAGAGAAGCTTTAACCAATATTTTCGGGAAATTTACGAGCCGCCGAGCGATACACCGGAAGAAGCCGAGTGAAGTAGCGAAAACATCAATAACGGTGTCGAAAATGCACGGAGCCAGGAATGTTTACATCTGATGCACTTCCCAAGGGCGGGGTTACCATGGCAACACGTAGGGCGACGCGGTAAGGGGATTCGTTCTCGAATTAGAGGGTGGAGTATTTCGACTCCCTCGTTTTTACCTTAGGGGAGATATTTGAGGTGAATGGCCTTGGCAACGCGTTGGTTTAACGTCTCAAATGTTTATTTTCAGAGTTGCAATTCAGTTGCAAATTCAGAATTGTAATGACTCTAATCCGGAGCTTGCGGTGCGAAATTTTATGAAATATGACCCCCACTGTATATTTATATGGTTTTAATTAAAAAACGCCGGAGAGGTGATAAAAACGAGTTTAAGTAGCGGTATTAAAGTATCTAGCTACATTTTAAAGCAATAAGAAGCGTGAATGTGTTATTTTAAATAAAGAATACAGAAACCTCTCACAAACGTAATTGCTGTGTGCCTGAATGCAGCTCTTGCTGTTAGCGATTATTCTTGAAGCACATAAAATGAAATTTGACGTCACCGCCATTAGATTAAGCGCGTACAAAAGAGAGAGCGAGATGATCTCATCACGACCCACTCTTCTTCAAATCAATATTTGAGATGCTAATTACTGCTTCATTTAATAACCAATTATGTTGTCAGAAAACAAGAAAACAAAGAATTATTTTTAGAGCTATTTGTTGGATAAAAATAAACACAGAAAACCCAATTCTAATTATGCCCTCAACAACCGAAGCTTACCGTACAAACGAATATTATTATGTAGTAATGGCGTCTCTTGTCCGTTGCCAGCGCGCGGCTACACTGATGAAACGAGATTTCGATTCAATTTAGACACCAAACTTAGCACATACCCATATGTATACGTAGTAGGTACAGAGATTCTGTCCACGTAGACCGTTCCCTTTACAATTCATCACAGGAAGCCGACCTGTCTAATTCTTGATGCGTCGTAGCAAGTTTGGCTCACACTACTTATGGGGGTACCATTTTGGACAATCATTCTGGGGCAAACGCCTAAGTAATGATAGAATTGGTGGTTAAGTACTGAAGGTTCATTTATTGCAATTATTATTATTATTCTCAGCGTTATAATGGGTAATGTCATGAAGAATGGCAGGCGGTCGCCTCCTGCGAAACAGAAATGCTAGCGAAGGAGCCGAGATCCCGACGCCGATTTCCAGTCACTGTAGGCGTGGGCTTACGGACGACGAGCATTGGGTAGCTCGTCCGGCCGTCCGGTAACCGTCCGGATCGAGCCAAAGACGTCGACACCACGTAGTGTTCCACGCGCGCCTCAAAGAGATGTCAGCAAAACTTGCAGGGCCCAGCAGGACCAAAGCCTACTAGGGGTTTAGGAGTGGATTTTAGTCAGTAAAAGTCTGACATGCCCTCTCGCAACGCCCTAGAGCGAGAGAAGCCATTGGATAATTTCACACCTAAAAAAAGCGTTATAATGGGTAAGTTGTGACAAAAGATCCTGAAGGGGTTTCTAAATTAGGTATTTTCTTTTGCGCTGCAGGATTTCCTTCTATTTGATCGTAAATATCAAAGAGACTGTTATTTATGTTTGTAGGAAAGTATCTAGGTAAGGTTTGGTCTTAAGGTTTCGTTTATTTGTCCTCCCTGACTTTGTCCTTTTTCAACCAGAAATCTAAATCAAAATAGCGAAACTAAAGCCAAAAAATTGTCAACAGTTACTAGTTTAAATTCACACATTTCTAACAAAAACGTGTCCAAAGCTTCTACACGATATTTGTCACTTCAATATCTGGACTATCTAGCCTATAGGCATTTGCGTGATAGATGGATACGGCCGCAATACATTACCGGCGCAGTTTAGTCCCCAGTGACGGGCGGCTCGATTGCATTGCCGATGCTGCATACAAAATGGCCGAGCGGGGACCAATGAAGACATAGCGACGAATTTGTGCCGGTTTCGGCGACAAATTAGGTACGTTTGGTACTTGGTTCGTAATGTGATTGGATGGAATTGAGTTGGGAAGTTTAGAGGATTTGGGGTGTAGCGAGTTCTGTGATTGTTTATTCTATTTTGTTTGTACCTGTCTATTTTAGGTTTTATATTATAAACCATTGGACCTTAGTAGGCTTTGATACTCGTCAGTATAAAAAAGCTAATTAACTATGATATAAATTAAGTTACAATCATAATTCAAGGACTAAAATTTTGCATTTTATAAATAAACACATTCTTTTTTTTTATTTGCTCGCGTTTGACCAATATCTCACCTGATGGTAAGCGATGATGTGGCCGACGATGGAGTACGCTTGCCTAGAAGTAACCTATTCACTCTTGACTAAAAGACCTCTAAGGTTGTAGCTATCAGGAAACACAGACTCCGGCAGGGAATTCCACTCCTTAGCTGTACGCATAATGAATGTTCTCATTGTAGGCAAATAAATTATTATCAGAATCGATGCACTACGTTGGTAGCGCATCGGTATTGGTATCAAACATGCTAGTGACGCAATCGTTTATCAAGAATTTATCGAAATAGGTGATTTTTTTTTATTCTTGATTATTTTAGGATAAATATATTCAGTAACCAATTTTGAACATACTAATTTCAGTGTGTTTATTATGTAACTAAATTTAAAACAAAAACTCCAATAGTTTGTCCGCATCGCTGTCGACTGAATGTGTGTCCGAAAGACTGGGTAGCATCGCTTAATCTTTGACCGAGGTAAAAGCCAGCCCTTGAGTCACGCGAAGTGTCAACTAGGCGTTTGCATAAATCTTTAAATAGTGTATGAGAACTCGGGCCCCACGGCCCAAGAGTAAGTTTAAGTATATTTCAGAGTTAAAATGATGATACAGCGTACAATCCTTAGGGCGAATTTCACCAACTAATGCGATCAGCACATGCTTATATACCGTTTTCAAGAGCTGACAGTGTCACTATTTCACAAATATAATGACACCATTTGCCTGTTCTTACTTTTGTACAATATTTTATACTAAAAAGAAAACTTTTTCTGAAAACAGCACCAAAATTGGAAAAAATAGCTTTTGATCGCGGCTTTGCCCGCGTACATAAAATATAGCCAATGTCACTCAGGAATAAAGCAGCTTTCTATCGGTGAAAATTTTAGCAATCGGACCAGTACTTTCAGAGATTACCTCCTACAAACAAATAACAAGTTTTACCTCTTTATTATATTAGTGTAGATTGATTTGAGGAAGAATGGGGGGCGTGGTGGGGATTTCTTGCTATCTCTTTTAAGCACACGTAACCTAATGGCGGTGACATCACATTTCAATATGTGCATCCTTATACTGTAATTTGACAGTTTCCCCTTCCATCAAATTTGAAAGGTTTCTATCTTGGTTACATAATATTGAAACGAATTTGAAAATACCTTTCCATTTGTGATTTTGGATAAAGTTACTTTTTGATACAAACAATAAAAAAATTGAGAAACCTCCTTTTAATTTGAAAAAGGAACGTCTTTTCTCCGATTTCAAAATTGACGACAAATAATGCGTTCACTTTTTATTGAAACAAGTACGCATTTCTGGCATGCATTTAAAAATTTCTGATCGCATTTAGAGTACCTGATGATGACCATCACCGGATCCGGTATTCACATTTTATGCCCAATATCACAACGTAACCTCGTATAATTAGTTTAAATTTTGCTACTGAACCTTTACGGCTCCAATAGCCCTGTCTAAAAGCATAGTACCAATTTCTTTGGCTATATTGACCAATTAAAGGGAATTACGTAAAAGCATTTACTTAACCCTCGGTCCAGTAAATTGAGACCTTGTACTAATAAACTGTAATCTCTAGGGCCTTTAATAATTAATTTATATTGTTTCGAACACTACAATATGAAATAGCTTCGAAGCCTAACAGATAATATATATTATTGACGCCATGGTTGGTGCCGAGGCCTGAGTTCGATTCCAGCACGGAAATAATATTTATATGGTCTACAAATAGATGTCATCGGGTCTAGGGGGGTTACCATGACGTTCAAAGTAAGATTGTTTCATTCTTATTTCAGTGTGGGTAAGAGACAGAGCTATACAGGTTGTCTAGCGCCATCTCTTACCCACACTGGAAATAAGAATGAAACAATCTTACTTTAAACGTCATGATAAAGGTGTCTTGTATATGTGAGTTTATATATTTGTGAACGCACCTACGATACCGAAGTATTCCTAGTTTGGGCCAAAGTTTATTTAAAATTGTATAAACCACTATTTTTTAATTAGTGAAAAAAAATTGGGCAATATCTGTACCCGTTACTGATCATATGTATGTAGTAAAAAGTAAATAAAAACGAAATATCAAAATAATCCACAGAAATTTATCATAATTGAATCAATTATTCATAAAAATTGCTACTAGAAAATACTACGCGCAGTGTTTTTCCATTGTTTTTCATTCATAACCAATAGCCTGTACAATATTTCCATAAATTGAGTGATATTTTGGGATATAAAATCGCTAATAACTTTGCTGTTCATGAATATTATTTATTAAGACTTTACTTAAATAATAACAAGACAATTAAAAGCTTGTAGTGTATATATATACCGCGACCTCGTCCGCGTGAATATCAGTTATTGCGGACGCGAAGTCGAAATCGAAACCAGATATAAAGTAGTCTACGTCCTTCCTTTGGAAACACATCACAATTCTTAAGAACACTACAAAAACACACCATCATGAATAACACACCACACCACACGCCCACATGAGTAACCATTATATTATTGTTATTTTATACTACTATTTTTTTCTTTTGCTATCTATATCACGATCAATATTTTTTTTTTTCTTTATTATTATTTTTTTTTTTTGTAATTATTTACGTGTCTCATTTCATTACATTTTTTTTTTTTTTTTGGATCTTGATATAAGTACCAATTGGCATTGTTTGTTTGTAAACGGATGGTAATATGTATAGGGAAGGAACTGTCTCCTGAGATACAGGTTCACTACCTAGTTCAGGAGGCAGAGAATTTATGTAATTAGTGTCACTTGTTTGCAAATAAATGATGATGATTATTATTATTATTATTTGGGGTATAAGCTTGTTTCGTACCAAATTTTATTCAAATTTGTTCAGTAGTTTAACCGTGAAAGCGTAACAGCCAGACAGACTTACTTTCACATTTATAATATAAAAAATATTAGTATGGATTATCGCAAATGGTCAACACACCTCATTTTCATCGCATAAGTAGAAAATTTTGATTGAAAAATAAACCTCGATTTGTCAGTAGAAGTATAAGCAGACTAAAATGTAAAAAAAAAAAGCGCCCAGTCAATATTGAACCACCTTTCTCGAGAATTTCTAAAGAGGTCGCAGATATTGTTTAAGGGATTATAATGATGCCACTGGCTATCCACCTGTACAATATTCTTCAACGCATTAACCCCACCTGAGCCGATCATATTTATACGCTCACAATATCTTAGAAGCAAACATTTCCATTACAATGACTCCGTATACTCGCAATATAAGTAAACTTTTTTACTTATTTCTTATGCTTAGTGACAGGAAACTTAGGACAGTAGTCTAAAAAACCGTTATCTTCTGTGAATTTAGTAACTACGACATTGATATTACTGAGCGTTACAATTCTAACAGAACAATTAATGACTGACACTTACTCGAAAACCCGCTCTTATCCCACCGCTTTTAGGCACGCAATATACTGTTTTCCGCACTAGTGCAGAAAAGTGCGCGTGCTCTCCCCTCCACAATTTTATAACATTTATCGTATCAGGCCGAGCGCACGTCGACCTCCATGTGTAGCGGGTCGACCCCCGTTTATTCATCTCTTCGTAAGTGTATTGAAAAAAGTCGTTTGATACACGTGTAAATTTGTCACTGCAGCTCTCGGTTCCATGCAAATGAGTACCAGTATTTAACAGGTAGGTGAGCCTTACGGACGACGAGCAATAGTTAGCTCGCCGTCCAGCCTTCCGGTAACCGTCCGGACCGAACCCAAGTCATCGACGGCGCGTAGTATACACGCGTGCCTCAAAGAAATATCAGCAAAACCGTTGGGTAAGGAAGTTCGTGGTCCAAGAACGCATAGGGCAACAGCTGAAGGACATAGGTGTGGTTTTAGTGACTAAATATCTGACACGCCCTCCGGCTCCACCCTAGAGCGCGAGAAGTCATTGGGAAGGCATTGGATTGGACCTAACTCAAAAGTATTTAATACGGAGTAGAATAGTAAAAGAATAGAATAGATTAGTTTCTTTTCTATTTTAATACTGCATATTACTTTTTATTCAGTGTTATGTTAGTTGTTCCTTATTCATTCTTCCATATAAATGCAGTGAGCATATTATATCCGACACCAAATCGCAATTAAGCAACGTCATCATTATTGTGTCTTAATGCTAAATCTAAATTATGGTAGTATTCCAGACGTTGCAGTTGGCAATACAGTAGTTTAGTCAGCAAATTGTGACGTGACCATGCAAGCATATTGCGGTCCGCATCACCCGTAACCCGTAGCTGCATCGATATCCTGCCCAGTCAGTGGTTTGGGGGTCACAAGTAGCTATGTAGTAATTAACGAACAGAGCTTTATAGTATCGGGTAAAGCATAATTTCACTAATGACGTATCTGCATTTGGAAAAGTACGTATTGCCAAGTGATTATTGTCGGTATTACCGCCGAAGCCTACTGCAGCCATGGGTTAAAGGGAAAGCCGGGGTTCTGAAAATTAAGGCAAAGAAGGAAGTTAGTAAAACTCTGACACTTCTGCACCGCCCTAGAGCGAGAGAAGTCATTGATGATTTCCCACCTTGAAAAAAAACCGTGTGTGGATTGTAGAAAACCTAGACGCGTTTGCCGGTTATGTAGTTTTTTTTTCAATAGCTATTAGAAAGAAGTCGATAAAATAATATAATAATATAATATAATATTCACACAACTGTCACACAACGCCGTCTAGTCTCAAGCTAAGCAGAGCTTGTGTTATGAGTACTAGACAACTGATAAACATACTTAAATATTTCTAAATACATACATATTATAGATAAATTACACCCAGACACAGAACAAATGATTGTGCTCATCACACAAACATTTGTCCTGGATGGGAATCGAACCCACGACCTCCGGCATAGCAGTCAGGGCCACTAACCACTAGACCAACAGGCCAGTCGCAAAATGTATTCAATCTCTGGAAATATTGTTAAATTACTGAATTTCTTAGGATTTTAAGATTCAAAATTGTTGGTACACGCCGTAAATTTAAGCTTCAGAAGATAGAAGAGCCCTAATACAGACAATTTTTGTCTGAAAGGTCTCTTCAACAACTAGATGTAGTAAGTACTTAATTTGTAAATGTAAATAAATTATTTGTATTAGTATACGATTTTCAAAATACTCCACTAATGCGATTTCATAAAGAAGTCTTAGGAATTATTTTATGAAATAACAATTCTGTAAGCAACGGTGATTCTGTCTTAAGAACACCTTGACGTGTCAAGTAAAAATCTTAATTTCAAATTTTCTTTATCCAAAATATAGTAAGATAGTTTCTCGATTATGACCAAGATGACCCTACTATTATCAAAGGCATAACACTGCCATCCACAAACTCTCTAAGTAAGATAGGACCTTCTCCAAAGATAACACTTCTGCAACATCCATTTTCTACCCTTCTATCCCCTTTTCGCTCATATCTATGAAATAAATTCACACCTTCATAAATATCGAATTTGTAAGGAGAACTCAATTTGAAGTTAAGATTTGTATCAGAATACTATATGCTTTGGCACAATAGTTCGAAATTGTGTACCGTTGTGCCCACAGACCGCGGTGGCTTCTTTAACAAAGATGTAGAAAGGCTGGATAAGGCAGAATAAGGCTACATTGTGTGAAGGTAAATGTGAGTGTTGCGTTGGAAGGAAAATCCTTTGTGTGCTTTTCTTCCTTTTTAACTTGAATTGTCGTTGCAGTAAGGGCTCTTGGCTTTCTATAGTCTGTTTCTGTTGAAGAAATGCCGAATATCATCCTACAATTTCTTTTTTCAGAGTACTACGTTATAATTTGACGTAACAGTGAACAATTAATCGAAAATGTAAGTTCTTTTTCTTATTTATAGACTTAATTTGCGAGCTCATGCTAGCCAATACCATACTATTAATTATTTGTGGTAAGAAGGTAATGACGGACACTTCTAGTTCCAGCCCATCTTCGCAAGTCGCGCCGCCCGGCCCGCCATTAATTGCGACTGGGCCGAAGCAGATAACTGAACCCCAAAAGCCGTCTCGATCTATCGTAAATAACAATTTGTCCGGCACAAAAAGAGACTCAAATATCTAGCTACTAGGGTAGGTATTCGTGTGTGGTGAAAGGTGACAATTGAAATGTTAGGGCGGGTCGAGTTGTACGAAATTGGACGGTAGAAGCAAGGTGAAGCAACTGACTATTATTTTAAGGTAACATGGAGTAATTTGGGGTCATTGTTAAGAAATACGTAGACAGTGGTGAAAGGTCGTAGGATTGTATTAAGTGGCTCCTATTTATTTGCATTGTTTGACCAAAGTACACTCATAAAATATGTAGCATTATTGCAAGTTTTAGTTCACTAGGTAGATCTCTCATGAGATAAGTTTTTTGCGTGAAAGCCTCAGAGATCATCAAGTTATAAGATATTTAATTTTATTTGGCAATTTTAATAGGCACGCACTAAACCTTACTTGATGGTAAGCGATTATGTGGCTGAGCCTTATAATGTTCTCACTGCTTGGACTCAGTCCTCCCGTCTAGGAGAGGGAATATGCCGTAATCCATCACGATGACCTAGTGCGGGTTGGTGGATGTCACAAGTCTTCGAACTTTTGTTGTTGTATAGCTTAATTCCGCCGTCTCTGCACTACTATTATTACAACACAACTCAACACTACCACAAACACCTACCTAACCTTGTTTATGGGACAATCCGACGTACGGCGAGTTGTTGAAACTTCTACGGTCCGGACTAAGCGTTTCGCTTCGTCGTTTATACCGCTTACATCGATCTTACAATAATTTGCTATATTTTATTATAATTTAGGCGACTTCAAGGCTAGAGTGAATAGGTCTTAATAAACTAGTGCGCCTCACCATCAACGATTGCATCACTGCTTACCATCAGGTGGGATCACAGTCAAGCACTGGTTTCTATCAATTTAAAAAAAAAAATGCCAGTTTCCTCACGATAATTTCTTTCACCATTTTGTGAGCAGTGCTGATGAATTAAATTACACAAAGTAATGCGCCTGGTTGGGTATGAACCCGCGACCTACGACTCGTAAGTCGGGGCTGTTACCATTGAGCCCTCACTGCTCTCTACAAACATTCGTCTTTAGAATAGAATGGAATAAACTTTATTGTACACCAAAATAGTAACAAAATTTTTACACTAGGTTACTTAAATCCATGGGTACATATTGTAGGGGACCAGTAGGGTCGAAGCCTACTGGGGCCATGGGTAGTGTGAAAACGAAACCCAAGGCCCTGGGACGAAGGCAACGAAGGAACAGGAGTGGGTTTTTAGTCAGGAAAAGTCTGACACTATCACGCGCACCGCCCAAGAGCGAGATTTGTCATTAGATGATTTTCCCACCTAAAAAAAAATGGGTACAAAGGCGGTTTTATCGCTGACAGCGATACCTACCAGACAACCTTAGGATGGACTGTAAGAACTTGAAATAGAAAAAGGGGGGTAATCTGTGTGTGTGTGTGACTTTATAATATTTGTGTGACAAATGGAATAATTGCTGATATATGTAATCGTAATTACCTGTTACTTTACCCGACTTTTGTCATCGAGTTTCTGATAGGTAGTACATAACTATATCTGGCCTGTTGGTCTAGTAGTTAGTGGCCCTGACTGCTATGCCAGAGGTCGTGGGTTCGATTCCCACCCAGGACAAATGTTTGTGTGATGAGCACGATCATTTGTTCTGTGTCTGGGTGTAATTTATCTATAATATGTATGTATTTAGAAATATATAAGTATGTTTATCAGTTGTCTAGTACTCATAACACAAGCTCTGCTTAGCTTGAGACTAGACGGCGTTGTGTGATAGTTGTGGAATATTATTATTATTATTATTATCTACCCTCCCTTGGGGCTGGCCAATCTGTGTGCTTTCGCGGTTACTGAACGACATGACTCACATGGTAGCATAGAGGTTGGCCTACCTCACGGACTCCTTCAGAGGATGTGAGGGGGCGTGGGCTTTAAGGGAGAGCGCAACAGTCGCATAGATCCTTAAGGTCAGTCTGGTGGTTATCCTTCTCGTGGTTGCCGCCCCGTTATTGGTCTAGTTCCTTAAGAAATAGACGTAACAAAAACCATCGGGCGCTTTAATGCAGGGATGGAGAGGTCATGTCTCTGCGTGTCCATCATCAACAGGGTAGATGGTGGATAGCTAATGACCTCCCGCGTGTTTGTGCCGTGCGCGGTGACCCGTACGGGGGGATGAAGGAGTCCTGGTGGTTGAGCCTGAGAGGGGTCGGGTTGTATTTACCCCTTGAAGGCAACACGCCACTTTGGTCTGGATTTCTCCTCAAACGGGCGGCCATGGTCTAGCCAATCATGGTCAATCGGCTGCGATGTCCGGTCAGACGGCCGTCAGGTGAGTACTCGGGAGTGATGGGGTTCGCAGCGGAAGGCAGGTACGCACTGACACCTATTGTGGGGGGCAGATGTGGGCTGCTGGAAGCTCGCGGACAACTCACTCACGGGTACTATATCAGCTCGGTAACCTAGGTGCTTTAAAGCATCCCCGATGTTGAGGGCTCGATGGTGGGTGAGGAGCCGGGCTGATGAAACAATACAAATGCAAGGTATGGATCTTAATGGAACACAAAACAACAAAAAAGGTGACAAGACAGGATGCAAAGCTATTTCTTAATGACATAGATAAGGCCTGGACCCAAAAATTATGGAGGTACAGCAGAACACAGCTCCGAATAATCACAGGAGCCTTCACGGGGCATTATGCCACCAACAAACAGCTCTACAACATGGGACTAGCAAGCGACCCGACTTGCAGGATCTGTGGAGAGGCAGAGGAGAATATGCTACACTTACTGTGCGACTGTGCAGCACTAGGCTCCAAAAGACTAGAGTATCTGGGCCAACCATTTCCTAGGCCAGAGGACTATAGGCTCAGCCCCATCAAGGCCATACTGGGACTCATGACGAAGGTGCACGGAAGGCTGGGGTTTGAGTAGAAGGGAGGGGGACTAGCACAAAAGATCCAGAAGGGTCGAAGTGCTCTGGTTTTAAGGCCAGCCCCACACAAGATAAGATAAGATAAGATCTACCCTCCCACTGACTATCAAACAAGAAACCCGTCCCATCTAAGTTAGAACCTATAGACATCTAAAATTAATATGCAAAACACGCACAGAACAGAAATTATCATAACTAATTAAACTTTTATTACTTACTAAGATTACTTGGAGCAGATTGTTGAAAATAATTTCGTTAGGTCTTATCGGGAGTTAAGTTTTGATATCTGATTCAGACTTGCGGGTGTTATTATGATTATGTTTGGTCAGAAGATAATTATGTCATCTATACGTTGGAGTAGGTAAATGTAAAAGTAATTTCAGTTTCAAGATTAGTTTTACTAAACAAAACACTGAAGTGGTTGACACTTTCGGTGTCACGAACCAACAACCGCTCTTGGGCGGAGCGGGAGATAGTCTTAGACTTTTACTGACTAAAAACCCACTCCTTTTCCTTCTTTGCCTTCGTCCCAGGGCCCCGGGTTTCACTTTCAGACTACCTGTGGCCCCAGTAGGCTTCGACCCTGCTGGGCCCCTACGATTTGCTGACATCTCCCTGAGGCGCGCGTGGAATGTCAGACTTTTACGGACTAAACAGTATTCTTTCAGTAGCCCTTTTTTATGAGGGCTAAGGTAACTCCTTTATACAATCCGCAATCCTGACAGGCAGCGGCCCTAACTAGTCTCGTCAATTTTGCTGACATCTCTTTGAGGCGCGCATGGAAAATAACGCGCCTTACTATAATTTTTTATAAATATATTTTACTTTATATATTAAAATATTTAATAGATTTATAAAGAAATGGATCTTACTAACGGAGAGCTACTCATGGCTTGCCGTCTGCAAGACCGCGCCTACGGTGGCCGGCAATCATCCAGCTACTCACGACGACACAAGACCCGTATAAGGATCGGATGATGTAGGTATAGCTATAGTGCTTAAGTACAGCGCTATACTTATCGAGGACATAGCTATGCTTAGAATTAACTTTTACCTTAAGGAAATTCAATCCTTATTTTTTCCATTTATTTAATGAGATATACGAGTAAACATTATGAAAACAGGTAGGTACACAGAGCCAGTCAAACATCAAACCAAAGAAGACCTTTACACGTGTATAGAATATGTAAACGAGAACATAATTAACCTTTCAGTGCTTCCTTTAGTCCCAAAATTATCATTACACATCTCTACGTAGACAAATTTAGTACGGTATACCCGGAATAGACCACATTTATCTCAAGTCAGTACGAACGGTATCCATGAAAAAAGATACGTTAAGCAGGGTACAGACTATTGTAATGTAACATGCAATGTAACATGAAAGGAACATTTCATAAGTGTGGACGCAGCGCGCGTACGAACCGAGCGTGTGTGCGAACTCACATAGTTGACATGCTCTGTTCGCGCGCTTAGTGTGCACGGTTCGCGCGCGCAATGCGTCAAACTGTAAGAATTCTGTTACATTGCATGATACGTTGCGACAATGTGGACGGCAAATTCTTTCACTGCGGGTGTTACATTGCATGGTACGTTACAGTAGTCCGTACCCGGCTTTAGGAGTTTCTTTACCCGTCGCGACTTACGCGGGTTTATTTTATTAATGGACCGCATCGAGATGTTGGGGCGGCCATTTTTCTGTATTGTTACTTTTTGCTGTGGAAACGTGGTTTATTTATATTTTAATTTATAAGCTGGTTTAGGTGAAAGGTCCAGCCGCGGTCTTGCTAGATCGAGTTAAACTCAACATTTTTAGTTTATTTTGTGTTAGTGTAGTGGGAGGATTAAGCAAGTCAAGGAAATGGTATTTACTAAAATCGGGCATTCTACTCTATTGAACTTAGTCAAATATTAGCTCAAAATACATCTTATTCTGACTTTTCATGTCTCTAACACTGATTTTCATCCGTACCTACTTTATGGTTTTATTTTATTGCTATAAACTAGTGCTTGACTGCGATCTCACTTGATGGTAAGCAGCGATGCAATCGTTGATGGTGAGGCGCACTAGTTTATTAAGTGCTTATTTACTCTAGCCTTGAAGACACCTAAATTATAATTGGACGAGAGGTTCAGTTGAAAGCCAGCGTAAGGCAATTGCTACGTAGTTGTCTTGCATTATGCTAAACTGGACCTATTTGGCGCAGCCGTGAGACTCATTGTTGTTGTTTTTTTTTTTCACTTTTGTTCACTGAGTGCCAAAAAAACATGTTTTCCTTCTTTTTTCTTAAGCACTTTAACATAATTACAATAATAACTTTCGTCTTAAGTATTGAAATTTCGTAAAATAGGAAGGCATTAGACCAACTTGGAAAATTCCAGAACCAACGTGATGTTTCCCCAAAACGTTGACACAATTGTGTTAAATTATTAAAAAATGCAGCAGTATTATCAGTTTACAACATGAATTTTTAATGAAAAGCTATTATCATACACTCGATATGATCAAACGAGCGTTCAAAATAGTTCGTCGATTGTCAGGGCTGCCACACGGCATTATTCAAAACACCCTGCTGCTTGTAAAAGTTAAAATTCATGAGGACCGTGTAGGGACAGTGAGCATATATTTCGTGAAAGGCGACATCCTTACTTTTATTACGTCACGTTTCACGTTAATGTAGCGGATGAAGTTTTTTTAATGTTATTAAAAAACGTGGATTTTTATATTTGGAAAGTTAGGATTTTTTTTTTTTTTTCTTTATAACGAATATGTATGTGTAATCTCTTCAACAAATCCTTTGTCTAGCTTCTATATCTGTGCATTTATGTACCTAAGCATCTAATCTTAATGTGACACAATTCAGAGAATGAGTTAATGTTCTCACTGCTGGGACTAAGGCCTCCTCTCTAGGAGAGGGAATGGGCTGTAATCCGCCACGCGGGCCCAGTGCGGGTTGGTGGATGTCACATATATTCGAATGTTTGGTTCTAGGACATGCCGGTTTCCTCACGATGTTTTCCTTCACCGTTTTAAGAGCAGTGGTGATGCAATAAATTACAAAAAGTAATGCGCCTGGCTGGGTTTGAACCTCCGATCCACAACTCTAAAGGCGGGGCCGTTGCTACTGGACCACCACTGCACTCACATTAAGCAATATTAGTGTTCAACTTCCACATCTGCTAGCAAGGTAATTTTGAAATTTACATAGCTTTTCTACGTCCCCACTTTAATATCTTAGAAAACACGACAACACAATATTTGAAGAAAACTTTCATGTTTAAGTCTGCCTTAATTTCTCTCGTAAAGTCTAAAAATATTTTCGAGAGTCTCCCCAAATCTTTAATATTGAATGACAACACATAAAACTTGTTCAATATACCCTAGAGAAATGCAAATCCCTTGTCCTTTATAAATAAATAATGTATGAGCTTCGAAAGCACGTCGCAAGATAAAAGTGACACCGGTGTTTATTATTTACGGTTGCAATCAAGTTTGTTCGTAAAAGTGACGAAATGTGTGGATGTATTGGACCTGTGGTTGGGTTCTGCTGTAAAAACTACGAGGGAACCCTTCAAACTACAGATCGAGTGATTAACATATGTTTCAAAGCAATAGCTTTTTTATTGAACAATCGCTATTTAAGTCGTGAAAGTTTTTTCTTTTAAACACACGAATATAAAAAAAGAGAATCGAAACGAAACGGTTGTAACTTGGCTTGCCTGGTCCGATTGCTAAAATTTACCGATAGAAAGCTGTTTTATTTCTGAGTGACATAGGCTATATTGTATGTACGCGGGTGAAGCCGCAGGCTAAAGTTAGTATGCTATAATTCTCAACTCTGTATCGGCAAGGTTGGCGCAGTGGTTGAGCGATTGGCTGCTACGCTGTATATCTCGGGTTCAATTCCAGCACATAACAAATATTTGCATACAGACCGAAGGTTCTGGTGTATGTTAATTACAATAATTTACGTGTTTGTGAACACAGCCATGATACAGGAATTATTTATTCCCATTGTCGAGAAAAACATTAAAAAAAATTACAGTGCGCAATTTTATCTTCCTACTGTGAAATTACCTCTTTTGGAATTATACGGGTTTTACTTTACGATATTCATATTAAATCGTACTTACATACTCGCGTTTAATCGTAATAGTAACATTTATAATTCAACAGGATTGTCAGCGGTGATCACTAGCATGATGACAGTAGCAAACGGAAATTAGTGGCAGCCAGCGTGAGTAAATCCCTCATCAATCAATGGTCATGACGTGAAACCACGAATGTACACATTACGTGTTTTGTTTGATTTGCTAGTTAATGGTAGCTTGACAGTTTTCAGTTAAGGTACATTATGAACGGATTTTTTTTAAAGAACAATTTGTTTGGACCTGATATACGTCAATGGAAAGGGGAGTTTCCTTGCGTGATCGAATCAGGATTCAGGATATCCCCAGAAGAACCAAGGTTACCGACATAACACGAAGAATCGCCAATTAAAGTGGAAATTGGCAGGGCACATTGCTCGCAGAACGGATGGCCGTTGGGGCCGAAAGGATCTGGAATGGCGACCACGTACCGGAAGACGTACAAGCTCCTACAAGGTGGACCGATGACCTGGTAAGGGTAGCAGGAATCCAATGGATGCGAGACGCACAGGACCGTTCAATGTAGCGACACTTAGGGAAGGCCTTTGTCCAACAGTGGACGTCTTTCGGCTGAAATGATGATGATGATATACTTACCTACGTCTAAATAGTTTAAAACATATGTAAACTAAACATTCAGCGGTCTCGGGTAAAAACCTCATTCATGGCTAATATAAGATTTTTTTCTTCCTCTCGAGAAGCAGGAATGGTTCGTAATTCACCATGCGAGTCTAGTGCTTGTTGGTGAATGCCACTATAGGTATGTCTTCGAATTATTTTGATTTTAGGAAACCGGCCATATCGGTTTACTCACAATGTTTTCCTTCACCGTTTTTGGAGCAGTGGTATGAAATAAATTATACAACGAAATGCGCCTGGCTGGTTTTGAATCCGAGACCTACAAGTCGTAAGTCGGGGGTTACCACTGGACTATCACTACTCAAAGTAATGTTTAATCATTTCCCCTCAATATCAGCAAATCCCGTAGGTACAGTCGCCCACGACCTGCGCAACAGTCACGGTATACAGTAATCCGTCACATTCGTCCATATTACGTATGGGGTTCGTAATGCAAATGCCGTCAATCCAACCACTCGGTGCGAATCCCCACATTTCCACTTCAGGCCCTATGTTCGCTATTACGAATAAATTTTCGATTAGATTTCGCGTATTTGAATAATTCCAGCTTGAGTTATTCGGAGTTTATTGACGGCTTTTTATATCGGATGGCATATTTTTTCAAATTCCTGACGCTTTCGTTTTTTTTTTTCCTTTTGTGTTTTATTTTTATTTATTTTTTTAGGTGACAAGTTATTTTGATTCTTTCGTTTATGACAACTGACAAAAATATCGGATATATTGACTACTTGATACGACAAAACGATATTCAAATTTCATCGATATCAGAGCTACATCTCTATCACCTGACGTCTGACGTCACTCGGGGTGATAACGCCAAATTCCCGCTCATGTAATATTAATTATGACTTAAACACAATCTTCGCGACTAAGACGATTACGTCATCGTGATAGCGTCACACGCCATTGCAAATTGCCGCCATTAAAATTCAACGGAGATCTAAAATACGAAATTGTAGGTAATGAATCTAAACGCTCCTTCCAAATTGAATTTGAAGTACATTGTAATGACGTATCGCTATCTCTTTCGCACTCGCTAATAAATATCAACGTTAATTCGCGTGACGTTTTGGTGCGAGGTAGATTAGATGTCTGATTTTTCTACTTATGAAAATTCACATTCATTTTTAGGTACGCACTCACCCGGGGTGAGTGAAACTGAAACATAATTGAATAACAATATGATCTATAATTGGGACAGCCTTTGCTAATATTGAAACTAAAACCGGCTATATTTGTCTAACTAAAATCTGAGCAACATAAACCAACCATTCATAATGAATTTCAGCGACAGGCTCACTAAATCCCGTGAGAAAATAACAGTGTGTTGTTTGCATAAATAAATAGTAATTTATCATTATATGCGGCTCAATTTAGAATACGAAATTGATAGCTCGAAGAAACACTAAATAAACAAGAGAATAGCGACAATGATAAATATTAATAAAGGAGAAACTAAAAGCATTTGGTAAGTATAAACATCTACATTGAAAGCTTAAATCTTTGAAACGTTATTTAGAGTGAACAAACACTCACTAATTGGTTAATTGTAAGCAATTTAACGTTTAGATTCGAGTTTAGTTTTGATATTTAATTATTATTAGATGATGATGATTTACTGTCATTATAAAAGGCAAATAAATATTGGAAAATGAAAGAAACTACAACCTCACTTTTATTTTCACTAGGGATGAGACACACAAGTCGATAAGTTACCAAAATTATTTTGTTTTTTAATCTATTTATATTTAGAATTTGAGAATAATACACTGACTTCATTTGAGCATTATACTATTTGTTACACTTACACATTTACTGCAACATGTTGTGTCTATAGTAAACATTGTACCTCGTCAGCTTCTCAGATTAATGCCGAACTCGATACTTACCTGAAAATGAAAAAGAAAAAACAAATTAATACGTTTTCAAGAGAACAGGTACTTCTACAGAGACCTAAGTTTCTGTCTAGCCTTGTCGGGGTTGGCTTCTATTCTAACTACATATTTATTTAGTTACAATACATGTATGTAGGAACTGAAAATTCAAACTCCCGCATCGCAGTATCAAAGTACATATAAGTACCTCTAAATTTGTTTGCATAGATTACTTAAGAAAAATCTATTACGGAAAATGCAAATAAATTAAATGTTTACCTCGACAAATAAATAAAATGCATTTAACAAGTTGAAACGGGTAGAATTCATTTGAAACCATTTACTTAAGTGCAGTTGAAATTTAATTTCAACTGTCACGCGTGCAGACAATGGTAGCAAATGTTGAATGCAGCTTATTAGTACACCATTTTCTAAAAGTAATAATACGCGCACTGGTGCTATAGTTTTATGTTCTATTTAGTAAATGAATTGTTAATGTTGGTAAGTAAGTCACTATGTTACATATTAATAAAATTGTAATGAGATTTCGATACTCCAGAACCTTTCGACTCCACCGACCATCTGTTCAGAGAGCAATGTGCCCTGCCTATTGCCACTTAAATTTGGCGACTATTCGGGTTTTGTCAGTAACCTGGGTACTCCTGCAGATATTTTCGTTGATACGATTACGTAAGGAAATTCCGAGTAAAACCCTCTCCATTGCCACAATCAAGCCCGTACATTTTAGCATTTCGACAAACTCTATCGATGACAGTCACCTAGGAAACACCGGCCTCGTCAAGTTTAAAGTGACGTGTAAAAGTGGTTTTAAAAAACCTATTTGCATAATAATCATTTATTGATACGTCATTTCGTTTAAAGTCCTACGTCGCGTCTCTATTTGTCGCCACCTTTGTTTATAGTCAACGTAAGAATGGACATAGGAAAATATAAAAAAACTCTCTTCGTTTTCTTAAACCGTCTCATAACTTTTGATAAAACATAAATATAGTTAAACGTGTTTTCTCAAGTTTATTTTACCTAGAGCTAAATTAAAATTCCGGCTGATCTTCCTCGTGATTAAGCCAAATAGTCTAATTAGGGTCTTAGTAAAAATTTGATTTAACCTAATTTAGTTTTGGCGAGAAAGAATACAGGTTCTTTTTTTACTGGCAACATTTTTGTTTCTATTTTCTGAGAGGAATCAAGTAAAGCTGAATCACTAATCTGTGAATATAAACCTTGACGGTTTTTTAATCAGTTAGTTAAATAAGAAAATTCTTATGTTCTATGGTAAGTAAATCAGGTCTCCATTTTCATGTATAAATAAAATATTTCAGATTATATCTCAATAACCGTCGTGTTAAGTTATGAGAAATGAGCTGCCAATATTATAAAGGGGAAGATCACAAAGAACATTTTATACATACGCATCAAATACATAATATTTATGTATATATTTCTATCCAGACTACCAGGAAAACACGTCCTTTTCGGATCGATACACCACGTGTATGCTATCTGTGATCTTTTATTTTCAAGACGGCATCTCTGCAAAGGAGACCGTTGAATGTTCCTGTAAGCTGCTTATCATCTCGGGCGGGTTGAGTCACCTACACGTGACATATGTGCTCCTAGTACTTTTGAGTTAGATTGCATTTTGCCGTATTAAATTGCATGGAAGATTGGCAGCAAAAATATCTAATTTTATGGTTTGCCTTAATTAGATTTAGAATTGTTAAGGGCAGAATGGGATGACACTGTGAAACCATACTGCAATTTTATCAACCATATTAATACCAAACTTGGCTCAAGACCAGATTTGGCACGAAACGTAACTTTCATTGCTCCATGAGGGCTCGTAAGCACAACGTTATTTATTAACCAATAATTCCTTCTATCTCTAATTATAAACAACAATACAAAAGGAGGTACATCACTAGGCGCCATTACGCTACGTTAAAACTTTGATAATCACACACTAGTGATGCGAAAAACATCGAGATATATTTTTCCCAGGATAACACCTATTTCCCAACACCGTATAAGTTTGACTATTCTCGTTAATGTGAGTTACTAGTTTATGTACGTGTCAGTTCGCGCGGGAATACGATGAGACTTCAACTGAACTTTGGTATATGTCAAAGAAGGAAGGATGCATTTTAAAAGCGACTTTAACACTTTGAAATAAGATTCAGAATCAGTTTTGTTGGGCTTGTTTATCGTATGTTTGCGTTGCAATTTCTTTAACACCTTTTGTTTCCGACTGAAATGTTGGTGTGGACGTATTGATATAACTTTAAACTTGTTTTAACAGAAAAGCGTTTAAGTAATCCTATCTTTTTCTGATCCCAATGTCCTTCATGTTTTTATTTTTAAATAATATAATTTAGTGCTTGGCGGCGACCTCACCTGATGGTAAGCAGTGATGCAATCGTTGATGGTGAGGCGCAATTGTTTATGTGGAGCCTATTCACTCTAGCCTCGAAGACAACCAAATTATAATCGGATGGGAAGACCGCAGCAGGTAAATTGTTCCAACCCTTCGATGTACGCGGTATAAACGACGAGTTGAAACGCTTAGTCCGGACTGTAGAGGTTACAACAACGCAAGGGTTGTCCGATGATAGAAAGTTGATGGTGGAATCAAGTCATGCCTTGTTTCAACAGAAACGCATTTAAGTAATCCTATCTCTTTCCGATCCCAATGACGTTCAAGAAAATATCGATCTTAACCTCCAAGATAAACGAGCCTTGAGTTTAACGATTAATCCAAAGTTAACTCGTAAAACAAACGCCTTAATTATAAATATACAGAACTAAGGACATCAAACAGATAATATTTCGATTATTCCTAATCGGTGAACTACTATCGATGTGCCACGTCTTGCGTAATTGCTGAAGTTTCGTAATTAACGATCCACAATAGTCGTAATTATGGCACGGGCGGTAATTAGCACACAGAAATGTGGTTACGGCTCAATCAAATATAACGACGGTGCCTACGAGTATCATTATTACTACTTGCGCCTAATTCTGTCCTAAATAGTCAACATTCTGTATTAATCGATTTATTAGTCGGGTTTTGGCATCATTTTGGTGATTATTCGATTAGTTTAGAATTTGTCGAAGATCAATAAACCTGCCCAGTTTTTTTCCAAATACGTATACGTTGGGAAGGACTTTCAGTCTACCTGGATGAAACTTATGTTTTAATATGGTGCGGCTGATATCTGAAATAGACAGTAGGTGTCGGATTTTCTGGCTTTAACTAACCAGAACGCCTGTCAAATATCTACAAAAAACAGCCGAATCCATTAAAGATAATATTCCTAATTTAATATTTTAATCATTATCAAATAAGTAGGTATCAAAGCGTCAAGATCGAATGAAAAAAAAATATTCATAACTTTATTTCATAAATTGATTGGGAAAAAACGATTTTCCCATTGCGATTCCCAACTGTCATGTCCGAACGTTATTCAAATTGCGAACGTTTCTAAACGTGGAACGTGTCATTTGCAAAGCGCCGGTTTAGAAGCACTGTATAACGAGCCCGTTCGTATGATTACTTTTGTTTCAAAACAACAGATGTCCGGAATAGACGTTGATAGCAGTTCCGATTGGGACAAATCGATTCCTACGTTTTGAATTATCATCGAATTCGAAAGTACGAAACAGCTGCCTACCTGAAACTTGGAATAGATTGTTTTCTAATTTCATTATGTATTCCGTCAAGCTGTCAGTGGGTATTAGTCTGCCTTCAGGGAAACCACATAATCAACAACACAAAGCTAGCAATTTATGTACAGTACTCGCTTCGAATGTACCAAAACTAAGAGACTGCATTAAGACAGTATGACGTCACAGATTAACATATTAATCAGTCGGTTGAAGCAGGAAGTCTGTTACTCTGCACAGAACGAGGGTATGTAGTTTGAAAACTTTTAATTACAGTTAGAGCGATACAAATTGACCTCTATTATTTACTAGATAAGATTCAAATTAGATGAAAGTGGCAGTTTCAATAATTAATAAGAGCATTCGTTTGAGTGTCACGTTGGTGCAACATTCTAAGCGAAATATTTATAAGGGGATGAAGGTAACACAGATTCGGAAATGGCGTTAAGGGATGTTTTGCAAAATCTGCTTAAATATTATAGAATTCTGGAACAATAGAGACTAAAGTTGCGTTAATCAAAGGATGGAACTGCCCTTCAGATTAGTAACTTTCGCAATAAATAGTAACGTTACTATTATAAAATCTGCGCCATAGATAATAAGATATAAAATACTTCAGCACAATATAAAATAATGTAGTTCAACCAAAGTCATACGGTACGACCCAACGCTTGGTCAGACGATCCATCAAATAACAGGTGAAAATAGGGCAATAACAGGGTGTCGCACAAAACAAATCGAAAAACATCTGTGTAACGACAACACTATCAGCTGACGGCCATTTTTTTTGCACACGTACAGAAAAAATACCGGCTCGAACACGTTACAGACGGAAAATCGTTAGTCACTTGAAAAAAATCGTTGAGAATGAATGACGCTTTAGCTCACTCAAGTTGCCAGCTGTTTCCGCTGCACAGCTGATCGACCGGATATTGGCTGTTAGAGAGACTATCCCTCTCTCTTTCCTTCCTCATATCCTCCCTTTCGTGGCTTTTAAATTTTCACTCTCCATTAATGAGGCAATGAACGCATGAAATGAATTTTTAAATATCGAACGTGTTGTAACGGCTTTTAAAACGCCATTTTATGTCAGAGGCAAACTTTTTTTTTTTAAACAATCTAAAGAGGTGAATACCTTATAAAACTACCTAGTTAAAACTTATAATGAACGTCATGCTACAACCAGCAGCATAATGAAGTAATTTTACCAAGTTATGCCCTGTTCGATAACAAAAAAAGTTGCAAACAAAACAAAATTATGCTATCAGGCACGAAGCAAACAATTTTTGCCGTCTAGCGTGATGGAGTCGAAACAAAAGTATTGCAACTTCAGCGGTACACGCGATTCGAAAGCGGGTTCGAATTTTTAAAATTAAAAAAATCGGCCAAGGGTGAGTCGGACTCGAGCACGAAGGGTTCCGTACCGTCCGTAGCAAAAAAACGGCAAAAAAATCACGTTTGTTGAATGGGAGCCCCACTTAAATGTTTATTTTATTCTGTTTTTTAGTATTTGTTGTTAGAGCGGCAACGGAAATACATCGTCTGTGAAAATTTCAATTGTCTATCACTGACCATGAGATACAATCTGGTGACAGACGGACCGGAGTCTTAGTAATAGGGTCCCGTTTTACCCTTTCGGGAAGGAACCCTAAAATAAGGACTGGCTTATTGCAGTTTTAGAAATAAAAAAAGTTTGATAAGTTACACGCCTCTTTGTTGATTGTTAAATTAGTATTTTTTGTAAAGAAAGTTATCAAACTTTAACGAGGTTTTCTTTAGACTTTTCAAAATGAAAATAACGAAATTACCCATTAGGGGCTTTTCAGAACCCTAAACCTTTATAGACTTTAGTCATAAAGGAAATTTCATAGAAAATACCTTCAAACGGCTACTAATGAAAAACATGAATATTAAATACTTTTTCTAAGATCAGAATTTACCTTGTTAAAAGGGCATGAATTAAGATAATTACAATTAATATCTTTTTACTAATATGTACCTAGAGTGCGTAGATGGGTTTATTATTGAATATTTCACACTCATAATATACTTAAAAATTCATAATCGGATTCTTTAAATGCGAAACCTTACCCAACAGTTAAAAATGTCAGAGCAATTTTTCTTTATTAAAAGTCTTTGATATTCTTTATTCGGCCAATAATTGCTACAACTTTCACATTCAATGGCGTACTCCGAAAGTAATATTTACTTAAAATATTTTTGTTTAATAATTACACGTTATTTGTTACTATTAAAAATAAAACTATAACACAGGGATTATTTTTATCAAAATTATCTAAAAAGAACGCAAAAGACCACTAAGTTATAAAGATATACTAAATAGGCCGCAGTATCTTTTTCGTTTAATAGTATTTTAAAATACTAGTAATCAAAGGCGTAAAATGGGGTAATATGGAACAATATTGTTTTCAACTTAAAGTATGAAGACATTATAGAGCGCAAACAGCAAGATCAAAAACTATTTATGACTTCACGAGCTAATCCACAAATAGACTTAGACAAAGTGAAATTATACCAATATTAATGACCGTCCGAAAATTCCATAACACCGTTATATATGTATTTAATTAAATCTTTGATTTATATAATTTTTTGACATTTTGCAGCCGTTATCGCTGATAGAATTTCATATCGTCTGTATATGTATTTCACACTGTGTTTTTAAATCACCTGAATGGTGTAAATAAAATTGTAGTGCATTCAATTTTGTCAGTAAAAATATTTCTTAGGTACAATATACGGTATACCTATTACAGTCGACTGACTTCAAGTTTAGGTAGCACCAAACTACATTAGCGCTCTACAAGCTTATTTCATTATACATACTTTAAGGGTACATTCATATTACCCCAGAATTTTGAACAAGGATTTAAAGTGAAAAGTTTCTGACAGTTTGAGTCGGAAGTTAAGAGGTTTATTAATAAACAACAAAATGTTCGGAATAATGAATTAATTTACACGTTGTTTCGTTTAAATATTCGGCCCTTTCATAATTTTAATCGAAACGACAAGGTACAGATATCATTAGGATCCAAGTTAGTAAATAATAATCTTGTTAGGATTTGAATAGAAATAGAATTCTTTAAATAATCACTCAAGTATCAAAGAAAGGTATGGAGAGAGGCTTTTTCCAAACTGTGGGACAGTAAAGGCTAAATATAATCTATTATCCTGTTTTTTTACTAGCTATCTCCAACATAATTGGATTCTATTGTAAGACTACCTACCCTTTCATGCTAGTTCTCGCACTTTTGCCTGTCGCACTTTCATTTCGCATACCTGCAATCATTCTGTAATACATATCCTTTCTTTCCTATAGGCTGGACTCCCAATTCCTATTCTGTAATAAAGAAGAAACGTTTGTATTTTTGTTTGTTATGAATAAACTTAAAACCTACTGATTTGATTTTAAAAACTCTGTAGAATGCTACTTTATCACTGAGTGACATAGGCATAATACATCACTTTGACATCATTTGAAACCCGCGTCTGCTTGTCCAATCTTTCCCCAATTATAAACATGGAAGTGTCTATATTTAAATATAAAAGGAGAAACTGACTGACTGACATATGTCAGTATGCGGTATGCGTTGATATCAACGCACTACCGAAACTACTGGTACTAGGGGCGTGAAATTTTGGATTTTCCAAAACTCACCCCCTATGGGGATAAAATGAGGTCCAAAGTTTGTATGGGGAAAGCTGCTTTTACGCGGGCGAAGTCGCTGGCAGAAGTTAGTTTTATCATAATAATGCTCATTGACTGACGAATGAAGTGCCCATTTAGTTAGATATCCGAGGACGTTGATAGGTTCTGTTGGTTCTTTTTTTCTTAAAAAATCGATCAGTTACTATTTGCTGTACCTTTTGAAGACCCAGCGAAATTAAATTGGATTACCATTTTGACATCACGACACCTCTTTTTGTGGGTGTCGTATCGTTATCGTTTCGTCTCATATAACAGTCTAAAAATCTTCTAATAGGTCCGGTTTGGTAGATTTATAGCGTTGCCCTGTTTCCGGAGACGCGTTTTTATTTAGTTACCGGTCGCCGATTATGATGTCATGCCGTACACATAAATGCCTAACGTTTAGACGAAACTCGTTATGTAAGACATGACACTCATACTGATTTGTATTTAATATAAGAACTCGCAGAAACGCACAATTCTGTACTAAAGTTTATAAAATACATTTCTTTCTAGTACTTATTTATACTAGAAAAATCATGTAATTATAAAATAGCGTTGTAATTACACCACTAACATTGTTTAATTCTTCAGCAATTTCCATATCAAACATACACAAAGAAGAACGTAAAAATTGTGTATAAATTATGTAAAAGATAACTAAATGTTTCATGAACATGCCACCAGGGTGACATGAAAGCATAGTTGATATTACACCTGCATTTTGCTAAATCAAACTTTATTACCAACACGACAAGGTAGAAACATCAGAAAATTTAAATTTGCCCATACATCGCGTGTATTGCTACATTGTAGAGAATTACACGTGCGCCACAGTGTGCAGTGCTAAAGCTCCCGTACTTCCGACCTAAAGATCCCTAGTAGAGTAACACAGTATTACGTAGCTGGAATACACGGGTTATTTCACTCGGTCTTATGAAAATTCATGTTGCAAAGGTTGGCTAAAAGGATTTCTTGGTTTTTGGGAAATGTGTATTTTAAAATGTCGTGTTGAGACTTCATAGCGGACCGTATTTTATAGTTTTCGTGATGAATGAGTTAGTGTATAGTTTGGGGGTGAATTGCAAAACGGTGGCAATGCAATCAAGGATTCGTAAAATGTTGTGTACATTCCGAGTTTGAAAGCACGTTCAAGTAATAAAACTATTTCATGAAAAGAAATGACCTAGAATTGCAAATTGCTAAAAATCTAGACCAAGGACCTTGGTTTATGATTTAGCCTGATAAATGGTTCAATCATGTAGTTGCAACGAGATGTAACAACAAATAACAAATTATCGAGGACCTTGTAGTGACATCTATTACATCACCAAGGAACTAAAACAAGTCGAAATCTTGCAGTCTCTCGGACAGTTGCCTAGATCAGACAAAACTTCCATTTTGTCGGAGGATCCTCCCTTTCCAACGAAGGTATGTGGGACTTTACACCCAGTTCAACATACCTCTGAAATCTTAATAAAGAACTCTGTTTCAGTCAGGGGCGCCGGCTTTTAGAAAACCCTCATGCTCATTTGATGATTCGAAAAAGTGGCGAATTGTGAGAAGAGAAATGCTCACTGATCGACATTTTGATAACGGATACTGGCATCAGTAATTAGCATTCGTTGCCCGAATTGTGTATAAATAATAAATTGAGACAAAACCACATACATTGTCCTGGTCCCAGACTAAAGTTTTCCCTTGTACTATGGAAACCAGGAACAACGGTACCACAAAAACCCAGATCCAACACAAATATCTGTTTTATCAACAAACATTTGAGTTGGTGCGGGAATCGAACCCGCTACCCTTGCCTCTCAACCGGCACTCTAAACCACTGCGCTAAATGGGTCGTCGGGTAATGAAAAAACGCCCATCTCTAAAACGGCGATTACTGATGCAGGGGTGCTCTGCACCCATTGTTTATTTCTCATGGGTACTCGAGCCCCCGAGCACCCACGGAGTCGGCGCCTCTGGTTTCAGTCCATTGATAGCGGCGTAATCCCAAAAAATGCACGCGAGTTATTCCTTAAACAAACCCGATCACAATCATGACTATTTGACCCATAAAGTTAAACTATAAAAATCCTAGTTTAAAAGTATCTTTCATCCCGATTCGGGTAACGAAACGGTCCACTGTATCTCGAAGTAATTTAATATCACTCAAATAAGGTTACAGTACAACGCTATACCATATTACCCCGTGTGTCCCAATGGGGTACGTCGGTAAACCAGACAGCTGCAATGCGGTTACCAACACGCTAACCATTACTTCAGTACGTCTATAATTATTACTACACAAGAGTTTTCTATTGAAATTTTCTTGCGGACTTTGCTGGTTAATCGTAAATTAATAATATAAAGATTCATTCTTAATAAGCTTTTATAGTCTTGTGGCTGGTTAGCGAGTGGTTATTTTTCTTAAAATATTAACATTTTTTTTTTTACAATTGCTCATCGTTTTTAGAGTTCCGAAAAACGAGACTCTATTGCTATCACTCCGCTGTCTGACTGTCTGTCACCAGACCGTATCTCATGAACCGTGATAGTTAAAAAATTGAAATTTTCACAGATGATGTATTTCTGTTGCCGCTATAACAACAGAATAAAATAGATATTTAAGTGGGGCTTCCATACAACAAATGTGTTTTTCATGCGTGGGTTGACTCGCACTTGGCCGATTTTGTTTGCTAGAGTAGCGGACTAAATTCGTTTATTTTGTAGGGACTTTATGCAATCAGTCAATTCTTCAATCGGTTCTGTTTGTTTTCAAACGTCACATTTTTAATGTCCCTCACTTTGAACATATAGGTCAATAAGTCAAATTTACCACAAATTAAAATATCCCCGTCAAATCGAGTTCCACCGACATAGCCACAAAGGTCAATAAACCGTTTGTACATAACATTCTCACTCAAAATGACATGTTTGAACAACCCTCAACTGCGCAGGTATTGTGCGAAAATCACGTCGAATTACGAAAATGAGTTTCATTCATGTTTAAAAATACAAGCGCTACTGACTCTGTGTAAGCTCATCTTGTATAACTCGTGAATAGGATGACAGTATAAATTCCAAGGTAAGTTGCTTGGAAATATATCTTAGTCAAATGTAAAGGAATCTCAAGCAGCTAAGTATATTGTAATGTATCTTTGTCTCGAAATAGCTGGGGTGTTTAGATTTTGGCACGGAATATTATTTTAGTATTTAGAAACCTATTTGCGAAATAGAAGTTATATTTCGAATTTAGGGTTCATTTTGTTGGCAGGTTAAATGTGATAGTAAAAATAACGCTTTGTTTGTTAAATTTCAAGTTAAACTAAACTCTTTAACGTAAACAACATCATCTTTCTGCCCCTGTCCCGTTTTATTTGGGGTCGGCATCATCATTTTTTCATCCATTCTGTCCTGTCTCCAGTCACGCTATATACCCTTTTCTTTAATGTCACTTCTCACACAATCCATCCATCTTTTCTTGGGCCTCTCTCTCCCTCTCCATCCATACACATGTATATTCATAACTATTTTAGTAAGTAACATGAATTTCATCCCTCCTTTTCACATGGCCACACCAAGACAAACAATTCCCTTTAACTTTTCAGTCACTGGCTTCACTTTCAAACTTCCTCTAATATACTACATTCTCACTTATCGATTCTCTTTATGCCACACATCCATCTGAACATTGTCATCTCGTAATATGAACCACAAATATCAAAAGACATTCCTGACTTGCAAACTCGCTGATACTTTTGTGTCCCTTCGCCTCTAATGTGTGCAACCGTCACAAATGTTCTATGCGAACAGATGGGACACTAAAACACCCCACGGGTCGCATTATAACCTAAATACGCTTCTATATCGATAATAGTACTGATTTATCGTCCCAAGTCGATGGTGATATTTATGGATAGCACGTGATTAGAACTGTCGTAACTATACATACATATATGGCTTAGAATGCAACATTTTCGTGGGAGGTGATATACTGTATACGGAAACTGATGACGCATTTATCATCCGACTTTTAAGGAAGGGAATTTAAGTGTAAGACACATTAGTAGGTCGTCGCCTTTTTGTTAAGGCAACGGCGATATCAGTCTGGAAAATTTCCAAGAAACTGCTGTACAGATCAGTTGTGCTATCTTTAAGGTTCAGTGCGCAATGTACAGCTCAGAACTGCAGTTTCAGGTCTGATTAAATCTTTTAAAAGAATGGATACTTATTTCTGAAAATATTGGCCATTAATGTTATTATCGACAATTCGATACCAATGCAGTAGCTGGGTTGTATATAAATGCTGAATAACAATTGTATGTTATTATGTAATTCGTATAATAAGGCATCATAAAATCTGAGCATATGCTCCAAATAAAACTCCCGCATACAACTGCATTACAGTCGTTTTATTTTTTCCTAACTATCAAACTGCTGTAAGTTTTATTTTGAAACTAAAGCTAAACGAGCTCTGTACGTGTCCGAGGTACAGCCGAGCGTAGTACCAGTTGCTCGAGTTAAACTGTGGGGTTATAGTGTTTCGTTTTAAGTGTACACTATTACCCCACAGTCTTTTTACTTTGAATTCTCTGAAACTTTCAGGCATTTATTTTGCATTCGTTTTTGGCCTTTATTACTAAAAGCAGGAAGGAGAGTTAAAATTTTCAATTTAACATTTTTTGAGTAGGTAGATTAACAGGGATAATTCAAAAGGTAAATTAATTATTTTTTACCGTGAAAACCGTTGTATCACATTGAGGCGTCCAGTCTTAACTTGACGTAGGTTGTATTTTTACACTGACTACATTCATATTTCAGGCAACACAGGTACCAAAAATAAATGTCAATTAAAGTGTAAAACGGCACGTCGGGCGAACGTGACGGCTGCCAGATGGGGTACAATACGCCCCACTTGCCTAGGAGTGGTACGTTATGGGTTACCCCTGTATACCACAACCCTATTCTGAACTTTGTAGAAACTTAGAAAATATCGTTCGTTTTGCATTTATGAATTATACATAGCTTGGTTTTAATACGCTTCGGTGGATAACCTTTGCAGCCAAAATGCCGGAAAATGTGACATGGTACAATATTAGTGGACTGAGATATAATCTTGTTGCAATATAGCCAACATTCGAAGTGGTTCCTTGAATGAATATTGTATTTATTATTTGGTAGAGATAGGAACATTTTGTTTTCCGCTCTGGTATGATATTAGGATATGTTTGACCGATACAAGATTGGCTTCAGGGACGAAAATACGAGCTCAAATACAAGATTTAAAAGAATGATGGTTACCCCATTCTACACTTTTTTTTTGAGATGGGAAATCATCACATCCTCCATCTCCTCGTCATCCTTCTCTAGGGCGGAACGAGAGGACGAAACTAAATGGAAAGTGGTACGAACCGGTGATTATCCCTGCAAGTACTATGCTAGTGCATCCAAGGACAACCCCCGGTTAGTGGGAAACTATTGCGACATGGAAAACTAAGATATAAGACTGGTTTTATATAAATTATTATTATTATAAATCTGCACGCGTCTTAAAACGGCCAATACAAAACAATCTCAACTTATATTAAATCTGAATGTATTTGAAACAAGCTCAAAATTTAAAGTTAGCCCAACAAAAACCCTGTGAGACCTACTTGAATAAATTAGGAGCAATGAAAAGTTTTTTAGAACTAAAACATCCCATTAATAATAAGAGACAAAGCTTTCGGCCTCACGCAATGGCCCCTCGAATATTTTAAAGATAATGACAAAATATAAAACTTTATAAGCCAGATTATTTTTCGCGGGTAGTTCTAAAAATATCTTAACACGTAAAAAAAGTGTGGGGTCTAATGGGGTAGTACTGTGAGAACGTTTATTACGAAATAGTGACAGTGGCCCTAGAATGCAAAAGGCAACTGAAGAACACATGTAGGTTATAAAAAAAAAGTCTGACACGCCCTTACGCCCCACCCAAGGGCGAGAAATGTCATTAGATAATTTCCCACTTAAAAAAACCCCCTTGAAAGTTTGAATTTCCTAAAACCCCCTGCAAAATTTCACTTTACTAGTCCCGGTTGTTTCGGCTGTTCGTTGATATATCAGTCAGTTTCTCCTTTTATATATAAACTTGTATATAGATATTGAGGCCTTCCCTTACCTTTGACGATCTTCCCAATAGAATAGAAACGGTAACACACAAGACGTGCGCAATGTGTGCATGCCGCAAATATTCTAGATAACCACTACAGTTCAGAATTTATATGGACTGAAATGGTACGTGTCTCACATTCTCTATATTATATTTTGTCTGTCTTCCGTCGTGTTCAGCTGTTCAACGTTCACTATTTTTTTTAAGTCTTACAGTTGTCGATGCAGTAAGTGAAAATATTTTGGGAGTATAGAAAATTTTCAAGCGTTTGTCAGTTTATTCTATACTTTATTTTTTTACTTGGAAAAGTTCAAATGACTCCCACTCTGGGTGGAACGTGAGGGAGTGTCAGACTTTTACCGACAATAACCCCATCTGTGTTTCTTCAGTTGGCCTTTGCGGTCTAGGGTTCCGCGGTAACTATATGGAACAATCCCGCAGCCCTTATTCAATTTTTTTTTAAGGTGGTATATCATCTAATGACTTCTCAGGCACTAAGGTGGAGCGAGAGAGTGTATCAGACTTTACTAAACCACACCTATGTTCCTTCAATTGCCTTCTGAGTTCTAGGACCATGAGTATCTTACCTATAGTTAAGATATTAATTTTGTCCCCGAAATTACCAATCGAATTTTGGAAGTGACTTAATAACCATTATTATACCTATCCTTTTAGTTACAGGTCGAAGGTTTAATTGATTTCCAACCCTTCCGTCCCGGAAACTCCTATTGGCTCGGTTAAACTTAAATTAGACAAAGAAAATCCAATCAAACGAAGATCCTACATGCACTGATCCCATCTAATAAGTTTTAAGATAAAAGGAAACCCGAAACCGCAACAAAAAGACGACACAATAAAAAATAACAAAGAATTACAGTGTTGTTACGATATCGTATCAAGAAATTCGAGGAAACCCGCATTCGGGGTTGTTAGGAAGAATTCCTTTGGTCCAAAGTTTTATAGCACAGAAAGCCAATAAAATTGTATAAAGGATCCGGACAATGGCACTCACTGAATTGCCTTCGCCTATCTGAGTGACATTTGATACATACAACTTTTTACACAGAAGTAATTTTTTTTTGACAATTTCGAAATATTGTTTGAGTGGACTTCGGAGTCGGAAATTAATTCGAATTTCAATTTGTACTTTCTTCTTTGTTATCTTGTTTTGATTTTGCTCTCATTATGATGGAACAAACAGAATTTGTTTACAGAAATGTTTTGAATTACTTATTAAACTTTAGAATTTTAGATTATGACATAAAATTCTTCCATTAACTCCTTTCAGCAATCATTTCCATAGAAACAACAATTTTAGTTATCATCAACAATGTTGTACAAATATTTGCCACCTGTTCGATTTGCTACTTTAAAACCAACATTTGGCTATACAGCCAATGTTTTAAACATCGCTATTGCAGTCCATAAAACCAAAAGCGCCGAGAGCAAATACATTAACTGATTAAATTGCAACAGGGGTTGTCGCTGACGAGTTATGCAAATTGTCGGGAAGCACGGTACGGATTTGTATTGTCTACATTGCTCCCAAAAGGGATTTGGAAATGGAACATATTTTATTGATAGAACCCAATATCAAAGAAATGTAGATCGTAGACTCTCTACGAGGTACATGATTTATACTTCCAAGTCAAACAACAAAGGAAACCGGCCACTACTTTAAATAAAATTAATGATTTGATTCGTTTCAAATATTCACTAACAAAAATCTGATACAAAAGCAAGGCGGGCCCACATTCATGAAATCTATTACAACTGAAAGGAGCTCGAAAGAGGAACAATCAATCATCGCCATCATCCATCAAACATTCAACAAGTAAAAACAAAATGTTATCGGGCGGGCCCTGAAAGCAGTGTCGCACAATATAGTAACACCCCTGTGCATGCGGCGCAAGGTGCGTGAGCTTGTGTGTGTATAATCGAACCATTTGTTCGCTAGTGTGCGTGATAAAGTGTGTCTGTGAGAGGGTGCTGTCTGTGTGTGCACACTTAGGGCTGGCAGATGCACGATTCACACGCAGCTGTCGACATTTCCCCCCGTAAGCTGTAAAGTACTGTATTATAATACGGCACGCTTTCACGTAATTATGCATTATTATTACAGCCGCTTTTTAAAGCTTATTATTAAGCGATTGTATTATTTTGTTTCGATGCAGTTGCTATGCTATTGTAATGATTGTAATATTCTGTGACATGTTCCCCCGAGGGTGACACGGCTAACACTCCATGTTATTATGAACGAAAGTACTGTTTTTGGTCGTGTACGTGATAATTACTGATGTTTGTACATTTTAAGGTTGAAATGTTTGGATAGAATACACAGATGCATCAAATGACACTATGTGTGCATATTTAATTCAAAATAGTTTTATTTCGCTTAAGCCTACATGGGCACTTATGATATGTCAGAAGTTAGGACATGGTTCTAATTGGTCGTTTCTTATGGAGAAGAACAGGCAAGAAACACCACGGTTACTGTTTTAATAAAATGATTGACTTCCAAATCAAATAAATGCAAGATTCAGTTAGTTATCTCTAGTGTTATTTTACTTTTACAAACCTTTCTTATGTTACGCTACAGAGTTGTAAATGAGAGCATGAAATGAAACATAATAAAATGTGTGCGAAACGAAACAAGGTTGCCGACATAGCACGAAGAATCGCCGAACTTAGTGGCAATGGGCAGGGCACATTGCTCGCAGAACAGATGGCCGTTGGAGCCGAAAGTTTCTGGAGTGGCGACCGCGTACCGGAAGACGGAGTGTTGGAAGATATAAGGTGGACCGATGACCTGGTGAAGGTTGTGGGAATCCGGTGGATGCGAGATGCACAGGACCGTTCATTGTGGCGACATTTGGGGGAGGCCTATGTCCAGCAGTGGACGTCTATCGGCTGAAATGATAATGATGAAACGAAATGCCACAACCAGCACAAATGTTTTATATATGAACCCGGTGATATTAAAAATGAGGTCAAAGTTGGATTATTCTTCCGCACCCAATAAGTCTGTTTTATGACACTCGTGTGTGGTTTAATACGCATTGTTATGATTTAAAGACGGTTATGCATATGTACTCGTATTATCCTTTATTCCAAAAATGATATTTGAGTAAGGCTAAATTATTATTTTTGACTAACTTAAGCTTTTTTTAAGGTGGGAAATCATCTAATACCTTTTCTCGCCCTAGAGTGGAGCGAGGGGGCGTGTCAGAGTTTTACTGACTAAAATCACACCTATGTTCTTTCAGTTGCCTTTTGCATTCAAGGCAGTGACGGATTAACCCTTAATCAAATTAAGCAATTGCCTAGGGCATCACGTCTAGGGGGGCACCAGAAGAAGCACAAAAAATATCCGTCCTTAGGGCATCACGTCTCACTCTCACGTCACCAAAAAAAGTTTCTAGGACTAGTTTGATAATTCGCGCGTTTACTGTTTGGTGGTCTCAGCATGGTGTTATTTACTATAGCTTTCTTCGATCTGGTCAAACAATAACGGCAGATGTCTACTGTGCTCGGAACAATGATAGCAAAACTAGCAGTGAAACAGCCCCGACTCATGATTCATCACCATTATTGCTTCATGATAACGCGAGACTTCATATAGCACGAGAAACTGTTTTAAACCTACAGGACCTGCAATTAGAAACCATTCGTCACCCTCCGTATTCGCCAGACCTTGCTGTAACGGACTACCTACCACTTTTTTCGTGGTTTAGACAATTTTCTACGTGATAAAGTCTTCTTCTCAGGAGGCAGTACGAAATGCTTTCACACAGTTTGTCAAATCTAGATCACCAGAGTCCTATCGCAAAGGCATAAATGACCTTCCTATTAGATGGCAGCAATGTATAGGTAAAAAAAAAAAATTGAATTTTTCAGTACAAATCGGCAATTTCATACTTTAACCCTTAGGTACATAATAAATAAATTATGCTTTGGTTTTTATTGTTGTCGCACCTACTCCACTTCTAAGGTACATCTCATCACCTAATTTTACAAACAACTGACGACATACGGATAGGGGGGCCCACAGGCGTAGATTGCTTAGGGCAACAAATAGTCTTAATCCGTCACTGATTCAAGGACCACGAGTATCCCTTTCATACTTTTCCCCATGGCCCTAGCAGGCATCGGCCCTCCTGGGCCGCTACGGTTTGCTGACATCTCTTTGAGGCGGACTAACTTAAGCTGGAAAATTATGTTTAGACAGATTATGCTTTTATTTTCCTGAGATAAATCATCAGATAACCGAACGCGAGGGAGTGTCAGTCTTTTACTGACTAAAACCCACATGTGTCCCTTCAGTTGCCCCTTGCGTTCTTGGGACACAGATTTATCTCGAACAATGCCGCAGCCTGGCAGGCATCGACCCTAATGGCGCCCACCCATTTGCTACCATCTCTTTGATGCTATACTAAGGGCGGAATACACCAATAAAACTAATCGCGTTTTAAGGTTTGGCTCGCATAATCGCGTTTAGCCGTTGTCACTAGTGTTACTTGTAAAAATACAACAAATAAAAATACAAGACAAGTGACACTAGTGACAGCGGCTAAACGCGGTTAGTTTTATTGGTGAATTCCGCCCTAAGATGAATGTAAAGCAAAATTTGTTTATCGTTTAGTCATAATACTTTCGTTTAAATGTCTCATGCACTAGTTATCATAAATTGACATAAAAATCTATCTCTATATGGGGAATCTCCATGTTCCCCAAAACGCATGAGAAAACAACATAATTACTTTTCACATAACATTTTCTCTGAATCATTAATAACGATACCCCCCTCGTTATATTTTATTGTACCGACCCGGCTTTTACTACCGACATCTATAACTACAGAAATACATACCCAACACATAAATTAACTTAATGTGTTCATTTTATCTTTCGTGTTCACGTATAACTCTGTCTTTGTCTAAAATTAACGTCTGTAAGTTCCTTACGTTGTATCCAGTAAATACTTGTTGAAAAATTGCCCGCCAACACATAGGCCGGTAGGAATAGGGTAAGTTTAATGGAGGTATAAAAGAAAAATATCATTTTGTTGTGAGTGCGTGGACTCGTTCTCCCGTATCATACTAGATTGTAAGTTATTTTCTAGCGAGGTGCCATTTTTTTTACTTAAGGCCCTTGCTTCTATTTTGTGCTATAAGACTGACTTTCTGAAGCCTATTCCTCGGTAACCGCTGGGTTCATAGATTTGAAAAAAATATATGTTCATTATAGATTTATGTACAACATTATTAACATGATGGTGTTTTCATATGACTAATACTATTGTCAATATTTTTTTTACTTTATATTTTTATCTCGTTTTCCCTACTCCTTTCAAACGGCTTTGATCTTTAGAAATATGTTTTAACCAAAAAAATACTGGCTAAGTGTTCTTCAGAATTGTACATAGCATATGTAAATCAATCAATGGAAAATGGTTTTAAAGGTCAGTGAGGCTCTATTCGGGCGCAGGCGGCTGTGGTATGTTTATATGTATGTGTGCATTTAACTCCGGCCAGATGTTTAAGGGACTATACGCCTTAAGGGAGGGGAAGCTGCTAGAATATGTGGTATAGCCGCTTGTATACTTGTTTATTATATTTCGAAAGCCAAGACGTTTGTTTACGAAGAGGAATTGTTATGTATTGGGACGTAACAGTAAAATATTATTACGTAATGTTTTGTTATGTTGATGCTACCTGAATGAAAAATGATTATGTGAATGAATTTGTGATTACTTTGTGCTTTTGATCTAAAATCGTACTTATGATAAGATCCTTATTTTTATTTTATGACTAGCTTCTGCCAGCGGCTTCGCCCGCACTTCATCTCCTTAGAGGGCGAAGTTTGGAAAATCCTCTCTTAGTGCTCGCTTACCTCATAAAAGAAAACCTTGTGCAAAATTTCACGCTCCTAGTTCCAGTAGTTTCGACTGTAGGTTGATATGTCCGTCAGTCAGTTTCTTCTTTATATATATTTATATAGATGTAGACAGGTATTTTTTCATATCGTGGTCTATAAAGTGAATGTAGCTTACAACTACACTTCCTTTCGTACCAACAATAAATATACGTAGATTTCTGGCAACATATGATTTTTGTAAGTGACTTGGTTCGCGTGGCACTTATGGAAAATCATGAGTAAGGCCTACTTATTGTCAACGGACGCGTAGCTTCATAAACGCGTATTCGTTACTATACGCTTGGTGTAGGCCTGCGAGAAGCCTACATACAAAACTATGAAACTGTGTCGACGAAGCGGCAGCATCGTGCCGTGGTGTCGTTGATGCGTCTACGAAGCTACGCGTCCGTGAACAGTAGGTCTTAATCAACCATTCACCTGACATCTGTCTTTATTTGTAATCTTTTTCCAAAAACTAAGAAAATTCCAGGTAACTAAATTTCTAGAGAAATTGGATCATCAAGTTCTAAAGTAACTACAGCCCAAAAAAACTGGGCAAACACTACAGAAACTTTTCCATCACACATTAGGGCGTTGTCCACGGTAACAATTTACGTAGTGTTGTCCAAGTATCGATTGTAACGTGATCATTAGGGAGCGTCTATCTGTACACAGCCTTGTTTGTACAACACGACACGATTCGTGGTGTGACGACCTCGCTTTATAGTTTTAAGTGACTATGGAATGTTTGCTTCGGCTCAAAGCTTTTTTTTTTCAGGGATTTCAATAGGGTGTGAGATCGTGTGTTTTTGTGTGGACGTTGTAGGTAGTTCTGGTTGGGAGTATTTGAAATTGGAACGCTTAGTTCTTTTTCGTGAGCAGCTGACAGCAGTGGTTAGTTGCCGAATTCGTGATGTGTGTCCGAAATACGTATTTTGTAATATCACATGTTACTTTTTTAACCTGCTTCATCCTATTTTTGGGCAAAGATACGGGGAGCTGTCCATTACTAGCCCGCGCCTGCGGTGGCCGTCAATATTCCTGTAATCGTTGACGCCTGGGGCATATTCTGCGGCGGTGGCTTGGGCGTCAAGATATCCTCTCCCTTACGGTTTCAGCCGCCTACTTAGCTTACATTACTGCTTCGCAGAAGAAGGTGCTGTTTGCCATTACCGCTTGCTACATACCATGGTCTGATCCAGGGTCAGGCGCAAGAGGTTACCGTCGCCGAAGTTAGCTTATAAGCCTTAAAAACAAAAACATTAAATAGCATTATCTTCGTTATGCATGTGACGAAACTTCACGCTATAGATCATAAGCAAAATGGATCGACTTGGATGAATTCATTTAAACTTCGTAGACTGCATAAGCCCGGCGTAAGTTTTTGTGCCACTAAATTATTCATGAATAGAGACATGCCCGCGGCTTCGCCTGCGATTTTCAACTGTTTTAATCTTGTTTTTCTGTTGTGGTACTTTGAATAGATTATGGGGAAAGTGAACTAACATTGTAAAATTTTTATTGGTTCGTTATTTTGATACTTTTCAAAACATCTTAATTTTTTGTGTATGTCTTTTACAGCTTTTACATAACAAATGTAAAGATTACAGCGATATCTATGTATATTAAATCAGAATTATATTAATTTCTTTATGTCCTTTCAAGTTGCAATTACGTACTGTAAGAATTTTATGACGCATCATTTAGGTACAAATAAACAACCACTCCCGAGTCTTAGTCATAAAACAAAGTAATTTTCACGAAATTCACGCGAACTTCATTTCAAAGCGCAACGTGAGTGTTGCATTTCATGAAAAATTAATAAATTAAGGCAATGCTTCAACCGGGGCTGTCTTACAAAGCACCCCTTACATTTTCCCCGGTGAGTGCGGCATAATTACTGAACACGTTAGCTGAAAGTAATGAAAATCGTCTTTCAGAACGCCCAATTTGCATACAACAGAACCCCACAACACGCCCATTATATTACATTTTTATGTTTTAAACCCTCGTTTCTTTATAATAAGCTATTTATTTACAGACGCCATTGCAACGTAGGTACATTTATTTTTACATAAATATTGCTCATTACCAACAAATTGTACGTACTTCTACAATTTTCTTTTGCACCTTAATTCTTCGGAAGGAAAATGACATTGCATTCTATCCACCAATTATTCAATTAAAACCAAGGGGTGAGATTAAATGGCACAAATTAAACCGTTTAAATAACGCTTCAGCGGCCATTTTGGATTCCGAACTGTCACTTTTGGCGCGCATTTTGACGACCAATTAGCGTTCCGAATTTGAAAGTGTTTGTGTGGAATGTTTTAATTGAAACAGTGAACAAATGAACGAGTGAACGATTGAACAAGTTGTAACGACAGTTCGCTATACAGGCGGGATGTTATTTGCTACGGCGACGGTATTCTGCTTAGTCACCCATTAAACTGTATACAGGGTGTCATGAACACGTGCTGACGATATCGGCAATTTTTTTCAGAAGCTCATTAGAGGTAGTATTTTTTATATGAAAGGCCATTTTCCTCGATCGGTTTAGGAAAAAATACATTCAATGGTCTACAGAAAAGCCATGTACTCTGTTCAATTAATGGCCTCGTGTTTTGTACACGAAAGCGTAATGAATATACCATGTTTATGCCGTTACAAACATCTATGAATCATCCAAAAATCCTTAATTAAAACAGCACTTTTTTGGTTTTATGCTAATATTTTCCAGCTACATGACAAGGCAAAAAGTGCTTAACGCCACTATATTTAAAGCATGTAATAAAAAGTTTCACTACACAAGCGCAGGACATCTTTATTACTTTCCAACCCTCTTAGAATGGCGGATTAAATGTGCATCTCTTTCACACCTGAGAGTTTTATAATGAGTGGGAAAGAGACGGACATAGTAAGCTTATAGAATACAAAAGGCAAATTGGTTTCGCTAGGCACCCCTCAGTCGCACCCCAGCTTTGCATGACACGTGGCCTGTTTAGGGGATGATTTTGAAAGGGGGTGTTTACTTAAGCTCCATTTTGTGCAGTTCGGTAGCTTTAATTTCTTTTTATTATTATATTAATTTATAAGTTTTTTTCTGTATCTAGCTGTTTGTTTACATTTGAACCCGGAATTAATTCTCCCGTATTTTTCTGACCACTTTCATTTGAAGAAAAAAGAAACTCCGTCCTTTCTTGATTTAAAAATAAGGAAAAATATTTTTAGAACTAATCTATACTCCATTCGCAATAAGATTAGACATTTAAACAATCAAATTTTATAGTCCGTCCAACCGATTTTGAACTTTATTGCATTGGTAGCATGACCAATGGCGGCTGCAGGAAATAGTTTGTATTGTAACCACCTTTTACTTTTAATGACATCCTTATGTCTACGGAATAGAAGTCAAAATTGGTTGAACGGACAGTAAAAAGGGTTTGTTGAAATGTCTAATCTTAATGCGAATGGAGTATAGCAGATTGTTTCATTCCATGGAACCCTTTAGAAATGTAACAAAAGAGAAAAAAAAAAAACAGATGAGGCCAAAAAATCGGCACACCTTTAGAAACTGAATTTATTCAGTGAGCATCGATGTATGACGTCAGCGTCCCTTATGTGTAATCATTGTATTTAATCAACGGGCGGTCACGTGCCGGTCCGGGATCAGGGAGGGTAGTTTATTTCGTCCCATTGTGTAGCCAACTGTTGGGTACCGAAAGTTTTGGCGATACGAATCTTGTATGATTGGTACAGTAATTGGTTTGAGTTTAAATTATATAGTATAGAATTGGACTCGTTGGTCAAAACGTTTGGTATTATCCGGACATATTTTTTGATCGAAAAATTTGAAACAAGAAAGCAACATGCTTTCTTTTTTTGAAGTGGGAAACCATCAAATCAAACGAGAGGGATTGTCAAATTAAAACCTACCTGTATTTATTTAGTTGACCTGTGCGAGGGCCACGGTAGCTCTTATGAACAATACCGCCTGGCAAACCCTGACTGGCATCAGCACTAACGGAGCTCCATCAGTCTTACAGGTATCGCTTACGAGTCGTGCATGGAACACAACGTACGGTCGACCCGAGCTTGATCATTGCCAGACGCTGTGCTACCTACTGCTCGCCGTCTGCAAACCCGCTCATTTTAGAACCTGGCATGCCTTTTTTGTAAAGGTTTTTGCAAAGGTCAACGTCAAACGATTCTTTTCTTATCTTGACAAATCGACAGTTTTTAATAACATTGAGTTATAAACGAGTTAACGAGCTTATATTTTAATTTGCAAAAACTTTGACATTTAAGTAATATTAGTTCGTAGAAATGATTTATGAACTTAAGATAAAAATATTAAGATAAAAGATTGTTTATCCTTTAAAGATAAAATGTTTTTTTTTAAAAGATACATACTTTTAATAGATGATCTAACGAAGGAGACATTTTGTTCAAGTCTTCTTTCCGTTCAATTGAGTGCAATTGTTTTAACGTTCATACGCTTTACTGGCTTTACAAATTTACTTTTATTATGAAAGTACGAGTAAATGTATAAGGGCTATACTGATGATAATCTTAATTCGTAACTAATCATATTTAATATTATAAAGACGAAAGTTTATGAGTGTATGTAAGTTTGTTACTTCTTCACGCTCGAACGGCTGAACGGATTTCGATGAAATTTGATAAACGGGTAGAACATTATATATTAAAGATTTATCGTGGAAGTATGTTCCCTTAGGATAAGTTTCTACTATTTGCGCGGGCGAAGCCAAGAGAGAGTTCAAGAGTGTATAGTACAGTCGACAGTAAGTCAGTGGTAATACTTTGACATTGAGTTAGCCTAGCATAGAAACGAGTTAAAATAGTATACAAAGCTAATTTAAACAATTTTTTGAGTTACGCGTCGACTGTACAAAATAATGTCTCATCGTGATCAATTCATTGATGCCTTATTCGTATTTAATTATAAACATGTTTGATGAAGCCATATTTTTTCGAAGAAAACGAGTTCATACCATTTTCAAATCTCTAAATCGAATTGAAGTTCAATTGTCGTGCTTATCTAACCCTATAATCGCTTGTGTCGAATTGGTTCGACAAGTGTTTTGTGTCCTATACGCCAGAGTCGTATGTTTGCGACTCCATCTCGTTTAGCTCTTCAATCCCCAAATCAAAAGTGACAAAAGAGCTGACGAAATGAAATATTTGGTCGTGGATGTACGACCCTGATGGAATAAACGCAAGTGTTTGTCGGATATATCATACGTAGGCCGTTAGGCGTCCATTACACGATAGGTTTTGCTGTCAGTTTTGCCACAGTCAAATATTTTGATTGACGAAAACCTACCGTCTAATGCGATGGCTGACGTTTGCATGACGAAAAACGTATGGCGATAAAATTCCGTCAGTCAAACATTATTCATGATTGACCGTGTAATGGACGCCTTATAGGGCTAAAAGTGGCAAATTCAAATAGGTAGCAACATCATATCAACGAAAAACTACATCAATACCGTTGAGCCTTCAGTTGCCCTTTGCCGTTCCTAAAAATACGGGAATAGCCCGTCAGATCACAACCAATCAAGAAGTTTGATCCCAAAATGGCGACAGATCATCGTCACGCAGCTACCTTTTTCTATTTACCCTGAATGGGATTTAATATAAGCTCCATAGCCGTAAATAAAATACGCTCAACGCGAGAATAGAGGATGAAATAGATTCCGCTCGAGCGATATCGAAAGGGACATTAATTTTCTGCCTACTTAAATTGCAAGGATGTATAAGGTAAAAGATATCAGCGATTTTCAGCGTACTAAGTACAATTCTTTTGTTTAATTTTGCATTTTTTTTTTATAAGATAAATTTTATTTGTCAAAAACATGTGTAGGATAGAAACCAGTTGGAATGATAACAACAAAAAAAGTTTCAACATGTTTTGCCTAGAAAGGTTTTTAGGCAAAAAAAAAAATATTGATTAGTTTGTGCGTAAGATAAAAGTAAAAAGAAAGGTTCACCAGTAAAATAATGTCAGTAAGTTTAGATGTAAAATAGCCGAAAAGACAAGGTACTTATAACCATCGACTTGTGCGTAGTACATATATATCGATGCTAATAACTGGGAGACATATTTTCTAGTCAGTACCTAATTTTGATGATGAAAGGGCAACAAAAATGGCCCACTTCACTGATAAAACCATATTATTATTACTTAGCTATTTTTACAAAACCTGCTTGGAGGCTATTATTTCTGATAGCTCAATAAAATGAGGCATTGAATCTCAACTGCTTGGAGAAACAAGTTGACATATTCAGAGGTCGCAAGTTTTATTGCTTTCTGCCTACAATAATAGCAACAACCAATTCACCTTGGCTATAATATGCCAACTGACAACGCGGCAGATACACAGTACACATTTATTTATACGCATTCAATCAACTTTGCCTACATTTTGCAACTGACTCAACAAACTTCGTAAAAAATCCTTTCAAAAAACATACAAAGAAGTTCGCTACCGTCTTGAAGATTCTAGTTTCTTTTCATTTCGCAATAAAGCACCAAGTGGGTACCTACAATCGGAATAAAAAACCGGCTATGTGCGAGTCGGACTCGCGTACGAGTTTCCGTACCATTATCAATAAAAAGGCAAAAAAAAACATGTCTGTTGTATGAGCCCCCTCAAATATTTCATTTATTTTATGTTTTAGTATTTATTGTTATAGCGGCAACAGAAATACATCATCTGTGAAAATTTCAGCTATGTATCACGGTTCATGAGATACAGCCTAGTGACAGACAGACGGACGGTAATGGAATCTTAGTAATAGGGTCCGGTTTTACCCTTTACGTACGGACCCTAAAAGTTACAAAACATACGAATGTTGAAATCGCTTTTAACTTGTACCATCGGTTACTAAGGGACATCGTTTTCCACCACCTGTCATCACTGAGACCGTACCAGAGGATTTGCAAGGCACCTTTTATGCTTAACTTGTCTTTAACATATAGAATTTTTCAGATATCCCAATAAATACGGATTAATTCTGTTCCCTTGACAAGAGTGATGTGAAATATTCGTCTCAGATTTGAATAATCGCGTTATGAAGGATTGCTGTGAATTTTGTGGATGAATGACAATGTATTTTTTCTACATTTTGAAGCATAGACAAGATTTATTTGACGAGAGCAGTCAAGTGGTGGCTCATTGGTTACGGCGCCGACTTACCCGAGTCGTACGTCGTGGGTTAAAACCTAAGTAGTTGCTTTATTTTGTGTAATTTATTTCATCATCACTGCTCTCGAAACGGTGATGGAAAACATTGTAAACAAACCAGCACCAACCCGCACTGGGCCCACGTGGTGGATAACGGCCCGTTCTATCTCCTAGAGAAGAGGCCTCAGTTCCAGCAGTGGGAACATTATAAGGCTGATTACGCTTATGATAGGCAAGATTTATTAGTTAAACTTTTAAATCTTGTCTAACTATTTATTTTATAAGTTCGGTCAATTAATCAAATATTTTCAAATACAAGTTGATAACTTACTTTCGTGACTTGTAAAATCTTTATAAATACATTAACAAGAAATCGGCATTGTTTGCTAAAACATCTTCAAGTCAAATAAAAGAAGCGTCTTAGTATTTTACACAACAAATAGTTGTCGGACTAACATTATTGATGAACCCCAAATTGAATTTTAAAAGTATGCCAACACAAATCAATACAATCGTTGGTATTTACAACTTTGAAAATGAGGTTCCTAACTTTGCCCTAAGGCGTTCGAGGCAATATTGAAAGAATTTTGCTAAGTTAACAAACATTAAACAATGTATTTAATTTAAAATTTAATTGAGGGATAATTAAAAGTTTAGGCACTTCAGTTATTATACAATTTTTTTTAACGAATGATGGCCCTTGTAGCGTTATTATTTTTAATTATTTGAATTTGGAACGTCGAAATAAAAACAGGGTAAAATTTGATATCAATTTTTTTTTTATGCCCGATTAACAAACCTTTTTGTACTATTTTTTTTTTTTTAGTTTACGTTTGAAGAACACGGTATTTTTCAAAACGTGGGGTAAACTCATTAAAACTCAACCTCATCAATATAGAACTTACACTTTCTTATTATAGGATCATAAAAATTCGTCGATTCGTATCTTTTTTAATTGAATAAGCCCCCGTCGGGATTATGTGACGTCATACCTCATCTTTTTCGAATAAACTCATATAATATTAACGCACAAGATGATGTCAAGATTCCTTATCAAAAATGTTCGGGAATAAATTACATACGGTTTCGTTTTGGCAGATTAACTTTCTTCAATTCTTTGTTCGGTTTACTCAGCTACTTACCTGGAAATAAAAGAAATCAATTGTTAAAAGGTTTTGCATGAACAAACATTATAGAAACAGATAATAAAAAATAAAAATTAAATACACGGAAAAGATGTAATAGTGTAACAAATCTTTTTTACAACTACCTGCACTACTACTTCTACTTCTCAAAACTAGATGGCGTTGTGCTGATGACAAGTATTTCTGAATTGCGGTGCTAAAATTCTCCGTGACTTAATGACCCCTGCTAGAATATTTTGAAATTGGATGTACTGGTCTAGTGGTGCATTTAAGGGTTATGTCCTACTTGGAACACTAATAAGTAATTTTATTTCTTTGCAAGAAGACTTAATTTGCTGTTTTCGTCCTCCTTGGAAAAAGGTCTATGAGTCTTAAGCGGGGACTACATTAGGTTGACGCACACGTGGCCCAAGCCTGATTTGTACGTAGAGTCGCGTCGTGTGGCGTGGATCTAATGTAGCTCTACAAGTCTAGTTGCCATATAAAATGTATGTGGAGACCGACGCGCCCAGATCGGCGTACGTGGCCCAATGTAGTTCTACTTTTATTGTTGCTCCCTGTTGTGCAATCCCTACGGTTGTATTATAACGTGATGTTTCATTAAAATTACAATAAAAACTTCTTGAAGCATCAGACTGCAGTTTCAAACAGCTTACGTAGTTTGTTTGAAACTTAAACCAAGAATCAATAAGACGGCGCAAGACAAATACAAAATTAATAAAACATTCCTTCGAAGGAGAATTATTTGCGGAAAAATTAATTACTTTCTGAAGAATTCCTATTACGAAGTCGACCTTTGGATATGAGACTTCCATTGGAGTTGGAGAAGTATTTGTAGCTACGGAAATGTGTTGACGACATCAATTATTGGGAAAGGTAATTTCACTTTCACTAGACATAAGTCGAACGATAATTTCATATATGTATTATAGAGATCAGAATACGCACGTGTAGAACTGTTGTTCTATATAACGTTAATAAAACTTTGTAATGGTTTAATCAATAGTATATATTTGTTTCACCAACGGCATTTACTGCCGGTAATCTTGTGCTTTAATATGTGGATAATGCAGAGGGAAAAAACCATTACAAACGAGCGTTTACAATATTGCAGTGTAAACGCTCTATTGTGCCGTTTCTTTTAGTGTATATATATATATACATATATATATATATTGTAGATATTACAGAAAATACAAAACACAAAGAATCCAATAAATACCTAATTACGGAAAAAGAATAACGTACTTTTAATATAAAGTTTATTTGAACTTATAACTACAAGTCAATCCAAAGATATACTCCAAAGCAACCCGTTTTAAAAAACGGCAATTTCATACTTTAACCCCTATTATGTTAAGTATAGATGTACGAATAAAAACCCTGCAGCTGCACAAAAACTTAATCCACACTCACAATGGAAAATTAAGAAAACCTTTAGAAAAAAAAAAACTAATCTAGAATTGAAACTGCTACTTCGATAATAGTTTTTTACTTCGCTGGACTTTTTGAAATTGGCATAAAAGCTGCGCAAATCTCTGGCCTCACTCCAAACAGTTTTTCTTTTGCACTTAAGAGAAAAGGTGAAACTTAGTGAAGAGTGGAAATTCTATTGCCTTGGGCATAAAGGGGCTCTTTGTGTTCAAACCCGTAGAATAATGGTATCGAGGATCGATTTGTACGCGACAAAACTCAGGAGGATTTCCAATTCCGATCAAGTATGAAATGTTATGTGTGTTATTGTGTATGTGTACCAGAGAGATATTCTGGGAATGAACTGAGGAAGGTAGTCTCACAAGATATGGTACTCGTGTTTATCGGAGACTGCGGTGTAGGTTTGAATGGACAAAGTTATATGAACGGAATCAAAGGTAATAACGTAATATCTACATACCTATACCGATTAGGATTTTCATTGTGGTATTATTTATTTTTTTGATTTTTATTACAATTAATGATTAAATAACCGTACTTACTTAAATAGTGGTAAAAATTGTTAAACAACGGGAAACTCCTTAAAATTTTTCTTTCTACGTTACTTTCACCCCGTTTGACTGACTAAAAAGTATTGTAGGTCTGGACGTATCAGAACAACAATTCTTCTTAACAACGAATAGTTTGACGGAATGTTTAGCACAGTGGTTGAGCGATAGGGCCGATGCACTGTGTGTCGCGGATTCGATTCCCACACGGAATAAATAGGGTCTAGGTGTCTTATATATGTGTTTACATGTTAATGAACACACTCAAGATACTGGAGTAATTCCTAATGTGGGGTAAAGTTAACAAAAAAATCCCTAGCATTACCTACCCGAACCTAGTTAACGTTCACGATAAAAGCACTAATTCTCTATCCACATCGTGGCGACCTTATAGCCATATTAAACAGCCAACCTTGACCCCCCCAACCAGTATTTGAGCAAGTAACTTGAATGCTAGCAAACAAACGAAACGCGACGCCAAATAAACCCAAATTGTACAACGAAAAACGATATTGACGGTTTAGGGGTTTTCGTAAGCAGAATTACGACCCTTTGTTCAGGAGGGGGGTGTAAGGGATGAAACTCGATGCGACACCCAGACAAATAGTGTGACTTGCAAAACTTCGGGTTTTTAGTTCTGAGACCAATTTTTGGTAAGCCGAACGTAATGAGACGGGTACTGAGTACCTATTAGACTGGCCTGTTGGTCTAGAGGTTAGTGGCACTGACTGCAATGCCGGAGGTCGTGTGTTCGATTCCCACCCAGGACAAATGTTTGTATTTGTTGACTTTATGCCATTTGCCGCATTTTTATTTTACTTTTAACCTATTTTTTTCTCAGACTACTTTATATTTATTTTTGTAATAAGTAAAAATGGATATACCAATCAAATACAAGTTTTATATACAAATTTATAAAAATAAAACATTTACAAGCAAGAGATGAGAAGCAGACATCGTTAGACCGATGTAATATTTTATGAAGTTCTACAAAGACGATCCGACACGTAACGGAATGGACTGCAGCGACAAATTGTGCCGGCTGCTTGGAAAATATACTGATATTTCTATTCTGTATCAAAAAACCCAGGGTCGGCTGAACCAAATTAGGGAAGTCTGGCGCATTATTAGGTGAAATATAAAATAAGAGCAATGTAGTTATGAGAAAATTTCAAATATTTTCGTAAGTAAATTTATTAGATAGGCAGCTAGTAGCATGTTGTCCCTAAATATTTATGAAATTATATTAATGTGTAACACAGTTTAAGCAAGTGAAAACGGCTGAAAACGGGCATAAATATAAAAATAAATATTTTATTGAAAAACACACAGTTTTAAACATCTTATTAATCATGTGATTATTTTAAACAATGATAGGCTGGTTCTTAATTTAAAATGTTCTTTTGCGAGTTTGAATTTAGAATCGGCTTAAACAGTAGGTATCTAAACTAAGCTTCCAAATTTAAAAATAAGTTTGTTAATAAATTGAAGAGGGATTATAAAGGAACGAGGAAAATTATAATTATTAATTAAAGATAAAAGAAATTATACATACATCCTACCATCAAAGGTAGAACCAAACAAAAATAACAATATAAAGCTTCAGATACCGTCGTCTGCCATTTTGTTTCGAATTGAATAAAAGTAAAAGAAATGAGAACAACAGACCAATGTGATCCTTTGCTATCAAACCTCGCGCATACGTTCATAAAATCCAATGGGCAAAAAAAAATCTAGAAAAAGCCGTAAAATTTTAACCACATATAGGGAGGCAAACTAGATGGTACGTGTTAGAAAAAAACCTGTTGCTCGACCTAGATGGTTTTAGTCTAAAATTGTAAAATTCTTTTTTGATAACATTTAGGTCAGAAATTGCATAAAGCGGACACTTGCGGCGGCCACCCGTAGCATGACAAAGCGCGTGTGTTCACACGGACGGTCCCCACCGGATTATTACCAACGCAGTGTCGCTAGTTCAACTTTAACGGTGTGCTTGTAGTGGTGTTGATGGAGAACTTAATAATTATATTATTGCGTAGCAAAACGGGCGCCGGACCCCGCGATGGATGAGCGTTTTTGTATGGGACCGCGCGGGCGTTCGTTTAACGCAGTTAAACGCCTTAGGTTATGCCATCTCCATTAATATTATAAAGAAGTTTTTTTTTTTTTGTAATTTTGTTTGTAGGAGGAATTTTCCGGACGTCCTGATCTGATTATTAATTTTTTTCACCGATATTAAGCTACTTTTATATACAAAAAAAATTGTTTACGTCATTATATTGTTATATTTGTAACTTAAGTCGGATAAAAAGGCTTCCATGTGGGCGAAGCTGCGGGCAAAAGCTAGTTTTTAATAATTGGAAGTTAATATCTTACACGGAAAAACGATTATACTTCACCGAATCACTGAGTGACTTATTGGCCATTTTATGCCAGTTTTAGTAGTTTTTTTTCTTCTTTGACAACTGAGCCGGTGTCTTTTAGTAAAGTCGACCACTTGTTTAAACGGTGACACACTATACAAAAGTCAAGTCAAAAACTTACAATGTCACTACGGCCTTCAATTCAGCCAGTCCAAATTTTATCATCTAAAATGTCACTGGCCGCTTAAATCCAAATAAGGCGTGCTATACACAAACCACGGTGTCGCTGAGGGCCAGCGAACAACACTTGTTGCTATACCGCCTATTTATAGCACTGGCCTATTTGCTACAGTGTGTATTCCGGCTTATAAATAGAACTTATTTGAGGAATGTACTTCAATCTCGTTGCAATTGGGGCCGCAATTAGGAGAATGTTTCTTTTAGCTGTTATGTATAAACACATTTCGTAGTTTTAGAATCGTGTGTGGCAAGTTTGAAGTGTTGACGATGAATTCATTTTTAATAGCATGTAGCTCTTTATTTAGGTGGAAAATCTTACAATGATTTCTCCCGCTCTAGGACGGAACGGGAGGACGTGTCAGACTTTTACTGACTAAACCCCACTTCTATGTTCCTTCCTTTCAGAAGCGAAAGCCATGGGCCACAGTAGGCTTCGACCCTGCTGGATCCTTACGGTTTTGCTAAACATCTCCTTGACGCGCGTGAAACACTACGCGCTGTCGACATCTCAGGCTCGATCCGGACAGTTACCGGACGACGAGCTACCCATTGCTCGCCGTCGAACCCACGCCTATAGCATATAGCTCGAAATATACAAGTATTATATACATATATCAAAATTTTTGTTTATACCTAAATTGTCGAGTGACAAGAACTAAATCATATCAAATCACAGCTTGCATTCACATTCAATCGGTTAACGAATCTATCGATTTCTATAAAGCTTAATATTTTCAAGTAAAAACATAATAAAAATGCTTTTCGCGTGCGATAAGCGGACCGTGCGAATCGCGTTACTGGGGCGCGTATTACACTACGTGATTCCGAATAAAGCCGTTCCGATATCTCGATATGCGAACGAGTACAAATTAAAATCGATGCTAAGCGGAGCCAAATGGTGTAGAAAACGGCCCAACTTGATAATGTATGGCTAGGGTTGAGGTTTGAAGAGTTTCCTGGTTTTATCGAGTAAAAATGCTATGAGATTTTTATTATTTTGCAATGTCAGAATATTATATTATTATGTAAGTGCGGAGGTTTTTTTTCTGAAACATCATCAGAAATTGTATTATTTGTAGGCATTTCAAAATCTGCTTTAAATTAAATTATTATTGGACAGATACAATTATTTTTATAGGTAATTTAAAGAAGAAGAAGAATATACAGAATAGAAAGAAGATTATACGGCTAAATAGGTCGATTATATTCTTTATTGTGCACCATAAAAAATAAAGGAAAAATGTCAATTATTAAAAAAAAAAAATATGGAAAATTACTCGCCTTTTACAGACGAAATATAAAAATAAAATTACTTAACTATGCAAGTCATTTTATTAAAACTGTGGAAGTTGACTTTCTATGTCATGTGATTTTTATGAAATTTACCTTTACTTCAAAATATAGAAAATTGCCATCCCTAACCCATCACATCTCACGTTCAAAACTCGGCCTACCGCTCCAGTTATCACCAAATCTAATGTCGATTGAAAAACTTATATCGAGCGTAACTTTAAAATATCGTTTTTCGAATTCCGAACTAAGTTCGGTTGAATAATTCGCGTTAATTTAGGCATATATTGCTGAACTTTCATAATCGGTTCTCGAAATCACTTAGTCATCAAGGTATGAATTTGAAATTGATTCTTTTTTTCGCAATAACACTGGCCATTTTTATTACCATTCAAATATTACCCATAGAGGCATTAATCAAAGACACGATTTATTACAAGTAGAGTTCTTAAAAAAGAAAAAAACCACAGTTGTTCCATATTTAAAACATATTTCAGAATGTTTATGAGAACAATAAAAACGTCGTTAACAAAAAAAAAAAAAACTCGACATGACATAAGTAACATTTCAATAGGATTACATAATATTTGCATAATAAAACATTTGTTGTAATTAGCAACAGCGCAGCACATAATATATGTCATGTCACACAACAGTAATATGTTAAACATGTCACAAATTACATTTACATGAAGAGAAAACATAAATAATTCCAGTTTGATTAACAAAAGGGAAACAAACGCAATGCAGCGACCGACACGACACAGTTAAACGGTTTTAAGGTAAATAAATAGGTCCTACATACAAACAAGGTCTTTTTAAAACACTAGAATATAAAATAGAGAAACTACCCCAGTTTTAGATTAAACAAATAAATTTTTCGTAAGTAAAAGTAGTCAATAACTGGCAACACTGCCTTTTCAATTTTGTGAAATGTAAAATGATCAAATAACTTCTTTCGCTCTGAATGGAGTGAGAGTGAGTCAGAATTTTACTGAAGAAAACCCCACCTGTGTTCGTTTAGTTGCCCTATGCGTTCCAAGGCCGCGGTAACTCTTTCGAACACTCCCGCAACCCTGGCAACACTAACTCACACTTTGTTTATTCCGAGAATTTATGCAGTAACGCAGTTATGTACATTAATGAATATTAACAACAGTAAAAGTCCCATAAATATAGCAGATAGCATAAACTTAGAAAACCAACCGAGTTATAAACTCTAAAAAAAACACTTAAATACTCGACGTACAAACCACATAACCACCCTCTTTCCTGTGAAACTTTAAAAAAGTAATTAATGAACTCCGTTAACGCTGCTTATAAAACTTTTATAACTTGAGCTCTGGTGGTGGAAGAAGAAACTAAAACGCAGCACACACGAATTTGGTTTAGTGACAACTAGCGCCATTGTTGGGGTTCAACATATAGTGGTGGGAAAGGGAAGTCGCGGCGACCATTTACGGGGCATGATTTAAATACGGCGCCATGTTTTATCTGGCATCTGCGACGTGACGGAACAACTAAGCACGCTCGTTTTGACGTTAATCGTGAGTCAGGGTGCGTAGGTACGAATTAAAAAAAAAAAACCCGATGTTTTTGATATTTTAATGGGGTTTTTTTTGTTGATGTGATAAAAGTTTTTAATTGAATTGTTTTATACAGGAAGAACTGTTTTTTTTTTACTATTAGAGCCGGTCTATTCTGTTAAAACAACACAGGGAACACTTTTGAGGTGCACTAGTTTCTGAGGAGCTTATTCACTCTAGCCACCCAAAACATAATCAGACGGTAAGACCGCAGCAAGCAAATTGTTTCAGTCTTCCGATATAATATGTGAAGTTAGATTAAAACCAACTGGTGCTAAGAAATGACAGCTTACTTCACTATGGTGAAGTGAATTTTACTATAGCTAAAAATAAAACGGTCTTAACCTTAAGAAGAACGCAAAATTTTCTCAAAATCACACCCATCCCTAATGGTATAATTTCGCTCAATATTAAAACGTTTAGCGCTAACGCTATTACATAAATTCTATCGAAATTTTGACTCCATTTTAGCAACAAATTATAATCGCTGAATTATGTTAATGGAAAAGGTTTTAGAACTGTTGTAGGGCTATGAACCGTGACCTTGAATTTCAAGGACTAAGTTGAGGACCGTAAATATTCAATGCTCAAATTAATACTAGTTATTATTTTCAGACTGAGCAGCGCTCAATTATCTTTATATTTTTGTATGAGATGAACTTGTTTTCATTTTTAAATATGAAAAATTTTAATAAAAAGATAAGCAGATACCCATTTGTTTTATAGCCGGCATAAAGATTCGGCTTTTATTAATACGTTTTATTAAGGATCGAAGAAAGGAAGGCTCGCGTTAGACCACGCATCTCACCTGATGGTAAGCGATGATGTGGGCGACGATGGAACACGCTTGCCTAGAAGTAACTTATTCACTCTTGACCTAAAAGATCCCTAGATTTTTTTGATACCTTGTATAATATTATTTTATTATAGGCATCAATTTTTTCTGACTCGAATCGACCATCTGGAATGGGGCTGGACAGGTCATATGATCCGTTCCAAGACCAACAAATGGAGCAGGCAAGTAAACCTATGGTACCCAAAAGACGGCCTCAAAAAACAGAATCGCCTAATGAAAAGATGTGGAGACGACATCCGCCTGACCTTGGGTACATTCTGGACCAGGATAGCAGCGAACAGAGTCTAATGGAAGCAATTGGAAGAGGCCTATACCAAAAGGCACACTGAGGGACATACTCGTAACTAGTACTACAATTTGTAAATCAAACAGAAAAATTTACTACACCAAAGTTTGGAAATAAATGGCAATTTTATAACTTTTATGCTATCAGAACAAAGTAATATTTATTTAAATACAATAATAGTTAGATACTTCAAACTGTGATGCTTCATCAGCTTAAAGAATTATCCACCTACGTATAGTTCATAATAAAAAAATAAAAATTAATAAGTGAATTCCACAACAATTGAATAAATAAACAAAGCGAACTGAAATTCATAACTCATTCAAAATGCTAGCTATACAAAAAAAAAACAACACGACTGGCTGGTCATAAACAAAGACGACAGAATTCGACCTTTAAAATGAGGAAAAGAACAAACTAACGATTTTTTTTTAAACGCTATTATCACGTTTTACGGTAAGTCGGTAACAGACCATTAGTCCAACAAGGGTTTGGACTAAATTAAAAACGTTTTGGACTGCTAATGGTCTAAAGTTGGACCACATCCGGCCTCAGGAAGTAGTATTATGATCGAGTTTTAGATCTAATTAAAACGACTTGTTTTTGGGTAAAGGTCGTACTGAGTATTTGATGTCTTTATTAAATACTAGCATCTGCCAGCGGCTACAAAAGAAAGTAATTTTCTCCATACTAACTTTGGACTCCCCCTTTCATCTCCTTAGGGGGGTGAAGTTTAGAAAATCCTCTCTTAGTGCTCGCCCACGTCATAAAAGGAGACCTTGTGCAAAATTTCACCTTCATAGTAGCCCTAGTAATTTCAGCTGTGCGTTGACATGTTAGTCAGTTTCACCTAATATTGATACCTATTTGGCCACCGTTGGTATTACCATCTAATAATGATACCTATATTTTCATACCTGATAATGATACCGCGCGATTTTCTGAAAAGGGAACTGAAGAACACAGGTGTGGTTTTAATCAGTAAAACAAACTTTTAAACGCCCTCCCAATCCACCAAGAGCGGGAGAAGACATTGGATGATTTCCAACCGTAAAAAAAAAAGAAAAATAAAGGGAAGTTCAGGTAACTGCAGCAGTCATTAATTCAGAACGATATCTGCTAAAAAAGTCGTTCGCAAATTACGAGTAACTTTAGTACATAAATAACTCTGAGTTTCAAACTCACATTTAGATTATATAATTTGATTGGAAGGCAAAAACCTCAAAGGCTATAAAAACTCGATTATAACATAACATTTTATTCAAAAAATATAAGGGGAGGTCCACAGGTACCCAATTAAAATCAGAACAAAGCAGCGCGGCCTTGCACCGACGATACTGAGCACGAATTTACGAAAATTCATCTACATTTAGATTAGAATTACCTACATCGCGATAGAACGGGAGTGGGATCATTTTTCCCTACTCAAGTATTTACTTTATTATGTATACGAGGGGCACGATAATATTGCGTAGATGGGAAACCGACATCAGACTTCAAGCTTACTTATGTAAAGGAGTATAACTATAAACTTCTAAGAATGCGAGTGCCAAGACTTTTTCACGTTTTTTTTTATTGTAAGTCTACGCACGTTCTAAAGCAAAATTTCAACAGTACCATTCAAAACAAAGGCTTGATTAAAAAAGTAGCAAAGACAACAAGCTGACTGGCATTACGTTGAAAAACACATAGAAATTCGTGTAAGGACAACGTGAACGGACAAAGTAAAGCTAATCTCGTTTCACAGTAAATGAACATTTTAAGCTAAAATAAAAAATAAACCACATTTTCCATTTACAACTCCTGAGCTAATATCAAGGCTCGGTAAACATTCCATTTTGCTTACCCCTTCGTTCCGACGTGGGTTGTTCGTCAACTTAATTTTACAACTCCGGAACACGTAAGCGTGATATTGTTAAATTCTGTATTATTTATTGCCGAGCTGAGCGCCTTATGGGGTGCTAGATGTCGACCACGGTAGCCTCACGCGTTACTTTAGAACACGATAAACGTTCGACGTAGCAAGACGGTACCTTCCGTTTTTAAAATTCGAATGCTATTTTTACGTGATTATATTACATATGCCAGTGGCGAGTTATAAATGGTCAGTTTTTAAAAGGAATAAATTTAATCAAGTTTAATTTTATTATTCATATTTTAGCTGGCAATTGAAGTGAATAATTATAAATGAAGCCATCTTCAATTGAAGTTATACCTATATGATCGAAGCCATATTTAAATCTACTGAAATGAATGACGTAATCGTTTAAACAACCTTATATGGATTCTTTAAATTTAAAATAAAATGTAAACGAATTACAAGACGTGTTTTATAAAACAAAACGTGCTCATATTATTGTAATGAGTTCAACGAGTTTGCTCTTTACGTCAAACTAGCTTATTCCAGCGACTTCGCTTACGTGTATTAGTACTTCCCTTACTACTTACGGTATTATTACTTTACTTGCCCATGTGTTAATGTAAGATATAAGTTAACCTGCGACTAAATTTCATTCAAATTCGTTCAGCCGTTTGAGCGCGAAGAAGTAACAAACATACTCACACATAAGTACATACAAACTTTCGCTTTTATAATATTAGAGTGACAAAGGCCATTTAAATCGATCCTAGACGTATGACGCAACAATGGCTATCCCATACATTAAAACCCTTAACTGACGTCACCCCAAAAAGTACACACCACTACAAACAATTGAAGGTAAATCCACACAAAAAAGTTCATGAAATATTAACAAAGAAAACCGTTAGGGCGCCATATTGAGACAGGTCTAGTTCCAAGAAATAGTTAAACAGACACCTGATCGTGAGAAAGTAATAGAAAAAGGAATCTTAGGGGTCACACAAAAGGCGAATAGTAAATTCCCTAGTAAAGTCAACGGTTCCCCCATCCCTAGCTATGGATATGAGACTTTTTTACTCTGTTGTCATAAAACTAATTTGTAAATGATGCGTATTTTTTTCTTTTTGAAATCTCTCGTGAGAATCTTAGATTAACGGTCAAAACTGCACTATGATGCAGGTCTATTATTTAAATTTGAATTAAGAATGTGCATTTTTTTTTAATGTCACGTTTATACATTTTTATTTAAATTAAGTCTTAGGTTTAAGTTTGGTGTGTCAAATAGTGGTCAATTTAAATGATGCAAAACAGATTTATTTTTATTTTTTGACAGTTGGCCATGCTACAGGTGAATAACGAATTTTGTTGAGCTTATGTAAGACCGTTGACAAAAACTTGAAGTTAAAATAATAATAAATTATTTATTTCAGATTCATCTTATGATTAAATCCATATTTGTTAGTACAATAGCGAACTTACGACTAGATAACATGTGATGATTGCTCACAAATAAATGTTTTCACAAACAATGTCATATTAAAGAAATCTCTATATAGTTATTTCGTTTTTAGTGTATAGGAACTTTATTCAGTCAAAGAAATGATATCCGCGGAAATCGAATATTTCACTTTATTGAGCTCAGTCAAGTTATTGCCTCAATATCCACGTAATTCTGACTGTACATATTTATCTCTAATATGAGTAGTCAGAATATGGTGAATTTAACGCCATCTAGCGAGAAATTTTGTCGCCTTACATCGTTTTCTCGTAATAATAATAGTTTCCTACCAACTAAGGGTACCTTGTCTCGGGTGCACTAGCAGAACAGTACAGGAATAATCGGTTGGTATTACGCTCCATGAAAATTGTCTAAAGGGCTTCTGCGAGTTGGTTTCGGGCCCTCGTGCGCCTTCTAAAGGTCCAGGACCTCAGGGTCCAGAGATAAATAAATGCATGATAAATAATAATAAATTATTTGTAAAAAACTTAGGTGAATGGAACTGTCATTCTACTTGACACTAGGATATTCAGTTTTAATTGTAAGAATTTTAAAAATCGCTACAGTTCTCAAACACATTTAATTTATAAATATTGCAGCAGAATAGAATATAAAATACAGAATTAGAAGCGAAACTCCTTCGCATATTACTTTATAATTTGGTTACCTCCTGCGCTGCCTACCGACGTCAAATGCTTCATATATTTAACTTAGTTCAGTACTAATTGCGTTACGGGCCGTTGCCGACGCAAATACGCAGAAATCGTATTAATCCAACCGTTCGCTCGTATCGGGGGTCTAACTTTAGTTGAGAATAAATATGGTTCGCAGTTTGCTGCAAGTGGGCAAGCTAAACTCTTGCTCAACTAAACTTAGTTTAAATGGTGGAAACGGTGTTTTGAAAAGGGTATCTTGACGTGCCTTTTTACTGAAAATTAGCCTTCGAAAATCAAAATGATTAGGTATCTATCAATACTCAATATTATAAAGCTGAAGAGTTTGTTAAACTTAGTTTAAATTGTGGAGACGGTGTTTTGAAAAGGGTATCTTGACGTGCCTTTTTACTGAAAATTAGCCTTCGAAAATCATAATGATTAAGTACCTATCAATACTTAATATTATAAAGATGAAGACTTTGTTAGTTTCGTTGAACACGCTAATCTCAAAAACTACTGGTTCGAATTGAAAAATTGTATTAATGTCAGATAGTCCATTTATAGCTGTAGCGAAGACGCAAATGAAACCGCTGGGAACAGCTATTCAAATTATATAAGCTCGAATAATATTAAAATGTTACTTTTAGCCAAAATATCAAGTGATCATGTGTCACGATTATCGCTCAATTGGCGAGATCGTATTATGACAGCAGTTTCAGTAATACCATTAATTAGTAAATATTCTGCTAATTAATGGTTTTATACAGGTTTTATAATTGTCATAACTACTGAGAGTTATGTTACGTAGGTAGTAAAAACACTGTGTACATTTTACACCTTAGTACCTTAATAAATATAATTTCACTGAGCGGCTATTGGGCTGCAGGAACGTTTAAAAGAATTATCGTACGTAGCCCTGGAACGTATTGGGCAACTGACGGAACGAAAAACCCACATATTTTAGACAGTAAACATCTGACACAATCTCTAGCTCAACCCTAGGGCGGGAGAAGTTCAATCTAAAAAACCGTTATTATAGTCACAATCCGCTTGTATTCTTTCAGTTGCCCTTTGCGTACAATTCCATAACCCGATACTTTTCCTGTCTATTGTTTATCTGTAACTATGTCACGTACAGATGTAGACGTGTACCTTTCAAGACTTTCCATTTTCTTCTACGCTACAATATATTCCATTGTCAAAAAAAATTCACAGGCTGCTCCTGAACAAATCGCTTCCGCCTCATCGTAACTATTAAGACGGCCATAGACAAGCTCTTACGAGCGAAATGAACGTAATTAATTTGATTAATCCAGAAAGGCGTCTCCGAGGCATAGCCGCGATGAGTAATGGGGGACATTCGCCTCTTTTTTCTCTCTGCTATGATCTATGGGCAGTGTAGACTCCCTTTCTCTCCGATTTATGGAAAGATGCCTAGATGGTACTTTTTTTTAGGTGGGAAAATATCCAATGACTTCTCCCCGCTTGCGAAGCGAGAGGGCGAGACCTTTACTGACTAAAACCCAATCCTATGTTTTTTCTTTGCGAACCTGTGGCCCCAGTAGGCTTCGAACCTGCTGCGTTCCTACGGTTTCCTAGATGGTACTACTGCTTTTTCGATGTTGCAACCGTTAAAATTTCTGTATGGCTGTTCAAATTAGAGTATTTTTGGAGTTAAAAACGTATTAAACTCTCCATTAATGCCAAAATTTAACACGTTTCCAGGTTAAAGATTGATAGAGTTTAAAAATTACATAACTACACATTGATACAGAAATCGAATGACAGCTTTTATTATTTCCTACAATCCGAATTTATGGCTAAACAAACGCTACTGAATGTGTTTGTAATTGACATGTGTTTTTTACGGTTTGAAAGCTTTTAAACAATGATTTCAGTTAAATAAAAGCTTCGTTATAGTTCCAGGCTATTCCTCTTTATTAGAAAAACCTGTTTATTCCGCTACAAAATTAAAATATACAAACTAAAAAAGGTTACGAATTTTCACGAAAAGTAACTAGATTCTGAAAAACATTGAAACTGGTGAACCACCGAAAAAGTTGTTTTGCGCGTATTTTTCGTATAGAACATTGTTTTGTTCCTTGTTTTTCAGAATTTCAGTTACACCAGGATTACTCGCTTCCCAATTAAATAAAAATGGGTCCAATCGCAGCGCTAAAAAGGGCACCACGTATGTAACATTAATGAAAACAAAAAATAAATTGCTTTAGAGGATTACTTGATCAACAAAAAACATATCTTTTTAAAAATATTTTAGGGTACCATTTAATAACATTTAATGATATTACCTGATGGTACTCTACGGGACAATAGATTTTGCCTCAAAGGTACAGGTAGTGACTTAGACAATGTTAAATTTGTTGTCAAGAAACCAGAATTCCGAAGAAAACAAGGGGTAGAACGTGTTTCTGAGATGCAAATGTAAGATGGTAATAGTAAAAGCTTCTTGGAATGTATCTTATGTTTGGTTTGTCATCGTGAGAATTACTGTTAGGGTATTAGGTACTTCATAACTTTTTTTTACGTCTGCTGTATCGTTCTCCCTAAATGGTGAAAGAAAGTCAGTGAATACGTCACTTCTTGGTTTACATGCCAAGAACTTGAATAAAGAGCCTACCGTTTAAAAAATTATGTTTCGATTACGCAAATCATTGCAACAATATTATTTTCAGGCGCTAAGCGTGCGCGAGAATTGGGTACTTAATATTTTATCACGTCATAAGCAAAATCAGACTAATAATGTTCCCACTGCTTTGACTAATGCCTCCCTCTCCAGGAGAGGAAATGGGCCCTTTTTTATACACCACGGGGGCCCAGTGCAGGTTAGAAGATGATTTTCACTTTTGTTCTTAAAACCGCTCCTACGCGATATAACGTTGTTACACATTTTGTAAACACAGTATCTTGTGGGCAAGTATCTAGGCTTCTATTGAAATCAATTTGTAAATTTGTGTAAAACTAATCTAGTAAAGACCTCTGAAAATCTGCTATATTGCATGAACTTTGACACTTCTTAAAATACTCAAAAATTAAAAAAGTAAAAAATAAAATAAAGAAGCCTTGCAAATTTAATCAAGATTCTGAATGACAGCTATTTTATGTAAAACCTTTTAAGGGTTTAAAAAAAGCACGTATTTCCTGGAACAAGTTTTGTAAAATATTCGAGTAAATTACCGAATGCTAACAGAGTTTTCAGGCATTGTCTCTTCGTCGAACATCGCGTTGGATTGCGTTAGATGAAGTAACAAGCTTTGAAACCATGCTCTATGTTGACGATAGGCGAGTGGAAAAAGGACCCCTATGTCTTATTCAGTGAAACTTGGTTAAGTGGGACCTAGATAATTGAGAAACCTCCTTAGCTGGAACTGAGGTCCTGACAATTTAGCACTGAATTACCTCTGTTAGAGTGACAAAGCAAACCTCTGTATCTTTGATTCGTTCTTCCGATTTTATTGTCATAGTTACCTCTATAATTGAGACAGTGAGTGTATTTTACTTCTTTTACTGAGACTTTATTTTAAAGAAATACTTCTAAATTGTTTATTTGAATTTTATAGGCGTCGACCTCTGTAACTGAGATAACATCAAATTTTCTCCTCTATAACTTGTTTTATTGGTTTACAACTCATGTATAATGTGTACAATACAATATTTGATTTAATAATCGCACCACTATAACTGAACCACGCGCGCCTCAGGGTGATGTCAGCAAATCGTAGGGGCCCAGCAGGGTCGAAGCCTACTGGTGCCATGGGTAGTGTGAAAACGAAACCCGGACCCTGGGACGAAGGCAACGAAGGAACAGGAGTGGGTTTTTTAGTCAGTAAAAGTCTGACACTATCTCCCGCCCCGCCCAAGAGCGGGATTTGTCATTAGATGATTTTCCCACCTTAAAAAAAAAAAACAATATAACTGAAATAACCTTTTTTCTCACCTCTATTAATGAAACCCTCTGTAAATGAGACAGATTTTTATTTACAACTGTATCTGAGACACTGAGTAAGTGGAATACCTCTAAGTTTTCAATTGCATAGTAATAAATAATAACTGGAAGTGCGGAGACTCCTAATACAAGCAATTCCTTGCTTAAAAGGAGATCTCCAAAAATATGTATCTAAATGCCTATTGTAATTGAAATAAACATTTTTTTAAGTGAGACAAATATGCAGATCCCTTGAAGTCCCAGTCATCCAGGTTACACTGTATATGGCTAGTGAGTTCGAAAAATCGTTGACATCAGCTATTATTATGATATTTCTCTGCTTTAATATGCTGTGCAAGGACTTACCCAATCATCGATTTAATTAATGTTGCAATAATTACGACTGGTCAATTCGCTTAGAAACTCCAGCCATTCACTACACCTTTTACCACATCGAATTTCGTCTAAGCTAGCAAGTGAACAGTCTTAAAAGGCTTACTAGACCAGCCTAACATTTATAGAGCATTAAAAGAGTCACACATGAAAAGCGGTTGAATAAGTGGGCAGTTACAGGCGGGAAGCAAAGCCGCAGGGCGAAACAAGTTTCAGAATGTAAACAACAATTCTTTTGATAGATCGCGCATCAAAGACGGAACTTCTAAAGAAATAGTCTTTTGTGATAAATATGTTGATTTTGTGAGTGAAAGGTTTTTGTATAAAAATATTGTTAATTCAATAAGAGTTTTATTTGGTTTGTTTTATTGGTTGATTTTAAGATTCACAAGACAAGAAAAGAGATCTTAACGCGATCCATTTTCCTAGGTAAGCGCGTTTTATCGTCGACCGCATCGTCGCTTTCCATCAGGTGAGATAGCGGTCAAGCGCAAACATATCAAGAATAAAAAAAATAGAAAAAAAAAAACTGTTACATAAGGACATAAACTGGATGGGATGGAGCTACATAAGATGTATAATTCCATCACTCTTTTTCGCTCCCACGCCTGACATTTTAACACGTCATGTTAAGACCCCAGATCTAAAGAAAAAAGAAAGAAAAATAACTATAACCAGAAAAAAAAAGCTAACTAACTTAGCTCAGCTAGCTTTTTTAAGTTCCTTTAGAAGTGCAGCATATTGCTACAGATTATTTAGATACAGGACATGGTCATGTGAAGAGAAGGGACGCAATGCATATTACTAAAAGAGTGTGGATGAATGGCCAAAGAAAAGAGGGACGGATTGTGTGACAAGTGAAAGAAAGGGAAGTGATAGTAGTAGTGTCAGCGTGATGGGTGTCACGACAGAATTGAAGAAAAAACCGTTCGGTTAGACTGGAAACCGCACCAGGGCTAGTTGGGAAAAGGCTAGAGGGATGATGTAACAGCTAAACTTTTAGGTAAACTCTACACTGTCGGGTTTTCAGCGGATTCCTGTTAAGTTTTTGAAAGTCAGTCGACGAGAGACCCGCTTTATTTACGATGTTCGGGGCGGAATGGACAACTACATGTATTTATGTTTCAATCTTTTAACCTTCCAAAGGTTAAAAGTTTCAGAGTTTAGTTGCGTTGGAAATGTGATGAGATTTTGTTGGTAAGTGTGATTGGGTTTAGAGTAGTGTCCGACTGATCGATATGTTTCGGTTTTCGGACTTATTTCGGCTTCGACTGCCATCTAGCCGAAACTATCGACCGAAAGTGAATTATAGGCCACCACTGCTTAGTTTAAATTAATGCAAAAAAGCATTCTCTACTAGTAAACCTTTGGGTTAAAAAATACTACACTGTGCTAGGTGTACATTGTTAAAATCATCCGTTTCAACTACAATACAACGCTTTTAGTCTTTCTCAGATAAACTACGCGCCCAGTTGTCAATTTTCTCGCAGGTGGTCCGCGCTACAGCATCCCCGGTCTTACTCTACGTGATAGTTCAAATACTTATTAGAACTACTTTGTGAGTCTACTGTAAAGGAGAGGACATGTTGACAATCAAAAAAGGGTTTAAAAGTTTATGGGTACGTATAATGATCGAAAGGCTCTGGAGTGGCGACACCGCACCGGAAGACGCAGGGTTGGAAGGCCTCCCACCAGGTGGACCGCTGACTTGGTGAGAGTCGCGGGAATGCAATGGATGCGAGACGCACAGGACCGTTCCTTATACCGACACTTGGTGGCCTATGTCCAGCAGTGTCAGCAGCGTCTTTAGGCTGAAATGATGATGCCTGATTGTTATGTTTTAATGTTTTAGTTATGTAACATAACATCACGCCTGGAATCCTCGAAGGGTTTGGCAGAAATGTACCTATACAAGAATCATCTATATTTTATCTATTATTTACTTACTAGCTGTTCGCCGCAATTTCACCCGCTTCTTTACTTTCTTGAATCGTAACGCGATGTTATATAGCCTATATTATTCGTCATGAACCTGGCTATTACAGAGATTTTTTTTTCAAATCCGACAGGTAGTTGTAGAGATTAGCGCATTGAAACAAACAAAAACTCTTTCGCTTTATTATTATTACTAGCAACCCGCCCTCGCTTGGCAAGGGTGTTAGAAACCATTGAAATTCTTTACTATAATATGGGTGTATAATACCCCTAAACCTTCCTCATGAATCACTCAGTCCATAAGTGAAAACTGTATGAAAATCCAGAAATGACAGATGCGGGGGGAGGCTTTCTTTTATAATATGTAAGAATAGATATATATATAGGATAGGTTTAAAAGATATAGCATAGGTTTAAAAGATAGTGAGCCTCAGGGCATACATAAACTTCGGGTTATTATAACAAGTAATTTACAGATGAAAAAATTAAATAGCAATTTTATAAAGTGTGTGATCGATGCAGCAATACAGAATTAATTTAAAGGTCATCCTTGAAAAGTTCTTTAAAATTCATAAGCGCACTATTTTGCACTGCATGTTTGTCATTCTCCTTGTCTTTTTCCTATTCCTCTTTCAAAAAGCCTACCACAAACGTAGCTCACCCAAAGAGTAGATTATCATTGTTATGTACTTTATTGCACACTTTAACTTATCACAGGACAAATATTTACAAAAATAAGTATACAATAGACGGTTTTATCGCACAGGGCAATTTCTTACAGACAACCTTTGGATGGACGGCACGAAAGGAAAAAGATTAATTTGACACAGCCTCAATAAATAATTTAAAATAAATATTTATATTGAAGTACAATAAAAATATTTAATACTTAAATGCAATATCAAAAATATACAATTCAGAAAGGAGAAGAAAAATTAAAGTAGATAATGCTCTTTCACCAATTTTTCGAACGCCTCACTTCTACGGGTAATGTATTCTACAAACGAGCTGCTTGTATCGTGAAAGATTTAACAAAGAATGAAGTAGAATGCATATGAATACTAAGTTTTAGATTTTCCGATGTTATCAAGGACCTAAATATTATTCTCTCGCAACAGTTTCTCAAACATTTCCTATCCGCTATTTGATCAGTGCTGTGTCGCAGCCGAATCGCCCCGGATTTGCCATTCAGATTTCTGTTAGCCGTTCAGCCCGATTTGATTAATGGATCTAGCAAATATCAGTGCACGGTTCGTTATGAGACTCGGATATCCGCGAAACAAGTCGGTTGAGAGACTTTTAGATTTCCGGACGTTATTTCGATGGAAAACTCGGAAACGGAGAGATGATTTTGTGTTCCAGCGTGGTATTTTGGAGGCTGCGCTGTTAACTGCGAAACATGTTTAAGAGCTTACGATTTTCGAGCATTACTATGTTTTTGGGTAAGGCCTGGTTTTTGGAGATTTTGGAGTGTTAATTTCGTAGGTCTGTATTTTCAAAAAGTATGGGTTTTGCAACTTTAATTTAGAATTCGTTTTGAGAGTTAAACATTCATAAAACAAGCCGGTTGAGAAAAGTTTTTTGAAGAGATATTGACTGATTTTCTGTTTTGGGGTTTATTTCCCGCGTATCAACAGAAACATGTTTTGAAATTCTTGATTTCTCTTTGTCCGGCCATATATGCTTTACGACAGTAAGTTTTTGAGACTGAATTTGTCAAAATGTTAAGTGTTTTTGTTCCAATGTTCGTGCTATCCACTAGTTGAGTTTCTCAAGTAGTCTTCGTTAACGATAAAACACAACGGTTAACTTATTAAAATTATCTTGTTCGTACGACCATAATTCTAGGCTTTATTGCCTTGCCAGCAGCATTAAATTCAATAAACACATATTTTAATAACTTCCTGCTCCACTAAAGCTTATATTTAACAGAATTTCTCCCATAAACAAGTTACCTCACTTATCTATCTAACCTTAAAACAAACGCCACTCGATTAAAACACCAAGATAATATAACACGATTAAATCAAGTTACTCAAGAAAGATAAACCAGTTGATTGGGCAATATATCTTTTCAATTTATGCGGGTTATAAAAACGACGCGCCTGAGATCCGTGACGTTTATTGGCGACCACCAATTGAAACTTCGATGACGTCATCAGGCCTTGATGCCGGTTATGTATTTTTTTTAAATACATTTAATGGTATGCGTAAAGCGTTAAGGCGTGTAAGTCGCTAGTAAATACAACATGTGTTCAGAAAGCAGGTGCTGTTATATAATTTACTCGTTATGTTTTATTGATGGTTTCCGATATAAATAATGTAGTTGCGTAGCCTTTTTAAACTGGTTGCCTTTAATATATGGCGTGTAAAACAATACTAGCACAATTATCAGGGATAAAAATAAATAAAAAATCAACCACACACCACGATTTTAAAGTCCCACAAATATCAACACTTGAAAAAAATAAGTTTTAAAAACTCACCAAAGTAATCCAAATCCGTTCATTAAAGTCAGTCTTCTTCAGAAAAACTATTATTCAATAATTAATTTAGAAACACACAACCGTTAACAGCTAAATATTAAAACTAAGAACGCTAATTCACGTTCAAAAACACTAAACTAAAATACTTTTGGACACAATGACTAGAATTCAACCGTTAGCGGAGACACAACCGCTCGCGTCGACTGCCGAATCATAACTGAATGCGTGGGTCAAGTTTTCGAAAAAAAAAAGTTGTGCTGCAGGCAAAGGCACCCATACGTTACGGACGAGATCATTACAACAAAAAAGAACCCTAAATATTATCGGTCGACAAAGGCAGTTCTCAAAGTTGCCAGTGCATTTATTTTTTGGTTGGTTAATTTTGTAATAAAATATTTTTACGATTATATTTTGTTTCCAAAGATTGATATCATAGAAAAAAAAATGCACACAATATAATTGTAATCATACATTATTTTAGTACCTATCATAAAAATAATTTCGAAAAGTTTTTTAATATCAGATAAAATATGAACAATTTAATCTCTCTACAAATAATTCCATACTTTTTTTTGTTTTGCGAATGGTTTTCAACAACTTCTCAAGGCGATCTAGCTCCGTTCATTGTACTCTGCTTTATTACATGGAAGATATTAAAATTATATTATTAGAAAAAAAAAGATACCTATAAAACTCGTTCCCGCGTAAACAATTTATATGGATATCTTACCATTTTTCACGTGGTAATCAAAGATTTATCGTTTTCTGAATGTTTTCACACTTTTTTGGTTTTAATTGATAGGCATTCGAATTTTAAAGGACATTGAAGCTTGGAAACAAGGACATGATTGGTTTTAAACTTGCCTAAAGTTGTGTAAGGTTGTGCGTTAATCATTTTGGGAGACTAATTATGACATAATTGGTAGGAAAGATTTTATTTTCTAGAAAAATTAAGACGTTCTGCATATTGTTATGAAATAATGATCAGGCAGGTTTTTGTGATCTAGTTTAGATCGATTGATTAATTATCTATTTTTAGTTCAGTGATTTATATTTTTACACAACATAATTGATTAAGGAAGCCAAACTTTAACGCCTTACTCATGAATTATACATGGATTTACATTTAAACGTGCTTTCCCTCAACATTTAAAGGTCAGATATTAATTCACAATGTTATGTGTGATATTAGTATTGTTACCTTCATTTATTACCAAATTAACCAACGAGTTTGTAACAAAAACCCAATAATAAATATTCATTTAGGACAAGCGACTCCGGGACTGCAGCCTAGTTAATAATAAAAGTTTGACATTCGCAGGCAGTTGTATTCAAGTTTTGCAGCTGCCGTCCCTACCTTTACACACACGGTGTACATGTGTGCAAGGCACGCGTACCTACTCATGTGTGCGTGTAATTCGTAGGGGTGCAGCGCTAATAATATTGATTATATTTTTTTCAGTCCGCACATAAATTGATTTTTTATCGAGTAACGAACTTTTTTGTTTACAATTTTGGCAACGGCTGGCGTTTGAAATTAGGTATATTACTGCGAGAGTCCACCCTTGCGTTGTTAACACCTCTACGAACCAGACTAGACGTTTCGCCTTGTTGTTTATAACGCGTACATCGAATTTGTTCATGTGTAAAGCTGCAAGGCTAGAGTGAAAAGGCTCTTAATAAACTAGTGCGATTCACCATCAACGATTGCATCACTGCTTACCATCAGGTGGGATCGCAGTCAAGCACTGGTTTCTATAATTAAAAAGAAGGTAAGCAATGCTGCGCTGCTTATTGCAAATGCAGTACTTGCAAAATGGCGCGGTCCGTAGATAAACGCGTTATACATCATTTTTGATAATTAAACAACAAGTCTTAGTTATATAATTTCAAAAGTGTACCAAAAGAATAAGAAAATAATATTTTTATGTATAGCCCCTTGAGATGTCATTTTTGCAAAAAAGAAGAAATCCTAAAAATGACGATTACTGCATTTACAATTAGCAGAGCAGAATGTAGGAGGCATGCAAGTTTACAAATAATTACAGAGAGAACCGGAGAATTTAATTTTATGAGTTTTGCTACGTTGTTGGTAATGTTATTGTTATTGTTCTAACGGCTGTAATTCGGAAACCTTTTCCATTAAAGTTAAGGACGGTGGAATAACCAGTATCTTATCTTTTAGGCGTACTTATCAAGTGTTACAATTTGTTTACTACAGTAATGTCTTCGGTGATTCGTACACTTTTTTGCTTGTTATTAATAAGCAGAGGACGGAATTAGGTAAAGTTATGCATGTATTTGCATCGAAATGTTAATATTAATATGGATCTTCCTGGGATTTCTAACGAAAAATCCCGTGTGGCCAACAATATTACAAATATAAGGGTCTGCTTCTGAAAGGAAGACTCGGCCCTGGTACAAAAAGCAACGAAGGAAAAGAAGTGGGTTTTTAGTCAGTAAAAGTCTGACACGCCCGGAATATCATTGGATGATTTTCCCAAGTACAAAAAAAAACCTTACCTAGGTTGGATCCTCTGAAGGCCATTCCATTCTTGCTCTATATTTAAAAGAAAAGTGAAGAACTTGCACCAGTCTCGCACAAAAATTGTTTTGTTCCGTTTCTCGAGAAATGACACTTGTAATTATGCTTGTGAAGACGTTTTTATGCCGTCGCATCATTATGAGTACGACGTTTCGACTCACCCCATTTTACGGAAACTTGACTCACTGTGTAGAGAATGGATTTGAAGAAAAAACCTTGTGATTTCATAGTGACAGTGACTGAATGTTTAGATTACTGGGTCAGTATTTTTGTATTGTGAGTCAGTGTGTTTGAAAAACCTTTTTTCCTTTAGGGTCGTGACAGGTTGGGAAGTTTAATAGAGTCGAATAGTATAAGAAAATCCTTTTTTTGTTGCGCTTGTTTATTATGAAAAACTAACTGCAAAAGTATTTGTTTAACACTATAAACAACATTAGTTTTAGTATATGCGAAACTGGAAACACGTGTCTAGTATGTAAAGAATCTATGTACAAAATTACATAACTGTATCATGAAAAATAAAAATTTTATAAGCTTGTTATGTTACCTAGTTGTCCACACAAATACATGGTCATCGGGCCATCCCACTTGTGATTTTTTTTTAAATATTTTTGATAAAAATATAACACGGTGTAAAAATATTGGAATTAATTCAGTTACTGATTCTGAACAAACTATATTCAGGTTTCGCATATACTAAAAATAATGTTGTATACACATGGCTAGCTAGAATAATAACAACCGCTCGAATCGAAAAGATTGTTGCGAAAGGGCTAGACAGATAGACACACCTCATTTCGTCTCAACTCTATATATTTTGTACTTTAAGACAAACGCTGACGCTGAAAAGAATCACTAGTTGACCAGTAGACATATAAATATAAAATCTTTTTATTTTTACTACCGTACATTTTGTATACCCACAGCAGTGCAGAGGCCTCCCCCTACTTCTAACCCCCTCTATCCTGAATGATTTTTGGCCAAGTTTGCCCCGTGAATACGACGATCTCGTCATACGACCTTCGCCGCGGTCGACACAGACGGCGTCGTCTTTCCTGTAGTGGACTGGCCACTTCGCTCGAATGCATCCGGATATGTGAGCGAAGATCGTCACTGAACTAGACGAAAATCAATCCATATATATGTACATATTTGTGTAAAATAAATATTTTTCTAGTTTTCACCTGATTATATGTCAGAGTAGGAAATCCCACATCAAAATCCCGCGGAACCTTCGGGATTTGCGTGATTGACATATTTTTGTAATTTTTGTTTTAAGCAGTTATTTAAAATAAACCGGGCAAGTGTGAGTCGGACTCTCGCACTGAGGGTTTCGTACAAACTTACCTATGAAAATGGTTTAATTTCCGAATTGAGTTACGAAATTTTTTCCGATTCGGAAAAAGTTTTTTTGTGACGTAACTACAAATTTAGTTTTCAGATTATTGTACCTACTTGTGCTATGAGACCTTGCTTCATGCTAAATTTCAGGATTCTAGGTCAACGGGAAGAACCCTATAAATTTTGATTCCCTTGAGAGTGTCGAAATATATGTTATTTACAACATAAACGGCCGTATTTTTTCGTTAACTCAGAAGTTTGATATTTTCACAGCTTCAAGGGACCGCAGACCTGAGTACATGGTTTTAATTTCAACTTGATACCTTCACGCATCCCCGAGATAAAGTGTATTGACAGAGAGACGAACAAAAATATGATCCTATAAGGGTTCCGTTTTTTCCTTTTGAGGTACGGAACCGTAACAAAGACAAATACTACATAATAATATCATCTTTTTTTTTAAATTGTTTTTAAGCTAATAAATAATTGATAATTTTATATTCAAATAAATTATCTCTTGTAATAGATTCCCTATGTCAGAGAGATCTGTTGCTTCAGGCTAGTTAGGATAAAATTAATTACAACTAAAAGTCACGAATGACAAAGTATTACTTCTGTTATTGAACAGACGTCTTCACTTTACTCATTAACTCTTCAACATAAATAAATACATTTAACGAGACGTCTCTCCATCTTTAACGACAAACCAGATGACAGCTGACAGATTACACTTATTTCACTCCCAGATAGGCAAAAGGAATCTCGTACATAAGTCCTTTAAAAAAATACAACTAACAATGTACAGCTTTTAATTGAATACTTTTGAAAGGACATATGAGGCATTGTCATTTGAAAATGAACTTTATAACCGTGCAATAAAATATGTTTTCGGTTAACAATGAACAAATTGCCACCAATGTTGGCTACATATGCAAGTATCGTTCGTGGCATATAAAATTAACGCATTCATAGTATGTTGAGGCAGGCCGGATGCTAGTAGATGTAGGTATGGAAGGGTCGACAAACCGGTGACTGACCTCCGATGACAAACAGACGTGTTTTATTATAGGAAAGGTCAATCGAGTATACGATTAGTGATTTTGCAAATTATCGCTTACATATTGCGACGACTGTTCGTAGTTTTAGTCGCAAATAGGTACATTATTTTCTTGAATTTCGAATGGATCAGAATTTTGGGCTGTGAAAAAGATGGACGAAAAAAGATTGCATGTAGCGAAGATGAGAATTTTGGGATGGATCTGTGGTGTGACGAGATTGGATGAAGTGAGAGATGAGTACATTAGAGGAAGTTTAAAAGTAGCGCCAGTGAAAAGTTGAAGGCATGTTACTAAAAGTGTTATAAGTATACAGTCATGTGGATGGATGGAGACGAAAGCCAAAGAAAAGATAGATGGATTATGTGAGGAGTGATATAAAAGAAAGGGTTATTGATAGCGTGACGGATGATAGAACAGAATAGAAGGAAAAAACGCGGTGCCCTGAATTCTAATACATTGTCAGTTATAGCTTGATATATAAAAGAAGAAGTTTCCTTTAGAAGGACTAAGAATATATTTTTTTGAGTTGGAAAGATCGAGAGGAAAACCCACCTGTGTTCTTTACTTGCTCTTTGCGTTCTAAGGCCACGTTAACTCTTAGGATCAATTCCGCAGTCCTAGCAGGTAGAACACAGGCCTAAGATACAGACTGTCATTGCACCTGATGAACAGTGGACCCCGGTGCACGTTTTTAAATACCTGTAACGGCAAGGGCTCACGAGTGACTTGTCAACCTTGAAGACCAAGTTGAAACGCCTCATGTGCCCTTCATATTACCCGACCCTTCACGCCGGAACACTACGAAATTGGTTGGCAACAGAAATAATGTATTGTTGTACTTTGCCAGACGAAACAACATAATACGACTGGAGTACCATATGTCTGTTTGTTTGTAATGTTTTCACGCGTAAACCGCTAAACCAATTTTGATGAGTTATGGTATTGAGAGATAGTTTTGACCTTGGACTATGTCTGCCTAGCATTTGCCTCTACTTTGGGGTCGGCTTCCATTTAATCAGGATGGGGGATTAATGAGGTAAAAACAATATTTCTGAATACGATTTAATGTCAATAGGTAAAATGTATGGGACTTAGTCCATTCACCTCTACCTACCCTTTCAGAGCATATCCGTGATATTATTTGACGTGACTGTCTGCAACCATTATCAGTACCGAAGCATAGCATCGATATAATCGCGACAAACCAGCGATATAGTCGCGCTACTGAATCGATAAAAACACGGCACTATCGCGATCATATTGCCATTGTAGGGCGTTGCCATTGATACAAATACAATAGGACAGCCATTTTGTCAATTGACCTTGCGACGATGCAGCTGCGACTTTTGTCGCTGCAAAAAGTCGCATATGTGTGCAGACAGACGCTGATTACTCAAGAGCATCTCAATTCTGTGAGGTAAAATATGTAGGTATGCTGTCGCAAGTTGTAATGTTAGAGAAACTATTTGAAACAAGTGATATATTATCTTGTTAATGTTTTGTAACTTTGTTGATATTTAGAAATGTGATTGTCGAACTATCACGTAGGTATCAATTGCGATTTGTAAGCTAACGCCTTGACCAAATAAGTGTCATACTTTAATTGGGTAGGTACTTGGCTCATTTTTTTAAATTATTATTATCAAAAAGTAACTCTTATCAATAATCGTAAATAGAAAGAATTTTTCAAAACCGTTCAAAATTAAGTAAGTTAGAATCCTTTCAAATCTGGTGGAGGGGGAAACTTTCATGTTACAGAAAAAGGATGCACAGACTACAATGTGACGTCACCGCCATAAGGTTACGCGCGTAGAAAAGAGATAGCGAGAGGTCCCCACTACTCGCCTACTCTTCTTCATACAAATATTTGAAATGCTAATTGCTGCTTAAATTGTAACAAATTTTGATGCGGTTTTCAGAAAAACATTTATTTTTAGTGATATTTGTAGTTTAGTACAAAATATTGTTCAAAAATAATCACAGGCAAGTATCCAATTATGTTATTCAAAAAGGTCACCAACTCCACAGGCCTGTAACGAAGTCCGGAACAACTGACAGTCCTGTCAAGTGCAAGATACTGTATCTTTCCTAAGAAAGATTTAGCACCTAAGTCCGACACAGGTACTAAATTGTAGAAAGAAACTCCCAGGCCGCTCCCACCTTTGAGGGTGTTATGGAACCCCCACTGCAAGGTCAACGCTCGGGTAAATGACCTGGCCAGATGACTCCAACAGTCTTTTTTTAAGTCATATGATTCATACATGCTATACATATAATTTGTATAGAACACAAAATGTTGATCCAATGAATAAGCGCTTGTTTCTTAGGGTTGGCAAAAAATGATCCTACCTAATTGGGGAAGGATAAAATAATAAAATAAAGCGTCTAGATTTAAATGTGTTATTAATAAAGGATATGAACCGATCACGCGATAAAAGAAGGTCAAAACCAAAACAAATTAAAATTTTATTGGTTTAGCAAAAAAGGGTTATGTTTTAAAGGTTGTTGAACATGATATTTTGTTAGTATCGAAGATTTGCAGAGACCAGTTGAATTCCTGTCGTGAGACAACCCTGTGAGGGTCGAGACGGTGTCAAGTTCGTGGAGGCAAGCTAAAGTTTTTTGCCTCAAAAAGGATGAGGTTTGACATTAGCATGCAGTTTCTGGTTTCATAAATCTGTAATGCATCAGATATTATAATTATGATTGATAGGCGAACTTATTTCAATCTGTAGGTAAAAGATTTATTGACCAATTTTTTACTTATATGCGCTGATTCATCGGCTATAAAATTGCCTGTTATTAGGAAAACAACCGGTTGCTCATAACTAATTTATGTTCTATGATTATTTAAATTAGGTCCAATTTACAATACAAACCCGAGTCGACCTATGAATCACAAATCGACAGAGTCTATAATGCAGAGGCTCGACTTCTAGCTAACGAAATTTCGCACTTAGCGTCTCAGAATTTGATTATGCCAAGTTTAGGGGTCAATTCCCAGAATGTCGCATAATACAATTTTTCCTTTATATCTGATTCTAAGTTCTCAATGGCTCTCGATATTGATTCATGCTAAGGGGGAGACTTTGGGGGCCATATTGCCATATAACAGTTAATATGATCACTGCGGAATTAAGTATGTACAATACCATCGTTCCTGCGTTTATACTTCAACCCTTTAGGGGTCAAAGATGAGGATTAGTAAAATTATACTCTGGGTTGATCTTGTTAGTTTATACAGGCATTTTAGAACGACCCTGTAATCTTCTAATGGGTTACGCAAACGTGTCCTATTCTGTGATTGTCCTTTTTTAAGTCACATAGTAAGTTAGATACCTAAAGTATACTATTATTATATAGTTCGTAACTATCATTAAACAAGATTTTTTCTTACAAAAATCCAAATACACACTGCCTTTTCTCGATGTGGGAAATCATCACGATTCAAGTTTCAAAGCATTTCAAATAAACCATTTACAGGCACTTTTGCATTGACAAGAAGTCAGTCAGTTAGAAAAATGATGCTAATTGCACATTCCAAAGTGTAGATCTTTATAGAGAAGAATGTGCAAGAAACTCCATGGACACGCTTTTCAATAAATTTTATGTATTACAAATATCTCGGTTACATGAGTCTTGATGTTACAATTATGTGAGAACAATGTAAATAAAGTAAAAAAAAACTTTTCGTGTTCTGGGTTGAGCGTGACGGTGTTAGACTTTTACTGACTAAAAGCGGTAATTATTACTGACTAAAAGAGGTAACTATTTCGAGCTATTCTGCAGCCAGGGCTGCAACTTTGCCTGATTGACTTTGGATTAAAACAAAATCGCAAAACGAGTCCACTTGATTACGTATCAGTAACGTATTTTTCCATACTTCTCTATTTAGTTACTCAGTAGTCAGTAGTCACCCTCTTTCTAGACACATCATCATGCTAAAGCTACCATCCCATCGAAACAAACAAAGCACACACTAAAACATACTTGAAACCAGCAAAAAAAACTCCGTGGCGCCGATTATACAGCATGCACAAAGAGGCAGTTTGTCTATGTCTAGAAACGAGCCACCCCACACTGTAAACTAGCCATTTCTAGATTTCAGTCTAAGCTACCTAGGTATGTTTGACTGGAAATTCGAAGATTTTCCAATGTTAGAAGGAAATAGAGTCTCAGACGAAGCGGGTGGTACAGTTAGCGGCGGAAATTTATATCCACCGAATATTTCGTTGGTGAAAAATTTTGTGCTGAATTTTATTTTTTGCAGTCTGGCAGGAAATCAGGGGCTAAATAGACGGGAATTGAGGCGATTATGTTATGGTAATTTCAAAACGTTATTTCGTTCGATAGAAACACTATAATACTACGTCATTTTATAAATTGGCGAAGCTGACTAATAAAGTGCCCGATAGCAATATTAGTGACAAATAGTTTTATATAATAATTTGGTTACCATATTAAATAAGCATGAGCATAACCGGCCTTGTAATTTTCCCACTGCTGAGCCTCAGGCCTCTCTAAGAGAGGGATCAGGCCGTACTCCACCACGTGATTGGTGCAAAATGTTAAATGCTTAACTGCAGTAGCCCATACGGTTAGTAGATCGAAAGGTTAAAATTAGCCTCCGTTAAACTGCTTACAGTAATCCTTACACTAATATCCGGTTAAGAAGAAGTAAAAACAATAGTATTACATGGTCGTTAGAATCGAGAAATGAGTTAGTGGGTTTGGTTAATATTTTGTGTATTACTGTAACTGGATGATAACATGATTCTAGTCAGCTATTACTTTCCTCTTTTCAAACTACGGTTTTCAAAATGTGTGTTAAATAAACACAAAACACTTTTCATGCTAGAACTACACTGAGCACATGTGTGCCACACACGCCGATCTGGGCGCATCGGTCTGTATACATTTTATATGGAAACTAGACTTGTGGAGCTACACTTGATCCACGTCATGCGACACCACACGACGTCGTTCTACGTACAAAAATCAGGCGTGCTACACGTGTGCGTCAATCTAATGCAGTTCCAGCTTCATTTATTTCTTACTAGCTGACTCGTGTCCGCTTCGACGGAAATATTTATGGGGAAAAAAAAATTACAACCAAATATAACCTAGGACACTCTGGAATAACGTAGCTTGATACTGGTGGAATAATTTTTATAATTGGTTCAGTAGTTCCAGAGATTATATCCTATACAAAAAAATACAAACTTTATCTCGTAACATTAGTGTAGATTACTGTAGGTTTATCAATTTTTTTTTAAAGTAAAATAAAACAATAGTGAAAATATATGAAACTAGCTTTTGCCCGCGACTTTGCCTGCTTTCATAAAATATAACCTATGTTACACACGAATAGAGCAGCTTTCTGTCAATGAAAAAACTTTACCAATCAGGCCAATACTTTCAGAGATTACCTCCTACATATCCTACAAACGAAAAAAAAAAAATCTTTACTTCTTTATAATATTAGTTTAGATTCAATAGTTAATCGGAACAATAAAATAAAATGCCAAAGTGCATTCGAATTTATTCTATTGCTTCTCGGTAGAGTGACCTCATTGCGTAGTTGACTGTACCGGGTGCATTGCAGATCAATCATTAAGACACGTTGAGTGATGCGAGTCTCTTAATGCCCGTAATAGGAACTTCTTGGCTTTTGTATTAATGGACTTAGACGTTTTATGGTATTCTGATTAACTAGTAATGGAAGTTGGAGATAGTTGATAGATTAGTTTTGGACTGCAAGAGTTACCGCAATCCGTAAGGGCCCAGCAGGGTCGAAGCCTACTGGGGCCCTGGAACGAAGGCAAAGAAGGAATATAGGAGTAGGTTTTTGTCAGTAAAAGTCTGACACGCTAAGCCCTAAAGCGAGATAAGTTATTGGATGAATACCCACCTAAAAAAAAGTTACCATGATATAACACACGGGCCTTACCATTGTTAGTCATGCGAGCGAGAATGAAGGATAGAGCTATAGATTCCATATAGCTCCATTCCTTTCACAATTCTAAAGTAAGCTTTCAGTTTAGGTCGTAAAATGAATCGTGTTAAGAGCTCATGGAAGGGCCTCAGGTCTTTTTCTGAATCCAGGGTCCTAGATTTTTCGTAATCGTGGCGCTAGAACGCAAAGGGTACATGAAAAACATAGGTGGGTTTTAGTCACTCAGTCCGACACGTAATCTCGCTCCACCCAGAGCGGAAGAACCTCCACCAAGACCTTACAGACTACTTTCATCAAGCAACCTCTAACGTCTGATTGCTCACGACCACGCCGCAGCACCAGTCGCAGTCCTTCCGTTTCTCCTAGAGTTACACACCACACTCATATCGGTAACAGTAATACGATATGTTGCATCACGCGGTGTCGCTTGCAGGTGACGAGGTTGACTACTTGATCTAGAATCTAGATTGTCTTGTTTTGTAAGAAACAATGACACAAATAGTTTTATTTTTTGTTAGCTTTCAGTACGGTGAGTGTCCACCCTTACGTTGTTGTCACCTTAACGGTCCGGCCTAAGCTTTTTGCCTCGTCGTTTATACCGCGCATCGAAGGAAACATCTGCTTGCTGTGGTTTTCCCGTCCGATTATTATTTAGGTGTATTTAAAGCTAGAGTGAAGAGGCTCTTAATAAACTAGTGCGTCTTACCATCAGGTGGGTAATGCAGTTAAGCACTGGTTTAAGCCTTTAAAAAAAATCTGTACTATCCCACTTCTGTGCATAAGCCTTCCTTCACACCTTCCATCTTTCGCAAAATCCTCCTCCTTTTCTGATGAAATCGGTTTAGTTCGGCCAGCCATTTCCTACGCTCGCATCTCTGCCGCGACCCCGTCTCACTGTCTCAGGGCATCAATGTTGTGCTATGTCTGTGACTTAAATACTTGACCACTATCTAACCTGCTCCCCTAGCCAAGTTACAACCGTTTCATTTCGATTCTATTTTCGTTGATCGCCTCGAGTCTGCCACGCTACCTATTCCTTTGTTCTGACCACGTGACTGAGCGTTGAGATGGCGTCAGAATAAAGGACTCGTAGGCGTGGCCGACTCGAGGCGATCAACGAAAGGAGAATCGAAACGAAACGGTTGTAACTTGGCTAGGGGGGCTGATGATAAGCGATAATGTGGTCGACGAAGGAACACGCTTGCCTAGAACTAAACTATTTTCTCTTGACTTAAAGACGTCTTAGGTCGAACACACTGAATGAGTTTGTAATTGACACTTGTTTTTTACATTATGAAAACGGTTCAGCTATTTTTTTTTTGTTTGGAGGCTTGTCACGAACCTGTGTTGCATGTGTTCGAATGCCTCAAAAAAACTATTAGCAATTTAAGAGGCCGGGTTGATGGAATACTTACAGAACTGGCGAAACGCAGATGTACTATTGGCTCACATCTGCTATGTCCCTTCGGGGAATCTAGATGTTTTATAGACCATTTATCTCAGTTTCTCAAGGAACATTTTTTGTTCAGCAGTGGTTTGAGATATGCTATAGAATTATTGTTATTGTAAATAAATACTTTTTTTTCACACACTTATTTTTTTGAAGTTGTAAATTATCACGTATGGAGCGAAAGGCTGTGTTAAGACTTTTATTGACTAAAACTCGTCTATGTTCTTCCACTAGCTCTTTGCGTTCTTGTGCCAAAGTAACTCTTTCAAACGTTCCCGGAATTTTATCGTAAGTACACTTGAGGAGAGAGAAAGGAGTGGAGTGGAAGTTTGTGGTCAACAGGGACTAGAGGTGGCGAGTGGCGTCCAAAGACTGGAAGAAGACCGGTGGCAAGATGGTCAGACGACGATGCCATCGCGGTTTAAAGCTGGCTGAAATTAGTACTGAAGCATGAAGATTGACACAACAAAGAGAGACTTATGCTCAATAATTTAGGCTGTGGATGAATGGTCTTGAAGTGGACGATCTTGAAAAGAGCCAATAGAGAGACAAAATCAAAATTTAAAACCCGATTTTAATAAGCATTTTATTTTCTATAAAAATCACATATGTACAAACTGTAAAACTGAAACACGGTTTCTATAAAAAACAAATTTCAGTTCAATGCATCGAATCGATTAAACGTCTCCACTTCAGGCGCAACGCTACAACACTTTTTGATAGACACTTTATTACAGACACTTTTTTCGAGGCACTTTTTTCGAGACAGATTTTCGGTATTATGTGAACAATGTTTATGAAAACGTCCTGTCGCATTGTCGCATCGCGCCTATACGCCTGTACGTGCACGTCAAAACGTAATTTATTCTTTGATAATTATTCGGATTGGTTCGCAATTGAATTTAAATACGAGTATGGACAGACAGACAATCGATGTTTGTGTGTGATTTAAATGTTATATCCATAACGATTCGATTGTGTACATGTAAGTTTTGATTAAATATTGTAAGTATAATATCAATATTGTGATCATTGTTGACCAAATGTTACTGAAATACAACCGGTGTGTTTCCGACTGAGAATTCGACAACTGCGTTTTTTTTTTGTGGTTAATTTGCCAGATATAACTACTAGCAGCCAGAGAAACACGTTGTTATTTTTAAAAACCAGCCGTGTTCTCGAAGAAACTCCCTTACGACAAATAATGACATAAGTGACATAACCAGAACCACCAGAAAAAAATGTTCTTTTTTTTACTTTTGGTATACATAATCATATTCAGGAATTCTCTTGCACTAGGGTCGCAGGCCTATTCGAAAGAGTCACCATGGCCCTGGAATGTAAAAGGCAACTTAAGGCACACAGTTGGGTTTTAGCCAGTAAAAGTCTGACACACCCTCTCACCCCACTCAGAGCGAAAGGAGTTATTTGATGAACTCTAAGTATACAATTTAATACTTCTATATCCAACGGTTGGGTTGTTAGAGAATTTACGATTTTCATTAAGTCTCTCTAGTGTCCATATCAATAACTATAAAAGATTATCATTCCATTTTCCAGATTTTCTATAATATTAAAAACCACATGTTCTTTTACACTTAAAGCCAAAATAAATTGACCTTGTTTTTAACCTTACCAAAATCATACCACTAAAAACGTTTAATTTTAAAATTACAATACACTAACACAATTTTCCTCCGTTACATGGCCAAAAGTCTGGAACATAACCGCACATTTTATAGGTATAATTATAGGTACAGTCAACCACACGTAATAGTAACACTTAAATGACTGAAAACCGCATTAGTGTTTCGAAATTAAGGAGCTGTCAAGTGAAATTCTTCACTTGGACGTGGGTTTCATTGTACCTGTATTACCCACCTTTATAACTGTTTGTATTGCGTGATTCCCTAACAAAGGCAACCGAAATGGCAACAAAGAAGTCGCATAAATTTCACTTGATTGACAAAACAATTACTTAAATTAAAAACGATGTTCACGCGAGCCCGCATTGAATATAAATTGGTAACACAGGAATAATAACGACTAACCAATAGCAATCTTCTTGATCTATATTAAAAAAGTTTACTGAAATATTCACCTGCAATTTCATTAATAAATAGCATGACAGAATTAATTAATTTCACTATGAGTAAAGGAAGAATGAAAAAAATAAAGAGTATTGTTTATTTGAAAGTAGAACAGGAAAAAAAAACTATAAAACATAAAAACTGTGGGTACATAGTATAACATAGTAATCATCTTAACTAACTTAAAAAAAATAATAATAACAACCACATTTTAAAAGAACAAAAAAAAAAGGCCCGTGCAAGGGCAAAAAGGCTCCCTGAGATATCAAAAAAAAGTCATCAGCCCGAAGCAGTCGACTGCTGGACGGAAGTCCTTTCCAATCGCACGCCATACAATTACTTTGTGCATTTTCTATCAACTAAATAACGATGGTACTGTAAGGACTTAAACCTTCAAATTATATTCTACCTACCTAAATTTATATACATCATGCTCAAATAACCATAACAAAGAAAAGACAAAGGGGTGCCAAGCTTCCCTAACAAGCATTAAAGTCGGTATATCTAATGAACACAAGCTCTTCCCAGACAGAATCCTTAAACACTCGACAGAATCCAGAAAGTTCTATCAAGTTTTATTTGCGTTATTCAACCAGAAATCGAATCCGAGTCCCCCGCTGCAACGCCGGTATGTAAACAGGGAAACGCAGCGATCGATATGGCGGGGTAAACACGGCGGTTGCCATGGAAACGCGCCGGGAGTTTCGTCACTTCCGCCCCTTCGCCCCCCGAAACACCCTACGCCCCACGGGGGCGCTGTCCGCGGCAGGCTTTGTGTACCACAGGGACGCTACAGCAAGTTAAATTGGCCCCGTCCTTGAATTAATGGTTATTTCGATGCAAGTCTGGCCCCGTGCGTATAACGAGATTTGACTATCAAAGCCTCGAGGAAAATTCTGACATGCAGTCGGAGTTCCGTTTTGCTTTTGTTTCGTGAGGCCATATTCACTTTTTATTTGCTGGTGGACTGCGTCAATGTGAACGTACTGTAATTTGGTCGGTTCAGAAACTAATTTAAAAAAGAAACAAAGACATGCTTTGCAGAATTTTGTTCTAGATGTCTTCAGAAAATGTACAGTTAAAAGAATGCAAATGAGTTTAACAAAGTCTACAGCATCTGGCGTCCAGAAAAACAATACCCAACACCGCATGCTAGTATTTAAATATTTCTTACTATTGTTTCTTTTAGGCCCGGCGCCCATTATCGGATCGAAAAGGATCCTTCGGCATCCCAACATGCATGCCAAGGCATAGTTTCCGTCAGTGTGCGCTTACATGTAGGGATGCCGAAGGATCCTTTTCTTTGCCCATACCGAGCCTTAAGCTTACTTGTTTTACTGGAATACATTGTCTATGGCCCGGACATTTTCAATGCGTCGGCGAATTTTAAATTGTTTATTATCAACTGACGGCCAATTATTTAAGCTTGGATAATTAGTCTTTTGTCATGGCATCGGCATTTGAGCAAAATGGAGCTGATGGCCCGACGAGGAGCGGGGACGCGAAGCGGTTTATTTGAGATTTTTATAGAAGTGATAAATGGAATTTTGAGAATTGAAGTACGGAAAAACCAGGTCCTATATGCCGCTATTGACTTTAGTTTGAAAGTGAATTTTAATACACATAATATAAGGTATCTAATGGCTAGCGAAATACATGAATCTAAATTATAACTATTCTGTACGCTTATTTAAACTATATTAAGTACAGCAGTGAAAAATCCGAAACACGTGTCTAATATTTTTACATAAAGAATCTATGTACTTACCTACTAAATTTCATAACTGTATCATGAAAAATCACGAAGTTAAAGCTTGTTATGTCTTCTAGTTGTCCACACAAATATATGGTTACCGGGACATCCGGGCGGCTGAGCGTTTGTTTTGCTCCCGTACCCAGCTGTGCGCTGGTACCTTATGCCCGCTAAGACCTGCCGTGCCCTGCGTTGTACTTAGTATCGGTGGTATCCAACTTTAACATCGTGTAAAAATTATTGGATTCGATTCAGTTACTGAATTTGAATAAACTATTGCCAAGGCATTCTGTACGGGTTATAACAAAAAGACTACAACTTTTATAGGTGTGCGCAATCTAGGAATACGTATAAATAAAATTGTAGTGTCTGTTTGTCTTATCAAAATAATGTTTTGTTACTAAATACACATAAAAAAGAGAAAAAAATTATTCGTTTTTATCCATATCTCCTTATAACAAATAAAAACCATTTTTTTTTGTCGTTCTGTCTCTTTGTTGCGGTTAATCTCTGAAACCGCTAAACCGATTTTAACGAGACTACCAATGATATATAATAAGTGAGGTTATAAGAAGTAACTTATGCTATTGTTTTAGGAAAAAGCTTTAGGGCTCTGCGAAAAACAAAGACGCTTAATAACCAGAGAATAAACATAGCTATTTTCGCTTGTAATTGAGAAATGAGATGTCACCAGAATTGAGAATCAGAACCTATTATATTCCAAGCTGGAACACGTAACCATTGTAAGACAACACAATACAATGAACCAAACCTCTTTCACATTGTCAATGATAATTTTCCATAATTATGTTAATATTAATAACAAAAGTCCTACGAAAAAGGGAAGTAATGCCCCTAGGATACGCGTGGCGGGGTTAGTGACCGCAAAACAACCCTTACGACCGGTACCGCTTGCCTGTCTACGACTTGATTTAATGTGACATAGACGTATCCGAGTACGTTAGTAAGTATATAAATTTATGTGGGTATTTCTGTATATGGAGATCGTTTGTATGTGTTGTGGACTAAGATTTGAAAATAAACGTTGTATACTGGATTTCAGAGATAGAGTAGGAATTGAAAATTACAAGTGAAGGCGGGTGTAAGGTATATACATAATACTAGCGGTCGCAGCAGAGGTTGTCATGCCTGAAAGCTGGTATGTTATCGGGGAGCGAGTAGGCTTTAGTCAGTAAAAGGCGCTGGGGAACGAATAGGCTTGCTTTAGTCAGTAAAAGTCTGACATTCCCTAGCTCCCTTCAGAGCGGTTACACAGCCTCTGCCTAGCCTTTCGCAGAATATAGGGGTAGTGTTGTACATTACCTATTTTTACGTTGTTAATCTCTAAATAACTTCTTCCGCTCTAGGTGGAGCGAGAGGGGGTGTCAGACTTTTACTAATTAAAACCCACCTGTGTTTCTTCAGTTGCTCTTTGAGTTCCAGGGCCACGGTAATTCTTTCGAGATCTTAGGTATAGCCTATCATGGATGGCGTATCAGCTCCCACGATCCCCGGTCCAAGTGTGGGAGGGAACACCGAGGTGGTTTTTAGTCAGTAAGAGTCTGACAGAGCCCTCACATCCATGAGGATGTTCCACCCCGGCAAAAAAAAAAGAAGGTCTTAGGTATACCCTAGATGTGTTTTCACATACGTACTGACCGTATTGTTAAGGTAGGTTATGCACCTACTACTGAATAAAAATGATAAACTATGTGATACTATGAAATTAATGATATATGAAAGCTGGTAATTTAAATAATGGTAATGTATCATTAATGAGTATAAATGTTTGTCATAAAAGATGAATTATTTGACTTGACTGTTGGTCTAGTGGTTAGTAGCCCTGACTGCCGGGTCGTGGGTTCGACTCCCACCCAGGACAAATGTTTGTGTGATGAGCACGATCATTTGTTCTGTGTCTGTGTGTAATTTATCTATAATATGTTTGTATTTAGATATATAAGTATGTTTATCAGTTGTTTAGTACTCATAACCAAGCTCTACTTAACTTGAAACTAGACGGCGTTGTTTGATAGTTGTGGAATATTATTATAAGGAATATTATTTAAGCGTGGCTTTTTGTAAAAGCTGATATAAAAACTTAAGGAGCTAACTTAAGGCCTACAGACAGGCACGACGCAAAGCGACAATGCGACTATGAATTTGAATAGAATTTTTGTAACAAAGAAATTCTGAAAATAATTTAAAAATTGTTTTATTATTAGATTTTATTTTTGTGTAATTGTTTATACTCGAATAGCAATTTTACAACTTCGGTCCCCAGGTGCCACCTAGTTTTGGGTATAGACTATACCCTATTCACTTGGGCTTGAGACAAAATGTAAACAACGAAAACAATGTAGGTAGGGTACCTCCGACCAAGTTTCTTCAACATGTTTGAATATATTAATAACTCTCCTTTTCTGTTGAATGCATTGGCGTTTTCTTTGCATGCTTTGTCTTCGGCGAATAAGAACAATTCAAAGAAAATAGTTCGTATAAACAAGTTGATCAATAGTGAAAAAGATGGCGGGTTATAACCCACCCACCCGATGACAAAAAGTCACATTACGTCAATTTAGTAGTATTATAAATGGTTTGTTTACCTTTTATCTCACGCCTCACTTAATAGGGTATACATAACTGAAGCTCGCTAGTAGTTACTGACCTACATTATTTTACTAAGAGGCAATATTTGTAACAATGGTTCAATAAATATAATTATTATTGGTGAGTATATCTCAGAATCTTGGGGTCCAAGACCTTTGGAATACGAGGGGCCGAAGCCAACTCGTAGAAGCCCTTTAGACAATTTTCGTGGAACGTGGCATCAGCCGACGATTACGTGTACGCGCAATGCTAGTGCACCCATAGACAACCCCAGGTGAGAAACTGTTGCAATATACCTATGGAAAACAAAGATAGGGCTATGGTTTTGGCAGGTTTAAGTAGAATGGTTACTAGGAACTCATCATCGTCATTTCAGCCGAAAGAAGTCCACTATTGGACATAGGCCTCCCCCAAGTGTCGCCACAATGACAGGTCCTGTGCGTCTTACATCCATCGGATTCCCGCGACCCTCACCAGGTCATCGATCCACCTTGTGGGAGGCCTTTGGAACCAGGAACTATGTTAAGATTATGGTCCCTGCCTGAACAACGTACGAGTATTATTGTAATAACTGAATATTCTCTCTCATAGTTATGTCTTTTTATAAACTGAAATTAATTCAACTAATCCCCTGGCTTGTTCCCTATTTAGTCAGCCCTCCTGATACAGTTACGCCATTTTTGGCGATTTAGAAACTGAAATTAATTAGCAAGTTAAAGAACACAAAAAATGATCTATAATAATCAGAATAACGTTTATTGCATTATACCATTTGTAACAAGAATCATCTGTGTGTGTTTGAAAACTTATGTGGGGAACTTTTGGGCCATAAACATAAGTTTCAGTTGGAGGTAAAGTACGTGAGATGCATGGAAAGCGTGTCTTAGCATTATGCTCTTTAATAAATATGTTTTACTTTGAGGATGATAGCACTTCTCTAACAGAAATATCTATCAACTTAATAGCAATTTAAAACTAAACCATTTTTTCATAGCAAGATTTTATAGCGCGGTATATATCTATATAATTAATACTCATCAAGACCTTTCCAAAAAGCTCAAACACAATATGGTTATCTGAGTTCTTATCTCCACCTTCCAGTTTCACCATCAGATTAACTCTATGTCATAATAATTTTGCATTGTCATCAGATTTACACATGGATGCAAAATTTCAGCTCAATCGGTAACCGGGAAGTGGATCAAATTTAATTTGAAAGATTTGATTACAGACAAACATCGGGACACGTGAAACTAAATAAAAGCTTGAAAAAGACTAGGATTCAAGTCAATTGGACAATTCCAAGTTCGTCATCAGAAATCCTAAAAGTTCTAAGTAAAAATCACAATCGAAGCGAGTTAAATATTTACGAATTAATTCGAGTGCAGTGCTCCTGATCAGACGATGGCCCACTTATTAGAGTGCCCAAAGTGTCCGAACATCTGTACTTTGGAGGACCTAAAACGCCACTGACGCCGCTACAAACGTGGCAATATACTGGACCCAAAAACTTTGAGGGAAGATAAAACCATCGATTCGAAAAGAAGATTCGAATTAATGTAACGAATGAACAAGCTAATACTTACTTAATGAACTGAAGCCGTATCAGGAGCTCTTACAGTGACCCATAATTTTATACCGCATGTAATTCAATGTTTCGCCCAGATTAAAAGTCGCTACTTACCTGAAACAAAAATACAAATGGATAAGTCAAATGAATCTATACATATAAATATAATTGAAATGTATGTTTGTAATTTCAAAATATTTATTACCTATAAAAAATTTAATATTTGAAATTTTTGTGTGTCTATTTGTTCCGAATAATCTCCGAAACGGTTGGACCGATTTTGATGATACTTTCACAGAAAGATAGCTGATCCTATAAGAAGTAATTCGGCTACTTTTACTTTAACTACTCTAATTTACCCGTAATATGGTATCAAAGCGAAAAACCTGATCAAAGTTTTGTTTCCATTTGCCCCTGCATTTCTATTCACCCCATTTATAGGTACGCGCAAGACCGAGAACCTTCTCTTCTGAGCAACCCTTAATCATAACATAACATAGCCCATGTTATTTCAGTTCAATACGAATTCGGGCCAAAATTCAAACATAACCGTTGGGCACCGGCATCCCTCCAAAACAAAAACCTTTTGGTACAATAAACCCTCCTTTGGGACCTTTTTTCCGCAGCAAGGGGTCCTACAGACCCATCAGATAAAAGTGTTGGGTTAAAAAGCTTTATAATTTTGAATATAAAGTTGCTGGTTCTGAGATAATAAAGTATTATTCGTATTGGACAGATTAGCGTAATGTGGCTATTATGTTTTAGTGGTTTTATTATTTTTAAAAGGGTATTATTTGGTTTTAAATTTCAAGCTATTTAAAGGATTGGGTAACACTCTTAGAGTTGTTACATAGCATGCTTTTTGTTAAATATCTGATCCCTAAAATGGATAAATATCTTTTGAGATCTGAAATCGCAGGAATTATCATCTGTATAAAAAACAAACATTACATTATTTATAACCCAAAAACGTCTGGATCGATTTTAATAATCTTTGCTTTATTAGATTCGTCTGCGCCTCTAATAGTCGAATAATTAATAAAATCGAAAAATTTACAGCAACTGTCAAATACACTGGTCTCAATCATTTTATTTAGTCAGTAAGTTATGTAATTACTAAATTCATTGATTGTTATGAGGTACGAAGTTCGTCGAGTCAGCTAGTTGTACATTTTACAATGATAAATCCTGACGTCATCAGAATTAGAAATATGAATGTACCAGAACTTCCACGGGCGCCAAAACTTCTCTACCTAAAAGCATCTCTAGATGAGTATTTTCACAAGGACTGTCTGTTATTTCTCAAATACATTCCTGGACTGTCACCCCAAACATATCATTAGTCAACGCCCAACAGCTAAACTTTTAAAAGCTACCGTCGTTACAGCAACAAACTCGCGAGGTGTTACAGTAACAAGTCTGTTGCGCGCTTGTCATTCTGAGTTCGCACTGAGTGATAATTGGATGAAATCTCTTAGACGCTAGGGGCTTGATCAGGGTGAAGACTGAGTGTTTAGCGACAGCGGGTAAGAAACGTTAAGCGTAAGAAACCGCTGCATGCGTTAATAGTAAAGTGGCCGTATAGCTAAGGAGTAGAATTCCCTGCCGAAGTCTGTGTTTCTTGATAGCTACAACTTGCGGATCTTTAAGGCAAGAGCGAATAGGTTATTTCTAACGCGATCCATCGTCGACCACGTCGTCGCTTTCCTTCAGGTAGATAGTAATCGAGCGCGAGCTTATCTATACATTATAATAAATCTGTAGAAGTTTCTAGTTGTGCGCGCATCACGTAAAATGTACGGAATCGATGTAGATAACTTTTATACATTGTGTGTAACTTGATATATTACTTAGGCTTTGTTTCATCGCAATCCTTAGATTCATTGACTGTTGGGCGGTACGAAGGAGCGGCCTCGCTAATGAACGAACGTCTATTGTTTTACCCTAAATACATCTAGTTTCTACTGTCTTCTAAAACTAGTCGTAATGCACTATGGCCACAAAATCGCTTCCACTACCGCACCCGCTCCCGGTCTAGTCACCGCGTGTTTACTCTAACCGAAGCCTAAGGAATCCGTTTCCTCTTTGTAAGGTGAGAATCGCTACAATTTGTTGTGTAGGGATGTTGTATTGAACGTTGATAGTGTCGCGGGTAGAATAATTGGATTTTGATGAAACAGTTTGAAATTGGAGATTTATTTGTGTACTTAAAATTATGTCTTGTTTTGGCCTAGTAACAGACCCTTACTTTTATTGGCATTCGTATTCGCAAAAAAACATGCGAATGTTTGGCGACTGTTTTTTACAAACAAAAAGGAAATAATTATTGATTGAATAGATATAGAATTACCAATACAACTGATATGATTTTATAATTTTACATTTACTTTAATATTTTTCAATTACACAACTTGCATTTCACATTTTCAGTGTCGCAAATTGAAACGAAAGAACATGTTAGAGAAGTATGGAGTCAGTCATGTTTTTATATCACTTAAATTTAACAAATACAATAATGCTAACTAACCTCAAATAATAACAAATCGTTTCGAATGAACTTAATGTGATTAGCTTCGTTCAAGTAGTCTGTAACGGCTTTGCTATGTTCGGTTTAAACTTAGCTGACACGTAATGTTAAACCTGTATGATATTTTGCGGGTACTTTATTTTAAAATAAACATTCGCATTCGCATTTGCGAATATGGAATTTGAATATTCGCATTCGCAAATGTGAGAAATCTAACATTGGTTACATCACTAAAACATACACACTCATAAATTTTCGCGTTTGTAATATTAAAATATGATACAAAGGGAACCATTTGAAGGTCACAATAACGTAATGCTTACCATATTCGTGTCATTAGCAAAAAAATTATAAAAACATGAAATATATTTCCCTAGAGCTTGTTAAGTTTAATTAAAACGAAACGGGTTAACAAAAATTAGTTCAGCCTTTGACCTAGAAATCGTTGTTAAAATCGAATAATTTAATGTTAGGTTATTAGAAGTGTGGTTTATTTTAATAATGGAATTAAGTGTTTAAGGAAAGGGCTACGCTCGGAGTTTCTTTGCGTGATCGAATCAGGATTAAAGATATCCGCAGGAGAACCAAGGTTACCGACATAGCACGAAAAATCGCCAAATTTAAGTGATAATGGGCAGGGCATATTGCTCGCAGAACAGATGGACCGATGAACTGGTGAAGGTTGCGGGAATCCGATGGATGCAAGACGCACAGGACCGTTCATTGTGGGAAGTGAGCCTATGTCTAACAGTGGACGTCTTTCGGCTGAAATAATGGTGTGATGATGTATTTTTAACAAATCTAGCTCTGAAAATATGACTAAATAGCTCAACTCCTACATTTGAGTGCTTAGTGCCAGTTTGTTTTACGCCATCGACACGTTTATGTCGTTCGGCGCTCCGATTGGCCAGCCCCAAACTCTTAACCAATCAAAGAGCGAGCTATCTTTTCTTTGACCTTCCTGTCCCTCGCCATCATTGTTTCACTAGTCAAACGTTTCACCATACTCTTATAACCATAACTCTATACTATAGAATACTATTCGAAATCCAAATATTTCTACGTGTGGTTCTGAGTTTCTGACTGTACCTACCTACCAGCGCAACTTGTTAAAAGGAGGGGCGGCCACAAAGATCACCACAATATTAAGTGGTCCCATGAGGAACGTAACTCGATGAAACAGGTACGGCCTTTAGGAGCCCCTTGGCCAATGGGAATGTAGAAAACAAAACGCTAACGGAAAAATATAGAAGTTGGATAAGTTAATGGGAGGTAAGTACGAGTACCTAAGTCTTTAGGTATCTATAGTGTGACGACATAACATAATTAATCAGCCGTATAATGTTCCCACTGCTGGGACTCAGGCCTCTTCAGGCTCAGACTCAAAGTCAAAAGTTTTTATTTCACATAGGCCTACATGGGCACTTATAAAACGTCAGAAGCTAGTGCACTCAGGGGCCGTTATCCACCACGCGGGGCCAATACAGGTTGGTGGATGTTATATGTCTTCGAATTTTCGGTTCTTGGGCATGCAGGTTTCTTCACGATGTTTTCTTTCACTGTGTGACGATATCTGAATTATATTCTATACGCAATCAAGTACGAAGGGATTTTTTTCTTGAGGTGGGCAATCATCTAATGACTTCTCCTGATCCCATCTCTGTCCTTCAGTTGCCCTTTGCATTATAGGACCACGGTTTCTCTTTCAGAAATAAGGATGGCATTAAAAACAAAAAGTGGTTACAGTACCAAACTTTTTACTGTAGCTGCCATTTATCATGCCACCAACGCAGTAAAAGATAAAATCGGTTGAACGGACGGTAAAGAAGATTTGTCTAAATGTCTAATCTTAACGTGAATGGAGTATAGTTAACCTATAAGTGTAATGAGTAATTAATTGTGGGGTATAGTCCTTTCAAAAGAAGTCCAACATGATATGAAAGACGAATACGAATTTAAAGATTCAGTACTAAAGCTTTTCGCTGTATTAAACCATATTACCAATCATGATTTCCTCAGTGCAATCAAAATTCCCTTCAAGCTCCAGGAGAAACAGTCAATAAACCCTTAATTTCCACACTGTCACGAAAATTGACGCGACGACGCAAATTCGTCAAAACTCAGTCAACAAGACAGAGCGACGAACGGGAGATTTTATGTAAATGTGCGCACACACTACGGGAGTCTTAATTACGGATGATAATTAATTAATTACATTAGCAGTTTAAACTCTGGGCTGTTAATTTACATTGTAGGTACGTGTGACAAATCCTGAACTATTGTGTTAGGAGTTTGACAGCATTGCTTTACGTCACGCCGGAATTGCGTTAAATTATTCAGATTGCCGGCGAGAATAGTGTTGTCAACGTAATTAGATGAACTGAAAGTTGTTTTTGGACCATGAATTTTTGATTTTGTGGTCATGCTGTTTTATTTGTAAAAGTTTTAGTGTATACTTAGGTACTGGCGACCCGCCCCAGTTTCGCAAAGGAGTAAAGGCTTTGAAATTCTCGGTTTTTCTCTTATATAATATGCATATTTTATACACCTAAAATCGCTCATAAATCGCTCTGTCTATTGGTTAAAATTGCATTTAAAACTGATCAGTAATTTTTAAGTTTATCACGAACAGGCAGACGCAATGAGGGACCTTGTTTTATAATAATTATGTAATACAATAAACATATAATTATTCAACAAATACAATGAGCCAGTGGCTGAAAAGTATAGTAAGTATACTGAAAATGGCTGTTGAAAGACAGCAATTGATGCTATTTTACATTGATGAGCTTTAGTCACTAAAGACAAGCACACCTCACAAAATAAATATTCATTCTGAAGTAAAAGTGGCTTAAAACATCTGTTTTGTATCATAGATAAGTAGGTAAAAAATATAGGCACTCCCGGCGCAAAACAACAAAGCTTATGTGTATGTAGGTAGCAGGTACTTGAAAGTAAGTGGATACAACCTAAGCTACTGTAAATTACAAGTGTTGCCTACAGAAAAAAACTTTTCTCTTGAGACACATTATAAAAAAAAAACCTATTTTTGTCTGATGGGTTTTCAAGTGTCCTTGTGTCTTCTTTCATAAAAAGAACAGTCGCCTTAAATATATTTTTACGATTATCTCACGCTACAACGAATTTCTGTTACATTTTTTTTTTAGAATAATCCCTCTAAGTTCATATTTAGTGGGAGCGAGCTTTCTTCGCTTATTCTCGGCTTATATTTTTAATATCTTAAAAGAAAATTGAGTTATATCTAAATTAAGACAACCCAAGTGTACAAAAAAACTCATCTCCGTCCAACCAACTAAACAATATTTTAATTCTAAGAGGGTAAATAGCATTTTTACGGAAGGTAACAGACAGTGGATTAGGGAATCGTATTTTCCTAAACGCTAAACACAAAATCGTTGCGTTCAGGAAAATGTTAATAAAAATCTAATGACGTCACTATAACATACTGTAAACAAGGTTTTTGTTTACCTTCTTTTACGTGAGCTTGTAATTTCAGGCTTGAAAAGCACGTAAAAATATTAAGACACAAAATATTAGTAGGTCTCTTATTATTGGTAGGTTCGTCCTTGACCATTATCTCACTTGACGGCAAGCGACGATGTGGTCGACAATGGAATACGATTGCCTACAAGTAAACCAATTTACTCTTGACTTAAATAGATACCTTAAAAATCTCTTCTTTAAACAATATCTTTTAAAAGAAAAGTTAAGCGCAATAATCATTTTATTTCGAGAATTTATTTAAAATTGCATTTCAAACCAAACGTCATAGCCAGCAACCGAAGCATTGCATTGCCGCGGTTTTCTATAACGTTTTCGTTGCGACCGCATCCGCATCCGAAAAGAGAATTAAACATTAAATCCGTACGGATTTCAAACCATTAAATTCAATTCCGTTTCGTGGAATCGACCCGTGTGTATCGTATCGGCTTTGATATTCTCCTGGAATAAAAAGTTTTGGACACGACCCGTGATCCGGTTATCCGTGTTCGTGGAATTCTGGGTGGATCAAAAGTGACGTTCTGTTTTTGGGGTTGCCATAAAAATGTGTAAATATTTTCCTGAGTCGACACAATAGAATAAATGCGAAAACAAGAATTCGTATAGCTACAGTTCTTTGTTCGTACTTCGGTCAGCGAATTTTTCTACGGTCTGTCTAGAATTCAAACTAAGCTATTTAATAACTTCACTACTTTTAGACCATTCCTCTTAAAAAAACTGTTATCTTTTTACAAGCAAAGCAAACTGGCAATGTCTGTATGTATGTTTTTTAGGACAAATATTGCAAATGAAATTTAAAATAATTACCCCTAACCGATTGAGCTGAGATTTTGCAGACATTTACAGTTTGGATGACAATGCGTGGTTAGCGAAGACACTTCATTCTAAATTCAATATGGAGGACTTCTTATGATGGCGCACGAGTTATTGTTTTATGCACCACCTTGATATGGGTATCTGCCAATAAAAATGTTTTGTAGGGAAGAATACGAAAACAAAAAGTCAAAATAAATTCAATTGCGCAGACTATTTTTTGAAAGAAAAACCCGGTGTCCTGGAATGAAGGCAAAGAAGGAACAGGAGTGGGTTTTAGTTAGTAAAAGTCTGACACGCCCTCGTGCTCGCGAAGTCATTGTATGATTTGGCAACTAACATAAAAGACTATTTTTTTAATGTTTTCTTTTACAATGATCTTGTTCTCTATAAATGCAGTCCAACGACAAACACAGAAGTTTGAGAAACACAGGTAACACCAACTCACTTTGACTCATACAACGCAATAAGAATTTCTAGAATTGCTCAAAGATCCTCACATTACGCGAGGACAAAATAAGACTCGAGTTCCAGCGCTCTTTCGAGTGCTTTAGAACGGAGGGAACGATATCAGACACTTGAGCACCATTGTCTGCAGTACAGAATTTATCTCTCAAATAAAATATATCTTAAAATCGATTCATTAACGAATAATGTTTATAGTCTTATTTGTATAAAGTCTAGACGGGTCTACGTCAAGAGTAAATGACGACCCATTTGAGTTTTACGCGAAGTACTAAATGAAATATTCGTCTGTTTCAAGTAGACTATGTTTTCTGTTTGATTGAAATCTGGTGAATAATAAAGTTGAGCATTGAAGGTCATAGTCTGCCTATACATTTTATTAATGGCTTTATGTGCGTGCGTCTTTGACAGCGTTTAAAGTAATTACGCTAATTATTGTGTACTCTACAGATTTATGAAGGTACTAGGAGTGCCTATGTTAAAATATGCCCAGCCTGACAGACTATAAATTTAATTTTATTGCTTTATCGTTAGTATTAAGACAGAGTGACTTACAAGAAGGATGATTGGTGCAAATTTTCTCCAAAATACTGAATCCTAAAGGCGCCGTAGGGGTCCAGCAGGGTCGAAGCCTGCTGGGGCAATGGATAGAGAGAAAACGAAACCCGTGGCCCTGGGACGAAAGCTACGAAGGAACAAGAATGCGTTTTTAGTCAGTAAAAGTCAAACACTATCTCCCAGTCTGCCCAAGAGCGGGATTTGTCATGATTTTCACACCTAAAAAAAAACCTAAAGGTTTAATGTGGTGTAGTTACCGTGGGCTTAAACGCAAAGGGCAAGAAGGAATTTTGGTGAATTTTTGTGGTGGGTTGTGGTGGAGTGTGCACGGGAATAACATAACTTGATTTCGCCATCTGCTTTCTACCATCGGACAACCCGACGTACGGCGAATATCCACCCTTACATTCCTGCTGCGGTCTTCCCGTCCAACTATAATTTACGTGTCTTCAAGGCTAGAGTGAATAGGCTCTTAATAAACTAGTGCGCCTCACCATCAATCATTGCATCACTGCTTACCACCAGGTGGGTTCGCATTTAAACAATGGTTTATATCAATTTAAAAAAGATTTTTTATTATCATTCATAGGTTCGCGCTTGACCACTATCTCACCTGGTGGAAAGCAACGATGTGCACGCTTGCCTAGAAGTAACCTATTCACTCTTGACTTTAAAGAAACCCTAGGTTTTAGCACTTGTAGCTATCAGGAAACACAGATTCCAGTCTCTAAACTTCTAGCACCACTGTCTCGCTCCACCTTGAGCTGGAGAAGTTATTTCATGATTACCCACCACAAAAAAAAGGCAAACAAAATTCCATATTGCACAAATATTAATAAAAATATTTCCTCCCATTGCAGACATCAAAACTATTTAACTAAAAGAAACATTGAACAGAATATTTCTTCATACAAACTCATACGATTTCCACTTCCAACTTTTATTGTGTTCCAACCAACAGTATTAAATTCATATTACGGAAACTTTGTTGTTTCCGTAAAGGTAACCGCTTTCGCGCCTACGGCGAAAATTAACCATGTTAGCTGTCAAATTTATCTGTAACTCGCAAAATATTTATTTGATCCAAGCGGTCACGTAATAGACGGACGTTGTATAATAGGAAGCCGGGGATAAATCTTCTAACTATGCAATGCACTACAGGAGTATTGGAATAGTACATTTTGATACAAGTGCAGAAACTTTGTGATTGCAACCGAGGCAAAATTTGCATGAGACGTAGATGAGAGCGTTATGGAGTCGAGTTCTTCTCAGGTATGAAATCGCTTCACATCCTAATATTAAAATCTAAGAAATTCAAATATTTTTGAATTTATATCACAGGTCAATTTTTTATTAAGAGCAAATTATAGTATATCATGTTTATTTATGATATATTGTTCATAAACATAATTTAAATTTTCATTAAATATTAAAACATTAAAAACCTGTGATGAAATCAGAAAAAAATAATACCCTTGTAAAAAAAACACGTGAGTGATATAGATTGCATGTTGAACCTAATTGCAGTGCCATAAGAGTCAGTTTTCAAAGAAGGGTATTAAAAAAAATATTTTCAGTTATTTGGTTTTAGATGACATCCGTTTTATTCGCCATCAGCATCGTAAGCATCGTTCTTATTTTAGAATATCATACGGGACTACGTATGATGGGAATATATAAAGTCACGTTGACGTGCCAAAATTGAGTTCATGCATTAATTGATGAATGTGTGTGCATGAAGTTTGCAGGAATCGGGTGTTTGCCAAGTTATCTACTTGAATATCCTAGAACTGAGTTAGGGAAGTAACCTCAGGGGTATTACATTTTGCAGAATCGAATAATGACTGCTATATATACTCGTAGTATTTGGGACTTCGTTAAAGAGGATTCGCATATCGGTTAGTTTCAGATTCACTTCCATTATTTTCTGATTCTCTTATAACATTGTCATTTCATTTTTCATTTTCAAATATCTTTATTAATCATCAAACATTAACAAAATTGTTCTTCCCTTAGGATAAATTAACACTTACACGTAAACACTTTATTAGGCTAGTGATTCGCCTTTCAAAGTTATTAAAAGATTGTTTTTGTTACACTGATGACAATATAAAATTAACTTCAAATTATAGGGAACAAATAAATAAATAAATTAAAATAATTATATTTTAAATTTCGAAATTAATTTTAAATGTCGACACATTTACGCAGATTATTTAGTGCAATTATAATTTTGTTGGTTACTTGTCTTATAAACTTGTAGAAAGTGGCCTTAGAGGTCCCGAGCAGAGTGGAGGTATGGTAGCACAGATTGGAGAGCGTTGGCCTCAAATTAAGCAGAACCAAAACGGAATACTTGTACTGCGTGAGGATGAATGGAGAGGGAGGCCATAGAAAAAATGGATGGATTGTGTGAGGAATGATATGAAAGGAAAGGGAGTTAGTGATATCGTGACGGGTGACAGGACAGAATGGAAGAAAAATATGTCGTATTGCACAGACCCCGAAAAACACTGGACAAGGGTAGGAAGATGATGGGTCTCTTATAAATAGATTACCGAGTTTAATCTATTTTAATCGAAAGAGTGGTTACAAAATAGGAATATGTAATAAACAGTTATTAAACTTTCTACTGAATGATCCAGAATGAAAACCAAGTTTCGATAAACGAAGTGTATCGAAATGAAAAAATGTCAGATTTAACTCATCACACCACAAAATCTGTGCACTGAAGCCGGGCTAGGGGGGGCTGAACGATAGCTCGGCTTTCAACCATATTTGAATACCCTGACTCTCGGAACCACGGACGGGAATAAATATTGCATTTTTAACTTACGAAGTCGATTTGAAAGGATGTTGTTTTTAGGTTCGGCTTTAAATTGGAAGCCTCCGATTTCTGTTTGGTCGAGGAGATTGTTTCTGTTTTACTTGTCTAGAATACGTTCTAATTTTGACGAATAGATCGTAGAGTTAATTGCTGTTGTGTGCCTCTAAGAGTATCGCTTGATATTTTAATTGGTCGGATCTACGTTCGGGGAATCGACCACAATTATATTAGTCCCCTTCCAACTTGTTACTATTTTGCCCTTCTTTGATTTGGACCCAGAAACTTTGCTGCTTTAAAAGGCAAATGATGCTTCAATTTTCTTTTCCACATGGCCGCGCGGCGTAGGCACATTTCTATACCTATTGTTAAGGAGTGCGTCAGGCCTGACTGCCTAATTTTTTTCTCAACTGCTGCTCAAATGAGCACCAGTATTTCACGGGGAGCGATTGTCTCGCTGGCTTCCACAACCCAGAAACTGGACAACACGAGACTTCATAACTGGTGTCTGATAGTATGGCTTTGGACCGACTACCACTAGAAACCACTGTCAAAGATCTCGAAATGACAGCCGGAACCAACGACTTAACATGCATTCTGAAGCATGGAGGAATCCCACTATGTTAATATGGTTACTCATCCACGGAATAACCTCGGCAAGAGCCCGGGGACCTAGAAGATCGGCTCGTGCGGTTCTTATAGCTTAGCCATGGGCTTCTCATCATTAAAAAAAAAAACAAATCTTGATAAAAAAGAATAGATGTGTCATTTGACTTTTTTTTATTATTGGGTGGGAAAATCATGGCCCGTTGGTCTAGTGGTTAGTGGCCCTGACTGCTATGCGGGAGGGTTCGATTCCCACCTATAACATTTTTTTGTGTGATGAGCACGATCATTTCTTCTGTCTGGGTGTAATTTATCTGTATGAATATATTTTGAAATGTATAAGTGTGTTTATCAGTTGTCTAGTACTCATAGTACAAGTTTGGGACTAGATAGCGTTGTGTGAAAGATGTAGAATATTAATATTATTATTTCACTTAGAATAATCTTCGATCCATTTACTTTCAATCTAACCTTGAAAAACAAAGACCTAGTTTAAAAATAATGAACATTACTTAGCATACGATGTTGCAACTAACATAACGTAAGAATAGTAACAATTATTTTTATTACACAATGCAACCTTGGGTTTGCAACGTACGCCTTATAAGTAGTAAAAAAAAGTAGAAGTCAGTCATAGTGACCAACTGTTACTTTAAACAATAGCATAGAAATCTCAACTTGAACTTCTATGCTTACGTAACTTAAGTAAGATCAAAATAGCGTAACAGTTCAGTTGCGTATGTGAAAGATAAAGATAAAAAAATTGAATCACTATAGCGTTGTTTATTTTTTGATCATGTTTTATTTATAATATGTATGTATTTAGAAATATATATGTAGGTATAGAATATAGCCCGAAGAATCGCCCAACTAAAGTGGCAGTAGGCAGGGCACATTGCTCGTAGAACGGATGGTCGATGGGGCCGAAAGGTTCTAGAGTGGCGACCGCGCACCGGAAAACGCAGTGTTGCAAGGCATCCCGCAAGGTGGACCGACGACCTGGTGAGAGGCGCGGGCATGCGGTGGATGCGAGACGCATAAGATCGGTCGTTGTGGAGATGCTTTGGGGAGGCCTATATTCAACAGTGGACGTCTTTCGGCTGAAATGATGATGATGATGTAGGTATGTTTATCAGTTGTCTAGTACTCATACCACAAGCTCTGTTTGGCGGCGTTGTGTGAAAGTTGTGGAATATTATTCTTATTATATTAATTTAGTAGAAACAAATGAGAATATAGCGCCGCCTCAAATAAATTTCTGCGAGTTTGAGGGGCCAGGGCTGTGGGATTGGTCGAAAGTCTTAAGGTATTGCTCGTAGAACGGATGGTCGATGGGGCCGAAAGGTTCTAGAGTGGCGACCGCGCACCGAAAAACGCAGACGACCTGGCGAGAGGCGCGGGAATGCGGTGGATGCGAGACGCACAAGATCGATCGTTGATCACAAAGTTCACGCTTGACTTGACAAAAACATCGTTAATTTCGAAGCGTGAGCGTTTAACGAAACAAGTCTAAGGTACAGAATAACATAAGTCTAAGTACCCACTATATCGATCTAGAACAAAGCTGGTTGTGTAAATACAGCTGTATGATTAGTCTGAAGTTAGTTCCAGTTATGTTATGTATTGGCGAGTGATCTACGGTTGAGATTTGATCGAGAGACGGGTGAAAGGCTTGAACGAATTCTTAGCGTATGAATAAGGACATGGAGCGCTCCGATTGATGTTTATCGTCGTTTTGAGGATAATGTTGTGGGTTTTTTTAGGGTTCTGTACCTAAAGGATGAAAGGGGACCCTATTAGTAAGTCTCCGCTGTCCGTCCGTCTATCTGTCCGTCTGTCACCAAGCTGTATCTCGTGAACCATGATAGTTAGACAATTTTCACAGATGATGTATTTCTGTTACCGCTATAACAACAAATACTAAAAAACAGAATAAACAAATATTTAAGGGGACTCTCATACAATGAACGTGGTTTTTCGCCGTTTTTTGGACGGTATGGAACGACTTTAGGTGAATGCGTGTTACTAGCAAGTCGTTGTTACACTCGTCTGTCCTCGTACTTATCATTGGCAACGAGTATCTACCCACGTGAACTAAAAGTAAAAGAGTATGAGTATTCATGTGGATGGCGGATGGAGAGGAAGGGGGAGGCCAAAGAAAAGAGGGATAGATTGAGTGAGGAGCGAAATGAAAGAAAAGGGAGTTAGTGATAGCGCGACGGGTAACAGGACAGAATGGAAGTTAGAGGTATTCCGAACAGAGTGTAAAGTATCGGAAACCTCCGTTGAAAAAGTAAGATCCTCCGACCAGATGGGTGTTGTCTGATCCTGGCAACTGCCCGACAGATGATGTTTTGGGCTGCTGTATACGTTCAAATCGCACAGAGAACTCTAATTGCGCGTTGATTTCGTAGTTTAGTTTCTATATCACACTATACATTTCGCTACAGAAGAATGACTATGTCTTATCTATACCCTAACTAGACTTAAAAGGAGTACGAAATAAATAGTACAGCTTGTTCTAATAAATCACTGTATATTGTCATTGTTACCATTCTGAACGTTGAACAGTGAGTGATAATTACGTAAGGAAGGCGAAAGGGGATTAGCAATGACTGGCGAGATTTGAGGATGAAGATAAGTAATCACAAAGCCAATTTGAAGAAGGTAGTAAGGGTGGATTATACGCGGAAGATTCATAAGCTATAAGTAAATTGATAGAGAAAATGATACCATTTGCTTTATTATGGACAGGCTCGCTTTTGGCCTCTATCTCACCTGATGGTAAGCGATGATGTGGCCGACTATGGAACACGCTTGCCTAGAAGCCTAACCTAGTCATTCTTGAATTAAAGACCCCTAGGTTATAGTTATCAGGAAACATATACTCCGGCAAAGATTTCCACTCCTTAGCTGTACGTACAATTAATGTATTCCCAAAACGCTTTGTATGTATGGGTGGGATGTCCACTATGTACCGGTGGTGTCTAGTGGTCCGATGAAGGAACGGACTTGGCGAGATTAAACTGCTTTGTTTTTTTCTTATTATTCCACTGTTTTTTTTTTTTTTTTTTTACTGTGTGTGTGAGGTACGAATAAACGTTTTTTCTTTCTTTCAATTTCAATTTACACTCCCCGAAATACCTAAACAATACAGGCAAGCAACTCGGCGTCGATGTCCAAGACTTTGGCAGTTTTGACTCGACAAGTGCATCAAGAAAGAGTATCAAGCGAGCAAGACCAGCTGCCGGATTGTTCGAGAGCATTATCACGGCTCTGGAACGCATAGGGCAACTAAAGGAGCACAGATGGGGTTTAGACAGTAAACATGACACTCATTCTCGCCCCACTTAGAGCAGGTAGAGCCATTTGATCATTTTTCACTAAAAAACAAAAGTATGTCAATCCAGAACTCATAAAAAAAAACCCAGCCAACCAGGAACCACTTGCAACAAAACGAATATAATTGTAAATCCTACCAAATAGGTAACTATTACAAAAGCTAGAATACAGTTGACAGTTTGCCAGCTCATTATTGCGCATACGCAGGGGCGAGTCTACGCCTACGATTCAGTCCTTGCATAACTGATGACGTCATCTAATGAAACTGTCAATTAAAAATGTTAGGCATTTTATGCTTCAAAAACTGGGCTGACACTGAGATTTCGATCTAGTATTTGTACTGGCTTTCGCTTTTAAGTTTTTGGAGTCTGAATCGGATAAAGTATAATGTACAATACTAACTTTTGTCAATGGCTACGCCCGCCCGGATGAAAGCTGAAATATAAATAACACGCCTAGTACTTACCTTTTTAGGGTTCCGTAGCCAAATGGCAAAAAACGGAACCCTTATGGATTCTTCATGGCTGTCTGTCTGTCCGTCCGTATGTCACAGCCACTTTTTTCCGAAACTATAAGAACTATACTGTTGAAACTTGGTAAGTAGATGTATTCTGTGAACCGCATTAAGATTTTCACAAAAAAATTAACAATAGGGGGTTTTGGGGGTTCCCCATACTTAGAACTGAAACTCAAATTTTTTTTTAATCAAACCCATACGTGTTCTACCCATACGGGTATCTATGGATAGGTCTTCAAAAATAATATAGGTTTCTAAAAAATTTTTTTTCTAAAGGTTTGCGCGAGAGACACTTCCAATGTGGTAAAATGGAACCCCCACCCCCCCCCCGTAACTTCTAAAATAAGAGAATGATAAAAATTGCCATGCCATCTTCCACCGGTTTGTACAGAACCTTCAGTGCGAGAGTCCGACTCGCACTTGCTCAGTTTTTTCAATAATACTATCAACAGTCGTAAATCCATAATTCCACATCTATATTTCACTGAATAAATAAAGTAAGTAACAGAATCTTTCTGTTATTTATTTACGAGGGTCTGAAACTACAAATCACGACGTCAGAACCGTGTAAAGCCACTAGCAGTCAACATGTTCTTACTTCAAGAAGAATTCGAGACCACTTACAGAATCGCACTTTTATTGCTTTGTCCTATTACGTAACAACGAATTCTAGACTTGATAGAATTATTAATATCAGACTAATATTAAAAAAAAGCGAAAGTTTATGAGTGTGTATGTTTGTTAAGGTGGGTCTAACACTAGAGGAGCCGAGCACGAGCGACACTACACGAAGTTGAGCTCGGCTCGTGCTCCGCTCGTGCTCGTTTCTTCTAGCATAAACACACCCTCTAACACACATACACACACTCACAATTTCACTTTATACACCCAGAGGACATTTACCATTCATTTTTTAATTAATTTGTTCTAATATTTAATAGAAACATTGTCTTCATTTTTAGACCCAGCTCCAGTTTGAGGCACTGGGTGCCGAAATACAGGCAGGTTCGGCAGTAGATGCAAAATTAAACACAATTGTGACTGTCTCGTGTAAGGCAACGAAGGAACATAGAGGAGTGGGTTTTTGTCTGACACGCCCTCCCGTTCCGCCCAAGAGCGCGGCATGTCATTAGATGATTTACCCACCGAAAAAAAAGGGTGTAGGTCCTGTTAGCGTTTACACTGACAACCGAGTACAAATCCAGACTCAAGTCTGCTATCGAAAAATTCCCGATGGCAGAGCGGACAGTTCATAAGGTTTGTTCAAATGCAGTATATCTCATTTCGAATGGAGTATATCGCTACATCATCTCACAAAAAATTCAAGAATACACCCGCGAAACAAATACCTCTCCCTCGAGCGAAAACCGCGTCGTGAGTACAGACTCTTATCGTAAATCAAATATTCATATCTGAGCAAACTGAATTTGGTATAAATCTTAGCGTAAGTTAGCCTGTTTGTAAGTTTAATACGTCGTTCGTAGTTGGGGTGTTACGAATATTCGCATCCGCAAATGCGGAATATTCGCATCAATTATGACATCTTCATCCGTTTTCGCCTCCGCATCAAATCAATACAGCAGATCTGTAACACATGCGATGATTCATAACTAGGACACAACGACTAATGGCAGAAACTGCGACGGACACTCATTGCGTGACAAAGCGTGTGCGACGGTCCCCGTCGCGGATTACTAACGCAATGTCGCTAGTTCAACTTTGAAGGTGTGCATGTAGTCGTGTCGATGTAGAACTTAATATTTATTACGTAACAAAAGGGGGGCGTGAAGCCCGGCTCCCCGCCCGGATACTCCCCGCAACGGAGCACTTTCGTATGGGACCGCGTGGACGTTCGCTTAATGGTGTTTCGGCCCTTAGTATACAACCACTCTGGTTTAAGTTCTACTGGTTTAATTCTCTTTGCTGCGACAGGTGCTTTTGATATTTGTTATCATCGTTCGCTTACTGCTACTGACCCGTAGGAAGCATTGGTGACAAGATTCTTCAGGTTTGGTTTTACTTATCGACGTAAGTTAGTTAAGTTCTTTAGTGTTTTTTACTCTAAATAATTCTCAATATCCGCATTCGCATCCGCGGATGTCGAAATTTTTGCATCCGTAACAACCCTAGTTTGTAGACAGCTCTGGGGATCAATTTTTAATAAGTTTGCTTGTCTGCGCGCCTATTACACGAACCACACGATTGTTATGTTTTAGCGGTACGTGCCCTTGGGATGTTTGTGGATCGATTTTGAAGGTGGATTTTTGAGGGTTAAGATTGGCTTTCGAGAGTTTTTACACGGTAACGAAGCGGGATAAAAAACGAGTATTAAAAAAATTAAACGAAAATTAAGTTCGTTTTTGGTTTTATTGTGATATAAAATCTGATCAGCGAGAGTTTCCCACACATACAGTCATATACGTCTATATGAGTGAGTATGCAAACTACGCAGGTATGTTTGTTACTTTTTAACGCTTAAACAGCCGAACGCATTGAAAGGAAATTTTGGCACACGAATAGTTCATGTCCTGGAATAGCACAAAAGTTACTTTAATTCCAGGAGTCTATTCTCTAGATTTTTTTTAACATCTCCCATAACTTTTAACAGCCGATTTTCATTTATCATACAATTTTATAATGTACATTTTATAACTTTTAATTTACATTTGGCCATTTTCGCAATCATTCGGTAGTTCATTCCCACTTTCACCTTCCCCCACCATAACTTGTAAATGGCTGAAGCGATTGTGCTGAAACTAAACATCACATACAAAACCTGATTCCAAAAATAAAAAAACCGCATTCAAATCGGTTCACCCGTTTAGGAATTACGGTGCCACAGAGAGACATAGCAGTCAAACTTAAACCCCCTCTTTTGCGTGAGGGGATAAAAACGTAGAGTGATTTATTAAAACCAGTCTCCCAAAAACAAATGAAAACAAATGAGCTATTTTGAAAACTTGTTTCACAAAGTACTTAATCTATTACTTACTACTAGAGTAAATTGACAAATTGTTTAATCAGAATTTCGCTCATTTTCATCAACAATATAGGACTATATCTCTGCTTTTTCATCATAAAATAATAATAATAATATCAAGCTTTACTGTTGGCTGTGTTGTCATTATTTATAATTAAAAGTAAACAACAGAACATCAGCGAGATTCGATTGAAAGCATAACTCTGTCACAAGTAATATTTATTTTTCGACTGTTTTCGAAAATTATAAAGTTAGAACTGTCTCAATCAGCGAGCGTAACGCAAAATGTGTCCTAAATTTATAACTTTACAGTTCAAATTCCCAGAACTGCTAGCTCATTCATTAGTTAGTACAATCAGGGCCCAAGCAAACATCAGACCGGTGGATTTTGTTTGAATAATTATTATTTCTGTTTGAATTATCCTAAACAACGCGAAACCCGAATGGAAAATTCTTGTTCTGTGTATGAAATCTAATTAAGTACGTAGTAAACCCGTGTTTTGGCTCGTTTTTGGAGGAATCAAGACGTATAAGATGAGCGAATTTAGTACAACTTTCATTATTATGTAATTGTACTTCTAACACTGTCTCTAGAGGGACTAGTGGCTAAGTAACAAGCGCACGATTCGATCTTCCTTACCTACATATTACAAAACAAAATTCCCATCAATAAATCTGTCTGTCTATTCGCGAAAAGCTTATAAAGTACTAAACGAATTTTCATGTGGTTTTCACCGATAGATAGAGTGATTTATGAGGAAGGTTCAAATGTGTATACATTTTTGTGTGAAGTATCAGCATATTGACTTCCTTTATAGAATTTCGAATCGGTAGCCCAATATTTTGGCATTGGTGCTAGACTATACTAGGGTGGGAATGACCCACTCACCCCCCACTTAATAAAAGCCATGCTCTAGTCCTAGTTTTGCGAGCTAACGTAAACTATCGCGTTTGCGTTTGGATGACTTCAGTCGCGGACATTCTCGACTCAGCAGTATGCATAATATCATGAAGTGCTGACTAAAACGCTGACTAGCTGAGACGTGAGATTTATACGTTACTACTACGTGTGTCCTACATTCGCCATCCATTAGGCTAACACTATTTCCAAGAACGTAAAGCAATAAACAAAACATGCCAGGCAAAAAGAAATCTGCCGCGTTGGGCTTGTTAGTGGCCATAAAGGCTGAGCACGGGGTGTCTGCGTTCGATGGGTTATTTCCGAATCTCAGTAGCAACTAAACCCCGTTCATGGTAAAAAGCTCAAACTTGTTCGATTCAACCTGTTCTTTGCTGTCCTCCCACAGCAAAGCCCTAAGGGCTATATTTCACCGGGACACCATGGCGGCGCAACTGGTCTCGCCGCCATGGTGTCCCTCCCGGTGAAATATAGCCCTTAGCTGAGGTGGGGGTACCCCAAATTTGCCATTAGCGTGTAGTCACTTTATCATCATCATCATCATCATTTCAGCCGAAAGATGTCCATTGCTGGACATTAAACTCCCCCAAGTGACGCCATAACGACCGGTTCTATGCGTCTCGCATCCATCGGATTCACGCGTACCTCAATAGGCCATCGGTCCACCTTGTTAGAGGCTTTCCAACGCTGCGTTTTCCAGTACATGGTCGTCACTCCAGCACCTTTCCCCATCGACCATCTGGTCTGCGAGTAATGTGCTCTGCCCACTGCCACTTAAGTCCTGGCTGGAGACTTTAATTTATTAAGCCACAACAGGTTAGGCCGGTTAAGCAGACGCAACACGTTATTTTCTTCCATTCTGTCCTGTCATGCGTCATGCTATCAATAACTCCCTTTTCTTTCATATCACTCTTCACACAATCCATCCATCTTTTTTCGGCCTCCTTCTCCCTTTCCATCCACATGTATTCTCATAACTCTTTTAATAACATGCGTTTCATCGCTCTTCTTTACCTGACCTTACAGAGACAAACGATTTCCTTTCAACTTTTCAGTCACTGGCGCTACTTTTAAACTTCCTCTAATATACACACACAAAAAAACATGGCACACCACTGCGTACCCTTATTTAACCTTATGTCACGCTTGTGTTCCCAGGGAAGGTTTTGTCAAAAACAAGAACAATACATAATTGGCCCTTAAAACTCCCTAAGTTCGTAAAAATATTTACTTTTCGCTCCTTACTTGGGCTATACAAAGACAAAATGTTTGAAAACAAGAAGACGAAGACAGCATTATTTGTAGTTCAGATGGTAACGAATTAAACACAACAGAGACACGCTTTACTTATTAGTCAGTAAATAAGGGAGTAAGTACATAATCGTATTGTGTTTAAAGTGCTAACATTTGAAACATAATCACACTACCTAAGTAGTGTCACTGTACCACATTATTTAATCTAAGTTAGGTGAGTGTACCTAATCTACCTACTTAAGTCACAACTTAAGTAACAACCTAAGTAAATTAAAACCCTAAGTAAGTTGGGAGTCGCAGGGCGATTTCTAGCCACCGTCGGGGCTGGCTTGAGGACGCCGCGTGACCCATTGGTCGCCGTCCAAGTCTTGCTTCGAAAGAGTTACCGTGGCCCTGGTACGCAAAGGGTAAATGGAGGAACACGTGTGGGTTTTAGTCAGTAAAAGTTATTTGATTATTTTCCACTCAAAAGAAAAAAATAAGTTAACATTTAGTCAGTAAAAGTGCTGATTTTTCACCCAAAGGAAAAAAAAAGGAAGTTAGGTAAGGGTTTTTTATTTCGTGTCTTTAAAAGTGAATAGGCTATTTCTAGGCAAGCGTGCTCCGTCGTCGACCACATCGTCACTTTCCATTAGGTGAGTTGTCAACCGCGAGCCTATCAATAGTAATAAAACAAAAACTGACTCGCGCCCTGAGGGTTCTGAACAAACTTACCTATGTAAACAGTTCAATTCCCGAATGGAGTCTCGAAGATTTTTCCGAATCGCAAATATTTTTTTTGTTGTGACGTAACCACAAAAAACAAACAATACAGCTTCAAGAGACCGCCGACTAGATTAAATGGTTTTATTTTTGAACTCGATACCTCCACGCGTTCCCGAGATAAAGGGTCTTAACAGACAAGCAGGCAGACAGACGGACGGACAACAAAGCGATCCTATAAGGGTTCCGTTTTTTTCTTTTGAGGTACGGAACCCTAAAAATATCAATTTAAATTTGGTCTGACCTGTACAGCTCTGCTGAGTAACCAGTATTGGCTGGAAAAATTGAAGGTAAAAAAATCTGCCCTGCTAATTGTAAATGCAGTAATCGACATTTTTGGGATTTACTCTTTTTTACACAAATGACATCTCAAGGGGCTAATCTATATATATAAAAGGGGAAACTGACTGACTGACATATCAACGCACAGCCGAAACTACTGGGATTAGGAGCGTGAAATTTTGCACAAGGTTTCCTTTTATGACGTAGGCGAGCACTAAGGATTTTCCAAAATTCACCCCCTAAGGGGATGAAGCGGGGGTCCAAAGTTTGTATGGACAAACCTACGTTTACGCGAGCGAAGCCGCGGGCAGAAACTAGTGTGTACATAAAAATATTATTTTCTTATTCTTTTGGTACACTTTTAAAATTATATAACTAAGACTTGTTGTTTAGATATCAAAAAACATGTTTAACGCGTTTATCTCCGTACCGCGACATTTTGAAAGTACTGCATTTGCAATAAGCAGGGCAGAAATAGCCTAGGACCGATTCTCAGACCTATCAAATATACTCAAAAAATGCCGTAAAAATCGGTCAGTATTTTGTTTATTGATATAAGCTAGGTAGTGCTTGACTGCGATCCCATCACTCGGGTTTCGGAGAAAATCGATAACAAAACACTGTGACACGAGATTACTATGTATTGGTCAAGCGGTCTAGGTGGACGTTGTCCTACTCAAACATACACATTTTGACTGGCCTGTTGGTCTAGTGGTTAGTTGCCCTGACTGCTATGCCGGAGTTCATGGGTTCTATTCCCACCCAGGACAAATGTTTGTGTGATGAGCACGATCATTTGTTCTGTCTCTGGGTGTAATTTATCTATAATATGTATTTATTTAGAAATTTATAAGTATGTTTATGAGTTGTCTAATACTCATACCACATGCTCTGCTTAGTTTGGGACTAGATGGCGTTGTGGGAAAGTTGTGAAACATTATTATTACTATTACACAAAAAAAATCATCCAAATCGGTCCAACTTTTTAGGAGGAGTTAGGTGACAAACACACGTACAGAAGAATTATATGTACAAAGCTAAAGATATACTGAATTATTTTGCACAAAATACAAGTAAGAAGGTTCACTTACGTTTCGATATCGTTGTAGCGATATCTAATTCATGTTTGGCGGCCAACGCGCCGTCTCTTACGTAACTTCAGGTCTGAAACAATTAAAGAATTAAATATTAATATTATCGTCCTACATTATGAAATGACAAAAGGAGATTCTGAATTGGTACAGGTAGCTATTTGTATTACAGGTAGCTATTTGGTACCTGTACAGGTAGCTTTTGAAATAATGGTCGATTTATATATATTTCCCTATCATTATTTGACTATTTTTCTATTTATTTGACTGGCCTGTTGGTCTAGTGGTTAGTGGCCCTGACTGCTATACCGGAGGTCGTGGGTTTGATTTCCAATTTCCCTACCTAAAAAAATAAATCTATATATATAAACTGACTGACTGACATCAACGCACATACAGCCTAAACTACTGGGAATAGAAGCGTGAAATTTTGCATAAGGTTTCCTTTTATTTTATGACGAAGCGTGAAATTTTGCATACGGTTTCCTTTTATGACGTAGGCAAGCGCTTAGAGAAGATTTTACAAAATTCACCCCCTAAAGGGATGAAACGGGGGTCCAAAATTTGTATGGAGAAACCTATTTTCAAGCAGGCGAAGCTGCAGGCAGAAGCTAGTTAATAAATAAAAAAACCCACCAGGACAAATGTTTGTGTGATGAGCACGGTCATTTGTCCTGTGTCTGGGTGTAATTTATCTAGAATAATTTCTATTAGTTAAATAAGTCTAAGTTCTTAGAGATTGTTTTTACACTGTTGGTATATATGTGCCAAATAAAATATTTTTCTTTCTTTCCTCTATCATCTACACATCCACATAAAATCTTTCCTCATGCCCAACGTACTACTCGACAAAGAGAGCCAAAACCGGCGCATGATCATTATAAAAGCCGAATAAGTTCGTTATGCGTGATCCTGTGGCTTTGCTTGTGGGGCACGTTCCGACCGTTGCTTCTATAGCTCTGTCGGCCTTGGATAGACAAAAAATATATAATAATCGAGCTCAGGTAGCAACAAACGTGATTTGTAGACCTCCAGACGGTTTCTACGATTTTTTGGGGTTGATTTTTTTGTATTCTGGCCGCTTTCCCTTTATCTTTCTATTTATATTTTCTGTTTTTTGTTGAGGTTTAGGCATTACCTAGAAATGTGGATTATATAGTTGGTTTAAGATAAAGGAAAAAAAAAATGAGTAAAAATATAGACCTAATATTATAGCAAGAATAGAAAGACCAAACTGCCTCAAGGCTCTAAATAAGTAAAAACATTGGTGACCTTTAGATAATGACAAAATCTTTATTGAAATGTCTAAGCTGGTTTTTACAGTATAAAAATATATACCTCATCATCTTCCTGCCCTTTTCCCGTGTTATTTGGGGTCGGCGCAACATGTTTTTTTTCTTCCATTCTGCCCTGTCACTCGTCATGCTATCACTAAGTTCCTTTTCTTTCATATCACTCTTCACACAATCCATCCATCTTTTCTTTGGTCTCCCTCTCCCTCTCCATCCATCCACATGTAAACTTATAACTCTTTTAGTAACATGAGCTTCATCCCTCCTTTTCACATGACCATACCAAGACAAACGATTCCCTTTCAATTTTTCAGTCACTGGCGCCACTTTCAAACTTCCCCTAATATACTCATTTCTCACTTTATCCATTCTCGTCACACCACACATCCATCTTAACATTCTCATCGTACGTGCAATCTTTTTTCATCCGTCTTTTTCACAGTCCAACATTCTGATCCATACAGTATGACAGGTCTTATCAAGGACTTACTATAAAAATATATACCTAACTACTATTAATTACATGCGGGTACAGTAGGTAATAATAGCTTGTGACTGGACTATCAACATCATTTCAGCCGAAAGACATCACATACTGCTGCGTGGACTTAGGCCTCTTCCATGTATCGCCACAACGACCAGTCCTGTGCGTCTCGCATCCGTCGGATTCCCGCGACCCTCATCAGGTCATCAGGCTACCGGTCCATCGAACTGGTTCAATGCAGTGCAAAGACCTTTCATGTGAATGTCATATAAGTCGTATATTCTCACTAAATAAAAAAAGAACTAAAACACTAAACATCGCGATTTCGTGATAAAATTGCCAAATTCCAATTTCAATGAAAAATTTATTCGAAATCTCCGAAATTGGATTCGTTTTACCGATTTTGAAGTTCATTGTCACTAGTCCAAGGTTATTACGAACTTGCCGACACGCTTTCGTTAAATTGACGGACAAAACGATTTTGTCATTACGTTGTATAATGCTAAGAATTTTTATTAAAAGTAGTTTTATCAAACCTTGATAGTTGAATGAATTTAGGTTACAAGATAATTGAAATATTTGCAGTACGATCGGTACGTAGGTAAGGTATTTTTTTTTACCCAAAAGAAAGCAAAGTTACAGGATCAACGTTTTTTATAGCAAAAACATTAAAATGAAATATCCGTAATAATTTACGTAGATAACATACCTACTGATGCTTTCAAAGCTTTTTGGACACCCAGTAGCATTTGTAAGGGTTCGAAATTAAGTACAACGCCATCTAGCCTGTTACACTAGAACTGCGACTATATCAACTAAGATTCCATTTCTAGATGGCGCTACCGCTCGAAAGGTGTTCAATAGATAACCACGCAAAGGCGATTTTAAGAATGGCATTATGCGATTTCTAATCTATTGTGAATGGACTAGCAAACGTAATCTTACATAAGATTATTCATGTGAGGCAATCGGTTATAGATTGAAGATTGAACTAGCTGTTTAATGCGGTAAGGAACGTTCTTTTCAAACTAGAATGTAGGTAATGGAAGATTTCAACGATAGAATTGGCAGTCATAATACATTAATAATTATGTGTTTAGCCTTATTTACTTTGAAAAGATGAAGATATTTGATGTAATCACATCCCAATAGACCTCAATGAAATTAAGTAAATATCTATTTTGTGTTTGACTTAAAAATAGCCTGTTGCTTTTTGGCCTCGAAATGAAAGGGAAAGCTGGTTGTGTGTGTGTCTAATTTCCACGAATAAATAAGTTAATTTTGGGGCCATGGGTGATGCGAAAGACATCCCCGGGGCCCTGGAACAATGGCAAAGAAGGAACAGAAGTGGGTTTTTAGTCAGTAAAAGTCCGCTCAAGAGCGGGAGAAGTCATTAGATGATTTTCCCACATAAAAAAAGCTTTCCATGTATTAAACTTAAAATCTTACTAAGTTAATCTACAAGTAAAACGATGACAACGGTTGTCAAGACACACTTAATTCTGACACGTTTACCTTCGAGTACTGCCGTAATCCTTTCACTAAACCGGCCTTTATAATTTGCGTCAACCAAATGCATCATCTGTACTGTACTACTCTAGGAAACAACAAAACGTAATTGTTATAGAAATAGTATAAATAGAGAAGGAAGGGCGTATGTTGATGTAGGTTACGCAATCTGTTGAGAAATAGAAGCCAATGAAATGAAGGGTACGAGAAATGCGGGAGCTCTTTTGTTTTTGACGTACAAATGGTAAATTAACCTTCTTACGGTCTCTGCTTCAAGGTTTTACAACTTATAAATCATTTATATTTAGACAATATTTACGTCTTCTTTTAAAATATTAATCAAGTTGATAACCTACGGAACAATTTTCATGACAGTTACAACTTAGGGGTTTTTATTTCAAGAGTGAATAGGTTACTTCTAGGCAAGAGTGCTCCATCGCCGGTCACATCAGGTGAGATAGTGGTCAAGCGCAAAGCTGGAAATTTGTCAACGCAGCACACGGATCCAGAACAATTCCGTCTCGGTCGCAATGACAACTATTCTCCACTTGTATCAAAATGTACTATTTCCTACAAGATTTAAAATTTTCAAGACTAAAACATACACGTGTAAGAAGCCTAGGACTAAATCCAAACCACAAGTCTTCCTATTTCAAAGACAAACCCAACTAGGCCAAGTATACACAAACAATTTTAGTATACAGTTCATTAGTAATAGGTACCTTACCTACGAGTTTAGTGTGTCCGTGACTTTATGTCATTCGGCGTAGGCGGTGACAAGGGTCCCACTTTATTTACTCCTCAGTTACGCCCCTTTTCATTACGGAACCCGTATGCTAAATGCTTGGACCCTTATTACGGAAACCAGAATTGGGAGTATGGGTAGAATAATATTATTACGTATTATTTCATTTCTGTTGGAGTTGTTAAGATTTTAATGTAAGTTCTTGCTAGGTATATTGGCTTGTGGGTGTTTAATTTTTGAGGCATAAGTTGTATTATCGGTCGATATAGGTAATCTTGTAAATGATAATAAGACATTTTTTTTTCATGCATTCACTTACACTACACACACAGCACGACTTAGTAAATTTTAATATTTTAAATATTTCATTTATATACATAAAATTGTTCAAAATAAATTTGGGAGAGCGCTGACTCCTGACATATAGGATCGCCTAGTTCAGGAGTCAGAGGCTTCATAAATTATGACGTCATCTCAACGCTGTCACGTGGTCAGAACAAAGGAATCGAGGCGTGGCCGACTCGAGGCGATCAATGAAAAGAGAATCGAAACGAAACGGTTGTAATTTGGCTAGGGGGCAGGAGACTTAAAGTCACCCAAAGGGCAATGAGAAGGGCTATGCTCGGAGTTTCCTTGCGTGATCGAATCAGGAATGAGGACATCCGCAGGAGAACCAAGGTTACCGACATAGCAAGAAGAATCGCCAAATTTAAGTGGCAATGGGTAGGGCACATTGCTCGCAGAACGGATGGCCGTTGGGGCCGAAAGTTTCAGGAATGGCGACCACGTACCGGAAGACGTAGCGTTCGGAGGCCACCTACAAGGTGGACCGATGACCTGCTAAGTGTTGCGGGAATCCGATGGATGCGAGACGCACAGGACCGTTCATTGTTGCGACACTTGGGGGAGGCCTATGTCCAACAGTGGACGTCTTTCGGCTGAAATGATGATGATGATGATGATGGTTATTTTAGTTTAATACTACAAATACAAACCTACCTTTGTTACTATTTTGGTGTACAATAAAGTTTTATTCTATTCTATTCTACTCATACTTTTAATCAACTTACATAATTAATATGATCAGCTAAAATTCCCTACAAAAATATTCTTACCATAGATGTACTGTAGATGTACTAAAAATAAATTGGCTTCATAGAGAACGTCCTTTATCTTCAGCGGCCAGACGAGGACCACAGATAAATAAAGTCAACAATAGAAGGGACAGTTCATAACACGTAACGTCAACCAAATAAAGTGTAACTCAGTTAAACTCTGTTGTTGTTAATGAAGCTGCTGTTGATGTTACTGGTTGTTTATTGTGATTTAAGTGTTAACTATTTCAGTTGTTGTATTTTGACCTAACGATATGAAATGAAATATTTGAAATTAGTGCATGGTGCCTTTTGCATCAACGATTGCATCACTGCTTTAGCATCAGGTGGGATCGCAGTTAAGAACTAGTTTACATGTACTGACAAAAAAACATAAAAGCTCATCATCATCATCAATACTTACCATTAGGTGTGATCGCAGTCAAGCACTAGTTTATAACAATTAATAATAAAATAAAATAAAAAATTGTTATCATTATTAATGCCTCAAAATTCAAGGTACAATACAATAACCGAAATTAAATAAAAACGCAAACGTAAGTGAATAAAGTTAAAACGCGAAACGCCGTCGTAATTACCCCGTTCGCAGAAAAGCGGACGAATCACAATAAATTTTAAATGAACCCGCGACAAAAGGTGAGCTAATTAATTTTGAAAACTGCTGCCGTGTGTGTATTGTCCTAATTAAGTTATTGTTGCATTATATTAAAATTCTACGTGTTTTAGAAGTGAAAACGTGAAATGAATGTGTTTGTATCCTGTACGTTCTGAGTGGTGCAACAAAGAATGTAGGAAACACATTCGTGGTAATTGACAAATACGAAAACTGCGCAATAACAAGTAATTTCAGAAACGATATGACAGGTCATGTTCAGCAAACCAAACGACTGCAATCAACATAAGGACACAAGCAGTTGTTTCCATTTCACATCTCATAAAATTAACAAGGGTAACCGAAGAAAGGAATCTCAATGGTATTAGAGCTATTGGAATAACTAAAGCACTAAGTTCCTGACCTGATGAGCGAGACGCGTAAGCTAATCCCAAGGCCAGACAGCGACTGCGACTACTTAAGTACATGCTTATCTTAGACCCCAAACAAGCTACTGAAAAGCATCCAAAATTGCAAAACTTCGTTAAATAAAAACAACGTAATCCTCAACTAAACTTCTAAATTAATTCCAATGAGAGTTCGAAAATCGGATCAATTTGTAACAATGGAAAGATACCTAATATTATTATAATGAAAAGTAAAACAGAAAGTACACAAACAGATCTGGTCGTATCGTGTAATCGTATTACAAAAGCCAAATTAGTGACGAAAGCTGCCAACTTTTCGACATCCATTAAATCTCTCGTTGAAGTTCCAAATAAGTTTTCGGTCGAAAAGGGAATTATGATGAAGTGGGACGACTTTCGGATTAACGATATCGTTATGGGGAAAACAAAACGTTGGAAATGAAATTTGTGGAAAAGAAGGTTTTAGAAAAGTTTTGAGCGCCTAATACCCAGTTTGACAGGCACGAATAAAATGGGAATCATAGCTTGAGTCTTGACGCTGGCAATCTAAATATTTATTTCATAGATTCCTCTTAACACGCAATTTCTTTGGCATATCAACAAAAGGATATCAATAGAGAAAATATTTATTTATTCATTGATGCAAAGTGGCCGACTGGAGTAGAGAAACCCCAATATAAACATAGTGTAATTCACGACAGCCTTGAGAACTGAACAAAGGTTATTTGGGTCTATGAGGGCCTTTATTTGTTTTACCAAGATATTGGTAAATAGAAAAGTGTTCTAAGTACGTAATGGGAAGGTATTTTTATTTGAAATATGTATCATATCTTTCTTATTACAGACTGCCACAATGAACGTTGGTAAAGAAATTGTTTCTCACGCTCACGAAGCGTAACATTTAACAAACGTAATAGTGTTCGCGGCAGATATAGTTATATCAAATGAGGATGAAGTTATCAAGCCTATGTATGTAGCCCTTTGCGAAATAAACACGAAGAAACTGGTTGGCTTCCCTAATCTATCAGACTTCAAACAGTTAAATTGAGCGGTTATTATTAGATATTTCGTAAGCAAATAATTAACGTTCCAGACTGCTGTCTGGAACGTTAATTATCTGCTGATAACGAATAGACACAACGGTCGCAGAAAATAGAATATTCATTCACATTAAAACCGGATATTTATTTATTCAAATGCACTCCTTATATCAGACCACTTGATTTACTGGACCATGGCACTTTCGTTTCATGCGAACAGGCCCTTACTTTACGTCATTTGGTTTTACATAATTTCGCACGATCACGGACATAAGGCTATGCATAGACCAGCTAGTAGGAGTTACTCGCTTGAATTGTGATGTAACATACGCAATGGTTCACACGCAATGATGGGAGACTTGAATAAAGACGTATTTGTTTATGCAAACTCTTCTTAAGCATTTGATAGCATCTATTAGGATTGAGTGAGCTGATTTTGCTTTAGAAACTGGAAGCATAAATTAGCTTATCTGCTTGAAAGATTATAAGAATTTACAATCTAGGCAAGACAGCTCCAATTTAAATTCAACACAAAAGCTGTACGCCTATTAGTCATCTTAGTATTTTGTTTTTAATGTCAAGTCGGACGCTAGACGAACATTCACAATAAATTCACGTTAAGACGAATTAGTGTTGCTCGTCTTTCCTCTCGATGAGTGGTAGGCCTAATATTAAGTGGGTTTCTTTCGCCACTATCATTAACTGCGGTGAGATCTGTAACTTCTGTTTTGGCATGATGCAAATAAGTGTGACTCAAGATAGTATCTAATTCTAAAAGTATTCCTACAGTTCTATCTAGTTATAGCTTCTAAATTATAAACATGTTTTACTGTTTCGCCTACGATATTTAAAACTACAGCAACCTAATTATATTTATTCTCGGAAATCATATTTCGTTCTCAATAATAACTCGGCAAAACGCTACAATTTTCCTTATTCGCGACCAAATCCTTTAAGTACATTCGATCCTTATTAATAAACTTAGAAAGTCCGACCGAAATCGAAGGTCTATTAAAAAATATTCCGAAGTCGTTGTCATTAGCCAAAGTTGAGGGCAGAATGAAATTTCATGAAGGCATTTGTGGGCATCCATCTATAAATATAATTGGCCAGGCTTGTTAGTTTCATGGAACTTCGGCTTTGAAGTCTGCTGAGGTCTTTACGCACAATCGCACGCCGTAATGATAAACGTCGGGTCCTTGACGGGTGAATGGATAGAGAGCGTGTGTGGGTGTTTTGTAAGATTTTTCCTATGAGATCCGAGAGTTTTCCGGTCGTATTGTTAGTACAACTCTTTGCGAGATTTGAGTATCGTCAAAGGATCTTGTGCACTTATTGCTAAATATAAAATGTTAGCTTTTAACTTTCATGATGGGTTTTGATTACAAGAAACTGCTACCATCTTCGCCAAAGTACTAACGAAATGATAGTTTTGAAAACTTGCAAAAAAAAAGGTACCAACAGACGTTGATAAGGGCATAGTCTACAAAAAACATTGCGACAGCTAAAACGGCACTGCACCACATGCATACTCGTGTTATTCTTTTATTCCTAACTCTCCAAATAAATATCAAAACTCATACAATATTTAAAACGCAAAACATTATGTAAAACCAACATACAAAGTGCCCATCAAGATATTGATCCCTTATAAAGAATACAGTTATAACAACGCGGGCCTAAATAAACAAGTCAAACATACGTTACATACGGCAACACGTATTCAACATAGAAATACATAATAAATGTACAATATTTACATATGAACTAGGACCGGGAGAGGAGTATATTTTTGTGAGTAGCCGCCAGTTTTATGTTTACGCTTCGTTTTCTACAAGATGGGCTTGAGAATGTTGATATATTACATATATGTATGTGTGCAGTGTGACTTCTTATGCGTAAAATATCACTCAGTGAACATAGGGCTCAGAAATAGGATAACTCCTTGAGAAATGCCGTAATTAGAAGATTTGTAATGTGCTAAAATGGCATATGAAAAATAAAGCAATCGAAAAAGATTTTATCTAATCATGACCTAAAAGGTCTTGAAAAAAACTTAGTAAGTGCATTCACTCATTTCACTTCTGCGCATCTTACCGGAGAAGACGCGTTTAATATGCTAGTATCGCTAAATCCTCTCCAAACTTAATGAAGAATTCATCCGAATCCGTTTTCAGCAGTGATCAGAGCCACAGCAACTCAATTAAAACAGCTTCATAGAAACACTCTCGAGTCCTTTTCAATTAAATTCAGGACAAAACCTGCTAACACATTGCATCGTATCAAAAGGATTAACTAGAATTTTAAGGCAACGCCGCGAAATCAAACTAAGCCTTTGGTTGGTGGTTCCAGTGCATTCGACGCTTTCAGTATAACCTGATTTACAAGAATCTGGACATGCGACAGAACGATTGGAAAAACGCCATTCTATGTCTATCGAACGCAATCGAACGCGTATATGAGGTCCGAAACTATTGGACTGGTTGGTTTTACTGTTTACACTGTTACAAATGTTCAATGAATTTTATTAAGCTCTTTTCCATTTGAGCTGGTGAATGAAACTGTACATAAAATGGGATTTTAGATATTTCATGGATAGCGCTACGATGAACCTTGGCTAAAGCTAGTTGGACGTGATCAATGCAAAACCGAACTAAAACAATGGGAGTGTGTACGTCTATAAAGGGTAAATGGTGATATATTATAAGGTGCCAATGTGTTTTATTTATAAGCTGGACTGCAAATGGTACGCATCAAGTGTGAGAAATGGGTCAAAACAGTGGTCGAAGGCGGTGAGTCACTTTCGACGACTGACTTTGGTTTAGAATGGTTCGTAGCATTTCATACCAGTCATACTAATATTACAATTACGTAAAATGGTTTAGCAAAGCAAGACAAAGCTTGGCACCGTCTTATAGTTTAGTAGAAATTACCTTTATTTGAAATTCACCAAGTGAATGTTTTAGACCATTTGCAAGCCAATTCTATGCCTTAAATAGTACTTAGCAAATAAAATGAGTCATCCTAATTTTACAAGTTCTAGTCTAGCCTACGTAAAGGTAAACCCTAACAGACTAAAATAATGCGTAGTTTTAAGCCCAAAAGTAAAGTCATTTTCCCACAGCCTAGATAAAACTTCTAGTAGACCAAAGTAGATACTGAATAGTGGAGTCATTCACTCTACGATCGGCCACACGCATCGAACAGATGGCGTAACCGTTGATAGCAGCATGCGGGCCTCATTTGACGATCACTGACAGCTGTTAAGGCTGCCTATAGACAGGACGCTTGAAAGCGACACTGAGTGCTAAAAACAGTATAATTATGTTATGTCAAAATAAACATGGCGTTGTACAGTATTGAGGCACAAAGAGTAGGAAAGAAGGTAAGGCATAGTCTGAGAAATACTGACGCTCTCAGTCTTAAATATAACTGAAGTCTTACTCATATTACTAAGACATACGTGGAAAAGGTATAAGAAACATATGTGTGCTAAAACTACAGTGTAAGTGGAGACATTTTCCATGTCAAATAAAAGTTGCTCGACGCGCAGGCGACTTCCCTCGTCGCCAGTCAATTGCCAGCCTTAGATGTGTACTTTTTATTAGCATCTTATCTACAAGGGAAATGGGGAAAACAGTTCAGGTGAGGATATTAGTGTTACTTTGTGCGACATTCGAAGTGGTGACAGATAAACACAATTGTTTATACCTTTTGTTCTATGAGAAATTCTATTTAGGTACTTATCTTCGGAATGCTTATAATGGCTTTTTTTAAGGTCGGAATTCATCTTATGACTTCACTCGCTCTAGGGCGAAACGTGAGGGTGTTATCTGACTTTTACTGATTAAAATCACATATATGTTCCTTCAGTTGCCTTTGCGTTATAGGACCACGAGTAACCTTTTAAGAAGGCGACCCATTGCCCTAGTACCTGCTACTACCCTACGTTTTTTTTATGTCTCTGAGGCGTGCTTGGAAGTAGAATACTACGTCCCTTCGACGACTCGGTTTCGATCCGGACGATTACTGGACGGCCGGACGGCGAACTACCCATTGATCGTGTTGGGTCGTACTTATCCTCCTGTCCTTAGGATTTAGAAGTCAACTTCAATTTCACCTCTTCATTAATGGCATTTGTGGAAAAGACACCACAATTTTGAAAAAAACACGTGCAAACTGTTAATACACCATCAAACGTATGGACTAACTGGATAGTATTTAGCGTGAATTAAAAGTAAAATAAATATATATCTCTAAACATTAAAGATCAAAATAAAAGAATTTCTTCGCAGACGCAGACCGTCATTATGACCAAACCAAAGACTATGTAAGTACTAAGTAAATAACAGAAACAAGTCTAGATCTAGACCGAACTAGATAATGAAAATGACAACGACATTTCAGAAATGATATTGATTGTCAAATAATGGATGGGTACCGTACAATACGTTACAAACTATGGAAAAATAGGGCTATTCATTTTTATTGGGTTCAAATAAAGAAGAAATAGTAGCTCAATCAAGTGCCTCGGAAAGCACGCAAAGCCGTTGGGCCCGGTTGTCTCTCGCAGATCTTAGACAGTCATTACAGGTGGTCAAGATGCCAGAAAATCTGACCATCAGTATCGTGTTGCCCAGTTATTCGGTTGTGGAGGTGTGCTAAGCAGTCGGTGCATGTAAAATAGTCGCAGCCGCATCCAGTTAGAATGGAAGCCCCAATAAAGTTCGAAAAATGCTAGGAAGACGATGAGTAGCCCAATCAAGAGGATGCCCTATGAACCTATACAAAAGGATATTTTGAGGTGAGAGATCATAAAATAACTTGTTATTTTTAACTTGATTTATACCAGTGCTTGACTGCGATCCCACCTGATGGTAAGCAGTGCTGCAATCATTGATGGTGAGGCGCACCAGTTTATTAAGAGCCTATTCACTCTAGTCTTGAAGACACTTAAATTATAGTTGGACGAGAAGACCGCAGTAGGCAAATTGTTCTAGTACTTTGATGTACGCGGTATAAATATACGATAAAGCGAAAAAACTTCTCTCGGGCTTGTTGAAGCAGGAGAGCGTGTCAGACTTTTAGTGACTCAAAACCATCTGTGTTCCTTCAGTTGCCCTTTGCGTTCCAGGGTCACGGTAACTCTTTAAAACAATCCCACAGTTCTTTCATAGAGAATGATTATAACAAACATGGTTTTTAAAAAAATTAAGGAGTTAAAGGGAAACTAAATAAAATAAGTGTTATAAAAGGATTTTTTTAGCATGAACCGGTCAAATACTCGTAATATATTTAGATGTATAGATAAAATATGGCCGTTTCATTTCCTAAGAAATCGTGTCGGCACATCACTATTAAAACTCCGAATCTCGCCATTCAGGTTTCAATTTAATTTATCAAAATATAGACGCCATTACGCCTTTTATAACGTCGACCCTCAAATATAATGGATTTTAATTGAACTTTAACGATTTTCGTAGAAATTCGTTTGTTCGTTGAAAATTCTATTTAAATTTGTATTTGATCAATAAATGCCGTAGGTGGGTATCTTTGATTTTGGAAAATCATGCTCTTACAGTAAGTCGACGCCAAGAATACAGAAAGAAAGAAAAATGGTTATTTGGGTAATTTATAGAAAAAGTCGAGGTTAAAAAGACACCTAACTCGACACCAGATGGACGGTACCGGGTGTATATATGGCAGTTAAAAAAACAATAATAAGCTCTTCAAATTTTCTTTAGGTCTTCATAAACCTTTTTAGTCGATATTTTGGTCCTATAATGTTCCCTTCAAAAACACTAGTCTGTCTCATAGTCATAACTAGCGGACTAAAGTTTGTAGTCAAAAGACATAAAATACATCCAAACAAACATTTAATACATCATAAACGTCAATTAATACAATATATGTCCCAATTAAAACTTTATAAGCCGTATTTACATAATCCATTCAATCCAACAGCTATGCCTAATCTGATATAATAGGAAACTTCACCAACGATCCTTGTTACAACAGCATAAAGCACAAAGTCGAGTGATCCTTGATACTTAAACAAGCAAAAGTTATCTTTGCAGGGACATACGGGCACAAAAGTGCTTATGAAGCCCTAACGAGTAGTGCACATGTGAGACGATACGGGCGCCCTCTATATTGAACAATGCCTTCATTATTCAAACTACTCAAGTACAACAATAATCCTTATCGCTAAAGTTATAAGTCTCGAAGTTGAATGAATCTAATCCGGGACAAAGGATGGAGTTTTACAAAGAAAATCAACAGATGGCTCTGTGATAAAGATGGGTAAATCTCGAGTGAGTGTTCATTATGAAAATAAAGGGTCACGTCAAGAGGATTTGGACCTGTTAATTTTTTTTTCGGGAAGGGTCTGCGGGTTTCCCCGGACTTTGGGAAAATGTGAGGATAGCGCCGAAAAATACTCTGAAATTAATATAAATTGCCTACCTTGTCATGGCGTTAATTAAAATAAAAAATTACTTGAATTGCTTGCAAGCAGACATGCATTAATTGCATACAAACAAGAGTTGCAATTAGCAGGTTTCACTGAAATGTTTTCGTTTAAGTAACAGTAAAATACTTAATTTGCTAATAGATTTTGATAGCAATAATTTCAGGTTACAATCAGAGGTATAGCAAATTAATCCCTTTGTAAGTATTATTTTCCAAGAACGACTTAGTACACAATATAATAATTAGTTTCTTTTCACTTAATTACTAAACAAACGATATGAAAGACAGATAATTAGTGTAATTAAATGTTTTTTGATCCACCGTGAAAATTATGACAGCTATGAAAAAATGAAAATATGAGTGTTCTGAGTATTTTAACTAAAATATTCAATTAACGGCACGGTGTGTAGAAAAAACTAATACTTTTATATGGGTAATTAAAAATAGATTTACATCCAGCCGACAATGAAAATAGGATACTTTTATTTTTAGAATAGTTTGCCTATAATTATGTTTAAATTACTGTAATTGCAACAAAACCGTTTTACAGCCGTTGGTTCGTTAATACTCTAGTTTTGGAGCGTACCTCATAAGAATTAATATTATGATTCAAATAATGCAGATATCCTTCAAAAAAATCCTGTGCCGCATAAAGAAGAAAGCCAGTTTTTTCTTCGTGAAGAAAAAGTAAAAAATAAAACAAGTCAGTTCCATTCTATCCAACTTTTCTTTCATCCAGTACATATTTTACACGTACCATTTCAAGAGCTTAGCGCGGAGCCCGTCAAATATGCAACACGTGGTACCAACCTCCCATAAATAAGATCGACCAGGAAAACGTTAGGCAACCGTAAGAAACAAAATAACGGCGAATAATATAAAAAAGGCCCAGGTTTTATGTGAATGCCCACATTAATAATTCATCCGTAATCCCCTAAAGTTTGGTGGTGGGATCTAAAATGTATTTTACGACACAATCGACCGTGTTTTATACACACGCCACAGGGGCGGACTGAGGTGCTAACTTGCCAATGACGCCTTCTGTTCAATAATATTTTTACTTCTCTAGTAATGTGTATTCGGTTTTATGGTTACTATGAAGTACGTTCTTACGTTGGCCAGGTGTCCTAAATCAGTGTGACTTATAAATTATTAAAGGAAAGCCCTTGGTTTTCTATTGACTATACATATTTCTAAATTTGATCCGATATTCCAATTTTCGACACTATTTTTCAGTCTTACTTAGAATAATTAGGATCTTTATATCTTACATGTAACTGAAAAAAAAAAACTAAGATTAGAAAATTAAGTTACAAACATAATTTAAACATTGAAATTTTATTTAACTTAGACATAGAAGACGACGCACTACTACATTGGTAGCGCATCGGAATTGATAACTACGCACGCACACACAATCACGCTAGTGACGTGATCAAGAATTACCACGAATTCTTCAAAACAGACCGTACTTTTTCATATCCTAATATAATTATGAATTATTTTAAGATAAAAAATTACGTATTTTAAAAATAGTTGTAATCGATTCAGCAGCCGATTTTGAACATACTGCTTTAAGGATTTCAGTTTATTATTACACGTTATTTAAATTACTTAATAAATATTTTTATTTCATATTTGAGTATACCAAATATGAAATGAAATAAACTAGACTCATTAAAAAAAAAAAAACTCATTTCATATTTATATTATTAATTAAATATTTAAATAAAAGAATATACATCATAATTAAAAACCCTTATAAAGAGATGTCTCTGTAGCACCACAGATATTTACTTAATAAGAACGATAAGGTAAAACCAAGCCGTGGTACGAGCTATATATTTACATCTAATTCAATTCAACCAGCGATTTGTATGTGTTTCGTTTGAAGAACTGTCTTATTTACGGCTTTATTAGGTGTAAAAGTTTTAGTATCCGATCCGAAACGTCATGTGTAAATATTGTCGTATATTTTTATTGTGATTTAGGATTCTTTAGATACCAGTCCTTAAGGGCATATCAAAAGAATATTGAAGGTGATACTGGAAATAATAGAATTGACAGTAGTTGATAACATGAAAATGAATATGTAAGTAAAATAACAATTGAAGGTAAGCCTGTATTATTAGAACAAATAATAGTAGAAGCATAATTTACTAAAATTACTAAACCTTACACCATAGAATGTTAATGGCTTCAAAATCTATTTCTACCCTTACAAAAATAGCTGAAACACCTACGCATACAAAAATACCAGCATCAGAGCCAAGCTCCATCCCTGCTTCCACTACACAATGCCCTTAAATGAAATTTAAGTCACCCACCGAAAGTAGATAAAACTTTACTTTTTGTCGCAAGCTTTCGGCTAACTTTTTTTGGGTAGCAAAACTTCAATGAATGTCGGTGTTCAGTTTCCCCAATGGCTTTAGGAAACCAGCCAAATGCACCATTCAGAAAAAAAACCTTAGCAGGTAGGAATGTTCGAGATAAATTCTCAGATGTCGATCCCAATGCTAATTTTGCACCAGACCTCATAAAGCATTTCTGTTTTATTTTCGTGTTATAAAACCACCGAAAAGGGACCAGATGTAAATTTAGAATAATAACTCGAAATTTGGGTTCTGCCATCGCGTTTCTAAATGCCAAGCACCTCAGGCGATATAATATAAACCATATTGCAGTCCCACAAAAAAATAAGCAATAAACGAGACACTGAACTGAAGACAAAGAAGAAATTGAAACGTCATTTACCGAAACAGATATTGTAGCACAAATATTTACCAAAAAAGGAAAAATAAATACAACTAAGCACAAAAAAGGAGCTGTATATGAACACGTCAGGACACAAACTAACAGAAAACGCGTAAAAATAACTCATCTAACGTTTTTATGATTTTGGGGAACAGGGATGGCGTTCATTACTGTCTCGGGGCTCGGGGCTAAAGTAAACAGTGCCGTTGGAATTTTTTCATCAAAATTTGACTTATACCATCTGCTTCCGCGGTAATCTCGGCTAGGGCAAATATTTGTACCGCCTCAGTTACGTCGCTTCATAATTATAGCTAGGGCCACGGATTACGGCTAGGTCACTGTGAAATCTCATTACCCTCGCTTTATGTCATCAGCGATACAATTTGCGTGGGCTGGAATCAATTATAGTATGTTTGGTGATGTGGTTCTGGGATTAACAAATGTCAATTAGGTTTGAAAGCCGATTTAAATCGCTAAGTGCTTTGTTTGTTGAGGATTGTGAGATATGACTGTTTGCTTCGTTTCTTGTTTGTTGGAGCAAATCAGAGATTACTGTGGTCGGAACTCCGTACAAGATATTTCTAGGAACAGCAAATTCAACTTCGAGCATAATTCTACGAGGGAACAAATTTCCCGGGAATATTGTTAACTTTAAGACAATTGATTTTCGAATATCCACTCCTAAAAAAATTGGATGTTTTTTTTTTCAGAACTGAGAAGGCAGTCGCAAACGAACAGCTTAACTTCATTACATAAAGACAATTTATAAAACTTTTCCTAACTTCGTCAGTTTTTAATTGTTTTTGACAGACTTAATTTTAGAACATAATTCCTTTGGAAAGTTAATTAAAACTGCGAAAGCCATATCGAAACCAATGCATTTTACTTATTACTTACAAGCTACCTAAGTTACTTTCGTTTTTTTTACATTTTCTACAAACCTTGGCCTGACCATAACGAGCTTATAAAAATAACTATTCAATTTGGTGCAGTCGTTCAGAAGTTATTTCGACAATTATAATTAGATATAGTACGAGTACGTATTCATTAGATATATCACACTTTGTCGACTCGTTTTTATTTATCTATACATATAATAAAACAGTAAAATTATTTTGCGATGGTATTAATTAGCCCAAAAACTACTGAACCGATCCTGTTTAAATTTTGCATACATAATCCTTATAGGTCAGGGCAACTTATAGGCTATAATTATCACGCTATTTGCTATGGGGGGTGAGCAATAATCTAAAATGTCGGTATTGAACGACATTTGCCGCGAGTTCGATCCCTAGCTACAGTTAAAAAATTAGTCATATATTTATATATGTCACAGTGTATAAAATTTCTGGTAGCAAGAAAAACTATAATATACTCTGCCTGTTAAAATATCTTTGCGGTTCGTGGTAGCGCTGCCCGTGAAGGAAAACATCAACAATATGTCAAACTCGGTATATTTAAATTTAGTTTCACATTTTTCCACATATCACGAAATACTGACTATTTTATTTATCACTATTCCAGGTTTTAAAATGTCGCATGATACCGCTTAAGGGCATCCAACTCGACATACATTTTCACTGTTTTTCATACAACTGCTCTTACACGATTATAACGTTATTACGCATTTTTCATTAGATATTTTGGAACGAAGTATCTTGTGGATATTATCTAGGCTTCTATTGAAATCAATTTATAAATTTGTGTAAAACTATTCCAGTAAAAACCTCTGAAAATCTACTATTTTGCACGAACTTTGACTTCATAATTAACTCAAAAATTAAAAAAGTAAAAAATTATAAAAATAGAAGCATTATAAATTTAATCAATATTCTGAATGACGACAATTAAAAAAATAATAATTAAGGAATTAAAAAAAGTAACACTTATTTCATGGAACAAGTTTTGTAAAATATTCGAGTAAATCACGGAATTACCGAATGCTAACAGAGTTTTAAGGCGTTATCTCTCTTTTTTCACGTTGCCTTTTCGTCAAACATCGCGTTAGTTTTCGTTTTATGAAGTAACAAGCTTTTAAACCATGCTCGATGTTGACGATAGGCTAATGAAAAAGGACCCTCCAAGTTCATGACAGCGCTCGAAACTACAGATGAAGACCAGAGATTAAAATACATAGTTTTTTTTTTCGTTTGATGTAAATAGATAGGCGGTCGAGAAGTTAATGGCAATATCAATCAAAGACATGATTTATGCGAAAAATAACTGAAAAAAAGAAGAAAACAAAGCATCCGTTCCCTATGATACGGGAACAAAAATATAATGAATAGCTGTTTTTGTAAGAGCTATCTAGAGATACCTAGTTCCTGGATTTTTTTGCAATGGTGATACGAATTCACGATGTGTTTCACTCACTCACATCATCACAAACACGGCTGTGCTCGACATTACCTGAAAACAAAAAATACAGGTCACGTATTTGTGTCAAACGACATTTATCATAAGGGAAGGAAATTTCTTCGGTAGTGAAGGTGAAATATTTTTTTTATTAATTTAATTAATACACGTAAAATAAAATAGTGACATTGATCACGGAAATCTTAAGAGTACTACAACACACTAATACTATAAAGGCGAAATTTTGTGAGTGTGTGTGGTGTATGTTTGTTTGTTAATACTTCACGCTCGAACGGCAGAAGGGATTTCGATGAAACTTAGTATACGGGTAGACCATGACTTGGAATAACACCATAGCATGCTTTTTATCCCGGGAGTGTATGTTCCCTTGGGTATATTTGTTCGTAAAATGTGTCCAGCTGCCGAACCAGAAAAAGGTGATACATACATATTATAAATCATAAGGTTCTCACATCTTTCAATTTCCATCATTACTCAAAACCGAGAATAGGGTAAGACTTCTATGCAGTAATGAAAAAGCGGGCCGCTTCCTTTATTTTATTTTATTGGGGACAAAAAACAGTTACATGCTAGAGAAAATACAAAAAAAAATCCTTAAAACTAGATGTACAAACATGTAACCCACTCCAATGTCCACATCTTGACATTTGAATAAAAGAAGTGAAGGACTGTGGTAAGATTTTACAGAATACAGCGCCTTCTGCGAAAGCTTCATGTCACAAACTAAATTTATGGACCGAATTAGGAACACGAAAAATGGCATTATTCAGGCTGTGTATGATGGTGACGTCTAATTAATTAAATTAAATCATAAAATTAGTATAATATTTAAAAAAAATTCTGATTAATAATATAGTATTTTATTGTTTAATTTAATTGATATTGTATTTAATCTGATTTGCATAGACCATCTAACTTAATTTGTATTCATTCGTGATTAAGTTTTTAATTTAATAACATTCGGAAATTTTAAATTTTTATGATTTATTTATTTAATGTGATGTCAAGTATATGTCATTAGCATGTTTTTGTTTTGTGTGTTTATGTGTATTTGTATTAACCTATGGGTATCTTACCCGAAATAAATGTTTATTATTATTAAAACATAATATAAACTCCAAAACCTTAGTCTTGAAAAAGATGGACTTAGCAGAATAACTTTCCAGAATCTATATACTTAAGTCAGTGGATAATAACGTGCCCATACGACGTGGAATCAGTTCAGATTTATGTAATCCTAGTTTTCTTATAGCATCCGCCATCTTTGCAAAGATCTTCTATGTTACCTTGTCGTATTTTTAAAAAGAAATCCTCTCAAAGGCCAGTCTAAGTTTGGAATATTTTGATGGAGTAGTTGTTTTTGTTTTCCTTTGCATAAATTAGAAATTATGTTGGACGGTTTTAGTAAAATTGGGTTCTTTAAGTTGGATAAAGTGAGTATTACTCGTATTAGGGAACCTGTTTATGTATTATTTTGTGTTTTTCCACTATTTATAAAATAACAGATCAAAGGCCGCAAGTGGAACTGGTTCGACCACACGCTCCGAAGGGACCCTGAACATATATGTACCAAGGCAAGAACTAGACTGGAATCCTCAAGGAAAGAGTAAACGTCGCCAGGTTTACTTAGGTCGACCAACCTAAGTAAACCTGGCGACGAATGATTATCGCAGAGGCTAAAAACATGGAAAAGACTTGCAGCGAATTGAAACACGAAACTCAAGACCGAACAGGCCTCTGTCCCATCTAGGGGTAACAGGAACTTAAGTCCAAGTAAGTCATAATAATCGTTTATTTGAAATAAAAACCAAATACACAGGTAATTAAAGAGCAATATGAAGTTAAAACTTTGGCGCAGCTATCATCGCCCGACTCTTAGTGAGAGAGATGGTTATTCCAGACTAATATAATAACAAATTCTTAGATAATAGTTAGGAAAAGTTATATAAAAGATATTAAGTTACTAATAAGTGCCGTGTTTGTGTGTACGAGTACCTAATTTTGAGTGAGAGAGACAGTGTAAGTGGCGAGTAGTGTGTGCATGTTTTTTTTTTATTATCGATAGGCTCGCGTTTGACAACTATCTCACCTGATGGTAAGCGATGATGTGGCCGACGATAGAGCACGCTTGCCTAGAAGTAACCTATTCACTCTTGACTTAAAGACCCCTAGGTTGTAGCTATCAGGGAACACAGACTCCGGCAGGGAATTCCACTCCTTAGCTGTACGCATTATGAATGTGTTCCCAAAACGCTTTGTACGTATGTGTTATGTGGTTACAAAACATATCGTTGAAGCTGATTAACTCCTGAAGGTAAGTATTTTGGTCTTAAAACATTTGTACAAATATCACAACAGGTAAGCAGGTATTTCGATCGATTTCGACTTGAAAATCTGCATCGCCTATATTCTTGAGAATTTTAAGAAAGAAAAGGGAGTGAATAATAATATGATGGATGACAGAAGAGAATAGAAGGTTTTTTTAAGTGGGAAAATCATCTAAATGACAAATCCCAATCTTGGGCGGAGCTTGAGATAGTGTCAGACTGACTAAAAACCCACCCCTGTTCCTTCGTTGCCTTTGTCCCAGGGCCCTGGGTTTCGTTTTCACACTACCCATGGCCCTAGTAGGTTTCGGTCCTACTGGGCCCCTACGATTTGCTGACATCCCCCTGAGGCGCGCGTGGAACAATATGCGCTGTCGGCGACTTGGGCTCGGGCCGGACGGTTACCAGACGGTCGGACGGCGAGCCGCCCATTGCTTGCCGTCCGCTAGCTTGCGCCTACAGTGGCCGGGAAGAATAGAAGGTGAAGAATCTATGGTCCAGCTCCACTAGTTTATGGGCTGAAAACATACATATATTTTGCATGTAAAACAATCAATTCATGCAATAAAATTGAAAGGATTAACACGAACGATAAAAATGAACTATTGACCATTTCAATCGTTTTGATTTCTATTTTTAGAGTGTTGACTAGGGATTGATGGAAATCAAATAACATGGCACCTGCGAACCTTAACACGCTGTCTGAAGTACTAGTTTTACAGAGCACTAAAAAATAACAGATTAAAATGTTCTATTTTTTTAACAATATTTCACGTTTTATTTTTCGATAGCCAAATCCTATTTTTACAAATTCATGATGGATTCTGGTCACTCACTCTAGGTAACGGACTGAAATCACATTAGTTTTAAGGGAAAAGTTTTTTTTTGCTTTTTACAGGCCAGTGTCAAGTTTTCTGTCTATTAAAATAACTTAAACACAACTTTTAGGTGGGAAACCATCTCACGATCTACGACGGAGCGGGTATGTCAGACTTTTACTGATTAAAGCCCTCTTCAATGCTCCTTCTTTGCCATCGTATCAGGGCCCCGGGGTTCTCTTTCGCACAACCCATGGCCCCAGTAGGCTTCGACCTTGCTGCGGTTTTGCAGAAACCTCCTTGAGGCGCGCGTGGAATTACGCGCCGTCGATGAGTCGGGCTCGGTCCAGACCTTGTACTTCTATTATATTTAGGTTCCCGTAAACAGGCATGGCGCGAAAATGTGACTCCAACTACTGCGACCATTTAAATATGTACTAACCGTAGAAAGAATTCTATGAAAAACGGTACAACGCACTGGTGTCGCTTTGTTCATTCGAGGCGGTCGCCACGCCTATCAGGGTGATCTTAAACCCTGTTCTATATATAACCTCGCCTAAAGTGACGTCCCTTGAGGTAGTTTCTCCTAAATTGTCAATTGTGAAAGTAATAACAATCGCCATATTAGAACTCCTTCGACCCTAGAATTTAGGTCCTCATTCTAAGACGTCCCTAGAGATAAACTAGAACCAAGTTCAGACATGTCCTTAAGTATTTCTAGGAAAGTTTGAGACATATACTGCAAGTTGGAGGACCCAGAAATTCTTACTGGCATTGTGTAAGATAGAGCGCAGGAAAAAATAAATGAAAAGAGACGCTATACCGGATATATTTAAGAACTTTCAAAAAAAACCGAGCAAAAAGCAATTGGGTATTTGCCTAACCTTATTTTTGTACAATATTTAATAATAAACAACAATTAACACTAAAAAAAAATCTTTTTTAAAAACAGCATTAATATTGGTTATTAGATAAAGCAGCAATTAGCATTCCAAATACTGGTTTGAGGAAGAGGGGGGAGAGGGCGTGGTGGGAATATCTCGCTATCCCTTTTGAGCGCACGTAACATAATGACGGTGACGTCACATTTTAGTGTGTGCATCGTTATGCTGTTATTTGACAGTTTCCCCTTCCACCACATTTGAAGTTTCTAACTTGATTAATATTGAAAGAATTTGAAAATTTCTTTCTATTTGTGACTGTTTGATACATATAATTTTTTAAAAAAATGAGTCAAGTACCCAATTCATCAGTATTATTACAGTTTATTTCTAGTTAATATTTTTGAGTCAAGGAATAGGTGAAACCCTTGAACGGAATACGATCAATTCATCTTTATGGACGTCAAGAAGGTAAATTGGTTTTGCGTCGCAGTTCTATCGAATTAGGCTTTAAAAAAGCTATACTTCTTTTATTATATTTCAGAAATAAAATGTGGACGATAGATATTCTTTCATTGAAAGGAATACACATTTTTCGTATATTACTGAGAAAATAAAAACTGTTTAGTTAGTAGGCCAAAGGCAGTCGCACGCAACACAACAACAGAATTTTACAATTAAATGTAATTTTTACGTGGAAGTTAACTAGGTAATAGAAATAAACTCAATTACAAATGGTTCTTATTTAAAAAAAAATACATAATTGTGCACTGGCTGGAAAAAAATAAACCAATAAAATTCAAATAAGTACTGTGGTTTGTAGTTCAAGGTTCTCCAAAGAAAAAAAAAGCAAGCAATTCAAAAATGGAACTAACGAAGTTACACTCAACTTTTTCACAAAAATCAAAGGGCCGAGACATCTCGTTATACAGCCAGCTACGGCACTACATGGCCACACGTGGCGCAACACACGGCCAGCTCCAGAAATACACAGAGTAAACACGGCAATATGTTCACAAGTAATGAAGCGAACACTTGGCCCGACCTATAAATAGATAAATAAATAACTACGCGGCCCGTTTGTGTTACTATTGGTGTTTTGAAGTGCTTTTTTTGTTTAGGGGATGAGTATGTTTACATCGTTAGAACTCGGCCTTTCGCATGTGGTACTGTGATTATTACATGTGTATTCCTTTCACAGTCACGTAGATCAATGAACGTTTGTAATACCTAATTGAATTTTTAATAACGCGTGGTTTAGACAGCTCTGTTAAGAGGGTAATCTCCGGCTCGAAGATTGCAAAGCGATTTTTAAGTTATAATAATCGATGCTGACGAAACTGACTCGCTCGTCTCCCAACCCTTTAATTTGACTACCAGTATTTAAATTTCCTACAAGGGATCCGAATCCTCGGTCTGTTCGTGACTTTGACAGCGGTCAAAACGTCGTCTGTCCCTGAGGACAGAGAGGGCAGACCCAAATCACTTGATAGCATAGATGTATTGTTTTTAGACCCGGACTCGAAGGTGACTTCGAGAGCGCCAGACGTTTGTATTTTTTGGTCCCAAGTGGAAAGTTTTGCGAGTTGGATCAACATTTTTGATTTAATCTGTTTTTAAGCTTCTTAGTTTAAGCTGTGTTGTAAGCACACAGAATCTAAGATAGGTAACCTGGATTATTTACTCACAGAAAACTAGTTAGAATCACCAAAATAGAACAACTAAAGACTCAAACTAAAAGAATGTTATCTCCAACTTAAATTAACACTCAATAAGCGAAGCTGCCATCTATTTAAGTAAACATTCCAGAGCGAAATTCCAGAAAACGTGACATGTTCTACAACCGAACGCATCGGAACGTTTACAGAGGCAGCATTGAACATCTCGGGAGGCATTGCTCCTTCGGTAAAAAAAAAAAAAAACAAGTTCATCCCACGGACCTTTGTTGTGGTGGTCAGTGCTTCGTGCAAAACAAAAATAAGACAAAACGAACGGGACGGAACAGGTCGGGGCCGACTGAGACCAGTCTGACGACTTTTGACCACTTTTCTGGCCCCACATCCCGACCAACTTATCTCTACAACCACTTTCCAACTGCTCGAACCTTATTGTGAAAGCAACAAGATCTAATTTGGACTTTTTATCGCTTTTCGACACGTTTTATGGTTTATTCAGCTATGATTTAATAGCATTTCGATTTCTTTAGGAATTTCTGTGGTTACGATTACGACTATGAGTTTTGGAGTGATGTAAGGTTTTGTACATTTGTTAAACATTTTGGGGCAACCACAAATACATGAATTTGATTTCGTAAATGTGACAAAGAAATGTATTTCACTTAGCTGTACTACGTTTCAGTGTAGAATTAATTCGTAGTGGAACTGAAAGCCTGAGTCGGACTGCATAAATTCTGTCTTACTTGAGTAACCAAACTTTAAACAGGCTTAAACGCAAAACTGGAGAAGCCATCTCATTTGAATTAGACGGCTAAATTATTTTAAATAGTTTCTTTTACGATAAACGAGTCTTAACAAGAATTACATTCATATTCATAATTTATAAAGAACCCAATAATTATTCTGGATTATAATTATTTATTAAGAATTTATTTCTCATAAAGGACAAAGTCCACTTATCAAAATCTTGTTATACAAAGTTGTGTCAGATGAGTTTCTTAAATTTATTCCTAAAACCAAATAACTCACATCTTTGATATCTCTAGGCAGGTCATTACAGAGTTACACCTTCAGACATAAAGTTTCTGTTGCCATAAGTTTTTGTTCTGGTTTGACCTGAAACTTGTTTTAGATAATTTAGTATTTACTATGTTACAGCGATATAAATTACTAGTGCATGGACACAAAGTAACCATTATTGCAAGCCGAGAAAAACTTACAGCTATTAATAAAGAGACATCAACCCGTGGTGCACTAACCAGACATTCTTTCAAGGCCAGCAAAACGACCAGAAAACATATGGTTGAAAAAAGAAACCAGTAACATTCATGCGCACACACGACCACTGTAACATGACCTCGGCGAAACAGCCAACTTCCTTTATTGCACGTTTTAAAATAAAAGCAACAAGGAAACGTCGGGAAATATAGAATGAACGATACATAAAAGACAAATACACTTGACATATTTTAAATAGCACGTTTCGTTTTAATGTAAATTTTCGCTTAAATGTCAGAAATCATTAAGAGTACTAAGGGCCGAGAGAGGTCGTTGTAAACTGGCTAAGTGATATCCATGACTTTTGTAAAAGGAGCCTTGGTGGCGTTAATTTGCGTTGCGATGAGGGTTCTAAGGATGTTGGCGGAACAGTCACCCCAAGCAAAGGTCCCTTGTGGTCACTGACCATCGCCAAGAATAACACAAGTACCTGGACTCACGCGCAGGCTGAGCTCGTGACGTCACTCGACTCGATTTATGGGAACAAGATTACTTGGACTAAAGAGAATGTAAAAAAAGGCCTTCATTAGCACGGAATGAAAAATTGAATTAATGGTAACGGAAAAAAGTTAGATGGGATCTCAGTTCTCACATAGAAAATAGGAAGGCTGGTTCTGACAGTCGCCCGCCGTTTTTCTTTTGAAGCCTCATTTAAAATAGAGTAAGGTTAATTAAGCGTTTCATTGCGAGTACTTTTCATGGCGAGTTTGTGATACTTAGCGAGTATTTTAATAAAAATATGTAGCGAAATATTTAAATTATTTTTTGCAGACCTTTTCAGTTGGTTCTTGCCCTTGGTTTATGTTAAAAAAAAAACATTCTTACAAAAAGTATAAACTTTTTGTTTTCTTGGAAAGCTGTTTCTTATTTAAAATGTTTCAAGTTTACACAAAAAAAACTTTCCTCCTGCCAAACCGAAATTTTGGTTTCAATTAATTATATTCGTAATTTAAGTGGGAAGGTATAGCAATACCATGTCCTTTCCCTATAAAAAAGAAAAAAGAACAGACTAATCCGAGATCAGCATATTATTTTTCAAATTCTTTGGGGTAAACGTCCGCAATCTTTATACTTATATATAATACTTCAGTACGTTTGTTTGTCACCTAACTCCTCCTAAACGGCTTGATCAATTTGGATGAAATTTAGCGTGTATATTCGTTTAGGTCCCTGCATGGTTTAAAAATTCAATTGAACCCGGTATGTGGCACTGTAATCGGGTTCTTTTTTCTGATTATAAGCTAGTTTTCCGTGACAACGTCTTCCGGACTGCTAGGATATAATAATATAATCATTTTGACTATCAAAATGTTTTCATCATCAATTATGATTTTATCTATCACACTAATATTATACAGATTAATGTGTATTAGTGTGTGTGTACGTTTATTATTTCTTCAGATTTGAACGGCTGAGCGAATTTGAAAGAAATTCGGAACACCAAATACTATAACTTGGAACTGGATTAGTACTTATACCGCGCGGTAAAAACTTGTTATGAAGAAATATATTTGTATTGATCAAATGTCGATATAGAAGCAGAACGTCCCACACATAAAAATACTGCCATATCTATAAACTGAACAATATACACACATAAAATATATTAAATCTACTGAGCAGGAAAATACACATCAGTTATTTCACTATATGCAATACATATGACTGTTTTCGCTGAAGACCTACTTATCCCGATATCGAGGGTACCTATTTCAATATTCCGATATATTTCAATACAGAATATTCATATTGTGTAGTTAAGCTGTATAACTACAGCAGAAATAATGCAGCCTCAAATATGAAAATGTTTTTATTGATATGTCATTAACCAGGCTGACTGTCCAACACGAGAACTATATTTGCATAGCTGTTTTGATTGAACGTTTAGTGCAGTGCTTGAGCGATTGGTTGCTGCGCAGCGTATAGAAGGTTCAGTTCCCACACAGATTTTTTTGGGATGGTAAATCATATAATTTCTCCCGAGGGAGAGCAAATATGTGTTTGGCCTACAGATAGTTGTAGCGGGTCACATATTTCTGAACCCACCCACGATAGAGGAGTAAATCCTGGTGTTCACAACGCTTCATAAAAAAGGAAGAATAAACACACAAACTTTCACATTTACAATAAATAGTATTAATATGATATGTTTAGTAGATTTTTTTCCACAGAAACGCATTTCGGTATCCGAATTCTAAGCCAACTAGACAGTCACCATCATTGCTATGACATTGCATCGGATCAAATAAATAAACGACATTGAACTTGATAATGTAGTCAGTCAACATTAACTTGTCTATATTATGTTCAACAAAGGTCACATTGTCTGGAAGTGATATAACGTACCATCAAGAGCTAAGGTTCATTGCGAGACCAGCGTCAGGCAGCACCTGTCAGTTATTACTACTGAAATTAACCTTTTTGACGCAGTAGTGAGGTTTGCCTCTCTCGCTTAAATATTGTTTCTTTTTGGTGTTAAAATTTCATATTTGTAGAGAATGCTTTTCGGCCCCTTCGACCATCTGTTCTGCATGTAATATGCCAGAACTGGAGTGACGACCGCATACCGGAAGACAAAGCGTTGGAAGGCCTCCTACAAGGTGCACCGATAACCTGGTGAGGGGCCGATGGATGCGAAACGCTCAGGACTAGTTGCTGAGGGAGGCCTACGTTCAATAGTGAACGGCTCTTTGGGCTGAATTAATGATGACGATGATGACAAAAGTGTCTTATTAACTTTCTCCAAATTCAAACTTCATATCTACGGGGAATTTTTGAAAGGGAAACCGTAGTCCTAAAACGCAAAAAATAACTAGCATAGCACAATAGTATAATCAGCCTTTTATGTTCCCACTGCTGGGACTCAGGCCTTTAGGAGAGAAAAAAAAACTAAAGGAATAAAACTCTCGACGCGTCCTCTCGCTAAACGCGCAAATTCATCCAAAAGTCATTGGATGAATTTCCACCCAAAAAAAATATTTAAATGACTTTCGACATCATCTGTTCCTTCTTCAAAACGAAAATCTTTTACACCCTTAGTTAGGTACTACCTTCCCGTTGCGAAGTAGGGGTTCTTCGTAGCACACAGTTAACCTGCCATCTGCTACTCCGTAAGTGCCACCCTTCACTCTAAGACCGTCACCAGCGAATTTATGACCCAAGGAAATTAACCTAAAGGTGTCGTGCCGAGATTTATAATGAAGGAAACGAGGTATTTTTGAGGGTAGCGACACAGCTTTACCGGAGTAAGACGTTTGATTTGTAATTTGAAGATTAAGTAAATATAGTTGGGTGGGGTCCTTTATGACGGATGTATGCGTTGTAGGGACGGACGGTTGGTTGGTTTTTCAAACATGTGTGTAATTTTTTGGTTCGTTTAAATAAAGGCATTGCTTGAGTTATATTCTTTTTGTGATATCAGTTTTTTATGACATCTTTTGTTTGGGAGTTTTGTTAACAAGTTATGTACTTACTTCATTATAAAAAGGTGAAAGTTCACACTATATTTTTTTTCCTTTACCTTGATCTTAACACTACAAATTGTAACCTCGGTTCTGTTTTCGAGCCAATTCAATATGATCAATAGTTTAATTGAATGTAATTATTGTGATTTTTATTTGTGCCCAAGCTTAACATCGTAAGTGAGATTGGACAAATGACTAGCTCTGAATTCTGGAAATATTGTAAAATATTTATACTAATATTATAAAAGACAAAATAATTGTATTTTTGTTTGTAATGAATAAAGTCAAAAACAACAGGACCGATTTAAAAAATTCTTTTATCTGTACAAAGCTATTTTATCACTAAGTGGCATAGCACTAAGGCACATAACCACGCGAGCGAAGCCATTGGCAAAAGTTAGTTAGTACATATGTATTAATTTCTAGATTTCGAGGAAAGGTCTTCAAATATAAGTTGGTTAAAAGAAGTATCTTAAGAGGTCCATTATACGGTCACGCAAGCGTCAATCAAAACCATCAATCATCAATGAAGCTTGACTGACGGAATTTTATCTCCATACATTTTTCGTCATGCAAACGTCAGTCATCGCATTACACGGGTCGGTAGGTTTTTCGTCAGTCAAGATATTTGACTGTGGCAAAACTGACAGCAAAACCTATCGTGTAATGGATCCCTATGAAAACCTCATCGTCCTCATCATTCAAACAATGTAATATTTTTAGTAAGAAAAAGTTCACGACCGGTTCTCGAACCTTGGACTGGATCAGATTAACAGACCGTCGATTATGAACAATTATCGTCAATTTAATTTTCATGTGGAATTTTAATACCACCTGGTATTGGTGTAAGTATATCTATATGTATAGGTGTAGCCTGTATCCGTTAAATTTCTGATAATTGTATCTAGAAAAGTATCTGCACTATCGCTGTTGCTTTTCTTCGTAAGTATACTTACATACAGACTTTAACTATTATATTTGGCGTATTAACTAATTAAGGATCATGACTGGTCGGTAAAAAGGAAAAGGGAGTCAGTGAAAATGTGAAGGTTGACAGGACGAAAGTAAAGAAGAAAAAGTGTTGTCCCATGTAGCATGGAACAAAGGCAGGAAGATGATAATGTTAATTATGATCATAGTTGGAAGAGAGAATATAATAATAATAATATAATATTCCACAACTATCACACAACGCCATCTAGTCCCAAGCTGAGCAGAGCTTGTGTTATGAGCACTAGACAACTGATAAACATACTTAAATATTTATTAAATACATACATAATTATAGATAAATTACACCCAGACACAGAACAAATGATTATGCTCATCACACAAACATTCGTCCTGGGTGGGAATCGAACCCACGACCTCCGGCATAGCAGTCAGGCCACTAACCACTAGAACAACAGGCCAGTCAAATAAATATCCAAAACAAACCCAGTTTAAGACTAATCTTTCGACAAAATTTTTGAGTGCAATGATCTCGTAGTATATTTAACAGAGCATCGGTGTAATACATCTTTGTGGCATCCTAACAATGCGTATATCCAGTCAATGGATTTAGACTTTAACACAAATCATAAACATTTTATGCCACTTCCAATAGCAGTGGCTTCATTTCAAACTTCTGACGTCACACGTTTCTATAAGAACTTTTCTTCGAACCGGAAGCATAAGATGTATTCGAAGAATTCTCAAAACAAGAGGAATATGAAGTAAATTCTATATTTATTTTCTTGGATGACATTTTGACATTTTCTCAAGTGATTTCAAAACGGTTGCAAGGAAGAAAAATACTTCCTTTGATGCCACCACATGCATATTAAACTTTAGAGACGAAAAGTAATTTCAAAACTTGTTTTCATCTTTCTTTGAGAAGTCGATCAGTTGTAGTATGAAGATTTTGTTTGCGGTTCATTTGGTGAAGGAAACAACTGAGGCTCTTTGACTGGATCCATTTGATGATCTCAACTGAACTGTTAGAAAGGGATGGAGCTATATAAGATGTATGTGTGCTCCACTCCATCACTCTTTCTCGCTTGCACGCTTGGCATTCTAATACCCATCTGTGATCTGTCATGGTACCCCTGAACCCATGTCAGACTACGAAAGTCAGTATACGTTCTTATTTATATTGTACACTGAATCCTACTCTGATTTCTATCATCCAATGGTTTGCTGTAAATAAAGTCAACTTTGAAATAAGCTCGCCTATGTATAAGTCAACTTTAAAATAAGCTCGCCTATGTATAAGTCAACTTTGAAATAAGCTCGCCTATGTATAAGAACTCTGTTATCTGTTATTGTTATGGTATACACTAAAGAATTGACCTTAAGCCAAAGAAATATTATAAAGCACCCGTTTTCCGTATCCTTTTTGTCTCTGTGGTTCTCATCGACAATTTTTTGATAAGATTTGTCTTCACAATATGAATTTGTACATAATAATTTTCACGTTATTTACTTTTTATTTCAACTGCCATTTAAACAACATAATCCATGAAATGCGTATGCCAAGAGCCTTTTTAGTTAAAACCCCTCCCAAAAAAACACTTAAGCGTACCCTATTCGACGTCATTTAAGGGCCCGAGAGCTACAAATTTGAATTTCAAAAACTCAAAGTTAAGCCTAGGGTTTTGAATTTTAACATAATTTACATACACAAATGAGTCATCTGCGTTCGTAACGGTGTCTGAACGTCGACTCCACAGAAAACTGAAATATACCCATGTAAAGCGTCCACTGCTGGATGGAGTACAGAGCCTTTTGAATAAACCAAAAGTTGACGAGCAATGGAAATTATAAACGCCGAAACTGTCGGGAAGTTTGTTTAAAATGCAAGGCGAATGAGATCTCTCGATGAAATCGACAAAAAAAAAAAACATCAAAATCATGCATTTACATACAAACAAACAGCATGATTCAATGGACGGAAATGGTTATTTGGTACAATGGTTTTCTGGAAATTTATGTGTAGTTAGGACGGAAACAAGGGGCTTGGTCATGTCCTAAACGGGGATAAATAGTCATTTTTGGAGCGTTAAAAACATTTAGCGATATGTGCAAAATTTTGGTTTGTAACCACAAAATCGTTGTCAAGCTTAAAATTGGTGACAAATAAGAAAAAGATAAAGGTGCGAGTCACTGGAAATGACAAAGAGAAAAGAAAAGTGTCAAGAACCAAGATACTCAAATGGCTGGGATGAATCACGGAGCGCATGACTTTTTCTTGCAATAAGAAGGATCATGAAACCAGTCAGTCAGTCAGTATTTTTGGAAAGAATGTACTCATTTCATCGTCAGCCACATTTTCCAAATCAAAGTTTCTTCTTTTGATCTTATTATTGGCAGTTATTTGAAAGCCCATTTTACAACTACCCGGAGAAGGTTCGAAACTGCGGAAGTAAATACCAAAGTGATTTTTTTTCTTCAAATTTACTTTTCTAAGTTTATCTAGAACATTACAAGCACCTAAAAACGGTTGGTCCCGGTGGTCATTTGTAGATCTTTGACAGTCATTACAGGTAGTCAGACGCCAGAAAGTCTGACCATCAGTCTATCCAAGGAGTATCTTGTTGCCTAGTAACTTGGTTGTGGAGGTCTGATAGGCAGTCGCTCCATGTAAAACACGGGTATTCAGCCGCATCCAAATGGACTGGAAGACGACCCCAAGTAAGTTGGGAAAAAGGCTAGAGAGATGATGATTTGTAAGCCTATTTTACTTCAGCATTTTGGACAACACAAATCGTTTTATGATGCAATATAAATTAAAAGCTTGGCAGCATGATTGCACATTAAGCCTACGAAGAAATTGCTTCCGACAAAATGACTCCCAAAGCCCACATAATCAAGCAAAGAATTATAATTTTATTATATCTTGGCTTATAATTTGTAGGTCTAACCTATTTCATGTGGCCTCGAGTTTTATGGGCGTACCTCCAAGGAGTCACTGCGAAAGAATTAGATGTAGCAGCGAAAATTTCTTATTATGATGAAATATTACGAAGGCTGATTACTAAAATAATAACAAAAATCTCATCAAGATCTCTTTCCTCCCTGTTACGGCGTTTTCGGGACATGAATTTGACACCAACACTTCCACTGACGTGTAACTTAAAAATTTGTTTTTTTTGCAAGCAGTCAATATTTATTTATTTAAACTTCATGTACAGTAGTGGTACATAGGCGGACTTAATGCAACAAGGCATTCTCTACCAGTCAACCTTTGGGTTAAAAAAGACAACACTGTGGTAGAAGTAATACTTATAACAATTTACTAATAAAGAGGTATATGCATTAAACGCAGATACTTAAATATAAGATCATTTTCACGTTTGTACAAAAAATCTTAGGTAATTTTCCTTGAGAACCTCTTTTCTCGTATCTATCAAGCTAATCCTCAAAGAAACCACTGAATTATTTAAGAAGGTATTTAAAATCGTTTTATGAATTCTTGAGTCGCACCACAGAAACCCGTAAATCCAAAATCCCAGAGGGTTTTAATAATAAATAGCAGCGCGGCCCAATTCAAAAATAATAAGCATTTAATATACAACAATTGGAACTCTGAAACTCTGAATTTAAGTAAATATCCACCGTTTTTATTGTATACTTCGAAGAAAATTGTTTTCCTTTTATTCACAATAACCGTTTTGCAAAAATCAAATTACTCTGTTATTGACAGTTTATGATTCTGGAACGCGAAAAAACACTTATTGCGATTTATAATTTTATTTCTTAGGCGGCTTCCCGCCGAAGAAATAAAATGCTTGTTACTTTTTCATTACGAATCTGTGTATTTTAAACTACTACATAACTAAATAAAACATACCAACAACAATGGCTTAAAAGTCTAATCATCGCATTGTCAAAATGACAGCCCTTAATTCCAATACCCCGCATTGTATGAATAGTTTGATCCTCGCTCTCAGTCAGTCCCCCAATTCAAAATGAGATGTCATCTCCATAAGTTTCGTAAAATTTGAAGGATCGACTGTTTCTAGAAAAAGTATGTTAAAATCTGATATTTTATACGAAACGAAAACAATCAACAAAATTTCTGCCTCTCGCGTGATTAATAACCCGCGGTATTCCCGTGACAGGTTAAAAAAAAAATAGAAGGCATCACGTCACATCAACCCAGACCCCCAAATCAGGTTCTATTCAATAGGTTTTTTGACAAACGAAAGTACCAAAAAGCCTTTATTCCGAACCTCGTAAAGTTCATTTTATAGTTCTCAATTTGATTACGACTTTGGAATTTGGTCTTTGTACGTTTGTGATAAGGTTTATATTTATTTGGGGAAGTGAGAGGAAGGAATTTCAATATGGCGAGTGAAGAAAGGATGCGTTCGAGATATAAAAAATACGGTTGAACGCACGTGGGCGGTCGCATTCTATGGGGTATTAGTTAGATACACATCTTCGCGCTATATTCCCTGTGGAGTGGGCAGGAATGTTATGAATCCTTCATATGAATCATAAGCGTATATTTCTAGACGAATGCTCCTGTTTCAGTTATATAAACATAAGGATTGCCTGTTGCCCTTTTCTATTGCTTTCATTTGTTACATTTATTTGTTTGGCTTTTCTCAAGATTTGCATTGAGAATAGCTGAACCGAAAACTGTTCCGAGTGTTATGACTTAATTTAAAAGCACCCTTTGTCCAGAAATGGACTGTAATAGGACTTGAATCCTTCCTATAATATATTAAATACGTCATTGGGTTATTTTATTACTCAATGAAATAATAACTTATGTAACATTTACCTACACAAAGACAGCTGATCGATGTAAAACCTAACATCATAACAAGCCCTATTATGTTATCCAACGCTGTTTTAATAACAATTACTAACGTAAATTAATAATGCAATAAAAATTAATATGAAATGTCAATATTTATTGCAGTGCACGCTTTTTATGTCATAACCTTGCATATACACGTTTTGTTTCACTCTATTTTAAGCTTAAAAACTTTGATTTAAAGATGGGAATTGTGTGATTTTATGAAGTGAGAGTACTATGTTACACATATATGTATGAAATCGGATTCGTCTGGTGACACACGATTCACGTGTCTTGATATTACAACCAGTGCCTTATCGCAGTAATAATTTGATATTCAAAGAAATTCGTAATAAGTCAGTGTACATTTTGTAAGTTACAGTTTTCGTGCACGCGAGTGTAATTTGTTAAATAATAATAAGAAGTATTTCGTAAGAGTGAACGTGTTATACTAATTGGTTTTTTATTTAATTGTGATTATTCCAACACAACTTGTAAATAGATTAGAAATAATAATCATATTATATGCGTCTTTTTTTCTTCAGGAATTTATGCATATAATCAAATAGATACATTGTGGTAAAAGTAATCCAACTAGGGCCTAGGAATTCTAAAAGGAAACCTGTGGTCTTACTGAAGGATACAAATATGGTAGTAGTCAGTAAGTATGACACGCCCTCTCGCTCCACCCAGAGCGACAGAATCACAGGAGATATTTGATGATGAAAAAAACACCAATAAATAAACAAACAGTTGAACCTCTTATAAAATTAATTTAAATTAGATTTGAGTTTTACTACAATCACATAATCATTAATAGGACAGTCAACTCATTAATTTACCAGCAATCATCAACATCATCATTTCAGCCGAAAGACGTAAGTGTCGCCACAATAACGGTCCTGTGCTTCTCGCATCCATCGGACTCCTGCAACCGTTACCAAGTCATCGGTCCACCTTGTGGGACGCCTTCCAACGCTACGTCTTCCGGTACGTGCCTCTACATCCACTACATGATGCATGATGATGATGTCGCCATTCCAGAACCTTTCGGGCCCAACGGCCATCCGTTCTACGAGCAATGTGCCCTGCCCATTGCCACTTGTTTGGCGATCCTTCGTGCTATGTCGGTAAACTTGGTTCTCCTGCGGCGATATCCGCAGGAGAACCAAGTTTACCGACATTCCTGATTCGATCACGCAAGGAAACTCCGAGCATAGCCCTTTCCATTGCCTTTTGGGTGTGTAAGGCTAGTCTTCTGATGAGGCCCATTGTAAGCGACCACGTTTCGGAGCCATATGTCATCACCATGTCATTACCAGCAATATATATAGCTTAACTTACATCCTGTTCATTGCTAGAAAAAATAGATATATTTATAAATATATCTATAATGGACCTTCAATAACATATTAATTGTCCGCGTTTGTATCCGGTACAAGAAAAATCACTTCGAAGCGGTTATTGCGAAACCTACTGCTGTTTGACATCGCTTACTGTGACGTCATTAACTTATATTACCCTTACAATCATCACACTTCGGTACAGAAGGAGAAAGATATCATGACTTAACAAAAAATATTCTTTAGTTGCTTGGATAGAAAAGTTACAAGTGAATAAGATACAAGGTAAACGCACTGCACCATCGACCATATAGTTGCTTACCAAAATATGGAGGGTTTTCTACAGGTTGCATTTTGGGCAGTGTGCGTCGGAATTGCATAACCTAATTCCGCCTAGCCCGTTCCATCATCGGACCACCAGGCGAACGGCAATGCGCCACTGGTATACGGTGGACATCCCACCTATGCGCACAAAACGTTTTGGGAACACATTCATTATGCGTACAGCTAAGTAGTGGTATTCCTTGCCGGAATCTGTGTTTCCTGATGGCTACAACCCGGGAATCTTTAAGTCAAGAGTAAATAGGTTACTTCTAGGTAAACGCGCTCCATCGTCGACCGCATCGTCGCTTTTCATCGGGTGAGATGGCGGTCAAGCGCGAACCTATCAAGAATCAAAAATAAAAAATAAAATCCGCGATAAACTCCTTAAACTGTTTGGTCCCAGTAGGTGACAACTACCAACTACCATGACTTCTTTAGTAATTTATTTTGTTAACGTCTCATTTACTGATAGTTGTAATTTTATATAGCCTCTTTTTATAATGTGATTGTGAGAACATTGTAGACTCCGCGAATTCTTACACTTACGTCCTATTACAACTCACTTTTTACATATTATGATTATTTTTATTGTACTTTTGAGTACAATATTGACTAGTCTACACTGTCCTTACATAATATCTACTAATATGTAATATGGAAATATTGTAAGAATAACATTTATTTTTTAAAGAGTTACCATGGAGTTTCTTGCCGGTTCTTCTCCATAGGAAACGACCAATTTGAAACCGTGCATTAGCTTTTGACGTTTTATAAGTGCCCATGGAGGCCAGTGTTTTTTTTTTTTTTTAATTTGGCTACGGTAACTGCAGCATCAGTGGTACTCATTAAATCCTCCAAAGTTCAGGTATAGGCACTTGGGGCACTCTAACGTATTACTCATGTTTTGAACAGGGGCACTGCAGTCACATTGAGTATCCGACTGATCTATAAAACCCCATAGCGCCAAGTTGTGTTTGCAGCCTACCTAATAAAATAAAACGGAAGACGTTTTTTTGTTTGTTTAAACCCGCTAATCTCTGGTTCTACTAGTCGTATTGGAAATATTCGGCACGGAATAGCCAGGGTCATGATGAATTGTATACATAGGTATATAACATCACACTACGCGAGCCACGGAAGTAAGGACATAGGACAGCTAGTCAATAATAATAATAAAAAAAAACATTCTCTGGTAAGAATAAAAACTACTATCACCGATCCGCCGAACAACTGCCCCCTAGCCAAGTTACAACCGTTTCGTTTCGATTCTCTTTTCATTGATCGCCTCGACTCAGCCACGACTTCTATTCCTTTGTTCTGACATCATCTCAACGCTCAGTCACGTGGTCAGAACAAAGGAATCGGAGGCGTGGCTGACTCGAGACGATCAATGAAAAGAGTATCGAAACGAAACGGTTGTAACTTGGCTGGGAGGGCTGCGGTGCTAAGACCAATATTGCATACAGATCTGTCACTCAGACACTGGGAAAGCCTGGTATATTACACCGAAGTTATTGGGGAGACCCATGACGTTAACAATGATAAGGCTGTTCTTAATTGCGAGAACATGACAACAGCTTCTCAATATCAGGGGTTGCGGTATTGTTCGAGTAAGTTACCGCGGGCTTGGAACGCAAAGGGTAGGTGAAGGACCTGGGTTTTAGTCAGTAAAAGTTTTTAAAGTCTGACTCCCTCTTGTTCCACCCAGAGCAGAAGGAGTTACAAGATGATTTCTTTATTTTTTATTTAAATGTCACTAATGCTTGATTGCGATCTCATCTGATGGTAAGCAGTGATTCAATCGTTGATAGTGAAGCGCATTAGTTTATTAAGAACCCACTCTAGCTTTGAAAATACCTAAATTGTAATCGGACGGAAAGACCGCAGTAGGCATATTGTTCCTGTTCTTCAATGTTCGCGGTATAAACGACGAGGCGAAACACTTAGTCCGGACCGCAGATGTTAAGAATTTAAGGGTGGACACTCGCCGTACGTCGGATTATCCGATAGCAGAAAGGCGATAATAGAATCAAGTCATCTAATACCGCGCACACTCTACAAAATAAATCCTATAGAATACCGAAAGGGCCAGCTTTATATACCCTATGCCTGTGACCTACCATCGAACAAGAAAAAACTTCTCAGTATCAACATCTAGAAACCTTCTTACACTACATCCGACTTGTTCATAAGTCACAATGATTTCCGACACTACGTATAAACGCATGACTATAATAACAGCCGGAACTGTAACTTGTTCAGGCTAAATGAGTCATGGTTATCGAGTTTCCATTGATAAATGCATTATAATCGTTATGGAGAAACTGGTAGATTATTAGGTATAAGACTGTGAGAAAAATTGCTAACGTTACTCGTGTCTTTGAACTATATTTATAGAATAATAATCACTGTGAATAGTCTACTACTAGACCATTCACTCTCTCTGCAGCTGGAAAGAATCTTGTAGTCAAACAAAACTCTCATTTAGAAACTGCATCATCATCATAATTTCAGCCAAAAGACGTCCACTGTTGGACATAGGCCTCCCCCAAACGTCTCCGCAACGACCGATCTTGTGCGTCTCGCATCCACCGCATTCCCGCGACTCTCATCAGGTCGTCGGCCCACCTTATGGGGGAGGAATTCCAACGCAGTGTTTTCCGGTGCGCGTTCGCCAAAAAACAGCATAGGTTAAAATAACTGTTTCATAAAATAAAGTCTATGGTTGTCCTGGCAACGAGACATCTTCATCAGTTCATTTTGGTCTTTCTGTCTAAAGGCAATTAGACCAAAATGGATTCCAAACAAGGGTTTCAAAGATAGACATGTGTCCAGTTTGTCATATTATATGAAAAAAAGATTTTTTTTTTTTATTAGCAGGCTTGCGTTTGACCACTATCTCACGTGACGATGGAGCACGCTTACCTAGAAGTAACCTATTCACTCTCAATTTAAAGACCCCTCAGTTGTAGCAATCAGGAAACACTGACTCCGGTAAGCACTCCTTAGCTGTACGCATAATGAGAGTACTTCCAAAACGTTTGGCGAATACTCTACTAAAATATTAGTAAAACCTTTACCAAGACCATCAAATCATGCACAAATTCAACGAGGCATCTACAATCTGATTTCCTCTACCCAATTACAGTAGGACATACTAGATCCTAGAATCTAGATGCGACGTTGCTGGTAAAATATTTGATCAAGGTACAACAATCGCATTTGATTCCATAGCAACCAATAGTAAGCCAGCTCTCACGTAGATCTAATATCCTGTGTGTAAAATGTGAAGGCGATCCTTGCACATGTATTTCGTATCCTGTAATGTGCGTAAGTGGAGATGGATTGGTCACACGCTTAGGAGGAATTTGGACTGGAATCATCAAGGGAAAAGGAAGAACGGCCATCCTCGGTAAACGTGGCGACGCACCGTGTTGGCAGAAGCGACGGCCATCAGACTGACATGGAGCGAGGTGAAGCGTAGAGCTCAAGATCGGTTGCGATGGATGACCACTGCCTACGCCCTCCGCCAGGAGACATAGGATCTCAAGTCAAGTCAATGTAAATGTTGCTTGCACTCCGATTGAGAATCTTGTCTTGATGTTTGAAGGACAAAGTTGTAGATGTTAAGTCAATGGGCTTAAAAACTACTAGAGAAATAACTGACGAGGTAAAGTAAATTTCAACATAGTATAGTCATAGGTACTAAGACGGTGCTCGCTAGGCGGACTGGCAGGCATCGGAAAGCCTGCAGTGTGACATTGTTCGATTTAATGCGGCCCTGGAACGCAAAGGGTAACTGAAGGAACTCTAGAAAGTCAATAAGTCTCACACACACACCTAGAGTCCTCCTAGAGCGCGAAAAGTTATTTGATCATATCCCACCTAAAAAAAAGAGTCGCAGTTAAAAGGGTCAATCTTCAAGGCTGATCAGCGCTGCCATATTATGACAGCTATTATTATAGTATCCGCCGCATCTAGCGTTGAATTAGGACGCATCGAACAACTACCCGTACAATCTAGAAAGATTGACTAACGAATGATTTCAAAGGACATTTTTGGTGTCCATAATTATTTAGCAGACACGTATACCGTGCTGCAGTTTTAAATTAGTGTTAAATGCATGTATCAGTATATTAAATGGTCTAAGGGATCCCACACTGAAACTGCAAGGCGATGCGGTACGACGCCGCATCGCAAAAACCTGCGATGCAATTTGGTGCGGTAAAGCATCGGTCCAAGTCACCATACAATGAGTGATGCGAATCAATTTGCAAGTTCTTGCGATGTGTCGTGCGAGTTCATAGATTTTTTGCGTTTGGGCCCTTACTGCAAACACATTATCTACGTCCTAACAATCAACTGAGCAGCTTGATCCCGAACGAACTACCTCTTATAAATAAGGTCAAATCTAGTCCTCTATAAGGACTAGATTTGCCATTTGTCCACGCACCTGCCACATCGTTTACAAACGTAACCAATGTTTCTATAACAAGTTTACGCAACCACACGTCCACGTGACTTGGAGGAAACGTAGCACAATGGTGGCCGATGACGTCATCCGATATGACCGCTTGAAAGTAGACTGGTGTCAGGTATTGGTGTTTTATATATACTGTTGATAGGCTGGTTTTTACTGGTGTTGGTAGGACACATAATGGCGTGGTTCTGAGAAGTGTAACAGCTGTTCTTCCACTTACACTTTTTGTTAGAGATACTATTGATTAGACGGGGTATGAAACGTAGCAAGTCATGGGATCTTGAAGAAATTAGGAGACGGTTTTCATCATCTCATGGTAAGGTTAGGAGGTGCATTGGTTGATGCTTAATGCCAGAAAAAACTGAATATAGCTTGCTTGACAAAAAGCATGCAGTTATAGCAAAAAGTCATGTTTCATAAATGGCTATGCCAACCTCTTCCCGCAATATTCACAGCCGAAAGTATTGGAGACGTAAAGGTTCTACTAAACCGCCGCAAGAGATGTCCTGCGCGTTTGGGCTGCAACTGCAGTGCGAGTTTGCGAACGGTGAGCAATGGTTAGCTCATCTTCCGATAAAGACCAAAGAGCTGTCGATGTCGTATCGGAGTAAGTATAACCATAGTCTTGAAAAATACTATCCAAGGCATAAATTTACATACTAAAACTCGAGACAGAATAAAAAGTGACGAATCATTCTTTAAACAATGCATCATGAATTTCTATCTCTTGCTTTAAGAACTATACAGTGAACCGAAAGTTTTTTATGGAAGAAAAAATTTGAGAGTTCACATAATATTTATTCTCTTGTATTTTACAAGCTTCTGAACGTCTATGCGAAATAAAATAGCTTCGCATATTTCTATGTCAAAATGCATAAAGATTGGTTCAGTCAGCGGTACAGGGGAGAAAACATACCAAAAATACAGACAATACATACTTTCGTATTAATGTATATTATAATACTAAGGGCGGAATTCACCAATAAAACTAATCGCGTTTTAACTTTTGGCTCGCATAATTGCGTTTAGCCGCTGTCACTAGTGTCACTTGTCTGTATTTTTACAAGTGACACTAGTGAGACTAAAGAGTTTGTTTGGTTGAACGCGCTAAACTCAGGAAGTAATACTTAAAATAAAAATATTTTAATGTTGGAGCTCATTTCTCGGGGAAGGCTATGGCTTTATAACATTACGCTACGACCCCCGACTCACGAGAGGGGAGCAGTAACCAAAGACGCAGATGAAACCGCTAAGGACAATTGGTATAATAGTATTGAAATATGAAGGCGTGTGATGGTGTGAGAGCTAATAAAAACAAAGATATCACAACTGGAAGCACTGACAAGCCTGCCTATACAGCAATATTCATTATTGCAACTTGCGCAAACCAGATGACAATCAGCTGACCTACTCCACATTTTCCTAATTGCAACATCATCATGCGAATGATCATTATTTTACCTTCAATTACATCAAGTTATGGTTATTCACAGTAAGATACAGCCATTTACCTTTTTACCATGAGATGAATTAGAAACTGCTGAAGATAGTGGCGACTGGCCTGTTGGTCTAGTGGTTAGAACTGACTGCTATGCCGGAGGTTGTGGGTTCGATTCGCACCCAGGACAGATGTTTGTGTGATGAGCACGATCATTTGTTCTGTGTCTGAGTGTAATTTATCTATAATATGTATGTATTAAGAATGTCAATGTTATCAGTTGTCTAGTACTCATAACACAAGCTATGCTTAGCTTGGGACTAGATGGCGTTGTGTGATAGTTATGGAATATTATTATATTCGCTTCAGCCATGACAATTGTCAAAACGTCCAAAATGGCTCTTGGCTTGCGGGATTGTTTGAAAGAGTTACCGTGGCCCTGCAACGGGACGGGCTACTGAAGGAACACGGGTGCGTTTTACTCAGTAAGTCTGACACTCTCTCTCGCTCCACTTAAACTGGAAAGTCATAAACTGATGATTTCCCACCTCAAAATATAACCAAAACCTAGTGCGCAAAAATTGAAAATTCTATCAGCTACAATGACAGTTTGAAGTCTGAAACTAAAGGAGAATGACCACATGGAATTTCTGTAGCGTATGTCAATGTCATTTTGGATTTTTCGGGAATATTCGTCTTGTGTAAAAGGTGACATTGTAGGCTATGACAGTTTGAAGTCAATTCTTAAATGAGATTGACCACGTGGTATTTCAGTACCATTATGTCATGTCATAAATATTGGGTTTTTCGGGAATATTCATCTGTTATAGAACGTTACGTTCTCTCGAGCGTCTTAAAGGCGACTTTCATTTGTTTGTCTCACGATAAAAAAAAATGGACGGATGTCATCCAATACGTCGATGACATCGGACGTGGTTAAAATCCTTGAGAAGGCGGAAACCATGGTATGGGCACAAATAAGTACATCATTTACCTTCTATAAAGTCCTTGGTGCTGATACGATTTATTTTTATAGGATGAAAAGCCGGAAATTACCTGTAACAAGAATAGAAGAATTAATAGAAAACGTGTATTTTTTATCTTCTTACGTACGATAATAAGTCTTACGTCATCCCCGATTCCTGGAAGCGTATTGAGTAGTATTTATTGTCTATTCAGTGTATCTACAAAGGGCTGGCCAGGAAGGCCGCGTTAACTCTTCCGAATATTCCCGATTCGGAAAAGTTGACGTGGCCTTAGAACGACGACGGCAACTGAAGGAACACAGGTAGGCTCTAGTCAGTAAAAGTCTGACATTTCCTCAAGCTCCACCCAGAGCGGGACAAGTTATTTGATGATTTCCCATCCAAAAAGAGGGGTATAAACTGGTTATAATTTTGATTTACAGCTAACGTGTAAGTTTTAAAAGCAGATTCAACGATCTGGAACTTAATCAGGCTTTTAAAAACCACACTAACAGGCTTCTTAAAAGTTAAAACCCAGACTAAAAGGATTCCAAATACAGATTTCTTATACTTTAATCTCATTACAGAAGCCTCAATCTTATCCAGACAAAAACAGAGCAAATATACTATACATATAAGAGAGACCGCACACGGGCGGCCCGCATTTCATCACTGGAACAAAAACGGTGATCACAAAGATTAACAAGTCAGTGAAGGGCCTAAACACACAGTCCTTTCGTGTACCTACCGCCTTGTATGAGGTTGGGGAAACATCGGGCGTTAGACGTTACATACGCTGAAGCGGAGAAGATAATATTTTGAATATTATATGTCACGTTTTGAGATGCTGTTTAATATGTACTTAAAAAAAACACGCAAAGGGTGATTGGAGAAACATTTGTGGCATATATACCTACTATTTGCAGCCATCTGGTAAAATTAGCCATTTAATTGGACGCCTAGACCGGTCATCAAACGCATGCTAAGCGATCGAGATTGGAATAACTTATCCGAGTCTTGGTCAGTGAATGTCATTACTGCAAGCTGTTAAACATAGTGATTCTAGTTCAATTGACTATCGGCCTAGGCATCCTACTGTATACTAACGTTTAATGAACTGCCTAGGCTACTAATCAGCTGGCTGATTTAACCAGATGGCAGCGACATACACAGGTGTGTACCCAAACTCAGACGCGAATCTCTAGCACCTAAACCCAGTCAGTTCTTTCCGCTTAACTCTTAACTCCGGTCGTTTCAAAGCCACACCAGTTCCTAATCCTCTGCTCATACTCTAAGCACACTATATTTATGTTTTAGTACAAGAAATTCGACCAACCGCTCGCACCGTGGCTTATGGCGATATGACATGACGGTACAGGATTATCGCACCGAACACCTTCGCCTTATTTTTATAAAGATTGATATGTTTAAGGACAGTTAAGTCAGTAACGTTAAAGGCTATGTTGCTATGTAAGTGGACTTGAGAAGATTAAAGCGTGATACGAATGGAGGTCCAAAACATAGTTGGTTCTGCTCCCTCGTTCGTTCGTAGTCTTCGTCGTCCATCTTTTTTTTTTTATTTCAGTCTTTTATAATATCACGTGGTCGGAGGCAGTCTTCTTTATCTAGGTATTTTATAAATCACCCAATCTGCAGGATTCTTCGAATGAGTTACCACGGTATAAGAACACAAAGGGCAATTGGAGGAACACAAGTGGGCTTTAATTAATAAAAGTCTGTCACTGCCTCTCGCTCAACCCAGAGACAATGTTACATTTAACGGTCTTTAAGACCAACTTCGATAGACAAACACGGGATTCTATTGAACAATAGCTCACAAATTAATTACGACCACGAAGCTTAAGTTACATTAGAAAAGGGATCGGCAGAAGACCTGGTCGTTTCAAAGCGGTAATGAGGCAAAAAGACAATAATTTACAAGATGGGGGAATGCAGAACAATATACTGCAATAAGATTTAGAATAATATTTTTTTACATTTTTAAATGTTATTATATTTTTATATTCCAATATTTAAAAATGTACGTTACATGGTTAATAAGTAAAAAAAATAAGGAAGTAATAATTATGAAATACTTTTTAAACAGAAAGATTGATCCCTTCCATCCCATTGAGAAAGGTGTTTACAGGCTTCTTGTGGATTAATAAAAAACTTATGCTAGTAGTTGAAATGATATCTAATATTATAAAGCTTGAAAAGTTACTATGCTTGAACGCGCTAATCTCACAAACTACTGGCTCGAATTGAAAAATACTTTTAGTATTTGATATCCCATTTATTGAGGAAAGCTATAAGCTACATAACATCAGCTAGTAACCGGTATATGAAAATCAAAAGAAAGTAATATAGTTTTTTAGGAACCTTCAGCTTAAGTAGGACTTTGCAATCATTTCATCATTTTCTTTGATATGTATCTAGAATTTTTTTACAAATTATTTTGAGAAATATTTCTACTAGTTGTTCATTCTGTTACTTATCTGTGCAAAGCCCTTTAAGTTGTTCTCATACGCCATTATTTGTAACTTAAGGAATATTAATTATTAGCGAAATGATTAATTACTTCACAAGAATTCCTTTAGATTCGTATTAACTGAACGAAATTGAGATACTTACATAAGTAATAATTTAGGAGCGGAAAGTCTTTGGAAACTCGTCGTCGGTTGTTAATATATTATTATTAAGGTTCTGTTGAGGTATGGAAGTCATCTTAAGAGAAATTTTGAATGATTATCTTAATATCTGTAATAATCTTTTCATCCTTGACAAACGGCTGGGGCCGAAAGGTTCTGGAGTGACGACCGCGTACCGGAAGACGTAGCGTTGGAAGGTCTCCTACAAGGTGGACTGATGACCTGGTAAGGGTTGTGGGAATCCGATGGATGCCAGACGCACAGGACCGTTCATTGTGGCGAAACTTGGGGGAGACCTATGTCCAACTGTGTCCACAGTCTTTTGGCTGAAATGATGATGATGATGAAATGGTTAGAATATTTTCCCTTCTTTATGACATAAATTCCGGCATTCAAACTTGACATCGAATAATGACATAACTTTGGTTTTGACAAATCTTTTTTAGGTTTCTGAATATCATCATCAACATGTCTTCTGGTAGACGGTCACCACTCCAGAAGCTTTCGGGGGCGTATCGACCATCTGTTCTGCGAGTAATTTTGGAATTTTCCTGAATCTAAAAATAATTCTTGCTTAGTTAATGGAAAAGTGATTGCGTATTAGTGGTGTTCATTTCTGGCATTCGTTGGGATAGGAAGTAATCTCAACTCGACAGTTGAAAGGAGAGAAATGGTGTATTTATGCTTGATTCTTTTTCACGACAGACGTCTTAACCTTCAGTAATCTAATACTGTCTACTGAAGCGTGCATACCCTTTTAACAAACCTAAATATAGCCCCCACAACAAATTAACAAGTCAAAATCATCGATACCGAACAACCGAATGGTCCCATCCCTGATTTTACCATAACAAAGAAGGAGGCTGGTTGTCATCAGGCATTGTTTGGACCAGACGTTATTTAAATATTCCGTCGCAGACGACTCAGTCTGGCTCCAGACTTATTTTTTTTTTCTTTTTTTTTTCGAAATCTGACACGGCATTTCTGACGGCCATTATAACGTGAATAATTTTATTGCTTATTTCGATGTGTTAAGTATTTTTGAGTTCGATTTGTGGGCCTAAAAGGGTTTTTAGTAGTATTGGGGGTTTAAAGATATTTTTTTTTTTTGTTTTCTTTTGTTGAAAATAAGAATTTGTTTGATTTGGCCTTTTGTAGACATTTACAAAATTTTTACAGAAATAAACGATTTTACTAAGGAAATTATTTAGAAACTACGTCTAGAAGCCTTAACTACTCTGTAAAGACCTAACTAGAATTCAAGAGCAATTTAAAATCGCTTCGACCTATGTTCAAACAGAAAATTGAGTCAACAAAAGATTCATTAAGCATTTATCGATGCTACATTTCACATCACTAATTGCAATAAAAGCAAATAGTGGTCCTCAACTGGCGACCGACTCATGCAATCATACCAACTTAACCTATCACTTCCTCTCGACCTTACAGTCACACAAATAAAGTTGATTTTCCTTTAGACGTAACGCAACCAGAACATTGTCGCCTCAACCATTGTTTCGCCGCAGATTGTATATTTTGACAGAAGTTGACACGTGCAGTTTATTTTTTTGTAAGAAATATTAATAATCCTGCTTGTATAATATAAAGTTTTAATTAATAATTCAGTGAAAGCGCAGTGTTTGAAAACACGTACCAAAGACAAAGAGTTAAATAAGGTAGACTTTAAAATGTTTATGGTGACTCAGTAAATTGTTCCCGTTGTTTAGAATCAGGGTTTAATAAAACAGTGAATAGGTTACTTCTAGGCAAGCGTGCTCCATCGTCGGCCACATCATCGCTTACCATCAGGTGAGATATTGGTCAAACGCAAGCCTATCAATAAAAAAAAAAAGCCTTAATTTTTAATTAATACTTGCAACACACCCCATCTTCTCGTTGGATATGTCTAGAGACACCGCCAAGACCACCTGAGGTTTTAGTCAGTAAAAGTCTGACACGCCCTCTCGCACCGCCCAAGAGCGAGAGAAGTCATTGGATGATTCCCACCTAAAAAAAAAACCATTTTTTTCTTTGTTAATTTATACTGCAGGACAACGTATCGAGGTCATTTTATGAATTTAGTTGAGTTCCGGTACTCCTAATATACTCGGGGTTGTGATAATTTAGCCACGAACCACGAGCCACGATAACAGGGTTACATTACAGTCTAAAACCTGGCTGCTTGGAGGTACTTATAAAATGTATTTATGCAGCCAAAATTGTAGTGAAATATTTGCTGGTCATTTGCTGTAAGGTGGTTTATAATTAAGGTGAAGAATTTTTATTACATAACGTTTGTATTGTACATAAGTTCATAGATTAAAAGCACTTTCGCTTCTTTATCAAAACAATTAATTTATCGCAAATATGCAATCTTATGACCAGTTTTTTTTTTAGGTGTTAAAATCATCTAATGACCAATCCCACTCTTGGGCGGAGCGTGAGATAGTGTCAGACTTTTACTGACTAAAAACCCACTCCTGTTTCTTCTTTGCCTTCGTCCCAGGGCCCCGGGTTTCACTTTCACACTACCCGTGGCCCCAGTAGGTTTCGACCCTGCTGGGCCCCTACGATTTGCTGACATCTTCCTGAGGCGCGCGTGGAACAGTACGCGCCGTCGACGACTTGGGCTCGGTCCGGACAGTTACCGGACGGTCGGACGGCGAGCCACCCAATGCTCGCCGTCCGGAAGCCCGCGCCTCCGGTGGCCGGTAATCGGGATCGGAATCCCGATTGATGAAATGATCGAAAGATGCGGTGCGTCTCACATCCATCTTACCGGACGGCAATCTTGTAGTATTAGACAACACATTTATCGGCTATATAACATCACAGAAACCAAAGACGCGGGTGAGACCGAGTGAGATAGCTAGTGCGAAATAAACAAAGACCTACGCGAAGACAAGAGCGAACAGCAAGATTGCTTCTAGGTCGGCCACATCATCACTTTACATCAGGTGAGATAGTGGTCAAACGGCCCGTGTTAGACCACTATCTTTTTTATTATGTCCATAATAAAAAAAAAAAAGACGGACGGACAACAAAGTGTAGGATCACTAATACGATGGATAAGGGTTCCGCTATTTCGTTTTGAGGTACGGAACCCTAAAATAGACAAAAGTTCTTCATATTCCTTTATTAGTAAGCTCGATTTCATAAATAAAATACTAGCCTATAAAATCATAAAAAATACAGATAAAAGAAGTGTTCTTCACTATTTCTAAGAAAATGATTTTCCTTTACATTCTCAACGTTCAATGAACTGTTGTAAATAATGAAGATATTATACTCATTTCTTATTGAATATAATATTAGAAAAATGATCTATTATCGTTCGTTAGCTTTCGATACAGAAACGAAGTATTATTAGATAGTTTATTGAAGAAAGAAGCTTCAGTTATTCTTTATAAAAAACAATTACTATTATTTTTATTTTTCCACCCATTTTTTTTTTTCGGTGGGAAAATCATCTTTTGAAATCCCCCGTACTTGGGCGGGGCGGAGATAGTGTCAGACTTTTACTGACTAAAAACCCACTCCTGTTCCTTCGTTGCCTACGCATTATAAGGTTTTGAGAACACTTTCATTATGCTTACAGCTAAGGAGTAGAATTCCACAACTTGTCCCTGGTCTATAAATCAGGGTAGAATAGGTTCTAGGTGTGCTCCAACATCGACCACATCATCGCTTACCATCAGGTGAGATAGTGGTAAAAAACTGGGCAAGTGCGATTCGGACTCGCGCACTGAGGGTTTCGTACAAACTTACCTATGAAAACAGTTCAATTCCAGAATTGAGTTACGAATCGCAAAAATATTTTTTTTGTGATGTAAATACAAATTTACAGTTTTCAGATTTTTTCCTATATTTGTGCTGTGAGATCTTGTTTCATGCCAAATTTCAGGATTTTAGGTCAATAGGAAGTACCCTATGCATTTTGATTCCCTTGAGAGTGTCGAAATACATGTTTTTTGCGTCATAAACGGCCGTATCTTTTTTTTCTTTAACTCCGAAGTTTGATTTTTTCACATCTTCCAGGGACCGCAGACCTGAGCATATGGTTTTAATTTCAACTCAATACCTCCAGGTGTTCCCGAGAGAGATAAAGGGTCTTGACAGACAGACAGACGGACGTACAACAAAGTAATACTATAAGGGTTCCGTTTTTTCCTTTTGAGGTACGGAATCCTAAAAATTAACAAATTGCTCTTGTAAATAAAGCATATAAGTCATAAGTCATTTAATTTCATAACAATGATATATGATAACACAACAATGATATTGCATAATCAGCCTTACAATGTTGCCACTGTTGGGACTCAGACCTCCTCTCTAGGAGAGAGAAAAGGGAGGGAGAACAGCAGCCAGGCGCATTACTTTGTGTGATTTATTATTTCATCACCACTGCTCTCAAAACGGTGAAGGAAACATCGTGAGGAAACCGACATGTCCTAGAACTAAAAATTCGAAGACATGGGTCCAATCCCTCTCCTAGAGAGAAGGGCTGTAAACAAAGGGTTTAGTATATATAAATAACATTAAAGCTAACAAACTCATTTTTACTAAGAAGAAATGACGTCAATACACCCACGTAATCCTCAGCCAAACCTTTCTAGGTAAATGCTTCTTACCAAAATATTGTTTATTGTTAATTTGAAATACAAAAAAATCAATCTTACTTTCAAGATAAACTCTAAAACCCCGTTTGATAAAATACGGTGCATCCTTTTTACGCTCCCGATGCAGGTAGGTAAGTAACCGGAGTGCGCCGAGACAACGTATTAAACTGCTAATGTATTTTCAAGATCGATGTTCCGCGACAGCCGGTGTCGGCAACCAATCATAATCCATATTTTAGACGTGTTCCTTGCCGAGGTTTTGTCTGCTATTTCTCTGTTATGAAAGGTTAAAATGCGCAGTTCATTTTAGAAAACCGAGACATGTATTTTTGGTACAGAAAAGGGTTTTTCATGACTTTAAGAGCCAAGTTAGAAGGCTAAGAAACCTAACTTTAGACATTTTTCATTTGTAAATGGTGTTTCAGAAACAGCAGGCTGAAAATGTATTTTTATAAAGACATTCTACTGTACTACAAAATGTAATATCTTGCTTTCAATCACTAGAAAAAGAACGCAATCTCATATATATTCTAGTTCCTACCATTTGATAAAATATTCTTCAGTAGTAACGTATCAGAACATTCATAATAGTAATTGGATCTTTCCATTCTCTGGAAGGTAAAGGACGAGAAGGCGAGTGCATATAAAATTAAATTAGTATGAGAAGGCTGATATGTGAAAATAAAATAAAACTAGCTGAGATTTCATAATACTCTTTCTAATACAGAAAGGTGCTCAGTGCATCCTAAAATTTCTCTCCCAGCTACAGTATAATGTATATTATATAATTGTGTGGTAAAACACGGAATTTTCCCGAACAAAATAAATGAAATATTTTTATACCGGTTATACTCGCGGATTTTTTTTTTAGTTCCATGTGGGTAAGACAGCTCGTAATCAGCTGGTAATAGGTAGTTTTTTCATAAAGGATTTGGTGTTCGCATGGTTTTTTTTTTCCTGAACAAGACGTATTCAGTAAAACAGTTAATATGGCTGTAATAACATAGTTGTAAACACCATGCCCTTAACCCCAGGCAAAGCTCAGCAGCGGAAACTGCAGCTATTTTAGTTAGTTAAAATAAATTGAACGGCCCAAGTTTACTCGCCCACTCATTTTATTACCTTTTCCGTTTGCTTGCGACGTTTTAGTTCCTTTGATCGGAATTATTGTTTTTTTTTTCGTCTGTTTAGTTAGCTTTAAGGAAAAATTTGTTAATGTTAGTGTTAATTTTTTTATGTGTTTTATTAACGTTTAATTTTGTTTTCCTTACATGATATGCGAAAAGTTGCACATTTTTTAGAAGTATGTAAAGTGTAAAGTTCCGCAAACCTCCGTGGAAACGAGAGGATCCTCCGACTAAACAGGTGTTGTGTCTGGTCCGGGCAACTAGTTGATTTCGGACTGTTGAATAATTATTATTTTTTTCACTACTTTCATACAACGCCATGTAGTCCCAAACTACACAGAGCTTGAAATATGAGTACTAGACAACTGATAAACATACTTATATATTTCTGAATACATACATAATATAGATAAATTACACCCAGACAAATAATCGTGCTCACCACACAAACGTTTGTCCTGGGTGGGAATCGAACTCATGACCTCCGGCATAGCAGTCAGGGCCACTGACAACTGGACCAACAGGCCTGTCAAAATTATGTTTTATTTGCGCGGAGAACTCTAATACCGCGATGTAAGATTTAGAAATTTTTAGTTCTTACGTGGTATCATAGATGTCGCTACAACCTCACGGTTAAAAAACACGCCTAAACTAAAATTCTCAAACTTTTTAAATCAAATTCTGAAAGCTTTTTACAAGGCCCGACCACAAATTTGAACTTTAATGTACTAAGTTTCAAAATTACTGCAAAACTATAACACACTGAGGTAGATAAACTTTAAAATACTTTTCAAGAGAGCCGTTAAGTGCATGCTGTTTGATTTAGTGCCCCTGCAGACTGTACTCCGATACCCGGACACCTGCTAGGCGAATAAATTGGCCGGAACACGGGAATGCCCGGTTCGTATTACGTTAAAATAATATCGCGAAAAACAGGGTAATTTTCAATTTAATTTCATTATGGCCAAACTGTTTTTGTTGTGGATAAATTTTCGGTTCGTTGCACAGGTTCATTGTTTATAGCGAGTGCTTCCCGTTGATACGTTTAGTCAATTTGGCTTGTGCACGGAAACTTACGTTTCAATTAATTTTGGACGATTCTGAGCGTGTGCAATGGACCCGAAAAGTGTTACGTCACTACTTTTGTGCTATTTTGGCACATATTTTATCTTTATCTCCCTAACCATTTCCCAACTAGCTTTTATATTTTTTCTATATTTTAGAGTTCCTCTTCGCGCAGCGTTACGTCTGGGGTGAACTGACCCTAAGTTCACCGAAACTCCACTACCGCGACAAGTCACAGCATGGCGGACAGAGGTCCGGCGGGATCTCATGGTAAAATGGACCATCCGGACCGAGCCTAAGCCGTCGACGGCGCGTACTGTTCCACGCGCACCTCAGGGAGATGTCAGCAAATCGTAGGGGCCCAGCAGGGTCGAAGTCTACCGAGGCCCTGGGACGAAGGCAAAGAAGGAACAGAAGTGGGTTTTTAGTCAGTAAAAGTCTGACACTATCTCGCGCTCCGCCTAAGAGCGAGATTTGTCATTAGATGATTTTCCCACCTAAAAAAAATCCTTAGTTCACGAAACGCAAAGATACTCCTGCATACTAAAGAGTTGAGTTGTTGAGGGATGTCTATGTCCAGCAGTGGACGTCTATCGGCTGATACAGAAAGTAGCCACAAGTTGTTTCAAGCAACCATTTTGTAGTAACAGGTTGTCGCATATCGTAAACAACTTAACTTAGGGAAAAATATACAATACAATCACGGAACAATACCTGATGATTAATACACGAACAGCCTTAAAGTCTACAGCGTTGTTATATGGGGTAATTTTATTTTAGGTATAAATACTTTTTTTTTTCCGGTCAATCACCCAAGTGCCTGGGTTGTTTTTTTTTTATTAGTTTTTGTTTTGTTTTTAGCAGTTTCGCGTATCGATACCACATAATTTATCCACTCAGACGCCGAGAGGTCAAGACACCCGCATTTAGCATTACTTTATTATTGTACTGTCGTAAGGTAAAGTGAGAGAATTCAGTCGCATTCTAAGTGGTTGTTAAGTGGATTTCGCAAAGTTAAATAATCTGCCTAGATTTATCCCAACAGTTTTTTTTTTGAGCAAATCATCCAATGACTTCTCCCGTTCTATTGAGGAGCGAGAGGGCGTGTTACACATTTACTGACTAAAATCCACCTGTGTCTTTCAGTTGCCCTTTGCGTTCCAATACCACGATATTTCTTTCAAAAAATCCCGCGGATTTCGTGCTGGTATGTTGGGGTTGGTTTCTCTGATGCAGCTAAACACACATCAACAACATAGTCATCATTTCAGCCGAAGGACGTCCACTGTTGGACATATGCCTCCCCCAAGTGTTGCCACAACGTACGGTTCTGTGCGTCTCGCATCCTCCGCATTCCCGCGACTCTCACCAGATCATCGGTCAACCTTGTGGGAGGCCTTCCAACGCTGTTTCCCGGTTCACGGTCGCCACTCTAGAACGGCCCATCGACCATCCATTATAAGACAGTAACTAGGTATTATAACACGGTAACTCTTAGCAAGACTGGTGTCAGATTTTCTGCTTTCTGAATACTTATCCATAACCTATTTAAGTGACAGCCACAATCAGCTTTTTTTTTAAATTGGGAAATCATCAAATAACTTTTGTAGACCCACCCGGTGTTCCTTCACCGTAGGTGCGGGCTTGTGGATGGCGAGCTATGGGTAGCCCGCCGTCCGACTGTCCGGTAACCGTCCGGACCGAGCCCAAGTCGTCGACGGCGCGTATTGTTCCACGTGCGCCTCAGGGAGATGTCAGCAAATCGTAGGGGCCCAGCAGGGTCGAAGCCTACTGGGGCCACGGGTAGTGTGATAGCGAAACCCGAGGCCCTGGGTCGAAAGCAACGAAGGAACAGGAGTGGATTTTTAGTCAGTAAAAGTCTGACATTATTTCTCGATCCGCCCAAGAGCGAAATTTGTCATTAGATGATATTCCCACCTAAAAAACCCTTCAGTTGCCCTTTGATGACTCTTTCGAAAAATTTCACAGCCCAAGACCAGCAGCTTAACGCGCTTTTTTAAGGCATCCTCGAAGATCAAGCCGTGCGTTATTATTTAATGAAGATTGCGAAGTTATCACTAGTATGAGATAGCATTTGTTTGAAGCAAGCTAGACACCAAAGTAAATCAATACAAGTCTATATTTGTGAAGGTCGCAATGACCCGAGTTTCTAAAGGAGTAGTACGCAACGACCCCTCTTTTCTTGAATAACAAGTGTCCTTTTTTTAGGTTCTATGCGAGCGTAAAAAAGGTTAGTATGGGTTCTAGGACGTCTGAAGCCCAACGTACGGCTTATAGCTAAAGGACTTTCTGAAATTGTCTCCGTATGTAAGAAGTAAATAGAAGAGAACCTTCGAGTTTTCCAAAAGAGTCATTGCGGTCCTGAAACGCCAAAAAAAACTAATGGGCTTTATTTAGTAAGTCTAATACTCCCTCTCGGTCCAACCATCTTTGGGGGACTTATTATTTTAAATAATGGATAGACTCGCGTTTGACCACTATCCCACCTGATGATAAGCGATGATGTGGCCAACGATGGAGTACGCTTTGCTAGAAGTAACCTATTCACTCTTGACTTAAAGACCCCTAGGTTGTAGCCATATTTGATAATTTCCCACGCAAAAAATTAGTTTGAAAACACACCTCTTTCACTTTCATTTCAAAAATGACTTTACTACAATACCCAATACTGTAACAAAGTGTGAAAGGTTAAATAGCCCTGATTCAACGTCATACGATCGTGATCTTATATAAATTCAACTTTGAATTGAGGAAATTTTTTGAATTAAGAACATTTTGCGAAGTAAGGTCACTGACATAACTGAAATGAGTGACACTTGATCACGATTGTTGTAGAAATGTGACCTTCGATCAAGGTCTCGAGTTGAAAACGTCTTGTTAAAGTGTAGATATTGATATCAAATTTCATTAGCAATAGCGATAGTATTTTTTTTTTACACAGGTTCGTATTGTTGACTAGCTTATGCCAGCGGCTTCGTCCGCGTGCAAGTAGGAAATTATCCCAAGCGAACATAGTACTCCTAGGATAAAAATGTACGCTATTTCATCATTTCAGCCGAAGGACGTCCACTGTTGGACTTAAGCCTCCCCCAAGTGTCGCCACAACGAACGGTCCTGTGCGTCTCGCATCCACCGCATTCCCGCGACTCTCACCAGGTCGTCGGTCCACCTTGTGGGAGGACCTCCAACGCTGCGTTTTCCGGTGTACCCTACTTGTTTGCCAAATTTCGTAGTGTGAAGATGTAACTAACACACATATTAACCTTTCGAATGCCGTAGAGACACAATAGAAAGACAATGAGAGAGCGAACGCCGCGTTCGCTTGGGGTTTAATGAATTAAAGGTCTTCATGTTGCGTTTGACTCGCGTGCGTATCGCGTCTGTATCGCAACAAACGCGCGTCAACGGCGCGATAAAAACCGTGGTGTGCACAGGCCCTAAAGTAGGGCACACACGAGCGTTTAGGTGACTACAAAAAAGCAAGGGTAACAAGTTTGTCCGTTTCTGGAAGTGTCTGTTTGTTCGTCATACCTGTATCACTAAAGTACTTATCGTAACAAAACATGACTAAGCACGAATTTCAACAGTTCACAGCTCCCATTATGTTTCCAAACTTCGAAGGAATAAAGCCAAAAACCCTTTGGAATTAAACACCGACCAAACGTCGATTCCTAACAATAAGCAACCAACCTGTTGAACAGTTTAATAAATTCGTAAGACTTTCGTCCCTGACTGTACGGTCGACCGACAATGACTCAACCCTGCCACTGGGACGCCATGCTACGCAGGTAGAGGTAAACCTCATAAAAAAGAACAGGTAGAGAAAGAGATAGAAGATGCCTGGTACTTGTACTTCCCACTCGCTCACACCCTTGTAAATTAGGACGTAGCACCACCATCCGTAGTCTACGAATATCTAATGACGCCAAGTTTTTCTAGTTTTACAAATACGTTCAGTTCTGGTCATGTACTGAGTATCTCGGTATTTGTACAACTTTGGTCTATTTACAGACCTGAAACTTAAGCATTTAAACCAGTTAATTAAAAAAAAAAAAGTAAATGTGCAAGTCATACCTACTAAATTCAATGAGAAGTAGGTATAATTTGCCCGTGTTCGTATTCTAAAGATTGCCCTTGAAATTATCCCGTCAAGACAACAAGATTTACTCACGCAATTGACAACATTAGAAACTTCTTTGCCAATCACTAAAAGCCTTAATTAAAAAGAAAATACAGAAAAATGTTGCAAAAAATAAAATAAACATGATTAATTTGAATAAAGAACGAACTTCTTCAGTCCAACATTTGTTTGACAGACTCCGTTGTCGGTTGACGGTAAGGAAAATGTCCGTCAATAATAATCTTAGCAAAACTACCATTGCGTAACGTAGGTAGGTAGTAGGTATATGATGGGTTTCCATAAACAATATCCGTGCTAACACATGGAGTGAATGACCTACGTAGCCCCCAACCGCGCCTCTTTGTTATACTATAAGACGTACAAGTTTATTGACCGTTTTCAATCTACCTGTTTACTCCAAGTGTGAATTATTGACACATGATGACCGACCGTGAAATTGTGCATTAATGTTGCTAGTGTCAAATGTGTTGCTAGTGTGGTGGTAGTTTTTTCTTTGTCCACATTGTAGCGGTCAGTTACACAATCAGGGCAAAGTTGGTTTCGACTAGTATTTGAAATAAAAGAAAAAGTTTTAATATAGGAATGAAAAAGTGAACCATACAGATATATCATATGTTTGGGTCAAATTTTAAATATTCAAAATGTTTTTATTTCACATGGGCACTTATAGAATGTCAGAAACTAGTGCTCGGTTCCAATTAGTCGTTTCCTATGGAGAAGAACCGGCAAGAAGCCCCATGGTTACTCTTCTCTGGTCTAATAGAGTAATACTAAAAATAAAATATTATTTGATATCGGAAAATTTATTGAGAAGCAATAAAAACGACTCGACTGGAGAGCAAGTTGGTTATTTTTCTCATGTCATTACCCCAACATAGGTAATAATAACAGTGAGTACTTAACAAGGTCACGTGTTTTCGAATCGAAAATGGAACTCTGATTTTTCTTTTAGTTTTTGCGGCAATATTTTTTATCTGATTATTCATGTTGTGTTCTCATTTCTTGTGAAAACCACGCAATACATATCTGTTAGCAAGTAACGAAATTCTTCGATGTTAGATCAGCTCCATGGACTCCCGAGCGAGCAATCATGACTCTCATTCAATTTATCCGCAGAAATTGTATTTTTTTTTCTCCCACGACTTACACGCGCCTTTATCAGATTAGATACAATTTTCCCTTTTCGTATATTAGCATAAATTGTACAATAATTCAATAAAAGTATAGGTATAAGTTCTATGACATGGAATAGAATGTCTACAAAAAATTGTGATTCACTTTTTTGTAATCACGACCTTCATGCTAAAAGGTATCTCTCACATCTATGCCTACGCTTTTAGTTTTTGAAAAGATACGTGTTATTTCGCAACTTGAAGCAAATTTTCACAACGATATTCATACTTGTTCAATTTCTTACTTAGACTTTACTTGTAGAAGGCGTTATAAAATTAATCTAGATTAAACAGTTAACAACTGACGGCACAACGACTCGATTTAAATAGATCCTTCGTAGAAACAAAGCTTACAGACGAGAATAAAGTTAATAACCTTTTAGAAAAATGTTTCATAATACTTTACCAAGGCAACGTAGTTCCTAAGAACCGCGCCCTGATCTGTAGCGACGACTTTCTTGGAATGCCTCTATTTATTTTTCGTTAGTCAGTTTTCCGCCCGAGTATCTTTTTTAGGGTTCCGTACTTCAAAAGGAAAAAACGGTACCCTTATAGAATCACTTTGTTGTCAGTCTGTCTGTCAAGAAAGTTTATCTCGGGAACGCGTAGAGGTATCTTGTTCAAATTAAAACCATATAATCAGGTCTGCGGTCCCTTGAAGCTGTGAAAAAAATCAGACTTCTCGAGCTAACGAAAAAAAAGATACGGCCGTTTTTGTTGATAAAAACGTATATTTCGACACTCAAGGGAATCAAAAATCATAGGGTACTTCCCGTTGACTTAGAATCCTGAAATTTGACATGAAGCAAGGTTTCATAGCACAAGTATAAAGCAAACAAAAAAAAAGTTTTTTTGCTATTCGGAAAAATCTTCGTAACTAAATTCGGGAATTGAATTGTTTTCAAGGGTAAGTTTGCACGGAACCCTCAGTGCGCGACCCCGACTCGCACTTGCCCGGTTTTTTATGAATCACGGCAATGCTATAGTTAAATATTTTGTTCTAACTATGTTATCTGTTACAATATTCTTTACAATAAGCTGGTAATCTGATACATATGGCTTAATTAATAGATACTTGTATTTCAAGTGACGCATGCTCAAATGCATCGAGGTATATTACCAGTATCGTTTAAGCAACAATAAACACTGCACCCAGCTTCAAAATGTATGACTGACTTAGGAAATTCAAATGTAAGTTATTTTAGCTTTTGTTTACGATTCTAGAAGTAGGTAAAAAGTAATCGTGGAAGTATGAATTGATGTGCCAATATTTAGTTAATTGATATGCAATCGCAAGTGATAAGAACGCGGAATTCAAACTGGCGCGAATGATAATATTTACAAAAAACGCCAGTCAAATATTTACAAGTAGTTATAGGTACACACTTGTGTGATAGTAACAACGTCATCGAAACGGGAAAACCAAGTTTTTTGACAGTCTCAACGATTTTTTACAAAGTAATCAATAACGAGAAACAGTAGTTACATTCTACATTTATTTCTTTAAGTATCATAAAAACGACAAAAGCTTGACAGAAGGATATGCAAGAGGAAAACATTAGAAATATGTACGTAGGTAGACACTACTTTTTTTACGGAAAACTTGCGAAAGGTCACAATGGTATCATTGTATGCAACACGCGATTAGGGTCACGTAGCTGCAATGATTCGTAATGGTCCCGTGTGATTATTTACATAGCAACTGGTGTATCGTGTTTTGTCTAAAGATGATGAATATTGCATTTAGTTTATTAGCAGTTTAAAAAAAAAAACATTTCGGAAATGGATAACAACTGATAAAATGGACTTTATAGTGTGTGTTTAGTAGTACGTGATTCATTATTCCGTTTTTTGAGGAAATTCCCGAACTACAATGACTCTTCGTCAATTTGTTAAAATATTGTAATAGGTTACGCGTGTCGAGATTAGAATTAATAAATAATTATTGCAAGCAAAAAGAGACCTTATGGTCACACCTACAATAATTGCAAAAGTGAAAGCAAAAAGGTAATTTCTGAAGGTTTATTTTTCCATATTAACTGCACTACAACAGTAATAAAATGCCCCTATTGTGTCGAAACAAGGTGTTAATGATAAATAAGATTAGTAATAGACACTTGTTTTTTTTATTCCACTAATTTATACAGCTATTAAGAAAATTTTACATAAAAGGAAACCTGGCAATGAAGACTTAACATAAATGTACCTAAAAGGATTTCCCTATTATAATACGTCGTTTCTATGCAGTGAGACAAAGAATTATAAAAAAGACAATTCACGCGGCTTCAGCCGACATCTCACTGATCCGGGACATATGTTTTATTATTGAAAAAAAAAAGCAATTTGAATAAAAAAAGTTCGGGATGTTGTAGAAATACCTATCTATATGAAATAAATACATTTCATGTGCTGCTCAGTAGTTCTGTGCTTATCAAAGGACGTACAAGCTGATACGTTGTTTTGTTATATTGTTCGTAATTCAATATCATAGTAATAACTGCATGAATAAAATTACTTGTCGTTGCTACTATATAAAACAACAATAAACTATATAACTGATTTCTCAACTTTACCAAGGAGACATTATTGAGTACATTCAAATTGTTTATTAAAGTTATCCTGCCACACAGTGCGTCAACATGGCCTGCGTCGTGGACAAAATGAAAAAAATATTTATTATGCGCATAAAACGATGGTCGCGCCGCGCGCCGTCTTGATGTTCACGTCCGACGCGCCTCCCGGTTAGATAACGTGAATTATTATTATTACACGCTCACGTTTCCACGTAAAACATGTGAACAATGAAAAAAATATTCCGAGAGTTTAACACAATCGAGACACCCCATCGTACTACGATACACGAAAAAAGCATAAAAAAAACATAGAATACACCTCTTTATATCCACGATAAAACATTGGCCTCTCTAAATTGAGACATTTTATTATTAGAAATACGATTTTGACAGTCGTAAAGTAACGTCGATCCGAAGTTATTATATCAGTTTACGAGTCGAAATATCACAATACGGCCCTAGGAATAAAGCGAGAAATTTGAATTACGGCGCTAGTGAAACTTGATGTTGAAAATATTTAGAATTTTATGTCCAGAGGGAGTGTGATTTGTGCCACTGGGCGACGCCGTCTTCCGTTTTCCGCGTTGACTACGAGCCAATGTCATTACCATTCTCTTCGCAAGGTTATCGTTACGGTGCGTATTCTAAATCCGTCAGTTGCGAAAACTTCTTATTGAAGAGATTGGACTAAACGTCGTTGGAGGCGCACTAACAAGATGGCAGCACATGCTAATTCGGCCAGTACTACGTGTTTATGAGTCACATTTTTTCGTCTGTGACGCAGTTTTTCCTGTCGCCCGCTGCGTACGACCGTGACATTTGGTTGTCTGACCGATTGCACGGCCTTCGCTCGCGGTCATCAACTCCGCGTGTGAGTCGGTACCTTACCTTACGCTGCGTTTTCACTAGGCGAACGTGTGCCGTCTCGCTCGCACTTATGTAAACATAGGCATCAAGATAAAGAGCGTTCGTTTGTTCCTCTAAGCGTAAAAAGTAAAAAAAACGCTGCTCATACCATGTAAAATAGCTTAAAATAGTATAATGGTCGTTGCCATGTGGTTTAATGTAACTTTGTAAGGTACACTTAAGATATCATTATTGTGAATAATTCGGTTGGTTCGTCAGACGGAATGGAATTTTGAGGCAGGAAATCACCGGTACTTGATGAAAATCTATCAGATCTATGATAATGGCGAACAAAAAAAACGTTTTAGTTTTTAAAACAATGGAAGTAATTAGTTTTAACAAAAAATCTTCACCAGTGTAATATCCTTTGAATAGGCATGTTGCTGAAGCGAATCTTTCCAGATTTATTTTAAAAAACTGCCAGAGAATGTTGGAGGTTGTTACTTAAGTATTTTCTTTTCACCTTTTATCACAACTTTGTTCATTACTTATGGGTCAAGAAAAATCCTATTAAGCGCGCAATTTCAGTTGAAAATTGTATTAGTTACATAAAAAAAAACTTTCAACAAAAGAACTAAGTTTCAGTTCAGCTATTTGCCGATTTTAGTAAGTAAATTTATTACAATAGAGATAAATTTTGTGATTTGACCTTCGTTACGACAGAATATTTAAATGAATCATAGTAGGTCCATGTTCCAAACATTATTATTAATGACTTCACTAAACTTAGACCACACACAAGCAACATTAACTGTCGGTTCAAATAGACCATTAACAACGGAATTAACTACAAAGTGTGGAGCGGTTGCAAATCGTCTGCGACTAACAATATGCCTTATAGATAGATACCAAGAAAGGCAGCAAAATGTTTGCGGAACTATTTACAAGGAAACGCAAAGCGGACTGTGCTATATCAACAAGGTTAGCAGCGAAGGTGGTTTGGATAGTTGAGAAACATTTCTCTCTAAGCCAAGCCCCATTTAGACTGACTCAAAGATAAAGTTGACTAAACCTTTTAAGTGTTCAGTTGCTTGAATAAAATCGTGTGATTTATATGATGACGACGTGACAATATGACTCGACTAAAATCCGTCACGCTAGGCCCAAAAACAATTGTTTCGTGGGGTCACAAACGGAGTCAACGCTCTTTAAAAGATTGTATCTTTGTTCGGAAGGTTCTAGAAAGAAATGCGTACGTGGCTGGAATTTGTGTATAAAATGATCATCGCGTCAGTTCAGGAGTGTATGTCGTTCAATTCAAATAGTACATACAGTGTTTACGCACTTGGCCGGCAAAAAAATTGGCATCGTTTCTGGATAAAATACAGTTCAAGAACAACATAATATTTCATTCACGTTTTCAAGCAAACTTATTTAAAGAAACGAATTAAATTTAGAAATGAACACGCCGATCATATTTGAACGCCTTTGTTATCGCAAGTCATGTGTTCCTGGAAACATTATTATCAATTCGGCTGCACCAAAATATTGACCGGTTAAAGCTAACATTCTGAATAAAATTTTATGTCGAGCAGTCTGTTCATAAATCACAAAAATACTTTGTAGTAAACATAGGCATTACAAGGGAGCAACGGAATCAACAAAGAGGCGTATGACTAATTTTACTCGCTGCATATGACTCAACGAGTTAGTACTAAATCAGCACGAACGAGGCACAGGCCTGAGAACAAACTTGCGTGGCGTTACGCTTCTTGAACAAAGAAAAAAGGGGATGTTAAAACACGGCCAATGAGTCTACTATAAACTCTGAGAATTCGTATCTGGCTAGCATAATTAGACACGCCCTTCCTCCCGTGTGACATCTTTAAGTGGCAGGAGGATAGGCAACAAGACGGAAGGTTGGAGGTCTTCCTAGTTTGGTTTTAACAAATCAAAAGGGGAAGGTGTGTTAGAAAAAGAGCTGCGTTGGTGACTGATGACGTCGATTCCCATGTCTGTTAAAAGCGATTAGTTCGTAATTGCCAGCCAGTTGAGCTGGAGCGATCGCACTGTTTTTATCGGATTTTTTCGGGAGCTCGGGAAATAAATTGTTGAGAACCGAGTGCTTTTTCAAGTAACCAATTTTGTGGATTGTTGCTTTCTATCAGTAAGGAGGTGGAATAATGTTCACATAACATATTACGTCGATTTTAGATGTCAGTTTCAGGATATACAAAAGTAATGGAACGCTATTTCGCTGTCTGGTTGTTTATTTTTACTTTTTCATATTCACTTACCTATTCACCTACATACTTATATAATAGTAATGTGTTCTAATACAATCTAATGTGCATAAAGTATTTAGTTACATGATTGTACACGGACATTCAAGTTTTGGAGTCCAAGATAATATGTTTTATGAGTTCACAAACCTCATTTATATTCAATTCAATGTTTATAGCTCAAATAAAACTTAATTTGAATGTTTATAACAACTGTCATTTGACCAAATTAATGTGCACTGTGCAGTAAAATAATAAAAAAAGCGAATGGTTGCCATGACAACAGCAATAATAACCCCGCCCTAACGTACAGACTAATTGAATGATTGCCTGTGTAATTGTATGTTCCAGCCCTTTTGTTAAAGTACCGAGTTTGTGGTTTAACGGTCACATGCAGCAATTTAAAAGGGAAAATTATATTGCTAGACAGACAGAAATAATATGCCTGGTCAAGAGTGGGGGAGACGGTTTGATTGGTTCGGAAAATTGGGATAGGTCAGTAACGCTAGGTGCAAAGTCGGGTAAAACCGTATGTGTCATCGTCGACGTAAATAGTTGAAGATTTTAATTTAGAAAACCAGTTATTTTGGAATTTTATTATACGTGACATTATTAAAACAGCATTGACATTGAGCATTGTCGCAATAGTAGGTATGAACACAGCAGAATTTTATTGTAAATAGACTCGTTTACCTAAAACTAGTACTTATAATATTTTGCATTTTTTAAGAGCCCGTGATGAAATTGCACGTAATAACTTCAAACCGGATCGGATGGTCGATGGGGCCTAAAGGTTCTGGAGTCCACAAGGTGGACCGACGACCTGGTGAGTCGCGGGAATGCGGTGGATGCGAGACGTACAGGATCGGTCGTTGTGGAGACGCTTGGGGGAGGCCTATGTCCAACAGTGGACGACTTTCGCCTAAAATGATGATGATGATGATGAACTTCAAACCAATGCAGATTTGAAAAAAGAACTTTTTTTTTTAACTGAATGTATTAACTGTATGTAATTGTAAATGAAATGAGCCCGAAATTTTCCTGGATACAAAAGCTATTTAGGTAATCGTTAGTATCAATATCTGCCCAGCTTTTTCCATGTAGGTATGTTGGGATCGGTTTTCAATGGAGCCTAAGTGCCTACCCGAGCTCCCCAACAGTGACTGGGAAACATAATACCCCTAGTCAAGATTGGTGCTAGATTTTGTGGTTGTTAACGACCTTTAAAGCCGGGTACCCACTATGTCCGCGAACTAACTGTGCTCTGCGCATATGCAACCGTTCTGATGGAGACGGTAAGTGCATCTCCATAAGAAACACATATGCTCCATAGTCCTCTTGCGAAAATTTTTCCATCGCATTTTTCTTTGCATGCTCCAGGAGCGCGAACGTATCCACTATGTGGAGCAGTTGCAGGAGAGCGTAGAGGTCGTAAACATAGTAACATACGCAAGAGGTTCACGAATATAGTGGATACCCAGCTTAACGACTGTCAAAGATCTACAGATGGGTCAATAAACGCGTTTACCGAAGCACAGAGGAGTATCGGTACGCAATTTATTTTTATAAATCCATGCTTTTATTTACCTAGCCACGGTCTCAATGAGACAAAAATATGACATTTGTGTATTGGTGACGTAAAGTGTCTCCAAGCACGGATCGACTATCTGCTGTTAATTACTTAGCAAGTCTCAATGAGACAAAAATATGAAATTTGTGCATTGGTGACGTAAAGCGACTCCAAGCACGGATCGACTATCTGCTGTTAATTACTTAGCAAGTCTCAATGAGATAAAAATATGACATTTCTGTATTGGTGAAGTAAAGCGTCTCAAAGCACGGATCGACTATCTGCTGTTATTTACTTAGCCACAGTCTCAATAAGACAAAAATATGACATTTGTGTATTGGTGACGTAGAGCGTCTCCAAGCACGGATTGACTATCTGCTGTTATTTACTTAGCCACAGTGTCAATGAGATAAATATATCACATTTGCGTATTGGTGACGTAAAGGGACTTCACCGTAGGGGCTCAGCATGGCCGAAACCCGCGGTTCTAGAACGCAAAAGACCACTAAAAGAGTAGATGGAAAAAATAGGGTATGTACATTATTTACCTTCTATAAAGTACTCGGTGCTACTGATACGATGTATTTTTAGAGGATGAAAAGCCGGAAATTACCTGTAACAAAAATAGAAGAATCATTAGAAAACATGTATTTTTTATCTTCTTACGTATGAAGATAAGTCTAAGTCATCCCCGATTCCTGGAAGCGTATTGAGTCCATTCAGTATGCTCGTATCTACAAAGGGCTGCGAGATTTTTCGAAAGGCCCTAGGCCTTAGGACGCAAAGGACAACTGAAGGACACAGATGTGGTTTTCTTTCTTTAAAAGTCTGACACCGTACCGCGCCACTCTAGAGCGGGAAAGCAATTGGATAATTTCCCCACCTCAAAAAAAGGACTTCACTAGTCTAGAGGTTGAGTGGTGTAGCTGAGACCACTCAACCGGCGACATGCGGGCCGCATGGGGCTAGTCTAGTCTAGTCTCGTCTAGATAAACATATTCTTTATTGTACACCAAAAATAAAAATTACCTACCTACCTAGTCTAGTTTTACTAAATGGCCCTGTAGTTTAACACAATATTAGTGGTATAATTTTACATTTATTTAGTGTCTCGGTAGCACTTCTACTATATGGATCTGTTTACTAATCATTGGCGATGTGTGGATCATTGCTAACAAAACGAAAAAGTTGAACTATGCCCATAACATGTAGGAATTTTATCGAAATAGTATCATCATCATTTCAGCCGACAGACGTGCACTGCCGGACACGGGCCTCCCCCAAATGTAGCCACAAAGAAAGATCCTACGCGTCTTGCATCCATCGGATTCCCGCAACCTCAAATCCAACCTCAAATCGAAATCGTATATTAGATGAAAAAATAAAATAGATACTGCTATAATCTAGTGCTTGACTGCGATTCCACCTGGACAGATGGTAAGCAGAGATGCATTCGTTGATGGTGAGGCGCGCTAGTTTATTAAGAGCCTATTCACTCGAGCCTTGAAGACACCAAAAATATAATCGGACGGAAAGACCGCAGGAGGCAAATTGTTTCAGTCCTTCGATGTACACGGTATAAACGACGAGGTGAAATGCCTAGTCTGGACTGACGTCCGAAAAATAATAATGTTTTATTTTACTGTAGGTTATAGCGGCCCATCATGATAATGGCCTTTTTTCTTCTCAAGTCACATAGTGCTTCTACTATATGGACTGAGAAGAAAAAAGGTTGAATACAGCTGCTCTAGACGGACTTGACCGTATGTCCATTAGTCTGTTTTGCGTGTGACTGTCACAGACAGACCTATAAATTAGTAGCTATGCTCCATTCGCGTTAAGATTAGTTATTTAAGCAAACTTTTCTACTGTCCGTTCAATCGATTTTGACTTTTATTGCGTTGGAGGCATGATAAATGGCGGCTGCAGTAAATAGATGGTATTGTAATCACTTTTTTGCTTTTAATGTCATCCTTATGCCAACGAAATAGAAGTCAAAATCGGTGGAACGGACAGTAAAGAAAAGGTTGAATTAAATGTCCAATCTTGACGCGAATGGAGTATAGGACATGACCCCACGGAAATGTCTGTTTAGTGAACTCCCCACTTTACACTAAGTATGTGTAGGTACAAGAATTGTATTACATAATTATAATGTTATGTTATTAATAAACTTTCATAATGGCTTGTTATTGAATGAAAGTAAAAACAGTTGTTCGTGTAACTTTTCATCGAGAAATTCCAAGCGATTTACGAGTATATGTCATTATTTTATATAATTAACTTACAAGAAAAGTTGATTAATTAAATTTTACATTATTAAAGTGATCAACAGTTTTGACAGCAGTTTATGAAAAATAAACACACCAAGTAATACTTCTAAACGTTCAAACGTCTGAAGGGACTTGGATGAAATTTGGCACACGGCTAAACCTAGTCAGTTTTTTATTTCAGGATTATGTTCTTTTCAGATAATTGACAACTTTTAGGCCGCGTTCCCACTATGTCGTTACGGTTAATTTATCGTCGGACGACTTTAGTCTCTAGCTGTTCCCATTATACGACATTCATCATCATCATCATTTCAGCCGAAAGACGTCCACTGCTGAACATAGGCCTCCCCCAAGTGTCGCCACAATGAACGGTCCTGTGCGTCTCGCAACCATCGGACTCCCGCAACCGTTACCAAGTCATCGTTCCACCTTATAGGAGGCCTTCCAACGCTACGTCTTCCGGTACGTGGTCACCATTCCAGAACCTTTCGGCCTCAACGGCCATCCGTTCTGCGGTTTAGTCCTGACAATTTTTTGTCGATGGAAAACTTTAATGTATTATTACGTAGCAAAGTTCAGTTTAGGTCGTCAAATGGATCGAGAGAGCTCATGGTACGGCCTCAGGACGCACAAACAACTATTTAACTACCTTCTAGTCTTCCTATTACATATTATTAACTATTTTTATTACGCACGACAACTTTAATAGCTAAATAAAACTAGATATAATTTAATTACCGTCTATGGTCAAGACCGCTTGTTGCCGTCGCATAGACAATGAGAGTAGAACGTAGTGCTAAGTTACTATTACTAATACTACTTACGATATAATTACTAAAAACTTTTCCACTTTTTTTTTGTAGGTTGTAAAATCATCCAATGACATCCACCGCTCTTGGGCGGAGCGGGAGATAGTGTCAGACTTTTACTGACTAAAACACACTTCTGTTCCTGCGCTGCCCTTCGTACTAGGGCCGAGTCTTCCTTTCAGAATCAGACCTTTGGCCACAGTAGGCCCCTACGGTTTGCTGACATCTCCTTGAGGCGCGCGTAGTACAGTACGCGCCGTCGACGACTTGGGTTCTATCCGGACGGTAACCGGACGGTCGGCGGGCGAGCTAACCACTTTTCCACTGGGGTCTTTGCCTCTGGTGCCTAGGAAAAATGGCAAAGAAGGAACAGAAGTGGGTTTTTAAAAGTCTGACTCTATCTCCCGCACCGCCTAAGAGCGGGGGATGTCATTAGATGATTTTCCCACCCGAAAAAAAACACTTAAACAGTGGATAGCGACAACCTGGGAGTCTTTACGTCAAGAGTGAAAAAAGTTACTTCTAAGCAAGCGAGGTCCATCATCGTCACATTCCTTACTATGAGGCAAGATAGTTCTCAAACGCGACATTATCAATAAAAAAAAAATACTTAAAATCTTCAGTGGTCTGTCAGTCACCGAACTAATACTTGTCTTTAAAAGATTTTCTATGTCTTAACAATTTTGAAAGATATTCATGTTCCTTTAATATAACGGATAGTTTACATTCAACTAACTATAATTACAGTAAAATCAAAAAATAATTATAATCCTTATGTTCCTATCTATACATAATAATATTGAGACCAATTCTCGGCTCTTAATGATGGGCTCAAGTGATACAAAGAACTAACCTATAAATTCCCGCACCAATTTCACATGAACCCACTAAAACCAAATGAATGCCCACAAAAGGGTCCCAATTACTAAGTGCGGGTATTAATACGCGTAGTGACAAATAGGGAGGATATTTGAGTTATGAACTGTACGGAAACTCTTTGAACTTTAGATATAAGAAGCTTCCCCTCTTGTGAACTAAAAGACAATCAATCAACGCGGGGAAGAGGTTTGCATTTCATTAAGTGGGGCTATGAATAACAATGTCATATCTGCGTTTTGGATCTTTTTATAGTCTTTGTCTCGTGTGGTGGTGTTCTGAGAATGTATTTTGACACTTGTAGTGTTGTATCAAGGTTAGGATGACTTGGTATCGGCAGTATGGGACAGACGTTTGCTTCCGTATCCAAAAGGTAAAAACGGTGTTCAACCGTCCGTCTGTCAGTCACAAGACTCTCATGAACCGTGATAGCTAGGCAGTTGAAATTTTTACAGATGATGTATTTCTATTCCCGCTATAACAACAAATATTAAAAACAGTATAGAACAAATATTAAATATTTGTGGGGCTCCCATACAACAAAGACAATTTTTTAATGCTGTTTTTTATTACGGAACCCTTCGTGTGCTAGTCTGACTTGCACTTGGCCAGTTTTTTTTTTCATGTGAATCTGGCCACAGTATTTTTAATTTAGTTTCTTGCTTTATAGATAGAATAAAGGTAACAGGCTGCACTGGCGCTAAATACAACAATATTAGAATAGGTAGTAGGTTTAAAATGATAGCAAGAAGAATAGCTTGTGCTGAATTAAAAGATAACAATTTTCGAGATGCACTAGACCGGTTGTGGCGACACTTAGGAGAAGGCTATGTCCAGCAGTGGACGTCTATCGCCTGAAATGATGATCAGAAATAAGTGTTGCATTGGCCTCAAAAAAATTGGGATAAGGACAAGAATACAATGGTAACGAATTTTCTTTTATCATTTAGGACAATTTATTTTTAAGTTTGTACCTTCTTATCAGTAATTAAATAGTTCTTATTCAAGCTACTGCGCCAATTTATTGAGTTTTTTTTTTTAATGAAATGATAATAAAAGTAAAATGCATCAGCTGCTTCCTTTTGTGTCAAGGGAATCAGGTTATTTGCGCTCGTAGGCGGTAAGGTCCATGACTTGGCTGTCATTACAACTAGCTTTAATGTCAGAATCAGCTTTTTTTTTGTTTTAACAACAAGATATTTAATGTGACTGGCTATGCGTCCTGTTTATCAAAAAATAAATAAACATACGTCACATTTTCACGATACTCAATAAAAGAAAATAGAATCAAAATTGACGAATAGTCAGATTCTCTTGACTATTTCAAAAACAGTCTTTATGGAGGCGATTTCTTTGTTTACAATTTTAAAGGATTTTATAACAATTTATTTTACTGTCTGGTATAAATATTTCAATAGGAATATTTTGAATCTGAACATTTCGCACCTTTAAACCAATACCGTCACTAAACGAAATTTTTCAAAAAATCTGTTTTTAACGCCATCTGTTTGCGGAGTGCTAACTTTACAGATTGTATTAAAAACAGTCTCTTTGAAAAATTTCGTTTAGTGACGGTATTGGTTTAAAGGTGCGATTTGATAGCCCTTTGGTAGTGTTACAGGTAAAGGGCCTATTACACTACTCGATATTAAGACAGTCTTAGTCGATATCGCGTAGTGTAATAAGGGTTAGACCGGTCTTACTCAGAACAAAAAATAAGAAGAGTCTAAATATCGTGTGCTGAATATCGCGTAGTGTAATGGGCCCTAAAGTATTGTTCTCTTTCCTTGTCATATCCATTGCCATAAAAAGAGAGGGCAAGTATTTGTGCACTGAGAGATTGAATACAGACGAGTTTGGAAATAACATAAAGAGGTGTGTACCTACTTTAGTACCTATCTAAAACTTGATCTGAGTAAGTCTATTTCAGTTCCTAGTTCTCCACCTACAATTTATTTCGTAATATCATTATAATAACAAGAGTAATGGCTAACTTATTTTAAAACTCGATAGGTTGATCTCAAGACTATAAAATTACGTAAGTAAATAATAAAACTATAATAGGCTTAGTATTAAAAAGACACCATCCGGCCGTGTGTGGGTGAGAATGTGGGCTGGCACCATAGAGAACATTAAAGTATGGTGTAGAATTCATAAAAAAATGGGAAGGGAAGTAATTGGCTCTTTGATATGTCAAATAAAAAAATAAAAATAGCTGTCAATAAAAAATATGTAAAGCAATAAATACAGCCGACAAATTCATTAACAAAACATTACAATAAATCATTTACGTAGATAAAAACACAGGATTATCAGACTCGAGATATATAACCTTGAACGGTCGACTACTGGGCCATTCACCCTAATTTATCAACAAAATAACCTACTGTTGCACGTCTGTAGGATTATTTCTGATCTATGAAATACGGAGTACCTAAAATAGTTTGTTTGAAAACAGACCGGCGAAAATATGCTAGGATACAACAACACTGACTCTGCCAACGAATAAGAGCAACAAGTAACCGATTTATTCAAGACGATTTGAAAGGCTTTGAAACATCAAATGTCATACAAAAGGTTACACATTATATAAGGTGCGCACCGATGCCATGCTTTGACATGCAACACAATAGTTTAATTGCATACGAGTACACGGATAAAATGTTACGTAAACTAACGCAATTTGCGCAAAAACTAACTTCTTACCTACTTAAACATAGACAATGAGGTCAATGACACAAAAACGGATTACGCTTCGTTTCCGTGCGACAGATACGTTGTAGGCATTTCAAATTGTAATTAGTCATGCGGACGCCGGTTTAATCTATGGACTAGGACTTGATGTTCCAACGTTTTAAAATTTTATTCTATTTGACACTTGAATTGACAGGAAGAAAATCAAAATTATGTTCTGTTCGCTTCAGCATGTGTTTTCAAATAGATTCAAAATTCGAAAAAGTACGCCTCGTAGGCGTGTGAGTGTGTGTCGATGAATGAATTTCTTGTTCAAACATACCTGTAGCGAGTCGAATGAAGATCGTTCACCTTCCGACAATGTAAACCTTTGTTTCAACACAAGTCAACGGCTCCCAATCAATCCCAACAGTTTATCTGGAAATAGAAACGACTTATTCAATGTGGGTACTCCGTTTTATGATTCATCCAACGCGTTGAACTACCCGTTTATTAATAAAATCCTTGCATTACGAGGGATAGTAGAAAAAACGAAACACATGCCTATAACTACAGATGTAAACAATGAACATGTGTAGACAAGACGGGCGGCTCCAAAAAATCCCGACTTCAAAAGGGGATACTAACCGTTCACGTTAGATAAAAATCACGATCACAGAATGTCCACAAACACGTAAAATTTAACAGCGCACAGGAGGCGGTATGTCGTACCGGAACAAAACTAGTTTATTTTTCCGATCGCATCACAGAGAGCGACAAACGTCCAACCTCAGCGGTGGCCGGCGCGAGACTGAGCGACGGTAGCGCCCTCTCGTTCGCCCTGCGTCGCGCGTGTGTGCGTGTTGCCTCTGTGGGGGTGCCGCCCTCAGCGCCCCGTGTCGCTCCGGCCGTTTATTTATTTTCGAGTGTGGGGTGTTCAGTGTACAAAAATGGTGCATTCATCATACGAATACGAACGCACCGAAGATCCAGCTCGGCCAATTACAAGCGTACAAGGATAAAAGCGTTTTTAAAACATAAACGTCTTTTTTTAAACGGCCGTGAACCGAGCATCAGCCGCGGTCATTGCCACAGGCGTCAATATAAAAATATTCACGTCACAATAACGCGGCGTGTGTTTTTTATGCTTTTTATATTATTCTTTTATCTAATTGTTATTAGTCAATAGTCCGGATACACCTGGTAACACGTTTTAGATGAACTAATAATATTAAATTGGGACATAGTGTTTTTAATATCTCATGATGTTGGTGTTTGTTGTTGTGTATTAAAATAAAATAATAATATGGTAATGTATGTTATGAATCAGAATGTTTAGTTCTAGTAATTTTTGAATAAACTTATGAAAAAAAAAAACGTTCTGTTATCTTTACCTAACCAAGGATCTACACTACACCTATACAAAATCTATAAATGCTAATGAGGCAATCAAGCATGAATCAAGGAGAACATGCCCCTGCCCCAGTGGCGCCAGCTTTTAAAAACCTCATGGGTGCTCATGCTCATTTGATGGACTCGAAAAAGGGACGAAGTGTGAGAAGAGAAATGCACACTGATCGACTGACAAATAAATAAATGTCCTACTTACATACTGTATAATTAATTACTTGATTTTGTTTGATAAAAATATAAAATGAAACTAGTTTTTAGTATCAAGAAATATTATAATTTATACGCAACCTAAAAGGCGATTTGTTTCTTGATGTCTTTTCTCAGGAGTGCTTCGCACCCAATGTTTATTTCTCATGGGTGCTTGAGCTCCCGAGTACCCACGGAGTCGGCGTTCCCTGCCCAGTCGTTGAACAGTGGGCACAGATTGAAAAAACGTGACCATTCCATATTTAAATGTTGGATTGTTATGATCTGATTTCCCTTATCCCTTGAGCGCCTATTTCCTTATAACTAGCGCAAAAAAAACGGGATTTTGAACCTACTGCTAATGAACCCAAGTCGTATCATGAGGTTAATCTGTACAAAAATGTATATTGTTAATTATAATATGACCTACGTGAGACCTCTGGCTAATTATTTCATGAACGCAAATACAAAGATACGCTAGGGACTGGTTTATTTTTGGCCATTAAGGCCAAAATGGCAACATTCTGCTTAAAGGCGAAAGTTTTTGAGTGTGTATGTTTGTTACTTCGCCACGCTTGAACGGTTGAACGGGTTTGGGTGAAATTTGGTATATGGGTAGACCATATCCTGGAATAGCACATAGGATTTTTTATCCAAGGAGCATGTTCCCTTGGGACAATAAAAACAATTTAACTGTTCTGTCTATGGCTAGGCAGATCAGTTAAATTGTTTTTATTATAAAATGGTTGAGAAATGGCCTCCTCAATTTTTCATTCATCCTCATTCCTCATTTTGAAGTCAACTTCGGTCTAATCGGATTCGGTTAACTAGCAGTATTTTACATGGATGACTGTCTATCTGAATTCCACAACCCAGTATCTGGGTTCGATCCTTCTGCAAGACTCAGTGCCGTAACTAGGGCGTTGCTAGCGGAGCCCAAGCAATGGGAGAGTCCTTGGAGGGGCGCATTTTTTTTATATCTAAGTAGTCCTTTTTGTTTGCAATGTACTTTTTTATAAAAGGCTAATTACGGCACTGGCAAGACTGGTATTCGATTTTATGGCTACTAACGACTGACGTAACGACTGTCAAACACCGTCAAATGACAGCTGGGACCATAGATATCAGAAAAGAGTGAGACTGTATTTTATATGGCAGGGACTCACGGCTTTGCGCGCTTTGCTAAGAGGAGGCTCGGCGAGTAATGAACGGTAACCCATCCACAAACTGCGTTGTTTAACTTTGAAGTTCAATCAATGCAGATGATATAACTTAGCTACGAAAAATAAAAACACGGTAAGACAATTTATTAACAGTCATAAATCTAGAATCCACCAATCTACTCGGTATCGCTCAGAGAATCATTACTCAGCGTTTTAAATCGATTACGAAACAATAGAATCGATTTATCGATTACTTATAAATAGACTTTATCGATGATCGGTGATTTTTTCCAGATTGTTATTTAGGTGTTGCTTGCTTTACTTGCGCGTGCTTATTGTGGAGGGGAGGGGTTATACCAGTGTTTTTTTTTTTACGTGGGAAATTATCCAATGACTTCTGCCACTCTTGGGCGGATCGTGAGGGCGTGTCAGAGTTTAACTGACTAAAGCCCACTCCAATTCCTTCTTTGCCTTCGTTCCAAGGCCCCGGGGTACACTTTCGCACAACCCATGGCCCCAGTAGGCTTCGATCCTGCTGGGCCCTTACGGTTTGCTGACATGTCTTTGACGCACGCGTGGAACACTAGGCGCCGTCGACGACTCGAGCTCGAGTCGACAATTATTGTTGAGGTGGAAAATTCAGTTTTATTTTTTTCCGTATACTTTTTGACGGGTCGATAATTTCGTGAAACCGTGTGAAACCATGTGAGTCTTATATTATATTCTGATCCTCCGTAAACACCGATTACAACTTCTAGTGACTGAATTACTAAATATCAATTAAACTTGAAGACTCAAGAAAAAGAAAAAAAAGTTTTCTATATTCTGTAATAAAGAAAACAGAATATTCAGCAAAAAGATAATTTGAAAAATATAAGTTGATCGCAATCAATCAGATGGGAATCGTCCGTTCTACTCGATTCTTGGTAAACTTTGATTAGTTCGACGAGAAACTCAAATAAAAATACCGCAATAGAGCTGTTCTAGAAGCCGACTGTATTTCATCGAGACATTTTACTTTCAGTATGGACTGAAGAAAATCTTAGCGAGAAGAAATGGAATGAGTTTTTCTTAATGTGTGCGAGCTTTTTAATAATAATATATTACAATTGTACTGGGATCGGTCCATCATCACTGACAAGACTATTGTAGCCAATAAGCCTGATATAGTGGTGGTGGACCGAAGAGAAAGGCGTGCATGTTGACATTTCCATTCCGCATGACGAGAACCTCGTGAAAGCCGAGAAAGACAAACAAATCAAGTATATTAATTTGGCTCGCGAGGTTGTCGACATAGTCGTGTCAGCCAATGGCTTAATAGCCAAGAGCCTCAACAAACACCTTAAGAGGCTCGCGTTAGGCGGCTGGATCAAGGGCTTGATTCAGAAAGTGGTACTCCTGGACATGGTTCCTTTCTCTGGAGCCCTGACCAGTAGCTTGGACTCTGTTCCCGATACCGGTGGGACACTATTTTTTATATTTTTAAATGTTTTTTTTTATAAGTTGTGTTTAAAAAAATATTTAAAAATGTAATGTATATGTATTTATTCTGAATAAAGGAAATAATAATAATATTATATTTATTCAAAGTTAAAATTTTGTAAAATAGTTACTTAAAATCTTAGGAATAATTACAAAGGTGTGGCTATGTTAAATGCCACTACTAAGATAAACCTGTATCACAGGCGGTAGAAGACAATAAAATTCATAACAATATTTAACATTCAGTCTTTATATAGGGAAAAATATAATTAAATTATTTATAATGTTATATACCTAGTTTACTGGTTTTAGTTTAGTCACTTTAAGTCACAATTATGTTTTTTCGTATTTTAAAACTGTTTCTTGCGCTTTATTTAATAAATCACTGTTTCTTTTACTGTATGTTTCATTTTTTATTTATTTATTATATAATTTATGTACTTTATGTACTTACACACCTTGACAGAAGAAGATAATTTACTATAAAAAATTGTACAAAGGTACTGTTTATAATTTTTGTTGTTTATTGTTTTTATTTTAAATTTAAAAAAAAAAACACGTTGCCCCAGACTAGGATACTAGAATTACTCGGACTGTATCGAGGGTGTACTCACAAACATTTAAATTCATATTCACAATATCCGTAGTCTATACAAATATTTGTTCCGTGCGATAAAGTGAGAAATGAGTATGTTAGGGGAAGTTGGAAAGTGGCGCCAGTGACTGAAAAGTTGATTGGGAATCGTTTGTCTTGGTATGTTCATGTGAAGAGGAGGGATGAAACGCATGTTACTAAAAGAGATATGAGTTTATATTTGGGTGGATAGAGAGGGAGACCAAAGAAAAGATTGATGGATTGTGTGAAAAGTGATATGAACGAAAAGGGAGTTAGTGATAGCGTGATGAGTGACAGGTCAGAATGGAAGAAAAAAAAGTGTTGCGCCGACCTCAAATAAAACAGGACAAGGGCAGGAATATAATGATGATGATGCAGAGACCACTGCGCCAACCGCGCCATTATAAGTTTTTTGTAAGTAATAATAATAATTCTTTATAGTTGTAATACGTGTACAAATAAGTGAACCCCTGACTCCTGAGCTAGGTTAGGTGCCTGTATTTCAGGAGCTAGTGACTTCTTCCATTTTCATTATACTACATTTAAATAATTATAGGCATTCATTTAACAAAATAATTTAGATAAAACATTATTTGCACAACTTAATAATAAAAATTAATTGAATTGAAATATAAAATTAATTGAAGTATAAGAAAAGCTAGCAGCCCCCTAGCCAAGTTACAACCGTTTCGTTTCGATTCTCTTTTCGCCGATCGCCTCGAGTAGGCCATGCCTCCGATTCCTTTATTCTGACGTCATCTCAACGCTCAGTCACGTGGTCAGAACAAAGGAATAAGAGGCATGTCCGACTCGAGGCGATCAACGAAAAGAGAATCGAAACGAAACGGTTGTAACTTGGCTAGGGGGGCAGGACCGATTTTAAAAATTCTTTCACCAGTAGAATGGTAAGTAGGTACTTTATCATTGAGTGACATGGGCTATATAATTAAGCCTACTTTCACGTGGACGGAGCCGCTGGCAAAAGCTGGTGAGTAATTATGTCTTAGTTACTGGAATAAATAAATTATATTGTTATTATATCAAAAACTTGGCTAGATTTCAACAATAAAGGAATTATTCTCATGTTTTAAAAACTGCTGATATTCTGCTATATTTGTAGATCATCATCATCATCATTTCAGAAGTCCACTGTTGGACATAGGCCTCCCCCAAGCGTCGCCACAACGATCGATCCTGTGCGTCTCGCAGCCACCGCATTCCCCCCGCGACTCTCACCAGGTTGTCGGTCCACCTTGTGGTCATTTGTAGATATATATTGGTATTTATTAGTATAAACATATTTTGATATACTAGACTTATTTATGTAGGTTTATAATGTACAATAGATCCTACCCTCGAATGTGATCTCTCTCTGTCACTTGAAAAGTTGGCTGGAAGAAAACTCATTGTTAATTTCGCCTTTGTACATGAATTGTCAAATTACTGTGTACTTTATATATTAAATTTGTTGTGTACAGTTAAGAATTAAAAGAATATCACATATGCTTTGACCATGAAACGCGCAAGCATACTAATTCCTTAATAAAAATATAATTAGAGAGTTACTTACCGCCTGTATCCAAAGCATTTATTGTACAAATAAAATTACCAACACCTAATGGACTTAACATGTTAAAACCGAAGCATAGCCAAAGTTACTTTTTAAAATTGGCTATAATAAGTTATAATAAACTCTTTGGTACTAATTCAGAATTTTAAATCGCCGTCTATGAAAAAGTATTATAAGATAAAACAAAGAATTCTTCTTTAATGATTAATGATGATGGATACTTTCAAGACTTAACGATTGATTGAGAGATCGACGCGCGATGGTCAATAGATAAAAAGGGGCGACATGGAAACCGTTAGAGTTCCGTTTTCAAGGAGTGTAAACGGGATCCAATAAATAAGACAATACACCATCTGCAGAGCAGTGGTGGCTGAGTGGTAACGGCCCCGACTTACGAGATGTAGGTCGCAGTTTCAAACCCAGCCAGGCGCATTACTTTGTGTAATTTATTTCATCACCACTGCTCTCAAAACGGTGAAGGAAAACATCGTTAGGAAACCGGCATGTCCTAGAACCAAAAATTCGAAGACATTTGACATTCACCAATCCGCACTGGGCCCGCGTGGTGGATTACGGCCCATTCCCTCTCCTAGAGAGAGGAGGCCTGAGTCCCAGCAGTGGGAACATTTTAAGGCTGAATATGCTATATACACCATCTATGTGTACGTCAGTTTGGCTGTCTTTCACTAGACTGTATATTTATTATCATAGTAGGTTTATACCTAACCAATTTTTTTTATGTTTAATTTTAGTTTGTTAATCAATTCATTTTTGATTAATGTATCATGTATCATGGTTTGATTGGAACTATTTGCCTGCAGCGGTCTTCCTGCTGGATTATAATTTAGGTGTCTTCAAGGCTAGAGTCTTAATAAACTAGTGCTATTCATCATCAACGATTGTATCACTGCTTACCATCAGATGGGATCGCAGTCAAGCACTAATATATAACATTTAAAAAAAAATGGGCTTGATGAATTAAGTATGTTAAGAAACTTAACAGAATTAAGTACGATAAGAAACTTAACAGAATTAAGTATGATAAGAAACTTAACAGAATTAAGTAAGATGTATTATTATTATTATTATTAATAATAATCGTAAGATAATCGTAAGATAAGTATGTAGAAACTTAAAAATTCTTTGATTTTTCACGTAGCAGTTGTCTGATCCTTGTTTTCTACTGAACCTTAATTTCAGTGTCGTGAGTGACTTTGAATGTACATGTTGTTTAAATATGGCTGCTAACATGGCTCAATCTTAACATAAGGTACGTAACAGTAATTGTCACGGTTTAAAAAAAAAGGTCTTTTTTTTTCTTTTTTTTTTTAGGTGGGAAAATCATCTTATGACAAATCCCGCTCTTGGGCGGAGCGAGAGATAGTGTCAGACTTTTACTGACTAAAAACCCACTCCTGTTCCTTCGTTGCCTTCGTCCCAGGGTCCGGGTTTCGTTTTCACGCTACCCATGGACCCAGTAGGCTTCGACCCTGCTGGGCCCCTACAATTGCTGACATCTCCCTGAGGCGCGCGTGGAACAATACGCGCCGTCGACGACTTGGGCTTGGTCCGGACGGTTACCGGACGGTCGGACGAAAAAAAAAAGGTCTACGGAACTCATAGCACACGAGTCGGGTTCGCACATGCCTCTTTCTATACTTTCGAAAAATAATCCAATTTAAGGGAGCATAAAATATTAAAAGAAAAATGGCGACTATCAATTGCTCGTCTTAAGTAATGAAATCTGCCAAATTCTTAATTAAACTTTGTTTAATTAATTAGCAAGTGAAACTTTGGGAACGTATATTTTTAATGATTGATTATGAACTTTTACTGTATACATTTCTCTTTTTTTTGGGAAATACTGGAGCTATGTTTCAAAACTCAATTATCTTAGATGTATTGTGTACCGGAACTGGTGAAGGATGCCTTGTAGCATTAAGTCCGCCTATATTTTCATCTTCCTGCACTTGTCCCATGTTATTTGAGGTCAGCGCAACACGTTTTTCCCTTCCATTCTGTCCTGTCACCCGTCCCGCTACCACTGCCCTTGTCTTTCATATCCACATATATACATTCATTTTTTTCTTTGGAAACTTCTCCGTCGCGTCTCCCATACTTATACTCATAACTCTTAGTAACATGCGTTTCATCCCTCCTCTTCACATGGTTATACATCATCATCATCATTTCAGCTGAAATACGTCCACTGTTGGACATAGGCCTCCCCCAAGCGTCGCCACAACGACCGATCCTGTGATTTCTATGACTATACAATACTAAGACAGACAATTTCCTTTAACTTTCCAGTCACTGGCGCCACTTTCAAACTTCCTCAAATATATGGTATATATAGGTATATTCATTTCAGTCCGCCTATGTACCAGTAATATACATAAATTTTATATAAATAAATGAAAGGTTTTTACCAATTCACGAAATTACCTAAATAATAAAAAGAATTGCCCATTGTCGTTAATTCATTTATTTTTCCTAAGCATAAGGAAAACGTGTAATTATCCCTATGCAAGTTACACAGAAAATATAATAAGTATGAACGAGTGTCGTTCCTAATAAAATGACGCGCTAAGTGTCTTTGAATTATTTCTGGCTATACATTTTTTTGGACAAGCCTCCACGTAGTCGGTACCTACTCAGGTACCGACTACGTGGACGACGCCGCCGAGGCTGACCGCGAAAGAGATGGCGAGATGACCTAGACGCCTAACGTAAGGACTGGTTCGAGATAGCTCAAGAAAAAAATACCTGGAAGAAATTGGGCGAGCCCTTTGCCCAGTGGTGGGAATGTAAACGGTAAATAAAAAAAACAAAAACTGTTTTTCTGATAAGCAGTGGTAAATCATCAAATAACTCCTCCCGCTCGGGCTGGAGCGAGAGGGAGCGTCAGTTTTACTGACTGAAACCCTCGTATGTTCCTTCAGTCGCCCTTTGCGTTCCACACTTGGGGGAGGCTTATGTCCAACAGTGCACGTCTTTTAGCTTAATCATTTTTGTTTTGTTTCACTGACCAATAATTTTATTTTCATGAATAATTTGTTTTGGTAATTCGACAAACCTATTTTTTTATTATCAAACGAGTTTTTATTAATGAAAAAAGTAATTGCCTTTGCTTTTTCCAAAATGATGTGTCATTATCCTGGCAGCTGCTTTGTTGCAATCAGAAGTCCATTCGTTCGTTCAGTAATGACAATATATGGCAATTGCACACTGATTGCTCACAGGTACATAAATAAAGTAGATTCAAAAGATAAAAATGGATTTACAATGGACTTTTTTCGTGAACGTTGACTGTTAAAGTATTGTGAAGTATTTTCAAAATTCGCTAACACTAGCGAGCTATTTATTTACTTTGGTATTCATATTTGGTTGGTAGGTTTTTTTTTATTTTTTAATCTTCACGCCAGTACGTCGTGTTTCAATCTTTAATTAATTCATATTGTGTTTTGAAAATATTTCAAAAAATTAAACGTATGTATAGTGATGCAAAATGTTAATTTTCTTTATTTTACCTCACAATATTTTTATCTTGTTTATGCCTAATAAAATTGTGAATTCCATAGATAAATTCTTCTAGTTTATAGTACGTAAGGATTGACAGCTAACCTCAATGTTGACAGCTGCGAACAGTATGAATGTAAGATTTTTTTTTTTTATGATTTTCCGCGTATTTTTTTCACTTTTCTCTTTACAAGCCTTCTTGAGATTTCAACAAATAGTTTGAAAAAATGATCATCCAAATTGGATCAGTCATTTTAGAGTTTTGCGCCTTAGCAACACATTTAGCCATTCATTTTTATTCAGTTAGCTATAATAAGTAGCTAAAATAAAATCAGTAGGTAATACATGCATGAGTAACTTAATTTAACAATGTTCAAAAAGTACAACTCTGCAACGAAACTCCCAAACTCGACTAACTGCCAAAAATCCTACCGTACCGTCAAAAAAAATCGACTATACTGAAACTTCCTCAACGCGGCTCAAAAATGGCCGCCGAAACTCATTGTCACTATAGTTAGGTACATCGGTGATTTCATTAAGCGCTGCACCCCCTGTCTCGACGTCTAGCCGTCTGGCTATGTACAGGGGAGGCTAGTTGCTAGGCAATGGCGGTATGAGGGGATGTTCCGTGGTCGGGGTATCCGTGTCGATATTTGTGTATGGCGTTCGATTAAATACGAATAATAACGTTTTAATACTGGCCGCTGTGCAGTTTGTTTGAATGCGATTCGAATGAAACGTGATGCGATAATTAAAAAAAAGATTTATGTGATTTTGACAGGTCGTAAGATTTGCGGGAATTTTATTTTATTTTCTTTTTTTATATGCCTAAAACAACATAGTTGACTTTATAATGTAGCCACGGCTAGAACACAGCAGATAGCGCTATGTTATTCATCACTTTCATCATCATTTCAGCCGAAAGACGTCCACTGTTAGATAGCGACACTAGGGCTCCCCCAAGTGTCGCCATAACGAGGGGACCTGTGCGTCTCGCATCCATCGTATTCCCGTGACCCTCACCAGGTCGTCGGACCACCTTTTGGGAGCCCTTCCAACACTGCGTTTTCCGGTACGTGGTCGCGACTCCAGAACATTTTGTCTCATCGACCATATTGTTAATAATACGTATTTAAATGTAGCATAGCATAATCAGCCTTTTAATGTTCCCACTGTTGGGACTCAGGCCTCCTCTCTAGAAGAGGGAATGGGCCGTAATCAACGATTCGGTTAGTCTAGGCTAGTCGTAATCCTTAATACCGGGCCTTGGTACAGGCCATGGTCCGGAGCGAAGAGGAGTGGCAGGCAGTCGCCTCCTTCTGCGAAGCAGTAATGCTAGCAAAGGATGAGGCCGCACATGCACGCGCGATGCAATGGCCCCCGCGCCCTAGCCGCCGGGATTCCGATCCCGATTTCCGGCCACCGTAGGCGCGAGCAGACGGCGAGCAATGTATGAAAGGCAACGAAGGAACAGGAGTGGGTTTTTAGTCAGTAAAATTCTGACACACCCTCTCGGTCCACCCAAAAGCGGAGGATCTCATTGGATGATTTTCCCATCGAAAAAAAAATATTCAGTAACAAAGATCTGATACAATGCGTTCCAAATAAGAATAGGAACGATTGCCATATTATGACATCACGTCATACCGTCAAATCGAAAAATTAATATGGTGAGCAAAACAATTTTTAAAAAATTTAATTTATTTACGAACTGTGAACGAAAAAAGTTAAATCAGAATCCAGTTCTTCAATTTTGCCCAATTTCTTGTGATTTGACAGTATGACGTGACGTCACAACATGGCAATCGATCCTATATTCTTATTTGGAACGCTTTGTACCTTTCCAGACACATAGATCAAGTGCAAAGGGTAGGCGTCTCAAGAATAGATTTACTGCCTAGGTTTGTAAGTTCTCTGAGAGGAACGTGGGGAGGTCAATGTATTTTGTTTCGTAAATTAAACTATTCGAAGCAGCTTTTATGTAAATAAAATATTTGATGTTGTAAATAATTACATGAGTAAGTATCCAGCAAATTAAAGTTATTAGTGTATCTACACACTTCCACTTTTGGTACAGGCCATGGTCCGGAGCGAGAAGGAGTGGCAGGCGGCCGCCTCCTTCTGCGAAGCAGTAATGCTAGCAAAGGAGGCGGCCGATCGCGTGAGGCAACGGTCCTCACGCCCCAACTGCCGCCGGGATTCCGATCCCGGTTTCCGGCCACCGTAGACGCGGGCTTACGGACGGCGAGCAGTGGGTAGCTCGCCGGCCGACCGTCCGGTAACCGTCCGGACCGAGCCCAAGTCGTCGACGGCGCGTACTGTTCCACGCGCACCTCAAGGAGATGTCAGCAAACTGTAGGGGCCTAGCAGGATCAAAGCCTACTGGGGCCAAGGGTCTGATTCTGAAAGGAAGACTCGGCCCTGGTACGAAAGGCAAAGAAGGAACAGAAGTGGATTTTTAGTCAGTAAAAGTCTGACACTATCTCTCGCTCCGCCCAAGAGCGGGGGATGTCATAAGATGATTTTCCCACCAAAAAAAACACCTTCACTTAATTAATACACACGTCCTGGATTGATGCTTTAATGCACAAAGCATGGACTATTATTTAAGTTTTTGATGATAAAGGGGCCTGGAGTTCTAAGATACAGGCTTAGGCTTACTTTAGACTTCAGATCTCCCACAAGTCACAAATTCATCTATTTAAGTTTTTAGGTTTTTTTTCTGCCAAATAACATATTGGATGTGGATTGTAATTTGTGAAGATAAATAAACACTTTTTAGATTTTGAGTGTTTGACTATTTCTCTTTGAATCTTCAAATTATTACAAAATGTCTGACGGTACGATATGAGTAATGTCATTTATTTCTTTTTGAAATAATTATTTTTATTTGTTTTTTTTTTCTAGAAAGAAAAGAAGAAAAAGAAAGAAAAACTTTTTATTTGGCGGAACAAGGTGCAAATTTAGAACTAACAAATTATAAGTATATTATGTGAAAGAATTATGCGCCACATCCGCGCAAAACGGCCGAACGCTCAGCATAATGCCGTGACCACACGCAAAATGCGATGAGTCTACGGCGCTGGTTTTCAGCGTGGGCCGGTAACGGTATCGACATAAAGACGTCGGCACGGTATTGTGTGCAATAGTTTATGTGGTTTACCTTCTTCGATAAAGGTTAAAAAGTTATTTTTGAAAATGTTTTTTTTTTCTGGTCTTTGTCTGAAGTTGACAGGGACGAAATGTATGTGATTTTTGGATCAAGTTGCCATAAGTCGATAGTACTAATTCTTTTAAAACTTAATTTTTAAAAGGAGGTTCTCAATTAGTTTGTTACCTCAGACCTCCGTTATTACAAACAGATCTGGAAAGTTGTTTTTAAATTAAAAAGATTTACTTGTAGGTACATTGCTCCTCAATGAATTGAGGGAACTTCTTAAATATGATTCACATAGCGATTTTCAACAAGACGAGTAGGTATTTGTATTTAGAAAGTCTGTTTCAAATGGCTGTTTGTGTCTTTTTCATCAGATTCACTGAATCTCATGAAGAAGACACAAATGGCCATTGGAATTCGTGGCAATATCTCCATTAGGATACTTAAGCGATCAAAAAAAACTTTAAATATATTTTTCTGATAGTCTACCAGTATCTACCAGTAGGTACCGTTGAACTGATTTGATGATAAAGGTGGAACGTAGGCACTACAATTCTGTAATAAAACAATGTAAAATTGGAATTTTCATTGGTTGCACTGCTATTAGGCATAACAACTAATAAGTGAAAAATAAAAAGATTTTTTTAATAAAAACAACCGACTTTCAAATAGATATTATGAGTCTATACAATTACTTCTCAATCTATTTTATTATTTTATACAATGAAGATGTCTGATTTCATTACAATTTGTTGCTTTTTCACGCTCGAACGGCTGAACGGATTTCGATGAAACTTGGTACACGGGTAGGATAGGATATTTGTATCATAATTATATTTGATTGATACTCAATGCCTAAACAAAATGCCTAATCATCATCATTTCTGCCGAAGGACATTGATGGACATAGGTCTCCCCCACGTGTCGCGTCTCGCATCCATCGGACTCCCGCAACCGTTACCAAGTCGATCTAATAAAATGCCTAATCATAAAAAAATTACCCTTTATAGTGTATACTACACATCTGTCAGTGAATTTTACACTATTATTCGTGTAAAACACAAATAAAATACACATAAAACAAAATACAAGTCTTGTTTTTCTCTCTCATGCTATTGACGTATAGACCGTATCAAGTAAACAGTTTTCATTTTCCAGAATATTCTAGATAAATTGAAGCCACGTAAAGTCGACGTTACTGTCAATTTCAGATGCAGTCCAGTCAGTTGATGGTAATGTACTGTCCTAGTTATACATACTTGTGTGACCTCGAGGATGAGGTCGAAAGACTTAGGTATTTAAGATGAGTATTTTAAAAGAAAAGTGTGTTTTAGAAGGACTAGTTTTTGCAAACTTCGAGGCCAGTAAACGGGGTGATATTTAAGAGGTGACCAGAAGGTTGCATTGCAAACCAACGTCTCAACCAAGGTGACCTTGCTAGTTACAATCCGTGTAGACAGTAGTTGTAATCCATGACCTTCAACGCCCTTGGTTGGGAGGCGCGTTTTCTCAACCAACGAACGTGTTGGCGCGTGGTTTACATCCATGTCATCATCATCATCATCATTTCAGCCGAAAGACGTCCACTGTTGGACATAGGACTCCCCCAAGCGTCGCCACAACGACCGATCCTGTGCTTCTCGCATCCACCGTATTCCTGCGACCCTCACCAGGTCGTCGGTCCACCTTGTGGGAGGCCTTCCAACGCTGCGTCTTCCGGTCATCCATGTAGCCGCAACAAAAAGCAAACACATAAACCAAAGTCACCTTGGTTCGAACGCTAGTTTGTAACCGTCTGATCACCCCTTTAAGGTTAAGAGGCCTTCCTCACCCGTGTATTGTCAACCTAAGCATGGTTTGAAAATGCAATGTTTATCAACGCAATGTTTGATAAAAAGGTAACGCGAAAAAAAAGAGATAACACCTCAACGCTCTGTTGGCATTCGTCACTTGAATATTTTTATATTTCATAAAATTTGTTCCAGAAAATATGAGTTTTTTTTTAAAACGTTAAAAATTTTTAAAAAGAATTTCATCGTTCAGAATCTCGATTAAATATGCAAGGTTTCTATAATTATGCTTTCTTTGCTTTTTTAATTTGTGAGTACGTTGTGAAGGGCCAAAGTTCTCACAAAATAGCAGATTTTCAGAGGTCTTTACTGGATTGGTTTTACACAAATTTATGATTTTTGATTTCAATAAAAACCTAAATTACTTAAATAATTACCATCTGTCTACGATTATTCATAAACTAAGTACGAGTATGTCTGGGCACGCTATAATTATGGCGGTAAGTACACGTACACACGGTAAGTGCAAATACACTTAGGTGTCGAAGTACTCCTCAACATCGCTGCCATGATCTAGGCACGACGGAACGTGCCCAGATGACGGGTAGGTTACATTTACATACTCAAATATTATTATTAATCATTTCAGCCGTAGGACGTCTACCGCCCCCAAGTCACCACATCAAAAGATGTCCACTGTTAGACATAGACCAAGTGTCGCTACAACGATCGGTTCTGTGTGTTTCCCCAACCCTCCATCGGTCTACCTTCTGAGAATCCTACCAACACTGCATCTTCCAGTACGCTGTCGCCACTCCAGAACATTTTCCTTTTACTCAAATATACATAATAATTAATGAACAAAACATGAAATGATATCAATTAAAAGAAAATAATTTGATTGAACAACCATGACAATCGAATGTATGATCAAGCAACAAAAACATCGCTTCTGTTTTAATTATGGAATTAATTAACTGAAAACGAAGTATTCCGTGTTCTGTTATTTTGAATTACATTAATTGAATGAATTTCATTGTATCACGTTCAATCCTGATTTCAATAATTTTCAATTAAATAAGTTGTGGCATATTAAAATTTTGGGGTAAATTTAATGATGTCAATACCGAAATTGGTTTTGCAAAGGATTCGGTTAAAGTACCTTAAACTTAATCGTAATAAGTGATTAAGTTTAAAATATAAGCGTCCGAGATTATCATTGGTTGGTGACAAAAATTATTTTTATTTTTTTTCTTAAAACCATTAAACCTGACTCTTAATTACAAAGTTCAAAGGACATTGGATGAATGAAAAGATGAGCCGTGGTGGGATGCAAACTCAGGCAGGTACTTCACGTTGTGTAATTAAATTTCATCACTACTGCACTTAAAGCGGCGAAGGAACATCGTGAAGATACCTGCACTTCCTAGACAAAAGAAAAATCGAAGACATGCTTCATCCACCAATTGGGTCCGACTGGTAGATAATTATTTTATTTTATTTTATTACTATTCCGAAAACTTACAGCTACTTGTTACAGTAAAAGCTTAGAATAGATAAAAAACGGCCATTTACAAGTTTTCACTTATACTAATGAGAGTAACTAAAACTAAGACGACAACTGGCCATTCTATCCCTTTTCTTGGCTTGAGTTAACTAGTATAAAAGTTTTGTTACTATTTTGGTGTGCAATAAAGTTTATTCTATTCTATTCTAAACATTATAAGGCTGATTATGCTTAGAATGTGTGTGGAATGACATGGAAGAAAGGAGAAAAAAAATTGAATGTTAGCGTGATGGTCGACAGGGGAAAACGGAAGAAGTTATAGTGTTGCATCTACTATAAGCTTGAACTTGAAGGAAGATGATGTTTTTTGTTTCTTTTTTGGTGCGAAAATCATCCAATGACATCTCCCGCTCTTGACTTTTACTGACTAAAACCCACCCTGTTCCTTCGTTGCCTTTCATATCAGGGCCGAATGTTCCTTTCAGAAGCAGACCCTTGGCCCCTGTAGGCTTTGACCTTGCTGGCGTGACATCTCCTAGAGGTCTCCTTGAAGCGCACGTGGAACAGTACGCGCCGTCGACGACAACCACGTTGCGTTGATTAAATTTGCAAGGCTTCTATTGTTATACTTTTTGACTTTTTAAAATTTTTAGTAAATTATGAAGTCTTTACTGGATTATTTTTACACATATTTATAAATTGATTTCAATAGAAGCCCAGATAATATCCAAAAGATACTGTGTTTCCAAAATATGTAATGAAAAATGTGTAATGACGTCTTAATCGCGTAAGAGCGGTTATATGTATGATATGGAAAATGTATGTCGAGTTGGATCGGGTTAAGCTGGTATTACGAAATAGGTAATTTTTGATTGGGAAAATAAAAACTCATTCTTGAAAAAAATACAAACTCTCCTTTGCATTGTTCTTTCTAAAAAGGGTCGATATACGAAGATTTGTATTTCTTTTATCGCGCCAATTTTAGTACCTATACGTATGTGTTTCTCAAAATCCATCTTTCTTTCAGTTTACCCAAAGGTTATCGGTATGTGAGCGCCCGAGGCCTGTGCGATAAGCCCGCCCATTGTACACTAGTGTCCTTTATGTTGCTACTATGTTTATTATGTGACGTGAAAAAAAAGGTGCGTAAAAAGTTTTTAGTTTTATAGACTAGATCGAGCTGTACCGTAACAGATTAAAAGCAATGACTGCGCAGTGACGTTCTAATGGTAGGACACTGATCAAAGGAACTGTAAAAAATTTAGCAGATTTCCGTATACGTCAAACATTCATTTGTCATTATGTACGAGATTACCATTCTATGCCACTTCTTTGAATGTAGTGTCAGTGGTGGGACCATTGTAAAGTCATAATGACGCCATTATATTAGTAGATTACCATGAAATCAATAATTGACCATTCTGACACTATTGTAATAGCAGACTTGAGGCCCAGGTCTTTCATTTCCTGCCTCGAAACGGTACTCATATCCTTCAACAAACAGGTCTTCATTTCGACAAATTCGACAGTCAATTGCATCCATAACGTTATCTCACCATGTCGTCTGCCTTCTGGGAGGCCTTCTAACGCTGCATCTTCCGGTGCGTGGCCACCAAGAACCTTTCGTCCCCATCGAACATCTGTTCTGCGAGCACCGTACTCACTTAAGTTTGGCGATCCTTCAAACTTTTAAAATTTCTAAATATGGTTCTAAAATTTCTTTCGATTGTAATATAAAATATGTTTCGCTATTAGGGTGCCAATACATCAAAGTTTGGCTTTGTAAATGGTGGTCCATTCCCAGAATATCTCCTTTACAAACACCGCTACATACTCAAGTGGAAGATTCCAATTTACTCCATCCATTCTAAATTCCGGAGCGGTATATTGTGCACATATCGCTCTTTATGCTCCCAAGTTGCATCCCCTCTGGCTACACTATTGATTGACTCGTCGTATATGTATATTACACATGGTTTTACCACCCCTTTTGCACCCTTTAGGCGGTAAATGCATTAGCAAACTTGGTAGAAATCGGACGCGATGCATGACTGACCGACGCCTCCCTCTCGTCGGTGGCTGTGTGTGCAAACCTTAATTAGGTACTGGCAGCGTCATCAACTGTTTAGCATTTTCTAAGGTACTTTAATATGAAAGGGGTACCCAATAGATGTAGCTGTCTGTACCTATGAAATGTATTGCTTTTTAACGTGCTATTTAGCTTCACTTTTTGACTGACCGACATTTGAGTGTACTATTTGTGCACGACAAATAATACCGATCTGCTCCGACTTTCGGTACCTCGGGTCACTCGTCCAAGGGTATGGTGAGGTGGACCGGGACGTAACACATCGGATCAACGCAGGATGGATGAAATGGCGACAGGTCACGGGAACAACTTGTGACCCACGGATGCCCCTCAAGTTGAAGGGTAAAATCTACAAGTCCGTGATAAGACCTGTCATACTGTATGGATCAGAATGTTGGGCTGTGAAAAAGACGGATGAAAAAAGATTGCACGTAGCGGAGATGAGAATGTTAAGATGGATGTGTGGTGTGACGAGAATGGATAAAGTAAGAAATGAGTATAGTTATATGGGAAGTTTGAAAGTGGCGCCAGTGACTGAAAAATTGAAAGGGAATCGTTTGTCTTGGTATGGTTATGTGAAGAGGAGGGATGAAGCGCATGTTACTAAAAGAGTTATGAGTTTAAATGTGGATGGATGAAAAGGGAGAGGGAGACCAAAGAAAAGATGGATGGATTGTGTGAAGAGTGATATGAAAGAAAAGGAAGTTAGTGATAGCATGACGAATGACAGAGCAGAATGGAAGAAAAAAACATGTTGTGCCGACCCTAAATAACACGGGACAAGGGCAGGAAGATAATGATGATGACTTGAGCACGACAAATGGATGTGCGATTATAGCTTGTGCGATAAAACTGCGATGCACCATATTTCGAATGCATGCTGTTGTGACAAGCGTTCGTGTGATAGTAGTTCGACACTACGATAGTGCGACAAACAATTGTGTGACTACTACTAGTGTGAGTACTAATATTCGACAGCACGTTTGTGCAGTATAAAGCTAGAACTACACTGCGCACACGTGTGCCACACACGCCGATCTGGAAGCATCGTTCTCCATACATTTTATATGGAAACTAGGCTTGTAAAGCTACACTTGATCCACGCCACGCGACGACATGTGACGTCGTTCTACGTACAAATCTGGCGTGTTATTCGTGTGCGTCGGTCTAATGTGGTTCTTTGCAGTAGTTTTACATTACGCTAGAGTACCTAATGTCGAGGTTCAGTGTGTCGCGTGCATTCGAACTATGGTGAGTCTCAGTAAGGTAAGCATTACTCGCACATCCATTTGTCGAGTTCCGTCATTTTGAAAAAAGTGTAAATGAAAGAAACAAATTATAGTGTTTCACAGAGGCCTTGTCCCATAGGCAGAGGCCTTGTCCTATATTATTTGAGGTTGGCGCAACACGTTTATATCTCTCCTCACACAATTCATCCTTCTTTTCTTTAGCCTCCTTCTCCTCGTCCATCTACCCATACATGTATATTCATACCTAACTCTTTTAGTAACATGCGTCTCATCCCACCAAAGACCAAGACAAACGATTTCCTACTAATTTCTCACTTTATCCATAGTAGCGTAGTGTTATGGTACATGGTGTATTTATTAAAAAAAATATCTCATACGGAACCCTACGACAAGTTCAAGTTATGTTAATCAAAACGCATTTTCTATGAAACGTAATTTAGCCTTCCCTTTACCTCTTACAAATTAATCTTCTAAGAAACAAATTACGTCGCGTTTAGTCTCGGATGCGCCGCAGATGCTTCGACTCGCTACTTTGAATAATTTGGGCCTTTGTTAATGTATTCAAGGAATGTGTGGATCGTATTCTTATGAGGTACGATCTGAAATGTGGTACGTTTTGAAAAATGTGTTTTGAATTTGGAACGGTAAGCATACGAAGCAGTGATGTTCTCCTACAAATCTGTTTTTTTTTTAGACCTATATACTAGTGCTTGATTGCGATCCCACCTGATAGTAAGTAGTGATTCAATCGTTGATAGTGAAGCACACTAGTATATTAAAAGCCTATAATTCACTTTAGCCTAAAAGACACCTAAATTATAAACGGACGGGAAGAACGCAACAGGCAATTTGTTCCAGACCTTGGATGTACGCCATATAAACGACGAGGTGAAACGCTTATTTCGGACCATAGAGGTGTTAACAATGTAAGGGTGAACACTCGCCGTACGTCGCGTTGTCTGATGGTAGAAAGATGATGGTGGAATTAAGTCATGTAATCTAATCTCAGAAACTACTGATTCGAATTAAAAAAATCTTTTGGTGTTGGATAGCACATTTATCGATTACATCATGTAGCGACCAATAGGAGCAGAGAAGTAATCAAAGACGTGAGTGAAATCGCGGACAATTAGCTGACAATATTTCTGCCTATGCGACAGAGAGTGACTGAGATGCGAAAGTGAAAGTTCCTCGAAAATAATATTGGGATTGCCACTTTGATTGTAGTTTGTCCATTTGTTTCGTATTTGGAAACGGGTTCTAGTCATTTTTGACGACTGGTTTGGTGATTTGCAGGAGTTACAGTTAGCAGAGACAAGTCGACGGTGAAAGAAAGAAAGAAAGAAAGAAAGAAAGAAAAAAGAAAGAAAGAAAGAAAAATAATTTATTTGGTACAGCACAAGGCACAAACACAATATAGTGTAAACACGAAACGAAAATAAAAAAAAGAAGCAAAAATGTAGTTGTGTGCCTCACGGCTGCACCAAAATAATGCAATGTGTTCCACGCGTGCCTCAAAGAACTATGAGCATTATTGTGGCCTGCCAGGACTGCGGGATTATTCGAAGTCACCGCAGTATTGGAACGGAAAGGACAACTGAAGGAACACGTGTGGATTTAGTCTGTAGAAATCTGGCACTCCCTCTCGCTCCATTCAAAGCGGGAAGATTAATTAAATGATCCCCCACTATCACAAAAAAATAGAGGCCTGAGGTAAGATCCAAGGTCGATGGTTTTAAAAAAGTACAGGTCTAAGATCTAAGGACCCAAGGTTTACATACAAAGGTTCTGGAGTGACGACCGCGTCCCGGAAGACGCATCGTTGGAAGACCTCCCGCAAGGTGGATCGATAACCTGGTGAGGGTCGTGGGAATCCGATGGACGCTTGGGTGAGGCCTAATTTGAACAGTGGACGTCTTTTAGCTGGACTGTTGAAGATGGCAGATCCTAGCATATTTTTACTCAAACTGGATTTATTCCTCTTGCAATTCAAGCACTTTTGAGAATCCCATTGCTTATAAATAATGTTCATTAGCACCTTTTTGTTTACAAATCACCCACAAGTCTAGTGTGAGATAGAGAATGTTTCACGTGAGTTATTATTCAAGATAAACCACGGTGACCGATCCCAATTATGTTAATTTGAGACAGGTATGCGCCCATTAGTTCGACGTGTCAAACTATGATCACGATGGCTGTCGATGGTTTTATTTTTGTTTCTTTTTTTACTCTTAGGGAATTTCTTTAAGGAGGCAAGTATGTGAGTTTTTTAGACAGGTAATTAGACTAAAATTAATGATCATATTCAAGACTACCATTGGTTTTAGTTGATAGATTGAATAAAAAAACATATTGGATTGTTGGTTCGTTAATTAATTCACAATCTGAGAGGGTGAAATGATATGAATGTTGACAGGATTGGCGCAGTGGTTAGATGATGGGCTGCTGCGCCGATTGTCGTAGGTTAGATTCCCGCACGGATCAATTATTTTTATGGCCTACAGGTAGCTGTTTTTGGTCTGGTTGCCTTGTGTAAGTGAGTTTACATTATTCTGAATGCACTTACGATACAAGATCAATTCCTAGAGTGGGACAACGTTTTATATTAAGAAATATAATTTTAAAAAAATTAAGAAAAAATAATGTGGTAAATTTGTCACTTACAGACGTGCACAGTACTTGTGCAGTAAATTACGTATAAAAAAGTTGTGATTACATAAAAATAATGAAATTAAATTACAATAATATAAAGTAAAAAATTTCATTGAAATAAATTAAATTGAATTGAATTGTTCAATTGAGAATTGCACTTAATTGAATTGATGTTAAAATTAGCTATTCAGCACTATGTTCGAATAACTGGACATGATTCTTTTACCCCCGGAAATATTGCCACCGTTTGAAAAGTCACGCAACTCGAAACCAGTAATGACCGAAAAACAATGAAACATGCCATCAAACAGTTAAACGAAAAGGGTAAGTGATTTAATAACAACAATATGTCTAGTTACACTCGTTTACACACATGGGTATGCTGGGAAGAGTTTCCGCAGACCTGGAACGTATACGGCAACTGAAGGAACACAGGTGGATTTTAGTCATCAAAGTCTGAAATTTCGCTACACCCAGTGCGGGAGAAGATTTTTGATGATTTCCCACATCAAAATAAACGATAAGAATTGATTGAGGATTTTTCACAGATCACGTTAGTTTTCGGGTAATGAGCAGATGTAAGTACATTAATTAACATATAATACCTAAGCCTTTTTACCAGCTTTCATTTAGTTTCACCTGTCCCGATGTTTGTATGTCTTTAATCAAATCTTGCAAATTAAATTTAATCCACTTCGGGGTTACCAATTGACCTGAAATTTTGCATGCATGTGTAAATCAGATGACAACGCAAAATTATTATGACATGGAGCTGATCTGATGATGGAACCGGGAGGTGGCCATAGGAGCTCAGATAACCCTATCGTGTTTGAGCTTGCTATGAAAAAATGATTTTCATTAAAAACTTTTTATTTTATTTATTTTATATATATTATTATATATTTTTAATGATTCGTGAAAGTTTTTTTAAATATGTAAAATCTATAGATATTAAGAAAATAAATCATTTGCACGTCTATAGATATTAAGAATTGGAATTGGGTTCCCAAGAATGAGGGTCATATTTTTAGAATATGATTTTATTGTTAGAATTGCTCTGTTACGTCATAGTTCCCGGTATAGTAAAAAGCAATAGGCTACTACGTCATTACCAAAACGTGGTCCCAGATAGACATGTTTACAACCAATAATTACCATCAGTTCCCAAACAATACCAATCTACCCTCAAAGTTCAAAATAGTGAAGCATAGCTGATTGAGGTACGTTTGCCAATATCGCAGTGTCGGTTACAGCGTACTCGTCATATTACGACTGGCTGCGTTGAAACCAGGCAGGTTTGTCTGGCACGTCATTCAACGACGAATCGTGCAGTCGCTCAAGCATTTTGTCCCTGTTTAATTCGTATAGTCCCCTGAACATCTGGCCGAAGTTAAATACACACATATTCGTACTGCCGCCTGCGCCCGCATAGAGCCCCGCTGACATTTAAAACCATTTTCTTTGCGAAATATTGATTCATTTAAATGTTATTTACATTCTGAAGAACAGTTAACTAGCTATTTTTTTTGTGTAAACATATTTCTTAAGATCAAAGCCGTTTGAAAGGAGTAGGGAAGACAAGCGAAAAAATATCATGTTGTTAAAATTTTTTTTTTGGCAATAGTATTAGTCATACGAAAAAAAAAAACATAATTATGTTGATAATTTTGTACATGAATCTATAATAAACATGTATATTTTTTCAAACCTATTAATCTAGGCGTTAGCGAGGAGTAGGCTTCAGAAAGTCACTGTTTTAGGGCACTGCTCAGGAGCTAGGGCCTTAACGTGTCGTGTTTGACATCTGAAAAATGCGTTATGAACGATATTTCGCATACATTTTAATGGTCAGACTTTGTGTTGATCTCATAGTGATTAGTGCATTGTTGTTTGCCGTTTTGAAAGCAATGGTGGTGAAATAAATTGCACAAAGTAATGAAGCTATTGGCCTATAGATAGGTGTACTTGGTCGGGTGTCTTGTACACATGAATCAAAATCAGAATCATATTATTGTGGGCATAGCTTATATACAGATATATAGTTCCATTATGTACTTCCAAACAGGCATACAATAATTACAGATTAAACTAACATACTTTCAAATATTTACAGTGAATCGAGTCAAGAGAATTATAAATGTCAAAAATACATAATAATTATTCAATAATTTATGAAATCAATTAAAAGTTACGGAATTAATATTTTAAATAGTAGAAGTTCCTTAGTGCTCGAAATGTCAATAGAATTGTTGTAAATGTGAGTTCATATATTTGTAAACGATCTCCGAAATAACGTTTTAAAGATAAAAAATAATAATTTTGTTTTCACAAAGTAAAGTTGCACCAAGGCAGGCCTTGGTGCAACCCAAGTCTTTTAAGACATAAATTGAGGTCGTACCTACTGGGCCGACACTGTCGGCTCCCTGCTCTTTAAATAGTGAAGGGAAACAAAGTGTGAGGCAACGAAATAAACGAAATGTTCTACAACCAAAAATCGAAGACCACTGATGTTCACTAACCTGCACAAGGCCTGCGTGGTGTATTGATGGCCCGTTCTATCTCCTAGAGAGGAGGCTTGTGGCAGCAGCACCTTGATATATTGCTTGTTACCCAGGGATAGCCCAAAGGCAATACTACTGTTTCAGTAGCATTATGTCATTGATTAAAGCATTATTTTTATCAGAGCCCCGCTTTAAAGCGCCTATTACACCACTCGATATTCAGACAATCTTAGTGTATGTTTATCTATTTATCTCATCGTTCTGTTTCATTCCTTTACACGACATTGGCGTAAGTTGCTTTTTTTTGTGTGACGCTACATAGACTAAGACTGTCTGAATATCGAGTGGTGGAATAGGCGTTTAGAGTCACCGAGCCCGATCTTGCTGTTGGAATTCAGAGTAAGACAGTCTGACCCTTATTACAGATAGAGGCTCGAATCTTGAGCGCTCAGCGAAAGAGCGGGGATCGCTTTGCGCATCGTAGAGTATCGGCGAGCCAATCACTGCACAAGGATTTCACTCCCTGCCCCCGCATCTCTCTTCATACCACTAAAGAGACCCGATATTTCACTTCTGCGTGCTTCTGCGCAAGTAGAACTGTAGAAGTCAGCGCTCAAGATACGTGCTGGTATCTTATACACCACGCGACATAGACTAAGACTGTCAGAATATCGAGTGGTGTTATAGGCGCTTTAGGGTGTAGTGAGAGGTCGTGGCAGACTTTTACTGGCTTAAACGCATCTGTGCCCTTCAGTTGCCCTTTGCGTTCTAAGGTCACTCTTTCAAATGTTCCCGCAGTCCTAGCAGGGTCATATAGACTTGTAAACGACTTTAACTCTAACAAATTTGTAAACAAAACATGTACCAATGTACTAAAAGGGGCTTTTATTTTTTCTCCATAAAATTCTAGCCACTTAATTATAAATAGAGGGAACGCTGCACATGTCAATAATAATCGAGTTAGTAAACAAGCACATCTGTCAAATACGCCGAACCTAATTTACGTCATGAGTGATAGTTATAGTGATGGGACATGTAAAAATAAATTATCGATATTATTTTATTTAATCTATCAAATTATTTGAAATAATTTTTGAAATTATAATTTAAAAAAAAGTAAAGTTAGTGGTAACGAGTAAAGAGCGGTCAAAATAATCGATAGTTTTTTTGCCAGTGAACATTTCCAGTGTCCTTTTATAAAATGGTCGTAAAAAGGTAAAGCCGATGTAAATTTCAATTAGAGCCTCATTTTGTTGGCCTTTAATGTGAATTACTTTTCCGTGTAAAGAGGAATACATTAAAAGGAGCAAATGAATTGGAGATAATTAATGCCGGGAGTGGGATTACGTTAGAATTTACGAATTGTATTGTGTTTAAATGGAATCATTGTTGGGCGTTAATGGATTTTATTTCATTCAAATACCTCGGTGATTTTTATGTCATTAAGGAAATCTTATTTTAGGTCTTAGGTAAAAATTTATGACTGCTATGGCTGCGGGAACGTTCAAAAAGTCCACAGTGGCCTTAAAACGCAAAGGGTAACTGAAGGACATAAGTGGGTTTCATTTAGTAAAAGTCTGACACACCTTTTCGCTCCATCCTAGAACGGGAGAAGTCATTTGATGATTTTCCATCTAAAAAAAATGTATAATTGTTTGAGGATTTTTCGCAGTTTTAGTTATGTTATAGAAAATCCGTTAATGTTCAACACTTGCCAGTATAACAAAATGTAAAACCAAGCCTTTTAGTATTATTTTAATAATAGCTGAAATCGGTCCAGTAGCCGATTTTGAACATACTACTTTCGGGATGTGTATTTATTATGTTAATTTATTTATATATACTTTATTGCACACCAAGAAGAAAGAAACCATATAATAAAAAACTGGGCAAGTGCGAGTCGGACTCGCGCAATGAGGGTTCCGTACAAACTTACCTATGAACACAATTCAATTTCCGAACCGAGTCTAACATTTATAGAATCGCAAAAAAGTTTTTGTTGTGACATAACTGCAAATTTACAGTTTTCAGATTTTTTCCTATACTTATGCCATGAGATCTTGCTTCATGCCAAATTTCAGGATTCAAGGTCAATGGGAAGTACCCTATGAATTTTGATTCCCATGAGAGTGTCGAATTACACGTTTTTTGCGACATAAACGGCCGTATCTCTTTATTTCGTTAACTAATATGAAACCAATACCTTCACGCGTTCCCGATATAAAGGGTCTTGACAGGCAAACACATAAACAGACAACAAAGTGATCTTATAGGGGTTCCGTGTTTTCCCTTTTGAGGTAGGTACGGAACCCTAAAAACATACAATTGGCGGCCTTATCGCACTAGGCGATTTCTTCCAGGCAACCTAGAATGAACAGAGATTACCTGGACACAAAATGTTATGTATGTTATAAGTTGTATAAGAATATCCATCAACATTTAAATGTATTTACAGCCATTCATAAATGACAAAACATCTGTCCTATCAAATCATACCAGCTTTTGGAAAAACCGTAAAAGAATCCATCAGGTGGGTTTTATGTTATGGGCTGTAACATAAAAAGGTATTCAACTGTACCGAACCTGGATCATTAGGCTCTCGTTCCAGGTTTATGTCCAAAATGCTGAAGACGATCAAAATAAAGTGAAGACGTGGGTTGTGAAATACTTTGAGTTAAGTTTGATCACTTGCTTTTTTTATTATTTCTCTGGTTTGCCTTTTTAACAGAGCGTTTTTAGGGTTTCGTACCTCAAAAGGAAAAAAAGGAACCCTTGTAGGATCACTTTGTTGTCCGTCTGTCTGTCTGTCTGTCAGTCAAGACCATTTATCTCGGGAACGCGTGGAGGTATCGATTTGAAATTAAAACCATTTACTTAGGTCTGCGGTCCTTTGAAGCTGTGAAAAAATAAACTTCTAAGTTAAAGGAAAAAAAAAGATATGGCCGTTTATGTCGCAAAAAACGTATATATCGACACTCAAGGGGACCAAAATTCTAGAGTACTTCCCGTTGACCCAGAATCCTGAAATTTTGCATAAAGCAAGGTCTTATAACACAAGTATAGGAATAAATCTGAAAACAGAAAATATGTTGTTACGTCACAAAAAAAAAACTTTTTTTTATCTTCGAGATTCCAATCAGGTATTGATCTCTTTATATAGGATAGTTTGTACGGAACCCTCAGGGCGCGAGTCCGACTCGCACTTGCCCAGTTTTTTTGGTATTATGTTGGTTTTTTGGTCATTATTTAAATCTTTCTTTTGATGTATGCGGACTGTTACTTCAGAATCATATGGTTCGTCATTACTTTGAAAAATAATGAGTCATTCGTCCGGTAAAACTTCAGCTCTCTCTGAACTTATCGGTGTCAAACAAAGGCCATGGATATAAAGACAAGTTACAAGAGCAATGTATCAAAAGTATAGCATAATCAGCCTTACTATGTTCCTACAGCTGGGATACAAGCCGATCCAGGAAAGGAATTGGGCCGTAATCTACCATGCGGGCCCAGAGCAGATTAGTGTATGTCAAATATTTTCAAATTTTCGGTTCTGGGATATGCCGTTTTTCTCACGATGTATTCCTTCACCGTATTGACAGCAGTGGTGATGAAATAAATTAAACAAAGTAATGCGCCTGGCTAGGTTTGACCAATCGTAAGTCGGGGCTATTACCACTGGACCACCACTACCAATATCAAAAGTGCTTAGTTTTATTCACAGTCTCTTAGAAACTGTAAGCCCATCGCATAAAATCACTAAGGCAATATAAAAATATTAATATTCCAATATAAAAATGAGAAACGCTTGCAAAATTTCCGACCTATGTTAGGTGACAATGAAAAATATATAAAAAGAAGAGGTGGAACTTATTAAGTCATGAAAATTGATCGCCGGTATAGAAAGAGTAATTAAGGCAGCTTGTTCTTTTTGTATTGAAAGTTTGAAAAATGTGCCATTGACATATTCTTCATTAAGATTCTGAGCTGATGAAGTTTTTAATACCTGTTAGGTATAGCTTAACTGTTTTTTTTTTAAATTGATATAAACTAGTGCTTGACTGCGATCCCACCTGATGATAAGTAGTAATGCAATCGTTGATGGTGAGGTGCACCAGTTTATTGGGAGTCTATTTACTCTAGCCTTGAAGACACCTAAATTATAATCGGACGGGAAGACTGCAGCAGGCAAATTGTTCCTGTCCAGCGATGTACGCGGTATAAACGACGAGGTGAAACGCTTAGTTCGGACCGTAGAGGTTTCAACAACGTAAGGGTGGATACTCGCCGTTCGTCGGGTCGTCCGATGGTAAAATGAGATGGTGGAATAAAGTCATGCAATTCCTGCGCACATTCTCCAAAATGCATCATGTAAAGGCCACCCTAGGCCTGTGCTCAAGGCTTTGTAGATTGGACTTAACTAGACCTGGATCACCAATTATTAATATAATTAGCCTCTTTGCCTCTTTCTTTTTAAATTGTATTAAAATACATAGTTATGATATTATTAAATTAATTATAAGTCCAGACCTTTTTCAATAATTATATAAGCAAATATATCCTCAGATAGCCGCTATGTTATTCATCATCTTGATCATTATTTCTGCCGAAAGACGCCCACTGTTAGACATAGGCCTTCCCCAAGTGCATCTTGCATTCATCGGATTCCCGTGACCCTCACCAGTTCATCGGTCCACCTTTTGGGAGACCTTCCAACGCTGCGTTTTCCGGTACGTGGTCGCCACTCCAGAACATTATTAGTCCTATCGACCATATTATTAATAATACGTAGTTAATTAGATGTAGGCCATGTTTAATTAAGAAATAAGATATTCTGTATTAATGGTATTAGTTTTCGATAGTTGGAGATGTAAAATTAAGTTTTAGTTCTCTGCCAAACTTAGCTTGATTAGGTACATTTCGGAGATTTATTGCTGGTCGACGATTGATGTAGGAATATGTTCTTGGAAAAGTTTCCTTGAGTAATTAGTTTTAGAAGACTGATTTAAGTTTGAATTCGACGATATTAAATTACTAAATGACTAAAGTGACATTGAACTATAAAACTACTAGGTACTTAATTCTATCATAATCGTGTCATGTCCGTGAACGGGCGCTGTCAGTTGAGACTGGTCATCTCTTAGCTGCCAGTTAATCTATATTTATTTTTACTTTATTTACATTGTTCTCACATGATAGCAACAAGAAACATGTAACAGAGATATTTGTAATTACAAAACATGATTGAAAAGAGTGTCCATGGAATTTCTTGCACATTCTTCTCCATAGAGATCTACGCTTTGGAATATGCAATTAGCATCATTTTTTCTGACTGACTGACTTCTTGACATTTCAAAAGTGCCTGTAAATGGTTTATTTGAAATAAAATGCTTGGAATCTTTGAATCTATCTCTCACCCAAAAGTATGAATTTCTGAAAGTAACTATCATCGTAAAAATAGTGATATATAGTTACTTTCACAATGTTCCAACATAATATTTTACAATCCGTAAACCTAATTAATTTGCAAAATGCATCGATAAAGATAAACCAATATTACACCGAGTCATAATTCAATCGATAAATGTCCCACATTAACATTATCACAAAACTGGTTTAATCTGCCTAATAAACCAAATAATCTGATTGAAAATATCAATTCGTCCTCAAATGGTCCGATGCACAGTTTAATTAAAACAGCGTTCAGTTTAATTTAAAGTTCGGTAATAGAAATTGGTATTATCGATATTAGCCCATCACTATCCTATTAAAGGCTATCAGCCTCCCCTCTGAGGCTGAGTGAGTACTTGATGTACCCGCATAAAAATAATTATAACGACAAACACTTGTCTCGTAAATATGGCGGGTCGGATCAGCTGTTCGTCTTGTGAAGAGTTTTAGTTTTTTTTTTTAGACTGTGGAAGATAAAAGCTACGAGTTCGACCGTAGTTATACTTAAAACCAAGAGACATGAATATTCAGATACTGTAAATTAAAGACATTTTTTTTTTTTTTTTTTTTTTTTCTGGTGGGAAAATCATCTAATGACAACCCCCGCTCTTGGGCGGAGCAGGAGATAGTGTCAGACTTTTACTGACTAAAAACCCACTCCTATTCCTTCTTTGCCATTTTTATTTTTCCAGGGCCCCGGGGGTCACTTTCGCATCACCCATGGCCCCAGTTGGCTTCAACCCTGTTGGGCCCCTACGGTTGCTGACATCTCCTTGAGGCGCAGTAAGAATTAGGTGGATTTTGAAGCAATAATCAATCTTTATACAAAGGGAGAAACTGACTGACTCAAAATTTAAAATTTATATATTTTTATTTCACATAGGCCTACATGGGTACTTATAAAACATCAGAAGCTAGTGCACGGTTTCAAATTGGTCGTCAAATTCACCCCCTAAAGGAATGAAACGGGGGTCCAAAGCTTGTATAGAGAAACCTACCGCGGGCGAAGTCGCTAGCAGAAGCTAGTTTGACTATACTCCATTCGAAATGTAGATGTGTTTGAACGTCTATTAAACAAACCTTTTTTAATGTCCGTTCAACCGATTTTGACTTTTATTGCGTTGCTGGCATGACAGATGGCCACAGCAGCAATAGTTGGTATTCTAACCACTTTTTTTGCTTTTAATGTCATCCTTATTTCGACGGAATAAAAGTCAAAATCGGTTGAACGGATAGTAAAAAGTTTTGCTTAAATGTCTAATCTTATTTTAAATGGAGTTTAAGTTTAATAAAGCGGAATGTCCAAATTTAAGTATACATATGCAGATACCAATTCCTTGACTTAATAATGCTCCCATACACTAAAAACAATATAAACTAAAAATTTTGAAAACGGCGCTCTCTCGATCTAGTGAGAATGTGGTCATACTCTAACTTATTCTTACATCTTTTTGAATAGTATGCTGTCAATGTTCGTATAGACTGAATGTATTTTTAGAAATATCCTCATTTCAGTTAGAAGAGGTCTTCAGACCCAAGTGTCTTGCAAAGAATGAATTTCTGCGGCTTTCACTAAGTTATCGGTCCACCTTATGGGACACCTTCCAACGCTGCGTCTTCTGGTATGCGGTGGAATACCATATTATGAAAGACTTGTGTCGATGCCGTCACCGGCCCAAGCTGAAAACCAGCGCTATGTTCTCATCGCATTAAGCATGGGGCTATGGCTTTATGCTGAGCGTTCGGCCGTTTTGCGTGGATGTGACTCATATTTTTGTTATATAATCATTATGATTGTAAGCTTTTTTTAAGCTTCGTCATTTAGCGCAAATAAACTGTTTTTCTTTCTTTATTTGCTTAGGCTGAGTTATAAATTGCTGCTATCCTTCAAAGCTGGAGTGAATAGGCTCTTAATAAATTAGTGCGTTTCACCATCAACGATTGCATTACAGCTTACCATCAGGTGAGATCGCAGTCAAGTTCTAGTGTATGTCATTAAAAAAAAAAAAAAAACTGGATAAACTTTTCAGTAGCAACGAGGTTCAACTAGGAATGCCTTCTACAGCAGTACTTGCATTTCAACAAACTCCAAATATCACAAATAAAAGCAATATTTATATATTGCAAATAATTTATCCCATAAATATCACTAGCAAGTGTTGTTAACTTGCTACAACCGACCTCTTCGCCGTGCCCCTAGTTCGATACCTAAACAATACATACCGTCATTATGGGGCCCGCATAAAGTAAAATATTTACAACCCCCATAGCAGGAAGTATGTGCTCGAACAAAGACAATTATGGTTGCAACGGTCCAGGATGAGGTGGGGAAAGGAGTTCCAGCTGCTTGCTTTAACTACTTATAAGGTGGGCCAGTGTAACAGCCCCGGCTTACGAGTTGTTGGGCTTGGATTCGAACCTAAGCAGACGATTTAGTTTGTGTTATTTATTTCATCACCATTGCTCTCGAAATGGTAAAGGAACATGTTGTGAGAAAACGGGGCCTTTATTAGGACCATAAATTCGTAGACATGCAACTCTAATAACCTGTATTGGGCCCGAGAGAGAGAGAGAGGAGACCCGAGTCCTTGCAGTGGGTATATTATATGGTTGATTAGTAATGAAAAATGAGTGGGATTTTGGAGGACTACCAAAATGTTACATATTTAAAAAAACCAACAATAAAATACGGTACTGATTTACCCCCGTGACGTCACCGTTTTAATGACTAATTTAGTAATAAAATATTTTTCTTACTTTCTTCCAGTGTCTGCGGTGAAAGGACCAATTTCAGAAGATACCTGTTCACTATTGCTTTAAGTCATATGTGACACATTGTTGCGGAAACGTTTGAAAAGGTTAAAGTGGCCTTAGAATGCAGAGGGTAACTGAAGGACACAGGTAGGTTTTAGTCAGCAAAAGTTTGACACTCTCTTTCGTTCCACCCTAGTGCGAGAGAAGTCATTTGATGGTTTTTCACCTCAAAAAAAGGAATACATATTATGTCATACCACAATCTGTCACAGAAATTATACCGCAAAAAAAAAACAAAGTTCCTTTTATGTTCTTCTTTTAAACACTTTTAATACACATTGTTAAACCTGAAAAACCGTTTATAAGAAGATTTTAATTTTAAATTAAGTACTTATTAACGTTCTTTCTTATCTAATGCAATTATCTCTTAGTTAGCTCCACTAGACAAAGGAAAACAGCAGGAAAATTTAAAGCTTGGCTGTAAAAATTGCAATTGCTATTTTATTTAGCCTCAGGGAAGGAAGGCTGCCCAGCTTAAGTGGGACTGGGCTGGATATGTCAACCCCATGCCGATCGAGCGGTGGGCCCGTAAAACACTAAATTGGTGCCCTGAAATTGCACGCCGGGGTCACCAAAGACTATGAAGGAGATGGCTGGATGACTGATGTCTTCCTTAAGGTTTGGGAAGACGTGGCTCAGAGCCGAGAACAATGGAAGGAATGGAAGGAGGCTTTTGCCCAGAGGAAAAGTATAATAATTGAATCAAAATAAAATGACGATATCATTTAATACAAAAGAACTCAGCCGTACCAAATAGGATTCACATTTTTGACAGACAATTCACTAATTTTACTATTCTTTGCATCACAATGAAATCTATTTTAAAATTTCGACCATCGAGTACACGTTCGAAATTTAAATTAAAACAAAAAAACAATGGCCGCCAGCTGGGCCGGACGGCGCGTTCCGGCCCGACGAGCGGCGATGCGAGTGCATCCAGCTATGATCGCGTACGACTCAACGGGTTCCGTACTTCGTACATGTTTGGATTGCAACGCACACGTAATTTGATGGCACATTTTTGCATAAAAATATATCATGTACAAGCAGAGTAGGTTTGAAAAAAAAAACAAAAACAAAGAGATTAAAGCAAAACATTTGAGGTTATTTTTGATCACATTTATATTAAAATATAACAAAGACATTAACAAATAAATAGGCGATTTCTTTGGAAAAGTTTTTACAAATTCTATTCCGAAAATAAAATGGTATTTTATTCAAACTGTTAATACACGTAAATCAAATGTTAATGGCGACCTACATTGGAATATTTAAATTCGTGACGTAAAAATCTGAATATCGAACACCTAATGTGGCCGTGCCTGACCTATCGCAAGTTTCATAACGTGATTTATCGTAAAACCTCTCTCTAAAGGTCTAGGAGACCGTGCCGTGCGTGACGGACAAATGCCGGACGCTTTTAGATCGTTATGAAAGTTTATATTTGGATCGATGGATGCCAGGTGTTTCTAATGAGGAGTGGTAAATTGTTTGAGATAGACAAATGTCACGTATAATAATTTAACAAATATTTCTGGAGTAGGTACTTAAGGAAATTTGAAAGCCAGATTAAAAATTTAGAAAGACTTATGTCAAGTGTACAAAGGCTTTTGTAGAAAACATACAAGAAAAAGGTTAACAAGGCATTTGATTGATTTAATACTCAATTCACAAAAACAAAAGATGACAAGCTAAAAACCTTTAACAACACCATCAATCTCAAAAGGAAATGAGATCGAATCTTCAGCCACTACAAACTATTTGTTTCCCTCTAGAAAAACAGTAAACAAATAAAAACCTTACTTAATCGACCTTTTTGCTGGCACTCGGAAGCATGAGCCATTAGCCGTAAAAAAGAAAATCGTTATTGTCTATGGTCTATATCAAGTTCTACAGATAATTAAGTGTAACATAATGATGCGTTTCGTTGATTTTTATTTAAAGGTGCGTTCCAAGCGGGTGCATGTGAACAAGAAATACGAGAGTATATTGTGTATTATACTATAGTAGATATTAGAAAAGACACGCATTATAGTCGCCGTCATTGTCATTGTTGGTTTTGTTTACATGTTAGCATGGAGTAAGCTTATGATTACGGTCGTAATGGTCAATTTAATAAAGAAAACCAGGACTTTAGACTTTTAGACGTGTATCATTTATGCTAGTTTTATAATTTGCATATATGTGGGATTTCTCTTAAAGCATGAAATTGAAATAGGATTGTTCAAGAGTTGCTAATTTAAGTGTACCAGAAGTTTTATTTAGTTCTGATTAGTTAGAATTAGTTTATTTGCAATTATTATTATTACTCAAAAGTTTTTTTCACCTTGATGAAGTCATACCGTTAAAACATTACTGAATGTCGTTCCAATCTTTCGGAACACTAAAATGTTTCGGAACAGTTAGCCGGTTCAGTAAAGATTTACACTCGCCTAACACACATTTTACACATACATACAATTTGTAAAAAAAACTATATGTATATTTATCATATATACTTATAGTGAGCAGTGGTGGCCGATTGGTAACGGCCCTGACTTACGAGTTGTGGGTCGCGGGTTCAAACCCAGCCAGGCGCATTACTTTGTGTAATTTATTTCATCACCACTGCTCTCAAAACGTAGAAGGAAAACATTGTGAGAAAACCGGCAAATCGATTGTGGTGATTTATGAACACTGTGCATGAGTAGTATCAAGAATTCGAGCAAAGTAAAAAATATAAAAATTTTAAAATATGAAACACCAATACATATCTTCAAACATATAAATAAAATTAAAGTGTCTGTTTGTAATATCAAAATAGATTTTTTTTGTTAAATGCTTTTGAAATTATATTTGAGAGTTATAACAAAAATGTACGTACTAGACGTACGGCGTTGCGCCATCGGTACATGGTGGACATCCCACCCATACGTACAAAGCGTTTTGGGAACACATTCATAATGCGTACAGCTAAGGAGTGGAATTCCCTGCCGGAGTCTGTGTTCCCTGATAGCTACAACCTAGGGGTCTTTAAGTCAAGAGTGAATAGGTTACTTCTAGGCAAGCGTGCTCCATCTTCGGCCACATCATCGCTTACCATCAGGTGAGATAGTGGTCAAACGCGAGCCTATCAATTAATAAAAAAAAAAAATATATACTTAGGTCAGTCTGTCTGGCTGCTTCCCAGCTAATCTCCGAAATGTTTGGACCGATTTTGACGGGACTTTCACTGGTAGCTGATGTTATAAGGAGTAATATAGGTTACTTTTATTTTAGAAAAATAAATTAGGGTTCCGCTTAAAAAAAACTTCTTGAAACTATGACCAAATTGCTTAGTGCTGTTTTGTTCTGAGTCTAACGCGGACAAAGTCGCGGGTACCAGCTAGTTTATAAAATTAAAGTATGAATTAACTAAGTTTGGGTATCTAATATCTGGCAACATGTGCCCGACCTGCCCAAAACATCCAGCTACAATAAAAGAACTTTCATAAAAACGACAGTTTCAATGCAGTAAGGGCTAGTGCGCCAGTGCGCTAGTGCCTGTGCCAGTGGTTCCGAGCGAGTGCGTGTGAAGTTACTAGTGGGGTGACGCGCTCGGGTTGGTACGTGTAATGGGCGGCGACATCTGATGGGACTAGTATGGATGCGGAAGTTTAGATTGTGAATAAGTTTTGGTCATTTAAAAAATGTGGGTAAAATTGCAAGAAGGCTGGTGCTAAGATTGGTATTGGTTTCTAAAGATCAAAACCGTTTGAGGGTAGTAGGGAAAACAAGCGAAAAAATATTATGTTGTTAATTTTTTTAAAGAAAAAAATCATTTGTTGATAATGTTATGTATAAATCTATAATAATTTTTTTTTCAAACCAATTGACCCAGCCGTTACCGAGGAGTAGGCTTCTGAAAGTCACTGTTTTAGGGCACTAAATGGGAGCAAGGGCTTTAATAAGCGACAGTCTTTTTTTTACATTTTTATTTAAGGGGACTCGGTCAACATGACGATGTCGCCCCGTAATTCTAATTATAATATAACTTCTACGGCTAGATACATCTTAACTTTCTAAAAACTAATCTAAGATAAGGGGTGGAAGCATCGCTTAGTCATTGTTGTGTGGTGTCTCCGTTCCGTGAATGGGACATATATAATGAACACAGCTTTCTAGCCCCTTCCGAAAAAGGAAAGGCCAAGAAGCTGCTACATATCCCCATATTGTACTGTGTGCCTCCAAGTGCCTGTCGCCACTGAGTCTCATTCCGGATACATTCGAGTAAAACATGGTGAACATCCTCGATCACGTTACAGTCGGTGCAATTAGGTGAACTTTCTAAGAATCAATACCGTTTGAGGGGAGTAGGGAAAACAAGCGAAAAAATATTATGTTGTTAATTTTTTTAAAGAAAAAAACATTTGTTGATAATGTCATGTATAAATCTATAATAATTTTTTTTCAATCCAGTTGACCCAGCCGTTACCGAGGAGTAGGCTTCAGAAAGTCACTGTTTTAGGGCACTAAATGGGAGCAAGGGCTTTAATAAGCGACAGTACATATTTTTAGTTTTTGACTTATCGATAGTCTAGACGAAAATGAGCTGCCAAAGGTTGCTCTTGCTTCATTTAGTTTAATAATATTGGTTTATTATTTTAAACCTAAGTCTGTAGGTTTTAAGTAAGCTTTTATCTTGTATGAATAATTAATACCCTTATTCAGTAGAAGTTTATCTAAATTCTAGGATTATTCTGCTGATATTTTGAATAATAATTCAAATACAAAGATTTATTAAATTGTCCTTAAATAGTATTTTTTTCCCCGAGTCGTTAATGTCCCACTGCTGGAAAAAGGTATTTCCCAAGTTCTCTCGCTCCATCCAAAGATGGAGCGAGAAAAATGATATTCCATTTAAGTTTGGACGGGTAACTGGAGGAACACGGGTTGGTATAAGTCAGTAAAAGTGTGACATTCCCTCTCGCCCCACGCAGAGCGGGAGAAGTAATTTGATAATTTCCCACGTAAATAAGGAATAGTGGGAATAGTTTTACCTATTCTTTTTTTCATTGGCTTGCTTATTATTAAGAGTAGGCCCTGGGTTTGATTGACAACGTTATGGGATCACATTGATTGCAATAATCTGATGAACAGAAAAAAAAGATAAAACAAGGAAAATAAAGAAAGAAGAGAAGAAATAAAGGAAAAGAGAAAGAAATTAGATTTATTTGTTACAACATAGGTAAGGCACATAAATACTAGTTAAGTATTTATACTTAACTAGTATTTATCGAAACTAGAAAGAAGCAAAATAATAAGTAAAAACGGCTGCGCATACACAAATATCCAGTCGTATCCACACTATGCTATTGCTGGACTTAACTCGAACGTTCTCAGTTCAAGTTCAATGTTCATTAGCGTTTGAAGGATGCCACTCGCGCCCGTGACTCGGTTCGACCGTCACTTGTTATTCCAAAGAATATTTAATGTCATTTAAATATGCCGAAGAGGTTTCTAGAAGATTATTGTAATCTAAGATTCCCTGTTTCCTGAGTGTCATTGTTTGTGAATGGCGGAAAAGGATCATAAAGGTTATAAATATGTAGATGGTTCTTCTTAGTATTGTGATAATTGCCCGGGTTGACGGCCCGTTGTTTCTCGTGCGCTTCGAAAGAGATGTCATCTAAATTATAGGGGCCAGTTAGGGCCAACGCCTGCCAGGGCTGGTCGAAGGACACCGCAACATATTAGTCAGTAAAAGTCTGACACTAAGTGTGAGAAGTTCTTTTGTTTATTTTGTTGTGTTCTAAGGCCACGGTGACTCTTTCGAACAATCCCACAACCTGTAGTCCCATCATCATCATCATTCCAGCCGAAAGACATCCACTGATGGACATAGGCCTCCCCCAAGGGTCATCGATGTTCTATCGATGTTCAAAAATTAATAAATTGCTAGTTTAAAAATGTTATTATAAAATTATACAATAGATGAATTTTTGAATGACCAATCTGTATGATTATTTATAAAAATGATTTTTCACATGATTCTAATTTTTCAATTTAAATTATATTTTTGTTCAGATTGATTGTATTATTTGACTAATTAATAACTTATTATTAACATTGTATTATTGACTAATTACATGAATATATTCAAATTAAACAATTAGTACAACTACTGCCATCTTCTTACGAAAATGTTCGTGAACTTTAGTTATGAACCTAGTTGAATTACATTTCTATAGGTATTTCAACTAGGTTCATCATTCCTATGATACGAATAGAGATAATTGTCTATCCATATTTACGACACATATATGGCAGTCGTGTTGTCGACTAATTCGTAAGTATTAACAAAAAAATTAAAAAGAAAAATTTTTCATAGCATTCAGATGATATTATCAATAATTATAATTATATTCATCTCGTAGAAGCCTACAGCAGCTGGCAAACGAGATACCTTTAACAATAAACAATTCTGTCAAAACAGCTGTTTAAGAAGTATTTGCAATGTATTTTAGCATGTAATACTCGTTTACCGACCTTTTAAATAACTGGTTATAGGTTAAATTATATTAGTTAAGCGACAATTTATGTGCGATATTCTTATGGTCGTGATGACTCGGCGGCGGTCTCTCGCGCCGTGCCTTGGTACAGGCCATGGTCCGGAGCGAGGAGGAGTGGCAAGCGGCAGACTCCTTCTGCGAAGCAGTAATGCTAGCAAAGAACGTAGCCGATCGCGTGAAGCAACGGTCCTCAGTCCTCACGCCCCAACCGCCGCCGGGATTCCGATCCCGATTTCCGGCCGCCGTAGGCTTGGGCTTGCGGACGGCGAGCAATGGGTAGCTCGCCCGACCGTCCGGTAAACGTCCGAACCGAACCCAAGTCGTTGACGGCGCGTACTGTTCCACGTGCGCCTACAGGAGATGGCAGCAAGTCTAGGGGCCCAGTAGGGTCGAAGCCTACTGGGGCCAAGGGTCTGAAGGAACAGGAGTGGATTTTTAGTCAGTAAAAGTCTGTCACTATCTTTCGCTTCGCCCAAGAGCGGGGATGTCATAAGATGATTTTCCCACCGAAAAAAAAAACGGTCGGGATGGCTCAGTGGGTTCAACAACAATTTTCGGAGTCTTAATGGACTAAGGTAGTCCTGAGTTGAGCTACACGAATACTGACAAATGCTTGCATTGACTGGACAGGTTCACTCAAATATGTGTGTTCTTTTCTCAAAAGACCATTTGAGACACTAATCTGCACTTGAGACTTTGACCTCTGAGTTCGTTTCGGTGTTTCTTCTCAGGGTAGTCAGCTAGCAAACACCGGCCTCATGTAGTCACTGACGAAAAAAAATAACGTGTAAAAGTGTTTTTTTTTTAAACATATTAGCCAAATAAGTATAAATTATCAACTCCAAGCTAGTTGGGAAAAGTCTAGGGAGGGAGATGGTAATTCTTATGGAACGTCAACTGGAGCATCTAGGTACTTACTTAGGGTCCAAATACACATTAACTGCGATGCGACGTCGCTTCGTAAAAACCTACGAGATTCCACGACACAAAGTCAAGTCAAAGTCAAAAATTTTTTATTTCACATAGGCCTATATGGGCACTTATAAAACGTCAGAAGCTAGTGCACACAACGCAAGAACTTGCGAATTGATTCGCATCGTCAGAAAACAAAGAATGAATAAAACTTATTTGTGACTCGCATAGGACAAACAACAATAAAATAAAAGTAACTAACCTGTAAATGCTTAACTTAAAATAAAATAACAATACAACATTAAACAGATAAATAGAGGACCTGAGCGAGGCCAAAAAGGCTCCTATCTCAGCATAATGCTGCGATATTTAAAACAAGAAAGTAAATCACGCAGCGCTGGTATTCTGACAGGTACACACGGGAGACAGACTAAAGGTAGGTGATGAAAATAAAAACTAAAAAATAACACGATTATAATAAGCTTATTAAAAGTATTAAAAAAGTACCGACTGTAAATAATTTAATTTAAGTATAAATATGAACCCTCTCCTAGAGAGAGGAGGCCTGAGTCCCAGCAGTGGGAACATTAAACGGCTGATTATGATTATACTATAAATATAAACATTACACAATCACACATCGCATATTGTATGCCACCTGAACATGCCTAAACCGATTCTTTGCCGCACGAAATCGCTTCGAAGCAATTCGCATCGCAGGTAGTTGCGATGCGGCGACGCCGACGGCGACGTGTCGAATCGCATCGCAGTATTGTGTGGGAGCCCTTTAGCTGAAATAAATATCACAAACACAAGGAAAGACACGGCAATAAGAAACGTACGTGCGAAACACAAAGGAAAGGAAAATGAATGCAAAACGGTTCAAAAAGGCTCCGGAAAACAAAAAGAAGGTCTCAGAGAAAAGTCTCACACCCAAAAAATACCTCATTAATTATCCGTTTCGAAAATGTTCGCAGAAGTACGTGAAAATATTGCAATAAAAAAAAAAACCGGGGGGAGTGCGAGTCTGACTCGCGCACTGAGGGTTCCGTACAAACTTACTTATAAATACGTAGTTCAGTTCCCGAATGGAGTCGAAGATTCAATTTTTTTGTGACGTTTCAACAAATTTACTATTTACAGATTCCTACACCTGTGCTATAAGACCTTGTTTTATGTTAAATTTCAGGATTCTGGGTCAACAGGAAGTAGGTACCCTATGAATTTTGATTCCCTTGAGAGTGTCGAAACATACGTTTTTTGAGACATAAATGGCCGTAAGTTATCTATTTTTTCGTTAACTTAGAAGTTTTTTTTTTCACAGCTTCAAGGGGCTACAGACCTGAGTAAATGGTTTTAATTTCAACTCAATATCTCCACGGGTTCCTGAGATAAAGGGTCTTGACAGACAGACGGACAACAAAGTGTTCCTATAAGGGTTCCGCTTTTTCCTTTTGAGGTACGGAACCCTAAAAACACCACCCCTTCACGAATACCATTCACACCATTATAACTTTCAAAGTTATCTATACAAGCATTTTAAAATACGACACAGAGAACTATTTAAAACACTGTGCTCTCATTCCTTTGTCAATTTCTAAGCGATTTAAGTGAGCACGGAAAATCTCTGTTCACAATTGGAAAACGAGTGAGTGAATCCGACTGAAAGACTGAGTAATTTATTTATGAACTCGCAAAGGAGATAAGCTTTAACAAAGTGGGAATATTTTTTTATAGAGACAATGATGGAGCCTCCATGATGATACTTTTAGTTTAATTACTCGCTTTTTATAAGCTTTTATTTAGTTTCACCTGTCCCGATGTTTGTATGTCTGTAATCAAATCTTGTAAATTAAATTTAATCCACTTCGGGGTTACCAATTGACTTGAAATTTTACATGCATGTGTAAATCAGATGACAAAGTAATATGACTTGGAGCCAAACTGATGATGGAACCGAAAGGTGGCCATAGGATCTCAGATAACCCCATCGTGTTTGACCTTTTTGAATGGTCTTGATGAGTATTAATTATATAGGTATATACCACGCTATAAAAGCTTGTTATGAAAAAAATATTTTCATTGAAAACTTTTAACAAAGAAACAGTGTCTAGATGATACTGAGAGTTTTTTTTTAATATTATTGATAGGCTCGAGTACGACTATGTCACCATACGGTAAGCAGCGATGTGGTATTTTCTTTTAGCAGAAATAACCAGTCTGTTAAACCAGTGACAACCATTGCAGTTGGGAGAGGACATAGAAAAAAAATACTGTCCCACACTAGGAATTACTCCTGTGTCGTAAGTGAGTTCACAGCCATATAAACTTACATACACAAGACACCCAGACACGGAACATCTAATTGTAGGCCATAGAAATATTTGTTCTGTGCGGGAATCGAACTCACGGCACGCAGCGCAGTAGCCACTCGCTCAACCAATGCGCCACACAAGTCGATAAAAAAAAAATACAAAAATTTCTCGCTGATGATCGAAAAGGTCAATGGGGCCGAAAAGTTTCAGACAACATCAGTCAATGGCTTGGGGCATGACAGGAAATATTCAGAATCATGTCATAAAGATTTTTTAAATCTTCTTTATAGGTATATAAAAGCGAAATACCACTCACTGATTAATCACGAAATCTCAGAAACTATAACTCCTACAAACTTAAAATTTGGTAGACGTCGGTTCCTTATAGGGTGTAGACTTCTGCTAAGATATTCCGTATTTTACGAAACTCCACCCCTAAGGGGGTAAAACGGGGATTGTGAGTTTGTATGGAGAAACCTACTATCAAACTGGCGAAGCCGCTGGCAGAAGCTAGTATGTTATATATAGGATTTTCTATTCAGCCCGTGTGCATAATAAAATTATACGCACAAAATATCTTCAGGTACCGCCATTTACTCATTTATTGAACCTCTTTATTCCATCTACATTCATTAACGTACATGCTCATCAAAGATAAATAATCTTCTAATCATCAATATCTATCCAAAGAAATGTCCGAACAACGGAACAAAGACCTAATTTTAAGGAGCTTAAGGCGGCTAATCGCGTGCTTACCGATACAAAGGCAAGTTCAATTACTTAACAGATTCTAAGTTAGACGTACAACCTCTTTGGAGAGGGAGAACAGAGGAGGATGTCCATTTGGAAAGTTGTACAAAGCAATTTCGATCTATCCATGCTGTACGTAATAAGAGAATCGCTTTTTCTTTTATATGCTTTATCTAAAGGACAAAGTTCATTTCAGAAATTTTGCCCGACCGATGTCTTGATTTGTTATTGAATCTGTTTTTATAGTGATGTTAATGTCGAAACTGAAATTGGTTTTTGTTAACTTAATAACAAGATTGATTGACACAACATTAGTCTGGTGATATTCAAATCTAGGATTTTTTTGAAAATTTAAATATATAGATTTGTAAGAGATAACCAAGATTAAATACGTGTCTGATGACATTTAAAATTAATATTTTAATTATTATATTAGATACTATAGACCGAGCAGGGGTGGCCGAGTGGTAACGGCCCCGAGTTGTAGGTCGCGGGTTCAAATCCAGCCAGGCGCATTACTTTGTGTAATTTATTTCATCACCACTGCTCTCAAAACGGTGAAGGAAAACATCGCGGATTTTTGAGGGCATGTCCTGGAACCAAAAATTCGAAGACATGTGACATTCACCAACCCACACTGGGCGTGGTGGATTACGACCCAGTTCCTCTACTAGAGAGGAGGCCTGAGTCCCAGCAAGTGGAACATTGAAAGGCTGCTTATGCTGCTACAGACCTTGTGGGACCCTGGACCTTTGTAAGACATGCCAGGGGCCGAAGTCAACTCACAGGTGTTCTACTATACATATTTAAATTAAATTTGACACTAACAGAGGCTTATCCCAATACTCGCTATCCAAGTGCGGCCAAGGACACTAGCTGTTTCGAAGTTATTGCTGGATTTCGAAAACACGTAGGTTTGCGGGTGCCGAGCAATAGGTAGCTCGCCGTCAGGCCATGCGGAAAAGTCCAAGCCCGGGTCGACGATGTGTTGTGTTCATACGTGTGCCTTAGAAATGTCAGCAAAATTGACCTCGCCAGTTAGGGTCTATGCCTGGAACAGCGGATTGCTCGAAGGAGATACACTAGCCTTCGCAAAAAGGGCAACTGAAGGAGCACAGGGTTTTAGTCTGTAAAAGTTTAACACTCCCTCACGCTCCATCTAGAGTGGGACAAGCCATTTAATGATTTCCCACATACAAAAAGGATATGAGCACAAATATGTTGGGGTTATGGTTTTAGGAAGCCAAAGTGGACTGGTAGCCAAGAAAAGACTATAGCAGTATGGCCCTTGCCTGAATAATGTTATTAAAATACATCTATCGAAAGGCAGGGAGTGACTTGCACACTCAATAAATAGGCCCCTCAAAAACGGTTGCTAGCACGTAGTGTTACGTAGCAACAAGGGGGCCATATCCTGAGCACCCTATTATTAATATAATTGCTTCATATGTCTTGCTTTTCGTAAAAGGTAAAAATATATCTTTATTGGTATACGGAACTGGGCAGTATTTCGGAACTAAGTGGACGTCTATTCTTAGCAGGGGTGATTCTTGACTGAAATGATGCTGAAGGTGAAAATTGTAAGCGATAATTTGCGCTTTATACATGAGTAGCGGACCCGCCCCAGCTTCGCACGGGTGCAATGCTGATACCACCGCAACCGCTATGTCCCTGCATTTTTTATATGTGTTTATTTACGACATCACATTAGAAACCTCTAAAATTATCAGTATTTCTCTACTATATTATGCATGTATTATACATATAAACCTTCCTGAATCATTCTATCTAATAAAAAAAACTGCATCAAAATCCATTGCTTAGTTTTAAAGGTCTAAGCATACATAGGCACAGCCAGAGGGAAGCGACTTTGTTTTATATTATGTAGTGAAGGGTTTTTTTCGTAATTGAACAATTACGTTATTACGATACGTTAATAGAAACTTTCCTAATGGTTTAGGACATTTACCATGACGTGTTAAACTATCAGTCGTGGGAGCTAGAAAGAGGGAGGGAAGCTTTACACCCTATATAGCTCCATCCCTCTAATAGATCAGTTTAGGTCGTAAAATGAATCGTTAAGACGTTAAGAGCTCGTGGTAGCCAGTAGTTGTATGAATAACAAATATATCATATTTGTTTTTAGAAAGATATTGTCATTAATACTTTTTAATTAGGGAAGAGAAAACTCATTCCAACAAAAAATAAAAATGATGTTCTTCCTACAAAGAATATAATAAAAATAGGCCATATTTTGGTATCTACACTAAATACCTACCAACCATAGCAAGATATACTATTAGAAATATCACAACACAACGAACTCAAAATTCAGATTATTAGCCAGTTCTCTGCAGCCACGTTAGTTATGGTTTGCAGAATAACAAAGCTGAAACTCGGTGTTTTGAAAAGTTAAATCTTGCTGCAGTGGAGCGAGAGCCTAACCGACCAAAGAGATTGCAGGCTTTGAGGTGGGGTCGCAATGCTAACGGGGTATCTAAAGTTGGGACTAGTGCTTGACTGGAATCCTACCTGCTGGTAAGCAGTGATGCAATCGATGATGGTGAAGCGCACTAGTTTTTTAAGAGCCTATTCACTCTAGCCTTGAAAACACTACGCATACACACATACTTTTTGATTTGATGCCTATTATTTTCATGTATGGTTTCATGGTGTCTTTTGATAACAACATGTTAGGGTTGTCTTTTTTTAGATGGTAAATCTTCAAAGCACCGGTGTCGCGCCTGCCATCCGCTTGCACTATTTTATAGATATCTTGGTTCTGTTGGATCGAGGACCTAATAAAAGACCTAAAAGGTGTTACACAATTAAATATTACTATAATATGATACATAAACTTTTTTAGTTGTCCTTTTCATTATGAATCGCTCCAGCATGATTCGCTCTACGCCCCCGCTACAACTGGAGCCCAACCCACCGTCTGCACGCAAACCATTTGCCACAAAGGTCTCTTTACCTATTTCAGTATATTTGATGAGAGTCGCTATGTGCAGGGGATGGAATTTGTTGACCTAGGAAATGCGGCAGACTGCGTCTAGATTGAGTTGGGCTTTGTGGCGAAGATAGGATCTTGGTGAGATTAGCTGGCGTATCTTCTGCAAAATTCATTTAAAATGCTGGGAGGCAGGAGATGAGAGGGCTGGTCTTGTTTGAAGGGTGTTTGTAATGGGGTTTTTAACATGCATTGTTTGCATGCATGTTAAAGTTTAATTTTTTAGTGCATAGGCTTAGAGAAAAGTATATTTAATTTACATGAAATTTTCTTTTGGAGTATGTTTCCTTCGGATATTTTTTTCCGATCAGGCGGGCGAAGCCGCTGCAATTTCGATTCGGGTCTATTTTCTATCTTAAATATGAATACTATAGAGTTTTTCGGCTTTAATTATTCAAACGGTGTATGATTGTGTAATGTATAATATTAAAATCGACAAAAATCGTTTTTCGGAGTCTAACTAAGCCAATATGGTGGTAAGTCAACTCTTTGAGGAGTGGCTGGAAAGACAACATGGCGTCCTAATCTTCCGCATGACGCAGGTCCTCACCGGACATGGTAAGTTTGGGAGGTTCCAGCAACGGATTCGTGCGGAAGAAACTCCTGGGTGCCACCATTGTGTGGAGCATCCGGAGGAAACGATGGAGCATAAGGTAGAGGTCTGCCCCGCCTGGGCAGAGCACCACCGTGTCCTCGTGCCGGGCCTTGGTATAGGCCATGGTCCGGAGCGAGGAGGCAGGCGGCCGCCTCCTTCTCCGAAGCAGTAATGCTAGCAAAGGAGGAGGCCGCACGCGTGAGCAAACGGCCCTCACTCCCCAGCCGCCGGAAAGTCGATCCCATTTTCAGCCACCGTAGGCGCTGGCTTGCGGACGGTTTGACCACTCTCTCACCTGTTTGAAAGCGACGATTTGGTCGACGATGAAGCACGCTTGCCTAGAAGCAACCTATTCACCCTTGGCTCAAAAACCCCCAGGATGCCTTCTTATTCCAGAATTCTATGTCAACATTTCAAAATATACTTTATTTATCAAACAAAAGTTTCTTAACAGTCATGAAATCTTCGATGAACACATCTCCATCTTAGTAAAATTTCGCGCTTATAAAAACACTCAATGTGGAAAGTTTGTTTCAACTCAAGGTACCTGAATACGTAAATAATGATTTCATGAGACAAGTTTAATGTATTGTGAACTTTCTTGGTAAAAGTAAAAGATTAGATGAATTTGTTTGACTAACTGTTTTTCAAGAATTTGTTGAAATTGAAAGATTTTTTAGTATTTAGTTAACTTTGTAACTTGTTTTGACGTTGACCTTTATTGTAACATCAAGTGATATTATAGAAAGTTTTTCAGAAAATTTAATAAAAATTTGAAAATAAAATCAATCAGTACAATTCAGAGAACCATCTTAAGGATATTATTAACAGTGAAACAAAAATTTGATTCTTCACTAGAAATACAATACACCAAATATTAATGGGCATTTTACAACTATTAAGGGAATTAGGGCACCCCAATTTGGCTAGGCTAGGTAAGCAGGGTATAGTGATAGAACACAGACCCCGTCATTCCTTTCGTGGTTAATTTTTTAACCACCCAGAAGAGCATGTTTTAGTGCACAATTAGTATTTTTGGTGGAAAAATATGCCTGTATTTTTTAGTAGAAAATAGAACTAAATTGAGGAACTCTTAAATATACTACCCGTTAAATAATTGTTGGAAAATTCAAGGTTTTAGTTTCAATATACTGAAGAAAGCGGAATGCTTTCCAACTTTTTGAATCTAATAATAATTTCTTCTATACACATAATACTGTTACGAGTGGTTATGGTTCTACATAACCATCCGTTTTTCTTACTAAGGTCAGTAGAAAAATCTAAATATTTCTCAACTGGAAACCTCTGGCGCTGTATCGTTGTAGGATAATATACATAATTGTATGGACCATCACTTTATGCAGCTCTTGGTTCCAGGGCAATGCTTATCTGCACGGCACCATCTTGGATGATAATCATACACTATTGTTTTAAATAAGTGCACTTCGGGAATGAAAATCCGAAAGCAGAACTGCAGGAAATGACAAAACTTTGAGCAGTTTTTGGGTTAAGCGCATTTGGTAATATTCAGAGCCGTTTAGATTCGGCTAGCGCTGTGAATTGTCGAGGACTTTTGAAAGAATGTTACTGTTAATGTGTATATGATGGGGCCTAACGACTAAGGGCTCTGACAGACGGCGCGGCGGCCGTAAGTTTGATCGAAATCTACGCTACTTAGCTGTGATGGACGTTCTTAAATAAGCCCTATTTATTATAGTGATATGTTTAGCTTAATAAAACCTTAGAACTTAAGTTTTATGTTGTAAAAGTAATAAACCAAAATTAAGATGTTATTTTTTTTATTGACTAGAGCCCCCCCAGCCTAGTTACAACCGTTTCGTTTCGATTCTCTTTCATCGATCGCTTCGAGTCGGCCACGCCTCCGATTCCTTTGTTCTTAACGCTCAGTCACATGGTCAGAACAAAGGAATAGGAGGCGTGGCCAACTTATGGCGATTGACGAAAGAGAATCGAAACGAAACGGTCGTAACTTGGCTAGGCCTGCTGATCAGTAGAGTGTGACGGAAGCGTATTTCGTTCACTCTGACACACAAATTAAAAAAAAAGAATACTTACTCTTTTTTATATTTAAAACCCTTGAATAACAGTATTATAACCTTAACCTTAAAATAAAAACAGAATTGAGGAATTTAAAAATATCAGTGTAAATACGATATTAACTATATTTTTCGAGGCGGGTAATCGATTTTCGGTAAGAATAATCGTTCCAAGAACGTTGTAAAATATAGAATACCTTGTGTTGTAGCAGTTGTAGAATATTTCTTGTCATACCTGAAACAAAAATTATTTATTATTAGTTTGGTTTTCATAAGTCAAGTCACACATTTTTTAACAAGACAAGACAAAGCATTTTGTTTCAAATAAACCATTTACAGGCACTTTTGAAATGTCAAGAAGTCAGTCAGAAAAATGATGCTAATTGCACATTCCGAAGTGCAGATCTCTATGGAGAAGAATGTGCAAGAAACTCCATGGACACTCTTTTCAATCATGTTTGGTAATTACAAATATCTCTGTTACATGTTTCTTGTCGCTATCTTGTGAAAACAATGTAAATAAAGTAAAAATAAAAACTAAATATAGATATTAAAATAGCAACTGACAGCTAAGAGATGACCAGTTTCAACTGACAGCGCCCGTTCTCGGACATGACGCGAATATTAGCACCACTCAGCTCAACCATTTTGAAGGGAACCTTTATTGGCCACGTGATCAAACTTCTCATTTTATAACTAAGCAACGGGAAAATGAGATAACCCCTAATAAACGAATTCGTCTTTTTTACAATACTAACTATTCTTAGTCCAAGACCGAGCGAAGCGAGCTCGGTATTATATGGCACTCCGACACAGGTTATGTTAGAAGGCTAAGACAGGAGCGGAGCGGAGCTCAGAAAGTGGCTTACATAGATGATAACTAATGGCTAAGATCATTCAGACACTCGTTAATTGTGCCTGACTTAGTAATTTAGAAGGCAATGTAGGTTTTTGGAGGTCAATAATGCTATTAAAAAGACGCCTGTTTAATTAGCACCCTTAGTTTTGTAGCATTCGACTAGACTTAAAACTGACCAATTTCTTATAATGTTTTTTAGGTGGGAAATCATCAAAATGACTTCTCGCACTCTAGGGTGGAGCAGGAGGGCGTGTCAGACTTTTACTGATTAAATCACACTCTTAAGTTCCTTCTTAGCCTTGCGTCTCAGTGCCCCGGGGTTTTCTCCCGGACGACCCCCGGCCTCAGTTGGCTTCAGCGCTGCTGGGCCCCTACGGTTGTGCTAACATTACATTGAGGCGTGCGTGGAAAACTACGCGCTATGATTCGGGCTCGGTCCGGATTACCGGACGGCCGGACGGCGAGCTACCCATTGCTCGTCGTACGCAAGCCCACGCATTCACAAACTTTCGCCCTTGTAATATTAGTGTGATTATCTATCTCAACCTACTTTAACTTAATCTAGATAGAACAAAGACATTGCTGTGGACCTAACTTGAAACAGAAGTAAAATAGAGGTTCATCATCCGTAGCACAAAGTCTACCATTGTATTTAATATTTCAAAGCGAAATATACTTCAAAATGACTTTCAAATTGTTTCATTCAAAGTAGATCTAGTTTTATTTGTAGAGCTGTCGCAAGGGTCGTCAAAATTCAAAATTCAAAATTCAAAGCATTTATTTCAAATAAACCATTTACAGGCACTTTTGAAATGTCAAGAAGTCAGTCAGTCAGAAAAAATGATGCTAATTGCACATTCCAAAGCGTAGATCTCTATGGAGAAGAATGTGCAAGAAACTCCATGGACACTCTTTTCAATCGTGTTTTGCAATTACAAATATGTCTGTTACATGTTTCTTGTCGCTATCATGTGAGAACAATGTCAATAAAGTAAAAATAAAAACTAAATATAGATATTAAAATAGCAACTGGCAGCTAAGAGATGACCAGTCTCAACTGACAGCGCCCGTTCACGGACCTGACGCGAATATTAGCACCACTCAGCTCAACCATTTTAAAGGGAACCGAATGATCCAACACACGCGCCACCATCAGTGAGACATTTGAGTGAGCATGACAAACACTCAACTGCCATGCTCATTTATGTCAAACAGGACCAATAATAACCTACAAACCATAAAATAGCTCCATGGTACTCACATTTACAAACTTTGAAAAAAAATGCTTCTACATTATACAATACAATAATAATTAACAACAATCATATTTTACAGATTATAGTTTCAAAACTAATCAATTTGTACACCCCGGTGGTAGTGGAGCTGGACCAGCATTGAGCCAAGCATTTTTATCTTGAATATAATCCTCCAACTTATAATAAGCTTGCCTGCATAGTGTGCGTTTAATACAAGATTTAAATTTCGTTTCATTGAGTTCTAATATTTGTGGAGGTATTTTGTTATAACATTTCAAACAGTACCCCATGAAAGAAGAGGCCACTTTAGCCAGTCTAAAACCTGGTTGAACTAATTGGTCCCTATTTCTTGTAAGATAATTATGCCTATCGCCTCTTTTGCTAAAAAGATGAAGATTTTTTCTAACGTACATGATGTTTTCATAGATATATTGACAAGGCACCGTCAATATGTTAATATCCTTAAACAGTTCCCTTAGAGAATCGCACCGGCGGAGATTGTAAATAGCTCTGATAGCTCTTTTCTGTAGAATAAAAATTGAGTCGATGTCTGCAGCCCGTCCCCATAGTAGGATACCGTATGACATGATACTATGAAAATAACTAAAATATACTAGTCTAGCGGTATCAACATCCGTAAATTGGCGGATTTTTCTAACAGCATATGCAGCTGAGCTAAGCCGTCCCGCAAGAGATGTTAAATGAGGACCCCATTGTAGCCTTGAGTCAAGCGTAATCCCTAAGAAAACCGTTTTATCGACAATCGTTTTATCGTCGTGTAGGGTTACCAGATGAAAAAATCAAAAAAGGAGAAAAGGCCCGATTTCATATTAATATTGTTTTTAAAATTAACAAAAAAAAAAACGTTTATAAATGTTTTGCTTACTAACATAATTTATGGGCCTAGTTACATTAAATAAAGAACAATTATATATTATTATCTTTTTATTTGTTTAGGTATACATACAAATTACAGTTTTAAAATATATTTTTTCTTAACAAAAGTATAAAAAATATTACATAATGGTTGGTGGTAATGTAATTGACAACGTTTATTACTTTTTTTTGTCGGTTTTTCCCATGTTATTTTTGAAGTCAGCTATTAAGTATTAGGAAATTATATTTTGTCTTGAGATAAAAAACTTGAACGCCTACTCGAATTTGTGTATTAAAGGCTGATTGTTTTCTAAATGATATTTATTTTGCATATAGGTTTTAAAATAACACTTTTACGCGTCAAGTTTTTCGTCAACTTAAACTAGATGAGGCCGGTGTTTCTTAGCTGACTACCCTGAGAAGAAACACCGAAAGAAACTTAAAAAAAAAATTTTTTTAGAGTTTATACAGCAAACAAATTATAGTATGTTGATTACTTTTAAGAACTTCCAGAAATCATGTATCCGTAAGCATATTTTTTATTAAGGTGGGATGTCATCCAATATAATCCATCCATCCATCCATCTTTCCCCGCTCTGGGCGGAGCGGGAGGCGTATCTAAAACTACACCTATGTCCTTCAGTTGCCCTTTGCGTTATAAGATCACAGTTTTCTTTTTCAGAAAATGCATGAATAGTACATTTTGATACAAGTGGAAAAAGTTTGTTATTGCCACTGAGGCGGATTCGCACGAGCCGTAGGCGAGGGTGTTATGGAGCAGAGGTGCTGCAGTGACAAATTTCCACGTGTATTAACGACGTTTTTGAATTCATTTAGGAAGATATAAATAAACTAGGGTTGACGTGCGACTCGTGGGTGTCAGCCTGATACAATACATGTAATAAATTGTGTCGGGGGCGAGCACGTTCACTTTTCTGCTCTAGTGCGAAAACAGTAAATTGCGTGCCTAAAAGCAGTAGGCATAAGAGCGGTTTTTCGAGTAAGTGTATTGTAAAATATTTTAAAAGCATTACCTCTTACTTTCAAATCAGTTAAAATTGACTTCCAAGTTGTTTCATATTTCTAGCAGATTTAGTTTTATTCACTGAACCGTAGTCAGGGTTGTCGTGTAAAATATAAGAACATTTGGTGTTGAAAGCTGTGTTCCAAAGGATTAGAAACGTTTCACACAATACGAGGGTATTATATTAAATAACCAGGTGTTGTCTGTTCCCAGTTAAAGTAGGTGTGACATAGTGGAGGGTTGGAATATAAATTATTTTCGTTTTCTAGTAACGGGTTTATTATATTTTTTCGACAGCATTTTAATCTCATGAACCTCCACGAAGTGGGTGTCTTAGGATAGACGACGCCACCGAGGCCGACCTGGGAAGAGGTTTTTTTTTTCAGCTGGGACACGGGTAGTGTGAAAGCGAAACCCGGGGTCCTGGGATAAATGCAAAGAAGGAACAGGAGTGGGCTTTTAGTCAGTAAAAGTCTGACACTATCTCGCGTTCCGCCCAAGAGCGGGGGATGTCATAAGATGATTTTCCCAGCGAAAAAAAAAGGTGAAATAAGCTAATGATTTCTCCCGCTCTGGTTGGAGCGGGAGAAATCAGCCCTTTAGTTATTCTTCTTTGCGTTCTAAGACCACGGGTTTCCTTTTCTGAAAATGCCCGTGGCCCTAGCGGACATCGGTTTGTTGATATCTCTTTGAGGAGCGCGTGGAACACTACGCGCTGTCGACGGAGGCGGCGAGATGACTAGAGGGCTTGCCCGAGGTAGCTCGAAGAAAGAATACCTGAAAGAAGTTAGGAGAAGCCTTTGTCCTGCATTAAGAAAGTATAGGCTGAATAAAAAAAAACAATTGACTTTTTATTACACCGTTTTAAGCAGCTAAGGTAAGGCGATGAAACGAACATGGCTAATGAAATGACTATTTGATGGATGTATACTTGGTTTCTATGTAATAATATAATACACAACGCCGTCTAGTCCCAAGCTAAGCAGAGCTTGTGTTATGAGTACTAGACAACTGATAAATATACTTAAATATTTCTAAATATGTATGATATTATAGATAAATTACACAAACATTTGTCCTGAGTGGGAATCGAGCCCACGACCTCCGGCATAGCAGTCAGGGCCACTAACCACTAGACCAACAGGCCAGTCAAAATATATGTCGAACTTCAACTAACGTTTAAATTCAGATTAAAACGTCACTGAACCGGATGTACATGACATCTAGCAACCCTGTAGACGGAAAAGTAGTCGGGGTGTGAGGTACCGACCTCATTTGGTTGCCGAGAACTCATTAAGTTGCCTCACCGCTTAATTTTAAACTTAAGTGAAAAAAAAATCCCAGTTTGTGCTCCCAACTGTGAACATAGTTCAAATATTTTGTGGCTGTGTGAGAATTTTGTATTCCAGAAATTAAATTTATTTTTTGAGCTTTTAGAAATAGATAGAAATCAGACACGTTTATTTCAAATAGACCAATTACAGGCACTATTGAATTGTCAAAATGTCGGTCAGTCAAAAAAAAAAAAACAAGTGAAGCTAAATTGCACGTTCCAAAGCGTAGATCTCTATGGAGAAGAACGTGCAAGAAACTCCATGGACACTCTTTTAAATCATATTTTGTGTTACATAAATCTTGGTTACATATTTCCTGTCGCTTCTAATATGTGAGAGAGCAGGCTCTATCAGAATACCAACGCTTTGACGGCACATTCGGCTGCTGCGCTGCATGTCGCAGGTTCGATTCCCATACGGAACAAATATTTGGGCGAAGGGTGTTTCGATACTGGATGTATTGTGTATGTGAGTTTGCATGTTTGTGAATGCACCCATGATACAGAAGTCATTCCTAGCGTGGGGTAAATTAAAAACAAAAGAAAAACTGGTTAAGTGCGAGTCGGACTCGTGCGCATTGAAGGAGAGATTTTTCCGAATTGCAAACAAGTTTTTTTTTGTGACGTAGGTAACAACAAATATACTGTTTTCAGATTTATTTCTATACCTGTGCTTTATGACCTGAGATGCTTTATGCCAAATTTCAGGATTGTGGATCAACGAGAACATGAATTTTGATTCCTTTCGATTGAGCATCGAAATATACGTATTTTAGCGACATAAACGGCCGTATCTTTTTTATTTAACAAATAAAAAAGATACTGCCGTTTATGTACTACTTAGAATTTTAATTTTATACAGCTTCAGAGAGACCGACGGACAACAAAGTGATCCTATAAGGATTCCATTTTTGCCTTTTGAGATATAAAACACTAAAAAAAACGAAGAAAGAACGCTGCGCTATTTATTGTTTTAAATATCTTAACGGACAGTTTGGTGTACTTAGCGGAAAGGGATATTTTTATTTCCTAATTCGAAAGTATTTATGATAGTATCATTCTATGAATGTTTTGTTCTTTTATTGTTTTTATTTATTTTTGACTACAAATCTGCCGCGTTTATGATAATTACAGTAAGTCACATTTTGGTCGATATTGAGTTAAGTATATATTTGAAATGTAGAGATTGAGATCTACATTTCTGTATATCTAACTCAATTTCGACCAAAATGTGACTTACTGTAATTATCATAAGCGCGGCAGTATTATATATAACTTGATTGAAAAGAGTGTCCATGGAGTTTCTTGCACATTCTTATCCATAGAGATCTACGCTTTGGAATGTGCAATTAGCCTTTTTTTTTCCGACTGACATTTCAAAAGTGCCTGTAAATGGTTTATATATACATTTCAAAACTACTGGGACTAGGAGCGTGAAATTTTGCACAAGGTTTCCTATAACGTCGTAGGCGAGCATTAAGAGAGGATTTTTCATAAATCTTCTCTCCATAATGAAATGGGGGTCCAAAGTTTGTATGGAGAAACCTATTTTCAAGCGGGCGTAGCCGCTGGCAAAAACTGGTTTGAAACAAAAGCTTTGAATTATTTGAATCATATATTTCACCTGATGGAAAGCGATGATGTGGTCGACGATGGAGTACGCTTGCCTAGAAGTAATCTAGGCAAGGAAACACAGCCTAGTTAAGACTTGTTATTCATAAAACTACCGATCTATTAGAACCTCATAAATGTTTTATTAGATAATTTTTTCCGGTCGACACCTGCCTAAACACTTTTCTTTGACATGATTTGTGAAAGAATATCGTTTTTTAGGGTTCCGTACCAAAAGGATAAAACGGGACACTATTGCTAAGATTTCGCTGTCCGTCCGTCTGTCACGAGGCTGTATCTCACGAACCGTGATAGTTAGACAGTTGAAATTTTTCACAGATGATGCATTTCTGTTGCCGCTATAAAAAAATACTAAAAAACAGAAATAAATAAATATTAAAGAGGCTCCCCATAAAACAAACGTGATTTTTTGCCGTTTTTTGCTATGGACGGTACAGAACCCTTCGTGAGATATTCCGACTCGCACTTGACCAGTTTTTAAAAAAAAGATGTGTTCTGTCATATTTCTAAAATAAAACAAGGCACGAAGATATTTCGTCAAAACTGTAAAAGATAAAATTATGTCCCCAATTTTGCATTCTTTGGTTCATGAAATGCATTTATAACAGGGCAATCAGACTAGACAATGTTGATGGATAGTCACACACTAAAAATACTTGAACCTGAAATCCATTGTTCAAAAACAAATATTAAACCTTTACCGAACTTCCGAATTTGCATCGAAAACGGTCGAAAAATAAATGTATCGTCAAAAAAACGCGGCGTAGAATAACATTTTGGTACGATGCGTAGGTACACACGCCATTTTTTTTTGTTTGAATACAAAATACAGACGTGCTCTGATTAAAGGGTAAAACGAGACGTAAACAAAGAAAAAAATTGGGAATAACGTGACAAGCAATTGGACGAACGGAAACATAGAATTTTTTTTGTTTATGTTTTGTACAGCAAGTTGACTCTTTTCGAAAGTAATTAAGAGGTTAGGGGGAGCAATTAATTCGTAGAATCTATTTTTACGCTAGAAAATTAAACATTAACTAAGTATTTAATAGGTTTAGTAAATACTTAGTTAATATTTAATTTTCTTATTGAATTTTCTCATGAATTAAATAACAATAATTTTTTACACTATATTTGTACTATATACAATTTAACAATAAAATTATTGAGTTCTAAACAAACTGTGTGTCATGTTTATGCAAATAAACTGTTTTTCTTTCTTTCTTTCTTTTCTTCTTCTTCTGTTAATTTTGTGCCATTTATGAATAGATTTATATATAACAGTGCGTTTGTAATCCAACGTTGATTTGACAGTTCCAAAGATTTCAAATACGATAGGGTTATCTTTTTGGGCTTAGATGTTCCTATTGCCAGTATTCGACTTCATCATCAGATCAGCTCCATGGTACCATATTAATGCATTGTCATCCAAGTTACCTAGGTATACCAAGTTTCCGCTAAATCGGTTAGGGGAAACTGCTTCAAAATCCATTAGCAAGATTCCACCTAAACAAACATTGCAAGTGAAATAAAAGCTCGTGAAGAAGAAAAAGGAAATATAATCGAGAAATTATAAGTCATGTCACACATTTCTTTATTGGCTACGTTATCTAACTCCTCATTTTATAACATAAGCAATGGGAAAATGATATAGCCTCTAATTAAACTAATTCGTCTTTTTACGATGCCAACTAAATATTCTTAGTCCAAAAGCGAACGAAACGAACTCGAAATTATAGGGTACTCCGACTTCTTTTATAACCAGCCAGAAAGTAGCTTACACTGAAGATAACTAGTAGCTAAGATAGTATTATTCAGACGATCGTTAATTGTGACTGACTTAGTAATTTAGAAGGTAATGTAGATTTTTAGAGGTGAATTACACTAGAACTACATTAGACCGACGCACACATGTAACACACCTGATTTGTACTTAGAACGACGTCGCTTGGCGTCGCGTCGCGTGGATCTAGTGTAGCTCTACAAGTCTAGTTTCCATATAAAATGTATGGAGACTGACGCGCCCATATCGGTGTGTGTGGTACACGTGTGCGCAGTGTAGTTCTACCTTAATGCTAAAAAGAAGTTTGTTTAATTAGAACCCAATGTAATTGAGAAAACGTTGTAATGTCTTTATTTGATCAACTAGCTGTCCCGATGAACTCCGTACCGCCTAACAGCCGATGTATGTAGTACATTTTTTGATATAGTCAACCATTTGCGATGAAATAAAGCCTAAGTATATATCAAGTTACACACAATTTTACTGTATAAAAGTTATCTACATTGATTTCGTACATTTTACGTGATGCGCGCACAACTAAAAACTTCTACAGATATATTATATATAGATAATGATTGTGTTTAAATGATTGTTCTGTAGATTGAATATTTCGAATCAATCATGAAATAACGAATATAAATGTAGTACACAAACACACGTATGATTTACACACACACGATTGAATTAATTGGAAACTATAAGAGTGAAGATTTAAACAAAGAGAGCGTATTTTTACCCGACTGCACCAGAAGGAAAGTGTTTTTGAGTGTAGGTGTGTATGTATATTTCTATTCTTCTTATCTTTTATTTTATGTGTGTACATAAATGATTAAATAAATAAAAAAAAAGAATTACTTTAAACTGTTTAATTCTAAATCAAACAGCGACGACCCTATTAGCTAATCAATCAGAATCAGTAAGCGGTTCTTGGAGATGGGTTCAGACTTAATATCTGTTGACATTCAATGTCGAGGTCTAGTTTATATTGTGGTTCCAGTTTATATTACCTATTTACGACGGAAAGTTGCGATGTTTTGAGTCTGTCGGTTTCGGTTACATCACATGTAGTGTGTATCAAAATTGCACAAGTTGATACCGTCAAACCTGTTTCATCATTAAACCACAAGACGTACAATGCGTTCCAAATAAGAATAGGATCGATTGCCATGTTATGACGTCACGTCGTACTGTCAAATCGCAAGAAATTGGGCAAAATTGAAGAACTCTGAGATGAGCAAAATTTAAGAACTGGATTCTGATTAAACTTATTTCGTTAACAGATCGTAAATAAATTAAAATTTGAAAATTTCTTGTTTCGCTCACCCTATCAATTCTTCGATTTGACAGTATGACGTGATGTCACAATATAGTAGTCGATCCTATTCTTATTTGGAACGCATTGTACAGCGATGTACCACTGGTAAATAGTGAACACTTTGATTGAGCGTACAGATAAGGAGTGGAATTCCTTGCTAAAGTCTGTGTTTCCTGATAGCTACCACCAGCGGGACTTTATGTAAAGAGTCAACAAGTTACTTGTAGGTAAGCATGCTCCATCGTCGATCACATTATCGCTTACGGTGATGTAGTAGTCAAACGCCGAGCAAATCAATAAAAAAATAAATCATATGATTATAGTCTTTCAATTCTTCTTTTGGCGACCATATGTATTTTTATTTCAATAGAGGGCAGGATTGTCACGTTGTTTGCACCTGAAAACGGGCATGGACACCGAGAAAGGTCTAAGTGATCCAGATTTGGTTAAGTTCAATCTTCAAAGCCTTGAGCACAGGCGTAGGGTAGTCGGCCTTTCGGTATTTTACAGGTTGCATTTTGGAGAATGTGCATGTGTAAGGAATTGCATGATTTGATTCTGCCGATTTAACCCGACGTACAGCGAGTATCCACCCTAACGTTGTCGAAACCTCTACGGTCCGGAATAAGCGTTTAGCCGCGTCGCTTATACCACGTACATCGAAGTACTGGAACAATTTGCCTGCTGCGGTCTTCCCATCCGATTATAATTTTGGTGTCTTCAAGGCTAGAGTGAATAGGCTCTTAATAAACTGGTGCGCCTCACCATCAACGATTGCATCAATGCTTACCGTCAGGTAGGATCGCAGTCAAGAATTAGTTTATACTATATCAAATAAAAAAAAGAACGCAATTGACTCGTACTTGAAAAATCAGTCAGGAAAGGTCAGTTGAGTAGGCTCTACTTAAATATCAAAGACAACTTTTCAGCTACAGATTTTGAGAAATACTCAACTTCAAATGCTTAAAGGCGGATTACTGAATTGAGTATTTTTAGTTAAGAACGTGTCAACCCTACTTAAATGTCAAAATTTGACAAGTTTTCAGACTAAAGTAGAGTTTGAGAAATACTCGACTTCAAATGCTTAATAAAGACGGGTTTCTGAATTGAGTATTTTGAGTTAAGAACGTGTCGACTCAATTGTCAAATTTTGACAGATTTTTAGACTAGAGTTTGAGAAACACTCAACTTCAAATGCTTAAATCAGAACTCGGGGTTAGTAATAAAAGCTTAGTTACCTGACAAGAGAGTCGAGAATCCTTAAGAAAAACGATAATTGGGTTTATATTGAAGAAGGAGAAACAATCCAAATAAAAACATTCCTCATAAGAGGATTCCAAATAAATCCTACTATTTCATTTGCGCACAACACTTTTATCTAAAAAAGATTACTATGAAAGAAAAACATCAAAATACCGAATTCAATTTAGCGATACCCTCTAAGAAACCGTTTAACGTTCGATATTGGAATTATTCGCGCAAACGTGTGTCTCGAAACATATTGAGGACCTGCCGACATTCTGACCTTGAACGTACCGAAGGTCAAGGTCAAAGTGAAAATTCTGGCAAGTCTGTTTATTTTTATTGGTAATATGTGTTATAGTATTAGAGCACTAACGAAAAATCTAGTAGGTACAGAGGGTTTTTAGATGTATGGGTATAACTTTTGATTTATATTGGAGATGGTTATAATAAATGAATATTGAGTTTGAGTAGCTCGATTTTTTCAATATACGGTTGTCTGGTAATACTTAAAAATGAATTCGTCGATTCCGATATTTATATTTCAAATAGGTATTTATTTCTTTTCTAAAGTCCTATTATATTTAATGGGTGCTAATTAAACAGGCATCTTTTTAATACCATTATTCGCCTCTAAGAATCTATATTGATTTTTAAATTGTTAAATCAGCCACAATTAATGAGCGTTTGAATGATACTATCTTAGCCGCTAGTTATCTTCTATGTAAGTCACTTTCTGGGTGGTTTAAAAAAAATCCAAGAAGGCTGAGGCGGGAACTTCGTTCCGCTCCCGCATTAGCCTTCTAACCTAACCTGTCCGCGTTGGAGAACGTTACAATTCCGAACTTACTTCGCTTGCTCTTGCACTAAGAATATTTAGTTGGCGTTCTAAAAAAGATGTATTAGTTTATTAGAGGCATCTCATTTTCCTGTGGCTTAGTTATTAAATCATAAGTTTAATCACGAAGCCAAAAAAAAAATGTGTGGCGTCGACTTTCTCATTTTTTAATTGGGTAATTTGTGATAGTTCCAGAGCAGTCCCAGGTAAGGATGTTCCCAGGCAAGGCAAAGGATTTTCTGAATTATGTATCCTTTAACTTTTATGAACCTTTAAATGAATCATTATTATTTAATTAGTGTCGAACTAAATTAAAACTAAATGCTGTGTACAATTTGCATATTTTGACGTAGATTTGTGTAGAAGCAAAAATAGTATATTACGTTTTATATTTGGAAACTCTTAAAACTAAAAACTACTATTTTCGATGAAAACAAAGCCAGTTTTTATTTAAACAACGATATGGATATACCTACCTATTGCTAACACACATGTGTTTTAAAACCTTTCAACGAAGCGCACGTGTATGCCACACGCACATAAACGACTGAAATAAATCATTCTCATCATAAAAGATAACAGGGGCCCTAGTATGACGTCTTAAAATCCTAGCAATTCCGATGTGGGAGACAGACAAAGCTATACAAAACGAATAGCACTATCTCTTTCTTACTTCCGAATTATGGAGGGCTGAACTGATGTCTACGCGTTGTGTAGTGTTGCTACGACGTGCTACGCCGTAGCCGCGTAGGCGTCGCTTAGGAAACTCGCTGGCAATAAGAATTATGGCCCTATTTGATATTATGCTTAGGTTTATGAGGTTTTTTTTTTTCAGGTATAAGAAGCAAGCAGATTTTCTAGCTGTGTCTGCAAAATAATTTTTGAAACGTGTAATGTTAGCATATAAAGTATCGTTTTTATGAGTCTAACAATATTCGCTGTGAATGTTGCGCAATGATTTCCATAAAAACAGCATAATCAGCCTTATTTAATGATCTCACTGCGGGGACTCTTCTCTAACAGGGAGAATGGGCCATAATCCACGACGCGAGCCCAGTGCGGGTTGGTGGCTGTCACATAACTTCGCATTTTTTTTTTGTAGGACTTACTGTTAACTTACGATATTTTCCTTCACCGTTTAAATAAAGCAGTGGTGATGAAATATATTTACAACGAAGTAAAGTGCAACTGCTCTTTTGACCCCTGACTGTACAATGTACATAAACTAGTTGTTTTGGTATACAATAAAGAATTAAAAGAAAAAATATAAAACTTATAGCAACAGTAACTATAACTTTATTCTTTGAACTAAGCACACACTTAAAACCATCAACTGCCTCACCCCCACTTGAATTAACAAGACACAACAAACAAACAGTTTTAAACGAAATACGTTTATTACAGTACACAGACTTCATTAGAGGAACATGTAACGTGGAGAAGAATCTTTACAGCTCGTTCCGTGTAATAGTTTGTAGCTTAGACGTTGGTTAGGAATATAAAGGAGATTTAATATGGTCCATGAACCAAATTGATACTATACATTACATGAATTCATGCATTTCGGGCAGTACTATTTCTTTTTAGGGTTTACCTTTCGTACCTCAAAAGGAAAAAATGGAACTCTTATAGGATCACTTTGTTGGCGTCTGTTTGTCTGTCTGTCAAGACCATTTATCTCGGGAACGCGTGGAGGTATCGATTTGAAATTAAAAACTTATACTCAAGCCTGCATTCCCTTGAAGCTGAGAACTCATCAATTCTTCAAACTTCAAAGTAAACGAAAAAAAAAGATACGATCGTTTATGTCGCAAAAAATCAAAATTTCGACATTCTCAAGGAAATCAAAACTTCTACACTTCCCATTGAATCCTGAAATTTGGCATAAAGCAAGGTCTTATAGCATAGATATAGGAATAAATCTGAAAACAGTAAATTTGTTGCTACGTCATAAAAAAACAAAAAAAAAATGTCGTTCGAAAAAATCTTCGAGACTCCATTCGGGAATTGAACTATATATATTGGTAAGTTTGTAAGGTTAAATATACTTGACCAGTGACCCCTATGCTAGGAAAACCTGTGTTACAGGGGTCATCAATCCATCCATCAATAATAAGTAGTAATGTGCAGTTATATAAAAAAAAAACTAGGCTAATGCAATATGGGGATCAAGAATGGAAAAAACAAAAACTAAACTGAAATTGAAATTAAGGAAGGATCAAGCTAGGGTCGACTATTATTATATTATTACTCGACGATTACGAGAGCAGTGGTGGCCGAGTGGTAACGGCCCAGACTTACGAGTTGTAGGTCTCGGGTTCAAACCCACCCAGGCGCGTTACTTTGTGTAATTTATTTCATCATCACTGCTCTCAAAACGGTGAACGAAAACATCGTGAGGAAACCGGCATGTCTTAGAATCAGAAATTCGAAGATATGTGACATCCACCAACCCGCCCATTCCCTCTCCTAGAGAGAAGGCCTGAGTCCCAGCAGTAGATACATTAAAAAGGCTGATTATGCGTATGTATGCGATGATTATTACATTATTATTATTTATTTTGCACTTACGACATTCGTCATCGATGATAGAATATCATTTTGTCTAATGTACAACCTCTTCAAACGATTGTATTAAAGTGTCTACCCACCTACAACGATAGATTCAGCCAGCTAAATTAAAAACCATTTCTCGGAAGCCAGTTTTCAGCTGACTACTCGTAAAGCGCGGCACAAATGGGTTCGCGGAGAATCAATTAGGAGCCCGCTGTATATCACACCGGCGATATTTCGAGCTGCATGCTAATTACATAGAAGTAGGGTTACTGGAAGCGTCCAAATAATAACAGAAGAGAAATGAGAATATTTACAGTAGTAGCGGTTAAAAACTTAGTAATATTACGATTTGTATTTGAATACTAACTTTTAATACAAGTTTGCAGACATTGTCATTGCAGCCAAGGCGAAATACACGCCCGAACGGAGGCGAGGTCATTTTGGAGCTGATAGACTGCAATCACGAATGTCCACGTATATCAAACGAAGTTTTTCAACAATTTTATTCGATAATAAAATAATTATAAAGATAGATTTAGTAATTAATTATTGTGAGAAATAGTTCGCGGATTCTTGTCGGAATGACACATTTTCGTAGTGCTGCCTGGTGTCCAACCTCATGTTATAATAATATATGTATGTAAATGTATGTCGAAAAATCATTATTATCATGTTGCACGTTATTACTTAAGATCTTTATTATTTGAAATATAGAACCTTTTCAGTATAAATATCGTAAGCGGCGGCCCGATTTTTTTGCAGGAAAGGGTTTCATCTTTCCTAATTAAAAAAATATTTATGATTGTCAATGCCAGTCATTTAAATAGTGATATCCATAATGCACGTCCATTATTTATATCTATTCATTTACAAGTTTAATTTGTATACCAGTTTGGATGCAGCGAATCAATGCCGATAAGAATCACATGGCAAACCCTTTTGTCATTATGTTACTGATAAGCTACCGACTTTTTGAAAAAAATTGTCGTCAATTGTTATTATTCTACACACTACATAATTTTATTTTAACACCTACTTATAAAAGTTTTACAACACTTATAGAGTACAAAATACATTACGCTAGCAGTAAAGGATTTAGTACCTACTTCGCCAAAATAATTTATAAGCTCAATTACTACTTAAAACTGATCTAGATTCTGTACCTAAATAATAAAGAAAGATATACCCATTCATTTAAAAGGTTCTGGACTGGATGCCTCGTCTTTTAATACCCTTTTAGAGACGTTAAATGTCTAGCAAGATAATTTATTACACTTATTCCTGCTAAGTGACTTTGCTGGCGAGAACTGACAAGTGGGGGAGGAGGGGTTGACATTTAGCTCGGGGTAACACAAGCTAGTATAAACGTTCTATCTCACTAAGGCGGGTTAGTTTTGGATACGACTGCATACTTACGTGCCTATTTGTAGGGTTCCGTATCTCAAAACGGAACCCTTATAGGATCACTTTGTTGTCCGCCCGTCTGTCTGTCTGTCAAGACCCTTTATCTCGGGAACGCGTGGAGATATTGAGTTGAAATTAAAACCATTTACTCAGATCTGCGGTCCCTTAAAGCTGCGAAAAAAATCAAACTTCAGAGTTAAAGAAAACAAAGATACGACCGTTTATGTTGCAAAAAACGTGTATTTCGACACTCTCAAGGAAATTAAAATTCATATAGGTTACTTCCCGTTGACCACGAATCCTGAAATTTGGCATGGCATGAAGCAAGATCTCATAGCACAAATATAGGAAAAAATACGAAAACTGTAAATTCTTAGAAACGTGCGATTTGGTAAAACCTTCGTAACTCAATTCGGGAATTGTACTGTTTTCATAGGTAAGTTTGTACGAAACCTTCAGTGCACGAGTCCGACTCACACTTGTATACTAGAGAACTAGCTGTTCCCAGCGGTTTCACCCACGTATTTGGTTACTGCTTTGCTTCCGTGGGCCTTAGCGTGATGCTATATTTGATATAAATCTGGCTATTCCATACAGAAAGATTTTTCCAATTACACTGGCATGGCTACAAGAGTAGAGCAGTGGTGGCCGAGTGGTAACGGCCCCGACTTACGAGTTGTAGGTCGCGGGTTCAAACCCAACCAGGCGCATTACTTTGTGTAATTTATTTCATCACCACTGCTCTCAGAACGGTGAAGGAAAACATCGTGAGGAAACCGGCATGTCCTAGAACCAAAAATTCGAAGACATGTGACATTCACCAATCCGCACTGGGCCCACGTGGTGGATTACGGCCCATTTCCTCTCCTAGAGAGAGGAGGCCTGAGTCGCAGCAGTGGGAACATTAAAAGGCTGATTATGCTATACAAGAGTATACTAAAACCTGTCTGGATGTATGGCTTACAGCTCTAGGGCAGTGCTAGTGACTCCAACATTCTAATAATTCAACGAATGCAGAACATGATCCTTAGGAACCTTTGCAAAGTCTCATGGTTCATCACGAATACGAAAATTCACCAACATCTTAAGATGAGCATTGTGAAAGAAGAAATTCACAGAGCTGAAGAAATATACCTCGGGAGACTTGAAAGACATCCCAATGTATTAGGTGTAAGGCTGAGGACTCGAAGCTACAAAAAAGGGCTTTTGAAGAGAGGACAGACATTTTGGCCGTATAATATGGCCCACTGAAGAGGAGATGCCTTTACTGAAAGACACACTCAAAGCAACAACATCTCACAACACACCTCTAGCAAAAGCTGGTTGCAGATATAAGAGGAAAAAAAAACCGCTGGAGATCATCTAGTTTAAACAAACTAAAAAAAAAACTCTTACATTTTCTCATATTCACGTACAGAAAAAAACGTTTTATCAAAAAAAAAATGTGTAGGTTCTGTACCTACCTTTCTGTCTAAACCCTTAGAGAAAATCAGAGGAAATTTGATGCTATGTTAATTATTATAATAATTTTGTGATACAATTCCTGACAACCTGATTAAATCTCAGACCAGTAAATCCTTTGCCAAGCCACATGTTAGATCATGTGATTAGTTGGTTAAAATAACTATTGCCGTGTTTGTTGAAAACATGTAGATTAAATCAAAATGGCTTTTAGAAGTTGGGTTTGAAATTGTTATTATTCTGCCTGAATACCCGTGTTTTACATTCCTCTTTAGTTTCGTGAGTACAAGATTTACCATTACCATTAATGACGATTACAAGGACAGGCAATTCTAAATATCATTTTAGCCGAAAGACTTCTACGGACATAAGCCTCCTCCAAGTTTCGCCACAACAGCCGGTCCTGTGCGGCGTGAATCCATCAGATTACCGCGACCCTCTCCAGGTCCTCGATCTTTTTTTTTTAGGTGGGAACATCATCTAATGACAAATCCCGCTCTTGGGCGGAGCGGGAGATAGTGTCAGACTTTTACTGAAAGAAAAGAAAGAAAATTGCGTTTATTTGGTTTGTTTACTGAATAAAAACCTACTCCTGTTCCTTCTTTGCGTTCATCCCGGGGCCCCGGGCTTCGCTTTCACACTTCCTGTGGCCCCAGTAGGCTTCGACCCTAGGTTAGGTTAACTGAACTAGGTCCTCGGTCTGCCTTGAGGGAGGCGTACCAACACGGCCAACACAGCGTCTTCCGTTACGTGGTCGCCACTCCAGAACCTTTCACCCCTATCGACCATCTGTTCCGTGAGCAATGTGCCCTGTCCATTGCCACAGAGGTTTTGTGATTCTTTAGGCTGACTTTGGTTCTACTGCGGATATTTTGATTTCTGCCCCCTAGCCAAGTTACAATCGATTCGTTCGAGTTCCGAACGCCTCGAGTAGGCCACGCCTCCGATCTTTTTGGTCTGACTCCGTGACTTACCGTTGAGATGACGTCAGAACAAAAGAAATATGAGGCGTGGCTTACTCGAGGCGTTCGGCGTGAACGATACGATTGTAACTTGGCTAGGGTGGCTGATTCGATCCCACAAGAAAACTCCGAGCATAGCCATTAACATTGCCTTAATTGCAGTCCTAATGAGAAAGTTCAGTTATTTAGTTATTGAACTTTTTGTCACTAAAAAAATACAAAGGTGGGTTTAATACTCGTAGCTAAACCGGTGTACTTATTGTTTTTTTAGGGTTCCGTACCTCAGAAGGAAAAAAACGGAACCCTTATAGGATCACTTTGTTGTCCGTCCGTCTGTCTGTCTGTCTGTTTGTTTGTCTGTCTGTCAAGACCCTTTATCTCGAGAACTCGTGGAGTTATCGAGTTGGAATTAAAACCATATACTCATGTCTGTAGTCCCTTGAAGCTGTAAAAAAATCAAACTTGTAAGTTTACGAAATAAAAAGATACGGCCGTTTATGTTGCAAAAAACGTAGATTTCGACAGTCTCAAGGGAATCAAATATCATAGGGTACTTCCCGTTGACTTAGAATCCTGAAATTTAGCATAAAGTAAGGTCTTATAGCGCAGGTATAGGAATAAATCTGAAAACAGTAAATTTATTATTAACTATGTCACAAAAAAAAAACATTTGTAATTCAGAAAAATCTTCGAGACTCCATTCGAGAATTGTGGTTTGTACGGAACCCTCAGTGCGCGAGTCCGACTCGCACTTGCCCAGTTTTTTTTCTATTTAGACATGAAATAACCGGAGTCCATCTTTGTTGCGAGCATACTGTACTCATCTGCCCACCTATTCAGGAAGTTCAAGCGTAATGTCCATCTTTTATTATGTAAAATCAAACCACAAACTACCCCTTCTAGTATCGCAGATCTTAGTTATGACATAATAGGTGGTGCAAGCAATATTCTTATTATGACCTACCCATCGCTTTATAAGCCAGTCATATTTGTGCTTTATATTGCACTAGGTATGTTTTCAAAACTGTAATATAGTGTTTATGTTCTGTTTATACCTCTGAGACGATCCACCCGAGCTGCACACGGAAATTAGGAGTCTTCGTAAATAATTTTCGTAACCGAATTAATTTGTTCAGATATTACCTATCACTTAAAAAAAACAAACAACAGCCACCGTAGGCGCGGGCTTGCGGACGGCGACCAATGGGTAGCTCGCCGTCCAATCGTCCGGTAACCGTCCGTACCGAGCCCAAGTCGTCGACGGCACGTAGAGTTACACGCGCGCCTCAAGCAGATGTCAGCAAAACCGTAGGGGCCCAGCAGGATCGAAGGATATTGAAAGGATATTGGGTAAGCCATGGGTAATGCGAAAGAGAACCCTGAGTCAGTAACAGTCTGATACGCCCTCCCGCCCCTCCCAAGGGCGAGAAATGTCGTTAGATAATTTCCCACCTAAAAAAAATAAATAAAAACATTGTAGCTATTACAAGAATCTTTTTTTAATCTTACAAGGCATTTTGTTCTCAGAGGCTCAAAAAATTTTTGAATAAAATATTAACAGTAACGTTTATCATGAAAAATTTCTTATTAAAATTGTCAACATTTCATGCCGCACTGCATAAATATATCCATTTCCCTTCGTAATCTCACAATACATCATTAAAATCAATTCTGTAACATCACTCGGGGGATTATCAATATTAAATACAAAATAATAGAGATATTATTAACAAAATAAAGCATCGCTTGTTATTACTATGAAACATTTTATAGTTTGGGAAATGTCCAATTAACTCACTAATGATTAATTAAATGTATCATTATTTTCTGTTGTAGTCGTTTAATATTATCAAATATTAAACGACTAGATAGGTAATTATTTTAATTGAAGGTATTTTTTAAGTTAAGGGGATGCAATTCGACATAAATTTTCACTGATTTTCATACAACCGCTCTTACGCGATTACACATTTTTCATTATATATTTTGGAAACACAGTATCTTGTGGATATTATCTAGGGTTCTATCGATTTCAATAGAAGCCTAGATAATATATATAAGCCAATTTATAAATTTGTGTAAAACTAATCCAATAAAAACCTCTGTAAATCCGCTATTTTGCATGAATTTTGACACATCATAATTTACACAAAAATTTAAAAAGTTACAAAGTATAACAATTGAAGCCTTGCAAATTTAATCAAGATTCTTAATGACGACAATTTTTTCAAAAACTTTTACCATACCCTTACCCATGGAACAAAAAAAAAACAAAATTAAAAAGACTTCCTATTTGTTCCCTAATCATTATCTCCCTAGCCTTTTCCCAACTAGCTTGGAGTCGGCTTCCAGCTTCTAACGCCTGAATACCTGTAACGACGGCGACAGAAAAGATCTACGAATAATAACCGGGACCAATGGCTGTATGTGCTTTCCGAGGCACAGTGTGGCAGTTATAATAGCATATAGCATAATCAGCTCCCACTACTGGGACTCTGGCCTCCTCTGTAGGAGAGGGAATGGGCCGTAATTCACCACGCGGGCCCAGTGCGGGTTGGTAAATGTCACATGTTTTCGAATTTTTGGTTCTAGGACATGCCGGTTTCCTCAAGATGTTTTCCTTCACCGTTTATAGAGCAGTGGTGATGAAAATAAATTACACAGACTAATGCGCCTGGCTGGGTTTGAACCCGCGACCTATAACTCGTAAGTCGGGGCCGTAACCACTCGACCACCACTGTGTCAGATATGTCCTAATATAAACTTAATGAAAGTAAGTATGAATTAAACATTTACATTAGTACTTGCCCGGTTTTGAACCTACAACCTCATGCATGAGAGGCAGGGGCCTTAACCACTGGGCCGTCACGACCCTTTGTTTGTCCACTAATATCTATCTATGTTTATATTATCAGTGGTTTCAGTTCGTTTTATTAGGTATACTTCAATAATTTCACCCGATTTCTTACAAAAACATTCTCAAATCAACTATTTAAACCAACTAACTAAATCGAAGCGAACAAGCCTGCTTAAACTGCCCTTAAACAAACAACTCGACATACAGAATTCTCTATATTTCTTTTGTCTCAAAAGTAAAGGAATTAACTTTCAAGTTCTTTTTGTTCGAAATTTGTTCCTTTTCGATAAGTCAGAGAAAAAAGGTGGAATAAAGAAATCTTTTGACGTATATAAAGGACTACCTTTTCGGGAATAAAACTTTGATTTTCTTGGAATATAATGTCGTTTGTATAGTTTTGATTTTGTTTGGCAAAGTCGAGTGGAGCACGCGTATAAAAAATAAAACTCCTTTATTGTGTATGTATATATTTGTATGTATAGGTATATATTTTGTCAAATATATTTGTATGTTTAGTTTTTGTAATACTTGTTGTCTAAATAACATATTTTTTTATTATGCACCTGCCATATTCTATCTGTCCACTACCCTAGGTTGACTGGTAGAGAATGCCTACGGCATTAAGTCCGCCTTTGTATCTTTAGTTGCATGAAGATTTAATAAATAAACAGAATCAATGGAAAATGTTATGATTTACTAGCTGCTGTCAGCAGAATTTACCCGCGTGTCAGATAATTATCCCAAGGAAACATACTCCCGGGACTAGCTTCTACCCCAGACTTCGTTCTGGTGAATGTCGGTTATTGTCACCAACCACCACCAACACCATCAACCAATCATCAACCATCGTTTTTCATAATATTCAAGCATATTAGTTGATCGGCAAAAGTGTCCAATGATGAGTGTAACTCTTTTATATTAACGCAACGTCGACTTTAACCCAATTATTAATTCTAATTATTGAATTTAGAATAAAGTGTAAGAAACAGTTTTAAAATACGAAATAACTTATTGTGTATTTTAGCGTTTAACTAGGCATTTAACATAATAATTAATTTAATTATTCTTTTTTAACTATTTCGAGACTTGTAATTTTAAATATTGTTATAGATTTCATTGTCCTACAAAAACTATAGTGTAAGAACTTCTACCGCCTGTGATACAGGTTTATCCTAGTACAGGCACTTAATAATAATTATCACAGGTTTATCCTAGTACAGGCACTTAATAATAATTATCACAGGTTTATCCTAGTACAGGCACTTAATACCTTTGTAATTATGCCTAAGATTTTATGTAATTATTTTACCATGTTTTAACTCTGAATATATTATTATATTATTATATATTTATTGCGAACACGTCGGTTTCGTTTTTTCCTTTTGAGTTACGGAAACCTAAAAGAAATCAAATAACTACTCTCAAGTTTCCCGCTCTCTGAACAGAACGAGAGTGAATGTCAGACTTTTACAGACTGAAACCGTGAGTTCTTTTAGTTGCCCTTTCACTTCCCGTTCCAGGGCCACGGTAAGTTCTTACAATTATCTCGCAAGTCTGGCAAGCAACAATGAAGAGGTAATCTTGTGTTTTAGTATCAATAGATATTTTAGGGCCCATCTTCCTAGAAGATTGTCTCGTGACAAATTCATCTTTAAGATGAAACGGCAAAGAGATTGGCTTTGAGGGTTACTTAGTAGAGTTAAGACTATATTCATGAGTCCATCATTCACAGTAAGCGCTGTCAAGTTTCACTGTCATGACCTTTTCAATTGGTTTGAATTAGTGTACCTAACTCGGTTTTATTAAGATCTAGCAGCTGCTAGCGATAGTAGAAAATTATCCCAAAGGAACATACTCCCGAGATAAAAAGTACCTTTGTACCAACTGTTATCGAAATCTGTTCGGCCGTTCGAGCGTGAAGAAGCAACGGACACACACACTGACAATCTTTATCCTTTATAATACTAGTGTGACTTTTAGTTTATTTAAAAAAGTTTGTTGATTATAAATAAGATAATAAACCATCAATCAATGAATAAATGAGAGAAATGCAATGTAGATGTAAAGATGACAAGAGCGACAGTATTGTCCGAAACAGTCAAATTGCAACTCGTAACACGGGTGAGTGTTACTTAGCAAAAGTTTGACACTCCCGCTCCACCCGTGGTGGGTTTGCCACCCAAAAAATGCCACGTACGCTACTCTCTTGTCCCCTCGCTTTGTCCTAATGTAAGGAAGGATTGCGTACATCACAGCAAAAAGTCAGTGTCAGAACAAGGTGCAGTTCTGAATCCGTAGAAAATTTCAGGCTTTTCTTTAAACTCGTAAATAATCATATAAAAACACGATATTAGGTCTAATAATATAATCAATAATACTTGTTATTTTAGTTTTTTTTTGAATTTTGTGTGTTACCTATTCAGAAAATTCTTATAAAAACCTCAAACTATGTGCGTGGGTGCGACACCTTGTACAAGGCTCCACTCACTTATTCTACGAACCGCATTTACCGATTTCCGTAAATAAATAAAAAAATACCTACTCATTTTATAGTTGATTCGGGTTGAGAATCACTAACACAACTGCCTCCTGAAAGTTTTTGCAGGTTCAAAACTACATCTTATATTATATTCCGCCGAACGTGAATTACAAACTTCCCAACTCCAACATCGACACACTGTAGCATTTTATTAGCTTCACTCGGATTATTGCAGTCATTTAGCTTAGCTTCGCTCCCTCTATAATCCAGGGATTTCCACACGTCCGCTCAACTTGCATTTAAGTTTAAACTTAGTTAAATTTCATGCGCTTTTTATTTTGGCCGGGTTATTTAGACTAAGTAATTTTAATTGGGTCACTGGTTTGAAGTAAAGTTTGAATATAGTTTTTAAGTTAATGTGAAGTTAATGAGGTCTGAAAGTTGACTTCAGTCGATCTTAAGTGTGTTAGAACAAGGTGGAGTCTTATAAAAGAAATGTACAATAAAATTATCGATGGGTCTAATAAGCATAGTGATGTTGTCAATTTCTTTGTAATAATGCCCTAAAATTATGTAATGCACTTGATTAAATTGTTTCAAATTATCCCAAGGGTACTCTCGGGATAAAAAGCTCCTATATGTCATCCCAGGACATGGTCCACCCGAGTACTAAGTTTAATCGAAATCCGGTCAGCGGATCGAGCGTGAAGCAGTAAGAAACACACATAAACACACACAAACACACAAACTTTCGCCTTTATAATATTAGTGTATTTCGCACCTCAAAAAAATTAATTGGTACCAACAGCCTACTGGGGCCATGGGTGATGCGAAAGTGACCCCCGGGGCCATGGAAAAAAAAAATGGCAGAGAAGGAACAGGAGTGGGTTTTTAGTCAGTAAAAGTCTGACACTATCTCGCGCTCCACCCAAGAGCGTGGGTTGTCATTAGATGATTTTCCCACCCAAAAAAAAAAACCTTAAAATTTTTTTTTTTTGTTTTGTTTAATTATTGGATCCATTAAAAGTTTGTTGCGACTGCGACTATCGTAGCAGATACAATTCGATAGTATTTGCCTACCACTATAGAAGATTTTTTTTGTAGGTTGGAAAATCATCCAATAACATTCCCCGCTCTTGGGTGGCGCGAGAGGGCGTGCCAAACTTTTACTGACTAAAAACCCACTCCTGTTCCTTCTTTGCCTTCGTCCCAGGGCCGAGTTTTCTTTTTAGGAACAAACCCTTGGCCACAGTAGGCTTCGACCCTGCTGGACCCCTACGGCTTGCAGACATCTACTTGAGGCGCGCATGGAACAGTACGCGCCGTCAACGACTTGGGCTCGGTCCGGACGGCGAGCTATCCATTGCTCGCCATCCGCAAGCCCGCGCCTACGCTGACCACTATAGGAGATGGGCGTGAATTTATGTATGTATGTAAAAACAGATAAAAATATTTCGATGTGGCGACGCTTAAGGGACGCATATGATCATGAATCGTCAGGTTTAAACGTCAGTCGTCAAATTATTTTCACCAATAAAAATGAAAATCTATTTTATTTATGTATTGTTAGGAACACCAACGACATATTATTTACAAAAGAAATATTTGTGCAAATAATGTAAATTATAAATTAGAGGTGTAAAAAGTTTGGTTAATTTAATATATTATAGGTAAACTAATGGTCGAAAGCTGGCATTTCTACAGAAAAAAATAAGAACCAGATTGCAGCGCCATCTACCGGGTCCAATTGTATTTTAAAACTGTCCAGGGACACTCAAATATATACACAAAGTGTCATCGAAATTGGTCCAGCCGTTTAGGAGGAGTCAGGTGACAAACATATGTACAGAAGAATTAAATAATAAAGATTAATTAGATAAGAAATTATAAAACCTTTGACAAAGTACATACAAACATTGATTAAGAATGGAAAAACGTATAGCACTTATAGCCGATTTTTTATTTACGCTAAGTGTTCAGATTTTTTGAAAAGCTTAGGTACTTACTCGAAAGAGTTTAATAAAAAAGCTCCAGTATCAATCTTACTTCATTCACATCGCAATATCTATTTACCTTCGTTTTTCCAGACTCTAGACTCTTTTCTATCCATTCAGACGAGATTTCTATCTCTAATTTCGAAGAAAATACTTTTACCATCCAGTCTTGGGTTTGACAGTAAATAATTATACCCTATCTTGGCTTATAAAGTTGGAAATATATCAAGAACCCTTTCAATCGTTTCTATTGGCCAGCTAAACGACGTACTAGGCTGTTCGCTGCAATCATATGACAAATAATACCCGGTTCAAGCCGAAAACCGGGTCGCAATCGGTCAAAACGTCCATTTCTGTCCGTTATAGCAGCCATTCAACCTAGACCTCAAACCTCAAGCAAAATGGTAACAACGCTAAGTTTCATAGAGGTCCACACGTCCTGGTCGTATGAAAAATGACATTTAGTATCGTATTACGAAATACAGGACGTTGTACGATAACACGGAGTAATGTGACTTTATTTTACACGTCTCGGGAATCGATACCCGCTTTCACAGCGATTTCACACTTATAGCTAAAGTATTAAGGTTGAAAATTGGCTGTTATGTATCTAGCCAATATTGCTATCTAGATAAATTGTAGCGTCGAAATGTGTAAAAAATAAGGTCATGTTTGCGTTCAAATAAGCGGAAAAATCCGGTTTAAAGCGGTTGCAACCGGCGCGCGTCGGTAAGCACCGGATTATTAGGTGCATTCTGGCTTTAAGTGGATTTGCTTATTCCATGCCAAGTGAAAATGTGTCTTATAATGTTCTACAGTTGTATTTTTTTAAATTGTTTGATTTATTACTGCAGTTTCCTGAAATCTGGTTAAATCCAGTGTTTATATTGTTAAAAGCTTGCGGGGCTTAACCGAGTTACGTAGTTGGAGTGGTTCTATTCAAATTTAATGTACACAAGATTCATGTAATTTTCACGACCTTTGAAGCTATTTTGGGTGGGCAGAGCTTTGGGTAAAGTCATGGAGTTTATTAAGGTATTTATGAGTTGATTATTGTTAGGATCCAGTCAAACAGAATATTGCCAGAGATTTTTTTTGATTTTTTGAAGTGTTACTAGAAAAACTATATAAAAAAAATATTACAAAAAAAAATACAACCATGTGCAAAATAACTTTAATTTCCAAAGTCTGTGTTTCTATAATAGTTTTGTCTCTTTGTTATTTAACAAGTTAATGAACCCTGTCTCTCTAACTATTGCTACCTGTATTTTGAGAGACAGTTTTCGGTTAAGATTTGCTATGTTTATGCAACTAATGAGTAAAGATTGTGTAGAAGGTTTTACGAAAACCTCAGGGCTTTTTTCAGTGCCAATTTAATCATGGCACTGATACATTTGAAACCAAAAATATAGCACTTGTATTTTGTTTATCAAATTCACAAACAGTTGAAAATCTCGTGTAACTGTTCTTAATATCGAACTCCGAAACGGCTTGATCGGTTTTTATGAAATTTTTGTGTATTTTTGGTAGGTCCGAGAATAGAGTGTTTGGACCTACTTTAACGCGGGAGAAACCTCTGGCAGAAACAAGTACTTTATGTCAAGGAAGTACTCCCAGATATTTGTCATTTTGATACAAGTGCAGAAAGTTTGTCATTGCGAACGAGGCGGAGTTCGCACGAGCCGTAGACGAATGTGTTATGGCGCCGAGGGCTGCAGTGACAAATTTGCACGTGTATCAAACGACTTTTTTTAATACATTTACAAAAAAATGAATAAACGGGGGTTGACCGGCGACTGGTGGGGGTTAACGTGCATCCAGCCTTATACGATAAATGTAATAAAACTGTGGCGGGGGAGAGCACTCGCACTTTTCTGCACTAGTGCGGAAAACAGTCTATTGCGTGCCTAAAAGCGGTGGGATAAGAGCGGGTTTTCGAGTAAGTGTATTGAAAAACGAATAACAAGAATCTAACAACTTTCGCGTCTATCATATTAGCGTGATCCCAAAAAACGCACTGATCCTTTGAGACAGACCATGGCGCAGCAGCTATAAAAAGAAAACTTGAGGTTAATAAAACTCTATGCATCTATTTTCGCACCGAGATTTTTCAAAATTAAACTCAGTTTGTTTCACTCTCATACTTTTTTAACCGTAGAGTTTTTACGGGCATGTTAGCTAAGTCCGGCTAACGAGCTATACGTCTTCATTACGAACAGCGCGGTTTTACAATACAGCTGGCTGAAATGTATAACTATTTTGTTAATATATTTATTTTCCAAATAGGTTTTAAAAACACTTTTAGGTACACATCGATTTTTTCGTCAGTCAAACAAGATGAGGCTGGTGTTTCATAGCTGATTACTCTGAGAAGAAACACCGAAATAAACTCAAGGGTTAAAGTTTGACACCAACGTAGATGGGAAAAGGTTAATCAGTCTTTTTACAAAAAAACTAACAACTAAACTAACTAACTAGAAACTATTATTCAAAGGAAAAACATATATGCACATTCAATATCAAAAGGGCATCGAAACAGAATTACACCTGGTGTCAGCGATTTTACATTCAAAAATTTTTTCAAAAAATATAAAAATACCGTTACACCCGTACACGTCAATTTTTAAAATAACTTTTATACAATATTTTATTCAAAAATCCTGGCATTTTAAAAATCATGTACATAAATTCCGTTGCAAGCGATTTTCTTCGCTTCGCTTTTCAAATCTAATTTGCATTTCAAATTTCGAAAATGGTAAAACGCTCTGGACGCGCTATGAAACAGTATGAAAACCTTTTTCGTGATTTAATTTCATAATTAACTTGTCTGCTGGACATGTGGGAATAAGAATTATGGAAACATGGCTTGGGTAGGTTTAATGTTGAGAATATAATTTTATAATAATTAATCAATTGATGAGTTAAAACTTTTTGAAAGTGGCTTTATGTTAGGTAGATTTAGAATTATTTGGCGAATTAAAAAAAAAATCTATTGAATATTCTTGGATACTGCCTAAAGAGTAAAAATCTTATTACTAAGACTCAGCCGTCCATCTGTCTGTTACCAGGCTTTATCTCATGAACCGTGATAGGTAGACAGTTGAAATTTTTACAGATGATGTATTTCTGTTGCCGCTATAACAATAAATACTAAAAACAGAATAAAATAAATATTTAAGAGAAGGGTTAAATAGAAACCTATACATATATAAATAAAATATTTGTACTTCCAAAATATCTAGAGAAAGATATGTAGTAACGTCGTAATCATGTAAGAGCGGTTGTATGAAAAATGGTGAAAATGTATCTCGGGTTGGACGCTCTTAAGTAGTGCCATACAACAAACGTGTTTTTTTTTTCGTTTTTTGCTGCGAACGGTACGGAACTCTAGACTCGCACTTGGCAGATTTTATGTACTTTTTTCAACGCCCCTTAACTAAAAACTTAGACATTTTACTTTAAAATTATGAATAAATCATTTTCAAGCAATAAATTAAAATAATTAAAACATCTTCAGATCTAGTGTAGCCTCACCCTAAGTACTAGTGTTGTGCCACGACCGCCTCTTAAATTCCCGTTGGCAGTTAGTTTGAATTGTGCAAGCTTTTAATCCTCTTCCATTACAGACTTTTTTGGCCAGAAAATACTGGTTTTTTTTTCAGCTTGAAAAGGGCAGCGAATTGGATCGTGTATTAAAGGTGAAATGTGAGTAAAAAATGGGCGAATATTTCATGAATGCGAAATGATGTAATGAAGATACTTGTTAGTGAGGGCTTAGGGATGTGGATCCCGGGTTTTTATTCGAATACCGGTTTGTTTTCGGACTTCGTTTAGTACGGTTGATTGCTCTGTTAGGTTTTATTGCCTCGTATTCGTTGCCCACTTAGGCAAACGACCAAATGGGTAAACCTGAGAAATAGATGCGTTCGTGTAACTCGTATATTATTGCAAAACGCGGAATCATACAAATTTTTGTCTCATATTATTTGTGGTCGGCGCAATACGTCTTTTTCTTCCATTCTATCCTATTACCCGTAACACTATCATTAACTCCCTTTTCTTTCTTATCACTCTTCACATAATCCATCCACCTTTTCTTTGGCCTCCCTTTCCCTCTCCATCCATCTACATGTATACTCTGGAAGTGTGCTCAAAAGTGCCACGTTGTATGGCAATACTCAATCTCTGGTTGAAGTCTTGAAGTAAAATGTTTTTTCTCAGACTCCGACTAATTTCAGTTTAATTATTTTTAATATTTTCTTAGAAATTATTTTTTATCTGACATGTTTCATTTAGTAACAAATCAATATTTGGGCGTGTAAGGGCAGTTGTAGGTCGCGGCTTCAAACCCAGCCAGGCGCATTACATTATGTAATTTATTTCATAACCACTGCTCTAAAAATGGTGAAGCAAAACATCGTGAGGAAACCGGTGGCATGTTCTAGAACCAAAAATTCGAAGACATGTGACATCTACCAACCCGCACTGAGCCCGCGTGGTGGATTACGGCCTATTCCCTCTCCTAGAGAGGAGGCCTGATTCCCAACAGTGGGAACATTAAAAGGCTGATTATGCTTATGCTATATCTACTATATGTTCTCATAAAAAAAATCCTTAGCATTCCTACCTCTATAAAACATAATGCCTTCAGTGTATTGTCTATTTTGCTCAACCTTTTAATGTTACTTTCCGTCTAATGAAGTCAAAAGATGTTACTGTAATGGAGGCTTCGTACGAACATATTTTTTTACATTTACTGTGTAAAAGGGTGGAAAATGGAGGTTAGTTTGTGTGATTGTACTGTTTGCACACGTTTATTGCTTCGGGTAATATCTACTAAGGTATTAAGCGTGGCATTTTACATTTTTGGGTTCCGTACCCAAAAAACGCGATTTTTTTTTGAGGTACGGTTTCATCAAATAGCCTCTCCCGATCTGGGTGAAACGTGGGCACGCCATAATCATGGTCGTAAGTCCCCTCTTTGAGGAGTGGCTGAAGAGGTGTCACTGACCTCAAATTCCGTATGACGCATGTCCTCACCGGACATGGTAAGTTCGGGAGGTTCCTGCACCGGATTCAGGTGGAAGAAACGCCCGGGTGTCCCCATTGTGCAGATCGTCCGGAGGACACGGTGGAGCATACGGATGGAGGTGTGCCCGGCTTGGGTGGAGCACTTCCGTGTCCTCATCCACCATAATTTTACTCACTAAAATTCATCTGTGTTCCTTAGCGTTCCAGTGCCATGATTACTTTTTCGAACAATCTCGTTGCCCAAAAGACATGGCTTATTAAGCCACGACACGATACATCGATCTGTCAGTTTCTTACATGGCTTTAGGAACTTTTACAGAATACGTTTAATTTTTTATTATTGATTAGCTGACCCGGCGAACTTCGTACTGCCTAATAATAAGAATAACGCCATCTACCGCCATTACCAGAACAGCATACTTCATTTTATAATGACATTTTAATTAGACATTCGTTTTTCCATTTTTTCTCACTGTTTCAACCTTCCCTGGACTATTTCAAGACCTAAAGGTCCAGGCGTTTTTGAGTTTAGCGAGACTAACGAACAGCTATTCATTTATATATATATAGAAGAAGAAGATAGATTAAATTTTTACAGCTTTTCGATTAATCTATACTTGTGCTTGTGATTTTGCTTCATGGCAAATGATTTGATGATTCTAGGACAATGGGATATAGGTTTAGGTCCCTATATGTTTAGATTTCCTAGCAATTGTCAAAATATGCTCCTAGACGGAGCATAAACGGCCTTATCTTAAGATAGCGTTGACTTAGAAGTTTGATTTTTTCAGTTGCCACGCGTTCTTGAGAAAAGGGTCTTGACAGACGAACAACAAAGTTTTTTTTTAATATGTATAGGTTCGCGTTCTAACACTATCTCACCTGATGGCAAGCGATGATGTAGCCGACGATGGAGCACGCTTGCCTAGAAGTAACCTAATCACTCTTGACTTTTAGGTTGTAGTTGTCAGTGATCCTATAAGGGTTCCAATTTTGATAACTTTGACTGGCTGTTGGTCTAGTGGTTAGTGGTTGTGACTGCTATGAGAGGTGGTGGGTTCGATTCCCATGCAGGACAAATGTTTGTGTGATGAGCACGATCATTTGTTCTGTGTCTGGGTGTAATTTATCTATAATATGTATGTATTTAGAAATATATAAATATGTTTATCAGTTGTCTAGTACTTATAACACAAGCTCTGCTTAGCTTGGGAGAAGACGGCGTTGTGTGATAGCTGTTGTGGATTGTTAATTTTATTATTATATATTAACTAAGGTACGGAACCCTGATAATTTATTTATTTATTATTATTTATAGTTTATTTCAGGAATATTAACCCATAGCAATATTATAAAAATTAAATAAAATTAAAAATTGTCATAACATAATACATTCATTAAATTAAATTAGATTAAATAAATTATTGAAACATTGATAAAATGATAAACGGCAGATCGATTTACAATACAGAGATAAATAAGATACTGATATGACATGACACCAATTCATAAAGCCGCCACACCAAAAATCAAAAGTAATTCAACTAAAAACGTATTTTAGCAAACTTTCTAAAAATAGCCTTTACCTAAGTAAATGAGGCTTTCATTGAAAAACCTCCAGTGGAAATATGAACGGCGCACCGGTTGGCAGCCTCAATCATAATCAATCATAGCTGAATGTTGGCAGCCCTGTAGCCATTGTTTTTCTTTTTTTTTTTCCTCCCTTCCCTTCAGTGCATTTCGGTGAAAAATGGAGGGTAGTTTTTTGTAAACATTGTTTGTTTGTTGTTTAGGTGTGTCTAGCTGGGGTTGATAGTCGCTGGGGTGTTATTTTATGAAAACTTTTTGGCGGTAGATTTTGTTTTTTTTTTTTCCAGTCAAAATCTGGCTTGATAATCTTGTGAGTAGAATTCCCTGCCGGCTGGCATCTATGTTTTCTGATCGTTATAACCTATGGGTCTTTACTTTAAGTCAAGAGTCAATAGGTTACTTCTAGGCAAGCGTGCTCCATCGTCGGCCACATCATCGCTTGTTATATTGGTCAAACGCGAGGCTATACATAATAAAAAAAAAAACATTTTTGAGAGCTGTAGCACTATACTAACTAGCCTGCCAAGTTACAACCGTTTCGATTCGATTCTCTTTTCGTTGATCGCCTCGAGTAGGCCACGCCTCCGATTCCTTTATTCTGACGTCATCTCAACGTTCAGTCACGTGGTCAGAACTACGCGGCTGAATAGATTAACAGAATATTCCAATTACGAAATAATAGCACTCAGTAATCAGCTTTTAAAAGGTGATACGAGTTCTAGTAAACAGTTTGACAAATGAAAAGCATCGCGAAACTAATTTCCCTAGTGCTACATCCTCATAATTTCATAATAGTATCAGTGTGGATGCCACTAGTAGCTATTACGACTAATCAGCTAACTGCTGTGGGTACCTGGAGTTATGATGATGAAAGATGTCGGTTTTCTAGATGTGTTATGTATGGGAATTTTGTTAGTATTTTTTATCACATTAATATTTTAAAGGATAAAGTTTATGAGTGTGCGTGTGTATGTATGTTTGTTAATCTTTTTACGCGCGAATGGCTGAATGGATTAGAATGAAATTTGGCGTACAAGTAGACCATGTCCTGGAATAGAAGATAGATTTTTAATCCTAGGAGTATGTTCCTGGTTGTATGTTGTTGTTATTAACCTACTACTATGAGATATTTACTTGAATGAGAACTGACATGACTTGAAAGATAAGGTAGTGAATGGTAACATGACTGCAGGGTTCTTCAAAATGGTTTTTGCGACCCTGAAACGCAAAGGGCTATTGAAAAAACACACACTCACGCTCCGCCCAGAGCGGGAGAAGTTATTTGATGATTTATCACCAGGGGTCGTAGTTCGACAGAGTTATACAGGTACTTACATCAAAATGTTGATTACATTAATGTGGATCTTCCCATGATTTCTAATGAAAAATCCCGTGATGCCAACAATATTACAAATAAATAATAATAAAAATAGATTTATACACTACCTCCTCCTCGTCTTTAATGCAGGAAGAAAGTTTTTCTGCAATATTTCTAAGTGTCATAATAAAATTTCTGCTCAATCCGACTAGAACGTTCCATCATCGGACCACCAGGCGTATGATAATGCGCCACCGGTACATGGTGGACATCCCACCTATACGCACGAAACGTTTTGGGAACTCATTCATTGTGCGTACAGCTAAGGAGTGGAATTCCTTGCCGGAATCTGTGTTTCCTGATGGCTACAACCTTTAAGTCGAGAGCGAATAGGTTATTTCTAGGTAAGCGCGCTTCATCGTCGACCGCATTGTCGCTTTCCATCAGATGAGATAGTGGTCAAGCGCGAACCTATTAAGAATAAAAAAAAACTCGGGGTTGCAAATCGATGCAAGTACATGTTTAAATCTACCTAATTCCGACCTCTGTTTATCACAAAAATCATCTCAAACTGCAATTCATTAGACTTGAATCGATGCTGAAAATTCTTCAGCTAATATGTAGATAATAGCTGCACTATCCGTGAAATCTTCTAATTTCACTGAAATACTTTTTTCATGCAAGCGAAGCCGCTGATAGAAGCTAGTCTTATTTATTTTTATTTATTTATTTTTATCTTCACGTCGGAACGCCTTGCAGTATTTACATTAATGGAGCACAATTAGTCCAGCATCTGCTACTTTCCAACATTGTGTGCGTATACACGTATCTTAAATACATAAGTAGATATATAATTATATTTTTTTTCATAGATATAAATATTTATATTTTTCTTACCGTCCATCCAAAGGTTGTCTGGTAGATATCGCTGTTAGCGATAAGACCGCCATTGTACCCATAGATTAAGTTAGTTTAAAAGTTTTTGTTACTATTTTGGTTTACAATATAGTTAGTTTTATTCTATTCTATTCTATTTTTACGTACTACAATACAGGTCTGCCATACTTAATATAAGTCAGATAAAACATAAAGTACCTACCCAATTACATCATCCCTTCCAGAGGAGTACTATCAACGGCAGATGTTTTACTATCGAGCATTATTTTTTAATGAGTTCGTCCGAGTGACTTTATTAACTACCCCAGGTAATTAGTTAATGAACTCAGTTTTCATGTCTCGCCAGCAAATGGTGAATGCGGTGATTTGACTATTAGTACTTACATACAGGTTGTTTTTTTAATACGAAGTGTACTAAAAAATCACGTCGGGGTTACCAGTTTGAGTTATTACACTTTTGGAGGTATGCGGAACAGAGAGTAAAGTCCCGTAAATCCAGATGATTTTATGACAGCCCGAAATCATCTATCGGGCAGTTGCCCACCAGATTTAACACCCGTCTGGTCGGAGGATCCTCCCTTTTCAAAGGAGGTTTGTGGGACTTTACCCTCTGTTCCGCATACCTCCAAAAGTGTAATAACTCAAAAAAAAGAAAGCAAATCATGTTTTTTTAATTAGTTTTTCCTTTCGTTACCAGTTTTGGTGACGACAGTACCTGGAAAAAAAAAATGTTATAATTAGACAATGTGACATGAAGGGCATGAAAGTTATATTACTTATGAGTTTGACTGGCTCGTAGGTCTATTGGTTAGTGGTCCTGACTGCTATGCCGGAAGTCGTGGGTTTGATTCCCACCCTAGACAAATGTTTGTGAAATGAGCACGATCATTTGTTGTGTGTCTGGGTGTATTTTATCTATAATATGTGTGTATTTAGAAATATATAAGTGTATTTATCAGTCATTGTTTGTTCCATTAGAGCCGCTTCGCTTCGCGATCGCGTTCGCTTTGCTTCGTATACGTCATGTCACACTCACCGGACTTAACCTTGGCCGTCTTTTGAAGGTGACAAAGGGTTCTAGAAGCGCCTTATATGGATGGTAGTAAAGAATCATTATCATCAGTTCAGCCGAAAGACTGTTGGACATAGGTCTCCCCCAAGTGTCACCACAATGTACGGTCCTGTGCGTCTAACACTCATCAGGTCATCGGTCCATCTTGTAGGAGGCCTTTCATCGCTGCGTCTTCCGGTACGTTATCGCCACTCCAGAAGCTTTCGTCCCCATCGACCATCTGTTCTGCGAGCAATGTGCCCTGCTCACTGCCACATAAGTATTATTTATTTATTTTATTATTGATAGGCTCGCGTTTGACCACTATCTCACCTGATGGTAAGCGATGATGTGGCCGAAGATGGAGCACGCTTGCCTAGAAGTAACCTATTCACTCTTGACTTAAAGACCCCTGGGTTATAGCTATCAGGGAACACAGACTCCGGCAGGGAATTCCACTCCTTAGCTGTACGCATTATGAATGTGTTCCCAAAACGCTTTGTACGTATGGGTGGGATGTCCACCATGTACCGATGGCGCAACGCCGTACGTCTAGTGGTCCGATGATGGAACGGACTTGGTGGAATTAAATTGTGCAATTCCGACGCACACTCCCCGAAGTGTAATCTAGAGTTTAGAGTTTGGCGATTCTTCGAGCTATGTCAGTAACCTTGGTTCTCTTGTGAAAGTCTTTATTTCTGATGACACGTAAGACACACAAATAACAAAGAGTGGAGACACTGAGTGTTTATCCATTGAGTGATTCCAGGGAAGACGGTGGTACCATGATCACGTGCTGCTGTGCACAGAGTGGTTCAGGGAAGACACCTTTAGAGTTCATCAGTTCGTCAAGATTGAGTGCACAAAGTGGTCTTTTAAGGCTCTAACTCCCGACCAGTGCTATAAAACAGTAACTTTCTGAAGCCTATTCCTCGGTAACGGTTAGGTCAATAATTTTGAAAAAACTATATGTTTATTATAGATTCATGTACAATATTATCAACATATAATTTTTTCGTCTTACTTTTTGCCAATAAGTTATTTTTAACAACATGATATTTTTTTTGCTTGTTTTTCCTGCTCCTTTCAAATGGCTTTGATCTTTAGAAACATGTTTACACAAAAATATTGTTGGTAAAATGTTTTTGAGAATGTACATAGCATATGAAAACCAATCAATATTTTACAAAGAAAATGGATTTAAAGGTCAGCAGGGCTCTATCTGGCCAGATGTTTAAGGGACTATACGTCTTAAGGGGTATTGTTGCCCCTTCCATGTGCTGCTTTCTGCCCTGCCCACTGCCAAATAAATCATCACTTCTGGCAAAACATAACTATCTTACATTCCCATAAGTAGGTCCATAGGGTATCGTAAATAATATAAGAGAAGAATAAAAGGGTACTTAAAGCTTGCTCAGAGCTATAAGAACGTTTTAATATGGCAATAAGGCCGCTGCCAAGTGCGGAAAGGATATTAAACTTTATAACAATAAACAGAATTATGAAATTTTATCACGATTTTCTTCGTTTTTCGTGAAGTTAAAACAAGGATTTACTTTACAGGAATTAACATAACCGAAACAAGCAGTTTCTTTACTGTGCAGCTATGTGAGTAGTCTTCAAGTTTTATTTGTAGGAAAATCATATATTTTCTACCGCTCTGGGTGGAGCGAGAAGCGTCAGTTTTTTTTTACGGACTTAAACCCACGCGTTTTCCTTCAGTTGCCCTTTGCATCCTTTTAATTTGAAACATTAAAAAGAAAAAAAACGGGGCAAGTGCGAGTCGGACTCGCGCACTGAGGGTTCCGTACAAACTTACCTATGAAAACAGTTCAATTCCCGAAATGATTTACGAGTAATTTTCCGAGTCGTACGTAGATGTACGGCGAGAGTTCACTCTTATGTTGTTGATACCTCTACGCTCCGGACTGAGCGTTTCGCCTCGTCGTTTATAATAATAATAATATAATAATAATATATTTTATTTTTTTATTTTTTATTTTATATATTTTTTTTTTTATACGGTTATACCGCGTACATCGAAGGACTGGAACAATTTGCCTGCTGCAGTCTTCCCTGTTCAATTATAATTTAGGTGTCTTCACGGCTAGAGTGAATAGGCTCTTTAAACTAGTACGCTACACCATCAAAGAGTGCATCATTACTTACCATCAGGTGGGATCGCAGTCTAGCACTGATTAAAAAAAAAAACCTTGTATACATGTATTCATTTAGAGGTAAGCAAAAAAAAAAAAACGCAAAAACCAAATATGGTAATAATAATAATAATAAGGAGGTTTCTGTCTCTGGAGCCCTAACCACCGGTAGCTTGGACCCTGTTCCCGACACCGGCGGATAACTATTTTTTATATTTTTAAATGTTTTTTTTTTATTACTTGTTCTTTAAAGAAATATTTAAAAATGTAAATGATATGTGTATAAAAATAAATAAAGAATAATAATAATAATTAATAATAATTGTTTATTTCTCACCACAAAAAAAAAAGTTTACAATATAAAACAAAAACTATATATCAAGCTAACTTCTAACATTTCATTAAGGTACAACCTCTAACGTCGGTACCTGTGACATTTGGCCGCATTAATGGCAGTTTGGCCACTTTAATTACAATTACGCACCTATTACTGTATCGCCATTTGTAATATTAACGAACTGTGAAAATTGACTTTCGTTTTGAGAGGTGAACTGTTTATTTATGACCAAGGGCGGTAAATGCGATTCTATGTAATATGAGTGAATAAAAACTTGAAACGCAAGGGGTAACTCTATGACACTGGTGTGGTTTTAAGCAGTAAAAGTCTGACAGGCCCTTCCGCTTATATAACATTGTATTTCTCATATTAAGTGAATTGTAAGGTTACCGACATAGCACGAAGAGTCGCCAAACTTAAGTGGCAATGGGCAGGGCACATTGCTCGCAGAACGGATGGCCGTTAGGGCCGAAAGGTTCTGGAATGGCGACCCCGTACCGGAAGACGTAGCGTTGAAAGGCCCCCTACAAGGTGGGCTGATAATTTGGTAACGGTTGTGGGAATCCGATGGATGCGAGACGCACAGGACCGTTCATTGTGGCGACACTTGAGGGAGGCCTATGTCCAGCAGTGGACGTCTTTCGGCTGAAATGATGAATGATGAAGTGAATTGTATTCTTTTTGGGAAATAAATGTCTTAAACCATAAAAGTCTGACCCTCCCTTTCGCTCCACCTAGAGCGGGAGAAGTTATTTAATGAATTACCATCCCTCCCCAAAAATGGCTAGACGGTTAACTGAATGTCGAATTGATCTAGTTGACTGCAACATCGACAACATAGCAATGAATAATCTAATATCGATGACGGTCGGAGTCCCCAGTCAGGTCAGTGGTCTATTAATTGAACCCACGCTGGCCTGTACGTATATTTTATTGAATAACTCGATTTTATTAGTTCGAGTTAGTTTATTTTGAGTTTTTTTTTTATCAAACATCCAATGATTTCTCTCACTTTAGGGTGGAGCGCGAGGTCGTGTCAAACTTTTACTGACTAAAACCATACCTTATGTTCCTTCAGTTGCCTTTTGCGTTCAAGGCCCACGGGTTTCCCTATTAGATCTCAACTCATGGCCCCCCTAGGCATACGGTTTTGCTGTCATCTCTATGAGACGCGTGTGAAATACTACACACGATGTAGATTCGGTCTTAGTCCTGACTGGATGGCGAGATACCCATTACTCACCCTCCGTAGGCGCTGGCTTGAGGACGGCGAGTAATGGGTAGCTCGCTGTCGTAAAGGATTTGTACACCCAAAAACCTCTAGTCTCATCGCAATCACACAGATATTGTACATTTCAAGAAAAACAATGAAACAGAAACGTGTTTTCATAACCACCTTGTAGAGGTGACCTTAGCTTGCTTTCTTGTGACCTCGTTACACTCTTACTTCGGTGACCTCATTATTATGACCTTGGTCGGTTCCGATCGCATACGGAACCTATCACTGCTATAATTATTGTTGGTCCAACACTTTTTGCGACGTGTGACGTCAGAGTTCTATATTTTTTTTATTCGGTTGGCAGTTGCGTGTTGCCTAGGCAAAAAATTTTGCTGGTGTGTTTTAGGCTGGCATTATTACAACGGTTTCACTTGTACTATGATGAAGGGATTCTCTAAGTTTGATTTTTTATGAAGAGTGTTTTTGGTCTTTAAAGAAAAATAAATATACCTTTTTTGTTTTTAAACTATTCAAGAAGCTTTGATTTGTCTATGGTAATATTATAAAGAGGAAAGATTTGATTTTTTGTTTGATTGTATATCACGATTTAACTCAAAATTTCAAAAACTACTTGACCGATTTCAAAAATTCTTTCACCATAAAAAAGCTATATCTTCACTGAGTAACATAGGCTATTTATTTTCTTCTTTCATACGGGCTAAGCTACTGGCAGAAGCTAGTGAAAAATAATTAGAGCAGCTTTTGTTATTGCATCTTTTAAATAATCCTTATTCCTAGAGGGCTTTAGTAGGGTAGTAGCAACAAGATTGTCAATTATGATAATAATGATGTCGAAACCTAGCTATGTTTGACAGACACACGAGATCTTAAACCAATAATAAATTTATGTCAAAAACCTTCAAATTCCAATTTAAAATTCTACCATTATTTGAATCTTTTTCCTGAGCGTCTACAGACTATGCACACATTTTTTTAAATACCCTCCTCGCCAGAGACAATATTTATTTAAGGAAGAAAATTGTTTCGTCTCACAGTACAATTTTATTTTTTATTGACGTAAGGACATTATCCAGGGATGCCTTTATTTGAGAGTCGCCTTCAGTGGGTCGGGTTTTAGAGTTCGTTGAGTATATTAAGTATTTGTTGATCAATTTATTTTGCGGGAATATCTTTTATTGGTTAACACTAGAAGTGTGGAATAGCAATGTCAATATTTACCATTTTATTTTTGTTACAGTAATATGGAGAGGTGGTATACAAATGAAACTGGGAACTGAAAAAATAATATTTTTATTATGGTGGAGCGAGAAGTAGTGTCAAAAAAGTTTGACACTACTTCTCGCTCCACCATAATAAACTTACTGTCTAAAACCCACATGTTCTTTCATTTACCCTTTGCGTTCTAGGGCCACGATAATTTGTGTTTACTTTTATGTTTACACTAAGTGGAACCCTATTTTGTGCCCAGGCAATCTCCATTCCAGGTTGCATGGAAGAAATCGTTGAGTGCGTTAAGGCCGCCAATTGTATGTTTTTGTTTTAAGGTTTCCTTTTATAAATTATTATCTTGGTGTAAAATAAAGTATATAATAAATAAACTGGCTTCTGTCAGCAGCTTCGCCTGTGTGAAAGGAGATTACTCCATTCAAACTTTGGACCCCTGTTTCATCCCCGTGACTTTTGAAAAATCGTGTGTGCTTGCCTATGTTATAAAAGGTAACCTTGTGCAAAATATCACGCTCCTAGTCCTAGTAGTTTCGGCTGTGCGTTGATATGTCAGTCAGTTAGTTTCTCCTTATATATATTATAGAGTAACTCTTTCAAACATCCATGCAGTACAAGTAAATCCCTTACACTTATCGCGATCATCATTGCCACCATCATTTACATAGCATAGCATAGTCGGCCTTATAATGTTCCCACTGCTGGGACTTAGGCCTCCTCTCTAGGGGAGGGAATGGGCTGTAATCCACCACACGGGCCCAGTGCGGGTTGGTAATCATTTAACTTGAATTTAAAAAACCGGGCGGCAAACAAAAAAAAATAACAATATAAACAGCACCCTTAAACAACGGAACAGTTCTCAATAAAAACAACCGTCACTTCACCGCATTTTTTTCTAAAGAAAAACTAATTATTTCTCGCTTTCTCGCCATTCTTTCCCATTCAGTCTCGTTACTGTTCCTTCGCGCCATTTTCTTTTATTCCCTTTGTACTGGTCTCGATATTTCTTAAGGCGACACTTAAAATCGTTTCGTATTCGAGTGATTGGTGAGTGAATATTGATTGTGTTTAGTTGAGAGATGTAATGATAGGATTTGGGGATTGAGAGCTGAGAGACGGAGTTTATTGGTGCTTTTTAATGATTTGGAAGGACGAGCAATAGGGATGAGTGATGTAGAATTGAGGATGGTTCGATGATTGAAAAGTTATTCAACCTAGTAGGCTTGTGGACAACGAGCAACGGGTAACTCACCATCCGGTATCCCCGTAAGATTGTAACACAAGTTTATTTATAAAAGATATACGTCAGCGATAGATGTCAGCAAACCGTAGGAGCCAAGTAGGGCCAAAGGTTACCGGGGTCATGAGTTGAATTCTAAAAGGGCAACCCGTGGTACTTGAACGCAAAGGGTAACTGAAGACACAACCTGGAGCGAGGGAAGTCATTGGATGACTCCCAACCTAAAGAAAAAAAAACAAAGTTCTACGTCGCGAGTCTATCAATAATAAATAAAATACTCCCGCACACTCTATGTTAGAAATTTACGTAATAATTATTTCTTTGTCTTTCAAAGACTCATATTTGAAGTAACGGTGTCCGCGTAAATTATTAGTACATTTTGATACAAATGCAGAAAGTTTGTCATTGCGACCGAGGCGGAATTCACACGAGCCGTAGGCGAGTGTGTCCGTGGGCTACAGTGACAAATTTGCAAGTGTCTCAAACGACTTTTTTCAATACACTTACGAAGAAATGAATAAACGGGGGTTGACCGGCGACTTGCGGGTGTCGACGCGCGCCCAGTCTGATACGATAAATGTAATAACATTGTAGTGGGGGAGAGCATTATTTCTGCACTAGTGTGGAAAGCAGTCTATTGCGTGCCTAAAAGCGGTGGGATAAGAGCGGGTTTTCGAGTAAATGTATTGAAAAAAATATTACGCATTCTATTTGTAGGAAATTTATCATCATCACCATTTCAGCCGAAAGACGTCCACTGTTGGACATCATAGACTTCCCCCAAATGTCGCTATAATGACCGGTCCTGTGCGTCTCGGAAGACGCAGCGTTGGAAGGCCTCCCACAAGGTGGACCGATGACCTGGTGAGGGTCGCGGGAATCCGATGGATGCGAGACGCACAGGAAATTTATCCAAGAACGTAAATAATCAAACTTCTTTAAGTAGTCTAAATATCGAAAATAAGGTCTATAAAGAAGTAGGAGAGAGCGCGAATGCCGCAAAATAGGTATTATGTACATACGAATACAAAGGTTAAATATTTTTAGGAATAGCATTTCTATTACCTCTATATGATGTAAGGTTACCCTTGTGAATGTGAAAATAATTCATCTATCATTTCACTCTTTTATTTATATCTTTTCGTGTGTAATGGTTTTGTTTTCATTTATTTTTGACCTCTGACGCAAAATAGGGTTTATTTTTGTGAGATGTTACGTCACAACAAATATATTTCCAACAAGTGTTCTTTGGGAGTTTTTGACGGGAGTTTTTCGAGTCAAGTTCAGGAGCTGTTTTAATATGCATTGCGTTGTTTTGTATGTGTTGTGTTGTTGTTTGTGTGTATGTGTGTTTTGTATGTCATGGTAGGTTACTTCTAGGCAAGCGTGCTCCATCGTCGGCCGCATCATCGCTTCGCACTATCAGGTGAGATAGTGGTAAAACGCGAGCATATCAATAATAAAAAAAAAAGTAAAATTTATGCAGTTTTGTATATCCAGTGTACAAATGGTATAATATGTGGAATCATTGAAACAGGCTCAATATCGGAAAAATTGAGCTGAGAATTTTATAGTAGTGTCGACTACCACAGCGCAATTGGTTGAGAACAGATTAGAATATGTTACACCCGTATTAACAGGTAGCAAACAGTTAATATGAGAACCATGAAGATTAGTGACTGAAAGACCATATGTCTTTTGAAGAAAGAAGCACACAGATTTGAGTGGACCCGTCAGTGCAAGCATTTGTCGGTATTCGTATAGCTCAACTTAGGACTACCAAGGAGCTCAACGATTTGACGAACAATACCAAGGAAAGAACATTTGGGTAGGCCGCAGAAATACTCAAATTTCCAGACATATGTCAAAATTATTAAAAAAAATGATTCACATAGTCCTCATATTCACAATTATAAACGAAAATATATAAAATAAAGTATGAAAAAATGTCATAAAGTATAACAAAGTAAATATTTATGTCAAAAATTAATTTAAAAAATAACTAAATTCATATTGTAAAATATAAACAAGTATCAATATTAAATTGTAAAAAATAATTATCAATGTCAAATTGTAAAAAAGCACAATTGAAATATAAAAAAAAACTCAAAAGGGAAGAAAAAAAATTACAACAATTGTAGAGCGTACTGGAGCAGGTCAATCCCAAGCCTTTTGGTCCTCAAGATAGTCCTTTACAGTGTAAAAAGCCTTTTGCCTACACCTGTGTAAGTACCTCAAAATAAAGCAGGTTTTTTTAATTATTATTGATAGGCTCGCGTTTGACCACTATCTCACCTGATGGTAAGCGATAATGTAGCCGACGATGGAGCACGCTTGCCTAGAAGTAACCTATTCACTCTTGACTTAAAGACCCCTAGGTTGTAGCTATCAGGGAACACAGACTCCGGCAGGTACCTATAAAATAGGTAGAAAACCAGGAAGCGGGGCAGTAGGCATAAGTATGTATAGCATATATATATGTAGATTTATCATGCCTCTCCCTAATCCTTCGTTCAACACAGTACGTTAAACACAGTGGAACCGCAAGTCAAACAAACTTATGCTACATACATACCAACATATAAACATATGTACGTATATATATATATGTATGTAATCTGTAGTGTTGTACAACTTAACTCATTAGATACTATCTTACTAACGACATATACTGTTTAGTTCGAGGCACTTCCGACAGAGAACGTATCTTTAAGGGTAGTGTTTCGAAGGGTAGGTAGAGACACAGGATAATGCAATTAAAGAGGTGGTATATAATAGGTAGGGTAGAACTGGATTTATGATAAATCGTGATGGAATTCATTATTTCCTGAAAACAGTGGTTGAAAGTCCTTACTCCTCTAGTCTAAGTCACTATGTAGAGAGAATGGTCAGGTGGTTTACGCATTGGTATATTGTTCTCTGCACGTCTTGCCTTAACGTCCGCTTCACTATATGTTTTATTTTTGTATCCTTGTTTGTGTACAACTTCCATTAAATATAAGGCGCTTAACTAACAAAATGAACCATATTGTTGTCTTTTAAAATAAAATTGTTATTAGTATATATCTAGTGACCAGATCTTAGAATTGACCACTTCGTGATATGGCCAACTAAAATTGGCCAGATCGTTTAATCGTTTATTAATTGGTGATATGTCAACTCTCGTTTGACCACAACATTGATGTAGGACTTCAATGATAATAAAAGGTATAAGGAAAGTAGACCAAAGGAAGATAAAATAATATATCATCAAACTTTGACGTTTAAAACGATCTGGCCAGTTTCGCTTGGCCATTTCATGAACTGATCAATTTCTAAGATCTGGCCACGATATATACATTTTCTTTACATATTTTTAACATTTTTTAATATTTTTAAAACACATACTAAAACATTTAAAAATTTAAAAAATAGTTATCCGCCGGTGCCGGAAACAGGGTCCAAGCTACCGTTGGTTAGGGCTTAAGAGACAGGAATCTCCTCACAATGCGAGTCGTATCGAGGAGAACTGCCTTCTGTTTCAGGCCCTTGATTTAACCGCGCAACAACAGGTTTGACAGTTGGTCTTCGAGGCTGTTGGCTATAACGCCAAATTATTATTATTAGGTTGTTTAATTTTACTAACTTTGAAAGTTAGTGAAATTGAACTACAGAATAAGAAGATTCCAAAAAAAAAAACTGTATGAAAATAATACTACACAAGTACAAGTAATAAATTTCAGTATAGAACGGTGTTCCATTTAGAATACATAATAGTACAGTCGTAAGTCGTTTTATTAAAGTTTCTTCTCCCTGTCACAATGATTCGATAAGGAGGACAATAACACAATTATTATAATCATAAACGTAACTCAAATAAAACTGCAGTCCCCCAAAAACTTAGCATTATTATCCGCCATCTTATTTCAGAACTGTCATTTAAATCAAAATGGCCGCTTGCCTGACGCGATACACCTCAACTTGAAGGCACATAACTTAGCCAAGTTTATACAGCGCTGTTGAGGCTTACTTGTTATGAGGACAGTTCAAGTTTTGGACGACAATAATGTACTAAGTTTCTATTAAATATTGGCCTCTCTCTGGCCTGGCTTATAGTTCCGACATTTTAGAGGTAGGCTGTGTGTTTGCGATTAGGAATATTAATTTTAGTTTAAAAAAAGATTTATCAAAAACCTTTATAAATTAGACTCAGGGGCGTAGCTTTAATGATACGGAGGCCCCGCGCTACAGGGCCCCAACGTAACATGCGCAGAATTCGTAATATGTTATCCACAATCTTATTTATTTATTATTATTTATTTATATATACAAAACCAAAAAAAAAAAAAACTTCTTGTATTGATAAGAGACTACTAGTGAATAAATAACGAGAGTATGATATGAAGTTCTAATAGCGTAGTAGCTCCGCTCGTTCTAGCATTTTCTACGTATAAGTCCGCCAAAAAACTTAACTTCAATAAACGAGCTTATGTTCGATCAAGACTGATCAGAGACCAATCTCAGTCAGAGTAATCCAATTTTTGAGTTCGGTCCTACATGATGACAAAACAACTTCTTCCATTTTTCATGGCCTAACTGTAACTCTATCTCGCCATCTAAAGGCACTAATTCTGTGATAGTAGGTTCTATTTGATACAAAAAAAAAAAACAAATGTTTAAATACGGGGCCCCTGAGGGCTTAGCTACGTCACTGAATTCAGATCCCGCTCTTCATCTCGATCTCGTTTGATGATAGACAATAGATAAGGTCTTCATAGACCTTCGGAAAACCTTCTATCTTCGTTGAAGCGAATACAGATTCAGACCCAGATGTCTGTTCAGTCTTGCTTTGCAGGTTTCTTTTGGTAGGAAATTATCATCATCATAAGACTTTTGTTTTTCATTATCTTTTGTTTCTTCAATTGCCTCTTGCGCTCCAGGACTACGGTAAGTCTTTTGAACAATTTCGCACCCTTACTTTGACAAACGCGTCATAGCTGGTTACAATAAAAACTACGATTTACTCATCCTCTTCCTGCCCTTGTACCATTTTACTCAGAGTCTGCACAACACGTTTATTTTCTTCCATTTTGTCCTGTAAACCGTCACGCTATTACTGACTCCCTTTTCATTCATGTCACCCGATCAATCTCTTAAAGTTAAAATTTACTGTCGATAAAAAAATCGGAAGACTGATTAATTATTACATCATGCTGTTGTCAGCAGACAGGTACAGATATTGTAACATTTTTTTTGAGGTTTCTAGGTAATCATCTAATGACTTCTCCCGCTTTATGGTGGAATGAGAAGGCGTGTCATACTTTTACTGACTAAAAGTCACTATGTCCTGTAGTATCCTCTTTGTGTTCTAAGGTTTCTTTTTTTTAGGTTGGAAATCATCTAATGACAAGGGTTAGGCGGAGTTGGAGGGCGTGTCAGAATTTTACTGACTAAAACCCACTCGTTTGTTCCTTCTTTGCTTTGCGTTCCAAATGAACTCCGGGGGCGTCCATTTTCACTTAAATCATGGCCCCAGTGTGCTTCGATCCTGCTGGGCCCCTACGTTGTATTCTAGGGCTACGATCACTCTTTAAAAAGTTCCCGTAGCCCTAGCAGAAATTGGTCCTTGTAGGTTACCAAAGTTTTGCTAACATCCGGGACTTCAGACTGGTCCTTAACAGGCAGATTACGATCTACCCATTGCTTGTCGTAAAACAACGCCAACCGTGGCCGGAAATCTCCCTGCGACTGCTGACTCAGGTATATTGTAACTTGCGTTTTAAATAAGGCGGCAAATTGTGTTTGACCATATCGTATAAAATTATTTTTTTAATTTATTTATTTATTTGCTTCAGATACAAGATCCATATTTTGTTTTATATCACAACAAAAAGTAAGCACTTAAAATTATGTTAAAAACAAAATGTACATAAACATTACATATACACCAATCAAATTACAGATAAAATGTCTAAATTTAAATTAAATAAAAATAAAATTAATTATGGAATTTTTAAGTCTTAATATTAAATATAATGCAAAAGAATCAGTATTATATTAATTTAAATAAAATAAACAATTAAAAATCATAAACATTGCAATAGAAATTAGGTACAATTAAAAAAACATGCCTATACTCCAGTCGCAATATGATTAATTAGTTCCTGCTAGCAGTTTCGTACGCTTTGAGGCTGAAAATTATCCCAAGGGAAAATACTCCCGGGATAAAATGTATTCTACGTACATACTATTCTAGAACATGGTCTACTCGTGTGGCAAATTTCATCCTAATCCGTTCAGATATTCGAGCGTGGAGAAGTAACAAAACATACACAAACACCAACTTTCGCCTTTATAATATTACTGTGATATACCCTGTCAACATTCTATTATTTCCAAATACATAGATCTACTTGTAAAAAGTAGTTCTTGGCGCTATGGTGACCTAATACTCTTTTCGCGTATTGATGATAGGATATGGTTTGTATGGTAAGTTAGTCTCAAATTGTAAGGAAAATAACTATAATACACTAAATCAATATAACACTTAGTTACTAGACAGGTAAAATGGTAATGGTAAAATGTTAATGAAAAAAAGAAAAGAGAAAAAAAGGAAGGAAAAAACGTTTAATCGTACCTCACACATACAGTAAAATTTAAAAAAAGCAGTAGTATACATTGGGATTTGAATATAGTAAAATTAAGTACTTATATAAAAAAAAAAATGGTAATGGTTTTAAGTACGTGTAGCTCTAAAGAGATCTGAATGCGAACTGTTCCACATTTTGGTGAACGAGCGAATGTGCATAGTTGCATTCGATGCAATTATGCATTTTCGTTTAGTGTTCGAGTCTAGTCGAACACTAAATACAATACTATACTACTAATACATCTCCACAGCAAAACAATCTATGAAGCTAACGTCTAAAACCCATCAATATCACAACTAGAGGATTATTATGTCGGCCGCTATTGACAAAATCGCCCAAATCATGTGCAACCAGCTTTATCACTTATGGCACCCGATATCTAGATTACTGCTAATAAATTGGAATAGCGATCGTTGATCTAATGATGCCTGGAACCCCTAACTATGCTTATTTAAGCGACAGTTAGGCTTTGACACAATTCCTATGTATGTGTGTGTGTGTACTCATAGACAGCGCGTTCTGTTCCATGTGCGCCTCAAAGAGATGTCAGCAAAATTGATGGGGTCAGTAAGGGTGTTTTTAATATCATGCGGGATTGCTCCGCACGCGTAGCCCCCGCAAATATCCTTTTCATAAAAGTAATGCGTGGAATATGCACACGGGATGCGGGGCGTGATATAGGGCGGCAGCCCCGCATGCGGAGCAATTCCGTATGCGTGATGAAATCCGCACGATATTAAAAATACATTTATGCCTGTTAGGGCTGCGGATTTTTCGGAGTAACCGCAACCCTTGCAATAAAAGGCAACTGAAGTTATACTGCGGGTTTTAGCCAGTAAAAATCTAACACTCCCTTCCGAGGCACCCAGACAGGGAGAAGTCGTATTTTAACTTTTTGAAATGGTCTTGATAAGTATTTTACCGTGCTATAAAAGCTTGTTATAATTTTTTTTATTATTGAAAACTTATTTGTGTCTTACTTAAGCGAAGTGACGATCTTTTCCTCACGCCTAAAACATATTGTAACGTAGTAAATGCACATCCTGAAGTTATTAAGTTCAGAATCGGGCACTGAATCGTTTTCAGCTACTTTTAATAGAGATAATTTTTGAATCCTTAAATAATCAAGAATTATTTTAGTATAAAAAATGAAATATTTGTAAGTTTTAATTGCGTCTAAGTTCTAGAGTTTTTCTGTGTGCGTGATGTCTGCACGCACACAAAGCTACACAAGCACTACATTGATAGCCCATACTATTTTCCTACTACTAAGAGAGAAATTTTTAAAAAAAAGACACTACCTAAGTGCATCTAAGTAAAATTTCAGTGCTTGAATTATGATTATGACTTTTTTTCTAATTGGGGTGTATTATTCTAGTTACGTATTATTTAGTCACGGCAGAGAAATAGACACAGAGTCCTCAAAATCTGACGACCATCGAGATTTAAGAATTTGATGCTTTAACTTGAACTTATTTTTGTTACAATCACCTTTCACGAGCAGTTTTTTGTCAGAAACGATAAGTGGGCCAACTCGTACATTTTCATGAACGTCATTACAATATGCGTGCCATAAAACTTTTTGCGAACTCAATCCTCAAGTGCCTACATGATAATGAAGCCATTACCAAGACATTACCATGTTTGGGACCCTAAATAGTCCCTATTGACCCCTGTCGGGCCCTAATGTGGGACATTTCGGGGCCCATTCGGTTTTATGTGATCGTATTTAGTTGGTGGCCTGAACAATTTCTATGGTGTTGTTGCGAGTATTTCACCTGTAGTGATGGAGATGGGGATTGTGAAGCGAATTGTTATTTTCAAAGGTCAAAGGCCCTTTTCAGTAAATCACCTTTTTGTTTTTGAGGTGGGACGTTAACTAATAACTTTTGCCTCTCTGGGTGGAGCGAAAGGAAGTGTCTGACTTTTGCTGACTAAACCCATCTTTACAGACAGACAGGCATGTTGGTCTGGTCGTGGGTTCAATTCCCACCTAGGACAAATGATTGTGTGATGAGCACGATCGATTGTTATGAGTCTGGATGTAATTTATCTATAGCATTTAGAAATGTATTTAGAAATATATAAGTAAGTTTATCAGTTGTCTAGTACTCATACCACAAGCCCTGCTTAGTTTGGGACTAGATGGCGTTAAGTGAAAGTTGTAGAATATTATATTGTTATCTGTGTTAGGTCGACCTTTGTGTTTCCTGCTGCCCTGGCATATTGGCTCAGGCGTGCCTTCGGTGGCCAGGAATCGCCATTTGAACTCCCGACACCCGGGGCATGTTCTGAGGCGGTTGGGGCGTGATTATATCTTCTCCCTCACGCTTTCAGGAGACACCCTCCTAAAACGTTAATTCAAAAGATGTCAAACTACCTAGATATTTTCATAAAGCGAGTCCGCTACACCATGCACCTCTATAATTTTCAAACTAAAACCACCTGTTTTTCAAAAAATTACCATAAGTATACTACGCAACAATATTATCAACACTTATGTATGTATATGTGAAATAAAATTACCATAGGCAAGCACGGTAAGACCGTTAACCCTAAAATGCGGCGTTTACTTTAAAACTCGAGTATATTACAATAAAGTGGGCCGTTAATTATAGTCAGTTTACAGGTTAAGCTCACGTTAATTTGTAATAGAACAAGCTTTTACGGGAGGGGTATATATTTGCAAGTTTTTGGCTTTTAAAAACAGTAAAATACTGAAACGGGTTTGTAGCGGTCAAGATCGAGTGGTGCCCTAAAGTTATCATCTAGTTAGCTAAGGCTAGGTTAAAGTTACATATAATGTTATGTATCGGTAATTTATTCAGGGGGGGTTCGGTCTGACAAGATTAGGCAAAATCGATGGATAGAAAACAAAATCAAGAGGGTACTTCCATCTGTAAAAATGATCTAACCCTACTTATTTGTTTATTATTGATAAGCTCACATTTGACCACTATCTCACCTCATTCATCATCATCATCATCATTTCAGCCGAAAGATGTCCACTGTTGGACATAGGCCTCCCCCAAGCATCGCCTTAACGACCGATTCGGTGCGTCTCACATCCACCACGTTTTCGCGACTCTCACCAGATCGTCGGTCCACCTTGTGGGAGGCCTTCCAACGACGAAAAACGAAAGTCTATGACCAGTGCGTGTTGCCAATAATGACATATGGCACTGAAACATGGTCGCTTACAATGGGCCTCATCAGAAGGCTTACAGTCACCCAAAGGGTAATGGAAAGGGCTATGCTCGGAGTTTCCTTGTGTGGTCGCATCAGGAATGAAGATATCCGTAGGAGAACCAAGGTCACCGACATAGCCCGAAGAATGGCCAAATTTAAGTGACTGCCATTTAATTTTGGCGATTCTTCGGGCTGGGTACATCTCGCCTCATGGTAAGCGACATCGAAAGTAAAAAGCAAGTTAGTTTCAGCATCTAAAATAAAAAAAATACTGCAACAGATGAGCGTTAACAAAAAAACAATTGTGACCTATCTCGCATAATCATTATCCAGTATAATGAGCCCTAGTGATAGTGTAGATTTCTATTTGTGGAAGTATTTTCCGTAGTTATTGAAGAAACACATCACATTTAATTTAATGTACAATAGATTATTTTTTTTATTTTTTATTAATTGTTATTAGAATTCCAATTTTATCATAATAATTATTATTATTCAATCAATATTATTCAATCATTTTTCAGTATTATTATCTTTATTAATTTATATCATGGTTGTAATGTATATTTAATTTTATTCTTGTTAGCTTAGTTTCTAAAATTATTTTTGTGCATGCTGTGGTCTCCTATAAGTGAAGGAGTACGCCTACAAGATACCGGAACCACTAATTATAAGATACAGATTTTGTATACATCCTTTGTTGGAGATCCTAAATAAATAAACACAATTTTACAGTCATTTTTGCCCACGTTTGGCTGTTATCTCACCTGTAGGGAACACGAAAAAAGTATCGATACTTTGTGGTATCGAGTATTTTTCTTTTCAATACCTATACTTTGCTACTTTGTATTCTATACTTTTACTCAACGAGTACTTTTTGATTGGTATTGTATCGAATAAATCTTAGAAGTAACCTATGTAGGTACTTAAAATTTTGTTCCACTGATGCCAAACTACCGTCACTAACTGACATTGACGACTTGAGTACCTGATGGTGAGCGATGACTCGTCTACGATGGAGCACGCATGCCATTTTTTTGACGTAGGCAATTATAAAAGAACTTTTATTGCTCTGTTCTGTTCTCTAGCAGCTTAGGTGGAGCGAGAGAGACAAAGAGTGTCAGATTTCTACCTACTAAAATCTACATAATGTTTCTTTAGTTACCCCTTTGCTGTTTCAGGGCCAGAATAATTCTTTCGAACATCACCGCAACTCAAGTAACCTTGCCTAGAACTAACATTAAGAACAGATAGTAATTTTAATATCTATGAAAAAAAAATTGTTCAGAAAAAGTTAGTACAAAATAAACAAAACATGTTAAGTTTAACGCCATCTACTGACAACATAGCTACGCTCAGCCTTAAGCTTTCATCTTAAATCAAAAACACAAAACTTAAACCATTCAAGTAAGAACACACACTTGACTGAAACATCTCACTTACGACTCCCCATAACAAATGATTTACAATATACTCGTAATGGAGCCTTCTCCAAAATGCTCAAGTAAATGCCGTTTAAGTACAGCCGTTAAATTAATTGATGGTATCAATTAAGACAAAGGTGTTCATGTGATTTATTTGAGCGCATCAAAAGTTAGCGGCGCTTTGTCAAGCATTCGCTTTAAGCGCTGTATCGCTTAGGATTTGTTGGTGAAGCACGTTGATAGACGGTAGTAGTAAGTGACTTTGTTGCTTAAACATAAATCTGTGAAACCTTTTCTCAACTATGTTGAACTCGGCTTCAGTATTTTACTTGGAGTAACTGCTGATAGAACGGGCTATACTTGGAGTTTCCTTGAGTGATCGCATCAGAAATGAAGATATCCACAGGAGACACAAGGACGCCCGATGAATCGCCAATTTTAAGTAGCAGTGGATAGAGTACATTGTTCACAGAAAATATAGTCGATGGGGACTAAAGGTTCTAGAGTGGCGACCACGTACCGGAAAACGCAGCTTTTGTAGGTCATGCAAGGCATGTAGGGCATACAGTCTCCTCAGGGATGTGCCGAATCAGGCGTTGCACAGAGGGGGTTCCGGAATGGTCTTTTGAGAGGTAACGGGGCCCCTTCTACGTGTTGATGGTGATCACCGAGGTGGTTTTAGTGAGGTAAAAATCCCACACTCCCCGGACTTACCTCCCCAAAGTCCAGGCGCCTTTTGAAGGTTTCCCCTCGAAAAAAAAAGGTCATGCAAGGTGGACCGATGACCTGTTGAGGGTCGCGTGAATCCGATGCATGAGAGACGCACAAAACCGGTCGTTATGGCGACACTTGGGGAGGCCTATGTCCAACAGTGGATGTATTTGATGATGATGAACTGCTGACTTAAGTGTCGTGGTGGTTCAGTGGTTAAGGCACCCGCTTCTCATGCACGAGATGAACAGTTTTTTGAAGCGCGCGTGAATCACAACGTGCCGTCGTCCCGGTCCTGGCCTTGGAAGGTTCAGGAAGCGGTTTCATTCGTAGTTCGTTGATAGTCAGACGCCAGTTTGACCATCAGTCAATCCGAAGAGCATCGTGTTGTCCAGTAACTGGGTTGTGAAAGTCTGAGAGGCAGTCGCTCTAAGTAAAACACAGGTCATATAATGATTCAGCCACACGTGGTTGGACTGGAAGCCAACCCCAAGCTAGTTGGGAAAAGGCTAGAGAGATGATGATAAACTGTCATTCTGAACTGACTGTCAAAACTGCTTCCTCAGTAGCTAACGGATGGTCACCCATCCACGGGCTGACCTAGAAAGGTGCTGCTTGAATTTGGACGTCGACTTGTGTGCTTGTTATTAGCGATGAGCAGAGGCCCAACTACGAGCTCTTAACGCGGTCCATGTGTCGACCTAAACTGAACTGTTAAAGGTGTAAGTCCATCCGTTCCGTCGTCCATTCCTCTTTCTCGCTCGCACGACTGACATTTAACACATCTAGGTCGCATTTAAAGTTAGCGGTGCTTTATCAAGCGTTAGCTACAAAGCGCTGTATCGCTCAGGATTTGCTAGAGAAGCATGTTGATGGAATATAGTAGCGGGTTGGTTGCTCGGTGACACCTATCTAAGCTCAAACAGTACCAATCGCAGTGGAGAATTACTCTCAGGTATATTAAGCCTAGCCGAAAAATAAAGCAATTGACTGCTGATGCCACAGCTAGATTAGTTTGCTTATTTCTACAGTAATATGACTTATGGCATTTGTTGTGAGGATCTGCAGCTGATATTACGTCAAATTTCATATTGCAAAAGAGGGCAATCCGGGCTACTTAAAAGAAGGACCTATCCTCCTCACTTAGAATACAATCAAAGAAATCGATATAAGGATTATGCTTATACTTAATAATATTTAAAAAAATATATATTATTTGCAATTAGGAAAGAGAAGCTGCTATTTTATGCTGCTAACAAGCAGCATAAAATAAATACACGCAATAAACATGATATTGTAGTATTCAGCTAATAAAGACTTGTAAATAAAAGCAAGTTGTTCCTGTGCCTTTGATTTTTATAAGTGCCCGTATAGGCCTGTGTAAAATATTGTGAATAGAATCAATTAAAAAAAAACCTCTATCCACAAAGAAAAATCATCAAAATAACAAAAAATCAATTCAACCAACATAACGTAAAAAACTAGCAAGAAAGACATTTCGAACTCAATGTTTTCCGAGTTTGCCCGAACAATCCCGAAGTCACATTTGTTAAGAATTTGTCAACTTGCAAGGACGAAATACTGGGTGTCAGTTGTGTTACAATGAAAACTTAAACGTTACGCCACTGTGGCGTGTACGCCTCGCTTGGCAGTAGGGGGCTATGTTTGTGGTGATATGTAGGACAAATTGGTTATTGAGGGGTTTATTACAGTGTCATACCTATGTTTTATGGGATCGGCGATGCTGGGTTTGTAATAATATGTAATGGGAACTGGATGGTGTTTTCTTTTTGCAATCAAAATTTACGCTTGACTGAATAATTACAATCGCTCTAGAAAGCATAAATTCTCATTCATCTCTCCTATATCGCGTATGGTAACGATGCTCAAAGCGGTACGCGTTTTTAGAGACCAACCCTGGGTTAGACTTGTTTACTGATGAATGGAAGCCGATACTATTAGAAAGTTTGCAGTTTTGTGATGATAAATCCATAATAATAAAATAAATTGAAAACTTTAACTTATTTTTTTCAAAAGTAAGATTGTTGTTTGTTTGTAGGAAGTATTGAATATATATATATATATATATATAAAAACGATGAATGCCAGGTAATATAACAAGCTTATGACTTTGTGATTATTCATGATACAGTTATGAAATTTTGTACATAGATTCTTTACATAAAAATACTAGACACGTGTTTCGGGTTTCGCATATACTAAAACAAATGTTGTATAGGTACATTGAAACTGTTGCCTTCGTAATATTCGCGTGATGACAATGAAATAGTATCTAATTCCATTTAAGTCCGTTAGCATCGTTTTGAAGGTGAACTCAGTTCACTTACCCTTAATTTCGTAGTAGACAATTCATTAGCCACATGCTAGCATGTGGCTAATGAATTGTAACGACATGGTACTATAATATCGCCTATGACTTATCAATTGAATAGTATTGTATTAATAAAATGCTTGAAGATAATGTTTTTTTTTAGTTTTATTATTGATAAGCTTGCGTTTTATCACTATCTTACCAGCCTCATGACTAAGCGTTGAGATGACGTCAGAACAAAGGAATCGGAGGCGTGGCCTGCTCGAGGCGTTCGGCGCGACGATACGATTGTAACTTGGCTAGGAAGGCTGATGGTAAGCGATGATGTGGCCGACGATAGAGCATGCTTGCCTAGAAGTAACCTATTCACTCTTGATTTTAAGACCCCCTAGGTTGTAGCTATCAGGAAATACAGACTTCGGCTGGGAATTCCACTCCTTAGCTGTACGTATAATTAAATTGATTGAATTGCACTAGGAAGGTGTTCACAACTCTGTGGAATTGTTCAAAAGAGATACCGTTACCCTGGAACGCAAAAGACAACTAAAGGATCACGGGTAGTTTAGTCAGTAAAAGTCTGGCACTCCCTCTCGATCCACCCAAAATGGAAGGAGTTATTTGATGGTATCCCACCTAAAAAAATATTTAATATTCTAATGTTTGAGGTTGTTAATAAATTATTTTATTTGAATACTCTCCTGCCCCCCTAGCCAAGTTACGACCGTTTCGTTTCAATTCTCTTGCGTCGATCGCCTCGAGTAGGCCACGCCTCTGATTCCTTTGTTTTGACTACGTGACTAAGGGTTGATATGACGTCATTGTATTCTTCGGCGATATTCATTGTATTCTTATTGTAATAAAAATTTTGACATTTTTGTTTGGTATGTTATATCAATTTTAAATTCTTATATTGTTAAATAGTGTATGCCCAATCGGCACACTAATAAATACTTTGACTTTGACTTTGAAAATCTCAAAAGTCTCCGTAAGAAGTTATAACTCTGTCGTCATAACCATCATCATTCCAGCCACTGCTGGACATAGAACTCCAAGAACCTCATGCTTCTCTCATCCAGCGAACTTCAACCTTCACCAGGTCTTCGATCTACCTTGTAAGCTACTCACAATCCAATGCTGCATCTTCCGGTACGCGGTTGCCACTCCGGAATCTTTTAACTCTATCAATCATCTGATGGATGCCGGACGCACAGTACCGGACGTTGTGACGACACTTGGTAGAGGCATATGCCCAACAGTGGAAGTCTTTCGGCTATGTGTATTTCTAAGCGTATGTTAGGCATAGTAGAAGCTTTAAATTTTAATTATATTTTTCTTACGCGTTCTCAATTTACCCATCGCGTGGACACCTTATATGCGGCATAACGTGACCTTGCTGCGACAAGCCAGCATCCCGAACTTGCTCTCAAGAGTCCGAAAGCGTGCATTCATCATTGTCCATCTGAACATGTTCGTGATTAAATTAGTTTACTTTGACAAAGTTCTGTGTTTGTTAGATGAGTATAGTTTTGAGTGGATCTGCGGTTATGATAATAGTAACTTCTGTTAGCGGGTTTGGCCGTGAGAACATACTTCCGAGATAAAAAAAAAGTATCTTGTGTGCTATTCCACGGCATTGTCTGCCCATGTATGCGCTGATGCTGATGCGCTTTGAGGCCCATATAAAAAGTGCACTTACACAATGTTTTTACAAGCTAAAGGTTTTATATGGAATACGTAAATACCTAAGCGTCACACTCCGTAAACAATTGCTTGACAGGCTAATCCTGTCAAAGCTGAACTACTGTGACACTGTTTATGGGCCCTGCTTGCTTGCTAGGACAGACAGGCTGATTAAGCGCATCCAGAATGTGTTCGCTTCTGTGTTGTTACCAGTGTGTGCTCCACACAATGGTGACACCCGGGTGTTTCTTCACACGAATCTGGTGCAGCAACCTCCCGAACTTACCATGTCCGGTGAGGGTTTACGTGATGCGGAAGGTCAAAGAGGGCACTTACCGCCATAATTGTGGCCCGCAAAAACCTGAGATCTACGGGTAACTAACGGTTCACATAGACCTTCAAATGGCAAGAAAACATCAAACCAGTCAGGACATCTGACAAGCCACACACGTCCATAATTATATGGGTAGGTAGTTACAATAAAAACTAATGAAGCGGCCTTTATCGATCATTAAAAGCATTCGTGAGACATTTGCCAGATTTTGGTTGGTTCCTTGGACATGTCTGATCGTTAATGTCATTTGTTAAGGTAGATTTTATCTATTTTATTGATATTAATTAGGAAACTGAGAATCCAGAATTTACTTGGGACACATCTGGAAACGGAAGCCATGTTGAAAAACGTGCCAGGATCCCGATCATGATTTTCAGCCACCGTGTGCGCGGGCTTGCGGACGGCGAGCAATGGGTAGCTCGCCGTCCGACCGTCCGTTAACTGTCCGGACCGAGCACAAGTCGTCGACGGCGCGTACTGTTCCACGTGCGTCTCAAGGGGATGTCAACAAGCTGTAGGGGCCCAGCATTGTCGAAGCCTACTGGGGCCAAGGGTCTGCTTCTGAAAGGAAGACTCGGCCCTGGTATGAAAGGAAACGAAGGAACAGGAGTCGGTTTTTAGTCAATAAAAGTCTGATACACCCTCCCGCCCCGCCTAAGAGTGGGGGATGTCATTGGATGATATTCCCAAAGAAAAAAAAATGTTGTAAAACGTAAAATTACCAATTTTGAACGATTATTGTTTTTAGGGTTTCGAACCTCAGTCAGTAGAAACGGTACCCATATAGGACCACTTTGTTTTTTTTTAAGTGTGTGTGTGTAAAAAATATGTGAATACTCCTGTATCGTGGGAGTATTCACAAACATATAAACTCACAAACATAAGACACAAAAACCCGCAATACGCAGCGAAGCAGTAGTCAAACGCTAAATCACTGCACCAATCGTGCCGTCCGTGTTGTCTATCTTTTTTTTTAATTTGATTTAAACTAGTGCTTGACTGCGATCCCACTAAGGTAAGCAGTGATGCAATCGTTGATAGTGAGGCGCACTAGTTTATTATGATAATATGATGCCTACTCGCTCTAGCCTTGAAGACACCTGAATTATAATCGGATGGGAAGACCGCAGCAAGCAAATTGTTCCAGTCCTTCGATGATTGTTAAGAGGGTCCTTTTTCATTCGCCTATCGTCAACATCGAGCATGGTTTAAAAGCTTGTTGCTTCATCTAACGCAATCCAACGCGATGTTTGATGAAGAGGCAATGCAAAAAAGAGAGAAAACGCCTGAAAACACTGCTGGAATCACGGAATTACCGAATTCAATTCCGTGATTTACTCGAATATTTCACAAAACGTGTTTTTTTTTTAACTCTTAAAAGTTTTTTAGATAAATTGTCGTCATTCAGAATCTTGATTAATTTGCAAGGCTTCTATTGTTATACTTTTTGATATTTGAGTAAATTATGAAGTGTCAAAGTTCATGCAAAATAGCAGATATTCAGAGGTCTTTACTGGATTAGTTTTACACAAATTTATGAATTTATTTCAATAGAAGCCTAGATAATATACACAGGATACTGTTTTTCCAAAACATCTAATGAAAAATGTGTAATAACGTCATAGTTGCGTAAGAGCAGTTGTATGAAAAACAGTGAAAATGTAGGTCGTGTTGCAGCCCCTTGAAGTAAGGAAATGGATGAATACAAGTTAAACGCATTTCCACACGCCCCATAGGAAAACGTAAACGTAAACGTAAACTAAGACTTACACGTTAACGGAGATACCCTAATGTTGTTCGTTATTAAATTGGGCCCCAACCCTGCTCACGTAAGACATTATAGCTTAACTACATAATCAAGTTGGTCATATTAGGTGGTCGGTAATAAGGGCCGCATCGTATTACTTGCTAGTTTTTACTCCCGGCTTTGGTTACAAGTTTTGGGGGAAGGAACTTGGTAAAAGTTTTTGTTTTGTACTCCTTTGTAGGATGTTTCTCTGCTGCATTAAGGAAGGCAAATATAAGTTCATGGATTTCCATATCTGTTTAGTCACAGAGAAAAGGGGGCTGAGTGAGGGTTACGAGAAAGTTCAAATGAGTTAACGTGGTCCTGGATCGCAAAGGGTAACTAAAGAAACAATGGTAGGTTTTAGTAAAAAAAAGCCCTTCGACATCCTCTCGCTCCACCAAGAGTGCGAATACTTATTAATTAAAAGGGGTTTAGTAAAAAAATATCTAAGTGCTTTTTTTATTAGTCTGTAAAATATGTATCTATGGGCCAAGATGCCTGATAATAAATGATTTATTATTTATTTATTTATTTTATTATGAAATTTTTAAGAGTGCCATTATTTCAACCGAAAGACATCCACTGCTGGACATAAACCTCCACCAAGTGTCGTCGCAACGAACGGCCCTGTGCGTCTTGCATCCATCGCATTCCCACTACCCTCACCAGGTCATCGGTCCACCTTGTGGGAGGCCTTTCTACGCTTCGTCTTCCGGTGCGACCCCAAGTAATTTAATATACAGACGGAGGATTAATTTATTAAATAGTGTTAATTTTATGAACTTATTAGCTAAATCACAATTTTACTGTCACAAAAAGAAACCTCATTCGTTTTGGCACAATGTGCCTATAGGCTTAAGACAGGGTCGCCTAAATGGCCTAAACACCTACAAGTAAGGTTATAAAAGCTAAGACCTATAATCCTGTCGATCTAATTTAGGAGAACTGACATTACTACCACAGAATGGTGGAGCTGATATGCAGACAATCTTTTAAACAGAAGGCCGATTCAGTGCAATGAGTGAAAATGCTCAACTCACTCTGGTTGTATGACTCGCTACTCGAGATAGTAAACTTCTCGAGTAAAAACTCCAAAATCTTGAGCATCGATGCCGAGCTGCTTTTTTCATTATCAAATCATCTAATGACTTCTCCCGCTCTGGGCGGAGCAACGTCTACGATGACTGGAAATCGGGGTCGGGGTCACGGCCGTGCTTCGCCCAAGCGGGGCACACCTCCACTGTATGCTTCATCGTGTCCTCTGGGCGGTCCACACAATGGTGACAACCGGGCGTTTCTTCCGCTCGAATCCGGTGCAGGAAGCTCCCGAACTTACCATGTCCGGTGAGGACCTGCGTCATGTGGAAGGTGAGGACGCCGTGACGTCTTCCAGCCACTCCTCAAGAGTTAAAGCGACTGTTTAGTCTATTGAGACTATGAGGGCTAATGTAACTGTTAAAGCTTTTGTGACTATGGGCCCCTAATGTGACTGTTAAGGTTTTTGTGAGTATGGGGCTAAAGCGACTATCAAGGCTTTTATAACTATGGGGTTAAAGTAACTATTAAGGTTTTTGTGACTATGGGGCTAAAGTGACTGTTAAGGTTTTTGTGACTATGGGGCTAAAGCTACTGTTCAAGTAGGTAATTTACATGTTAAAAAGTCATATATAATAACTATGATTTCTCTACACTCACTTAAGCTCCATAGTCAAAAATGCCTCCAATGGCCTAACATGTGCCAGATTTTTATCACTGTATGAACTTGACCTTCTATATTTACTAGTCAGTGATACTGGTTACCTAAGTCTAAATAAGGTAAGCTTAGAAACGCGTTCCAAAAACGGCAATGTCCGAACCTGTTGCTGAAACGAGGGTAGTATTAAATTGTGGAGCTTAGCATAGTTTTAGATACTGGAACCTGTTACTTAGTGCTCATTTTCCAGAAACTCTAGGAATACCTAAGTCTGTTATTTTGTCTTGTTTTGAAGCTGTATACTAGTACTGAGTAAACAAAAGATTGATTTTCTTGGAAAACGAGACGAAAATTGAAACTCATTTTCAGGTTGCATTCCAGGAAAAAGTGATAATGTACATAATAAGCCTTCGGTATTCGACCTTCTCCTGTTTTTCCCCCTATTTTTTTTTTAGTTAGTAAGGGTGTGGGAAGGAGCTTTAGATAAAAAAAAGAAAACTCAATTAGTACTTGTGTGTTGATTATAATCATTTTCCTTATCAGACATGGAAAACGGTAATTACTAAAAACGTACGCTTTTGTAAGATTTTTTCTCTGACCCCGATATGAACAGAATAAAATAAACTAAAATAAAATAGCCGAATCGACTAGCCTGTTGGTCTAGTGGTTAGTGGCCGTGACTGCTATGCCGGAGGTCGTGGGTTCGATTCCCACCCAGGACATATGTTTGTGTGATGAGCACGATCGTTTGTTCTGTGTCTGGGTGTAATGTATCTATATATGTATGTATTTAGAAATATATAAGTATGTTTATCAGTTGTCTAGTACCCATAACACAAGCTCTGCTTAGCTTGGGACTAGACGGCGTTTTGTAATAGTTGTGGAATATTAATAAAATTTGTTGCCAGTTAATAAAAGATAATTTAAATTAGAAGAAATTATGAATTTTATATCTTTTCCGTTGTATGTTTTCTTGATTTATTTTATTTCGGAATGGATTTTATAGGTTATTCGATAGAGTCACTGCGGTCCTGAAATGTAAAGGCCAACTGCAGGAACACGAGCGTATTTTATGTCAAAAAACAATCAGTCACGCTCGACCTATAGCATCAGAAAATATTTGAAGATTTTAAACCCAAAAATATATGTATCAAATATGCATAAATGATGGCATCAGCTCGAAGCCAGGAACAATGGTACTTTAATGGTATTTTACAACAGGCATACTTGTTTGGTCCTGGGACGCAAAGGGTAACTAAAGGAGCCCGGAAGGGTTAAAGTCAATAAAAGTCTGACACTCCCTCTCATTTTAAAACAAAAAAAAAATTTAAATAAAACATGCATAAATGATTATAGCGTGTAGATCAAAACCCTGAAAAACTTTGCCAACTTGCAGGTTACAATACAAAGTATCGTGGTACGGGGACCTAAAGAAACCAATAACAGCAACACACGCGTGTAACATGCTGTAATACAGTAAAACGTTATTGTAACAGACAATTTTCGTGTTCGTCAGCGTCCGTATTACGATCGTGCTCGAACGTGAGCCGAATGGAAACGATGCGATCTTATTATCGTTACGTTTAAATAGGTACAATCGACGTAGGACATAGTACATAAATGATGCTTTGAGATTAGAAATATGTGTGCGTACAGCTAAGGAGTGGAATTCCTTTCCGGAATCTGTATTTCCTGATGGCTACAACCCGGGAATCTTTAAGTCAAGAGTGAATAGGTTACTTCTAGGTAAGTGCGCTCCATCGTCGACCGCATCGTCGCTTTCCATCAGGTGAGATAGCGGTCAAGGGCGAACCTATCAAAAATAAAAAAAATATATGTAAAAAAAACGCAGCATTGAAAGGCCTCCCACAAGGTGGACCGATGACCTGGTGAGAGTTACGGGAATGTGGTGGATGCGAGACGCGCAGGATCGTCTCTTTTAGCGACACTTGGGGAGGCCTATGTCCAGCAGTAGACGTCTTTCGATTGAAATGATAATGATAATCAATCAAGCTAATAGCTAGTTTCTACATTTAAACGACCTCTTTCTCAAAGTGAGACCTACCCAACTGGATTGTCTGTCCCAGGTAAACGTAATCGTCTACAACTTCGAGTGTAGAGTCTCCGATCTTGATCGGAGTGTGTGCTACATGGTTATTTACCATGACTTTTGTTTTGTCCATGTTCATTTTAAGACCCTCTCTTTCTGAAGCTCTATTAAGGTCATCGAGCATTGTACTGAGCTCCTCCGTAGTCTCAGCCATGACTATTATATCGTCGGCAAACCGAAGGTGAGTCGAATCCGACTTGGCTGTATCTTCTCGTTCAACATACCACAGTGTCTCAAGACGAAAGTCTATGACCAGTGCGTGTTGCCAGTGATGACATACGGCACTGAAACATGGTCGCTTACAATGGGCCTCATGAGAGGGCTTACAGTCACCCAAAGGGCAGTGGAAAGGGCTATGCTCGCATCAGGAATGAAGATATCCACAGAAGAACCAAGGTCGCCGACATAGCCTGACGAATCGCCAAACTAAAGTGGCAGTGGGCAGGGCACATTGCTCGTAGAACGAATGGTCGATGGGCCGAAAGGTTCTAGAGTGGCGACCGCGCACCGGAAAACGCAGCGTTGGAATGCCCCCCACAAGGTGGACCGACGACCTGTTGAGAGTCGCGGGAATGCGGTGGATGCGAGAAGCACAGGATCGGTCGTTGTGACGACGCTTGGGGGAGGCCTATGTCCAATAGTGGACGTCGTTTGGCTGAAATGATGATGATGGTGATGACATTTAAGTGGGTGAAGCCGCTGGCAGCTAGTATGATCATAATAATTAATTAAAATAACTACTATCTAACTATTTTATACTACTTATCGATCATCAGCTCTGTGAGCAATATGTAGCGGCCATTGCTACTAAAACTAAGCAATTTTTAAGACTGGTTTTTTGAGAATCTTCTTTGTTTATATTTAAGGAATGTTAATTTTAATTTCAACCGTGTCCTAATTATACAAAAGAATTCTGATTGGACAGTGTTTTTGTGTTTAATTATTATTTCATTTTAATTGAGTGGTAAATAAAAGTTCGTTGATACTATCAATTTTTTTACGTTTTTTTTGCACACAAAGGTTCAAAGTCGGCTTAAGGCATTTTCTATCAATTAACCTTTCGGTGATCGGCGATGAAGCACTATTCCATTACATTTTGACTTCATTAGGGGATTTAATTACAAACAAAATTATTTTAAAAACCTTACATGTCTAAGTCAAGCAAGACGTTTCGTTTTCACGGATTGAGCCATCCATTCTTATCTTCTCTTATTTTAGCCATCAATAAGATCGCAAATAAATCACAAAGATAAACATTTTTGTCTCATAGATCACATATTTTCTGGTTTTGCATAGCTCCCCTTTTTTATTGGGAAAATAATTCCTCCCATTTTAGTATCGATCAATTTTCAAGATCACGTCGGGGTCACCAGTTTGGATGTGATACGGAACACAGGGTAAAGTCCTACATACCTTCGTTGAAAAGGGAGGATCCTCCGGCCAGACGGGATGTTATGTCAGGTGGGCAGCTGCCCAATAGATGATTTCGGGCTGTTCTATATGTTCTAATCGCGCGGAGAACTTTAATTGCGCGATGCAGGATTAGTTCTTATGTGACACTATAGATCTCACTACAAAAGCGAGAGAGCGTGTCAGACTTTTACTGAATAAATCCCACCTGTGTTCTTTTAGTAGCCCTTTGCATTCCAAGGCCACTGTAATTCTTAAAATTCTACAAATGAATATCCATAATTCCTTTCGTGTGCTTGTTATTTCTCTCATTCATCATCACCATCATCATTTCAGCCACAAGACGTCCACCATTGGCTTCTCCCAAGCGTCGTCATAACGACCGGTTCTATGCGTCTCGCATCGGGTTCCCGCAACCCTCACCAGGTCATTGCTCCAAATTGTGGGAGGCCTTCCAACGCTACGTCTTCCGATACGTGGTTGCCACTCTAGAACCTTTTGTCCCCATCGACCATCTGTTCTGTGAGCAACGTCCCTGGCCCACTGCCACTTGCCATTCACATAAAAGGGGTGACCAGATGGTTGCAAACCAACGTTCCAACCAAGGTGACTTTGCTAGTTTCAATCCGTGTAGACAGCAGTTGTAATCCATGACCTTCAACGCCCTTGGTTGGGGAGTGCGTTTTCCCAACCACCGAACGTGTTGGTGCGTGGTTTTCATCCTTGTTGCCGCAACACAAACCAAACACACAAACCAAGGTCACCTAGGTTGGAACACTAGTTTGCAACCGTCTGGTCACCCCTTAACTTTTGCAAAATATTCCTTAAACACAACTCAACTCACCGGCTTGAATATAAACATTCGCACCCCATAACCAATCAATAAAATGACATCGCACTTTTGAACTCGCTAATAAATATTAATAGGCACCCCTATCTTAATCGAAGGTACTCGCTAAATGCGCAGACGGTATTAAAATAACGTTAAATATCATAAAACGCTTTTCGTTACGTTATCGTAACGGTAACGTCTTTGGTTCGTTTTTTTCGTTATGGTACTTAAGAAGGGGATGCTGATGGTGATTTAGAAGCATAATCATATTTTTTTTGTAGTCTAAGATCTTCAGGATTATTTATTCAAGTTTTATCAACGGCGGACGGAAAAAGAAATTGAATGAAGCTGAGATAAGAATGTTGAGATAAATGTCAAAAGTTTTTTCCCATATTTCACATAGGCCTACATGTGCACTTATAAAACGTCAGAAGCTAGTGCACGGTTCCAAATTGGTCGTTTCCTATGGAGAAGAACCGGCAAGAAACTCCATGGTTACTCTTTTAAAATATGTGTTTGTTTTGAGTAGCGTACTTAGAGACACAATAGAAAGACAATGACCGAGCGAACGCCGGCGTTCGCACGGGGGTTTAATAAACTAATAGATATTATGTAAGAATAGTGTAGATCAAGTCAATATTGTATCTAAAAGCACAATAAAAATAATCATATTAAAAAAAAAGTGAGTCGTAAGTGATAGATGGAAGGTGTGGCGATAAAGTGAGAAATGAGTATACTAGAGGAAGTTTGAAAGTGACACCAATGATTGAAAAGTTGAAGGGGAATCGTTTATCTTGATATGGTCATGTGAAGAGGAGGGATGAAACGCATGTTACTAAAAGAGTTATGAGTATACGTGGATGGATGTAATAATATATCGCACACCGGGTGCAACAACGTCATAAGTAAAAAATGACGTTTTTTTCAGGAGATCGATTTAAAAGTTGTTGTTTTATTAAAGTGAAATCTATTTACAATACTATTATAAATCAATGACCAAAATATTGTATATACTCTAAATTTTAAAATTAAGGTTGTTTCAGAAATAAAAATGTTATTTAGGTGGTAACTTTTTAATGTTTTTAAAAACAATACCTACATTTATGACTTTATTGTGCAGATAGTTAAATTAAAAGTTAGTTATTTAGAGTTACATTTATGATATTGCTGCGCCGGGTGTAGACGCATGTTTGACATCATTTGTGATCAATAACTCATTTCAGCAATTTTAGTATTTATGACGTTATTGCACCCGGTGAGCGATATATGTGGATGAATAGAGACGTAGAGGGAAGCCAAAGAAAAGATGGATGGACTGTGTGAGGAGTGATATGAAAGAAAAGGGAGTCAATGATAGCGTTGTAGCGACATCTATGGCGTCACAAAAAGAACTAATCCTGCATCGCGCAATCAAAGTTCTCAGCGCGATTGGAACGTATAGAACAGCCCGAAATCATCTATCGGGCAGTAGCCCACCAGACATAACACCCGTCTGGTTGGAGGAACCTCCCTTTTCAACGGATGTATGTGGGGCTTTACTCTCTGTTCCACATACCCCTAAAGCGTCATAGGTGACAGGACAGAATAGACAAAAAAATATAATGACATAAACAGGTGACATACCCTATAAGTGCGAGACTTGGCAACAGTTATTAACACAGATTTTTTTGATGGGTAATATTTTCTATTGAATAAAAATAAACCCATATTCACACTTAACCCTCACGTCTACTCCCTATCTGCTTCTCATGTCCTAAGCTTTCCCAACTAACTTAGAGTCGGCTTCCATTCTTTCAGAGTTTTACATGGAGCGACAACCTATCTGACCTCCGCGACCCAGTTTGCTGGGCAACACGATACTTCTTGGATAGACTAATGATTAGACTTTCTAGGGTCTGGCTAGGTAGTGAACAGACACACAGATGTATCAACTGTCAAAGATCTACGAATGACAACCGGGACCAACGCCTTTACGTGCTTCTCGAGGCACGTGTTGTCAATAATGCCCTATATCCTATTCATGGAGCTGTGAGACAAAAGGTAAACAAACCATAAAAAAGGGTTGCTTAAAAACATGAGTAAACCTGGACCAAGCAACGCTTGCACGTTATCTTCGCCAAAAAAAAATCGTGCAAAGGAAACGCCAATGCATTCAACAGAAAAGGAAACTGTTATTAATATATTCAAACACGTCGAAGAAACTTGGCCAAAGGTACTTACATAATTTTCTTTGTTTACATTTTGTCTCAAGCCCAGATGAATAGGGTATAGATAAACTCAAAAAGGTACGTACCTATATCAATTGAACACACTGGTTCTGCCGGGTTTCGAACCTCATACATAGTAAACGGATGCCTTAACTACTGAGCCATTACAACACACTTCCTATCTGGTTCTACATTATAAAATCATTTTCAAACAGGTCACTATTTTAAAACCGACATTTTCATACATTCCTAATCCTCTACTACCGACAGTGTCGCCTTGACATTGCATGCGGGGGTATTCAGAACCCGATGCAGGCTGAATGTATAATACGGGCACGGGAGGGTTGAGCTCGGATCAACGGAGGTTACGTGCTGTCTTTCTCAGGGCTATAACCGTCTATGGAGGTATATTTGTCATGTGAGGTTAAATTGGAGCGGTATTTTATTACAGATATGGTTTGTCGGTTTTAGGATTCTTATATCTCGTATATTCATTTTACAGGTTGGTAGAAAGGATGCCCAAAGAACAGGATGCGTTATCGGCCGTTGAAAATAAGTTTGAAGTACTGCGATCTACATTGAACATCTCCATCCAAAGCAACACTGTTTTGAAATGAAGACAAAACTTTGTCGAAAATACGAGTACAGTTGTTCTTTAGTAAGATCAAAATATGTCAAAAAAAAAAAAAAAAATTGGTAACATTCAGCTCACTAATATTCCTTTAAAAAAATAATACTCAGTTCAAAAACGCACCCTGCGATTTTGAACGGAGTATTTTTTGCTAAGATCGTTTTTTTGAGCCGATCTTAACGCATTCGTCAAGTCTGGACACACCTTTACATGGTTGTCCTTTTTTTTTTTTTTTGTTTATTAAGGGACAAATATCAGCCACAATAGTTATTAATCTTATATCTATATATAAAAGGAGAAACTGACTGACATATCAACGCACAGCCGAAACTGCTGAGACTAGGAGCGTACAATTTTGCACAAGGTTACCTTTTATGACGTAGGCTAGCACTAAGAAACGATTCTCCAAAATTGAGCCCCTAAGAGGATGAAATGGGGGTCTAAAATTTGTACGGAGGAACTTACTTTTACGCGAACAAAGACGCTGGCAGAAATGAGTATTTAATAATAATCTAATTGGTAACAAAATAGCGACCCACTGCATTAACAACATTTAAAAAAATGTTTGGTAATGACCAAGAATCTTTAGTATTTTAGTACCAAGAATTACAGTTTAGAAATTACGAATTACAGTTACCGTTTTTTGTCCCAAATAAATAAAATAAAACAGCTCAGTAATCATACTCGCAGAACCACTGATCTTTACCAAACTTTTCACTTATTAATAAAATAATAAAAATTCTTCTTCTAGATCGCGACACCACAAATCATGAGGACTGCGACAACCCTGACAGAGATAAGACCCAGAGGTAAGTCGGGCTTATTTTTCTTACTGTTATTTACTGCGGTGTGAATGATGGCGATAAGGGAATAGGTATTTTATATTTAGTCTGTCAGTCAGGCTATTGCGAGAGCTAGCGGGGTGGAGAAATGTTAAGTGAAAGAAAATCGTATTTTTTAGGGTTCCGTACTTTGTTGTTCGTCCGTCTGTCTGTCTGTCTGTCAAGACCCTTTATCTCGGGGACGTGTGGAGGTATCAAGTTGAAATTATAACTATATAGTCAAGTTTGCGGTCCTTTGATGCTTTGAAAAAATCAAAGTTCTAAATTATTGAAAAAAAAAAAGATATGGCCGTTTATGTCGCAAAAACACGTATCAAACCTATAGGTTTTAAAAAACACTTTTACTCGTCAATTTTTTCTTCAGTATAAATTAGATGAGGCCGGTGTTTCCTAGCTGACTCCCCTGAGAAGAAACACTGAAACAGACTCAGTAGTCAGGATACACTACACTACAGATGATTAAATTTTTGGCCTTATTGGCCTGAGACTTTTCAATAAATGAAACAAAGCTCGATTACAAGGACTCAGTGAGTTTTCTATCCATTTTTTCTAGTTTTTGTTCACAAAATCGCTGTAACTACAACCCCACTCCCCTTCCGTAAAGGTTATTATTGTTTTTCTCCATTGTTACGGGGTGACAGAGTGCGAGATGAAACAAATAACATTTATAGCGGCGACATGCGACGTGAAGATTCATTATATAGCCGACAGCTGTGGGGAAAGTAATTAGCAACGTAACAGCTTTAGGATGAATGGACTTTTCGGAAAATTTTGGGAGAAATGTGTCTTTTGTACGTTGAGGGTGATTTCTTTTTATTAAATATTTTTTCGCTTTAATAAAGTAAATATACTTTGTATATCATCATCATCATTTCAGCCGAAAGACGTCCGCTGTTGGACATAGGCCTCCCTCAAGCGTCGCCACAACGACCAATCCTGTACTTCTCGCATCGACCGCACTCCCGCGACCCTCACCAGGTCGTCGGTCCACCTTGTGGGAGGCCTTCTAACGCTGCGTCTTCCGGTGCGCGGTCGCCACTCTAGAACCTTTCGGCCCCATCGACCATCCCTTCTTCGAGTAATGTGCCCTGCATAGTGCCACTTTAGTTTGGCGATTCTTCGGGCTATGTCGGCGAACTTGGTTTTCCTGCGGATATCTTCATTCTTTATGCGATCACGCAAGGAAACTCCGAGCATAGCCCTTTCCATTGCCCTTTGGGTGACTGTAAGCCTTCTGATGAGGCCCATACTTACATACTTTGGACATATATACTTTATATTAAATTTACAAATTTAAACCAGAAAATACAAAAAAAAAAACATACATTTGGCGGCCTTATCGCACTCTGCGATTTCTTCCCGGCAACCAAGTGGTGTTCGGGCAATCTCTATCAGATTGCCTGAACACCACTTGGTGCAAATGTAAAAGTAAACAAAACTTGATAGATATTAAATACTAAAATAGATACACTTATACATATATACAAAATCTATATATATAAAAGAAAGTCGTGTTAGTTACACCACTTATAACTCAAGAACGGCTGAACCGATTTGGCTGAAAATTGGTGGGGAGGTAGCTTAGAACCAGGAGACGGACATAGGGTACTTTCTTTTTTTTACTTTTTTTTTTAGGGTAGAGTAGGGTAGAGTAGGGTAGAGTAGGGTAGAGTAGGGTAGAGTAGGGTAGAGTAGGGTAGAGTAGAGTAGGGTAGAGTAGGGTAGAGTAGGGTAGAGTAGGGTAATTTTTTTTTTTTACTAAATCCCGCTTTTGGGCAGAACAACGTCTGCCGGGACCGCTAGTCTATATATATAAAAGAAAGTCGTGTTAGTTACACCACTTATAACTCAAGAACGGCTGAACCGATTTGGCTGAAAATTGGTGGGGAGGTAGCTTAGAACCAGGAGACGGACATAGGGTACTTTTTTTTTTTACTTTTTTTTTTTTTAGGGTAGAGTAGGGTAGAGTAGGGTAGAGTAGGGTAGATTAGGGTAGAGTAGGGTAGAGTAGGGTAGAGTAGGGTAGAGTAGGGTAGAGTAGGGTAGAGTAGGGTAGAGTAGGGTAGAGTAGGGTAGAGTAGGGTAATTTTTTTTTTTTTACTAAATTCCGCTTTTGGGCAGAACAACGTCTGCCGGGACCGCTAGTATAAATATATAAGCAAGAGCATAGTGATGAAACGAAGACATGATCACAGTGACAAGTAATGATCCTTCACAAGCCTTTTAAATACAGGCAACTCTAGCTAATTTACAAATTTGTAGCAGTTGTTGTGCAGTAATAATAGTTGGAAACTAGGGAGGTATTAGTTCAACGCATTGAAACGGCGCAACAAAACCAAAATTATTATTAAAATTGGTTCAGCTGACCAAAACAGCCGTATAAATTCTGTAGAACTGTCAATGATTCACATAAGACTAACTTGTAATCAACGAATTGAAACGGCTTTCAATACAATTAAGGAGGAAATACGACTTCATACAACAACTGTCGAAATACGAATCAGATGTGTTGTGCCTGCTTTTGCAACAGAGGCCAACAATTTGGGCAGGATTTGTAAAAATTATGAAATAAATGTTAAAAATGCAATTCCATTTTTTTTTAATAAAACCATCAAAAAGAGAGATACGAGACAAATTTTACCTTATAAGAGTGAGATAACATTTTTAATAGGTTTTTCAGGTATAATTTAAGCACAAATATTTTTTAAACCATAACTTTGAATATTTGACGATATAATTGATACAGCAGGAAATGAATGGCAAAATATAGCAAGTGACAGGGACAAATGGAAGGAACTGGAGGAGGCCTTCACCCGTGGAGGGGCCCATATCCCAACGAACTTACTAACCTAGATAATAAGGATAAACTACTAACAAATTAGAAATGAAAATAGTACTTAGAAGCAAACTTTATAATGTTATGTTAAGGGTAATGGGAAATAAAGGCTTTTTATTTTATTTATTTTTTATAACTTCGAATATTAGTCTTATGTGATTCGATTTACAATTCTAGCGAATTCACAAAGTTATAAAAAGATTTTTATAGCATGTGACACATCACTAGCAAGAGGATAAACTAGAGAATTTTTGAGGAAGTTGGAAGACTCCAGTCGCTTTTTTTTTTCATAGCCATGTAAATAGCTGTAACATGAACAGCTTTAATTTAAGTCCAACACTTTGCAAGTCAATTAAAAAAAAACTAGATAGCTAATGTCACAAATTTTTAATTAAAAAGTACTCTAATACAATACACATCTAAATTAAATTAAAATTCAGAATCTATGACTTATATATTTTTTTAAATTTGTATTTGAATGAAAAATTTGGGTGTTATTTTCATAAAACAATAAAAAGTCGATGAAAAAAAAAATCCACAGAGCGTGAGAAGTTTTTAAGGGTCTGAAATGATAGCAGATGACCCCTCCCGTCTACCATTTCAATTTGGCACACGATGCACCAAACACCCTGTATAATTAAAAAAAAATGTCGAATCGTAACCTGCTATAGCAACAGTTGTTTACATGCATTAGTACTTTTAGCTCCTGAAATAATTCCAAGGGCTCCAACTTCACCCTGTGTTTACTGTGCGTGTTCGAAATTGGACTTACTGCGTAATAGTTACAATTTTGAAAGAAATGAAGACCTTTGTCCAGTTGAGAACAATATAGGTAGGCAATAATATATCTAAGTAAAAAACGCGTATAGGTAAAGACCACTAAACCACGACCTCCAAAAAAACCTAACAATACATATAGATTACTATCGCGTAATAAGGCGGTGACCTCATCAAGGTTTTCTACTAAACAGAAGAGTTCAGTGAACTGCGAATTTAATTGGATAATTTTAATGTAATTTTAGAAGATATTTTTGAAGAGGGTCGTGGATTCATTGCTGTCTCCCAAATTAACAAATTTGAGGTCAAGGCTCGCCACACGCCAGGCGGGCCACCGGCCACAACCACAAAACGCCACCACCAGCATATTTCCTGTACGTTTCATACATTTTATATGGATTCGTCACAACCGTAACCGTGTAAGTTGACGCCGGTGGCCGCCACACGCTACAAATCGCCGCTACTCGCTTCTTGCGGCCCGAAACGGCCATTAAACGCCGATACCAATCACGCTCCACTCGCGCATTTAAACCTTCTTCGTCAGAGTCCATTATGATACTGCGCGTATGGGTTAAAAAAAAGTGGCAGCCACCGACAACAAGTAGCTGTCGCGCTCTTCAGCTGTTTCGTGGCCGCTTCTAGCTACCCATGGCAGCGTTTGTGGCTGTGGCATGTGACCCATGTGCGGCGACATCAAGATAATAAGTAAAGTTGTATCATTTATCGCGTATCATCAACATTTCTTTAGCCTGTTCTTAACTAACTTGGGGTCGGCATCCAGTCAAACCGGCTGAATACCTGTGTTCTACATGGAGCGACAGCCTATCAGACCTCCACAATCCAGTTACTGGGCAACAAGATACTCCTTGGATAGACTGATGGTCAGACTTTCTGGCGTCTGACTACCTATAATAACTGTCAAAAATCAACAAATGACCACCGGGACCAACGGCTTTTCGTGCTTTCTGAGGCACGTGGTGTCAGTGATATTCTAGGGAAACTTAGAAAAACTTTGATATGAAAGATTCATATTGGTATATGCCCGATTTCAAACCCGCAACCTCATGCATTAAATGCGGGAGCCTTAACTACATATCATGTAATGTACTGCACAAAATTCACGGGGACAGTTAGAGCCGACGCCTGTCATGAGTTACCGTAGCCTTCGCAAAAAAGAGCTATTGAAGGAACCCTCAGTGGTTTTAGTCAGTAAAAGACTGACACTCCCTCTCGCTCCTCCTAGAGCGGGGAGGACTGTGCAACCAATCTTCTTGGTGTTCGGTTACTAAAGAAGGAGATTATTTTTATACTGAATATACTACCCACCATAACAAGAAACTACAATAAAATTGCCATCACAAAAATAGACTTGTGACCTCATCAATCTCCTCTATTAAAATCCGACAGGTCAACGTACTGTAAATATTTACAGAAATAATATTGTTTTAGAATACACTGCATTAGAGGTCACACTTTGTGAGTCAGATGATCAAAACAAATGGTATGACAATAATAATACCTAGATATTGTAGTGATGGTATAATGCCATTTTTTATCCATCTTCATTAAAAAAAGAGGTTCTCAATTTGGTTGTATCTTTTTTATGTTTGTTAGCGCAAAACACCGTCACTAATGAATCGATTAGGAAAATTATTATTTTTTGATTAAAAGAATATAGCTACTTTCATTATAAATTATGCCTCTTTTTAACTGACTTCAGGAAAAGAAATAAAAGGTTCTCAACTCGATTGTATCTTCTTTGTTGGTTACTGCAGAACTCCGTCACTTACGTTGTACACTTAATTTTTTTAATTGAATGGACATACTATCAGATTGTTCTCATATTTATTAAAACCCAGTTCTCATGTTGGTCGAAATCATCATCATCATCATTTCAACCGAAAGACGTCCACTGATGGATATAGGCCTTCCTCAAGTGTCGTCATAACGACCGATCATGTCCGTCTCGAATCTATCGGATTCCCGCGACCCTCGCCAGGTCATCGGCCCAACTTGAGGGAGGCCTTCCAACGCTCTTCGTGTACGTACGCCACTCCAGAACCTTTCGTCCGCATCGACCATCTGTTCAGCGAGCAATGGACTGCCCATTGCTAGGTACTTAAGTTTGGCGATTCTTCGGGCTATGTCGGAAGAATATCCACAAGGAATTGAGAGGACACTAAATACACGTTTTGTCTTCGGCATTATAATTAGGTATATTTTAAGGTTATCATAATTAAAATGTTTGGTTTTTATTTTTTATCATATTATTTAAAAGGTTATTATTTTAGCATCAACATAATTATGTTTTTAGTAGTAGGTAGGTTTTTTTTTTTTTTTTTTTTTTTTTTTTTTTTTAGGTGGGAAAATCATCTTATGACAAATCCCGCTCTTGGGCGGAGCGAGAAATAGTGTCAGACTTTTACTGACTAAAAACCCACTCCTGTTCCCTCCTTGCCCTCGTCCCAGGGCCCCGGGTTTCACTTTCACACTACCCGTGGCCCCAGTAGGCTTCGACCCCGTTGGGCCCCTACGATTTGCTGACATCTCCTTGAGGCGCGCGTGGAACAGTACGCGCCGTCGACGACTTGGGCTTGGTCCGGACGGCTACCGGACGATCGGACGGCGAGCCACCCATTGCTCGCCGTCCGCAAGCCCGCGCCTACGGTGGCCGGAAATCGGGATCAGAATCCCGGCGGCGGTTGGGGCGTGAGGACCGTTGCCTCACGCGATCAGCCGCCTCCTTTGCTAGCATTACTGCTTCGCAAAAGGAGGCGACCGCCTGCCACTCTTCCTCGCTCCGGACCATGGCCTGTACCAAGGCCCGGCGCGAGAGATCGCCGCCGCCGATCGCCCCCACGAGGACACGGCGTTGCTCTGCCCAAGCGGGGCACACCTCCACCGTGTGCTCCACCGTGTCCTCCGGGCGGTCCACACAGTGGCGACACCCGGGCGTCGCTTCCGCACGAATCCGGTGCAGGAACTTCCCGAACTTACCGTGTTCGGTGAGAACCTGCGTCATGCGGAAGGTGAGGACGCCGTGAGGTCTTTCCAACCACGCCTCAAAGAGGGGACTTACCGCCATAATTGTGGCGTGCCCAGCACTGGGTCGCGAAAGTCGCTGTCGCCATTTTTCCATGAGAACCCGCCGGAACTCCGTCCGCCATGCTGCGACCTGTCGCGGCAGCGGAGTTTCGCCCCGGCGTTGCATCTCCATGCGCAGTTCGTGCATGAGAGCAAGGACTGTTGCTTCCAGATCCCATGGTGGCTGGCAGGCAAGGAGGCTCGCCGCTTCGCGGGAAATCGTCCGGTAACCTCGCACCATCCGTATGGCCATGACCCTCTGGCATGCGTTCAGCCGGGCCGCCGGCTGCTTCCGCAGCGCCGGCGCCCATATCGGTGCGCCATAAAGGGCCATGGACCGAACGATTCCTGCGTAGAGCCTACGGCAGGAGGCGTCTGGACCTCCCAGATTGGGCAGGAGCCGCCCCAGGGCAGCCCCAGTCCGATTCAGTTTGGGAGCCAGACGTCGGAAGTGCTCCTCGAAATCCCATCGGCTGTCGAGAACGAGTCCCAGGTACTTCATCGTCGACCCGACGCCGATGTGGACTCCTCCTACCGTTAGTTGGGAACCCGGTGGTGGCGCGTTCCGAGGGCCGTGAAAGCACATGGCCTCGGACTTGTGCAATGCCACCTCGAGTCCCAACTCCTGGATCCTGCCCACGACTGTCGCGACCCCGCGTGTCGCTAGTTCGACCGCCGCCTGGTACGACTCTCCCCGCGCTAGGACCAGCGTGTCGTCGGCGTAGCAGACCACGCTGACCCCGTCAGGGAGGTCGCCGCGCAGCACGTAGTCGTATCCGATGTTCCACAAGGGCGGCCCTAGTACCGATCCCTGCGGAACACCGCACGACATCTCCCGGCGTTCCCACTCTCCCTGGTGACCAGGGTAGATGATGTACCTGTCCGACAGGTACGCCTCGACCACACGACAGAGGTAGTCGGGCGTCCGGTGATACCGGAGTGCCCTCCTAATGCTACTCCAAGGCAGGGAGTTGAAAGCGTTGGCGATGTCCAGAGACACCGCCACGACACACCTGCCCTGGGCCACTGCATCCCCAGTCGTGAGGGCTCGCACGCGCATGATGGCGTCCACCGTAGAGCGCCTCCTGCGAAAACCAAACTGGCCGTCCGCCAGATCCGGCCCCACTCGTGTTAGGTGCGCGACGAGGCGGTCTGCAATTACTCTTTCAAAGAGCTTGCCCACCTCGTCGAGCAACACAATGGGCCGATACGCGGACGGAGAGTCCGCAGGGCGCCCCGGCTTCGCGATGAGGACCAGTTTCCCAGTCTTCCAGCGAAGTGGGAACTGGCCCCTCTCCATGCATGCGCTGAAGAGCCCTCTTAGTCGAGGCCCGAGAGCCTCCATGGCCAGGACCCAGGCCTTCCCAGGCAAGCCGTCGGGTCCTGGGGCGGTATTTTTGGCACTTAGCCTTCGTACCGCCACTCTCATCTCTACCTCGGTCACCTCTGGAGCGTTGTCGTCGTCGTCGCTATCGTGGTCCGCGTTGGACACCGCTGGTGGCGGAGCCATGGGCGGGGGAGAGTGTTCCCCTCGCGTGGGGAACAGAGTGCTCACCACACCCTCCACAAGCTGAGGCCGGAGACTCTGCGTTAGCGGGGGAGCCCAGGGGCGGAGCTTGTCCCGCACCACCTTGTAGGGGCGTCCCCATGGGTCCCCGTTCAGAGTCCCCAGCCATACGTTGCGGGCCTCGAGTTTGGCCCGCCTTATCTCTGCTCGGAGGGTGCGCTTTGCCTCTCTGTATCCCTCGTACAGCTCCGCCTCTCTGGCCTCCGCATCCGGTGGACGGATGCGGCGCCTGCGGTATCTGGCATACCGGCGTCGCGCGGCATTGCACGCGTTGCGCAGTGCCGCAATCTCCGGCGACCACCAGTATACCTGGCGCCGAGCGCGTCCTGGATGGACTCGGGGCATTGCCACGTCGCAGATTTGCGACAAGGCCTCCCGGAACCACTCTGCTTCGACGTCGATGTCGACAGGCCTGTCTGGTGCTTGCACCCAGGCCTGTACCATCGCGGCTTCCAGGAGGAGCTCCCGGTCCATCTGCCTCAGCGCCCACCGCGGACCACAAGGGCTCTGTCGGACCGGCGCGGTCGAGGTTTGGGCGGAGACGTCAAACCGGATGTACCGGTGGTCTGAGTACGTCTCCACCCCCTCCATAACGCGCCAGTCGACGACACGCGGCGACAGAGCGGGGCTGGCGAACGAGATGTCCACCACTGAGTCACCCCGCATCCGCACACACGTGGGGACAGAACCCCGGTTTAGGACGACCAGGCCTGTCTCCAGAGCCCAGTCCTCCACCATCCGACCCCGCTGGTTCGTGAACCGGGAACCCCATGCCAAGTTCTTGGCATTGAAGTCCCCGCACACGACCACGGGGAGGGAACCAAACCCAGCGACGACGGCTTTTAGCTCCATTAGAGAAATGTGAAGATCGCCGAGAGATCTGTTCGGGGACAGGTAGACGCCTACCACTACAATGTCCCCGAACCGTGCTGCCACGCAACCCCGTCCCCTCGTGACTGCCTCGAGGGTCGGGGTACCGGCGGCGGCCGACGAAATTAGGGTCACCGAGCCGTCCAGGTCCCGCACCCAGTCTCCCCTGGGCAGGACATAGTACGGCTCGGAGACCACGGCGATATTGATCGACCACTGCGCCATGCTCTGGAGCAACAGATCCTGAGCGGGGGCGCAGTGGTTGATGTTCGCCTGGAGGAGACGCAATGGAGCCGTTATTGACAGTCCATTAAAGTCTCCTCCCGAGCCCCCCGTGAGGGCCCTGCCACGGCGGGTGCAGCGGTGACAGCGACGGCAGCCAAGGAGGCGGCTGCGGCGGTGAGGACATCAGCGGGGATGGGCCTCATGGCTTTTCCCTTGGCCTTGGCGGGGGGGTCGCAGGACCTGCTTCCAGCCCGATGGTCGGCCGGCTTGCCTGCCGCCGCACATGCGTAGCAGTGCGGCGGCGCACGGCATTCGACGGCCTTGTGACCGGCCTGACCGCACTGGTAGCAGCGGTCACTGCGGTCCACCTCCGCTGCGCAGTAGGCCCCCACGTGGTGCCCCACGTGGCAGCGGTAGCACCGCAGAGGTCTGGGCTCCAGCATCTTCACCTGGGCGGAAACCCAGCCCACCAATAGCCTTCGGCCCTCACCCGTGATGGACTTGGCCGCCGACACGGGGCAACTCACCGTTACGGCTCGCATGCCCGTGCTGTCAGCGCGGATGGTGCCCGCCCGCACCTGATCGGCGTTGCACCCTCCCGCACCGACGATGGCGGCCACCACCTCGTCCACCCTGACGGAGTCGTCCAGGCCCATGATGCGCATGTCTATGCACTTGGTGGGCCTGGACACTCGGACCTCCTCGACATCTAGGGACGCCCTGATCCTATCAGCCAGGGCGTCCGCGGCAGAGACACTATCCGCACCAGGGACCTCCAGTATTCGGGCCCCGGTTGCGGTGCGCCTCATGCGGAAGCCCCCAGAGGCTCCGAGTTCGCCAAGATGGGGCAACACCGCCTGCTTCGCCTTTGCCATGACGGCGTCATACGTCACGCCCCTCTTTACCGCCTCTGGCTGTAGCGTGATGACTACAGCCTCGGAAGTCGGGGCGCGAAGTCTGGCCGCCATGGCTCGCTTCCTGCGCTCTTGCTGCCTCGCGCGCTTTTTGGCCGCCCTAGCCGCCTTGCCCGCACTCCTCTTGGCGCCAACAACCGTCCAATCGGCGCCAACCGAGGGTTCTTCGGCCTGGGAAGGCGGCAGGCGCGGCCTTGTTGCCGCCGCGGCAGGAGGTCCTGCTGGTTTAGCGGCAGGCAACGCCCTGCCCTTCAGGGAAGGAGCAGGCCTCTCCCGCCGCTGCTGCTGCTTGGCCGCGGGGGCTGGCCTCACAGGCTCCGGTGCCACAGCCACTTGCCCGACTTGCCCCGACGGGCCCGCCTTGGGCGCAGCAGCCGTGGCTGCGACAGCGGCGGCATACGACGCCGCCCTCTTCTGGCTGGAGGCCGCGAGCGGGGGGCGCAGGACGATGCCCTCCAGGACAGAGAACTGCCGCTGGACCCGCTCCTGGAATTGCTGCTGCTGCTCCTGCTGCTGCTGGCGGAAGGCAGCCAGCTCTTGCCGCAGCAGGGCCAGAACCTCGCTCTCCGGCTGAGGCAGGGGCCGGGACTGCCCCTGCTTGCACCCTCCTTTCGGCGCCATCTCGGGTCCAGTGCCTCGGAGACCGGCCAGGTCCGCTTCGAGCCGCTCAATCCTCTTGGAGAGGGATCTTCTGAGAGGCTCCAAGACAATCCCCAGTGCCTCTATAATTGAGGTCGTGGCCTGGGGGATCGACCTCTTCTTGGAGACCCCCTTCCTCTTTATGGCGACTCCATCTATGGCGGCTGTGACGATCCCTTTGAATTGGGCCAGCGCCTCTTCCATGCCTTCTGGCTCACTGCCAGTAGGTTCCGGCTCTGAGGGGCTGGCCTGGGCACTGCTTGCCCCGGGATAGCGCCCCTCCCTGGCAATCTTCGAGGACCGCTGGGTCGCCTCCTCAGCGGTGGGCCTTCTTCCTTTTCCTTTTCGGCCTGCACCCCGACCAGCAGTGGAAATTTTGCGGGCAGTAGTAGGTAGGTAGGTACCTACATTTTTTACATTATGAATTCCAAGTTTAAGTTATTTTATACACCCACAGTGTACACATGGTACAGGGAATGGAAACTACTGGCCTGTAAGATCGTTAAAAAGAATCAACGGACTCTAGAACGCAAAGGGCAACTAACGGAACACAGGTGGGTTTTAGTCAGTATAAATCTGTCACTTCCTCTCGCTACATCCAGAGCGGGAGAAGCTGTTGCTGATGCTAGCGGATTCGCCCGCATGATAATAGAGAATTATTCCAAGGGAACATACTGCCTGAATAAAAAGTACCCTATGTGCTATATCACGACATGGTCTACCCTCTGCCTTCAAGCGGCTCCTGCCCAACTTAAGGGGTTTAGACGCCTCCTGCCGGAGGTTCTACGCAGGCATCGTCCATGGCCCTTTATGGAGCACCGGTATGGGCGCCGTCGCTGCGAAAGCGACCGAAGGCCAAGCTGAACGCATGCCAAACATAGCACATACATTACACATTGCACCAACATAAGTCTTGGTGCATCTAATGTATGTACATGGGACCACTAGACGTACGGCGTGGCGCCCTTTGCGGATATCTTACCCATACACACTAAACATTTTGAGTACACATTCATTGTGCGTACAACTAAGAAGTTGAATACCCTGCTGCAGTCTGTTTCTCCGGATAGATAACCTAGGGGTCTTTAAGTCAAGCAGGGCCGAAGCTTACTGGGGCCATGGGTTCGCTTCTGAAAGGAAAACGCAAGACAAAGGACGAACGTAGGAGTGGGTTTTAATCAGTAAAGGTTTGCCACTCCAGCTCCGCCCAAGAGCGGGAGAAGTCATTGAATGATTTCCCACCTAAACAAAAAAGACAAGCGGACTGAATCGTCGACCATATCATCACTTACCATCAATAGTGGTAAGCCAGAGTCAATGAATGATAAAAAAAAATAGAAATGTCAGCTACAATTTAAGTTAATTTACCAGTGCCTCTGTGGACAATCTAGATAATTTGGCAACCTCTAAATAATTCCATAACCAAGTATGGTTGCGGAAACATGCTCATGACGTCACAGGTCAACGGCCGTCGAGGTCATTCTATGTAGTTGAAAAAACTCAAGAAAAACTTGTAGTATTTGCAAGTCATTATTTGGAACAATTGTGGCGGATTTCGCTATGGCCGTTTACGTTCAAATGACTATGATTTTAATGAAGTGGTAGAATAACCTTATCATATCTAATATATGGCTGGCCTGTTGGTCTAGTGGTCAGTGCCCTGATTGCTATGTCGTGAGTTCGATTCCTATCCAAGAGAAATGTTTGTGTGATGATCACGATCATTTATTCTGTGTCTGGGTGTAATTTATCTATAATAAGAATGTATTTATAAATATATAAGCATGTTTATCAGTTGCCTAGTTAGTACTCATAGCACAAGCTCTGCTTAGTTTGGGACTAGATGGCGTTGTGTGAAAGTTGTGGATATTATATTATATAAAAATCACGTATCACAGTATTTGTTATTCGACTCTTCCGAAACTGCTTGATTGATATATTTGATTTTTTTTTTTTGGGTATATTTGGCAGGTCTGAGAATAGGTTAACAATACTTTGTTACCAGTATTTAAGAGGACTACACGACCTAAAGTGCGGTCCTCTTGGACTGCATATTGAAGAAAGAGATGCCTAAAGACACTATGTTTGCAAAATATGAAGCATTATCTAAACATCTATAGATTTGATTGTAAAATTAAGACACTTTATCGGTAAAGCGTTGCTTTTCAAATAATCAGATAAATAATCAGAATGATTGATGTAAATTAGTCTGGTTTTTAATCGATATAGTAATTTTTAGAAGTATTTTTGTGATTTCTTTCTATCGTACTAATTTAGTTGTATTATGTTTTGAACACACATATAGCATTTGTTTTGAAGAATACCATATATTTTTCTGATTCTGTTTACTGCAGTATGTCAGATACTTTTGCGCATTACATTCTATAACTCGCGATTAGCTCGTGATAGTCCTCTTTATACACCAAATACTAATGGTTATAATAATCCTAAAGCGGGTTATTCAAAAGTGACTTTTATAAGATAAGATCATTTATTTGTATAAACATGTGTATGTTAAGATGGTGATACAGTCAATATAGTTCAACATGTTTTGCCGTAACCGGCGTACAAAAGTAATTAAAAATCATTTAATTTAAAAAAAAATTAAAATTCTGTCAATTCAATTATAGTCAATACATAATATAGTCAAAAATTCAATCAATTCAATTCTAGTCAATACATAATATAGTCAAAAATTCAATCAATTCAATAATAGTCAACACATAATATAGTCAAAAATTCAATCAATTCAATAATAGTCAATACATAATATACTTAGTCAAAAATTCAATCAATTCAAAAATAGTCAATACATAATATAGTCAAAATTCAATCAATTCAATAATAGTCAATACATAATATAGTCAAAATTCAATCAATTCAATTACAGTCAATAAAGAAAATAAATAGAAATAGGATAATAAAATTCAATTACATATTAAATAGTCATGATTCAAAAGTTTTCGTTTAAAAACTCTGCAACATTATAATAAGCCTTACTAAGCAGCAATTTTTTTAGTTCACTCTTAATAAATTAATATTCATTATCTTAATGGAATTAGGAATTTTATTATATATTGCTGGAGCCATGCATATTACACTCTTTCTTAGAAATGCTGTTTTGGCGGGGATTGTTTGCACCCAAAATCTGTACTTCTCACGTCTATGCCTATTATTATTTAAGAGGGGAAACAAATGCGGATTAGATTTTACAAATAGCGATATTTCTAATATGTGTGAAGTGACGGAAGTGTTAGAATTCTGTGCTTTTTATACATTGGTTTGCAACTGTCACTAGTTTGCAACCCAAACATAGACCGTATACAACGCTTTTGTGCCTTGAACGCATTGTCCCTCAGAGTACAATTGCCCCAGAAAATTATTCCAAATCTTAATATTGATTCAGCAAGTCCGTAATATGCTGTAAGCAGAGTATCTATGTTGACAGTTGGTGCCAATTTATAAAGAGCATAAAGATTATTAACAATGACTACTACGATTTTGATTACTTTTTTTAGCAAAATGTTTGCAATATGTTAGTTATAAGTTTGCGCCTTTTCCGGCAAATAAAATATTTTTCTTTCTTTCTTTCTTTCAATAATCAAATTAATCTCCATTAGGTACTATTTGTAGTCTAATAACTTAATTAATTAGCAAAATCTAAACATCAACACATTCTTAATTAAATTATTATTTCTGACTGCTGTGACGTTTAATGGGCAATCAAAGGAGTTTACCTGTTAAGCGAAATCTTAATTATAATTTTATGAGCAGCTGTATAAATTTTATAAAATAAACGCCATTTTATTTATTTATTAGGATTGCCAACATTACAGCCCACACTAGGAATAAGTACTACTACTACTACTACTACTACTACTACTACTACTACTACTACTACTACTACTACTACTACTACTACTACTACTACTACTACTACTACTACTACTACTACTACTACTATTTTACCAAATTTTAACTCTGAATAAATATATTATTATTATTTATTATTATTAACTTCTGTATCGTGGCTGCGTTCACAATCATATAAACTCATATTCACAAGACACCGAGATACGGACCACCTATCTGCCATACAAATATTTGTTCCGTGCTGGAATCAAACCCACGGCTTGCTGCACATCAGTCAATCGCTCAACCACTGCGACAACTGTGCCATCATTAAATTATTTACACTGAAGAAAAAATACATATCCCTTACCAGCAACATAAATACAGCAAAACTATAAACCAACAACTCCATCTATAAAACGAAAAGCCATGAAGCAAAGTTATAAAATAAAAAATAAAAAAATCATTTATCTTAAGAGGTGTACTGACCGGCCGGAAGCTAGCTGTAGTGCTCTCTGACTCTCGGCAGTTAGCGATGAGACCAGCACTTTAGTCGGGTGAGTACTCGCCCTTAATGGTCATCTTTATTGCATGTTTCACCTGGCTTGTGTACTGGACTCTTTCGATTTGTTTTAAAAATGGATTAGGTATACGGCCTTTATACGATGTGTTGTCTATCTTCTGCCAGCAGCTTCGGCCGCGTTTAAGTAGATTTCGTACAAACTTTTGACCCTCGTTTCATTACTCTAGGGGTGAATTTTAGGAAATCCTCTCTTAGTTCTCGCCTACGTCATAAAAGTAAACCTTATGCTAAATTTCACGCCACTCGTCCTAGTAGTTTCGGCTGTGCCGTAGAATTCAACCGAGCCGCAGGTGAGGGTGTTATAGAACCGAGTACTGCAGTGACAAACCTCGTGTATCATACGACTTTTGTCAGTACTCTTACGAAGAAACAAATAAACGGGGGCTGCTTAGCGACTAGCCAGATGCAATAAATAAAATAAATTGTGGCAGTGGTGTGCTGGCGCACTTTTCAGCACTAGTGCGGAAAACAGCAAATTACGTGCCTAAAAGCGGTAGGGATATGTATTGAAAAGTTATTCACCAGTCTATCTATCATTTTGAAAAGGACCACCTTATTATTTGGTCTAAAAACCACAACGGCACAGCTGGTATGGTAATTGAGCGATTGGCTGTAATGCTCTGTATCATGGCTATGTTCTAGACATGCTCTAGCCATATATTGTTTGAGAATAATCGAATGTTAGTTTGGATAGTTTTGGCGTATTTGCTGGTTTTTGAGGCAAAAATTTGACTAAGTTCAATGAAGTGGAATATCTAATTATAGTAAATAACATTTCCTTGACTAAAGAGCGTCCTACCCGAGACATTTTATTACTTCTCATACAACCGTTCTGACGTGATTATGATGTTATTACACATCTTTCTGTAGATTTTTGAAAACACCGATATCTTGTGGATATTATCGAGGGTTTCTATTAAAATGAAATCATTTTCTGTAAAACTGATCCAGTAAAGACCTCGGGAAATTTGCTATTACGCACAAAATTGGGCCCTTTATAATGTATTCATAAATTTAAAAAATAAAGAAAGTATGAATATAGAAAGCTTGCATATTTAATCGAGATCCTGAATGACATTTTTTTTTAACTTTTACGATTTAAAAAAAAAACACGAAATACGTGTTTTTTTTACAACAACAAGAACAAAATTTCCTAAAACAAACAACAAAAAATTTCCTAGAACAAGTTTAGTGAGATATTCGAGTGAATGTCGAAATTACCAAATGCCAACAGAGCGTTCAGGTGTTATCACTCTTTTTGCGCGTTGCCTCCTTATCAAACATTGCGTTGAATCCCAACGTTGAACCAACAGGCTTTTAAACCGTGCTCAGGTTGACGATAGATAGGCCGGAAAGGGCCCTCTTAATAATGCTCAAATACACTTAAAACAAAACAAACTACAAATGTTCAGATCAACGCCATCTAGCGAGGTACAAGTCCCTAGCTTTCACCTAAAGGAATTATAATAACATCACCTTAAGAAACTCCCATAGGAAGACAGTACAGCCTATTGTCCACAAAGGAACCCTGGCCACAATTCTGCCCACCAAGTACCAACCGCCATAAAGCAGTCAGCGTGAACTCATCAGTACATAGTTAATAACATAATGCACTACACCGAGTCAACGATGCGAAATTCCTATGTCATATGGTGTGATGGATCGAGTTACTACCTACTGTGTCATCTTACCCGTGTGAACCTAGTGGTTTTGACAATGTAACTTATAATTTAACTAGCTGTCTCCCGCCCTCGTGAAACTATTTTTATGGGTTTATATACATTATGTATACTAACATAAATTCCATCTTAATTTATGGATTAAATTTTAATTTAAAAAATGTGAGCAATCTGAAAGTATATCCAATGAATTAAAATATATATGTGGGTCTGGAGGTAAAAAAAAATATACAATCGAATTAAGAACTTCCTCCATTTTTAAAGAATGTTAAAATAGACAAATAAAATATTATACATTATATTATGTATATTGTATTTATAGTATTTAAGTATATAATTGTATAAAATATAATGTGTTATAAACAATATGTAATGCTTAATATTGCACCTACCACAATTTGTCTCTGCATCACCCAAAGGTTGACTGCTAGAAAATGCCTTAAGGCATTAAGTCCGCCGCTGTATTTTTTGTACATGAAGAATAAATAAATAAATAAAATGTTTGCTGGTGAGGCTGTGTCCTCTGACTTTCCTTGGGAGTAGATAGATGTTTTCGATTTTGGGTAATTTTATAACAAAAAAATAATTATTAGCTAAAATAGTGCGTGGCTGGACCGCCCATACGCAGAAAACGTTTTGGAATTATATTATATTATTGTGCGTAGGTACAGTTAAGGATTGGAATTTCCTGCTGGACCCTATTTCCTGATAGCTACAACCTCAAGGGTCTTTAAATTAAGAGTGAACAGGTTACTTCAAGGCAAGCGTGCTCCATTTTCGACCATATCATCGCTTACCATCAGCCCCCCTAGCCAAGTTACAACCGTTTCGTTTCGATTCTCTTTTCGTTGATTGCCTCGAGTCGGCCACGCCTCCTATTCCTTTGTTTTGACCACAGGACTGAGCGTTGAGATGACGTCAGAATAAAGGAATCGGAAGCGTGGCCTACTCGCGGCGATCGACGAAAAGAGAATTGAAACGAAATAGTTGTAACTTGGCTAGGGGCGCAGGAGAAATAGTGGTCAAACGCAAAAATAAAACAAAAACTGAGTCACGTAGCCGAGCCCTATCGAATAAAAGTTAACGAATCAAATCACTAACAAGACTAAAGAACTAACCACAGACTTCTAAGAAATACTCAAAACTAATCAAAACTTCTAAGAAATTGATATTTTCGGCTGAAGTTCGTGATTTGATTTTAATTACTGAGAAGATATTTTTATTTGATGAAGAAAATTTAGTAATTTCATTGTCAGTCGGTTCTTAGTATACATTTTGATTAAATTTTTTATGACAGTGATAATATTTATTTTGCAAATAGGTTTAAAAAAAAAAACACTTTCACACGTCAATTCGTCAGTTTAAACTAGATGAGGCCGGTGTTTCCTAGCTTACTACCCTGAGAAGAAACACTAAAATAAACTCAGGGTTTAGTCTCATTTAAAGTCCATACAGCAAATATGTAATGGTCAAATCATATGAGAATCACGCAGAGTTGTGTCTGCGAATGTCTTTTGAGAAAAGAACCACACAGATTTGAGTGGACCTGTCCAGTCTGTGCAAGGATTTGTCAGTATGTGGTGGTTGTATTTATTATATACGAATTAAATTAAGTACTCTATATATTAAAGGACGGGAGGAACTATAAAGTGAAAACTACATTAGGCCGACGCACACGTGAGCCACGCCTGACTTGTACGTAGAGTCATGTCGCGTGGCGTGGATCTAATGTAGCTCTATAAGTCTAGTTGCCATAGAAAACACGTGTGCCCAATATAATTCTACCTTAAATACAACTGCATCAAATCAGCTTTATTGTAATCTTTACAAGAGTAGGTCGCTGGGGTTCTGTAATATTATTATTAAGAGGGCCCTTCCCGATCACGATGTTGTCTTATCCAATGCAATGTTTGATAAAGAAGCAATGCGAAAAAAGATAGAGATAACGCCTGAACGCTCTGTTGGTAGTCGGTAATTCCGCAATTCACTCGAATATTTCACTAAACTTGTTCCAGGAATTACGTATTTTATAAACTTTAAAAGACTGTGGAAATAGTTTTCCTCATTCAGAATTTCGATTAAAAGTGCCTTCAAATCGCCGTGCGGCCTTTTCCTGCAAATTTGAAGGCGCAAGGTTTCTATAAATATAATTATTTTCTTTATTTAATTTTTAAAATTTTTGAGTACATTATGAAGGGTCAAAGTTCACGACGAATAGCAAATTTTTAGGGGTCTTTACAGGATTAATTTTATACAAATGTATGTTTTGATTTCAATTTATACCTGGACCATATCCACAAGATATCTGTGTTTCCAAAATATTTAGAGAAAGATAGATTATAAAGTCTTAATATATATATATATATATTATTATGTTTGTGATTGGGCGCTCTTAAGCCAATCTTGCAATCGATAAAATTGAGTCTAAGTTATATTTTGATATTCTTAACAGATTTATTTAAGGCAGTTTAAAAGGTATTAAATTACATTTTCGCGCCAGACACGGCCGTAAGATTTATTGTATGGCTGAATAAGTAAATAACTTCGATACATATGTGCAAATATTTAACGTTTTCTTGACGGAAACGTATTTTCTTCGATCGTATTCTAGTTTTATGTGCTCTTGCAATCCGGTTCGTGTTCATCGATATGCTTTCAAGTTGTTGGTGTATGGAGGTGTGAATGGAGGCGGTAGATGCATTTTGAAGAAAGAACACGACTCTATTCTCTGAGACAGAGTTTCTCAAAGAGGGGTATGTGAACCCCTGGGGATTCGTCAATTGATGGTAGGGCGAGTGATAAGCGTGTGCGATACGCTTTACAGTGAAATACAGAATTCTACTTGATGTTAATTATTATATTTTTTAATGAAACATTGCTTCCTATACTTACATTACAGTATGTATCTAAGTGTATAGTAACAACAATCAATAACACTGTACTACATTTATATTGGCAAAGTTATATATGGCACCGTATTACCTTTAGTTAAAATTCAAATCCTTGTTCTGACACAGCTACATTTTATCAGTTTGTTTTTAGGAGAAAGGGTTTTGGTAAGTTTAAGGTACGCAGTCGCTTAGAAACTTTAACAGGGGTGGGGTACGTGAGGCCATAACTTTGAGATACTCTGTGTAATACTTGCAAGACTAAAGAATACAGTATATTGATGACTTAGTCGTTTAGGTAACTTTGGGTTTCAATGTCTCTGAACTTTATTGTATAAATAGATACCTAGTAAGGGGCTTATTAGACCCCGTAACGTTTACATTTTTTTTGCTTAGTGCGGCACGAGGTCAAAATGACCTCGTATCAAAGTAGATACATAACTGCATTCTGTTTTTATATCTTAACTATATTTTCATCTTTTTCTCCAACTAAACCAAATTGAAGTTAGGCCTCCGCACGGCAGGGAAGACTACGTTTTTCTTAGCCGCACCGCAAGGAAGACACATACGAGGCATATTAGACCTCGTTCCACACTAAACGTGTTAACCACTGTGCCAGCCGTATCGCCAATTTAGTTAGGTTTGATTCTATTTGAGCCTAAAAGTATTAACGTAGTCATTTTTCGCATTGGAAATTATCAAATAATTTCTTACACTCTGAGTGGAGTGAAAAGGAGTGTCAGACTTTCACTGACTGAAACCCACCTGTGTTTTTAGGGTTCCTATAAGGGTTCCGTTTTTTACTTTTGAGGTAAAAAGTAAAAAACGGAACCCTTATAAGGATCACTTTGTTGTCCGCCCGTCTGTCTGTCTGTCAAGACCCTTTATCTCGGGAACGCGTTGAGTTATCCAAAACGATATACTCAGGTCTGCGACTGTGAAAAAATTAATCTTCTAAGTTAACGAAAAAAATATATACGGACGTTTATGTCGCAAAAAACGTGTATTTCGACAGTCTCACGGGAATCAAAATTCATAAGGTACTTTCCGATTAAATGAAATCCTGAAATTTGGCATGAATCAAGGTCTACATAGCACAAGTATAGGAACAAATCTGAAAACTGTAAATTTGTAGTTACGTCACAAAAGAAAACTTTTGTCTATTCGGAAAAATCTACGTAATTCAATTCGGGAATTGAACTGTTTTCATAATAATAATAATAATCATATTTTCATAATAATGATATGTGTATAAAAATAAATAAATAATAATAATAATATATCACACAACGCTGTCTAGTCTCAAGCTAAGCAGAGCTTGTGTTACTAGACAACAGATAAACATACTTATATATTTCTAAATACATACATATAGATAAATTACACCCATTTTCATAGGTAAGTTTGTACGGAACCCTCAGTGCGCGAGTCCGACTCGCATTTGCTTGGTTTGTGTTTTTATTCGCCCTTTACGTTCTAGGGCCGTGGTAACGTTTTCGAGCATTCTTGCAGTAATGGTGTGAATTTATTAAAACTAGCCGGAAATCACTAAACAAAAAGATTCCAAGTACAACATAATTTTATGATGCAGTATTAGACTATTAACCTTTATCAAACAAATTCCAACCTTATTTTAAAAGCACTAAATGTCTATCACACAAATCAAATTTGCGATTACGAAAATCACTAGCATTCCAATATATGCCTTAAGTTTTGGAGATAAGGAGCAAAGTTGTAAGGAAGTGCGAAGTTGGATGGGTTTTAAGTTGCAGGGCCATATGGTTACCGCAGAGTGGTTATGAGAGATGGCGTAACATTGTGTAAAATAGTTTATATTGCTGTTAAGTGTAAAGTTAATTATATTGTGGATAGATTTAAGAGGAAGTAAAGAGCTCTTATTATAAATATTTTTTTTTTATACCCTCTCCTTCGCTAGCATTACTACCCCCCTAGCCAAGTTACGACCGTTTTGTTTCGATTCTCTTGCGTCGAACGCCTCGAGTAGGCCACGCCTCCAATTTCTTTGTTTTGACCACGTGACTGAGCGTTGAGATACCGTCAGAACAAAGGAATTGGAGGCGTGGCCTACTCGAGATGTTCGAGAGTCGAAACGAAACGGTCGTAACTTGGCTAGGGGAGCTGCTTCACAGATCGCCTCCGCGAAGACACAGTACTCCGCCCAAGTGGGGCGCACTACTACCGTATACTCTACCGTGCCCTCCGGGCGGTCCACAGAAGAACAATGGTGACATTCGGGCAATTCTCGGCCAATTCTTTTGGAGCCGTTGGGAAGGAAAAATTTGGAGCCCATGGGAATTAGCTATAATTTTGAGCCTTTTTTTAGAAAAAAGGTTACTTTTAGTGTTATTTGTTGTTTAATATAAAATATGGTACAAAACACAAGAAAATTTCCAATTAAACCAGCTGATTTGAATCATTCAACATCTTTGAAACCAAAGGTATTCCATTTTTTTTCCTCTTCTCTGAGACCCGATAAAAAACTCCAGCAAAATGGTATTCAGAGCAATTAATACCGTCTCTTAACCTGCATTTCTGAAGATATTGGACGGCCATTGCAAAATAATGAATGCAAAACCATTGAAAGGAGTGAACATTCAGCGAAAAATCATAAAAATATTCTCGAAGCAAATCGTAACCGGGTTGTTTGGGTAGCCAATGACGCACAAAATTTTAATGAATAAAACCTACCTCTTCGTATAAAAATACATTTTACTTACGCACAGAAAATTGTGATGAATAAAAACGGCAATTACCTGAAAGTAAAAAGGGGGAGTGGTTAATATTTGGTGGAAAATTTAACTTTATTGATATGGTCTGGTAAAGTTTAGTGCTTTTTAGGGTTCCGTACCCAAAGGGTAAAACAGGATCCTATTACTAAGATTCCGCGGTCCGTCCGTCTGTCACAAGGCTGTATCTCATGAACCATGATAGTTAGGCAGTTAAAATTTTCACAGTTAGTGTATTTCTGTAGCTGCTTTATCAACAAATACTAAAACAGAATAAAAATTAAAAAAATAACTTAAACGGCACGGCAAAAAGACAACATGTCTGTTGTATGGACAACAGACATGTTTTTTTTTTTGCCGTTTTTATAGATCGTAGGGAACCCTTCATGTGCGAGTCCGATTCCCACTTGGCCGGTTTTTTGAGTTGAGAAATCATCAAATTAATTTTCCTGCTCTAAGGTGGAACTTTTACAGACTAAAGCCCACCTGTATCCTTCAGTCGTTTTATCAAACGTTCCCGTAGCCCTAGAGGCATTCTCAAAATGAAAGAGAATTCCCTCTGGCTCCTCAATCAAGAACATGGCGCTGATCCGTGTGGCTATAATTACGAGTATGTCACTTTTTTTTAGGTAGGAAATTGTCCAATGACTTTTCTTTCACTCTTGGGCGCAGCGGGAAGGCGTGTCAGATTTTTACTGACAAAAATCCACTCCTTTTCCTTCTTTGCCTTCATTCCAGGGCCCCATGGCTCTCTTTCGCACAACCCATGGCCCCTGTAAGATTCGATCCTGCTGGGCCCTTATGGTTAGCTCTCATCTCTTTGAGGCGCGCGTGGAACACTACGCGCCGTCGATGACTTGAGCTCGATCCGGACGGCTACCGAGCTACCCATTGCACGCCGTCCGGAAGCCCACGCCTACTGTGGCTAGAAATCTGATAATTATGTCGCTACAATTCAATAAATAAAACTAAATTGTTCGGTGATAAACGGCACGCAATCAAATCCCTATTTGACGGCGGAAATGAATTCTCGCAACAGTTGTGAGTACAAATTATGTGTGACTAGATTTAGCCACCGCTCCACGATTCGGGACTCGCAACATATGTAAATTGTGTGCTGCATGTTATTTAATATAGTTTGTAGTTCGTCTGTCTGAATGTAAGCTTGATTTTACTCAAGAAAGTAGGGAGAGGTCTTAGGATTTCGGAGAGAATCTTCTATTTAAATAAAAGCGAAATACCACTCACTGATTAATCACGAAATCTCAGAAACGATTGCACTTACAAACTTAAAATTTGGCAGGTAGGTTCCTTATACGGTGTAAACATCCGCTAAGCCACTATAATTCAATTTATATAAGAATAGGAACGTAAATGACCTCTATATGTCAAATGTTAATTGAAAAGTAAGATTTGCAAAGAAAATTTATTTGCGTCTCAATAACGGGTTTTTTATTTACTTTGTTATCCCGAGTCTTAGTTAAATCTAAGTGAAGAAAAACGTTATTGTTTAATCTAAACTGTAGCGTCATAATTAGTTTAAAAAAAGCTGTTTTCATGGTTGGCAACAATTCGCCTTTTTCTTCCATTCGCCACTATTCAGACACTTTCACATAGTGATGCAGAGATACACACACACACGCACACACACACGACATACTAGAATGCCCCAAGTGCCCATACACCTGCACTCTGGAGGATTTGATGAGTGCTACCGATGCTGCTATTAATGTAGCCACCTATTGGGCCCAAACTGTTTGACGAGTTTACCATCAAATCGAAAAAAAGAAGGAGAGATTGAAGAACTAGATTCTGAACAAACTTTTTTTGTTCATGCTTCATAAATAAAAATTTAAAATATATCTTTATTTGCTCACCCTACCTGATTGGATTTGACAGCTATGACGTGCCAACATGGCGCTAAGTCGATCTAATTCTTAATAAATCACATAGTATTTGTTACTTACGATTCGCTCCAGCTTCGCACGGGTGTTTTTTTTTTTAAATATAGACTAGTGCTTGACCACGATCCCCCTGATGGTAAGCAGTGATGCAATTGTAACTGCATGAAAATCCGTTTCTCACCCTTTGAGTTTATCGTGAACAGATATATAGACAGACCGACGGTAGGGAAGCTCCCCACCGCGTTTTTATAATGAGTACGTATGTAAATGCATGTAAGGATAAGGAAGCGCAACGCAAATACATACATGGAGCATTTAAATTTACCAAAGTCTAAGGAAAATATTGTTTTAAATGTTCTGGACGCAGTTCTGAGAAATTTGCGGATGTGTTTTGAATTAAGTGGTGATTATGTCAAAAATAAAATATAATTAATGTTATAAGTGTTTATTTTCTTGTAATAATTTAAATAGACGCTTCGATTATTTTCGATTTTAATAGATTTTTTTATAATCTGGACATTTTTTTATATAATGAAACAGGTTTATTATACGAACATCGTATATATAACTTGCAACGCCTGCTGCAGTCTTCCCATCCGATTATAATTTGGGTGTCTTTAAGACTAGAGTGAATAGGCTCCTCAAAAACTAGTGCGCCTCACCATCAACGATTGCATCAGGAGGCATCGCAGTCAAGCACTAGTTTATATTATTAAAAAAAACTACTAACTACTGCATTTTTTTGCAAAAACTTTTTGGGATTTTCACAGATAGAGGGAGCGATAGCTAACGGTATAGTATTCTTCGATTTCGAATACATACATAATTCTTCTAATTACAGAATACACTCATCATCATCTTCCTGCCCTTGTCCCGTGTTATTTTGGGTCGGCGCAACATGTTTTTTCCTTCCTTTCTGCCCTGTCACTCGTCATGCTATCACTAACTTCCTTTTCTTTCATATCACTCTTCACACAATCCATCCATCTTTTCTTTGGTCTCCCTCTCCCTCTCCATCCATCCACATGTAAACTCATAACTCTTTTAGTAACATGCGCTGCATCCCTCCTCTTCACATGACCATACCAAGACAAACACACACACAATTATAGAAAACACTAAAATCGATTAAAAATCATTAATCAATCGAAGCCTTAAAACAACTATACGTAGTAACAAAACCCCGTGTAACTCTCAGCTCCTCAAAGTACACACGAACAAGGAACCATACCGCTATACCTACCACAACCTTACTCCGACAATAAAAGAAGTATCTCTCCTGAACACACAAATCACCCTTCGGGGTACATTCAGGAGGGCATCACACATAGCGGGGCTCGGTAAATAAACATATTAACCTTAAGTGGGGAACCGTCCGCTGGGCCGCTGAAATTGTGTGGGATGAGGCATGAGTGGATGCGGTTATGCCAGCAGTTGGCACAGTGATTGAGTGATGGGTTTCGCGCTGTGTCACAGTGTTCGGCCAGACTGCAAACGTGGGCGCGGTGCGGGTGCGGCGCGGAAAACTCTAACATAAGAACTTCTTTGAAGTGTCCATAGTGGTGGGGTACGTGAGTGCGGGAAGCGGCGCAGGCTGCTCGACGCGGGACGCGCGTGGGCAACTCACGTCATAGCTCGTTCATACATGTGGCCGCAGTGAGAGCGCGGGCGGCGAGTGGCAACTGCGCGGGGGCGGACGTCTCAAACTAGTTCGAGCCACTTCGAGAAAACCGCGCTCGTTGTTTTCGTGCCTCAACTGCGGACAGGCACAACGCGTGCTGTCCTGCACTCGCGCTGCTCCCCTCACCTCGCTACCAGTTAGTATCGACTCAGTATGTTTTTGTTTTTTTTTTTGAGGTGGGAAATCATCTTATGACTACCTGCTTTAGGGTGGAGCAAGAGGGCATGTCAGATTTTTACCGACCAAAACCATACCTATATTTCTTCAGTTGCCTTTTGCGTTCTAGGACCATGAGTATATCCTTTTCAGAACCAATCCTATGGCTCTAGTAGACATCGGGCCGACTGGGCTCCTACGGTATACTGACATCTCTTTGAGGAACACTCGAACACTATGCGCCTTCGACGATTCAGTCTCAGTCCTTATAGGACGAGCTACCCATTGCTCGTCATCCGCAAGCCTGCGCAACTCAGAAGGTAAAAGATTAATATTTTACCAAGATAGATATCTACTGTAATTGAACTATTTGAACAACTAGGTTACTCAAACTAAAACAGTTCTCAATAAATTTTGCTAATAATGGGGTACAACGAAACTTTTCTCAATCAAAACGCTTCCCTCCCATCACTTGCGCCACAAACTCCTCAAGTTCTCCCAAGGCACGTTTCCTGAATGTTTAATTTTATTGAATTCCGATCGATCCTACTCGCAGATGTTTGGTAAGTACCGACTTATCCCTTTTTACCATGTTTCTTAGCAAACATATTTTGCCTAAAAACTGTTATTTATGTATTTTGGGCTAGTTATTGAAGATTTGTGATGTACTTCACAAACCCTTACGCTTGGTTTTCCGCTAAAGAATAGGCGATATATTAGGTTCTTGAAAAGGAGTGTTAGGGTTACCGACCGTCTCATCGATTCCGCCGCGTGCGATCGCACTTCTATTCTCTTTCTCGTTCTCGTTCTAGTAAATGTCTATATGACAGAAAAGGATAGAAATATAGGAAAGTTTGTTTCAGTGCTGACAGATATAGCTCAAATCTGGGATATCACCAAGACGTTAGCTAAACGTTAGCAGCATAAACTGCTGTCACCTTTGGTTGGTTGGTTCACCCTGGTAAATGTAGCGAATCACTAGTGTCCATCTATACATCTATAAGTACATACATACATACATAAATATAAATAAAATTGAAGTGTCTGTTTGTAACATCATAATAATATTCTTTTTAAATACAGATGAAAGTGTATTCGATACCTATAACAAAAACAGGTTTTTTTTTTTAATTTTTGTCCTGGCTGTTTGTTTCAGCTAACGGCAAACGGCTGGACTAATGTTGACGGGACTTTCAATGATGCATAGCTGATGTTATAAGGAGTATTTAGGAAGTTTTATTTTTAAAAAAGGTAAGTAATAGGATACGCGCAAAAAAAATGTAATTGTGACCAAATAGAATTGGGCAGTAGCTAGTAGTTAATTTAATATAGTATGAACTTTTATCCAAAACAGGTCGATAACGTGACTAAGAAGGCTGCCAAGCCACCAATCGTCCACCAATCGTCGTGCGTCAGACATGTCTGGCTTTTAAAATATGTCTGACGCACGACGATTGGTGGCCGGTCAAACAAATATTTTGGTAGAGTTTATTTAAAAATTGGCGCGAAATATCATAGAATCGGGAGACATGGACACAACTATCCTATAGAGGAAGGCCCTAAGAATTAATTTTAAAAAGAAGAATTTTTTTATGACACTATCAGAAATATAGCAGAAAAAATTTCTTCCTGCGTTAATGACGAGAAGGAGGAAGTGTATAAATGTTTTAACCTCACCTCAATTGACTTAAAGAGATCTTTTTCATTGACAAATACTAAGAAAAATTTTATGTTTAATTATCTTTGTTTTATTTGTTTTATCTATTTCCGAGGTTTGTATTGTTATTTATTTGAAACTAGCTGAACTGGCGAACTTCGTACCGCCTTATAGTCAATGAATGCTGTGATCGGTACCTTTTAACTGACAAAATTCATTTTAAAATGACACTTTAAAATTAGAGATGACATTGTATTCGATTTTTTTCCATATTTTCTCACCGTTTAAACCTTCCCTGGACTATTAAGAATATTTTAAACTCAAAATTAGCCAAATCGGTCCAGCAGTTCTCGAGTTTTAGTGAGACTAACGAACAGCTATTCATTTTTATATATATAGAGATATTGTTGGTCATACGGGATTTTACGTTAGAAAACCCGGGAAGATCCATATTAATATCAATATTTCGATGCAAGTACATGAATAACTCTACCTAATTCCGCCCTCTGCTTATCACTCAGTGCCATAGGCATCATTTTTTCCACATTCACGCGGGCGAAGCCGCTAGCAGAAGCTGGTTTTTCATCATCATTATTTCAACCGAAAGGCGTCCACAGTTGGACATAGGCTTCCCCTAAATGTCGCCATAATGACCGGTCCTGTGCGTCTCGCTTCCTTCGGCATCGGTATTGGCAAGTTAGTTTTTAGTAGGAAGGATTGCAGCTGGTAAATTTGATTTTGTTTATTGGTGAAAGCTTGTCAGATATTCTAATGAAAACCGTTAATTACCCCATGCCCTTAATAAAATCCGGACCTCTTAATCTCTAACTCCCAATTCAGAATAACGTTTGCACGTTAATTAATCTGTTGAATTACAGTAATCCCGGTTAAACCTAACGCTCGATCAAAGTTTTATGCAATCGACCACAAGTTGTTCAAACTTCGGCGAACTTCGGGGAACTCCGGCCAAGTTTAGCCGACATCTTGTTTGATGTTGTCTACACGTAATGGTTTCGTCGATGTGGTAGGATACAGACCGCGACACGGAAATTAATTCGGCCTATGTATATGAGTCTACTGAGGTAAATATGGTTTGTGAGTACTCTGGTCTCGAAGCCACAGCAACGTATATTAAAACTTTGGAAAACGATGTTTGAAACTAAGAACTCATACACAAGGCGGAATGTTACCAACGGCAGAGTTAACTGCAGCCGTCGACCTATAGTGACATATGCTGTTGCGTGCCGCATCCACCACTTGTTCAGTCGACTGCAAATTGTTCATGAATCGCTATCATGTCGTTTATGACGCCATATTTTAGCTAGTAGTTTTTGTCTTTAGTGTATATATAGTTTTAATTAGTTAAGTGTTTTTTATCAATTAATTGTAGATGTAGATTCAAGTCATAAATAAATAAATTTTACCATGTTAGGCATTAAAAATAAAAAAATAAAATCGCTATAAAATGATTTCTAGTGACGAAATTGACTTCAACATCATTGATTGTTGAAGTAAAAGCAATAACAGTGTTTCTTCTTCGGAATACATTCTGCAACTGACTCCTGTATTATGTGAGCTGACGACGGTAGCCGCTGATTTTCAAAGTTAGAATGTCGTTAGCCGTCGTCGTCTCAACGGCTGCCGCCGACGCATCGATGGCTGCAGTTACCTTTGCCCGTGTGTATGAACTCTTAGATGAGTTAAAAACCACCTACTTCAGAATGTGTAAGAATTTGATATTAATATGCTAATAGATGCGAAGTTTGTGTTGTGTAAACATGGCGCGTTTAATACCAGCTGAAAGACTTCTGAAGGATGTAATGAATTTTTGATTTGATCTGCATTAGCTTTGAATTCTATTTTGGTGATGGAATTTTAATTAACCCTCACCGTATTTAGGGAAGTTTCTAGCGAATGAGCTAATATTAATCTTTCAGAGTTGAGTCTCTGAGTTGAGAATTTGCTACTAAGAGCGTGTCAAGCCTTACATTAATATTAGACTCAAACGAAGATTAAGTACCTACTACTAATTATTATTTTTTGTTATTACATTCATACCTCACAAGGTATATACTCATTTATTTTACTCTCTCCCCTTTCATTTAAATTCAAAACTATCTACCTCATATATTACTTTACATTGGTAGGGACAAAGACAGAAATTTTATCATTGGCGCCCAACGTGGGACTTCTCTGTAGCCGTACCCACGTTGGGCGCCATAACTAATCCGTTTTCAATTATAAAGAGGGCCCTTCTTGATTCGTCTATCTTCAATGTGAGCATGGTTTAGAAGCTTATTGTTTCATCTAACGCAGGTTTGATAAAGAGGCATCGCGAAAAAAGAGATAACATTTGAACGCTCTCTTGGCATACCGTAATTCCGTCGCTCACTCGACTTATCCGTCACTTTTTTTCATTCAGTATCTCGATTAAATGTGCAAGATTTCTATTATTAATCAAGTGTACATTATGAAGGGCCAAAGTTTACGCAAAATAGCAAATTTTCAGAGTTGCTTACTTTTACACAAATTTATATTTTTTCTTCAATAGAAGTATACTTTTTTTTGTTAAGACTAAGGTCATTGCGTCAACACGCTTATCATAATGTGTTTTTTTATTTATAGGCTCGCGCTTGACCACTATCTCACCTGATGATAAGCGATGATGTGGTCGACGATGAAGCACGCTTGCCTAGAAGTAACCTATTCACTCTTGGCTTAAAAACCGCTATGTTGTAACTATCAGGAAACACAGAATTTGGTAAGGAAATTTTATCCCAAAACGTTTAGTGCGTATGGGTGGAAAGTCATCAATATATTAGCTAGGCATTTACCCATCCAAGCCATAAAATTAGACTTAACATAATTTCGACTCCTTGTCTCCTACTTATTGCCAATTTTTGCACCTTCCTCTAAAACATGTAGGGAGCATAAACTCTACACTGGAAAAAAACGAAGTTAGAACGCTAAAAGGCTTCTGCAGCTTTTAGATATTACAGCTGAAAATTGTAAAAAGATTGGTAACCAAAAAACCTTTCCATTAAATATTAGCGAAGCACTTTACAGGCGCATAAAGGAATTTCTCTTTTACGGCTGCTTGCATCTTGTCGGAATATTGAAGCATTGAGGGTGGGGTCAGAGTGATAACGGAGCGGAATGAGAGCATAATGGAAGATTTTCTTCACCATCATCATCATTTCAGCTGAAAGATGTCCACTGCTAGAAAAAGGCCGCCACCTTATTTCAACCATCCAACGTTGTGTTTTCCGGTATGCTATCATCACTCCAGAACCTTTCGTCCCCATATATTCTGCGAACGATTTCTACCCACTGCCTCTTAAGTTTGGTGATTTTTCGGTCTGTGTCGGTGAACTTCGTTCTCCAGCGGATTATTAGTTAAGTCTAGTAAAGTAATAATAAGCTATGCCGTGACACCAATATCATTTTCCTCAATTTTCAAACTGAAAATTAGTGAAAATACGCCGTCACTAAGTATTTTAAGTAAAATTGCGAGAGCTTATTATGAACTTTGCAAGTAAGAGGATATTCAAAACGTTTAATGCCTGACAGTTTACGACATATAGTAAACAGAAATTAGTTTTTATTAAAAGTAAATGTGAATAATATCTTTATCTTAACCATTTTTAAATAAATTTGCCCCACACTAGGAATTACTATGGCCTTATACATCAAATCATAGCGTTTTTTTTTTCAAAGGATGCTGCAATAGGTAAAGTACAGTCGCTACTCGTCACTTGGGCTATTTATACAAGTTCCGTGATCAGGGCCCTTGTGTATCAAAAATATAACGGCAATAGCTCTTGAAAATATGACCTAGCTGAATGCGTCCCCAAGAATTGGGAAAACATTGCAAGTGGTTACAAAAATTTTGTGTTCATTCCGACCCCGCTACTCACTGACACTGAGACCCCACCTTTGTTTGGTCGTTAAGGCCAGGCGCAGCACTCATTGACGGTAGCTTATTGCAGCTACGCCGTCTTCCGAACTTATTAAATTACGCGATATTGTTGTCTATAGCAATTTCGGTACCACCGCGCACCGTTGGAATGAGATCTTGCGCAGTATTGGTTAGGCGGCATCCTGTTTAAGTCGTGTCAGAGAGGGGAGATATTGCAATGTCAAGCCGACGTTATAAAAGAAGATGAAGAATTTTAGAGCCAGCCTTTTTGTTTCTTTTTTTTGTTGTGGGAAATTATCAAGTAACTGCACGGTAGGCTAGTAGTTGAGAGATTGGCTGCTATGCTGCACCCATAACAAATAAGTGTTTGTATTATCTACAGGCGCGAGGGAGAATGGGCGGCGCGGTCGCCTCATTTTGCGAAGCAGTAATGCCAGCGAAGGAGGCGGCCGCACGCGTGCGGGTATGGACATCCTCACGCCCTAGCCGCCGAGACTCCCATCTCAACTACCAGCCACCATAGGTGCGCAAGCCCACATCTACAGTAGACGGCGAGACATGGGTAGCTCGCCGTCCGACCGTTTGGTAACCGTCCGTACCAAGCTCGAGTCGTCGACAGCGCGTAGAGTTCTACGCGCGCCTCAAAGTGATGTCAGGTCCCTGCCGGCAGATTCGATACTTACTTTAGCTATGAGATGTCTTCTGAAAAGGTAACCCGTGGTCCTGGAATGTAAAGCGCAACTGCAGAAATATAGGTGTTGTTTTAGTCAGTAAAACTGACAGGCCCTTCTGTTCCACCTTAGAGAGAAAAATGTCATTAGATGATTTTCCACCTCAAGAAAGAAAAGTGCTTACCTTCATTACAGCTAATCTTTTTTGTTACATAATGAAAATTCAACATGTTTTTGCGACTAACTTCTGCCAGCAGCTTCACCCGCGTGAAAATAGGTTTCTTCATACAAACTTTGGACCCCCGTGTCATCCCCTTTGGCAGTGAATTTTAGAAAATTCTTTTTTATTAAAATTTTTGCATGATAAAAATAACCGCTGTGCAAAATTTCAGCGTTCTAGGAATAAGGGTTAAAGCTGGGTGTTGATAAATCAGTGAGTGAGTCAGGACTTTGCCTTTTTGTATACAGATGACAGATAGAAATCCAGTCAAGTGCGAGTCGGACTCGTCCGTAGAAACAAAGGCAAAAAGTCACATTTGTTGTATGGGAGCCCCCTTAAATATTTATTTTATTCTGTTTTTTTAGTACTTGTCGTTATAGCGGCCACAGAAATACATCATCTGTGAAAATTTCAACTGTCTAACTATCACTGTTCATGAGATACAGTCTGGTAACAGACAGACAGATGGTTGGACAGCGGAGTATTAGTAAACCCTAAAAACTAAAATTATCAAAACAATAAATACAATAAAATACTTGGCTACTGAAAATAACAAAACCGCGGCTGCTGATATTTACCAAACTTCGACCACATATGTGTCGGTACGTAAACTTTACAACAAACGCCAGTGTCGCAGCCAATGTCGGAGCTCGGTGCATTGAGGAACTTCCTAATTATGTGGAACTTCAACAATTAGTGCTCGGAGGTGGAACCGATAATATCGTTTGCGATGTCTTGTCTCAGGTAGTTCGTAAGTATAGTTGGTATCGTTTTGTTGTTGGATGTGTTTCGCTTGGTTTGGTGTTTCGTTGGAAATTTCGGAAGTTTGGAGTTAGTCGGACAAAGACCAAATTTGTTGGCGTTCAATTATATCAATACATATATTACACTAATATTATAAAGGCGAAAGTTTGTGACTGTGTGTGTTTGTTACTTCTTCACGCTTGAAAGGCCACACAATGTCCTGGAAAAGTACTTTTTATCCCAGAAGTATAGTCCCTTGGGGATAGAGCAAATCTGGTGGAAGCAGCATTTGTTGATTTAATTAAGCTTCAGAGTTAGCATTTGTTGATTTCATTAAGCTTCAGACTTAGCATTTGTTGATTTAATTAAGCTTCAGAGTTTGTTTGATTGAACGCGTTAATCTCAGGAGGTACTGGTTCAAATTGAAAAATTCTGTTAATGTTATTTGTTTTGAAGTCATCGCTAGGACCAATATGAGTTTTTTTTTTGGGTGGAAAAAGCATCTAATGACAAATACCGCTCTTGGGCAGTGCGGGAGATAGTGTCAGACTTTTACTGATTAAAAACCCACTCCTGTTCCTTCGCTGCCTTCGTCCCAGGGCCCCGGGTTTCGTTTTCACACTACCCATGGCCCCAGTAGGCTTCGAACCTGCTGGGCCCCTACAGTTGCTGACATCTCCTTGAGGCGCGCGTGGAACAGTGCGCGCGGTCGACGACTTCGAGGACCAATAGGAATGGAACTACAACAAAAACTAAAGAAAACGCGGTTGAAACCGCGGGGGGTAGCTAGTTTTATAATATTCACGAGACTGGGGAATGTTACAACGCTCTTTCTGCTCCTTCGGAAGTAGCCAGGAGTATGTACAGACTTGTAATTAGTAGGATTAAGCGCAGAGGTTTTTTTTTTTAAAGTGGGAAATCATCCAATTACTTCTCGCTCTCTAGGTGGAGCGAGAGGGCATTTCAGACTTTTACTGTCTAAAACCACATCTGTGTCCTTCAATTACCCTTTGCGTTCTAGGATTACGGGTTTCCTTTTCAGAAATTCCCCGCGGTCCTAGCTAGCGGGCATCGGCCCTGCTGGGCCCCTACGGTTTGCTGACATCTCTTTGAGTAGCACGTGGATCACTACGCGCTGTTGACGAGTGGGCTCAGTCTGGTTAAAAATAGGAACAGCCGGATGGCGTCTACCGTGGCTGGTTGTCGGGGTCGGAATTACGACGGCTAGGGCGTGAGGACCTTTGTTCCCTCACGCGTGCAGCCTCCTCCTTCGGTAGCATTACTGCTTCGCAGAAGGAGGCGTCCACCTGCTATTCCTCCTCGCTCCGGACCATAGCCTGAACCAGGGTCCGACGCGAAGGATTAAGCGCAGAGGTAATTTAAGATTCTAATAACTCTATATGAGTTTTTAGTTATGTTTATTATGTAAATTGTAAAGTCGATTTGTAACGATGAGGGTGGCAGAATCTGCCTAGATTAAATCCTCAGTAAGGTACTAAAAGAATTAGTACCTCAAAAAAAGGTGGCAGATAGGGGCCGATTATATACCAGTGATACGGATAGCCTCGTCAAGATTCCGCATTGCAGACAGAGACGTTATTTTAATGTTCCCCAAGCATCTTCAATCTGCAGCAATCGCAATATCGATTTAAACATAAAAAAACTACCCATGTCCTATTCCAATTTATACACAAATTTCTCAACTGTGCACTTCAGTTTAAATCACTAACAGTATTAACATCTTCCTGCCCTTGTCCTGTTTAATTTGGGATCGGCGCAACACGTCACGTGTGCGCGTCATGTCCGTGAACGGGCGCTGTCAGTTGAGACTGGTCATCCCTTAGCTGTCAGTGGCTATTTTAATATCTATATTTAGTTTTTATTTTTTGCTTTATTTACATTGTTCTCACATGATATTTGAGAACAATGTAAATAAATGTATATAAATAAATAATAAACAATGTTTGTGTGATGAGCACGATCATTTGTTCTGTGTCTGGGTGTAATTTATCTATTTATGTATGTATTTAGAAATATATGAGTATGTATATCAGTTGTCTAGTACCCATAACACAAGCTCTGCTTAGCTTGGGACTAGACAGCGATGTGTGATAGTTGTGGAATATTATATTATATATCTATGATAGCGACAAGAAACATGTAACATAGATATTTGTAATTACAAAACATGATTGAAGAGTGTCCATTGAGTTTCTTGCATATTCTTCTCCATAGAGATCAATGTGCAATTAGGATCATTTTTTCTGACTGACTTACTTCTTGACATTTCAAAAGTGCCTGTTAATGTTTATTTGAAATAAAATGCTTTGTCTTTGTCTTTGTCACCCGTCACACTATCACTAACTCTCTTTTCTTTCATATCACGTCTCAAACAATCCAACCATCTTTTCTTTGGCCACTCTCTCTCTCTCTCTCCATCCATCCACATTAAAACCCATAACTTTTTTAGTAACATACGTTTCATCTCTCCTCTTCACAGGGCCATACAAAGACAAACATTTATCATTTGGAGTTAAAACTTAAGCTTCGCTAAGACGTAAAACTAAAACTAAGTTCCTTGCACTAAAACTAAATGTTACATCTCTTACTTAGTCTTTTTATTATATGTTTAAGTTTGTAAGCGAAGCCGGGTTTGGATTTTAGGCTATTAAGGTAAGTTTAGCTCTGTGTAATTTTATTTGTCTTTTCTATGTTAATGTCGGCGGAATATGTTTTTGATTGCAATTTTGTTTGTTGTAACATACAAGCTCTGTAATTAATACGTGTAGTTTTTCGGTGCATTTTAAATTGCAGAATGATATGTATATCAGTTTTATTAACGTTTGAGAGCTATGCTATTATTTGATTCATTCGGAAAATATTGTTAACATTGGAATAAGCAAGGCTTTGTTCAAATAAAAGTTATCAAAAAATTTTTGTGTTCTGAATTATTTATACAAATAAAAATAACTTTATTAAAACCGTAGTCGTAAATAGTATTTATTTTATTTCTTAGAATACTGTAAAGTCCCTATTTGTTGAGATTCTAAAAATATTATATTTGTTTTAATTTTTATTCTGTACTATTATGTTTTTGCTTCTTTCCTTGTCTTTATTATTGTCTTGTCAATTTTTTTTTGTGATTGAATTTTAAGAATGTTGTGGTTTCCTATAATATGAGTAGTACAGTAATCAGTCCCTATATTATATTATAATACTCGTATGTAATTTGTGTACAAATACATCTCCCTCAAACCTAAACATTACAAGTTCAAATTCTCCAGTTATTTACCAAAACCCCCGATTCCTAAAACTGCCAGCAATAGCCAAGCAAACCCTGTAGCCGGCCTATTGTTCATCAATAATTAAAGTTTTCCTGCGACACAGTTCCCAGTCATATTCGCTTAAGTAATTAGTGCTTGAAGCTACGAGTGTAGAATCGTGTGTAATCAGCCTTTTAGTTAATGTGCTAGTGAAAATAAGGGGAAATAAAGCTGGCGATATACTGTCAAACTAAATGTTTGAGTAGGAAGAAAATATGGGTTGACTGTTGCTGTTTGGAGATTCTTAAGGAACTCGGAGTATTTTATAACCCATATATATGTTACTGGGTTGTGGGGGTCGCTCCATGTAAAATACTGGTATTTAGATTTGGTTGCAAGTGAACCTCAACATTATTGGGGCAAGGTTGCATAGTTTAATGTCACCAAGTCCATACCATCATCGGAACATCCGACGTACTGTGATGCGCCACCGGCACATGGGATATGTCCTACACATAAGCACGAAACGTTTTGGGAACTCATTAATTTTGCGTACAACTAAGGAGTTGACTTCCCTGCCGGAATCTGTGTTTCCTGATAGCTTCAACGTCTTTAAAGGGGTGACCAGACGGTTGCAAACCAAAATCCCAATCAAGGTGACCTTGCTATTTTTAATCCGTGTAGGCAGCAGTTGTAATCCATGTCTTTTAACGCCCTTGGTTGGGAGGCGCGTTTTCCCAACCACTGAACGTGTTGGCGCGTGGTTTACATCCATGTAGCCGCAACACAAACCAAACACATAAACCAAGGTCACCTTGGTTGGAACGCTAGTTTGCAACCGTCTGGTCACCCCTTATTTCATGAGTGAATAGGCTACTTCTAGGCATGCGTGCTCCACCGTCGACTACAACATGGACAAGCGTGAGCCTAAGAAAAATAAAACAATGGTTCAACAGATTGATCTAGTCTGGATTAGCGCCATTTGCATAACAGGGTCACCCTATTACAATCGGAGTTGTTAGGAAAGCCTTTGAGCGAAGCGAAGGGCTGATAGACGGTCGAAAATTTAACCTGGAGTCCTAGAGTAAAGAACGCTTATCGGCATGTCTATCGTGGGATTTTCCCCAGCTAGATACAGTAACAACCAATAACAAGTGGGTGGGACAGGACTGTATACGAAAGGTAGAAACCGAAAATGGGTTGAAATTAGTATTGGACCGCGTGTTAAACCGAGTATTGATCCGAGTTTTGGACCGAGTATTGAACGGAGTGTTTAGCCGAGTGTTGAATCGAGTGATGAATTAAGTATTAAAAAAGGTGTTGAACTGAGTTTTAAACTGAGTGTTGATCCGAAAGTTGAACCTAGTTTTGGTACCAGTGTTGATCTGAGTGTTGATCCGAGCGTTGATCCAAGCGTTGAACCGAGTTTAGGTTCGAGTGTTGAACCGAGTGTTGATCCGAGTGTTGTACCGAGTTTTGGACCGAGTGTTGAACCGAGTGTTGAATCAAGTGTTAAACAGGGTGTTGGACTGAGTGTTAAACCGAGTGTTGAACCGAGTTTAGGTTCGAGTGTTGACCCGAGTGTTGATCCGAGTGTTGTACCGAGTTTTGGACCAAGTGTTGAACTGGATGTTGATCCAAGTATTCCTCCGATTGTGAAACCGAGTGTTGATCCGAGTTTTGGACCAAGTATTGTACTGAGTGTTGAAACGAGTGTTCAATCGAGTGTTGAATCGAGTGTTGAACCGAGTGTTGATCCGAGTTTTGGACCAAGTGTTGTACCGAGTGTTAAAACGAATGTTGAACCAAGTGTTGAACCGAGTGTTGAACCGCGTATTGAACCGAGCGTTAAACAGAATGTAGAACCGAGTGTTAAACAGTAGTGGACTACGATAGGCCAATTTAATGAATCAGTGTACCGAATCTTTTTTTATGGGTAAAACCTTTCACTATATTCCCAGCCACTAAAGCTCTTCAAAACCAGTATCAACAGTGGCGGACCACTAGAAAAATACCGATGGAATGAAACTATGTGTCCTGGGGAAACAATCCAACAGCCTACCAAGCCTAAAAGGTTCCTAAGAGCACTACGATTGATCCCCTTTAAAAACAACACTTTTTCCAACAATATATTACCATGCATAAATTATAGTACAGAATAAATATTTTTTTGTTTTGTTAACGCCGAAACACCTCTAAATGGTCGCTTCCATTATTGCCTGTCCGAATATTGTTCACGAATGTTATGTTAATTCTTTTTTATGATTTACATGTTGGCTGTTGAATATTAAATGTTTATGTATTTTATAGTTGTGAAACACTGATTAAAAATGTTGCTTCAATTGCTTGTGAATGCGGTTTTCAAAGTAATAACAATAGCTCAAATAATGGTAGGTTATGGAGCCGAAACCGCCAAACAGAAGACCCAGCCCTGATAGCCCCCCTACAAGGTTTAGTGGTGAGAAAATATCCAATAACTTCTCCCATTCTAGGGTGGAGTGGGACAGAGGGAGGGCGTGCCAGACTCTTACTGACTAAACCCACACCTTTTTTATTTTTTGTAGTTCGGAAAATCATCCAATGACATCCCCTGCTCTGGGCGGTGCGGGAGAGCGTGTCAGACTTTTACTGACTAAAAACCCACTCCTGTTCCTTCGTTGCCTTTCATACCAGGGCCGAGTCTTCTTTTCAGAAGCAGACCCTTAGCCCCAGTAGGCTTCGACCCTGCTGGGCCCCTACGGTTTGCTGACATCTCCTTGAGGCGCGCGTGGAACAGTACGCGCCGTCGATGACTTGAGCTCGGTCCGGACGGTTACCGGACGGTTGAACGGCGAGCTACCCATTACTCGCCATCCGTGAACCCACACCTACGGTGGCCGGAAATCGGGATCGGGATCCAGGCGGCTGGGACATGAACGCCACTCCCTCGCGCGTGATTAAACCCACACCTGTGTCCTTCACTTCAAATGACAACCAGGACCAACGTGTTATTCTATGCATCTAGGAATCTTGGTCTGTTACGATGGTCACCCATCCACATACTGACCTCGGTAAGCGTTGCTTAACTTTAGAGATTGACCCTTGCATCTGTTATCATTTTAGCCACGAACTTCTTGAGTGAAGGTTTTCAAGACTGTCCTTTTTTGGCATTGGATCTTTACTATTACTTCATAACATGAATCTACATAACACAGAGAAAAGAGAAGATAAAACCATACACTCAAAGTCCACCTCACCGGCTTTACCGCACGACCGACTCGAGTAAATAATAATAATTTGGTAGAATAGAGTTTACAAATCGGCTTTCAGAATGAAGCAGCCCTGAAAGGGATTACAGGGATCACTGATCACCCGTAAGCCTTTAGTTACACCGATATGCTGTTAACCAACACTGAGAAGCGTAAATTTGTGTGCAAACACACACAACACATGTTTTTGTGCTAGTGTGCATTACGGACATACGTGTATGTAATAGATATACGTGTGTACGTGGGCGCAAGTAGTGGTGGGTGTAAGTGTATGTAATTGGATTTTAGTGTAAGTAATCGTGTTCTGTTTATTTCGCTTTGATTGGTTTGTGTAGCGAATTATGAGTAGTAACGTTTCTTGTCAGATGTTGAATATCGATTTATACGTCTCTTTGATGACTATGTGATGAAAGTGAACGTTATTGACGTGTATCTTCTTTCAATTATGAGCTGATTACTATTTATAAGATAAAGAACAGAATATACCTACTGTTTTTTTTTTTTTCAGTAGCATGAACAGTTATTTTAGTATTTACCAAACATTCATTGACAGAGGGTTATAAAGGAACCTTGTGTTATACTTTCATGTATGACAGGTGGGTGCCTTAACTACTGGGCTGTCACGACAAAAACCGGCCAAGTGCGAGTCGGACTCGCACACACAAAAAATAAGGTTTTTGGTATGGGAGCTCTACTTAAATATTTATTCTATTCTGTTTTTAGTTATAGCGGCAACAAAAATACATCATCTGTGAAAATCTCAGCGGTTTAACTATCACGGTTCATGAGATACATCCTGGTGACAGATCTACAGACTGACAGACGGTCGGACAGCGGAGTCTTAGTAATAGGGTCCTGTATTATCCTTTGGGTATGGAACCCTAAAACGGTAGTAGTAAGTAAAATCACCTACTAATAACCTACTTCTAAGTACCCACACAAAGAACATGCAGCAAAACTTAGCTTAAGTTTCCCCTTTCCCCCACTTGACCTGGAACTAACACCAATTTGTTACACACGGCGACACAAGTGCATGCCGTCTCCGGAGCGCATCAAAGTTGAGTAAGTTAGGTCTTAATTAGCCTTCCAAGTTCGATAGCCTACTTGTACCAGGTCAGCGGTACTCGGGACCATCTTAATTAAAATTTATCTTCAGTCTGGCACTGCGGGTGCTGCGGGATTGTTCGAAAGAGTTGACGGCTCGGTTGGTGCCGTGAGCGATTGACTGCTGCATTAAGTGTTGCGGGTTCGTTTCACGCCCGGAGCAAATATTTGTGTGGCCTACAGATACGTGTTTCGGGTCTGGGTGTCTTGTGTAGTATAACATGCATAATCAGCCATTAAATGTTCCCACTGCTGGGACTCAGGCCTCCTCTCTAGGAGAAGGAATGGGCCGTAATCCACCACGCGGGCCCAGTACGGGTTGGTGAATGTCACAATGTCTTCGAATTTTTGGTTCTAGGACATGCCGGTTTCCTCACGATGTTTTCCTTCACCGTTTTGAGAGCAGTGCTGATGAAATAAATTACTCAAAGTAATGCGCCTGGCTGGGTTTGAACCCGCGACCTACAACTCGTAAGTCGGGGCCGTTACCGCTCCGTCACCACTGCTTCCGTCTCTGTGTCTTTGTGTATGTTTGTGAACGCACCCACAATACGATAGTAATTCCTAGTGTGTAAAAAAGTCTACAAAAAAAGTTACCGTGGCTCGTGAAATTCAGGGTTTTAGCCAGTGAAAGTCTGACATTCCCTCTCGATTCACCCAGATCGGCAGAAGACATTTACAGAAAGAAAAACGTTTACTTGAGATTCGTACAAGACAAACAAAATAATAATATAAAAAAAAAAATAATAAACTTATTACATAAACTTAACATAGGAAACAACAATAACAATACAATTTTGTAAGAATGAAAAAATACCTGTGTGAGGCCAAAAAAAACATACATTTGATAATTTCCTACCTAAACTGGCCAATTGCGAGTCGGACTCGCTCACAAAAGGTTCCGTACTAAAATATTAAAATCGAGTAACAAAACACGTCTCTTGTATGGAGTTATTATAGTAATTTTTAATTTTGTAATTTGTTGTAGTAGTGATAATAGAAATACTGTTCATATTCTGTGAAAATTTCTGCTCCGTCTGGGCTGTATCTCATAAACTGTAAGAAGTATTACAGTTTATGACATACAACCCACTGACAGGCGGACGGACGGACGGACAGCGGAGGCTTAGTAATAGGCTCCCGATGGGTACGTATCCCTAAAAATGATCTCGTGGTCGAACCTGCTAACTTTTTCATTAACCTTAATAACTTGTTTCATTTAAATTTGTTTTCAATACTGCTTTTCTTTCCTACACAATTCTTGATATCTACATATATGTAGGTATATAGAGCAAGAAAAGGCGGAGCTATCTGATTTCCATTTACATATAGCAATCAGTTGTATCGGACAACAGCGGAACACTGTATGTTAATTTAATTAAATAAGACAACCCGACGTACGGCGAGTATCCACACTTACGTTGTTGAAACTTCAACGGTCTGGACTAAGCGTTTCGCTTCGTCGTTTATACCGCGTAGTTGTTAGAGTGAATAGGCTCTTAATAAACTAATGCGCCTCACCATCAATGATTGCATCACTGCTTACCATCAGGTGGGATCGCAGTCAAGCACTGGTTTATATCAATAAAAAAAAAAGATTTTATTAGCAACAGTGTGTACAATCTTGGCCATCTTTATTCATGCAATTTATATTGTGAATTGGGCACTGTGTTAAGAATTAATCCAGAATTTGTGAAAAGACCAACCAGATACTAGATTGATGTACTTGAGTCAATTGAGAAGCAAGCCAAGAAGATCACTGGTAATCATGCACTCGTCCAGTTGAAGCTACAAAGTCTTGAGCATCGACGCCGAGCTGCTAGCCTAATTACAAAACCCATCAGATTACCAGGCGTACGGTGATGCGCCACCGATACATGGTGGTCTCACTCATACGCACAAAACGTTTTGGAAACATATTCATTATGCGTACAGCTTATCATCATCATCATCATCATTTCAGACGAAAGACGTCCATTGTTGGACATAGGCCTCCCCCAAGCGTCGCCACAACGACCGATCCTGTGCGTCTCCACCGCATTCCCGCGGCTCTCACCAGGTCATCGGTCCACCTTGTAGGAGGCCTTCCAACGCTGCGTTTTTCGGCACGCGTTCGCCACTCTAGAACCTTTCGGCTCCATGGACCATCCATGCGTACAGCTAAGGAGTGAAATACCCAGAGAACCCAAGGAACCGACGGGAGGGTTATTTTGGGGAACCTATGCGTCCCCCATCTTTACTTGTCTTACGTTTCTCACGTCCTGTTGGAATCTCACAACCTTCTTCAAATACAAGCCGTTTTTAGACGTTTCAGAATTACCAATAGTAGCCCGTAGACGCGTCGAGGAATTTTTCTTCCAATATAATCCTTCTATAAGCGTATGATATTCACCATATCATCATTCCCGCGACTCTCATCAGGTCAAAATGTCAGCTTACGGTTTATGAAATACAGCCCGCTGACAGACGGACAGACACGCTGACTACGGGCGGACCGACGGACAGCGGAGGCTTAACCCCCTTCTCGTGCGCGGTCGCCTTTCTAGAACTTTTCGGTCCTACCGCCCGTACGTTCTACGAGCAATGTACCCTGCCCATTGCCACTTAAGTTTGACGATTCTTCGGGCTATGTCGGCGACCTTGGTTCTCCTGCGAATATCTTCATTCCTGATGCGATTACGCAAGGAAACTCCGTATAACTATAATCCTTCATCTAAGCAGAAAAGGCGTGTCCGACTCATTTCCATATACACAGCAATGCCGTGGTATCGGACAAGGGTGGGCGTATTGTGTAACCAGCTTATGTAAAGCTTATCGTACCTAAGGACTGTACACATGGGTTTTATGGGACGCCAACAATTTTTTTATGAGCTGCAGATTTGGCAAACAGCAAATGAAGAAAAACAAAAATATTTCTTTGTGACTTGCACAGAATAACAATACATTTTCTAAAAAATAACTAAACTATAAATAACTTTAAGAAAAAATAATATTAAAAAGAAAAAAAACTTGTTCGAGGCCAAAATGGCTCCTAACTCAGCAAAAAGGCTTCAAGTGTGAATACTCCTTCTAAACAAGCGTGTTCTATCGTCGATCACACTACTGTATACCATCACCCCCCCTTAGCCAAGTTACGACCGTTTCGTTTCGATTCTCTTTTCGTCGATCGCCTCGAGTAGGTCACGCCTCCGATTCCTTTATTCTGACGTCATCTCAACGCTCAGTCACGTGGTCAGAACAAAGGAATAGGATGCGTGGCTGACTCGAGGCGATCGATGAAAAGAGAATCGAAACGAAACGGTTGTAACTTGGCTAGGGGGCAGGTGAGATAGTAGTCAAACGCTATGGGTCATCAATGTGATTACAGAATTACTTTTTGTCATTGTAACATTAATATTTGTCACTAATATTATAACTTGTAAATAGGTGAAAGTTAATTTTGTATGTTCTCCTTTATGGTCAACAGATTTAGATAAAATATAGCACAGGGATAAACAATGTCCTGGAATAGCACATAGGATAATAGCATAATCAGGCTTTTTATGTTCCCACTGCTGGGACTCAGGCCCCCTCTCTAGGAGACGGAATGGGCCGTAATCCACCATGCGGGCCCAGTACTGTTGGTGAATGTCACATGTCTTCGAAATAACACATAGACGACTATTACTTTCGTCTTTAATTAATTGATTTATAAATTAATCCGGGAGTGTGTTCCCTTAAGTTGATCCTCATCTTTTACGCGGGCGAAGTTGCTGGCAGAAGCTAGTAATTTATATAACCATTTCCATTCTACAGAACAGTATGTATCTGCGTACCTTATCAAAGGTTACGTAAGCGGTCATAGCCGGTAATCTAGCCTCGTTACCTAACTCCGGTTATGTCAGTTCTAGTAGTACTGGGGTTGTTTGTTACTGCCTCAATTTCGGCTCTCTGCTGTTTTATATCTGCTAGCGGCTTCGCCCGCCTGGAAGAAGGAATTCTCCATACAAACTTTGAACACGGTGTCTTTGACATCGACACACGAACGAATATCACGGATCAAGTACATGATTCCGGACCCCCAGTGTTTTTTTTTTTTGCTTGGAAAATCATCTTATGACAAATCCCGCTCTTGGGCGGAGCGGGAGATAGTGTCAGACTTTTACTGTTGGCCCCAGTAGGCTTCGACCCTGCTGGGCCCCTACGATTTGCTGACGCCTTCTCTAGAATATAAGGATCCAGTAGATGATTCCCGACCCCCAGTGGTGGAATTTTTGGTCGGCTTTTTAATGTTTTCTAATTTAAACTGTATAAAATCGTTATTCTAACATTTTTGGTGAAAAAAAATTAATGAATTACTTTTAAAATTAAAAATATCATTGGGGTTGATTAGTCGTAGTAAGATTAGGAGCCCAGATGTTGCTTATTCATTCTTGACTGTAAAAACACCAGGATGTACCTAGCTATCAGAAATTATCTAGCTTTTGCAGATATATGGACAAGCAAGCGTGATCCATGGTCGACCACCTTATAACTTACCATAAGGTAAGACAGTGGACAATTCTAGCTAACCAATTTAAAAAACCACAATATAATTATCTGTTTAACATTAATTTAGAAAATAATGTCAATTTCTAATATTTATTTAAATTTATTGAAGTAAAACATGGCGTCATAATATTTTGTTGTTGTTCACAGGGCGTGTCATTATCATATTCCTGCCCTTAACCCGTGTAATTAGACGTCGGCACAACACGTTTTTTCTTCCATTCTGTTTTGTCCCCCGTCATGCCATCACTCTCTCTCAATCCCTTTTCTTTCATATCACTTCTCATACAGTCCATCCATCTTTTCTTTGGCCTCCCTCTCCCTCTCCATCCATCCACATGTATAACTCTTTTAGTAACATACGTGTATTTCATAAAAATAAACATAAAGTACGAACATTTCCATGCATTTTAAATTCTCAGTATTTTATTTAACGACAAATTGAAATTGAACTTTAGCCATCTGTTTTCCCCATTTTCCGACATATTTATATACCTCACTGTAAACACACAGTAAAAGAAACATTATTGCGATGTTCATAACATCCAAAATTGCTCGACATTTAATTTTCACAACAGAAAGTATATTGAGTCGAGCCACACGGCACGCATATAAAAATATTACGCCATAATTTTATGAGCTTTATTACCGCCTCATAAAGTTCAAAGTCGTACGTTATTGATAATGAAAATGTAATTGATATATATTATTAAGGGTTTATTAAATGAAATATATGACAATAATCTTTTATTCATTCGGGGTTGACGCAATATGTAGACCTAATGATGTCACATAGAAAGCCTTGAGAATGAGTATAGTGAGATCACCAAAATACGTATTTGTTTTGAAGATATGGGATTTGGTTTACATCTGCCCCCTAGCCAAGTTACAATCGTATCGTTCGCGCCGAACGCCTCCGATTCCTTTGTTCTGACGTCATCTTAACGCTCAGTCACGTGGTCAGAACAAAGGAATCGGAGGCGTGGCCTACTCGAGGCGTTTGGCGCGAACGAAACGATTGTAACTTGGCTAGGGGGGCTGGGGCTTTATTCGAAGGAATCACCTTTCTTTTTTTTTGTGGGAATATCATCTTATGACATCCCCTGCTCTTAATTATTAGGTACTGTCCATTCCAGGTTGCCTGGAAGAGATCGCGGAATGCGATAAGGCCGCCCATTGTATGTATGTGTTTTAGTTTCCTTTTATATGTGTAATGGTGTACAATAAAGTATATAATAAAAAAAATACCTTTATTATTTACTTAGGTGCTAAGTTTCAAACATAAGCCCACGGAATAAGATTTACATACAAACGAAATTCCCCTTTTCACCTCCTTAAACACAGAATTTACAAAAACCCCTTTCTTAGTGGTCGCCTACGTCATAAAAGGAAACCTTATGCATAATTTCACATTACTAGTCCCAGCAGTTTCGGCTGTGCGTTGGTATGTCAGTCAGCCAATTTCTTCTTTTATATATATACTAGCTTCTGCCAGCGGTTTCGCCCGCGTGAAAGTAGGTTTCTCTGAAAAAACTTTGGACCCCTGTTTCATCCCCTTAGGGGGTGAATTTTGGAAAATCCTCTTTTAGTGTTCGACAACATTATAAAAGAAAGCTTTGTGCAAATTTTCAAGTCTCTTACTTTAAAAAACATAGGACTTTCATACAAACTTTCAACCCCCATTTCACCCTCTTAGAGGCGGAGTTTCGTAAAATCCGTTCTTAGTGGATATCTACACCCTATGAGGAACCTACCTGCCAAATTTTAAGTTTGTAGGTGTTATAGTTTCTGAGATTTCGTGATTAATCAGTGAGTGGTATTTCGCTTTTATTTAAATAGATAATATAAAAGGTTAGGCTCGCGTCTGACCACTATCTTGCCCGATGGTAAACGATGATGTGGTCGACAATGGAGCACGCTTACCTAAACGTAACCTGTTTACTCTTGACTTAAAGACCCTCAGTTAGCTATGAGGAAGCGCATACTCCGGCAGGAAATTCCACTCCTTAGCTGTACACACAATGAATGTGTTCCCAAAACGATTTATACATTTGGGTGTGGTGTTTAACAATTGATCTAATCAATCAGTATCTCCTCACATGATTACTTATGAATAAACAATTGTATATAATACGTAGTACTAGAGGATTACCGGCATTGTCTCCGCTGCATTAACAATAGCTCGCCTAATTGGTCATCTCCTAGTGTTAATTGATTCTGTACCAAATTATTATGGTTTAATTCAGATGCATTCATTATTAATTTCAACAATATGATGAAAGCCAATGTATGACCGGACTAAGTGATATATTTGGGTGTTACTCTAAGGTGTTACTTTTTTTACTTTTTCACAGCCGGCCAAAGGCCGCCCCCAACGTCTTCCAGGCCATAGACTCTCGCAAGTGTCACCCAAAGAGTCGTCCTCTGCGTCTCGCATAACGGCCCTCCGCGTAGATCATCGGTGTACCTTATTGGAGGGCTACCAACACTGCGTCTTTAGGTACGCGGTCACCACTCATCGTCCCTTAGCTTACAACATCGCATAAGTTATTTTTACCAAATTTACAGGAGACGAAAAAAACTGTGCGGTGTTGGGGGACCAACCGACTTGCACGCTGTCACTACTTTTCGAATTACGGCTTCTGATTGGCTGAAATCTATATCACAATGACCAATGGTTAGACGCGCAATGAGCAGTTTCATCTAAAGGCATTCAAATGCGAAAACCGCTAATTTTCGACTTGAACGGTGTTGTAAGCTAAGGGATGTCATGAAAATCTCGGACCTATGGACCTTCTGTTCTGCGAGCAAACTAAACTTCATACACAAAGTATTTCACCTAACAAGACTACGAAGTTATAATATTACTAATAAATGAATCGTGAAATACGATTCCCGCCATATAATGACAATATTCCATCCAGCATAACAGCGCATAATCTCCTAATATTAATTACATATAATAATACCGTTGTAGTTAACAATAAATAATTTACATACATATTATTAATTAATAATTTATCTATGGAACTCGCAAAGCGACCCTTTCACCCCGCAGGATTAATAGTATAACACAACCAAATTGAAATGTAAGCATTGTGTTCCCAAATTCGTTTGTTGAGGGACTCTGAAATTTGGTCGGTTTACAATATCAATTTAGTTTGGATCAGAGCTGAAATTACGTAAATGCAAATAGAGATAGTGGAAACAGAAATAATTGATAAGGCTTTAGCGTCGACTGTTGTTTCAGGGTAGTTATGGTTAAATTGATAACGGACTTTGTTACTTTGGGATTTGAAATGTGGTAGCCCCTTTGTGTAGGACCTTAATTGTCTTCTGGGTACTAAAGATAATGCTATATTTTCTAATATTCATGATTTCTGTACGAAATACTAAATTATCTATCTACTACTATATGTGTCCACTACAAGCCGACTATTGAACGAACGTTAACGAGAATTCAGTAAATTCAGCAAAAAGATATGCCAATGTCTAATGAGGCACTTGACTGCAAAGTTTACATCCAAGCTTCAGACATATTACGGTCATATCACCGCCGTGTCTTCGTGGAGGCAATCGGCGGCTGCTACCTCTCGCGCCGGGCCCGGGTTCGGGCTATGGTGGCTCCTCGCTTCGGGGAGGAATGGCAGGCGGTGGCCTCCTTCTGCGAAGCAGTAACGCTAGCGAAGTAGGAGGCCGCACGCGTGAGGGAACGAAGGTCCTCACGCACCAGTTTTTTTCCAGAGATTATGACCCCGACTACTAGCCACGGTAGACACGGGCTTGCGGACGTCGAGCAATGGGTAGCTCGCCGTCCGACCGTCCGGTAATTGACCGGACCGAGCCCAGTCGTCGACAGCGCGTAGTGATCCACGCGCTCTTCAAATAATAATAAATAAAGTTTATTGAGTTGCTTATGTTACATTTGATCAATTCATTTATACATATTTGATAAAAAACAAAAGAAAAAACATGGTAAAATAAAATAAATGGAAATGCACGCATGCTCAAGTATTTAGTGACTCAGCGTGTTATGTGTGTGTTTTTGTGGATGTGCACGTATGTGAGTGTGTGTGTGTAGGTGTGCATGTGTGATAGTATGTCTTCAAAGAGATGTCAGCAAACCGTAGGACCCCAGTAGGGCCGATGCCCGCTAGCTAGGACCGCGCAGAATTTCTGAAAAGGAAACCTGTAGTCTTAGAACGCAAAGAGCAACGGAAGGACACAGGTGTGGTTTTAGTCAGTAAAAGTCTGATACGTCCTCACACTCCGCCCAGAGCGGGTAGAAGTCATTGGATGAATTCCACCCTGAAAAAAGAAAGCTTTGGACATTATAAAACCCAGAAATGGAGTATCAGCCAAAGGAGTGACTTACTGTTACTCTTTACATTAAAAAAAACAATGGAATGTGTTATTCATTATAATTATATCCCTGGTCAAGAGCGAATATGTTACTTCTAGGCAAGCGTGTTTCATCGTTAATACCAACAGCCATATACCAGAAAGATTTGAGCACAGGCGTAGGGAAGCCAGCCTTTCGGTGTTTTACAGGATGCATTTTGGAGAGTGTTCGCGGGAATTGCATGACTTGATTCCACCATCTCATTTCTACCATCGGACAACCCGACGAAAGGCGAGTATCCACCCTTACGTTGTTGAAACCTCTACGGTTCGGACCAAGCGTTTCACCTCGTCGTTAATATCGCGAACATCGAGGGACTGGAACAACTTGGTTGCTGCGGTCTTCCCGTCCGATTATAATTTAGGTGTCTACAAGGCTAGAGTGAATAGGCTCTTAATAAACTAGTGTGCCTCGACGATTGCATCACTACTTACCATTAGGTGGGATAGCAGTCAAGCACATAGCATAGCATAGTGGGTCTTATAATGTTATCACTGTTGGGACTAAGGCCCCCTCTCTAGGAGAGGGAATGGGCCGTAATCCACCACGCGGGCCCAGTGCGGGTTGGTGGATGCCACATGTCTTCGAATTTTTGGTTCTAGGACATGCCAGTTTCCTCACGATGTTTTACTTCACCGTTTTGAGAGCAGTGGCGGTGAAATAAATTGCTGGTTGGGTTTGAACCCGCGACCTACAAATCGCGGGTTCAAAACCAGCCAGGCGCATTACTTTGTCAAGCACAAGTATAGAATAACAATTAGAAAAAAAATACAATCACAAAACCTTCTGCGAAGCAGTAATGCTAGCAAAGGAGGCCGCCGATCGCGTGAGGCAACGGTCCTCACGCCCCAACCGCCGCCGGGATTCCGATCCCGATTACCGGCCACCGTAGGCGCGGGCTTGCGGACGGCGAACGATGGGTGGCTCGCCGTCCGATCGTCCGGTAACTGTCCGGACCGAGCCCAAGTCGTCGACGGCGTGTAGCGTTCCACGCGCGCCTCAAGGAGATGGCAGCAACCGTAGGGGCCCAGCAGGGTCGAGGCCTACTGGGGCCATGGGTGATGCGAAAGTGACCCCCGGGGCCCTTGAAAAAAAAATGGCAAAGAAGGAACAGGAGTGGGTTTTTAGTCAGTAAAAGTCTGACACTATCTCCCGTTCCGCCCAAGAGCGGGGGTAGTCATTAAATGATTTTCCCACCCGAAAAAAAAAACCGTAAAATTAAACCATAATTTACCCGAAAATTACACACAAAAACAATGATAATCCACCTGCATACTTCAGATAAATCAAATTCAGCATAAACTATCAATTAAACTGGCTGCTAAAACTATTAATCTCATTAGGCTCCGGTGACCATTTTGCATAAATAATAAGATAATTCTGGACCAATTTGTTGCTGTGATTAAATAAATTGATGCAATCCTGTATTCAAATTAATAGGGAAAATTTTATACAGTGAAATACACGGTTAGATTTTGTGTGTTTTGTAAGTGTTAAGTTTTTTTTTCTATTAGGTATATCTTGTTTATAATGCCCTTTCAGAAGCTTCCCGTATCTAACGGATACAGCGGGAAGAAAGTAGAGTGGAGGTCTGTCCCGTTTAGACGAAGCACCGCACACACGCGAGCATATTGACAAAAAAAAATACATCATTTGAAAATCTCTATGAGCTTTACATTTGAAGAGAGTTTTCTTTATTTAAATATATATATATTAATAATCGTCTGCCCGTTGAACATTGTAGACTTACCATAGTTAATTGAGACAGTTAACGGAACAGATTATTTCAACAAGAATTGAGATCAATTAACAAATTATTGAACCATCAGGGGCGTAGCTACTGCCGTATCAACCATGTAAACGACAAAGGGCCTCCAGGCTACAGGGGACCCGACGTGTGCAAACATTCCATATTTAAACAACACCTTTGTGGCCTAACGCGACTCTGTCGTGCTGTCTAAAAGCACAGGCCTATTATATATAAAAATAAAACGATACAGGGCCTCTTTGGGTCTAGCTACGCCACTGTCAACTATTCAAGTATTAGTTCAGTTAAATCGGTTGCTTTAACAATAGTTATTACTTAAACAAAGTGTCATAACGGATAGTTAAATATTGGAACAGATAATAAATTGTAGTTTCGATCGGATCGTAATGAGAAGTGGTTTACGAGTGTTTTATTAAATTAAATGTACCTCGGGGCTTTGGTGGCAATTTATTATAAGAATTGAATGTTTTGTTGGAAATTGCATTGTGTATGATTTTATTTAGAAAAGTGGTCTAGCGTAGCGAAGGAGACGGCCGCACGTGTGAGGGAAAGTTCATCCTCACGCCCCTGCTACCGTAGAAATGGGCTTACGGACGACGAGCAATGTGTGGCTCACCGTCCGGTAACCGTCCGGACCATGCCCGAGTCATCGACGGCGGCAGCACGTAGTGTTCCACACGCGCCTCAAAGAGATCAGCAAAACCATAGGGACCCAGCAGGGTCGACGCCTGCATGCTGGGCCCTGGATAACTTTTGAAAAAGGTACCCCTGGTCCTAGAACGCAAAGGGCAACTAATGGTAGGCAGGTGTGGTTTTAGTCAGTAAAAATCTGACATGGCCTCTCGCTTCGTCCTTAGAGAAGTCATTAGATGAATTCCCACCTTAAAAAATGGTAGCCCGCATAATTAAAATTTCTAAAATATTTTTTTTGCAAATTGCAGTTTAGTATCGGATACTCGTAGTAACGTAAAATATATTTGCAATTATACTCATTAAAATCATTAACAGCTCTCTAAGAGAAGAGCAAAAATTGCATCTTGTCTCTTTAGAAGTCTTCTTATATAATTCGTCATAAATAAATCTCTTTATTTTTTGTTAAATATCGCAGCATGTACTGAGATAAGTGCCTTTTTTCCTCGCACAGGTCTTTTATTTTTATCTTTTAACAATGTTTTCTTTTAAGCTAAGTATTTATAAATTAAGTAATTACTTTTTTTGCTTTATTGTTGTTTGTCAAATAAATGTTTTCTTTCTTTCTTTCTTTCTTTACGTATATAACGTATACGTTCTGAGAGCAGTGATGGCCTATAGTGGTGATAACTACCCCGGCTCCAACTTGTAGGTTGCGGGTTCAAACCCAGCCAAGCGCATTACTTCCTTTAATTTATTTCATCACCACTGCTCCCAAAACGGTGAAGGAAAACATCGTGAAGAAACCGGCCGTTGTTAGAACAAAAATTCGAAGACATATGACACCAATTCGCACTGGGCCCGCGAGGTGGATTATGGCCTCCATCTCCTAGAGAGGCCTGGGTCCCAGCACTGGCAACATTACAATGCCGATTATGTTCTATTATGTATATATTCTAACATTAAGTAGGGATTTTGTGAATCTGCCCTAGCTTTTCCACCAGTCGATATCTTTCACAAACAAGCAGAGCAAGCATAGACTGTCTGCCAGTCTTACGTTGAAACTTTTAATGGCAATGGAACTGTAACTAAGGTGGAAGGAGGAACACGAAAACTTGTTACTGTTCGTGTACCTGGACATGTGGGGTCGTTTGTGAAAACGGGGATCTGGATTTATTTATTTACTAGCTGTCCACTGTGGTTTCACCCGCGTCTTTGGGTACTGTTCCGCTCCCTAAGGTCTTAACGTGATACTATATAACCCTATATAGCTTTCCTCATCATCAGGTCACTTCAATGATACTATTTTCAACATAACTATTCAGAACCATTTATTTATTTACGCTTAACTATCTTCATTGTAATATATATGTTAGTATGAAGTTCCGTTTGCCATTTTTGTCGTCTTCTTCATCAGTTCCACTTCATCAAATGTTACTTTTTGACTGTAAATGCTTACGTCCCCTATGAAAATACCAAAATCACTATATGGTTGCCTATAATATTTGAGGAGATTCCTGAATTTCTCATGGATCCCAGCATTGGAACTGGATTTTGAAAAAAATAGGACCAATCTGGAAGCATTTACTATAAAAAAAAAAAAATTGCAAATCGGTCCATAAACAACGGAGTTCTGAGATCACACACAAAAAAACAAAACAACCGAATTGATAATCTCCTCCTTTTTTGAAGTCGGTTAAAAAAGAGAGATTACGCCTGAAAAGTCGGTTAGCATTCGGTAATTCCGTCATTTACTTGAATATTTCCCAAAGTTTTTCGAGGAAATATGTGTTTATTAATTTTTTGGAAAAATTTTCTTCATTCAATATCTCGACTAAATGTGCAAGGTTTGTATACATTTTTTTGCACATATTTTTGTGACTCAATTTCGCCTATAAAACCGAATTGTACCAAGTCCACTGCCGCTTGCCACGGTATCTGACGGGCAATGCAGTTAGCGAGACATGCATTGGACGTGTTACTGATGTTTATAGACGTCTAGAGTGACCGGTCCAATTGTCGTATTGGTTGGATTTGATTTAAATTGGCATAATCCCTAGAGTTTCATGTATTGGTCGCATTGTAGAATTGAATATCAAGTGTATTTTTTTCCATGTTTCGATATGTCTGACAGATTTAGGTCAGTCGATCAATCTACAGACTTTTTCTGTAGTGGTGGGGTCGGTTTCCAGTATTGGAAAAGTATAAACTAAACAACTTATATAGGTTAATTTACTGGTTTTTTTTTTTTTTTTTTTTTTCGGGTGGGAAAATCATCTCATGACATCCACCGCTCTTGGGCGGAGCGGGAGATAGTGTCAGACTTTTACTGACTAAAAACCCACTCCTGTTCCTTCTTTGCCATTTGTTTTCCAGGGCCCCGGGGATCTCTTTCGCATCACCCATGGCCCCAGTAGGCTTCGACCCTGTTGGGCCCCTACGGTTGCTGACATCTCCTTGAGGCGCGCGTGGAACACTACGCGCCGTCGACGACTTGGGCTCGGTCCGGACGGTTACCGGACGATCGGACGGCGAGCCACCCATTGCTCGCCGTCCGCAAGCCCGCGCCTACGGTGGCCGGAAATCGGGATCGGAATCCCGGCGGCGGTTGGGGCGTAAGGACCGTTGCCGTTGCCTCACGCGATCGGCCGCCTCCTTTGCTAGCATTACTGCTTCGCAGAAGGAGGCGACCGCCTGCCACTCCTCCTCGCTCCGGACCATGGCCTGTACACAACTACAACCTAGAACCTGTACAACCTAGGGGGTCCAGACGCCTCCTGCCGGAGGCTATATGCAGGAATCGTTCGGTCCATGGCCCTTTACGGGGCACCGGTATGGGCGCCGTCTCTTCGAAAGCGACCGGCAGCCAAGCTGAACGCAAGCCAGAGGGTCATGGCCATCCGGATGGTGCGGGGATACCGCACGATTTCCCGCGAAGCAGCATGCCTCCTCGCTAACCAACCACCGTGGGAATTGCAGGCAAAAGACCTTGCACGTATGCATGATCTGCGCATGGAGATGCAACGCCGGGGCGAAACTCCGCTGCCGCGCCAAGTAGCGGCATGGCGGAAAAACTTCCAGCGGGATCTCATGGTGGAATGGCGACGGCGACTGTCGCAACCCAGTGCTGGGCACGCCTTAATTATGGCGATAAGTCCCCTCTTTGAGGAGTGGCTGGAAAGACCTCACGGCGTCCTTACTTACCACATGACGCAGGTCCTCACCGGACATGGTAAGTTTGGGAAGTTCCTGTACCGGATCCGTGCAGAAGAGACGCCCGGGTGCCACCATTGTGTGGACCGCCCGGAGGACACGGTGGAGCACACGGTAGAGGTGTGCCCCGCTTGGGCAGAGCACCGTCGTGTCCTCGTGAGGGCGATCGGCGGCAGGTTAATTTACTGGTAGTGTAAACAATTCATTACTGAGTTATTTTTGCCCTTTCTTATCAAGGCAGTTTTATTTCTTCATCATATATAATATTCCACAACTATCACAACGCCGTCTAGTCCCAAGCTAAGCAGAGCTTGTGTTATGGGTACTAGACAACCGATAAACATACTTACCTATATATTTCTAAATATCACCCAGACACAGGACAGCACACAACTTTCTTTCTTTCTTTTCACTGATTAGTCACGAAATCTCCGAAACTATAACATCTACAAACTTAAAATTTGGCAAGTAGGTTTCTTATAGGGTGTCGACATCTGAAAGATACCCCCATATGGGTAGAATTTTACGAAACTCTACCCATATGGGGGTAAAACGGGGGTTGGAAGTTTATAGGGAGAAAGCAACTTTCGCGCGGGCGAAGCCACTGGCAGAAGTTAGTTAAGCATAAATTTCAACCTATGCTCGTATAATCGTTGCTAATATGACCTTATTTATTGATCTTTATTTTACGATGATACAGAGGATTTTCTAGTGCTAAAGTGAATTTTATTTTTTATGCAATTTTTGACCTAGTTTAAGTATCTTGTTAATTAAGAGACTAGAAGTTAAGCTTTGGTAATATTATAATAGTAATAAGGTAACTTGTCTACATTACAGATTTTTACACGTTTGTATTGTACTATAGAATCCTTTTGATTATTTGTTTATTTTAAATCATTTTAGTTCTTCTCGCCTGAAATACAGGAATTCAGTTCAGGCACGTAAGACTCAGAATTAAGATTTATATTTAAGACTGTAGTGATTTATCCTGTAAAAAATTAAGATTAAATATTATTATTAATCAATTTATTTATTTTATATACATATTCATTACATTTTAAATTATTTGTTTTAAAAAACACATTAAAAAAAACTTTTAATGATATAAAAAACAGTAGCCCACCGGCATCGGGAAAAGGGTCCAAGCTACAGAACAGGGTCAGGACTCCTGAGAGAGGAATTTCCTAAGAATGCGCGCCTTGTCCAGGAGTACCGCTCTCTGGATCAAGCCCTTGATCTAGCAGCTTAACGAAAGCCTCCTCAGATGTTGTTCGAGGCTCTTGGCTATTAAGCTAATATTATTATTATAATCTTACTCAATATTTTCAGTGTTCTGCACAGTTTTTGCTTAACGCATCGCAGTCTGTTAGACTTCTGATGGGTAGTTTACCTGTAACAACAGGAGCGTTAGTTAATAAGATGGAAAAAATACTCTAAAGCTAATGTGTTATCTAAAGTGGTATATATAAAGTGGATGGGTACTCAGATTGATCAAAATTTTTATTTGTGGAAATGGGTTTGTCAACGACCTCATATAGGTTACCACGACGTTCAAAGTAACTTTGTTTCATTCTTATTTCAGTGTGGGAAAGAGACAGAGCTATACAGGTTATCTAGTGCCATCTCTTTCCCACACTAGAAATAATAATGAAACAATCTTTCTTTAAACGTCATGGTACAGGTCACAGTCAATTTGCCTAAGCCTTTACTAACCAAGGTAAACTAAACTAAATTCCAATATTCAGTTAAAAAACAGTAACAATTCTAAAGGTAGAACAACATTGGTCACACGTGGGCTATCTTCACCCATCTGGGCGCGTCGGTCTCCATACATTTTATATGGCAACTAGACTTGTAGAGCTACATGAGATCCACGCCACGCGACGCCACGTTACGCAATTTTACCTACAAATCAGGCGTGGCCTACGGTACGTTGGTCTGGGAATTTCAGAAAAAGAAACCCGTGGTCATAGAACAAGAGCAACTGAAGGACGTGTGGTTTCAGTCAATAAAAGTCTGACACGCCTTCTCGTTCCACCGTAGAGTGTGAGAAGTCGTTGGATGATTTTCCAACTCAAAAAAAAATTTAAGAAAAAAGAAAGATTGAAGATTGTTCGAAAGAGTTACCCTGGCCCTGGATCGTAAAGGGCAACTGGAGGACAAATAAGTTTTAGTAGGTACAAGTCTAACACACCCTCTCGCTCCAAGCTGAGCAGGTATAGGCATATCTCCTATATTTGATGATTTCCCATCTAAAAATTAAGCCTACCTGTCTAAAACCTAACTTAACCTTACCCAGGTTAAGTTCTATCTCATCTAAACAAAACACCGGTTTTTCGACAAAAAACCAGAGACAACGCTAATCACCACAACGAATAACCATCCTCAATTCGTTTAACAAGTCAATAAACAGTCCACACCGGGCATTATACCTGTATCCCTACAAACGACGGCGCAGCTCCTGATTTCAATCATGACGTCACATTTTAGGCGCCCAATTCTGTGAGATAGGCTTGGTAGGGTGAACATGGTTGCCAGTTCTGCGGGATTATTTGAAAGAGTTACTGTGGCTCTTGAAAGCAAAGGGAAACTGAGGGAACATGTCTGGGTAAACTCAGATTTCTCCAATCAAGTAAAGAGACCACAAAAAATGTGTTGTTTATTTTAGTCTATACATTTATATTTAGTTGAAACCATTTAAACCAAACTAGGCAAGGAATTCTTATATTTCGGAAGTACATTGGTTCAAAATTCAAATGTTTTTATTTCAAATAGGCCTTCATGGGCACTTATAAAACGTCAGAAGCTAGTGCACAGTTCAAAATTGGTCGTTTCCTATGGAGAAGAACCGGCAAGAAACTCCATGGTTACTTTTTTTTTAAAAAAAAGGTTGTTCTTACAATATTTCCATATTAATAGATATTATGTAAGGACAGTGTTGACCTAACAATATTGCACGCAAAAGTGCAACACAAATTTCCTCCTAAATAACAATGTGCTACATATACTAATTTACAACATTAATGTATATTTTTACATGTTGGATCTTAAACTTTCAACTAATGGTATTCTGAAAATATGATTGAAAACCCCACAACGATTAAACTGCTTGATAACAGCAAGAAGATCTTCAGTCACTTCATAATTATGTTAAGTGCTAAAACCACTTACTAATTCTAGTTTTCAAATGTTTAGTGTTTAGACAACTCTAATTTCCGTTGAATGTCTTGGACTCCATCAATTTTGTTCCCTGGTCGACGCCTTAGTCTTAGAAAGAAAGAAAGAAAGAAAAACTTTTTATTTGCCGGAAAAGGCGCAAACTTAAAACTAACATATTGCAAACATTTTGCTTGACAAAAACATAATTAAAAATAAAATATATGCGCCGGACGTGTATTTTATTTTTAATGGCAAAAAGGCCGTACGTTCAGCATAATGCCGTGTCCACACGCAAAATGCGACGAGTCCACAGAGCTGGTTTTCAGCGTGGGCCGGTGACGTTATCGACTAACAGACTTCGGCAACGGTATTGTGTACCAATAGATTTAGCACTTAGCACCTAGGTCTGCGAAACCTTGACCTTGGAACGCAAAGGGCAAGGGGAGGGAGCATGGCTGGGAAAACTCTCCAAAAACATTGATAACTGTCAGCTCCATTGAATATCCAGGACTCCACCAATTCGGATTTCTGGTCGACAAAAGATTAAATGAGGTGGTTTACCGTATATAACATCTTAGAACATAATATAAACCTAAATAGACAAAATAAAATTAATCGAATAGTATTCGGATAACTTTCTATCTAAATTTTTTCTACTATTAGCATACTGCAGAAATGTAGATTTTAAAAACAGCTATCTATAATTCTATATATCACTTGAATAGATTGTATAAGTTTTAGTAAACAAAACTATAAAGACGTGAAGAAATCGTCTTTAGTTTGGTTTGCGAATGTGAATTTTATAAAAACAAGTTTTATAAGTACACTCCACTTTACTAGCAGCTGCCAGCGGATGCGCCCGTGTGATAGTTGAAAAATATCTCATGGGAATGTTACATACTCCCGGGAATCCTATGTGCTATTCTAGGACATCCCGTCTACTTAACCCGTGTACTTAATTTAATAAAATTTAGTATCAAGTTTTATTGAAATCCTTCTATTAATTTTAAAATAATTTTAAGTACGGAGCTTATGTTTAAAGGGCGACAGCGTGCCAACTACCCTAAAAAAAATACGACTATTTATTTATTTATCTATCGATGTCATTAACGTGTCCTGTCATTAAGCATACCAATTGCTTATATGCAAGTCATATAAGGTCACATAACAGTGCAGTATATCTGAGCTCACAATCACCATGAAGAGCCAAGGAATGTGGTCGTAGCGGAAGGGAATCGGCTAGATGCCATCATCATTATCAAAAACAAAACCCAGCGAAATGAATAATAACGGGGAATTTATGCAAGGAAAACCGTAGACTGAACGTAAAGGATAACTGAAAGACAGGTGTGGTTTTAGTCAGTAAAAGTCTGACATCCCGCTTTCCACTCTAGAACGGAAGAAATCATTGGATGATTTCTTACCTCGAAAAACATATGCAAGAAAATACGTATTTAAAAAAAAAGTTTTTCTAAATTTCGTTTCATGGTCACCCTACATCCCACACCCTCAGTGCTAATGTACTGAAATTTCATTCGCCTGCGAGTTTAAAGAGGACGAATGAAGCGATTTTTTTCAGTTAACTGTTATTGCTCGATGTGAGGATACAGCGCTTCAGCGGATTTTATCGCAAACGACTTGACTTTGAGAGGAGTAGAATAGATCTGCTTATCGTGTGTGATTTGTTGGTTACAGGACTTAACGGATTGATGATTTTATTTTTTATTTTTATTTTGTTAATTTTCTTTTCTTTTTAATTTATAATTCATATGTATTTTTATTTCCTTTTCCTATCCAAATCTTGTTATACACTGCACCGTTCGGGCGTCTTTATGTCGAGAGCGCCACCGGCCCACGCTGAAAACCAGCGCTGTGAGCTCATCGCATAATGCGTGAGGCCACAGCTTTATGCTGAGCGTTCGGCCGTTTTGCACGGATTTGATGCATATCTTCCCTATCAATTGGCGCAAATCATTTCGCGCTAATAAACAGTTTTTCTTTCTTTCTTTCTTTCATGAATATAGGTTTTTTTTTTTTTTTTTTTTTTCCCGGTGGGAAAATCATCTTATGACATCTCCCGCCCTTGGGTGGGGCGGGAGATAGTGTCAGACTTTTACTGACTAAAAACCCACTCCTGTTCCTTCGTTGCCTTCGTCCCAGGACCCCGGGTTTCGTTTTCACACTACCCATGGCCCCAGTAGGCTTCGACCCTGCTGGGCCCCTACGATTTGCTGACATCTCCCTGAGGCGCGCGTGGAACAATACGCGCCGTCGACGACTTGGGCTCGGTCCGGACGGTTACCGGACGGTCGGACGGCGGGCTACCCATTGCTCGCCGTCCGCAAGCCCGCGCCTACGTTGGCCGGAAATCGGGATCGGAATCCCGGCGGCGATTTGGGCGTGAGGACCGTTGCCTCACGCGATCAGCCGCCTCCTTTGCTAGCATTACTGCTTCGCAGAAGGAAGCGACCGCCTGCCACTCCTCCTCGCTACGGACCATGGCCTGTACCAAGGCCCGACGCGAGAGATCGCCGCCGCCGATCGCCCCCACGAGGACACGGCGTTGCTCTGCCCAAGCGGGGCACACCTCCACCGTGTGCTCCACCGTGTCCTCCGGGCGGTCCACACAGTGGCGACACCCGGGCGTCGCTTCCGCACGAATCCGGTGCAGGAACTTCCCGAACTTACCGTGTTCGGTGAGAACCTGCGTCATACGGTAGGTGAGGACGCCGTGAGGTCTTTCCAACCACGCCTCAAAGAGGGGACTTACCGCCATAATTGTGGCGTGCCCAGCACTGGGTCGCGACAGTCGCTGCCGCCATTTAGCCATGAGAACCCGCCGGAGCTCTGTCCTCCATGCTGCGATTTGTCGCGGCAGCGGAGTTTCGCCCCGGCGTTGCATCTCCATGCGCAGATCGTGCATGTGAGCAAGGTCTGTTGCCACCAGATCCCATGGTGGCTGGCAAGCAAGGAGGCTCGCCGTTTCGCGGGAAATCGTCCGGTATCCTCGCACCATCCGTATGGCCCCTTCTTTGAGGAGTGGCTGGAAAGGCAACACGGCGTCATTACCTTCCGCATGACGCAGGTCCTCACCGGACACGGTAAGTTCGGGAAGTTCCTGCACCGGATTCGTGCGGAAGCGACGCCCGGGTGTCGCCACTGTGTGGACCGCCCGGAGGACACGGTGGAGCATACGGTGGAGGTGTGCCCCGCTTGGGCAGAGCAACGCCGTGTCCTCGTGGGGGTAATTGGCGGCGGCGATCTCTCGCACCGGGCCTTGGTACAGGCCATGGTCCGGGGCGAGGAGGAGTGGCAGGCGGTCGCCTCCTTCTGCGAAGCAGTAATGCTTGCAAAGGAGGCGGCCGATCGCGTGAGGCAGCGGTCCTCACGCCCCAACCGCCGCCGGGATTCCGATCCCGATTTCCGGCCACCGTAGGCGCGGGCTTGCGGACGGCGAGCAATGGGTGGCTTGCCGTCCGACCGTCCGGTAACCGTCCGGACCAAGCCCAAGTCGTCAACGGCGCGTGCTGTTCCACGCGCGCCTCAAGGAGATGTCAGCAACTGTAGGGGCCCAGCAGGGTCGAAGCCTACTGGGGCCAAGGGTCTGATTCTGAAAGGAAGACTCGGCCCTGGTACGAAAGGCAACGAAGGAACAGGAGTGGGTTTTTAGTCAGTAAAAGTCTGACACTATCTCCCGCCCCGCCCAAGAGCGGGGGATGTCATAAGATGATTTTCCCACCGGAAAAAAAAAAAAAAAAAAAAAAAAAAAACCATCCGTATGGCCATGACCCTCTGGCATGCGTTCAGCCGGGCCGCCGGCTGCTTCCGCAGCGCCGGCGCCCATACCGGTGCGCCATAAAGGGCCATGGACCGAACGATTCCCGCGTAGAGCCTTCGGCAGGAGGCGTCTGGACCCCCCAGGTTAGGCAGGAGCCGCCCGAGGGCAGCCCCAGCCCGGTTTAGTTTGGGAGCCAGACGTCGGAAGTGCTCCTCGAAATCCCATCGGCTGTCGAGAACGAGTCCCAGGTACTTCATCGTCGACCCGACGCCGATGTGGACTCCTCCTACCGTTAGTTGGGAACCCGGTGGTGGCGCGTTCCGAGGTCCGTGAAAGCACATGGCCTCGGACTTGTGCAATGCCACCTCGAGTCCCAACTCCTGGATCCTGCCCACGACTGTCGCAACCCCGCGTGTCGCTAGTTCGACCGCCGCCTGGTACGACTCTCCCCGCGCCAGGACCAGCGTGTCATCTGCGTAGCAGACCACGCTGATCCCGTCAGGGAGGTCGCCGCGCAGCACGTAGTCGTATCCGATGTTCCACAAGGGCGGCCCTAGTACCGATCCCTGCGGAACACCGCACGACATCTCTCGACGTTCCCACTCTCCTTGGTGACCAGGGTAGATAATGTACCTGTCTGATAGGTACGCCTCGACCACACGACAGAGGTAGTCGGGCGTCCGGTGATACCGGAGTGCCCTCCTAATGCTGCTCCAAGGCAGAGAGTTGAAGGCGTTGGCGATGTCCAGAGACACCGCCACGACACACCTGCCCTGGGCCACTGCATCCCCCGTCGTGAGAGCTCGCACGCGCATGATGGCGTCCACCGTGGACCGCCTCCTGCGAAAGCCGAACTGGCCGTCCGCCAGATCCGGCCCCACCCGTGTTAGGTGCGCGACGAGGCGGTCTGCAATTACTCTTTCAAAGAGCTTGCCCACCTCGTCAAGCAGCACAATGGGCCGGTACGCGGACGGAGAGTCCGCAGGGCGCCCCGGCTTCGCGATGAGGACCAGTTTCCCCGTCTTCCAGCGAAGTGGGAACTGGCCCCTCTCCATGCATGCGCTGAAGAGCCCTCTTAGTCGAAGCCCGAGAGCCTCCATGGCCAGGACCCAGGCCTTCCCAGGCAAGCCGTCGGGTCCTGGGGCGGTATTTTTAGCACTCAGCCTTCGTACCGCCACTCTCATCTCTACCTCGGTCACCTCTGGAGCATTGTCGTCGTCGTCGCCATCGTGGTCCGCGTTAGACACCGCTGGTGGCGGAGCCATGGGTGGGGGAGAGTGTTCCCCTCGCTCAGGAAACAGAGTGCTCACCACACCCTCCACAAGCTGTGGCCGGAGACTCTGCGTCAGCGGGGGAGCCCAGGGGCGGAGTTTGTCCCGCACCACCTTGTAGGGGCGTCCCCATGGGTCCCCATTCAGAGTCCCTAGCCACACGTTGCGGGCCTCGAGCTTGGCCCGTCTTATCTCCGCTCGGAGGGTGCGCTTTGCTTCTCTGTATCCCTCGTACAGCTCCGCCTCTCTGGCCTCCGCATCCGGTGGACGGATGCGGCGCCTGCGGTATCTGGCATACTGGCGTCGCGCGGCATTGCACGCGTTGCGCAGTGCCGCAATCTCCGGCGACCACCAGTATACCTGGCGCTGAGCACGTCCTGGACGGACTCGGGGCATTGCCGCGTCGCAGATTTGCGACATGGCCTCCTGGAACCACTCTGCCTCGACGTCGATATCGACAGGCCTGTCCGGTGCTTGCACCCAGGCCTGTACCATCGCGGCTTCCAGGAGGAGCTCCCGGTCCATCTGCCTCAGCGCCCATCGCGGACCACAAGGGTTCTGTCGGACCGGCGCGGTCGAGGTTTGGGCGGAGACGTCAAACCGAATGTACCGGTGATCTGAGTACGTCTCCACCCCCTCCATGACGCGCCAGTCGACGACACGCGGCGACAGAGCGGGGCTGGCGAACGAGATATCCACCACAGAGTCACCCCGCATCCGCACACACGTGGGGACAGAACCCCGGTTTAGGACGACCAGGCCTGTCTCCAGAGCCCAGTCCTCCACCATCCGACCCCGCTGGTTCGTGAACCGAGAACCCCAAGCCAAGTTCTTGGCATTGAAGTCCCCGCACACGACCACGGGGAGGGAACCAAACCCAGCGACGACGGCTTTCAGCTCCATTAAGGAGATGGGGAGATCGCCGAGAGATCTGTTCGGGGACAGGTATACGCCTACCACTGCAATGTCCCCGAACCGTGCTGCCACGCAACCCCATCCCCTCGTGACAGCCTCGAGGGTCGGGGTACCAGCGGCGGCCGACGAAATTAGAGTCACCGAGCCGTTCAGATCCTGAACCCAGTCTCCTCTGGGCAGGACATAGTACGGCTCGGAGACCACGGCGATATTGATCGACCACTGCGCCATGCTTTGGAGCAACAGATCCTGAGCGGGGGCGCAGTGGTTGATATTCGCCTGAAGGAGACGTAATGGACCCGTATTAACAGTCCATTACAGTCTCCTCCCGAGCCCCACGTGAGGGCCCTGCCGCGGTGGTTGCGGCGGCGACAGCAGCGGTAGCCAGAGAGGAGGCTGCGGCGGAGAGGACGTCGGGGTGGGCTTGCCTTGGGACCTTGCCTTTGGCCTTGGCAGGGGGGTCGCAGGACCTGCTCCCAGCCCGGTGATCAGCCGGCTTGCCTGCCGCCGCACATGCGTAGCAGTGCGGTGTAGCACGGCATTCTGCAGCCTTGTGACCGGGCTGACCGCACTGGAAGCAGCGGTCACTGCGGTCCACCTCCGCGGCGCAATAGGCACCCACGTGGTGCCCCACGTGGCAGCGGTAGCACCGCAGAGGTCTGGGCTCCAGCAGTTTTACCTGCGCGGAGACCCAGCCCACCAAGAGCCTTCGGCCTTCACCAGTGATGGCCTTGGCCGCCGACACGGGGCAGCTAACCGTTACGGCTCGCATGCCCGTGCTGTCAGCGCGGATGGTGCCCGCCCGCAGCTGATCGGCGTTGCACCCTCCCGCCCTGACGATGGCGGCCACCACCTCGTCCACCCTGACGGAGTCGTCCAGGCCCATGATGCGCATGTCCATGCACTTGGTGGGCCTGGACACTCGGACCTCCTCGACGTCCAGGGACGCCCTGATCCTTGCGGCCAGGGCGTCTGCGGTAGGGCCACTGTCCGCACCAGGGACCTCTAATATTCGGGCCCCGGTTGCGGTGCGCCTCATTCGGAAGCCTTCATGAATATAGGTATGTTTTAATGGTATATTTTGGTCACAATATCCTTGGTTAAGCAGGAAACTGTTTACGAAACAAAATTTTTAGCTCCTAAGAAATAGTAATCGTGATGTTGAATCGGGGACGTAATGGCCCATTGATAAAGGCACCCGTATCTCATGCCTGAGATTGTGGGTTCAAGATTCAAGAAGATTCGAAGCATTTATTTCAAATAAACCATTTCAAACTTTTGAATTCTCAAGAAGTCGCTCAGAAAAATGATGCAATAAATTCTATGGATCAATCATGTTATGTTTTACAAATATCTCAGTTACATATTTCTTGTCGCTACTATTATGTGAGAATAATGTAAATAAAGTAAAAAAAAAACTACATACCTATAAAAATTAAAATAAGCAACTGGCAGATAAGAGTAGTATCATACCTACCAATGTGAATTTTTCAATTCTTAATGTCCTTTTCTAAATTTACCTACATTACTGTCATATCATGTGTTTCGCAAAGCACATAAAGACTGTGTTCCAATTTTGAATTTTTAGTTCATCATCATCATCATTTCAGCCGAAAGACGTCCACTGTTGGACATAGGTCTCCACCAAATGTCGTCGTCATAATTATCGGTCCTGTGCGTCTCGCATCCATCGGAATCCCGCGACCATCACCAGGTCATCGGTCCTCCTTGTTGGGGACCTTCAAACGCTGAATCTTTAGGTGAACGGTCGCCATTTCAGAACCTTTCGGCCCCATCGACCATCTGTTCTTCGAGCCATGTCCCCTGATATGTTCCTTTAGGATAATTTTCTATTTTCACGTGGGCAAAGCCGCTGATGGAAAGTAGTATCCAAATACATCACAGTGTGTGAACAGATTGATGTAATCTATCTCGCGTGAGAAGAGATCATTATGGAGATACGATCTATCTTAAAGAACAAGACTCGTTTGTTTCAAATTGGGCTTGAATCACTCTCGCTGAAAAGGGGGGAAGATTAGGGGAACAAAAAAAAAAGCTTCAATTGAGACATTGAAATTATTCACAGAAAACAATAAAGAAAATGTGTGCCCTGCTGGTCTATTGGTTGTAAGAATTACAGCTGAGCAAGAGGACCTAAGTTACTTTTCCGGGTCGCGTAGTCTAGTTAAGATTTTTCGGTCGATGAAGCTGGAAGGTTCTGAGGTGGTGATCGCGTATCGGAAGACTCAGCGTTGGGAGGCTTCCCACAAGGTTGACCGATGACCTGGTGATTATCGCGGGAATTCGATGGATGCAAGAAGCACAGGACCGGTCATTGTGGCGACACTTGGGTGATGTCTATGTCCAACAGTGGACGTATTTCGGCTGAAATGATGATGATGATGATGATTTGAAATTTCTCAGTAACGTCCCGGCGGAGTCTAGTTTATGAGTTAACCCATTAAGGGCATGCAACTAGACTTACTTTTTCACTGTTTTTCATATAACCGCTCTTACGCGATTATGACGTTATTAAACATTTTCCATTAGATATTTTGGAAACACAGTATCGTGTGGATATTGTCTAGGCTTCTATTGAAATCTAATTACAAATTTGTGTAAGACTAATCCAGTAAAGACCTCTGAAAATCCGATATTTTCTTATGTACAAGGTCGATTATTTTGTTTTGTATGGGACTAATCTCAACAACCAAGTACGCAGCGCGTAATTGTGTATCATACAATATGTATGTCAGCGCAAAGATGCCGATCATCATTGAAGCTCTGTCCAGGGACTCTGTTTTGTGGGCGATGGCTGGGTATCGAGCAATAAACAAACTATTCCAGCCCCCCTAGCCAAGTTACAATCGTATCGTTCACGCCAAACGCTTCGAGTAGGCCACGCCTCCAATTCCTTTGTTCGGACCACGTGACTGAGCGTTGAGATGACGTCAGAACAAAGGAATCGGAGGCGTGGCCTACTCGAAGCGTTCAGCGCGAACGATACGATTGTAATTTGGCTAGGGGGGCAGATCACACAACTGATTTACTATGAAACAAGCTTTAGCCTAGGTATTCACGTCACACAACGAGCCGTGAAACAGTCTCCGAGACTCGACGTTGTTCGCACGGCTGCCCACGGAGGAAAACCTCAGTCTGCGGTCGGCACCTTTATCTGCTCGTCCAAACGCCAGCGCGGATTCTGTCAAAGTGACATGTATCACTTTTCACTTAGCTCGTTCATTCGTTCTCAAGCTTCCGTACTATTGATTTCTCAGACATGTGTATATATATATAATATTCATGAGTTTGTTTTTGTCTTTCATATATAATAGCTAAAAAATCTTCTTTCATATATATAATATAATTTTATATCTAATATATATTTTTAATGTAAAATTGTATTTGCAGTACACCGCAGATTACACCCTTTTTATGTTAAGTTCTTACAGTCCATCCTAAGGTTGTCTGGTAGATATCGCTGTTAGCGATACGACCGCCATTGTAACCATAGATTAAGTTAGTTTAAAAGTTTTGTTATTTTGGTGTACAATAAAGTTTTATTCTATTATATTCTATTCTACACAGAAGTGCACAAGTGCGTCCGGAAACACAGGTGCACTCTCATTTCCTTTACTCTCATAGTCCGAAGGAACGGCAATCAACATGACGGGGGAAGGATCAGGCACTGGACCAACGGCTTTGCATAAATCAGTACATCTATCATGTCTACGATGGCTGCCTAGCATTATGGCCGGCTATCAATCTTGGGAGCTCGACTCGATTTGTTCAGGAAAATTGGGCGTTTATTCTTTTGGCAAATGGCTCTTCAACCTTTGTTAGTTGAAATAATCTAGCGAGAAAATACAGATGATGAAAGATGCTGGGAGAAATAAATGAGATCTTTAAGTGTAATTATGAACTTAGCGGATTAAATACTGCCAGTTTTTAAGCTAGGATAGTAAGCGAGTACTGGTTTTTTATCCTGTTTTTGACAGAACACAATGGTTAATTTTTATTATAAATAAATAAAATTGTTTATTTGGTCTCAAACGGTTACATTTACAATTGGGAATGAAATAACCCCAGTAACAATTATTATAATACTTGTATATTTGAAATATATTTATTTTTATTTTATGACATCTTTTGCACAATGAAATTTAAAAAGTTTGGAAGATTAGTGCCGATATATTTAAGTAAAAAAACAAAAAAATATATATATCATAATAAATCCTTTATTAGTAGTCTAGTGTAGTAAATTAAGTACCTAAATAGCAGGAAATAAAATGCTTTTTTATTTAAGCAAAAGTTTGAGAATGTATGATTGTATGGTTTTGTTTCTTCACGCTCGAACCGCTGAATGCATTTGAATGAAATTTGGCACTCGGATAGATTAAGTCCTGGAATAGCACTTAGGACTTTTTATTCCAGAAGTGGGGTACAGATATTCATTTGGGACAAATTTCTACATTAATAATAATAATAATAATTAAAACGTTTGGTTCTTACCACAAGCCAAAAATTACCTAAAGACAATTTTACTATAGGAACCATTGCTGTCAATTTTTGGTTCAGGACACCAGGTCCCCATCTGTTCACACACACACCTCATATTTATGCGGGCAAAGCCGCCGGCAGAAGCTAGGACAATATAATCAAATAATGGTTGTGCGCCCAAGTAGGTACGTATGCGTGCGTGCTTATGCCTATGCATGCCTCGGCACATTCCATGAATATCTGTCGACGGCCTTGCGTTGTTGACATGGTTTATTCACTAACAATTATCCTTATACCATATACCTTATCTTCTATTAAAATAATAATCCATTATACAATTAAAATTTGTGTCCGGATAATAAATGTCATAATTGCTAATTTTCCATATATGACACACATCTCTTTCGAGAATCTTTCTCTAAGGGTTCTTAAACAAAACTGCGATGCGATGCGATACGATGCCGCATCTATGCCGCGCTATGAGGGATGAAGCGCATGTTACTAAAAAAATCTGAGAATACATGTAGAGTAGATAAATGGAGAGGGAGAGGGAGGCCAAAGAAAAGATGGTTTGTGTGAGGAGTGATATGAAAGAAAAGGGAGTTAGTGATAGTGTGACGGGTGACAGGACAGAATGGAAGAAAAAAAAACGTGTTGTGCCGACCCCAAGTAATATGGGATAAGGGCAGTAAGAAGAAAAAGAAGACAATTGAATTGTCTAAATGTTGAAAAAAAAGTGAAGCTAAATTGCATGTTCCAAAAGCTTAGATATAGATCTACGGTGGTTCTCCATAGGGAGAAGAACGTGCAAGAAAGTCCATGGACACTCTTTTAAATTATGTTATTTATTTAGCTTAATTACCTGGGAATCAAGAACAAACCATTAAGTTAAACTAATTAAACCAACAATACTCGCTCGACATCAACAATTGAACACTAAGCAATAAACCAATAGAACCCCACCTCATTTCTGAACCCTCTATTAATAACGCTGCACTGTCGGCTGCGGTCCATTTGATCCCAGACCCGAAGGGTACATTTCAGTAGGGTTAAGGTCCTAGCTCCCGAGCAGTGCCATAAAACAGTGTCTTTCTGAAGCCTACTCCTCAATAACGGCTAAGTCAATAGGTTTGAAAAAAAATATATGTTTATTATAGATTCATGTTTAACATTACCAACATATGCTTTTTTCGTATGACTAAAACTTTTTCTTAAAAAAAAATCTTTAATGACATGATTTTGTTTCGCTTGTTTTTCCTACTCCTTTCAAACGGCTTTGATCTGTAAGAAATATGTTTACACAAAAAAATTGCTGGTTAACTGGTCTTTTATAATTCATCATCATCATCATCATTTCAGCCAAAAGACGTCCACTGTTGGACATAGGCCTCCCCCAAGCGTCGCCACAATGACCGATCCTGTGCTTCTCGCATCCACCGCACTCCCGCTTACAATGGGCCTCATCAGAAGGCTTACAGTCACCCAAAGAGCAATGGAAAGGGCTATGCTCGGAGTTTCCTTGCGTGATCGCATAAAGAATGAAGATATCCGCAGGAGAACCAAGGTCGCCGACATAGCCCGAAGAATCGCCAAACTTAAGTGGCAGTGGGCAGGGCACATTGCTCGTAGAACGGATGGCCGATGGGGCCGAAAGGTTCTAGAGTGGCGACCGCGCACCGGAAGACGCAGCGTTGGAAGGCGTTGTCCCACAAGGTGGACCGACGACCTTTTATAATTAGCATAAGTAAATCAATCAATATTTCGCAAAAAAAAAATATTTTAAAGGTCAGCAGGTCTCCATGCGGTCGCAGCCAGCTGTACGAGTACTTGTGCATTTAACTTCGGCCAGATGTTCAAGGGACTATATACGCCTTAAGTTTGCCTCTGAAGTATTGCTTAATTTCACTATATAGTTATTATGTAGGTGTGTGTATGTTTGTTCCTCCTTCACGCTCAAACGGCTGAACGGATTTGAATGAAATTCTTCACGGAACGCAATTCGTATCCTGAAATATCGCGCATTTTCAGGAACAACATCGTAAGTTACAGTTTTTTTTTTAGGTTGGGTAATCATTCAAGGACTTCTTCTGCTATAAGGCGGGGCGAGAGAGCGTATCAGACTTTTACTGACTAAAACCACACCTATGTTCCTTCTTTATTTTAAGTTCCGGGACCCCGGAGTTCCCTTTCGGAAGCCTTATGGTCCCAGATAAGTGATGGTGTGATTTTTGCAGAAAGGTATTTTTTTTTTCGTAATTAAAAAAAGTATTTATTATTATCTGGCAATAGGAACTACTCAATTAAAATTAGTCATTGATACTTTTTAATTAAGACGCATGGGTTTTCATTCCTGTAAAAAACGCCAATAGTATGTTCTTCCTAATTTTCTTTTTTCAGGCGGACGAAGCTGCTGGCGGAAGTTAGTTTCTTAATAAATTTTGTCCACCTCCGTTAAAATTATTATTGACAAACGGATTCAGTATGCTTGCAATAATTAGATTATCGTAAACGAAAAGCGTGAATTTTGTATTAAGTTATTTCTTAATTTCGTAATTAGCTTCGAAATTACGAGGTAACAGCATATTCTCCTTTCACCGTCTATAAATCAATTCGAAAAACAAACAGGAAACGAAACACAAACCACAAACGAAATCTTCTCTCCTAATTTCATATCCAGACCGCGAATTCGAAGAAAAACATTTACGAATCACAAAAAAAAGGCCACATTTTTCCCGTCTCCCACCCAACCCCCGACGCGACGGGGGTCATTCCGACCACTCATTAACCAGATAGATACGCTGTCAGCATACTCGCCCCGACTTACTGGCTATTCGGACACAGTGTCCAAATTGTAATTTTTTTTTCACTGACGATTCGGACACACACTGTTTGGTAATCTCAGATACAAAGTTTTAAAATATAATATATGGGAAAAAAGGGTTTTCAAAACTATTTTAGGCTGGATTTAAGGCGCGATTTCGGGTAGTAAATTTCTTTATATTATATTACGGATGACCGTAAGGGCCGAAAGGTTCTGGAATGGCGACCACGTACCGGAAAACGTAGCGTTGGAAGGCCTCCTACAAGGTAAACCGATGACTTAGTAACGGTTGCAGGAGTCCGATGGATGCGAGATGCACCGAATCCGATGACCGTTCATTGTGGTGACACTTGGGGGAGGCCTATGTCCAGCAGTCAGCAGTCAGACGTCTATCGGCTGAAATGATGATGATGTTTTATATTTTAAGACTGTTTTTTATCTGATCAGTGAAAAAATATTGAAACTAAAATGTGTCGATTCGGACACTGTGTCCGAATATACTGTGTCCGAATTCTCAGTAACTCCTCGCTCCATATATTTTAACAAGCCACGCTAATTTCCCATTTATTGTCCATTTTCGTATAAAATACGTTATTCTCCCGCAAAAATAACAATTAATGATGATCTGATTATTCTTATTTTTATTCTTGTTATATTTTTGCTTCGTAAATTGCTTTTTCGTTGTTTTCTTTGTGGTGTACTAATGTGATTTTGGTATTGAATCTAATAGATTAGGTGGTCGGGATTTGGGCCACCTGTGACTTGTGACTGTTCGAACTGTATTAATTAATAAATACGAATTACGTTTACTTAGCTTCGCTAATGACCTTTTTTTTTGATGCTTAGAAATTATTAAATATCTTCTCCCGGCTCTGGCTTTTGTTGACTAAAATCCACCCGTGTTTCTTCAGTTGCCGTTTGCGTTTCAGGGCTTTGGTGTCTCTTTCGTACAGTCTCTCAGCCATAGCAGACTTTAGCCCTAGTGAGCCCTGTCCACGTCGTTTTGCTTTCGCTCCACCCAGAGTGGGAAAAAAGGGATCTCTAGGAGTGGGAATGGACCATATAATCCATCACATGGACCTAAAATAAATTACACAAAGTACCTGCCTGGGTACGAACCCACGACGTACTATTCAATGTCGGATTACCAGAAAAATTTAGTCAGTAAGAGTCTGACACACCCTTGCGCTCCACCCAAGAGCTGGATGTCATTGGATGACTTTACCTCTGAAAAAAAAACTGACCAGAAAGCTAACACACCTCTATAATCAAAATTGTGTAACAGAAATTCTAAAGCCTTAATTAAAACCAGAGACTAAACTATATTTTACTAGGACCTGTATGCATGCATTTTATTATAATAAACTTTAAACCCAGTTTATACACCAAAACGAAACGCTATCTAGACATAAAAAGCAAATCTGTAAACCAGAAACATATAGAAAGCGATTTTATCTTCAGCAAAATGTCTACCCAATATTAATCCACTTCATCAAACATATTCGCTTTCAACAAACTTGCATTTAAAAGGGGAACTCCAACAATTCACTTGGCTAGCATTAATCATACGAAAAGCGAGTTATTCGCTATTTTTCGTAGCTTCACAATCAGTTTACTGTCGACATTGAAAGGAAGAATATAAGTAACAAGACAATATCGATGAGTTTCGTCGAAAATACCCATCGCAGACAGGTCGTACGATAGATTATGACGTGCTCTATCGCGTTTAATAAAGTTGTGCTTTTTAGGGTTGAGCCCAAGTTTGGAGTGTTTTTTCGACAAAATGTTTTGGTTGTTCCGGAAAATTCTGTCGGTATTAGTGGGAAATCTTGCTTACTAAGATATTTTTATTGGTTTCTTTTGACATCTTTACTACCCTTTATAAAGCTGAAAAGTTTGTTTGTTTGAGCTTGCTAACCTGTGAATCTCTGGATCTACCTGTTGCATTAGAAAAATCTTTCTCTATGGGTATAGGTTGGTCTAGTGATTAGTGGCCCTGACTGCTACATCGGAGGTCGTGGGTTCGATTCCCACCCAGGACAAATGTTTGTGTGATGAGCACGATCACTTGTTCTGTGTCTGGGTGTAATTTATCTTTAATATGTATGTATTTAGAAATATATAAGTATGTTTATCAGTTGTCTAGTACTCATAACACAAGCTCTGCTTAGCTTGGGACTAGACGGCGTTGTGATAGTTGTGAAGTATTATTATTATTATTATGGGATAGCCAAATTCATGACTATATATATTAATGCTATGACTAAAGCAAGCGAAGCAGTAACCAAAGACGCGGGTAAAACCGCGGAGGATATATGTTATAATTTAAGCATTGGGCTAACATGTTATATAATCAAAACTATCTCTCTTTCTTTCATCATCACTATAGAGGTAAGCTACCCAGTGGGCACATATGTATTTTTTGATGGGAAATTATGAAAAAACTCCTCCCTTTCTGGATGGAGCGAGGAGTGTTAGAGTTTTACTCACTAAACCCCGTCTAAGTTCCAATAATAGACCTTTGTGTTCCAAAACCCGGTAATTCTCTTTCCAAAAATCCAGCATCCCGCTGGATATGGCTTAATTGAAAGGCGTAGCTACCGCCGTATGTATGGTACGGGGCCCCCGAGCTACAGGGGCCCCGACATGTGCCATAATTCGTAAAATATTCATTCATCCACAATCTTAAATTTCCTTATTGATAGGGGATCAGTAGTAAATGAATAATATCTGTTCTAATAGTTTCTATTTTTTTCTACGTAAGGCGCCAATAAAAACTCAACCTATTTAAGTACCTTCAGAATGATCCAATAAACTAGCTCATTTTCATTTTCGAGGCCTTTTAAGCCACTAATTTTATGCTAGTAAGACTTATTTATTACAAAAAATCTGTAAAAAAATTTGGTAGGGGGCCCCATTAGTACTAGTTACGCAACTGCTTAATTACACAGCGTAAAGAACCACATTGATTAAAAATAGTCAAATTCATAACATTTTTATTGGACATAGGCCTACATGGGCACTTATAAAACTGCTGAAGCCAGTACATGGTTCCAATTGGTCGTTTCTTGAAGAGGAAAATCGACAATAAACACACCGTTCATTGTGGCGACACTTGGGGGAGGCCTCTGTCTAGCAGTGGACGTCTTTCGGCTGAAATGATAATGATGATGATGATAGCCTCTATGTTATAATGCAAATGTGAGAACACTGTAGACTGTTGCTGCCGTCCGACCGTCCGGTAACCGGCCGGACCGAGCCCAAGGTATCGATGGCGCGTACTGTTTCACACGCGCCTTATGGAAATGTCAGCAAACCGTAGGGGCCCAGCAAGGTCGAAGCCTAGAAGACTCGGCCCTGGTACGAAAGGCAACGAAGGAACAGGAGTGGGTTCTTAGTCAGTAAAAGTCTGACATTATGTCCCGCTCCGCCCAAGAGCGGGGGATGTCATAAGATGATTTCCCTACCGAAAAAAAGTAGTCCCGCCTGAAAACTGGCTTTTCCCACAGACAAAAAATTGAGGACCCGTTTTCATTACCACGTACCGGGTTTAAATTTATTTTCAAACCATCCAGGGACCCACTCAAATGTACATTTGTACAGTATACACAAAGTTTCATCTAAATTAGTTAAACCGCTTAGGAGGACTTAGGCGACAAACACGAGTAGGGATACCGGCATGGATCTTGAGCGCTGACTTTTACAGTTGTACTTGTACAGAAGCACGCAGAAGTGAAATATCAGGTCTCTTTAGTAGTATGAAAGGAGATGCGGGGGCGGGGATGCAATCCTTGTACAGTGATTGGCTCGTCAATGTTGTACGATGCGCGAAGCGATCCCCGCTCTATCGCCGAGCGCTCATGATTCGTGCCGCTATCTTTACAGAAGAATTATACTCGTATATATAAAGATTATGATGATATTTGTTATTTCTAAACAATCTAATACAACAAAGCCCCTCAATCACCATACATTACAATAATCCATTTAAAAACCAAAAATTTGATTAACACTCATGAATATTTCATAAAAAATCTCATCCAATAAAAGATAAAAATATCAACGGAAAAGGACAATTTGGAGAACAAAAGAAAGTTACGCGTACAATAAAAACGTTAACGTAAACTAATTACGGCGTAACTCAGGAGTAATCTAATATATTTGAGATAGAACGCGAGTTACGACGTCGCATTAGGAAGATGTTACAATTTTATTATTAATACGCAAAAATGCTGGTATAGTCCAGCCCCCCTAGCCAAGTTACAACCGTTTCGTTTCTGACCTCGTGACTGAGCGTTGATATGACGTCAGACTCAGAACCAAGGAATCGAAGGCGTGGCCGATTCGAGGCGAGCGACGAAAAGAGAATCGAAACGAAACGGTTGCAACTTGGCTAGGGGGGCAGATTTCCTGACTTCTGACTATCCGTAGTGATTGTCTAAGGTCCACAAATGAACTAGGATCAACAGCCTATCGTGCTCACCGAGGTACGGATGAGCACGGTTGGTCCTGGCTTATTAAAATGGTCTTCCATCCAAATACCGACCTCAGCAAGTGTTGCTTAACCTTGAAAATAGACTCGTGTGGCTGTTTTTAATTTAGTTATAAGCTCTTCTTTGTTTTTACTAAGAGAATAGAATATTAATAAAATTCGTCAAGTGTTAAGATTAAGTGCTAATTAATTTTGTAAATTATATGGTTAAAGAGAAACACTACAATCAAGATATTTCGTAATATTATTTTGCGTCTAATTTGACGTAAAAAATTAAAGCACAAGTAATTTTTTGTTTGAAAGACCAGGGTGTTTTTAATGTCGTGCGGATTTCATCACGAAAGCGGAATTGCGCCGCATGCGAGGCTGCTGCCCGATATCACGCCCCGCATCCCGCGTGCGTATTCCACCCATTACAATAAATACTTGTATGAAAAGGATGGGTGCATGCGTGATGGAATCCGCTCGGCATTAAAAACGTCCTTAAGGAACACAGTTGGTCTGTAAAAGTCTGACTCGCCCTCTCGCTCCACCCAGAGCGGTAGAAGTTATTTGATAATTCCTTACCTCAAAAAAAGGCTGCAAAATTGTGGGATTTCATAGAAATTAACATAAATCAATCCTCTAGATCGTTCCCTATTTGGGGTCAGCTCTCCTGATATTGTTACACTTGGCGATTTTGTGTCATCTCTGGCGTTAGGCCCATTTCAGTAGATTCGCCTCCAAGTAGTTCTATGGCTAAAACGCATCGGTTCATATGGTCTTTGTTTCAGCCTATAACGTGCCCATACTACTGTAGAAAAAAATTGCATTTAGAACAATTTATAAATACATTTTTTATTATTATTGATATTCCCGCGTTTGAACACTATCTCACCCTGGTAAGCGATGCCGTGGCCGATGATGGAGTATGCTTGCCTAAAAGTAATCTATTCACTCTTGACTTAAATACCCCTAGGTTGTAGCTATCAGGAAACACCGACTCCGGCATGGAATTCCACTCCTTAGCTGTACGCACAATAAATGTATTCCCAAAACGTATTGTACGAAAATTTATTTATGAAAACCAGTTGCCACGTGTTCGTGGGAGCCTTAAAGGGACATAAATTCATCATGCCACAGCAATACCTCCTCCATCTATTTATTTATTCCTAATGCGACGAAAGCGCCAACTGGGACCTACGTGTACATAGGTAATTTAATTCCGTCGCATTCGTAAATAAGTAAAGGATATGGCTGTCCTGATTTTGCCATTCATGGAATGAATTGGGCAATCTCACTCCGGGGTGCTTTGGGTCTTTTTGACCCCCGCGATTGTGTGGGCGGGGTCTTTTGTGAGGTTGGCCACCGAGGGGTCGGGCGTGGATGGTTCAATAGTTTGAAATAGTGGATCGATGAGAATTGCGTTTTGTTCTTTTCAGTGTGTTTTGTACATCTTAAGGACTATGGGGTGACGTGGAAATCTACGGAAGTAGACATTTTGAGAGTGGCGGTGATGAAATAAATTACAAAAAGTAATGCGCCTGGCTGTGTTTGCACCCACAACCTACACTCGTAAGTCAGGGCCGTTGCCACTGGGCCACTACTGCTCTCACCACAGCCCTTAACCAACCGAATTTGAGCGTTTAAAGTTATCGTTATTTGTGACTTAATCTTATTTATTTATTAAATTTCATGCAACACAAAAGTACAAAGGCGGACTTAATGCCTTAGGCATACTCTACCAGTCAACCTAGGGTGTTGAAGAGAAAATAAGGCAGGTGCATAAACATGTAAAAGATTATTAAGAAAATAGGGGTAAAAGATAAGGGGGGAATCTTAACGATTTTTAAATCTGTGCAACTCGTATTTCGCTTAACCAGAGAATTGACGGCTGATGGTATTAGTTATCGTTAAAGTTAAAAATCTTATTCAGACAGTGAATAGGTTACTTCTAGGCAAGCGTGTGTTGCATTCATTCTGCGTACAGCTAAAGAGCGGAGTTCCCTGCCGGATTCCTTGTTTACTCACAGTTACAACCTGACTCTTTTAGAGTAAAAAGGTTACTTCTAGGCAAGCGTGTCCCATCGTCGACCACGTCGACATCATCAGATGAAGTAGTCATCTATCGCGAGCCTATCAATAATAAAAAACAAAAGAAGGATGGTTAAATTTAATCAATTGTTTTTTATTCTATTGGAATTTCATTGTATTCCGCAGCTGGCGTGACCTGTTATGTATTGTAAAGATTTATAATCGTATTACATAATTGCAATGTTATATTATGTTGGCTAATCCACTAACTATGATTCATTATCCATGGTTGACGGGTACAGTGTGCGTGGCATAATTAGCAGGTGATAAGTACATGCGTTCATTGTATTGTAATTATTAGATTATAGACATTTGCTATAAACCAGCTTGATGCACTTGAGGTAATTGAGAGAAGAGCCAGGAGATCATTGGCAATGATGCACCCGTTGAGTCGAGGCTTCAAAGTCTTGAGCTTCGACGCCGAGTTGCTGGCCTGTCGGTTTTCTACGGGTTGCATTTCGGGGAGTGTGCGTCGGAATTGCATAACCTAATTCCGCCTAACCCGTTCCATTATTGGACCACCAGGCATACGCACAAAACGTTTTGGGAACACATTCATTGGGCGTACAGCTAAGGAGTGGAATTCCTTGCCGGAATCTGTGTTTCCTGATGGCTACAACCCGGGAGTCTTTAAGTCAAGGGTGAATAGGTTGCTTCTACCGCATCGTTGCTTTCCATCAGGTGAGATAGAGATAGCGGTCAAGCGTGAACCTATCAAGAATAAAAAAAAAACTACAGGGATACGGACCTGAAATCAACTTCGTCTTGTTGGTTAGAAAACGCATCACCTTAATTGCATCCAATTCTCATTTCCACAAGTAAACCTAACCTTTTCATTTGCGCCCGTACAAAATAAACATCTAGTCGATTCTGCCGCATTTCGATCACGACTCTGCCCTCAGACTAAGTATATTATCCACTTTTATGACACTCGTAAATTCTCCCTAACCCCCCTCCTCTTTTAGTGGGGGTTAAAAGTAAAAATATATCGGTTTCTCTTATTTTGAGAAGCGTATGTTAGATGTTCTGATTGTGCATGGACGGTAGTAAAAATCTAGTTGCGGAATTAGAAACTAGTGGATTTTCCGTTTCATAACGGTACAATCGAAATTACAGAAGTTCGCTTTTGGGGATGACAGTTTTCAAAGACAAATGTATTTATACACACTCCCTCTTGCTCCACTTAAAGGCAAGAAAAGGTATTTGATGATTTCTTATCTTAAAAAAAAGTGGTACATAGTTGGAATATTAAGTATAATGTCAATTTTAAAACATCGTTTTGCTGTGTCCTAACGCCAGCACACAGCTGGGCATTACAAATATTCTTTACCAAATAGTTTTGCACTGTGTAGGTTGAATGATTTTTTTATTTAAAATATACATTACCAATTAAATCTTAAGTTATAAAATATACACATCACATTACATCACAAAAGGACAAAAAAATAATTAGCTAATAACAATCTTTTGTAACTTAAATATGATGAAATTAAATAAATCGGGGAATACGAAATTAGGCACGGTTTGTTATTTATTTTCTAAATATCGGCTAATATTTTTATATTTACATTATATTTTTCATTTTCCAAAAATGGTGGTTTAATGGTTTTCTGATTTAGTAGTTCTGTCGTTTATGAAATCGTTTGACGAAAAGTAAATACTATATGCTAAGAACGGTAACCTAATGAGATTTATTTTTTAAATTGATTTTTTTTTAATGTATTTGTTTTTTTACTGATTTTATTTAACATATATTTAAAGCAATTTTTTTCTATCTTCAATTTTATTGACTGAACTCATTTTATGTTTCTTGGATATTGACTTAATTTATTGTTTATTTTTTGTTTTTTAACCAAGTCATTAATAACATGATCTCATCATTTTGTAATTTGAAATTTTTTTTATGGATATTTAAGGTTTGAAATTAAAAAAAGGTTTATTATTATTTTTAAAGGTATAGTCCATCAAACTGAATTATTTACGGTATCGAAATGTTTATAATTTCTTTTTTTTCTTTTTTTAAGGTTCTGCGTAATAATATTTAACAATAATAACAATAACAAAAAAAATAAGAATAAAAAAGAAGAAAGAAATTAGAAAAAGAGTACTAAACAAAAATACGAAATAATCTATATATATATAAAAACGGAATTCCACTCACTGATTAATCACGAAATCTCAGAAACTATAACACCTACAAACTTAAAATTTGGCAGGTAGATAAGGTGTAGACATCCGCTAAGCACGGATTATACGAAACTCTACCCCTAAAGGGTCTGGGCACGCCACAATTATGGCGATAAGTCCCCTCTTTGAGGCGTGGTTGGAAAGACCTCACGGCGTCCTCACCTTCCGCATGACGCAGGTTCTCACCGAACACGGTAAGTTCGGGAAGTTCCTACACCGGATTCGTGCGGAAGCGACGCCCGGGTGTCGCCACTGTGTGGACCGCCCGGAGGACACGGTGGAGCACACGGTAGAGGTGTGCCCCGCTTGGGCAGAGCAACGCCATGTCCACGTGAGGGCGGTCGGCGGCGGCGATCTCTCGCGCCGGGCCTTGGTACATGCCATGGTCCGGAGCGAGGAAGAGTGGCAGGCGGTCGCCTCCTTCTGCGAAGCATTAATGCTAGCAAAGGAGGCGGCCGATCGCGTGAGGCAACGGTCCTCACGCCCCAACCGCCGCCGGGATTCTGATCCCGATTTCCGGCCACCGTAGGCGCGGGCTTGCGGACGGCGAGCAATGGGTGGCTCGCCGTCCGATCGTCCGGTAACCGTCCGGACCAAGCCCAAGTCGTCGACGGCGCGTACTGTTCCACGCGCGCCTCAAGGAGATGTCAGCAAATCGTAGGGGCTCAACAGGGTCGAAGCCTACTGGGGCCACGAGTAGTGTGAAAGTGAAACCCGGGGCCCTGGGACGAAGGCAAAGAAGGAACAGGAGTGGGTTTTTAGTCAGTAAAAGTCTAATAAGTTTTTTTTATTTACATCAATAAACTCTTCTTTTTTTCTTTTTCTTCTCTTAATAAACTAGTGCGTCTCACCATCAATGGAATTCCGACAAAAGAGCATTATGCTATTTTCAAAATTGACGAAGACAAAGTCACGGGCAGCAGCTAGTTTAATAATGTACACGTACAAACTTCAATAAAACCTGAAAACGCCTTTCAAACATGAATGAAAATAGCAACAAAAGAGGAAAGTGTCATCAATAATGTTGCCATATTTACGATGCACATAAACACATACGTGAGCCTTTGTGATCTCTTCTACTGTAGGCAAGTTGAGCACTTAAAATTTTATGTTTCGTATCTGATCGGGCTATAAAGATTATATTGAAGTGTAATGTGTGCTGCAATGTGTTGGACGGCGAGCAATGGGTAGCTCGCAAGAAGGACCAGGCTTGGGTCGACGGTGCCTTGTGTACTTCGTCCGCTAGGACCGATACCAGCTAGGCATACGGAGTTGCCTGAAAGAGTTATTGTTACTCTGGAATGCACAGGGCCACTGAACGAACATTAGAGTGTTTCATGTTTTTTTTTTTTAACTTTCGATTTTCATTTAACTTTGCTCGACTTCTTGATACCGCTCATGCACAGTGTTCATATACCAAAAATAACCTAAATCAGTTAATATTTAGAGGTTGCATAACGCTAATAAGTACGTCATTTTTTACAGACGAGGGAAGTAAGTTTTATTTGACACCACAGTTACTACCCTCTACTGTAAGAAAATAATAATATTACAAATTTAACCTACATTGATGACGTATACTAGCTGTTTATTTTATTTTATTTTATTTTAATAAGTACAGTGACAGACTACAGACTAAGACAATCAGCACAATTAAAAATAACATACAGTACATAAATCTGAAGTCCAATTATTGCTGTACTACAGCACTCAAAGTTTAATATGCTTCAGAAACAGAAAAAAATACAGTAAAGGTGAAGTATTATGGAGAAGTTAATAAAGTACACTAATGTAATTACATTTTATATAAACAATTTCTAAATTCTTGTTTGAGATAATAAGTCAAGAGTGAATAGGTTATTTCTAGGTAAGCGCGCTCCATCGTCAACCGCATCGTTTTTTCCATCAGGTGAGATAGCGGTCAAGCGCGAACCTATCAAGAATAAAAAAAAATATCTTCACTGATGACGTACTAATTGCCGTTGTGCCACCTCTAAATATTAACAGATTATGTTGATTTTTAATTTACGAACACTGTGCATGAGTGGTATCAAGAATACGAGCAAAGTAAAAAATCTAAAATTTAAAAAACATCTAACACGCTAAGGAAAATGGTCAGGTTTTAGTCAGTAAAATTTTGACTCTCTCTCTCTCTCTCGTTCCACCTAGAGTGGGAGAAGTTTTTTATTGAAATTCATCATCATCTTCCTACCCTTATCCCGTTTAATTTGGAGTCGTCGCAACACGTTTTTTTCTTCCATTCTGTCCTGTCACCCGTCACGCTATCACTAACTCCTTTTTCTTTCATATCACTTCTCACACAATCTATCCATCTTTTCTTTGGCCTCCCTCTCCCTCTCCATCCATCCACATGTATACTCATAGCTCTTTTAGTAACATGCGTTTCATCCCTCCTCTTTACATGGCCATACTAAGACAAAAAACAATTCCCTTTATCTTTTCAGTCACTGGCGCCAATTTCAAACTTCCTTTAATATACTCATTTCTCACTTTATCTATTCTTAGTGGAGGTGGAGCGAGAAGCCGAGTAAGCTATCACGAAAAGAATTTCTCAATTTAAACCTAGTTAGTTCTAGTAGTTCCTGAGATTAGCGCGTTAAAACAAACAAACTTTTCGAGTTTTTAATATTTTTAATACAGATCACACACTTCATTTTATGTGGTACTAAGGATGAAAATGGCTCGGCTATTAGAATCCAGAATATTCGTACTATTCTTTGGTAGCCTCCAAATAAATCGAAACACGACATCATCCTATTTCATATTCGCACCAGTGTTACTAGTTCCACGCATCAGCTGTTCACTTCTCACGAAACTCCCCGAACTTTGCCGAACTTTCCCGAAGAGGGATTGTATCGGATTACTTACTAATGTCGTTCTATCGAAAATAGAATTAATCACCTATTCATTTTATATGTACGGTATAAAGAGAATAAAGGGGTTAATCACTATATAATATTCCTCTAATTCTTTGAGCTTCTAAATCAACGCAAATGTTTGAATTCGCTAATTAATCACAGGAGTGAACATGAAATATGACAGTAAATTTACTGATTAGAGACTTGATTACATAGTTAGGACCTTTTCGAAAGGTGTGCTTTAATTAATGGTTCATTAGCTTTTGCCAACAGCTTCGCCCGTGTAGCATAAGCATAGCATAATCACCCTTTAAAGGTTCCCACTGCTGAAACTCAGGCCTCCTCTCTAGGAGAGGGAATGGGCCGTAATCCACCACGCAGGCCCAGTGCGGATTGGTGAATGTCACATGTCTTCGAATTTTTGGTTCTAGGATCTCAGGATGTTTTCCTTCACTGTTTTGAGAGCAGTGGTGATGAAATAAATTACACAAAGTAATGCCTGGCCTGGCTGGGTTTGAACCCGCGACCTACAACTCGTAAGACAGGGCCGCTCTCGCTACTCTTCTCGCCGCTTCTCGAAAATTATAACATAAAATAAAATAACAAATAAAGGCATTAGGCATTAAGTCCGCCTTTGTACTTTTGTGTTGCATGAAGTTTTAATAAATAAATAAGTAAATAAATAATCATACATACATAATTTAATTTAAGTAAAAACATAATTTAATAACAATGACGACAAAAATAAATTAAAATACCTGTACTTTTGTTATGTGGGAAATCATTCAATTACTTTTCTCGCTCTAGGGCGGAGCGAAAGGGCGTGTCAGACTCTTACTGACTAATACTCATTCTATGTTTTTTCTTTGTTTTCGTTCCAGGGCCCCGGGTTTCTCTTTCGTACAACCCATGGCCCCAGTATGCTTCGACTCTACTGGGCCCCTACGCTTTTGCTGACATCATCTTGAGACGCGCGTGGAACACTACGCGCCGTCGACGACTTGATCTGGACGGTTACCAGACGGCCAGACGGCGAGCTACCCATTGCACTCCGTCTTTAAGCCCACGCCTACGGTGGCTGAAAATCGGAGTTGCAATCCGAATCGACTGGGGCGTGAGGAATACCGTTCCCTCAGGTGAGCACAGCATAACGTCTTTCCAGCCACTCTTCAAATAGGGGACTTACCGCCATAATTATAGCGTGCCCATACACAGACGTAATAAAACAATAATATACATAAATAATAATACACATAAGTAAACAAGTATTAGATCAACAATCGTATAGAATTTCGTTAATTGCTTCTTAGCCCTCTTCCTGTCTCCTAATTTTGCTGTGCCTAACAGGGTCCATATTGGAGTTTGACTTTTATATATACCGCCTATGTACATAGGTGGTACATATGAAATGTCAATCAAGAGAACAAACACCCAGGATAAAAAATATCCTTTATCCAATGCCTGCATATGCAGGTCTAAGCATAAGCATAAAGGGGTGAACAGACGGTTGCAAACTAGCGTTCTAACGAAGGTGACCTTTGTTTATGTGTTTGGTTTGTGTTGCGGCTACATGGATGTAAACCACGCGCCAACACGTTCGGTGGTTGGGAAAACGCGCTCCCCAACCAAGGGCGTTAAAGGTCATGGATTACAACTGCTGTCTACACGGATTGAAACTAGCAAAGTCACCTTGGTTGGGCCGTTGGTTTGCAACCATTTGGTCACCCCTTAAACAGTCTTATAATGTTTTCACTGCTGGGACTCAAACCCTCTTTAGTAGAGGGAATGGGCCGTAAACCAACACGCATTCTTCACTAGCATTACTGTTTCGCAGAAGGACGCGACCACCGTCAATTCCCCCTCGCTCCGGACCATGGCCTGTACCAGGACCCGGCGTGAAACACTCTGCAGAACCACGAAATTAGGTAATACCTGTGCATAAAAACAGCCCACACTTCAGACCAGTTCTGATATCAAGAAGAAAGTAATAGGTATAATATATATATAACCTACCCCAACAAAAACTCTCAAGCACCAACATAGTCACCTAAATCCAGATTAAATGCAGCCGACTGCGAAAACGCAAGTGCATATTTAACGACCTCAAGTTTACGATCTGCGACAGTCTGTACTGGTTTATGGCTTGACGACGGCGTCAGTCATAACTGCCGGGAAGTCGTTTGAATGGCGGGACTGATCTTAGCGACTTGATGACGTCTTAGTTACAATCGTTTATGACTAAGCTGACTGAGAGAAGAGTAACCATGGCGATTCTTGTCGGTTCTTCTTCATAGGAAACGACCATTTGATACCGTGCACTAGCTTCTGACGTTTTATAAGTATCCATGTAGACTATGGCTCCAGTAGGGTTGGACCCTGCTGGGCCCCTACGGTTTGCTGACATCTCCTAGAGGCGCGCGTGGAACACTACGCGCCGTCGACGACTTGAGCTCGGTCCGGTGTTCCGGACGGCGAGCTACCTATTGCTATATTGCAATAATAATAATAAGTTTATTTTCAGACTAAATATGTCCATAGTTTTGTTAGTATTGGTGTGTTAGTAACAATAGTGCTTAAATAATAAAGTTAATATTTATTTATTTATTTATAGTATTGTTAGTTTTTACTATTTATTTATTTATGACCGTCACCACCCAGTGTCTCTGCAAGGGACAGTCCGGTCTGGCAGCAATCATCTTCAAAATGCTTTTGTCACTATCATGGAGGCGCCGTAGTAAGGAGGCGGGTTACTCGCCGTCCGCAAGCCCGCTCCTACGGTGGCCGGAAATCAGGATCGGGATCCCGGCGCGACATAAAAACCAACTTGGTAATCGAACTCGGAAGAATCAAACCCTTTTTTTTGAGGTAGAAAATGTTTAAATAACTCTTGTCAAATTTTAACTGACTAAAAGCTATTGGCTCCTCGATTGTAAAATTTCTTCTGTCGTGCTATTCTCTTGGTACATTGGATTAACAATCCAATGTATAGGTTTATTGAATTGTTAATCCTATGTACGTATTTGGATTTCGTCGCTGCGGTCAGCACTGCGCTCAAGGCTGTTTTCTTAGAGAATAGCACTGCTGCAAAGGGTAATTGGTACTAACACAAATTAACAAATTATTTAATAAGTTACTAACACTGTATGGATCTTTTTGTGTCCGAAATAAAATAAATCCTATTCTATTTTTCCTTCGATTGGCCTTTACGTTCCAGGGCCACGGTAAGTCTTTTGAACAATTCCGCATCCCTACCCTGGATTGATATTGCCTCTATCAGAAGTTGCACGAGTAGCATTGCGACCTGCAGACTTTTTATTTCATAGTCCTACAAGGACACCACACAAAACATCAGAAGCTAGTGCACGGTTCCTATGGAGAAAAACCGACAAGAAATACCATGGTTAATCTTTTAAAAAAATATTGATTCTACAGCATTCGTAGGTATTAATAAATAGTGATAAGGGCGCCGACATAGCCTGAAGCATCGCCACACTAAAGTGGCAGTGGGCAGGGCACATTGCTCGTAGAACGAATGGTCGATGGGGCCGAAAGGTTCTAGAGTGGCGACCGCGCACCGGAAGACGCAGCGTTGGAAGGCCTCCCGCAAGGTGGACCGACGACCTGGTGAGGGTCGCAGGAGTGCGATGGATGCGAGAAGCACAGGATCGGTCGTTGTGGCGACGCTTGAGGGAGGCCTATGTCCAACAGTGGACGTCTTTCGGCTGAAATGATGATGATGATGATGATGAACAGAGTGTAGACCAGTCAATATTTTACTCAAAAGTACAACAAAAGTAACTTAAACAAACACATAGGGCCGTTTCTACTATCACGGAGACGAAGCCGCTTACATTAGCTAGTAGAATTTAAAAAAAAACTTTCAATAACCAATCAATTATATTCCTCAATTTAATAGAAACAGATAAACATCATTAAAGTTAAAGCAGCTATTAATAACTATATAATTTTATTCTGGGTTAGCAACAGTTAGCAATATCACAATAAAATGTGTTAATGTAACTTAACACGCTATTCTAACAAAACAGAGTGTAGTTAATGTGTTTTCTAAATAACTTTTATCGGTCCCTTTGCGGTGTGTTGTTAAAACTAATTAGAGTTACAAAAGAATTTTATAAATATACTTTCATTCTCTTGGGGAGGTCAATATTCTTGAGTTAATAGAAAGGTTGGTGGAAAGGACAATGAAAAAATGGGGAAAAGAACAGAAACCATATATGTCTGGTTGAAAGAATATTTAAAAGTGTTCAGCGTGGCCCTAGAACGCAAATTGTAACTGAAGGATAGAAGTGTCGCTAGAGAACTCATTGGATGATTTCACACCTTAAAAAATACTAATATTATAAAGCGGATGAATTTGTTAGAACGCATTAGGCTTAGGAACTACTGGTTCTCATTGAAAAATTATGTTTTTGTTAGAGGCCGTATATATATTTTATTCTTTTATTATCTATATATTATCTTATCCGTCCCTGTGTTCCATGGTATCACCAAGCCCTATCAGAATACCAGCGCTGCGTTATTTTTTTTTGTTAAATATTGCAGCTTAAGCTGAGACAGGAGCCTTTTGGCCTCGCACAGGTCTTTTATTTTTTATTGTTTTCTTTTATTTTAAGTTAAGTATTTATAGATTAAGTACTTAATTTTTATTTTTTCTTTGTCCTGTGCGAGTCTCAAATAAATGTTTTCTTTCTTCATTACACTATGACCCACGGGAAAGGAGCAGTAACAAAAGGCGCGGTAGATATTGCGGAGTTCAGCTAGTCTTATGATAAAAATACTGAAATGACTGGCCTGTTGGTCTAGTGGTTAGTGGCCCTGACTGCTATGCCGCTGGTCGTGGGTTCGATTCCCACCGAGGAAAAAATGTTTGTGTGATGAGCACGATCATTTGTTCTGTGTCTGGGTGTAATTTATCTATGATATGTATGTATTTAGAAATATATGAGTATGTTTATCAGTTGTCTAGTACTCTTAATACAAGCTCTGCTTAGCTTGAGACTGGACGGCGTTGTGTGATAGTTGTGGATTATTAAGCCTTGAGCACAGGCGTAGAGTAGCCAGTCTTTCGATGTTTTACAGGTTGCATTTTGGAGAGTGTGCGCGGGAACTGCATGACTTGATTCCGCCATCTCATCTCTACCATCGAACAACCCGACGTACAGCGAGTATCCACCCTTACGTTGTTAAACCTTTACCGTCCCCACTAAGCATTTCGCCTCGTCGTTTATACCGCTTACATCGAAGGACTGGAAAATTTGCCTGTTGAGGTCTTCCCATCCGATTATAATTTGGGTGTCTTCAAGGTTCTTAATAAACTAGTACGCCTCACCATCAACGATTGCATCACTGCTTAACATCAGGTGGGATCGCATCAAGCGCTAGTTTATGTCATATAAAAAAAATATTATTACTGAATGTTCCAAACCTGATTTCCTCGCCAAAAATCAAAACTCCTAACTCGTCAAACACGAGATCCCAATTCTGAAGATACAGCTTCATTTTGCACGCACCGCACGCGTCTCTCCAAGCGGATGCTTCTTTATTTATTATAATAAATAATAAAACTGGATCCGCTCCTCTAGTTATCCGAGAGTGAAATATGTCGTTTGCACGACTTATCCGTGCCTTATTTGGCAAACAAGAAAACCAGAACATTACGCCAACACAAATAGGTGCTTGCGCAAATATTTGGTGCAAATACAGACCGAGACGAGGGAAATAAATAAAACTGGGAGCAAGTGTAAGCCAGTATTGAGACTAGATGGTGCAATGATAATGAAGTTAGAAGGAACGAATTCCTCTTTGCAAGCATAACTGATGTTTGTTTTAATTTCAAAACTTGAAAATAGGACGTCACTTTTCAGGGTTTCATACCTTTTCAGGTCCGATCGTGTGTGGAGTACTGCAGTCACATATGGGCTGGTGCTGCAAAATGCCATCTAGCAGCTTTGGACTCAGTGGAAAGGCGTGCGAAGAGGCTAATTGCGGATCCAGATTTGGTTAAGTCCAATCTACAAAGCTTCGAGCACAGGCGCAGGGTAGCCAGCCTATCGCTATTTTACAGGTTGCATTTTGGATAGTGTGCGCGGGAATTGCATGACTTGATTCCGCCATCTCCTTTCTACCATTGGACAACCCGACGTAAGGCGAGTATCCACCCTTACGTTGTTGAAACTTCAACGGTCCGAACTAAGCGAGTTGCTTCGTCGTTTATACTGCGTACATCGAGGGACTGGAATAATTTGCCTGCTGTGGTCTTCCCGTCCAACTATAATTTAGGTGCCTTCAAGGCTAGAGTGAATAGGCTCTTAATAAACTAGTGCGCCTCACCATCAATGATTGCATCACTGCTTACCATCAGGTGGGATCGCAGTCAAGCACTGGTTTATATCGAATAAAAAAAATTGCGGTCCCTTGAACTTAACGGAAAAAAAAGATACGGTCGTTTATGTCGAGCGAAATGAAGCAAGATCTCATAACACAAGTATAGGAAAATATCTGAAAATTGTAAATTTGTAGTTACGTCACAAAAAAAAACTTTTTTCGGTGAATTGAACTGTTTTCATGGGTAAATTTGTACAGAACCTCAGTGCGCGAGTCCGACTCGCACTTACCGAGTTTTTTAAATGTTGTGTGTGTATTGTTTTTATATTTTGTATGTAAGAACATGTTTTATGTTTATGATCCATGTTGATCGAAATAAATTATTGTTATTATTTTTATCATCATAGTTGATCATACAACGCGTGATTAAAATCAGCAACCTTTTGACCTCGCCTTTATTTTTTTAAATGTTGTTATTATTTTATTTACTTAAGTTAGTTTATGTTAATGATTGTTTGTCTTGAATGTCACAAATAAATGTTTTTCTTTCTGCCACATTTTATCTCTACTAATATTATCAAGAGAAAAGATTCGTATTTTTATTTGTAATAAAAATAAAAACGCAAAAACTATTGAACTAATTTTAAAATTACTATCAACAGTAGAATGCTTCTTTATCTCTTAATGAAATAGCCTATATATTTTCTAATTTCATTAAGAATCACTTTTATAAACAATTTTATGCAAATTTATCGTTGGATCAACTTTGGACCATACATTCGGGGCATTTTCTCTATAAAATGTGTATAATTTATAAGCTAGTCTTAATATTGTGCCATTTCTCGTAAATAAATTGTTTTATTTTTTTATGTTATATTTAAGATTATTTTTTTAGCTAGTATTAATAAATTGTGTGTTTTTTTTTAAATTATTTATTTATGTACACACAAAGACTTAAAAATGAAAAGAATTAAAGCAGATAGAAGAGCACAAAGGTACTGCTTATTTCAAATTAAATTTCTTCCAGCAGACCTGCAACAGGAGAGTTGGATGAGAGATGTACACAGTGTATACAAATAAGTTAGTTTTTTTTTTTTGGTTCTTGAGTGAAAATTACAGTTAAGTATTTTAAAGGAATATAATTGATAATAATTGTTAAGTAAATTAAAATACCAACTAGACTACAAACATGCCACTTCCATTTAATAATTCCATCACTTCAAGCATTAGGCCGTAAAATTTTGAACTGTGGGCCTCTCGTAGGTAACGCTGTAAATAAGACTTTACAACTTTCAACCCCATTCCTGCCCCAAGCCCATGGGGGTGATTGTGAATGTGTGACGCAATAGAAAATTAATTGGAAAGCTGTTAGTGAAGTTGGAAAAGTCTTATGTAATTTGTGAGGGAGTGGGAAATTGAAATGTGTGGACATCATGGTTATCTATACGGTCACACTAATGTTGTAGGAGAACCAAGGTTACAGGCATAGCCCGAAGAATCGCCAAACTTAAGTGGCAGTGGGAAGGGCACATTGCTCGCAGAAATGATGGTCGATGCGGACGAAAGGTTCTGGAATAGCGACCATGTACCGGAAGACGAAGCGTTGGAAGGCCTCCCACAAGGTGAACCAATGACCTGGTGAGGGTCGCGGGAATCCGACGGATGCGAGACGCACAGGACCGATCATTATGGCGACACTTGGGGGATGCCTATGAATATTATAACGGCGAAAATTTGTGAGTTTGTTTGTTTGTTACTTCTTCACACTCGAACAGCCAAACAGATTTGGATGGCCACACGGGTAATGATGATTATCCGTTCTGGGTGGAGTGAGAAAGCATGTCAGACTTTTGCTGACTAGCCTATGTGCCTTGAGTTATCCTTTGCGGTCCGGGCCCTTGGTAAATGTTACAATACCGCAGGTCTGCGCATCTTTACTTCGCAAATCGATCTTGAGCTCTTAGTAACACGCATAACTGCGGCGGTAAATCCTCTCTTTTAGGAGTGGCTGGAGGGGCACCACGGCGTCCTCACCTTCCACATGACACAGGTTTTCACCGGATATAGTAAGTTCCGGAGGTTCCTGTTCCGAAGTCAGGCGGAAGAAACGCCCGCGTGTCACTATTGTGTGGACTGCTCGGAAAACATGGTTTAGCGTACGGTGGAGGTGTGCCATCGGCGCTGGTTTACGGACGGCGAGCAATGGGTAGCTCACCGTCCGACCGTCCGGTAACCGTCCTGACCGATCCTAAGTTGTCAACGGCGCGTAATGTTCCACGCGCGCCTCAAGGAGATGTCAGCAAAACCGTAGGGGCCCAGCAGGATCGAAGCCTATTGGGGCCATGGGTGATGCGAAAGAGAACCCCGAGGCTCTGGAACGAAGACACAGAAGGAACAGGAGTGGGTTTTTAGTCAGTAAAAGTCTGACACTATCTCATGCTCCGCCTAAGAGCGGGCGATGTCATTGGATGATTTTACCACCGAAAAAAAAACGGTGGTGGTGTGGCAACTAAAGGAACATAGGTGTAGTTTTAGTTAATAAAAATTTGTCACGCCCGAGTTCCACCCTAAAGCGGGAGAGGTCATAAGATAATTTCCTCATAAAAAGCTCTTAGTAACAAAAACAAATTTCAAAACATATTCAAACAATCGCGTGTAATCATAACTTTTTCCGGCATTATTAGCCTAATTGTTGAAGAATTTTTAAATAAAAATTTTAATAAGTCTTATCACGGTGACGTAGCGTCGGGTCTTTGTTCCGGGTCTTTTGAGGTTAAATAGGTGACTACAGAAATCAACAAAGAGTTTATAATAGGCGTGCTTGCACGAGAGTAAGGCAGTGGTCCGACCATCGGCGAGAAAACGACTATCAGCGATTCTCTCTCTTAAGAAACGCACAATAAATATACATTCTGTGTAAACGAAAGAGATATATATTAGATTGCTCTCTGACTGTTCACACTGCCGGCGACGACTCTCTTTATTAGTCTGTCGCTGAGCGACAAGCTTTCAAAAATAAACTCGCTCAGCGATACTCGTTCAGCGATGCTCGCTCGCTTGATCATTTCTAAATGGCGACAAATTGCTTACGTTTGCCACACTGTTAGTTACCGCGGGCGAATGGCGCAAGTAATCGCTCGTCGCACTTGCACACTCGCTTATAACCGGCGACAAAACTATCGAAACTACACACTCACTTCCCGCTGATCGCTAACTCGTTTATAGTTTCTAGTTCCACTCGTTTCTCGTTCGTCGTCGGCGGTCGGACCACTGCCTTAAGGCAGCGATACACATGCCTGTAGCTGGCACTTAAGAATGCAAGTAGCTTGAATGTCATAGTGACATACACCAATCAGAACTAGTTGTGGTAGGTACACTGGCATGCCCCCTATTTGCATACTTTGGACCAGTTACAAGCAAGTGTATCGCCGCCTTTATAGATTTTTTGTATCTATAAAACCACAACGAGAGCAGTGGTGGCCGAGTGGTAACGGCCCCGACTTACGAGTTGTAAGTCGTGGATTCAAACCCAGCCAGGCGCATTACTTTGTGTAATGTATTTCATCACCACTGCTCTTAAAACGGTGAAGGAAAACATCGTGAGGAAACCGGCATGTCCTAGAACTAAAAGAAAACATGTGACATGTGACATTCATCAACCCGCACAGGGCCCGCGTAGTGGTTTTTTTTTATTATTGATAGGCTCGCGTTTGACCACTATCTCACCTGATGGTAAGCGATGATGTGGCCGACGATGGAGCACGCTTGCCTAGAAGTAACCTATTCACTCTTGACTTAAAGACCTCTAGGTTGTAGCCATCAGGGAACACAGACTCCGGCAGGGAATTCCACTCCTTAGCTGTACGCGGATTACGGCCCATTCCCTCTCCTAGAGAGGAGCCCTGAGTCCCAACTTTTCCTAATTAACTTAACTTTTTTTTTAAAAAGGAAAAGAAATCATTCAATCAATGTACTATAGATTAGTAAAGTTTACTAGTTTTACATTCATAGTTATATTTCTAAGCATTATATCAATTACTTTCATACAAAAATAAAATCCTTCGGCCCAGATGTGCACTTATTTTTATGTTTTGCTATAAGAAAACTATTGAAATGCAGCATGCATGTATTATTTATTGTAATCCCTATTTATACAGTAACCAATTTATCTTGGTCTGTCTATGTGGCGCTGAATGTAATGGTTTACGTAAATTTAATGTCAAAATTCTATACATTTTAATTTAGTTCCTTTTTTTAACGGGTTCTTAGTTTTTTTGGGTTTGAGGTGTTTCGATTGTTTCATCGTGCAGTTTACTGTGTTCTTGATTTTAATATATTATTAGAGGTAAAAGTATTAAATTGCCGTTTTTTAAAACGGGTTGATTTGAAGTGTTTTATATCTTTGGATTGACTTGAAATTATAAGTTCAAATCAACTTTATATTAAAGGTACGTTATTATTTTTTCGAAATTAGGTATTTATTGTTTTTTTTTCTGTGTTTTGTATTTTCTTTTCTATCGCAGTTATTATAACCATGATAGCTAATAAAAAATCAACACTTCAAAGCCACCCCGGTTTTAAAAAAACGGCAATTTCATACTATAACCCCTATTTCATTATTGATTCACCATTCAAATAGAATATAGAGGCATTTTATTTGTCACGTTTGTATTTATAATCCATATTCCTATGATGAAAGGCCACCTTCACGGCACTTAGAAAACCAATTACAAGTGACAGGTAAAAAATTTAGTTTTGGCAAAGTTTACCAAATTTTTCGGAGAAAATTAGGTGGCTTTTAGTCTAAAAACGTTAATATTAGTCGCTCTTCAAAGCCAGCTTTATGTCTCCTTACAGTCATGTTCCATTATTTAACAAAATTACACGTGCCTCTATAAACAATTTATTGAACTCGACTCGTGCTCTACCTTGAATAGAATTAACTAATAAAAAAACTTAAAAAAAGAATCTGATAGTAATCGTTTTAAATTAGCATTGAAGCCACGTGCAATCCGCCACGGTTGCGTAAGCAACTGCTTGCATAATGCGAAGAAAATAACCACTGACATTGGTACTACTTAGTGAAAGTGTTACTTACATTCACCGGCTTCCAATAAGAAACTCAACCTTTCAAAAAATAAGGTCCAGTTTACCTTACTGTATGCCATATGCCATCGCGGTCAACGCGTTCTTTTTTCAAATCGCCAATGATGTCACGTTGCGGGTTGACACTGGCCGATATAAAGTTCGGGCACAGATAAAAAAGTTTCGGGTGTTGTCAATAAAAAAATGAAGTTTGGCCCAGTTATTGAGTATTCGGGGAATTCTCCTGTTGTATACCACAAAACGAAGCGTGGGCGGGTCCTTTTAGATAGATGGGCGATCTACTCGTGGGTCGTGGGGGCTGTCGAATGTGGGGGCTAATAAAACGTGTGATATTGGAGACTTTGGGAAAGGTCTATGTCCTGTAGTTGGTATTTTACTACTAGTTGATATTAATGATGATGAAATGACGTGTATTAGAAATATGTGATACTTAAAAACCTTAGTGTTTGTCTAGAAAGGGTTTTTTTTTAGGTGGGAATCATCCAATGACTTAGGGGGATTATTATATAGGTTAGAGGGCGTGTCAAACTTTTACTGACTAATTTCCGTTCCATTTCCGTTCTTTGTCTTGCGTTTCTCTTTCGGAAACGAATCCATGACTCCAGTAGGCTTTGGCCCTGCTGGGCCCTACAGTTTTACTGACATATCTTTGAGGCGTGCGTGGAACACTACACGCCGTGTCGACGACTGGGGCTTGGTCCGGACGGCGACCCATTGCTCGTCGTCCACAAGCCCACGCCTACATGTCTAGAAAGGGTGTGACTACTAAGATGGTGACTTATAGGGAAGTATGGAAGAAGGAGAAATGTGTGCGCATTGATCAGACCAAACATATTGTCAGCCGCTGACTGTGATCATACGCTATTACATAGTGCGTTGTCGCTGTTGCTCGGTGGCCGATTATTGTACTATGCGTAGCAAGCCTGCTCTTTTGTTCACACAACTAACGCATTCTACGTTATAGCGTACTGTCGGCTTGATGAGAACGCATACTGCAGACTGAGTGCACGTTCACACTGTGGCTGACAGTAAGGATACTCGCAGTCAGCGGCGGAATATACGTTTAGTATGAACTATGCCTAACAATGAATGTGATCAGCCTCTCTGGTCAAGGTACGATCATTTCGCCTCGAGTAGGCCACGCCTCCGATTCCTTTCTTTTGACGTCATTTCAACGGTCAGTTACGTGGTCAGAACTCTCAGAACAAAGGAACCGGAGGCGTGGCCTACTCGAGGCGTTCGACGCAAGAAAATTGAAACGAAACGGTCGTAACTTGCATGGGCAGTTGTTATGTACATTGGAATAATGATGGCAAATCAGGTGATAAATACATTCATGTTTAGCCTGGTTCCATGGTCCATTTTTTAACAGAAAACCGTTGGTTAGTAAATAAATTTCCATTGAATCCGATAACGTTCGTTCTAAAAGTAGAGTTGTGTAACAGGAAACATTATTTCTGAGTATTATTGAATAACAAAGTTGTTTATAATTTCAATATACTGAATGAATGAATTTATGCTTTCTCGAATCAGAATGGAAGTTAGTTAACTGTTTTATGTTTCTTTGATGAGAAAATCTAACTTAATCCTCCTCTGGAAAATATAAGGAAAAATTTCCCATTTACATTAATTGTGACTGTTTTGCGTACTATTTTTTTTTATTTTTTATATTATATATGAGTCAATGTTACTTGAAATAAATAAATTATTATTATTATTATTATTAATACCTTTATTGCACCATGACAGCTCTCCCATTACATGTTGCAAGACGGCTATGAATAATTTTGCTGAGATCGGGTCTCCTTGCCGGACACCTCTCTTTATGTTGATTATTTCGCTCACTCTATCCAGTTTGACTCTACTTGTGCTGTTAGAGTAAATATTTTTAAGGATATTGATATACTTTTCATTTACATTTAGTGCTTTCAGCGCCACCCAGATGCTCTCATGTGAAATTGAGTCAAAAGCTTTTTTGTAGTCAATGAAAGCCAAATATAGAGGTTTATTAAACTCTAAATATTTCTCTATCACCTGGTCAACCACTTGGATATGATCTATCGTGCTAAAACCGCGTCTGAAACCAGCTTGTTCGATCGGTTGGTGGGCATCGATGGCTGGAGCTATCCTTTCTAGTAGACACGATGCAGATGCAGGATGAAAGTAATTGATAGAAATCTATAAGTTTCTATCAATTACTTTCATACAAAAATAAAATCCTTAGTTAACTGTTTTAGGTTTCTTTGATGAGAAAATCTAACTTAATCCTCCTCTGGAAAATATAAGGATCCCTGTACTAACTTTTTTAGTGTTTTTAGGGTTCCGAATCACTTTGTTGTCCGTCCGTCTGTCTGTTTGTCTGTCAATACCCTTTATCTCGGGAACGCGTGTTAGTATCGAGTTGAAATTAAAACCATATACTCAAGTCTGCGGTCTCTTGAAGCTTTAAAAAAATCAAACTTCTAAGTAAAAAAAATATATGACTGTTTATGTCGCAAAAAACGTATATTTCGACACTCGCAAGGGAACCAAAATAACTTTGGTTCCCTTGCGAGTGTTCGTTTAGCCTATGCTAAACCCTAACATGCCTAACAACGATATTGTGATCAGCCCCCTTAACCAAGTTTAAAACCGTCGATCGCCTCGTGTAGGCCACGCTTCCGATTCATGTCGTGTTAAATTTGGTGACTTTTTTTTTAAATATATTTTTTGTTGTTATTATTTCGTACACATCTGACGCTAAGCACCTGTTTACTATTTATCATACATTAACATTTATATATATTTAATTACCTTACACATAATACTTATACATTACAAATAACACTAATAAGTAAATAACTGCCGTTCACTCTCAATAGGGTTCAGTTGAAAACCAGCGTCAGGCTACCACTGACTACCATGTAGTTGTCTGGCATTTTTGCTGAACTGGACCTATTTGGCGCAGCCGTGAGACACACATTGTTTTTTTTTCTTCTTAGTTTAAATTTTGTTTTTTATAGTGTGTGAATCCATGTGTGCCAAATAAAATATTTTTCTTTCTTTCTTTCTTTTGTTCTGACGTCATCTCAACGCTCAGTCACGTGGTCAGAACAAAGGAATAGGAGGCGTGGCCGACTCGAGGCGATCAACGAAAAGAGAATCGAAACGAAACGGTTGTAACTTGGCTAGGGGGGCTTAGCTGTATCCTAGTGAAAAACCATGTCAGGAGTCATGCACTGTGTTCGTGAATGTAACATGCCTTTTAATTTTTGGTTCTAAGACATGCCGCTATGCCGGTTTCCTCCCAATGTTTTAAGAGCAATAGTGATGAAATAAATTACACAAACTAAGGCGCCTACCTGGGTTTGAACCCACGATATACAACTCGTAAGTCGGGGCCGTTACTATTAGGCCACCACTGCTCTTCCACGTTTATATACCTAACTACAATAGTAAATCGTTAACTGCCGCAACTTCCATCCGTGATGAAACTTGTTTGGCAAGAGTAGATAGATCTATACGAAGATTTGACAACGTGCTTACAATCTCCGTACATACTTGGTTTCTTCACGATATACTACGCAACAATATGTGCGGTATTTTTGTGCAATTGATAGCTTTGATTGGTTGATAATGAATGACTGATGATAGAGCTCAGTCGCTCAGTGATGGGCCTGCGATTGACCTCAAGATGTTTTTTTTTAGGTGGGAATCATCCAATGACTTCTCTCACTGTAAGGCGGAACGAGAGGGCGTGTCAGACTGTTACTAACTAAAACCCACTCCTATGTTCCTTCTTTGCGCTGCGTTTCCTTTTCGGAACCCACCCCATGGCCCCAGTAGGCTTCGCCCCTACGGTTTTGCTGACATCTTGAGGCACGTCGTCGACGACTTGGGCTCGGTCCGGACGGTTACCGGACAGCCGGACAGCGAGCTACTGATCACATAATGGTAAGCTGTGAAAATTGTTGAAACTGCTTAACAATGTAAACACTGGCAGTTATTATTTCTTTATAAATTGTTTATATATTTTAAACTAATGTCAACCAAAAAGATTTATGAGTATCTCATGTTACTATTTATTGTTTGTTTTGTTTTATTTTTATTTTGTTTTTTTGTACATACGTTACTAGATTGGTATACAATAAAGTTTATTATGTTCTATGTGGATCGATGAAGAGGAAGAGGGAGGCTAAAGAAAAGATGGATGGATTGACTGACTCTGTAAAAAAAGATATCAAAGAAAAGGGCTAGTGAAAAGAATTAGTGATAGCATGACCGGAGAAAGGACAGAATAAAAGATAAAACTTGTTGCGCCGACCTTGTTTAATACGGGATAAGGACAGGAAGGTGATGATGATGATGATGTTAGCTTGTAAAAATTACTTTATCTCACATGTATATGTATGTATTTAGAAATATATAAGTATGTTTATCAGTTGTCTAGTACCCATAACACAAGCTCTGCTTAGCTTGGGACTAGACGGCGTTGTGTGATAGTTGTGGAATATTATATAATATTATATATTATATTACATTACTGTAAAATAAAGTAGACTAATAAATTCATTGTTTTTCCATTGAAAACGCTACTATTAGTCCATTGATATCGTTGATGACGGAGCACGCCTGTCTTGGAATATCCTATTCACGTTTGACCTAAAGATCATCACGTATACGTATCAATCAGGACTTGAGACTCCAATAAGGAATTCCACTCACCATTATACACATTATAAGGATCGGATGTTTTTTTTTTTAAGGTGGGTATTCATCAAAATGACTTCTTGCGCTCTGGGTGGAGCGGACTTTTACTGACTAAAACCACACCTGTATCCTTCAATTACCCTTTGCGTTCTAGGACTACGGGTTTCCCTTTCAGAAATTCTCCGCGGTCCTAGCTAGCGGGCATCGGCCCTGCTGGACCCCTACGGTTTGCTGACATCTCTTTGAGGAGCGCGAGGATCACTACGCGCTGTTGACGACTGGTCTGGGTCCGGTTAATTACCGAACAGCCGGACGGCGAGCTAACCAGTGCTCAAGCCCGCGTCTACCGCGGCTGGTAGTCGGAGTCAATCAGGACTTGAGACTCCAATAGGGAATTCCACTCACCACTATACCATTATCAGGTTAGGATGATGAGGGTGACAGCTGTCGGATCCATACAATATAGTAGCTGCCTATTCTTTTCTCTCATCTGAAAGATGTATATTTTCATCCTGCTGTCATCTTACCCATGCTATTTAAAAAGACCTTAGCTATAATCACAATAAGCCGTAGATGCCGTAGGTCCCGGCTGTCATTTATAGATCTGACAGTTGTTACGGATAAGAAGGCAAGAAATCTGACACTAGTCTTACCAAGGGGTCCAATCCAATTATAGGCTTGTGGAGGTAAGATAGGCGGTCGTTCAATGTAAAATTGTCCATACAAGGATTGAAACAATTTGCCTGCTGCGGTCGTCTCGTCCGATTATAATTTAGGTGTCTTCAAGGTTAAAGTGAATAGGCTCTTAATAAACTAGTACGATTCACCATCAATGATTGCATCACTGCTTACAATCAGGTGGGATTGTAGTCAAGCATTGGTATATATCATTAAAAAAAGAACTGGTAATCAGCTGTATCAGCTTAGACTGGAAACCAGTATCAACAAAGTAGGCAAAAGGATAGGCAGACAGAATTACTCACAGTTGAAGTATGTATTTCCAAAACGTCTGAAAATGGAGCGTCCAGCCTCTGTGGACTTGTTATTGGCTGATTATAATCATAATGGATATTCCAATAGTTATGACATTGGCATAGCAATCTCTTATTTAAATTTGAAAATTACGCTAAGAAATAGAAAGAAAGAAAGAAAATATGTTTATTTGGCACACCATGATTCAATAAGCAACGAATAATTGATTTAAAAACTAAAATTAAACGTAAAAAAATAAATAAGGAGGAACAAAATGTCTCACGGCTACGCCAAATAGGTCCAGTTCAGCATAATGCCAGACAACTACGTAGCAGTTGCCTGACACTGGTTTTCAACTGAACCTTAGAGTGTAGGTACGGATGAAAAGTGAGTAGTAGTGTAGAAATAAAATTTGAGGAACCCCTCATATTTGTTACTGAAAAATGGGAACCATTAAACACGGCCATTAGAAATTATGTAGTGGGCGTCTGTAAATCGCCTTACGTACTTATTTCAATAATGAAAAATTAACACCACCAAAAATGTATATCAAAAAATGAACAAACATATTTTTAGAATATTACCGAATAGGTTATCACTGTATAAAATCTAAGCACCGACATAAACTCGTAAATAATTGCCAGCGTACAAAAACAAGGCATAATGAAAAAAAAATACATTGTGCAGAAAAAAAACAACGGCCAAAGAGTTATTGACACAGCTCATGTTTTCAAAATGGCGACCGGTATTGTCCTCTAATGGGGTTCCGTATTCCATTTCTGTATTGTTTCCTCTCATTCGTACAAAATTTATAAGTCGTTAGCGAGCTACAGTTGTTATTATCGTTCCTTTATTGAGACAAAAAGTTATGTAGGAGAGTTTTTTGTACTGTTAATTTAATGTTTACCAGAGTAATGGGTTGCTTGCGAAATAAAAATGGCGGGTTTATGGACAAATTCGACCGGTGTGGATGACAAATGAGTTGATTTATATAGGGAGAACTTTGGAGTTATTTTGCGTTCGTCTAATTTTTCATTGATTAATTTTATTTTTGTTTTGAGGTTCATCTTTTTTCATAGATGGCAAAGACAATTTTTTAATATATAAAGGACTGTTGGCCTAGTGGTTAGTGATCTTAACTGCTATGACGGAGGTGTGGGTTCGATTCCCACCTACACATAAGACAAATGTTTGTGTGATGAGCACGATCATTAATTGTTCTGTGTTTGGGTGTAATTTATCTATAATATGTATGTATTTAGAAATATATAAGTATGTTTATTTGTTGTTTAGTACTCATACAACACACAAGCTCTACTTAGTTTGGGATTGAATGACGTTGTGTGAGATTTCTAGGATATTATTATTATTTATCAGTAAAAATATCCTATTTTAAAGAGCGACTTTTCTAAGGCCATTGTCGGCAAATGCAACATTTATCAATAGTAGAAACTAAATCAAATTTATTCGACTTTTGGATCCGGTTCCTAATTCGTCTCTAGCCGTCATGAGTTATTAAAAATTACAACAGCTTTGATTTTAAATATTTGACCTTCAAGACTGCTATACTTCTACGACCATTGACTCCGACCGAAAATCTTGAGCGATTTCGGTTCAAGGATCAAGACAATTCTCATTATTATAACAACTTTACATCTACACCTAATCTACGGGACATTGATCTTTATAGCCGTGGCATAGAGATGATTAAGAATGATTTGTTAAATTTGTGATTTTCGGTAATCGTTTCGGAAATGCTTCGAAGATTTCCTCAGTACGTTAACCCTAGAGTTTGTACGTTACGTGTGAGGGAAAACCAAGGTTTTCGGCTAAACTCGGTTCCGCTTCGTAACCTTTCGTTATTGTCTTTTGTAACTTCATTTTAATGTAGCGTAATGAAAGGGTTCATCATTTCCCGGAATATTCGTAATTTGAAAAAAAAAGGCACGTCCTTGTTGCTTGGAGGAATGTATGATACTGATGAGCAGTGAATTGATAGTTTCATAGTGTATAAGGGAGAATTACAATGATATTTCAGCAGTGATAACTATTAGAAAAGTGTATGAGATAGACAAGCGCAAACGAAATGTCATCAAGTTCTAGTGCCGAGACGAGAAGCTGCCGAGAAGTCTTCCCATCTTTGAAACTGTCTACCTCGCTTTCTTTTACCATTTCTTGGATACCAGAACGCTATGAGACTACGACAAGCCTGTTGGTCTAGTGGTTAGAGGCCCTGACTGCTACATCGGAGGTCGTGGGTTCGATTCCCACCAATTATTATTATTATTATAATTTATCTATAATATGTATATAAGTATGTTTATCAGTTGTCTAGTACTCATAGCACAAGCTCTACTGAGTTGAGTGAAAGTTGTAGAATAATTTTATTTATTACTATGCTTTATTCCACAATCCCGCAGCCATAGCAAGCTACAGATCGACCCTAAGCATGCATAATGCATTGGTAATTACCAAACAAACCAACACATACGAAACTTGTATCATAAACACTGCCCATTTAATTAATACCCTATGCTTACGTGATGTGACCTTGAAATAAAAGCTCTCTGTTACAGTGACCCTTGGGACTGGAGCGTCCTTGACCTTGGGCAGTGCGAACATGTGTACTGTGTAATTCATATTTATAGAGGTCACGGTAAGTAGGGTATGTCGAGGTGAAAGTGTGTGTAATGTAAGGTTTTGTAATTTTTTTTATTTTTGTAAACACTGTTGACACTATAAATAATGAGTGAACGAACTATTTAGTTTAAATATACTAATATATATCTTATAAGAGTCGTGGTGGCCGAGTGGTAACGGCCCCGACTCACGAGTTGTAGGTTGCGGGTTCAAACCCAGCCAGGCGCATTACTTTGTGTAAATAATTTCATCACCACTGCTCTCAAAACGGTGAAGGAAAACATCGTGAGGAAACTGGCATGTCCTAGAACCAAAAATTCGAAAATGTGTGACATCCACCAACCCGCACTGGGCCCGCGTGATGACTATGCTATGCTTACTATACTTATAGGTGTCGTGGTGTCGTAGTTGCCACGAGGAAGTAAACTTCAGATATAAAGCGACCATTGGCTGCTGATCAATTTCGTACACCCGTTTGTACGAACGACGTTTGGGGCGATTTTTAAGTTGTACACCCGTGTGTACAACTAGACGTTTGAGGTGAGGAAACGCGCTGCAGCTTATAAAACACGTATGCGCACATCCAGAAAGAAAATAATATTGATTATTTTATTATCTTTAAAAAATCAAGAATTATCCCTGCCACGTTTAGCGATGCAGTTTACTGTTTTCTACACTGGTGCGAAAAAGTGCACGAGCTCGCCTCCGCTACAATTTACTGCATTTATCTTATCAGCCAGGGTACCGCGAAAATGATTCGCTGGTCAACCCCACCAGCAACTCGTTTATTTATTTCTTTGTAAGTTTATTGAAAATCGTAATTTGATACACGTGGAAATTTATCATTGAAAATTGAGGGGTTTGTCACTCCCTAGTGACAGACTTTTACTGACTAAGACCCACCTGTGTTCCTTCAGTTGCCCTTTACGTTCCAGAGCTACTGTAACTGATTCGAACAATCCTTCAACCATAACAAGAATTATCTAATACATAAGTACTTCAAAAAAACCTTTCATAAAACTTTGTCCCGCAATTAACAAAAGCAAGGAAAGGTCAAGCTGTTTATTTGTTTTGGGTAGATTTTTAACGTTCTATAACAAATGGCAAAGGTTATTTCGTAAACTAGATGAAAATAAAAAAAAAATGTCGATCACAAAAAGTTATGTACAGTTTGGAAGACAATTCATGGTAAGAAAAAACTTAGGCCAAGTGTCCACGGACGCGTAACTTCATAGACACGTATTTGTATGTAAGCTTCACGCAGGCGTACACCAAGCGTATTGTGATGAATACGCGTCTATGAAACTACGCGACCGCGGACAGTAAGGCTTACTGTCCATGGATGCGTAGCTTCATAGACACGTATTTGTATGTAAGCTTCACGCAGGCGTACACCTAGCGTATAGTGATGAATACGCGTCTATGAAACTACGCGACCGCGGACAGTAAGGCTTACTGTCCATGGATGCGTAGCTTCATAGACACGTATTTGTATGTAAGCTTCACACAGGCGTACACCTAGCGTATAGTGATGAATACGCGTCTATGAAACTACGCGAACGCGGACAGTAAGGCTTACTGTCCATGGATGCGTAGCTTCATAGACACGTATTTGTATGTAAGCTTCACGCAGGCGTACACCTAGCGTATAGTGATGAATACGCGTCTATGAAACTACGCGACCGCGGACAGTAAGGCTTACTGTCCATGGATGCGTAGCTTCGCGACTATAAAATATTTATTTTTTATGATATGAATATCAATTAAAAGTGTTAGTTCAAAAGTATACAAACATAAAATTACGTCAAAATAAGCAAAAATGGTGGACCAAATTTAAAAAATATATTTTTAAATGTTTATTTTATTTTTTAAACAAAAGAGTTACTTTCGTGAGTCTTTAAATTCCAAATCAACGCAAGAGTATCTGTCTGCAAAAGTTAGTAGGTACAAAAAGAAATACCTGTAAAGTTTTTACTATACTATAGCGAAATATTAATAAAGGTAATTCAAATGACAAATCGTCGTCCCATCGTTGTTAACGGCCATTACAGTCTAATTAATAAAAATTAGTTTTATTTACAACTTCAATTGAAACTTGCCAAAATAAACTACTATTTATGCTAATAGTTGGTTTACCTGCATATATTTGAATTCATTAACACCTCTATGTTATCGCTTTACCTGGGGACAAATAAATTAATATTATTAGTAAATATAAATGTTTAAATACAAATTGGTATGGCAAACAAAGAAGTAGTTATTGGCTAAGAGCGTGTATAATGCGTTCCAAATGAGATTCCTTCCTTCGATTTGACAGCGTGACGTCACGTCACACTGTCAAATCGAAGAAATTGAGTAGAGTGAGCCAAACAAGAAATTTTAAAAATTGAATTTATTTACGAATCGTGAACAAAATAGTTTAATCAGAATCCAGTTCTTCAATTTTGCTCATCTCTGGGTCACTGTGTGAAGTGTCTGAGTACTGGCAAACGAAGAAGAAGGCGAATTGTTTCTAAAAATAAAAATAAGAAAGAAAATAGTTTTTTATTTAACTAATTATGATTTAAAACGTTTTTACTTTCACCTAGATTTAACTCAGACTTAGTAATACAAAGCAAAAAAAAAAACCTTTTATTGTTTTTTTTGCTAACCGTAATTTTCACTCAACATTTGACAGATCGAGGTTATTGACTTTCCTATTCTTACTTGGAACGCATAGTAGAACTCTGTTACCAGTCATCATTATCATAATTTCAGCCGAAACACGTCCACTGTTGGACATAGGCCTCCCCCAAGCGTCGCCTAACTACAGGGGCCTAAGTCTGCTATTTTTATAAATTTGTCATTCCAACACGACTCCATTGTCATTTTGCTTAAAGTTCGTAATTCACTAATAAATTCATAATGATCGAATAGACTTGTGGTAGAATGACAATATCGAGCTTATTAAAATCAATGACTGCACAATGACGTTCTAGATAATGGTAGGTCACTGATTAAAGGAACTGTCAAAATTTTAGTAGATTACCGCATACGTCAGATATTCATTTGTGAATATGTACGAGATTACAATTTTATGCCACATCTTTCAATGGAATGTCAGTGGTTGACCATTGGAAAATCATAATGACGCCGTTATATTAGTAGATTACTAAACTTGTCAAAATCAACAATTATGAAATCAATGGTAGACCATTCTGACACTATTGTAATCAGACTTGAGGCCTTGAGGAGACAGGGGCCATAGTCTGCTATTTTTGTAAATTCGTCATTCCAACACGATTCCATTGATATTTTGCTAAAAATTCCTAATCTGTTAATTCATAATAATAATAATATAATATTCCACAACTATCACACAACGCCGTCTAGTCCCAAGCTAAGCAGAGCTTGTGTTATGGGTACTAGACAACTGATAAACATACTTATATATTTCTAAATACATACATATATAGATAAATTACACCCAGACACAGAACAAATGATCATGCTCATCACACAAACATTTGTCCTGGGTGGGAATCGAACCCACGACCTCCGGCATAGCAGTCAGGGCCACTAACCACTAGACCAACAGGCAAGTCTATGTGTATAATGGTCGATCATTGATCGATTAGTGGTCTCGTAATAGTATTGTGGTACGAGCTGTCTTGTAACGAGTGTAAAGCAATGACTGTATAGTGACGTCCTAATGGTAGGTCACTGATCAATGGAGCAGTTAACAATAGCAATATTATTCTGTTAACTAGGCTAATATTCTAATATATCAAGTCAATACATAACAGTACTCGTAAATAAACAGACTTACTGTTAATTTTCATTAAAAATTCACTCAAAATGTCTTGGTACAACTATACACCTTTGTCAGACAAATTAAAGAGACAAAAGACAAATTACTGCACACGTGCGATTATATACTTTAATTTTAACTGTTTAGAGTTGAAAACGTAACACAAGTTGTTTGTATTGTCATCCATTTTGTGCCGTTGAATGAACTCTCTTTGTATATAACAAATGTTATGTAAATTGTTTTTGTCATTGTAATGTTATTTGTTTAATGTCTGAAGGTACCTATGGGTAAATTATTTTATATTTATAGTTTTTTTGGTAGACAAATAATCACACTAATATTACAAAGGTGAAAGTTTGTAAGTGTCTGTCCGTGTATATTTGTTACTCTTTTACACTCAAACGGCTGAACAGATTTGGACGCAATTTGGCACACGGGTAAACCATGTCCTAGAACAGCGAATAGAATCACTGAGCGCAGTTTCCTGTTAAATTCTGTAGCATATTTTGTCAAGTCGTTGAGTTCCTTAGTAGTCCTGAGTTGAGATACTTAAATACTGACAAATGCTTGCATTGAGTGGCAGGTCCACTCAAATCTGTGTGGTTCTTTCCTCAAAAGACCATCTCAGACACCAATCTGCATTGTTGTCATATGATTTGATCATTACATGTTTGCTGTATGGACTTAAAAAAAGACTTTGACCACTGAGTTTGTTTTGGTGTTTCTCAGGGTAATCAGCTAGAAAACACCGGCCTCATCTAGTTTAAATTGATGAAAAAGTTGACGTGCAAAAGCGTCGCCCGAGTGTCACCATTGTGTGGACTGCCCGGAGGACACAGTGGAAGTGTGCCCCGCTTGGGCAGAGCAACGCAGTGCCCTCGTGGGGGCGATCGGCGGTAGCGATCTCTCGCGCCGGGCCTTGGTACAGGCCATGGTCTGGAGCGAGGAGGAGTGGCCGGCGGTCGCCTCCTTCTGCGAAGCAGTAACGCTAGCAAAGCGTGAGGCAACGGTACTCACGCTCCAACCGCCGCCGGGATTCTGATTTCCGGCCACGCTAGGCGTGGGTTTGCGGACGGCGAGCAATGGGTAGCTCGCCGTCCAGCCGTCCGGTAACCGTCCGGACCGACACCAAGTCGTCGACGGCGCGTACTGTTCCACGTGCGCCTCAATGAGATGTCAGCAAACCGTAGAGGCCCGCAGGGTCGAGGCGTACTGAGGCCAAGGTTTTGATTCTGAAAGAAAGACTCGGCCCTGGTACGAAAGGCAACAAAGAAACAGGAGTAGGCTTTTAGTCAGTTAAAGTCTGACACTATCTCTCGCTCCGCTCAAGAGCGGGAGATGGCATAAGATGATTTTCCCAAATATATCATAATTTATCATTTAGTAATAGGAGACATTCTAAGTAAAGGACTTAGAACAGGAATCTCTAGAGTTAGAAAATTTCAACTATTAATAATACAGATTCTTAAAAGGCCCTTTGCTTTAAATGTGTGTGTGTAATCACAGATATCTTGTGGACATTATCTAGGCTTCTATAGAAATCAAAATATTTTGTGTAAAACTAATCCAGTAAAGACCTCTGAAAATCTGCTATTTTACGTGAACTTTGGCCCTCCATAATATACATACATAATTAAAAATTTATGGCTTGTATAGAAGCCTTGCACATTTAATCGAGATTCTGAATGACGTTTAAGAGAAAGAAACACTTATTTCCTGGAACAGTTTTGTGAAATATTCGAGTAAATCATGGAATTACCGAATGCCAACAGAATTTTCAGCCGTTATCTCTCTTTTTTCGCGTTGCCTCCTCATCAAACATCGCGTTGGATTGCGTTAGATGAAGCAACAAGTTTTTGAACCATGCTCGACGTTGACGATATTCGAATGGGGAAAGGCCTTCTTAAGCCCACGTTTTAAGGCGTTGGCCATCCAGCTGCGAGATGAAATCTATACCGAATAACACAACGTAAATCAAATATAAAATATACTTCACTTTTATTCATTGACTAATATAAATTTACTTTTTTTAATTTCACTATTAGAAAGCTATTGTTGAATCCTATAGGTTACTTCCAGCCGGCCTTTTGCCACTTAAGTGGATTAGAGGATCTAATTGTGAGTTTATATGATCAACTGCAGTAAACAGACTCAGAAAAATATATGTTACGCTAAGTTCGCCGGGTCAGCTAACCCGGCGAACTTCGTACCACCTAATATGAAGTAAGAATAACGCCATCTAATGGCATTACCAGAACAGCATAATTCATTTTATAATATCATTTAAATTTGAGACGGCGTTGTAATTGGTTTTTTTTTCATTTTTTCTCACCGTTTAAACCTTCCCTGGACTATCACGAATATTTTAAGATCAAAATTAGCCAAATCGGTTCACCTGTTCTCGAGTTTTAGCGAGACTAATGAACTGTGATAGACAGTGTGATCAAAAGATAATACAGCTTATTTAGTACGATAGAAAGAAATCACAAAGATACCTTTAAAAATTACTTTTATCGATTAAAAGCAAAACTAATATATATGAAACCATTCTGATTGTTTGTCCGATTATTCTACAATCAACGTTTAACTGTTATAATATATTTTAATTTTATTATCAAATCTGAAGATTTTTACTTAATCGCTAAAATACTTCATACTCGTATTTTGTTAGCGTTGTGTCTGCGCGTCTGTTTCTTTTGTATGCAGTCCGAGAGTAACCGCGCTTTGGGTCCTATAGTCCTCTTCAGTTTGCTTATTTTGTGCTCAACAGTGACCACAGCTAGAACCACATTAGACCGACGCACACGTGTAACACGACTGATTTGTACGTAGAACGACGTCGCGTGGCGTGTAGCTCTACAAGTCTAGTTTCCATATAAAATGTATGGAGACCGACGCGTCCAGATCGGCGTGTGTGGCACACGTGTGCGCAGAGAAGTTCTAGCATTACTATTTACACCCATAAAAAACTACACACTCGCACACAGGCCTATTCCTATTTTTTTTCGGACCAGAGTAAATTCATGAATTGAGCCATTCGCGAATCTATTTTTAAGAACAATAAACCCAAGGTCTTCCAAGTCATTCACATAATATAATTATGAACAAGTGCCTACTATAGTGAAGTACTTACATATTTCCGACCGATTCTATTTTGGTGCGCACACGCCGTCATTTGTTATTTTTTTTAAAATAGAACAGCCGCAGTCAATTACGCTATCTTCTTTATATATATGTAGTGTTAGTGGATCGCGGCCGTGCAGAGAAATAAATAACCTTCAATACTTCTTATTTTTATTAAAAATAACTTTAAATAAAAACTCTTAAAAAATTAACACGCCCTCTCCTTATCGTTCAAAAGTCGCCATTCTCGCCATCTTTTTTATTGTCCCTTTCATACACTTCTTTTTCTCCTTCCCACACTTTTACGCTTCGTTTCACACATCATTCGTACGTTCCTTTTATCCATCCTACATTCGGCCGTCCTGCATTCATATCTGCCCTCAGATATACATACTCATTACACCAGGTACGACTCCTACACACATATCACATTATCAACCTTGCATCCCCCTTACCTCTTACTTACTAACCCTTAACATCTAATATTACGCCTTATACAAAATGTAACATTAACAACAATGGCAATAAATAATTAGGTATACACTCTGTAGGTACATTATATTCTTAACGTTGTGTGGGTAATGTGATTGAAACTGAACTTCTTAAAAACTACATTTTAAACATTTTATCTTGAAACTGTACTAAAAAAAAACTACATTTTACACCTTTTAAACTACCATTCTCTAGCATCATTTTGGTGTTAAGCATAACACAATTGCTGTTCTTGTTACCCAAACAAAAATAGTATGTACTAGCAAAACATAATGCTTTACATAACCGCTTATAAGATTAATCCTACTTAGTATTCATGAGGATACTGAGTGGTCTTATTTGCACAGCTATCACACACACAACATCTAACATTCATTCATCCTTACCTGGCCATTTCTTCATGTTGTCTGCTGAGCTAGAGGTCTTCTTTGGCCCCTCAGAAGTATCATACAGCTTTTCAACGTCATACCTATCATTTCTTTTAACTTTAGTAATCCTATAGGGCCCCAGAAATTTAGGTTTAAGTTTAAGACCCGGACCAAACTGAGTTCTCTTGATGGCCACCAACTCATCCAGTTCATATATTGAACTTGGTTTCCGTTTTGCATCGAATGTTTTCTTATTCTCATCCTGGATTTGTTGAATCTGCTGCTTGGCTTTCAACCTTAAGTTCTCTCTATTTTCATTAAAATCTTCAATAACTTCTTGTTGCAAGAGATTATATACCTCCAAATCTTCTTTACATCTCATTTTAGTTCCGGTAAGTAACTGAAATGGTGAAGTATTTATAGATCTTTGGTAAGTGTTGTTTATAGCTCGCTGGACCCGACTTACATGTCTATACCACTGGGACTTATCTTCGATACATAGCTTGGTTAGCATAGGAATTAGGATACGATGAATTCTCTCCACCTGTCCATTTCCACGAGGAACTCCAGTAGTGATCCTGACATGCTGTATATCTTCTTCCTTGCAATACTCCTCAAAATCGCCACTAGTGAACGCTGTACCTCTGTCTGTTATGATCCTGTGGGGATTACCAAATATCTGCTGGTGAATCCGTATTTTGTTCAATACTTCTGCGCTCGACGTAGACTTGGTAGGGAAAAGCCATATAAATTTAGTAAACGCATCTATCATCGTGAGTATATAGTTATACTGCTTTCTTGTTTCAGTGAACGGTCCTATATGATCCAAATGCAAAGTGTGAAATGGGATTCCTTCCTTATCTATTGGGTTCAAGTAGCCTTCTTGCTTTCCTTCTTTTCTTGTGGCTAATAAACAGGGAATGCAGCTTAGAACTACTTCTTCAATACTTTTATTCATGTTTCTGATGTAGTAATCTTTTCCTATAGCTTCTTTCATTTTTCTTATTGAAAAGTGACCATTTTGGTGCACTTTCTTTATTATTTCTTTCTCCATAATCCTTGGAACTACTAATTTCTTCTCCTCACCTTTATACAGAATGCCATTATCAAGCCAAAAGTCATCATACTGCCCATCTTTCAATATCAGCTGTCTGATAGCTTTGAGTTCTTCATCAGTCTCTTGACCTCGTCTTATGTCTTCTTGTAAGCTCGACACCGCTGCCACAAATGGGTTTCTACTGAGAGCATCTGCATGTTGCATTCTGCTGCTGGCTCTATGCTCGATCTCATAATCATACTCCCCCAGCATGAATACCCATCTGGCTACCTTTGGTGTCAGGTCTTTCTTCTTTAACGTCTGCTCAAAGGCTTTACAATCTGTGACAATCTTGAAGTGTATTCCATACAAGTAATGCCTAAACTTCCTCACCGCTTCAACAACTGCAAGTGCTTCCAGCTCATAACTTGAATATCGACTTTCAGCCTCAGTTGTCTTATGACTCATATAATGCACTGGATGTAACTCACCGTCAGGGTGTAATTGCATAAGTACTGCAGCCAAGGCTAGACTGGATGCATCGGTGTGTAGTTCCGTCTTTAAATTAGGGTTGTATATTTTTAATACTGGGTCACTGGTCAGCTTTTGCTTCAATGTATTGAAAGCAATCCGTTGCTCATCATCAAATGTAAATTGTACTTCTTTCTTCAGCAGTCCTGTCAGTGGTCGAGCAATCATAGCATAGTCCTTGATATATTTTCTGAAATAAGATGTCAAACCAATAAAACTCATAACCTGTTTAATATTCTTAGGCTCTGGATACCTAGCAACCGCCTCAACTTTCTCCGGACTCGGTCTTACCTCACCTTTTTTGATTAAATGACCCAAATATTCTATCTCACGTCTCATAAGTTTCGCCTTTTTCCAGTTCACCTCAAGTCCATTCTGTGACGCTACCTCTAAAACTTGCATAAGTCTTTCCAGTGCCTGGCTCTCAGAATCGGCTGGTATAACAATATCATTGACAAATATTAACATAATGCCTTTTGTTATTAACTCTCTGAAAATAATTGTTACAAATCTCATGAAATATTTAGGCGAGATGGAAAGCCCAAAAGGTGCACGTAAAAACTCAAACTGTCCATGATGAGTAACGAAAGATGTATAAGGCACAGACTCCTCGCTTATTTTCAAGTGAAAGAAACCATTTTTAAGATCTAATACACTAAATACCGTTGCATCTTTCAGCTTATCTATCAAGTCATCAATGATTGGCAATGGAAAATCATCTTTCACTATCTTTTTATTTAATAGACGGTAATCAACACAAATTCGTGTTGAGCCATCCTTCTTCTTAACCAGTACTAATGGGCTAGAGTACTCAGAAAAACTAACCTGCACTATTCCCTTTTGTAACCACTCGTCTACCTGCTCTTCGACTAATCTTTGTTCCATATGTGATATTCTTCGGGGTCGCTGAGAGATTGGCACGTCGTCTTTTAACACTATCTTCATCTTAATTGGAGCTTCTTTCATCTGAATGGGGTTATACTCTTCCACGAGCCGCATAACATCTGTCTTTAACCCTGTGTTGGAAATGTGACCTGCAACATCAATAGCATTCACACAACAACTCACGCGCGACAACCATTCGTCATCTTGTGTCAACAACAACACAGCACCCTCACGAACTACCATCACAACATTTTGTAGGAACTCTTGACCTATAATTAACTTATAGGGCATTGACCCTTTAGGCACAACATGAAAAATTACATCAGAATAGCGCTGTCCATCGATCTCTATGCAAACAAATATTTTTCCTTGCGCTTTTACTTTAGAGAGTCCTAGTCCCGCCAAGATTACATTATCAACGTGATAAGGCACCTCTAATTCACTCCATAAGTCCTCTGAAATTAAGTTGACGTCACTTCCCGTATCTACTAACGCACTTATTGTTTTATCACCTATTTTCACTAATTTTACCGCTTTGTTATTGTTCACTAGCCGGTCACAATGTTTGTTTACGTTTTGCATGACGTCGTTCGCCATGTTATCCTCCATCTTGAAACTTTTGACATGATCGCCCGCCGTAGCTCTCTCATTGGTTGCCGACGTCGCTCCGAACATAGCCGAGTGTTTCTTCGTTTCCGATTCGACCTGTTTTATCGACGGGTGTGATCGCTCCTTTTCTGATATCTGCTTTACCGATGTCTTAGTGGCTGCTGCGCTCGGATTGGTGCATTTTGTGCTAATATGTCCGAATTCGTTGCATCGAAAACATTTCAACCCACTACGGCATGCTTTCGCTCGATGATCTTTTTCCCCACAATTATAGCAATGATTTGCCGTTTCTGATGACGACTCCGCAGCCCGCTTAACTGGTCGTTCAGCGTTCTGCCTTGCCGCCTTTTTCTTGATGGTTTCATACACCGCCAGTTTTTCCTTCAGCACTGGGTAGGTCACCGCGCCGTACAATATGACCTTATTAGTTTCTAGGTCGGTGATGCCATCTATGATGTACTGGATAGCGACGTAGTCGGGAAACTTGGCACGTTTTCCCATCTCCTTCATGATCAACATATACTGATAGCACGACTCATCTTTGCGCTTCCTGCGCGCCGCCATCATTTCATGCATCTCTTTGCTGTTCGCTGCATCAGGAAACTCCTTTATGACGGCTGCTTTTAGCTCCTCGTACGTCTTGTGAACCTTTTCAGTTTTTAGCCACAGCTCCGCGGTTCCGGTCAACGACCTACGGGCGATGATAAGCCGTTGTTGAGGTGACCAACCGAATATTTCCGCGTTGTCATCGAGATCTTGAGCCCATTTTTCTGAGCTGTAGGTATGGTCTTCGCCACTGAATTTTGACATATCAAACGTGTTGAAAAATATGTCCTTGGTCTCGGTCATCGTATTACCGTGTAATTCGTCTTTCGTCTTACTGTAATTACGCCTTTCGTCTTTCGTCTTCGCCTTATTTGTCGTCGTTTCAGCTTGCAAGCCCACGCGTCGCCGCATCCAACCGTTTTTCTCCTGTTTTTCTCTTACTCCTTCCACGTGGTCACGATCCCGGACGAGCCCCCAAAAATGTAGTGTTAGTGGATCGCGGCCGTGCAGAGAAATAAATAACCTTCAATACTTCTTATTTTTATTAAAAATAACTTTAAATAAAAACTCTTAAAAAATTAACACGCCCTCTCCTTATCGTTCAAAAGTCGCCATTCTCGCCATCTTTTTTATTGTCCCTTTCATACACTTCTTTTTCTCCTTCCCACACTTTTACGCTTCGTTTCACACATCATTCGTACGTTCCTTTTATCCATCCTACATATATATAAAAGCACAAACTGACTGACTGACATATCAACGTACAGTCGAAACTACTGGGACTAGGCCCGTGAAATTTTGTACAAGGTTTCCTTTCATGACGTAGGCGAGCACTATTATTATATAATATTAAAATAGGATTTTCCAAAATTCACCCCTGAAGGGATGAAACGGTGTTCCAAAGTTTGTATGGAGAAATCTACGTTTACGTGGGTGAAGGCGCTGGCAGAAGCTAGTTTAAATACATACCTAATTAAACGGTTGTTTAATTTAACCCAGTCATGCATCCTTCTTTAACCCAGTCATACATCCTTATTTAACCTGGAGCATCCTTCTTTAACCCAGTATGATTGCATCACTGCTTACCATCAGGTGGGATCGCATTCAAGCACTGGTTTATATCAAATAATAAAAAAAAGTCATGCATCCTTCTTTAACCCAGTCATGCATCCTTCTTTAAATTTGCCATCGTGGTGAAAGGATTTGCCAAACGACCAAAATTGATTGCCCAGGGTGCGCCGGACGGAACAGAAGTTCGGAAGGTACGTCGCTCGGGGAGGTTCCTTTCATGCACCCCAAGCAAGGTTGGGCGCAGCAAAGATAATCTCCACAGATGGAGGTTCCTAAACGGTTCCGACCTTCAGTATCTATTTATGCGGCGTCTCTCCGTAGACCATGTCCCAGCTTCTATCCTGCATGACGTGCCCTATTACCTGTTCACATAGTGATCCAATGACAGCATCAGTGGACGGCATTTGCCGTGGCCGAATACTGGGCCAGGCAAGGAATTTAAAATTAGTTTTGCCATCGACACGCTAAAAATGCACCTTTCTCACAAAAATTTAAACATTTTGATTAATCTTTATTAAGGACCTTTGTCACAATATTGACTATGTCGCTCCATCATAGCTCAACTTTGAATTTTATTTTAAATGATTGTAATATATTTTATACTAGCTGACCCGGCAAACGTTGTTTTGCCATATAAATAATTTCCTAAAATTTTGTCTAAAAAATAAAAAAAAATTTAGGGGTGGACTACCCCTAACATTTAGGGGGATGAAAAATAGATGTTGGCCGATTCTCATAGATACCGGATAAGCACAAAAAATTTCATCAAAATCGGTCAAGCCGTTTCGGAGGAGTATGGCAACGAAAACTGTGACACGAGAATTTTATATATTAGACTAGCTGACCCGGCAAACTTTGTTTTGCCATATAAATAATTTCCTAGTTTTGTCTAAAAAATAAAAAAAAAATTTTGGGGTGGACTACCCCTAACATTTAGGGGGATGAAAAATAGATGTTGGCCGATTCTCATAGATACCGGATAAGCACAAAAAATTTCATCAAAATCGGTCAAGCCGTTTCGGAGGAGTATGGCAACGAAAACTGTGACACGAGAATTTTATATATTAGACTAGCTGACCCGGCAAACGTTGTTTTGCCATATAAATAATTTCCTAGTTTTGTCTAAAAAATAAAAAAAAATTTGGGGTGGACTACCCCTAACATTTAGGGGGATGAAAAATAGATGTTGGCCGATTCTCATAGATACCGGATAAGCACAAAAAATTTCATCAAAATCGGTCAAGCCGTTTCGGAGGAGTATGGCAACGAAAACTGTGACACGAGAATTTTATATATTAGATAGTATACTCTAGAGCGTTAATAGCGGCTGATGTCCGAGCAATAGGCGACTTGTTCGTAAAGTTAGAACAGCCAGTAAACGATGTTTGCTAGATGCTAGAACGATGAAACATGCTTGCCTAGAAGCAACCTATTCACTCTTGACTTAAAGACTCCTAGATTGATGTACTTGTAGCTATCAGGAAACACAGCCTACGGTAGGGAATTCCACTCCTTACCGAGACACGCACATAAATGTGTTCCGAAAACGCTTTGTACGTATTCCCCCAGCTCATTTTTTTTGAAGTGGAAAGTTATCACGTTATAACGCATATAATGATAATAATAAAAAAAACCGCCCAAGTGCGAGTCGGACTCGCGTGCGAAGTGTTCCGTGCCGTCCGTAGCAAAAAATATAGCAAAAAAAAAATTGCAAAAAATATCACGTTTGTTGTATGGGAACTCCACTTAAATATTTATTTTATTCGGTTTTTAGTATTTTTTATTTTAGCGGCAACAGAAATACATCATCTGTGAAAATTTCAACTGTCTAGCTATCACAGTTCACGAGATACAGCCTGGTGACAGAAGGACAGACAGATAGACAGACGGACAGTGGAGTCTTAGTAATAGGATCTCGTTTTACCCTTTGGGTAGGTACGGAAAGACTTTTTAAATTAAAAAATCTATTTATTTCAGACGTATTTAGTCCATACTATTATTAGTTACATTTTCATTATTATATATTATTAGTTAATTTATTATTATTTTAACTATGTTTAGTTGCCCACTACTTGAGATGTGAAGTATAAAACTCAATAAATAAGTGTTAAGATGTTTGCCTCTAATTAATTCGGTTTTGATATTATAGTCTGAATAGATTTTATACTTCACACTGATTTTGTGAAGAGAAATGTTTTAAGAGGAACTTATTATAAGGACTTGGCATATTCTTAGAGAATCCTATTTCAACATTATCAATATGTGGGTTTATTGTTCCGTTACACGTGTTTATGCTTTAATACTTTAAAAAATAGAGATTATTTTATGTTTATTATTGTGCTATGTTTTATATTTTTAAACCACTACGAACTAAAAACCGGCCAAGTGCGAGTCGGACTCACGCGAGAAAGGTTGCGTAATGAAAAAAAAACACGTTTGTTTTATGGAAGCCCCACTTAAATATTTATTTTATTCTGTTTTTAGTATTTTTTATTATAGCGGTGACAGAAATCACATCATCTGTGAAAATTTTAACAGTCTAGCTATCACGGTTTATGAGATACAGCCTGGTGACAGACGGATAGACAGACAGACAGACAGACGGACGGACAGCAGTGTTAAAAATAGGTTTTTACCCTTTAGATACAAATTCCTAAAGATAACTTTTTTTCTGATGAAAATATCAAAGTTGGTTGTTAAATATTATGGATGATCGCGGTTTGAGTGGGGGCGTGGTGGGGACATCTCGCTGTCTCTTTTGTACACACATAACTTAATGGCGGTTTTTTTTTTTCGGGTGGGAAAATCATCTAATAATAATAATAATTCTTTATTTTCAGGCAACTAAGGCCCATAGATAGAATACATAGAATAATCTTAAAAATAATAAACTAATACATTTAACAACATACAATAACTAAACTAAGTATTTTTCTTCTTTGCACTATTGCACGCGAAATGACGGCGTCGTGTTTCGATGCGAGGTCGTTATTCTTCCACGAAATCGTCGACAATGACAATAACACCCCCCTCAATGACATCCCCCGCTCTTGGGCGGAGCGGGAGATTGTGTCAGACTTTCACTGACTAAAAACCCACTCCTGTTCCTTCTTTGCCATTTTTCCAGGGCCCCGGGGGTCACTTTCGCAACACCCAAGGCCCCAGTAGACCTCGACCCTGCTGGGCCCCTACGGTTTGCTGACATCTCCTTGAGGCGTGCGTGGAACACTACGTGCCGTCGACGACTTTGGCTCCATCCGTACGGTTACCGGGCATACTTATTCTGTTACTTGATAGTTTCCTATTCCAACCTGACTTGCAATTTTTTTTGTAAAAAAAAATTAAACAGGTTTGGAAAAATTCTTTCAAGATGCGATTTTCAATTAAGTTTCTTTTTGTTTTAAATACTTACAATAATATAAAATAATTGAGTCAACTATCCAATTCTGACTGCGACATTTAAATTTTTGTATAAAAGTTTTGAGTTTTTGTTAGCGTGAATGTTGCTAAAACCACCAAAAAGTTAGGAACAGCTTGATTTAATATTCAGTAAACAAAGATCATGCCAACTAGAAGCTTAACTGTTTGCATCATTACTCTGTAGTTTAGAAACAATTACGTATTAAATCACTTTGCCATTCATTCACGATCTCATTTTCACGCTTCACCTTTTAAAACAAAGCAATGAATCACTGAACACAATTCACGTGAACAATAACAGAAATAGAATCATTTTTGAATAAAGAACTAATAATAATATGATTCGTGACACACGCGCGCCCCGAACGGCCAATTACATTGTGATTATGTGCGTTATTGGCCGCGGATCACGATATGATTAAATATCCACAGAACAGTGATATGCCTCAGCGGGCAATGTTAGATTAGAGATGGTTCTGTCATTATTTTTTTTAAATTATTATATACTAGTGCTTGACTGCGATCCCACCTGATTGTCATACAATCCAAGTCTCAGCAAGTATCAACGTTTACTCACAGAAGATAAAGGCACAATCGTGACAAATTTTGTTTTTGCCGATTGGCGTTACCGCCAATGGCTAAAAGCCTCGACGATCACCTATCGAAGCTGTCGTTGCGCGGTTGGGTCAGGGGCCTCAAACAGCTTGAACCTTGCTCCTTGCTTGCTCTGTTCCCGATAGCAGTAGAGTATTTTTATATGTATGCTTTTTTGCCCCGGTTAAAAATAAAAAAAAAATAACTTGTATGTGTGTTAGTTATAATAGTTTATTTCTTTTAAAGAAACATTGATTCAATGGTTAGTAAAAAAATGTTATCTAAGAATGCGCTTTTTTATATCGATTAATTAAACCTCCTAACCCTACTTAATTAAGCACCCTTATTTGATAGCTTAGGTCAGTGAAACTTATCCACAATAACCACCAAAATGCTAGTACCACTAGCACGAACTCGCTTAAATAAGGACACGAAATATTTGCGCATAACGATTTCGAACATGCTATGAAAGCTCTCAATATGGTAAGTCAAGTCAATTCAAAAGTTTTTTATGTCACATAGGCCTACATGGGCACTTATAAAACGGTAAAGGTAAACATCGGAAGTAAACTTGTGAAAATGTTTTAGAAATAAAAATTCGAAAACCTGACTTCTAATCCGCACTTCTAGTAAATTACCGCCCACTCCCTTCCCCAGAAAGAGCCCAGTGTCCCAGTAGTGGGAATGTGAAAGGCCGATTATCCCATGTTAAGCTATGATAGCCAAAATTTGGAGAATGTTATAAGCCGTAATCATAATTGCTATGCTATGCTATGCTAGCCAAAATTTATTCTCAGTTCAGATATTGGAGGTACGTATATTTGACTTTTCATTTTGCTGCCAGTGCGACGATTTCGTGATCTATGGTTATACGAGTCCTATAATAATAGAGCGAAGAGTGCTCGATGTCGGCTGTGTGTCGCTTGGGCTAGTTCGATGAACTGCATGACGTGTTGTGCAGTTTAATTGTCTATATGTCTGTGCTACTATGTTATGATTGAAATCAATATAGGTGAATGGCCATAGTCAATCCTGCAAACACCGTCCTATTCTCCTTTCTCATTTCTATCTCCTGAATATATAAAATACAAGGTCCTCACTAACTGAGTCAAGAACGCCCAGCCCAAATCCTTGAATCTACAACGCTGAAATCTTGCACAGAAGTTTCTTTTGTGATGTAGGTATATATCGTGGCCAGAACTTAGAAATTGACCACTTCATGATATGACCATGTCGTTTTAAACTTTAAAGTTTTATGATATGTCAATTCTCGTTTGACCGACTTTCTTTAGACCTTTTACTGTCATAGAAATCCTAAATCAATGATATGGTCAAACGAGGATTGACATATCATAAGATTTGGCCAGTTTTAGTTGGCCATATCATGAAGTGATCAATTCTAAGATCTGGCCACGACATATACAAAACATACGAAAGGATTTTCCAAAATTCACCCCCAAAGGTGGTGAAACGGAGGTCCAATGTTTATATCAAGAAGGCTACGTCACGCGGGCGAAGCTGCTAAAGTATATCCAACCTTGAAATATTTCTACTGCTGAGACTGAGGCCTCCGCTCAGACAGAGGGCTGTCGAATCCACAAGGCAGGACCAGGGCTGGTGGATGTCACATGTCTTCGAATTTTTGGTTCTAGGACATGCCGGTTTTTTCACTATATTTTCCTTTACCGTTGTGAGAGCAGTTGAGTTGAAATAACTTACACAAAGTAATGCTCCTGACTGGGTTTGAAACCGTGACCTTTTTTTTAGGTAAGTATTGAGAGGAATGAGAGGACGTGTCAGACTTTTACTGACTAAAACCTACTCCTCTTCCTTCTTTGCCTTCGTTCCAGAGCTCCGGGGTAAACTTTCGCACAATCCATTTGAAACCGCGATTTACAACTCGTAAGTCGGGGCCGCCACCTCTGAGCCACCACTGCTCAACCCTCGGCCACCACTGCTGTATTTGGAGTGAGTTGAGTCCATCTATAACAGTCCCTTATAATTACTCAGTACAATTTGATGGCCACCACATAGGTGGTACGTCAAATGTTGATTTCTGATTTCACGGGACATTAAGATTGGCGCCTGAACAGTTGTAAACCAAAGCACTATGAGCAAATGTTAAATATAGACTAGTAAAATTGCTGTTCAGGCGAGATATAAATAGATTAGAAGTCCTTCATGTGGCTTCCTAGAATTGCGTGATGATTAGCAACAGACGAATAACAGCATTTAGGGCAAAGGACTTAAAAAATGGAGCCTGTTTAGGTTTGTAGCGAAATTTGGACTCAGTTTTTTTATTTAATATTCCGAATCCTACAAATTTCAAATAGAACCAGAATCGTCAGAATAAAGATTCCAATACACAATCTTACAACGAATGCGAGAGGATGACGAAATACAAGTATTTATTAAAGATATTACTTAGTTAGACTATGCGCCAGTAGTGTCATATTTTGACTGTACCTACGCATAATAAGAAATACAGAAAAGTGATATTTGCGTGTAACGCAGTGAGTAGTGTTTCGGTTTTTTTAAATTTTATGTTTGGAGGTGTTATAGTTTCTGAACTGTAACACCTAACTTGAAATTTGGCAGGTAGGTTCCTTATACAGTGTAGATATCCGCTAAGAACGGATTATACGAAACTCCACCCTTAAGGGAGTAAAACTTTGAAGTTGGAAGTTTGTATAGAGAAATCGACTGTTACGCGAGTGAAGCCGCTGGCAGAAGCTAGTTTAATATAATTTAATCATGATTCGGAAGACACGTAACGCAATAAGGAATAAGCATGAAAAAAATATTTGTTAACTGATCAGTTTATCAATAAATATACAAAAATAGTAGGTTAATAAAATTGGTAGGATAGCAAATGTGATATAACAATTTTATTTATTCATTTATTTAAACTTCATGTACAGTAGTGGTACATTGGCGGACTTAATGCAACAAGGAATTCTCTACCAGTCAACCTTTGGGTTTAAAAAGACAACATTGTGGTAAGCTTGCACAATAAACAAATAACAGATACTTCAAGCAGACAAAATAAAATAAAAAATAAGTTATTTATAATTATTATTATTTATTTATTTATTAGTCTTAAACATGATCTGTCTCTCTCGCCAAGACGTCTTTTTCTATGGCGACCGTACGGGAGTGTGTGTGACTCCTCTTTCATAATAGCAGCTTAGAAGCTTTATTTATAACTTCGTAATTGTTGAGGTTATTTTTCTTTTTCATATTTGTTTACCAAAGTTAAAAATTATTTAATTAAGTAAATAAAAAAAATTGCATACGTTCTCCCTACGCCGTTTTGCGCGGATGTGACGCATATCTTCCCTATCTATTGATTGTTTATTAGTTTTAAGATTGCGTCATTTTGCGTAAATAAATTGTTTTTCTTTCTTTCTTTGCTATTGTGACCAACTAAAAATTAGATACTCTTTTTCAGAATGAAAGATACCCAAATTTTTTCCGAGATGTGTTTGAGACTTAAATTTGACCGTTTTTTTAGTACGAGATTTAGCATTCAGACCTATATCATCTTGCGTGGCCTTGTGGACGGCGGGTAACGGGTAACTTGCCGTCCTTATGGAATGAGCCCGTATCTTCGATGGCGCGTAGTGTTCCACGCGTTCCTCAAAAGATGTCAGCAAAACCGTAGGGGCCCAGCAGGGCCGAAGCCTACTGCGGCCATGGGTTTGCTTCTGAAAGGGAAACCCGGGGCCCTGGAACGCAAGGCAAAGAAGAAACATAGGAATGGGTTTTAGTCAGTAAAAGTCTGACACGACCTCGCGCTCCGCCCAAGAGCAGGGGATGTCATTAGATGATTTTACCACCAAAAATATAAAACTAAGGCGCGCGTGGAACAGTACGCGCCGTCGACGACTTGGGCTCGGTCCGGACGGTTACCAGACGGTCGGACGGCGAGCTACCCATTGCTTTGCATTCCGCAAGCTAGGTAAAGACTAAGAAGATGATCGTTAAAAGTAAACCTAAGTAACACGCTCCCACTCGCACCTGACTACAGACTCGCTCAAGCTGTACCGAGGCATCGCACGTGTTCTGTATGGTACATATTTTACATGGAACTTCGCAACAAACATTAATCATTCGCCAACTTAGCGTACAGATGGCTAGAGAACTTCAACTGTTTTATGTACAATACTGAACTGATCTGGAAATAAAAATAGGGTACACTCGTATGATGTTTTAATGCGTATAAAGTTCGTGATTTACAGTTCCGTATGTCAAATGAGTATGGAATGCATAAAAGCTGTATTTGTCATGACTTGACTGATACAAATGGGCTAATATGCCCCACATGCCACAAAAACGAAAAATGCGGACATCGTATTGTGCTTTAGAGCGCTTCAGTAAAGCTTTATTTAGTTTTTGTTTGGGATTTCTTTTTAAATGTCACAACTAGTGCTTGACTGCGATGCTACCTGATGGTAAGCAGTGATGTAATCGTTGATGGTGAAGTGCACTAATTTATTAAGAGCCTATTCACTCTAGCTTTGAAGATACCTAAATTATAACCGGACGGGAAGACCGCAGCAGGCAGATTGTTCCGTTTACAGTACAGTAACAGCTTTATTTTCAGTGAGAAATCATCAAATGACTTCTCCCACTCTTGTTGTGCGGGAGAGCGTGTCAGACTTTTACTGACCATAAATACATACATCTATGTTCCTTCAGTTGCCCTTTGTATCCCAGGACCACGGGTAACCCTTTCACAAGTCGACCCATGGCCCCAATAGGGTTTAGCCCTACTGGGGCACTAATTTTTTGCTGACATCTCTGCAGGGCGCGTGGAACACTACGCGCCACGCCGTCGAAGACTCGGGCTCGGTTCGGTTGTGGGCAGTTTTCCGTTCCCTCACGCGTACGGCCGTCTCCTTCATTAGAATTACTAGATAAGCCATGGCTGCAGGGTTGTTCGTAAGAGTTACCATGGACCTGGAAAGCACAGGGCAACTAAAGGAACACGGGTGTATTTTAGTCAGTAAAAGTCTGTCGCTCGCGATCAGAATACGAGAACTTATTTGATGATTTTCCCACCATTAAAAAAGAAGCATAATAGATAAGCTAGCTGGAATTTAGTTGAAGTCAAACGATATTAAGTTACTTCGAACCTAAACCTGCTTGAAACTTTGACTTTTCGTTTCGTGTCAAGTTTTGCAAATAGCTCTTCATGGTAGATTAGCTAGTAAAGTTGGAACCGGAGTTCAATGCCTGGAATAGTTCGCTAAACATTATGTATGTGAGAGCAGTAGTGGCCGAGTGGTAACGGCCCCGACTTACGAGTTGTAGGTTGCGGGTTCAAACCCAGCCAGGCGCATTACTTTGTGTAATATATTTCATCACCAATGCTCTCATAACGGCGAAGGAAAACATCGTGAGAAAAATTCGAAGACATGTGACATTCATTCATCCATTCATCATTGATCCGCACTGGGCCCGCGTGTTGGATTACGGCCCATTTCCTCTCCTAGAGAGAGGAGGCTTTAGTCCCAGCAGTGGGAACATTAGAAAGGCTGATTATGCTATAAATTTAAAATAAGAACAGTTAGGTACATTTTTTATTACGGATGTTCCGTGACTACTTTCTATGATCAGCTGCTATGATCCTATGAGGAATTCCGCTCCATATCTTCGATGTTCATTTTCAAATCATTATGATAGTTCTATGAAATTGCAAAAATGCAATTCGGATGTATACACGTTCTTTAGACAAAACAAAACAAGTCCACAATTGACCGAGAAATTGTAGAACGTACATAAAAAACATAAAGTCGAATATAATTATTATAACTTCCTTTTTGAAAAAAAAGTTAGTAAAAAATATATCGAAAAGTAAAAACCGACACAGCATGGTAGACGTGGACATACGTCTGTCGCGCTTGTCTGTCCATAACAGACTGACGCCATCGCCAGCCGTGTAACTGGCAACCAAGCGTTGGTAGAGAATAGGTACTTTGGACGCTGGCCGAGGTTGGGCCCACGTGTAAACGGGGCATCAAAGCTAGAACTACACTGCGCACACGTGTGCCACACACGTCGATCTGGGCGCGTCGGTCTCCATACATTTTATATAGAAACTAGACTTTTAGAGCTACACTTGAATCACGCCACGCGACGTCGTTCTACGTACAAATCAGGCGTGTTACACGTGTGCGTCGGTTTAATGTAACTCTAGCTTAAGTTGTAGCTATCAGGAAACACAGAACCCGGCAGGGAGCTCCAAGTACTTCTGAAGGACTTTCTGTAGAATTATATTTACGTAAACTCATCTTGAATGTTTAATACAAAGTCACACAGCACTTTGTACGTAACAGATGTTTGTTGAAATATTATATAATTAATTTGTTCTCGTATCGAATTTCAATAACATGTTTACCTAATAGCCCGTTCTTGTTATGAAATACGGATTCAGGATATTCTATACAATATTGTTACCTAGTTACAAAACATACTTGTAACTATTCGGAAAGCTAAATAGGTATTATTTTTTTGAGAAATTCTACTTTTTAAGGTTCCGTACCCAACCGGCAAAACGGGACCCTATTACCAAGTCTCCGCTGTCCATCCGTCTGTTTGTCTGTCACCAAGCTGTAACTCATGAGATGTGATATCTGTTGATGTTGAAATTTTCACAAATGATGTATTTCTGTTGCCGCTTTAACAACAAAAACTAAAAAGAGAATACAATAAATATTTAAGTAATGTCATAAAACAAACGTGTTCTTTTTGTCCATTTTTTGCTACGGAACCCTTCGTGCGCGAGCCCGACTCGCACTTGGCTGGTTTTTTTACACACTTGAAATAATTATGTTTACAAACATTAAACTCACATAATATACATCGTTTACATTTGACAGACCTGTTGGTCTAGTGGTTAGTGGCTCTGACTGCTATGCCGGAGGTCGTGGGTTCGATTCCCACCCAGGACAAATGGTTGTGTGATGAGCACGATCATTTGTTCTGTGTCTGGGTGTAATTTATCTATAATATGTATGTATTTAAAAATATATAAGTATTTTTATCAGTTGTCTAGTACCTAAGCAGAGCTTGTGTTATGCACAAGCTCTGCTTAGCTTGGGACTAGGCGGCATTGTGTGTTCGTTGTGGAATATTACATTATTATATTATATTATACATCATAAACAAAAGCATAGGGGCCCAGCAGGATCTAAGCCTACAGGGGCCAAGGATTCGCTTCTGAAAGGAAAACCCGAGACGCAAGGCAAAGAAGGAAAATAGGAGTATGTTTTAGTCAGTAAAAATCTGTCCTCCCCCACCGCTGTAGTCATTGGATGACTTCCCACCTAAACAAAACGGGGCAAGTGTGAGTCGGACTCGCGTCCTGAGGGTTCTGTACAAATTAACATAAGTAAACAGTTCAATTCCAGAATGAAGTCTTGAAGATTTTTCTGAATCGCATTTTTTTTATGACGTACAACAAATTTACAGTTTTCAGATTTATTCCCATATCTGTGCTATAAGACCTTGCTTTATGCTAAATTTCAGGATTCTGGGTCAACGGAAAGTACCCTATGAATTTTGACTTCCTCGAGAGTGTCGAAATGTATTTTTTTTACCACATAAACCAAAGAATTTTTTTTCTTATTAACTTACAAGTTTCATTTTTTACAGCTTCAAGAGTCCGCAGACCTGAGTATATGGTTTCAATTTCAACTCGATACTTCCACGCGTTCCCGAGATAAAGGGTCTTGACAGACAGACAGACAGACGGACGGACGGACAACAAGGTGATACTATAAGGGTTCCATTTTTTCCTTTTGAAGTACGGAACCCTAAAAATGCACATCACACCCAGACCTGAAATAGGAAAAAGCACATAAGATACGATTACTTTAGTTATGGTGACGGAAAACATCGTGAGGAAACCGGCATGTCCTAGAACCAAAAATTCGAAGATATGTGACATTCACCAATCCGCACTGGGCCCACGTGGTGGATTACGGCCCGTTCCCTCTCCTGGAGAGAGAAGGCCTGAGTCCCAGCAGTGGGAACATTCAAAGGCTGATTATGCTATATACTTTAGTTATCTAGGGAGTATATTCCCTTGGGTCATATTCTACTTCAACACAGGTGAAACAGCTGGCAAAAATTAGTGCTACATATTATTCCACGCCTAATTCACACCCTACTAAATTAATCTATGTTAGGCACTTTAATATCTATTGATACCCTAATAGCATTACCCATCCATAAATCTCATTAGGTTAATCAATATTAGTTGTCAATCAAAGCCCACTAATTATATTATTAGTTACATCATAGACAGTTACACGTGTGCCTGCCTGTCTGTTACATACTACGTCAAAATGGTCGGACATAATCCATTATGATATTTACTGTTTATAAATAAGCTAAAATTTCAAAGTGGCATCAGCGACTGAAAAGTTAAAAGGAAATCGTTTGTCATGTGAAGAAGAGGGATTAAAAGCATGTTACTAAAATAGTTATGAGTATGTGGATAGATGGAGAGGGAGAGGGAGGCCAAAGAAAAGATGGATGGATTGTGTGAGGAATGGTATGAAAGAAATGGAGGTTAGGGCCGAAACTGCGTTAAACGGACGCCGCGCGTCGGTCGTGTGCGCTGTTCCCTGTCGTGAAAACCGGATTATTACCTGTGTGCGCAGTGTTGCTAGTTCAACTTTAACGGTGTGCATGTAGTCGTGTCGATGGAGAACTTAATATTTATTACGTAGCAGAAAAGGGGCACGGGCCCGCCGAAGGATGCCCGCAACGAAGCACTTTTATATGGAACCACGTGTGCGTCCGCTTAACACAGTTTCGGCCCTTAGTGATAGCGTCACCCATCAAGACATATAGAATGAAAAAAAAAATGTGTTTCGCTGACCCCAACTACAATGAGACAAAGTCAGAAAGATGATGATGATAAAATATGTTAAAGTTAATGTGTTATAGTTGAAAATAATAATCGTCAAACTTAAGTGGCAGTGGGCAGAGCATATTGCTCGCAGAACAGATGGTCGATGAAGCCGAAAGGTTCTGAAGCGGGCGGAAGACATAGCGTTGTAAGGCCCCCACTTATGTAGACTGATTACTTAGTGAGGGTCGCGGGAATCCGTTGCATGCAAAACATACAAGCCTTTGTCCATCATCGTCTTTTGGCTTTTGGATGATGATGATAATTGTAGGTGTGGCGCAATCTCGCTTTTGCGTAATACGTCTTACAGGAGTATGCTAAATAATTTACGAATAGTTATGAGAATCGTTGAGATTACTTGTTTCAAACCGTAGGCTACGGTTAAAACCGAGGGAGATGTTGCTTGAAGTCCCGGTAACTTGCACAAATCTTAAATTACGCACCCGTGACTCGAGTTGTTGAGATGCTTAACGTGAAAATGTCAGACACACTTCCGCATGACGCAGATCTTCACCGGACATGGTAAGTTCGGGAGGTTCCTGCAGTTGATTTGTGCGGAAGAAAACCCAAGTGTCACCATTGTGACGACGGCTCGGAGGACACGGTGAAGCATAGTGGAACACACCTCTGTTCCACTTGGGCAGAGCCGTTCCACCGTGTCCTCAAGGGGGTGATCGGCGGCGGTGAGCTCTAGTGCCGGGCCTTGGTCATGGTCCGGAGCGAGGAGGATTGGCAGGCGGTCGCCGCCGTCCAGCCAACCGGTAACCGTCCGGACTGAGCCTGAGTTCCACGCGCACCTCAAGGAGATGTCAGCAAAACCGTAAGGGCCTAGCAGAAATGGAAACCCGGGGTCCTAGAATACAAAGCAAAGTAGGAACATAGGAATGGGCTTCAGTAAGTAAATATCTGACACGCCCTACCGTTCCATTCTAGAGCTGAAGTAGTCATTGGGTGACTGAAACTTAAAAAAAAAACATAGTTATAAAAGACTAGGTAAATAATGATATGGAAATGTGAGTAGAGTCATGTATCTGCAAGATCTTCAACAATATTATATATCAGTCCAAATACTTCCCCTATTATACAATTTCCCCTCACTATTAGCGAGCGAACATTTGTATAAGTTCCCATGGCAACGCTTGCCGATGCCGATGGGGTCTTCTATTAATATTCGATATCCCATAGATTTAAGGTAAGGGTGTTTTTAATATCGTACGGATTACATCACGCATGCAGGATTGCGGGATTGTAGAAAATTTCACGCAACGTCAGACACGGTAGCCATAGTTTTTTACGGACTGCTGTGCGTTGGGGTTGTGCACAATGGACGACAAACTCGTGGCGCTACTGTCCGGGATCACGCTCTGCATCCCGCGTGCATGTATTCCACGCATTACTATGCGTTCCAAATAAGAATAGGAAAGCCAATAACCTCGATCTGTCAAATTTTGATTGAAAAGTACGGTTTGCAAAGAAAACTTATTTGCGTATTAATAACGGATTTAATTGCTTTGTATTACTGAGTCTTAGTTAAGTCTAGTAAGTAAAAACTCATAACTCTAGGGTATGAATGAGACCATATCAAAGAATCAACTGATGATGATGATGTATGTAGCTACTGATCAACGCAGGTTGGTATGAAAACAGCCATAAAAAATCAAAATCGAGACCGTCGATACGAAACCACACTTTTCACCGACCAAAATGTTTTCATTCCAACATAACAGGAATAAATTACATTCAGAAAACACGCTTAATCGGAAACAGTATTTTACATTTTGATACAAGTGGAGAAATTGCCATTGTGACCGAGGTGGCATTTACACGAGCCTTGGCGAAGGTGTTATGGAGCCGAGGGCTGCAGTGACAAATTTCCACGTGTATTAAACGACGGTTTTCAATACACTTACGAAGACAAAAATAAACGGGGGTTGACGTCCGCCTCGTGGGGTTCGATGTGCGCCCAGTCTGATACGATTAATATAATAAAATTATGATGGGGCAAACACGCGCATTTTTCCGCACTAGTGCAAAAACAGTCAATTGCGTGCCTAAAAGCGGTGGAATAAGATCGTGTTTCCGAGTAAGTGTATTGAAAAAGAATTAAACCTACTTTCGGTTAGTATTTTTGCATTCATATAACCTTATAAATATTCACTGTGCAAACTGGAGCCGGCCTGAAACATTCACGAGTAAATTGACAAGACAGAAGGAGATAAATAAAACAAATAGGAGGAACGAAAAAAGGGTCAAACGACAGTTCTATTTTCATGTAAATGTGCTGCAGAGAGGTTAGGTCGCACTGAAAGATGGGATAAGCTAGTGTTCGGGACTTATTCAAGCGGAGAAATATGGCAGCCATTTTGTGGCTGACCGTCTAGACGTCAAGATATCAGAGTAAACTGTTTGTTGAAGTTAGGTCACATAATAGGACTGAGGTCGTAAGATATTTTCTTCTTTACGCCTTTGATGAGTATTTTTTATGATACATGCTGATGGCTTCTGCTGCTGATATATGTTTTGTCATCAATACCGTAAAACGGGGTAAATAGAAACGCAGGGGCGAATAGAAACAAAACTTTAATGGGGATTGTCACGTTATTGAAAAAATGTTTGCAGTATTTGAGTACTCAAAATTATACAAATGGTATATTAAAACACATTACTTTATTGAAACTAAAAATATGATCATATATCAAAGTAAAAATCTTAGTCAAAGTTTTGTTTCCATTCACCCCTGCTTTTCTATTTACCCCGTTCGACTGTAGCGAAACTAAAGCTTATGGCTTATGATTTCTTCACGAATCGAATATTTGTATGGCCTACTGATAGGTGTTCCGGGTGTATGTTTTGTATTTGTGAGTAACTCATGATACAGGAGTATATTCCTAATGTGGAACCACTTAAAAAAATGTCTAGAGCCTATTAATTTTATGCTCCTATATTGTTAATTAACTAACACTACCTTTTAAAGTGCCACCAACCAAGTATACCAAAACCAGTTTCGAGCCTTAAAGCATGAGCTACACGATAGTAACCAAGCCACCAAAAGGAAGTCACCTCGGTGGAAACTTGCGAACACCTAAGCCAATCATTGTGTTGATTGTCGGTTTGTCGGATCGTTGGATTGTATCATCTGATTATATCAAGCGTAAGTTCGATCATGTATGGAATACAGCTCTCATCTTTGGGATGGGTCTGCCAAATACCAGCTCGATGCCCTGGAGTCGATTGAGAAGCGAGCCAAGAGGGTTATCGGTGATGATGCACTTGTCGACTCAAAACTCCAAAGCCTTAAGCATCGACGCCGAGTTGCTGGCCTGTCGGTTTTCTATCGATTACATTTCGGGGTGTGTGCGTTGGAATTGCACAATTTAATTCCACCAAGTCCGTTCCATCACCGGACCACTAGACGTACGGCGTTGCGCCATCGGTACATGGTGGACATCCCACCCATATGTACAAAGCGATTTGGGAACACATTCGTAATACGTACAGCTAAGGAGTGGAATTCCCTGCCGGAGTCTTCCCTGTCGGTGTTTCCTGGTAGCTACAACCAAGCAAGCAAACAAGGCAAGCGTGCTCCATCGTCGGCCACATCATCGCTTACCATCAGGCGAGACAGTGGTCAAACGCGAGCCTATCAATAATAAAAAAAGCTGTCTACACGGATTGAAACAAGCAAGGTCACCTATTTTGGGACACTAGATTACATCCGTGTGGCCCATGCTTAACTTTCAACCTCATCTTAACAAAACTTTACGAGCTAAATACCTAATGCACTTAGGCACTAAAGTGCAAAAGGTCTAACCCTCTATGGTCAAAGAACCAACTACTGTTTTAAAATTGGTCTATAAATTGGTCCTATCATCATCTTGTGGCCCGATTTGGATATAATTGGACCTGATAGCAACAATGATTGTTTTAACAGTAGCGATAAAATACGATACCTTTTATGGGTCGTGTAGACGCTTTATAAGTTTCTTCCTTGTACTTTAGATGTTGTGTTAGGATGGAAAAGAAGGTAAACAGTTCATTTTAATCACAATAATTTTATAAAGTCGAAAGTTTGTATGTACTTACGTATATTTTGTGGCCATATCATAGAATTGATCACTTCATGATATTGCCAACTTAAACTGGCCAGATCTTTTAAACGCTAACATTTGATGATATGCAGTCCTCATTTGGCCATATCATTGAAGTAGAATTTCAGTGTCAATACAGGTCTAAAGAAAGTAGGCCAAACGAGGATTGAAATATCATCAAACTTTAACGTTTAAAACGATCTGGCTGTTTTAGATTAACACATAATTTTAATGCCTGAAATGTTTTCTCTTGGGATAATTCTTAATTTTTAAACCGCTGCTGCCACGATTTTCTTACCTCAAAAAAGGAGTAAAATGGTGCAAAAACTTATGCATTTTTGTTTCTAGAAGACAATCACCAGAAATACTAAAACTCTTCAGTGCCAGTAGCCAACGTCTAATGTTCATCCCAAAAAAAATCTTCATTGAGCTACAAATCTCGAAAAAAAATATTGAAATTGTACATTAGGTATCTAACTAATGACGATTCATCGGAAATATTGCAAACCCAAGGTTTTATTTTGTGTTTTGATTCATCTAAATATGTTTTCTCGTTACTGCCTAGCTCATTTCTCGCTCATCTTGCAACGCGACACTTCCTTATCCCGGCACCTTACAGTCTTCAATCTTTGATGTGTTCGGGAGACTCCCATTCCCCATTCCCCCAAGCAACACAAAGGTGAGATAAACTAAGATGTTTACTCTTCGATGAGATCTCGAGACTTTTTGCCCGGGGATTTAGGAGAAAGGAATATTTAACAGACATACATATGTATGGCTCCAGTCATGTGGCAAGCGGGACTTTGTTTTTGTATTGACACTAGCTGCTGCTAGGGGCTTCGCTTGTGTGAATATAGAAAATTGACACAATTCCGAGATAAAAGTATTCTTTGGCCTGTTGGTCTAGTGGTTAATGGCCCTGACTGCTATAATAATGGCTGGAGGTCGTGGATTCGATTCCCAACCAGGATAAATGTTTGAGTGATGAGCACGATCATTCGATCATTTGTTCTGTGTCTGGGTGTAATTTTTTTATAATATGTATGTATTTAAAAATATATAAGGAATTTTAAATCATCACTTTTAATATAATTCACACAATTCAAAATATTATATACATTTAAATCTAATAATAACGTAATTAAAACTAACTTACAAAATAAAAATAAAAGCCCTAAAGTACTAAAAAAAAGCAATCTAAAGTACAGCGTCGTAAAATTCCTCCACATCGCTGTCGACTGGTAATGTACCCAAAAGACTGGCGGCATTGCCACGCTGAATGGCAATGCTTATCCTTTGTCCGAAGTAAAAGCCAGCCCTTGGGTCACGCGAAGTGTCAATAAGGCGTTTTGAAAGATGGTTATTAAGGGTGTACCTCTGAAGGATTTGTTTTTAGCCAAAGCATGTAAATAGAAAATATTAGTAAAATATAAAATTGTTTTTTTTTATATATAAATAAATTATTGAATTTTAAATTTATTATTGTATTTGAACAAAAATAAGAGTACCTGAGTACTTATAGCAGTAGATAAACTGGCATTTAACTTTTAAATAATTATTTCTAGTTTCCACATTTACTGTTTTAGAACGTGCTTTAAAAAAAACAGCGGAAATAAAATAGTGGCAATGATTAAGAATGTTAAAATAATTTTAAATATGAGCAAAATTAGCGACAGAGATACTTAGTATTTATTTTAATTGAAATCATTATTAAATCTATCTATTACTGTTATTTAATTTATTTCCCAAGTAATATGTGTTCTCGCTGCTGAAGTGAAAAATTATGTGTGTAACACGAGAGCAAAACCTTTGCATCTCGTGCCTTTGAATCCCTCCCCTCGCTCAGAATTCTGCTTTAGAATCACTCGCTAACGCTCGTGATTCAATCAAAGAATCCTTCGCTTGCTTGGGACTCAAAATTAGCACTCGCAGCAAAAAACAACTTTGCTCTCTTGTTGCACAAATAACTATTCCGCACAGAAAACCCCGTATATAACTAATATGAACAAAATAAAAACTGTCAAAATTAAGTTGACATACGATATGACAACATATCAAAATAAAGAGCCTTTCAAAGACAAAAGGTTAAATGAAAAACAAGAGTATTACATCACGTCATACATCTAAGCTCAATAAAAAACTGGTTAAGTGCGAGTCGGACTCGCGCTCGAAGGGTACCGTACTACAATATTAAAATCGAGCAAAAAACGCAAAAAACACGTCTTTTGTATGTCTCCCTTTAATTTTTTACTTTAGTTTTAATTTTGTTAAATGTAGTTGTCATCATTGTCATCATTTCAGCCGAAAGACATCTACTGCTGGACATAGGCTTCCCCCAAGTGTCGCCACAAAGAACGGTCCTATGCGTCTCGCATTTATCGGGTTCTCGCGACCGTTACCAGGCAATAGAAATACCTATACATTTTGTGAAAATTGTGACTCCCTACCTCTTACTCTTACTCATGGTTTATGAGATATAGCCCGCTGACAGATAGACGAACGGACAGTAGAGGCTTAGTAATAGGGTTCTGTTGGCTTTGGGTACGGAACCCTAAAAATTATAAATGTTTCTCACAAACCAACATACATGAAAAATAATATCTTGTTTAATCCCAGACATTATTAGTCTAGTACTTTACCCAAAAACTGACCTACGACGACCTCCATGAACAATTTAGCAACGTTTTTCTTAAAATAAAATATTTTTAGGACCAAATTAAGTCTATGCAAGGGTATATTAATCGCTAAGTGCGTTGTTCGGGCCGTCTCAAGGACTAATGGCTGAGCGTCACACCAAAGCGTAACATACGGCTTCGTAAAGAAAATACTATAATCTTGTATGTAATTACAGATGTTTGTTTACTCATAGCTAAACATAACGTCATCATCCTGCCCTTGTCCCATTTTATTTGGGGTCAGTGCAACACGTTTTTTTCTTCAATTCTATCCTGTCACACGTCACCCTATCACTAACTCCTTTTTCTTTCATATTATTATTATTTTATTGTTTTTCATATTATTTTATTTTTCTTCACACTCCATCCGTCCACATATATTGGGTAGAGGTGTGCCCCGCCTGGGCAGAGCACTGCCATGTCCTCTTGGGGGTGATCGGCGGCAGCGATCTCTCGCGTCGGGCCTTGGTACAGACTATGGTCCGGAGCGCAGAGGAGTCGTGCGCAGGCGGTCGCCTACTTCTGCGAAGCTGTAATGCTAGCAAAATAGGAGGCCACACGTGCACGCGCGAGGCAATGGCCCCCGCGTCCCAGCCGCCAGCATTCCGACCCCGGTTTGCGGCCACTATAGCCGTGGGCTTGCGGACGGCGAGCAATGGCTAGCTCGCCGTCAGACCGTCAGGTAACCGTCCGGACCGAGCGCAAATCGTCGACGGCGCGTACTGTTCCACGCGAGCCTTTAGTAGCAACCGTAGGGGCCCAGCAGGGTCGAAGCCTGTGGCCAAGGGTCTGATTCTGAAAGGAAGACTCGGCCCTGGTGTGAAAAGCAACGAAGGAACAGGAGTGGGTTTTTAATCAGTAAAAGTCTGACACTATCTCCTGCAAGAGCGGGGGATGTCATAGAAAATTGAAAAAAAACCATCCACATATAAGGTACTCATAACACTTTTAGTAACGTGCGTATCATCCCTCCTCTTCACAGCGTAGCTAAATATAACTATGAGGAAAAATGTTGGCAATTATCAGAAATTATATTGTAGGTATGTTTTTGATGCCTAAAATAGAATAATAGTTAGATTCAAAAGAAAAAGAGAGAACACTGCGTTGCGGTTAAAGGCAATTAATTATTTGTTTTGAAGTGTTAAGAGAAAGTTGTTAACCTTTTTTTAAACTGTTTGTTGCAGCAGGAAATGTGTAACGATTACCACTTTCCATTGGATTCCTGCATGTTTTAGAAAAAGAAAGAAATTATGTTTTTAGTGCCTCACACAACTCCGGAATAGCTGCTCAAACTTTATCAAGCGCAAGTTCGATCGTGTATGGAGTACTGCTCTCATCTTTGGGACGGATCTGCCCGATACCAGCTTAATGCACTTGAGACAATTGAGAGGCGAGCAAGAAGGATCTTTGCCAATGATGCAATCGTCGAGTCGAAGCTTCAAAGTCTTGAGCATCGATGCCGAGTTGCTAGCCTGTCGGTTTTCTACCGGTTGCATTTCAGGGAGTGTGCGTCGGAATTGAATGGCATAATTCCGCCTAACCCATTCCATCATCGGACCACCAGGCGTACGGCGTTGTGCCACCGATACATGGTAGACATCCCACGTGCGTACAGCTAGGGACTGGAATTCCCTGCCGGAGTCTGGAGTTTCCTGACGACTACAACCCGGGAAACTTTAAGTCAAGAGTGAATAGGTTACTTCTAGGTAAGCGCGCTCCATCGTCAACCGCATCATCGCTTTCCATCAGGTGAGATAGCGGTCAAGCGCGAACCTATCAACAATAAAAAAAAACTTGAGCATCATTTCATCACCCTAGCCTTTTCCCAAGTAGCTTGGAGTCAGGTTCAAGTCTAACTGGATGCTGGATACCCATGTTTTACATAGAGTGATTGCCAATCAGATGTCATCCTGGTCTGACTGTCTGCCTGTAATGACTGTCAAAGATCTACGAATAATAGTAAAATAGATAATGTAATTATAGTTAAGTTCAATAAAAAAAGAGACAATTGTATTTTTTAAGCCTCACTGAAAGTGGTTTAAAAAAAATACATTTGTCTAGTGCAGCAAACCGTAGGGGCCCAGCGACCGACCGTCCGGTAACCGTCCGGACCGAGCCCAAGTCGTCGACGGTGCGTACTGTTCCACGCGCGCCTCAAGATGTCAGCAAACCTAGGGGCCCAGTAGGGTCGAAGCCTACTGGGGCCAACGTACGAAAAGCAACGAATGAACAGGAGTGGGTTTTTAGTCAGTAAAAGTCTGAATTCAGTCATTGGATGATTTTCCCACCGTAAAAAAAAATATTCAGTGGGTATTTTTTAGCAATAGTGTTACACGACGGTGTAAGACACATCCTAATTAAAACATTGCCCACATATGCAGTATAATATTTGAACACTGTGTTTTTTATTATTCTTGTTTAAACGATTTTTTTATCTATTTAAGGTTGAATGGTCAAGGTCAGAAAATGTCAACATTTTAATACTACTTACGTGTAAATTTACGTCATGTAATACAATAAAAAACATACCGCACTCCTTTCTCGGGTAGTCGTGTAAGCATTATGTATACCATTGCGTCCCTTAGCTAATGACACCGCATAAGTCATTTTACAGGAAACGAAAAAAAATGTGCGGTGTTGAGAGACCAGGCGACTTGCACGCTATCACTACTTTTCGAATTATGGCGTCTGATTGGCTGAAATATATATCATGTGTAAGCATGTATTATTCTATACCTCTTTTATGTTATATTAAGTCGTACATTGGTTATCGATTAATAATATGGGTATTAGTTACCATTAAATAATACATAGTAGCTGCAAAACAATACTAAAATAATTTGAATTTAAAGAAAATGTTTGTAACGGCCGAGATCGCAATGATGGCAACATCCCCTCCCTATACCTACAAAAGGGCATGTCGCCATTATTGCGCGCGCAGTTTCTGTCCGACGTTTGTGGAGTTAACAACCCGTGATTTGCACGTAAGTTAAATAATAAATTGAGGGTATTTGATGTTTGATAATATGTTGCTTCTATGTTATAATTGTGAGTAAAACTATTAGAATATTAACTATAATTATTAATAAATGTGTAACGTATTGCTTATGAAATGTTATTTGTTCTTTAAAACTTGTTATTGATATTGGAAATATTAAAACCCACTGTATAATGAACTAGTCTTTTGATTTATCCTACAATTCAGAAGTGGGATTAGAAGCCCATTCTAATATGTTTTTTTTTGTGTTATTTTTTTTCCCGGTCGAAAATTATGGATAAGCAACGAGTGCCAAGCAGCCGCCGCTCACACAGCCCGATGGACCGCAGCCCAAGGAGTCGCAGCCCCAGGGGACTCCGCACCAGGGGACTCCGCACCAGGGGACTCCGCACCAGGGGCCTCCGCACCAGGGGACTCCGCACCAGGGGACTCCGCACCAGGGGACTCCGCACCAGGGGACTCCGCACCAGGGGACTCCGCACCAGGGGACTCCGCACCAGGGGACTCCGCACCAGAGGACTCCGCACCAGGGGACTCCGCACCAGAGGACTCCGCACCAGGGGACTCCGCACCAGAGGACTCCGCATCAGGGGACTCCGCACCCGAGGACTCCGCACCAGGGGACTCCGCACCAGAGGACTCCGCAGCAGGGGACTCCGCACCAGGCGCTGCAGCCCGAGGCATAGCCCGAGGTATAGCCCGAGGCATAGCCCGAGGTATAGCCCGAGGCATAGCCCGAGGTATAGCCCGAGGTATAGCCCGAGGCATAGCCCGAGGCGAAGCCCGAGGCGAAGCCCGAGGCGAAGCCCGAGGCGAAGCCCGAGGCGAAGCCCGAGGCGAAGCCCGAGGCGCAGCCCGAGGCGCAGCCCGAGGCAAAGCCCGAGGCGAAGCCCGAGGCAAAGCCCGAGGCGAAGCCCGAGGCGCAGCCCGAGGCGCAGCCCGAGGAACTACCCAAGGCGAAGCCCGATGCGCAGCAGCCCGATGCGCAGCCCGATGCGAAGCCCGATGCGAAGCCCGATGCGCAGCCCGATGCGCAGCCCGATGCGCAGCCCGATGCGCAGCCCGATGCGCAGCCCGATGCGCAGCCCGATGCGCAGCCCGATGCGCAGCCCGATGCGCAGCCCGATGCGCAGCCCGATGCGCAACCCGATGCGCAGCCCGATGCGCAGCCCGATGCGCAGCCCGATGCGCAGCCCGATGCGCAGCCCGATGCGCAGCCCGATGCGCAGCAGCCCGAGGCGCAGCCCGAGGCGCAGCCTGAGGCGCAGCCCGAGGCGCAGCAGCCCGATGCACACAAGGATTTACAGGTACCACCTCCACTACTACTCCTAACAATAGTAGTGGTGGTTTTAATATATTAATGCAAGCACTAAATTCTCTTGTTTCATGAAAACGAGTCATGAAAACGTAGGTTAATTTAATAATACCATACCCGAAATCGATCCTGCAAGAAAAGAGCAAACGATAGGAATGTGGTTACACCATAGATATCATCACATGATATCTCCAGTTTCCCTACCACCGCCAACACTACTACACATGCAGCAATAGTTACGCAGTCGCGCACACATCCGCAATTCATAAATCAGTCCATACTACACAGACAATTATAAACCTTATTTCATTAAAAACAGCGTGTATTTTCCATGCCCCTTACAGCTTACGCACACATTAAACGTCGATGTGCTATGCAAAAGCAATTTATTTTACATCGATTGATTGACTAAATAGAGAAGTTATCGATTTTCCCATGTTTTGTTGTGCCATTTCTTTTGGGTCCCAAAAACAAAATCAATAGGTCCAGAAAATAATACATTAATAATAGAATAATAAAATTTGTTTCATAAAACTCAACCTCTAACCATTTACCTGCATTAGGCTATTATATACGGCACTGATAAAGTATCGTTATGTTATTTTTACATTGCTTGTTCAGATTATTGAGTATTCAAATTAGGTAGTGGTTAAAGAGCAATGTATTTACTGTCAGAGCAATTCAGCCGCCTTGATATTTGAAAACAAAGATAACGCAGTAGCAACAAGGATTATAAGATTTGTTGTTTTACTGATTTAAAGATAAGTATAGTATTAAACTTGTACTTACATATGGTAAGAGATTCCTTGATGACCCAGGCTTCTCTTATTGCTTCGGTTCTTGCACGAAACCACTGAACAACACGGCATTTTATAATAATAATAATATTCCACAACTATCTTACAAAGCCGTCTAGTCCCAAGCTAAGCAGAGCTTGTGTTATGGATACTAGACAACTGATAAACATACTTATATATTTCTAAATACATACATGTATAGATAAATTACACCCAGACACAGAACAAATGATCGTGCTCATCACACAAATATTTGTCCTGGGTGGGAATCGAACCCACGACCTCCGGTATAGCAGTCAGGGTCACTAACCACTCACTAACAGGCCAGTCATTTAAAATTTTGTTTACGATCACATATAGCGAATCTCGCAAGTTTATAACTGACGGCTATTTGCCCGAATAAGCCTTTTTTGTGCAAGTCGCGCGGGCATGCACACGCCCCCTTGCCACTTCTCCTGTTTTTTATATTTCTGTGGGTTACACAAAGGAAACGAATGTGCCAAAAGCCTCGAAGAAGTTCGACTCGAGGTTTCTTCTCATATTGATACCACACAAGCGGCCCAAAAGGCCACTTTTGATAAATCACGTTGCCAAACTACCAGTTACAATATCGGGGTTTAGTAAGAGTGGATAGCCAAATACCATCTACTGGTGGTAGTGGAAAAAGTAGTGGTAATCCCTAAATATCAAGGCCCTTATAAAATTACTCATGTTCTAGACCATGAACGTTATCAAGTAGAGGACACGCCTCTTACGAGAAAGGGAAACAAAAAAAATACTCTAGTATTATTGCAGTAGATAAATTAAAGCCATGTGTTTGTTTCAAAAGACCACGGTAAAGACTCTGAGGAATAATATTTAAAATTGTAATCGATTGATTCATACATTTTTGCAGTTCAGGATTATATGTATGGTAGACCGATAGTCTATTGTTCGATTAACACTGTAATAATAATTTTTATTTGTTCAGTTAGTAGGTAAATGATGTTAGAATCCAGCTCTTGCGTGTGGAACCCGCACCAAAGTTCTTACGCACTTTTACTGGAAAAAGTGCAAAAAGTGTTCCTTAGGTTCCTGTACAAGCGGAAGCACGGCTATTACCCATACCTCTATCCGACAAAATTTCTATTGGGTTGCCTCGGATATAACTCACTAGAGGTAAGACGAGCGCGAGATCAGCTCACCATAGCCTGCAAGACGCTCCGTGGCACTATTGACGCGCCTGATCTGCTTACTGTGCTAGCGCGTTTCTGTGTCCCGGACAATTACTGTCGCGGCAAAAAGCACAGAATGTTTGCTGTGCCTCAATGTCGCACTGTTGCCCGTGCGCAGTCTCCAATACCTCGCACTTTGGCTTCACTAAAGGATCTCTTGGATTCTTATCCAACAAACGATCTGTTTACGGCTGATTGGAAGATGATTTTATTGGTATGTCAGAAGTACTGTAAGAGGAATTGATGGAAGTACATGTCGTTTATAACTTAAAACATTTTGTTTAGTTATTTAACCTGTAATGTTGTAATTGATTAAATAAATAATAAATAATAAATTACTAACTACCTTAAACTAGGCATGCAAAACCAATTTATTTAATTTGAATTCAATGGACACATAACATCTGATTACAATATAATTACATTTTGAACATAAATTAATGTATTTAATAAATATGTGCAATATGTCAAATTCAAATAATGTGTCAAAATAATTATAAAACTTGTTCGCATTAGTAATCACGAAATAATATGTCAAAAAAATAATGATAATAATGTCAGTGTCAATAAAATAAATTATTATCATTTAGAAATTCGGAGATCGAATAATAACATTTTGAAGTTAATAAAGCTGACAATTTCTTAAAAAGTGTAATAGTTTCATTATTAAAATCATCGGGAAATTTATTAAATATTGACGGGCCCATACCCAAAACACTTCCTCAATTAGGCAGTATTATGACAATCAATACGTAGCGTGGTTTTGTACTGCGTTCTTATTGGCTCCCTTTTGCTTTCGGACACTGTACTGAAAAGATGCAAATTGGTTTTCACAAAATCCGCAATTTCGAATATATAGTGACGGAAAAGTACTCGTAAGTAATTTAAGGGACAACTATATGTTACTTTCAGGTTACACATTGCCCTAATGCATCGTATATTACGTACGTTTCTAATACGTTCGAGCCTTGAACACCTGTTCTCTTAGACTATAATTTCCACAAACAAAAATATCTGAAATCTAAAAATCGATACGGCTAGACCATGATATGTGACCAGTCTTGTGGCCATGTTTACTTTTTTAGATAAGTTGAAAAGCACCTAAGCAGCTGAACTTAGTTTTTTACAAACTTCTTCTGCTTGTGGCTTCCAGGTTAGTTGGCTATCTATCATTATTCCTAGAAACTTTGCGACCAGTACTTGGTCTTCTTTTTCTTCACTATAATGTAAATTTAGTGACTGTGGTAACTTGCGTTGATTAAATTTGCTTAATAGTAGTCTTCGGTACATTAATAATTAAATTGTTTTGGTCAAGCCAGTGTATTAATTATGTCAACTAAAGTATTATTTATGTCCTATTCGTATGTTTTTATGTCATTACATTTAATCAAGGCAATGCTGTCGTCAGCAAATACGACCATGGGATAGTCAATGTAGCGGGGCAGGTCATTGATATAAAGCAGAAATAATAAGGGTCCCAGCACACTGCCCTGTGGTACGCCAAATCTAATATTTTTTTTTCCTCAGACCCAACGCACCTGGTTTTTAAACATATTTTAGTTATTTCTGTGTATATTCTGCGACATTAAGTACTTTTCCTCCATTGCCTATAATATTTAACTTGCTAATAAGTGTTCATGATCAACACAGTCGAATATTCTCGTCATGTCCGTAAAAATTGTGTAATTTGGTATTTTTTTATCAACATTATTTAAAACTAATGTTCACTAATATTGATTAACACCAATAAATAGTCTGTAATTTGATGTTAATCAAACCAAATATAAAATAAATGTGAATCAAATTTAATTTGGTGTTAACCAATAAATAGGGTCTGTAATTTGATTAACACTAATGGGTCTATTATTTAATTATTACCAATAGGATTTATTAATTGATCAGACTAATAGGCACCATTATCTGATGAAGACCAATGGGGTCTAAAAATTAAGTATATTAAGATTAAATGAAATAATTGTAAGGTATACTGATTACATTATTGTATTATATTGATGCATTTATTGTTTTTGTATGGCATTGTTTTTGTATTGTATTGTTTTTGTACATTGCTTTGCAGCTGAGTACGGGGACGTACTATTTTCTCGGATGGCCGACTGTAAGCATGTATTATTCTATACCTCTTTTATGTTATATTAAGTCGTACATTGGTTATCGATTAATAATATGGGTATTAGTTACCATTAAATAATACATAGTAGCTGCAAAACAATACTAAAATAATTTGAATTTAAAGAAAATGTTTGTAACGGCCTAGATCGCAATGATGGCAACATCCCCTCCCTATACCTACAAAAGGGCATGTCGCCATTATTGCGCGCGCAGTTTCTGTCCGACGTTTGTGGAGTTAACAACCCGTGATTTGCACGTAAGTTAAATAATAAATTGAGGGTATTTGATGTTTGATAATATGTTGCTTCTATGTTATAATTGTGAGTAAAACTATTAGAATATTAACTATAATTATTAATAAATGTGTAACGTATTGCTTATGAAATGTTATTTGTTCTTTAAAACTTGTTATTGATATTGGAAATATTAAAACCCACTGTATAATGAACTAGTCTTTTGATTTATCCTACACATGTGACCAATGGTTATACGCGCAATGAGCAGCTCCATCTAAAGGCATTCAAATGTGAAAACCGCAAATTTTCGACTTGAGCGGTGTTGTAAGCTAAGGGACGATTGGTAGTTAGACGTATTGTATAGTAACGGGTTAAATAAAGCATCTATTTCTATGTACTAGAAGTACAATGGTTCACAACTAGTTTATTCAATATTTTAGATTTTATGCTACAAATGTATTAATACTTTTATATATATTTATTACTGTTATAAGTACTGCGATATTACAGAAAAAAAAAACACATAGAAACCAATAAATACCTAATTTCGAAAAAAGAATAACGTACCTTTAATATAAAGTTTATTTGAACTTGTAATTCCAAGTCAATCCAAAGAAATGACACTTCAAAGCAACCAATTATGTCTTACACATATGTTATGGTAAAATGGCGGCCATATTGCTGACAACAATATTTTTCAAACAGCCGTAAGTTCTCCACCGCGTCTGTCCATCTGTTCGCGATGAATTCAATAATTACTGAACGGATTTTATATACAAAGATAATAAATATTAAGATTTTAATCGTTGCCATAATAATAAGATCTTTGCCATATATTTGGTACTTAACGTTTGGCGGGAACGCTAACAGAAAACGTCAACGTTCAACGTTTTGAGATCATTGGCAACAAATGAGCCAATGATCTCAAAACGTTGAAACAAAAGCGTGTTCAAGTTATAAATGTGAATAATCGTAGCAACAATAAAACATGTGAAAACATGGCCTAACACTGTTAATCTCTTAACACGAATTCTGTGAACCGATGAATATGTATGATGCCAGTCAGAGAGGCTTGTAAAAGAAATTGAACAAATTATCATACATTACCATTATCATATCATGTAGTCCTAGATTTATTGTATGTAATCTTTATTCTTCTGTATGTGTGTTTATGAAGAGCAGTGGTGACCGAGCGGTAACGGCCCCGACTAACGATTTGTAGGGTGCGGGTTCAAAACCAGCCAGGCGCATTACTTTGTGTAATTTATTTCATCACCACTGCTGTCAAAACGGTGAAGGAAATCATCGTGAGGAAACCGGCATGTCCTAGAACCAAACATTCGAAGACATGTGACATCCACCAACCTGCACTGGGCCCGCGTGGTGGATTACGGCCCATTCCCTCTCCTAAAGAGGAGGCCTGAGTCCCAACAGTGGGAAAATTATAAGGCCGACTAAGCTAAGCTAAGCTAAACGTGTGTTTGTCACCTAACTCCTCCTAAACGGCTTGACCGATTCGGATAAAACTTTGTGAGTATATTTGTGCGAGTTTCTGGATGGTTTGAAAATATAATTGAAACCGGTAGGTGGCGCTACAATCGAGTTTTCAATTATGATTTTTGATGTAAAGCCAGCTTTTGAGCAGGAGGACGTCCATTTCCATGAAGTTTCTTGCACATTATTCTCTATAAAGATCCATGCTTTGGAATGTGCAATTAGCATCATTTTTCTGACTGACAGACTTCCTGATAAATCAAAAGTTAATTCTGTGAATGGTTTATTTGAAAATAAATTATTTTTATTTGATTTGATTGATTAAGGTGAATGGTCTCGGGTAGACTCTGACTTAATTTCTTAAGTGTACGTGTCACATTATTGTGCATATTTTTTTTTTAATAATTCATTTCAGGTAATAAAAACACTCATATACTTAAGATAAACTTATAAAATACATTTATACATTATAAATTTAAAATCACAAAGGTATATATGGTACCCATAGTCAACCAAAAAAGGGAACATATTAAAAACATTATGGTAATTTAAGAACTAAGTCTTACGTCATTTCTTGTTCTCGTTCAGGAATTCCAGTGCTTAAAAATGGGATTAGCCAGATTGCATGTGACTGCTCTCAAAATACTATTATTGGAACGTCTCAAACTCTGCCAAAAAGATGCAATTCTCTACCTCTTGATTGCGTAGAAGTCAGGGACCCTCGCTTCGGCAAACATGCTAGTGGCACCGCAGTACCTTGGCAGTTTCATAAGAGTTCGGTAAGCATCATTGTATTGAACCCTTAATGTAGTTTTAAATCATGCTACGTTTTAGATCACAATAAAACCACAGGCTAGACACATTACCACATAATTCTTGTCAGTTACATACGTCTAGAAATCTACATATACCTAAACTGACGTAAACAAACGTCAGCTGACCGGATGAGGTGATAAAATTCAAATTAATTATTGTAATCGAGACGTTTATAGGACGTAGTGAATCTTAATGATATTTCCGTTTGTCTTCGTCGCAGATAGGTCAGTAGGACAAAGACTTCTTCTTGATATATTTGTCCCAATAGAGTATCAAGAGGTCAATCGTCGAATCCGACTCGGCTGGGCTGCGTTCAAGAAGCTGCGCGGTATCTTCTCGTCCAACATACCACAGTGTCTCAAGACGAAAGTCTATGTACTATTTGCATATTTTTTTTGCATGCTGTAAAGCTTTGTTGACAGGTATGGCATACAAATGTCATCTGTTATCATTTTTGTAACGAAAAAATAAACTAATACTTTTTTGCACAGGATGTTTGTAAAAAGTGTGATATGATTTTTTTTTTTAAATTTCGTAAGCCACACAGCCAGGACAGATGGTTCAGTTGGGTAAGTCTAACTTCGAGAAAGAGATCAATCGTCCGACTCGGCTGGGCAGCGTTCGAGAAGCTGCGCGGTATCCTCTCGTCCAATATTATACCACAGTGTCTCAAGACCAAAGTCTATGACCAGTGCGTGTTGCCAGTGATGACATATGACACTGAAACATGGTCACTTACAATGGGCCTCATCAGAAGGCTTACAGTCACCCAAAGGGCAATGGAAAGGGCTACGCTCTGAGTTTCCTTGCGTGATCGCATAAAGAATGATGTGTGTTCAGTGTCTTTTATCTTATGGGCAAAATTTGATTTAATAGTCGTTAATAATCTAAGCGTTATAAGTAGATAAACAAGCCCCCTCCCACTGCCTATCAAAGTATTATACGCCCAAAATATTTTGTTTACAAACAGCACACTTCACTGGGCGCCTCAATTGCCGTCTCAATGACCCACGCTTGGTCTCGCGCCAACTAATCTACATTACTGTTTGTCAACTAGATTCGTTTCTTTTTTTAGTATAATGTACTTACAGGTGTACAGAAACAGACGCCAGAGACAGAAACGGATGGAAAAATATCATAAAAGATAACGTGATGAAGCAGGGAGGTCACGACCCTCAGCATTGAGGATTACGACGCAAGGAGGAGGACTTACTGGTTGTTGAGAAGAGATAATAATTATTTTCAGTGTATAAAATCGCATGTGGACGTGTTCCTCTCCAAAGTGTTTGTTTTAATTATATGTATAGGTAGGTACATAATTATATACTTTTTGCTTTACAGAAACCATGTTTCTTTTTTACAAATAGTTACATAATAGAAGAGAATAGTAGTCTAGAGTGGTTATCGCGGTAGCAAGGCGCACCGTTGCAAGGCCTCCCACCAGGCGGACCGAAGGCCCTCACCAGGTCTTCGGTTCAATCTATGCTAATATTATAAATAAAGAGGCAAGGGTTTCGTACAAACTACAATTTCCGAATGGAGTCTCGAAGTCGCAATTTTTTTTTGTGACACCATCAAATTTACTGTTTTTAGATTTATTCTTATACTTGTGCTATAAGACCTTGCTTTATGCCTAATTTCAGGATTCTGGGTCAACAGAAAGTACCCTATGAATTTTGATTCCCTTGAGAGTGTCAAACTATACGTTTTATTACGACATAAACGGCCGTATCTTTTTTTTCGTAAACTTATATGTTTGATTTTTTCACAGCTTCAACGGACCGCAGACCTGAGTAAGTGGTTTTAATTTCAACTCGATACTTCCACGCGTATCCGAGAGGGTCTTGACAGACAGACAGACAGACGGATGACAAAGTGATCGTATAAGGGTTCCGTTTTTTCCTTTTGAGGTACGGAAGGGAATCCTTGGGCGGGAGTTTAATCTTAATATGTTGTGTTGGACTTATCCAAAATATATTGGCATAGTCAGAAAGGACTAAACGCATAATTTGTGGGTTAATTCTGAAGTTAAGGCAGAAAATGTCTTTCCTATTTTAAAATATAAAATTATGTTTATGATTATGTGTGTAAATAGACTATAAGGTACAATGGGGTTTTTTTTTTAATGTGGGAAAATCATCCCAGTAGGCTTCGACCCTGCTGGGCCCCTACGATTTGCTGACATCACCCTGAGGCGCGCGTGGAACAATACGCGCCGTCGACGACTTGGGCTCGGTCCGGACAGTTATCGGACGGTCGGACGGCGAGCCACCCATTGCTCGCCGTCCGCAAGCCTGCGCCTACGGAAGGTACAATGGGGTTAACGTAGCCGTGTGGATAAAAACCCCTTAACAATAAAGAGAAAAAACATGTGTCATCTGACTTAGCATGGATTATAAATACTTTGTTGGGGTAGGTCAATCAGTACATCAATGAATGAGCTTGAACTACTGCCAAGTTATTTATCTAGCGCTACGTCGAACATGTTAGGTTTATTTACTTGTAGTGTATGTTACTATTGGCATAAGGACTGTTCATTCAACCTGTTAGACTGTTGCTATGCCGGAGGTCGTGGTTTCAATTCCCACCCAGGACAAATGTATGTGTGATGAGCACGATCATTTGTTCTGTGTCTGGTTGTAATTTACCTATAATATATTTATATTTGAGAGTGGTGGCCGAGTGGTAACGGCTCCGACTTGCGAGTTTGTAGGTCGCGGGTTCAAACCCAGTCAGGCGCATTACTTTGTGTAATTTATTTCATTACCACTGCTCTCAAAACGGTGAAGGAAAACATCGTGAGGAAACCAGCATGATCTAGAACCAAAAAATACCTATATACACACACAAGTACTTACAAACACTCTAACGTAGAAAATAAAAACTTGAAGATTAACCTTGTCCCTAAGTAAGAGAGTTATGATGAGTAAAGTTGTGCAAATAAACACAATATGTCCTTACCGCAAATACAATTTTTGTTTTTCGATTACACCATCAGAATTTGTATTTTGCGGGCTACACTGTTAAAACTGGGTAAGTGCGACTCGGTCTCGCGTACTGAGGGTTCCGTACAAACTATAATTCCCGAATGGAGTCTCGAAGATTTATCCGATTTTTTTTTTATGAAGTTGGAATATCAAATTTACTATTTTCAGATTTATTCCTATACCTATGCTATAAGACCTTGCTTTATGCCAAATTTCAGGATTCTGGGTCAACGGAAAGTACCCTATGAATTTTGATTCCTTTGAGTGTATCGAAATATACGTTTATTGCGATATAAACGGCCGTATCTTTTTTATTCGTTAACTTAGAAGTTTAATTTTTCGGAGCATTCACCTTAAAGCTAAACCGAAAAGAAAATAATATTTCTGATTAAATCATTTGAAATATTTTCTGGTAATAGATTTAAAACTGTATGACGTCAGACGTCATCATCATTTGACTATTCTAGAATTCGTAAACATTTCTCTCTGCCTCCGTAATCTTCCGAGAATTTTTATTTCGTTGAGGTAGCACACTTCCACAATCCACATGCCAATTGCTTATCTCATTGAGCTAGGATTTGAAACAGAGCCAAGCAATATACTGTAACGGATTGTCAACTAGATTACCGCTTTATTTATATCGACACTTGGAATCTTGGAATAGAGATATTTTGGATCCATTATTTTATTACATAAACGATTTGTTTTGTAACCTATACTCCTCGTTGAGTCGAGGCTTCAAAGTCTTGAGCATCAACGCCGAGTTGCTAGCCTGTCGGTTTTCTACCGGTTGCATTTCGGAAAGTGTGCGTCGGAATTGCATAACCTAATTCCGCCTAGCCCGTTCCATCATCGGATGCGCCACCGGTACATGGTGGACAGCCCGCCCATACGCACGAAATGTTTTGGGAACATATTCATTGTGCGTACAGCTAAGGAGTGGAATTCCTTGCCAGAATCTGTGTTTCCTGATGGCTACAACCCGGGAATCTTTAAGTCAAGATTGAATAGGTTACTTCTAGGTAAGCGCGCTCCATCGTCTACCGCATCGTCGCTTTCCATCAGGTGAGATAGCGGTCAAGCGCGAACCTATCAAGATTTAAAAGAAATAAAAAAAAACTGTCCTACTTTTGGGCTGAGGTCCTACCTACCACGAACTCTTAACGTGATTCATTTTTTTAATTCAATTTTAGTGACTAAAACCCATCTAAAGGTGTACCGTGACGTGTTAAAACGTCAATCTTCTAAATGAGAAAAAGGCCACCAGCTATCAGACGAAATTCTATTTCTGTGTGCGTTTGTTCTCAGTTTTAAGAGAACAACCAGGACACTTACCATGATATGTTAAAATGTCTCTGGCGAGGGAGAAAGAGGAATACACCCTATATAGCTTCATCCCTTTAGCAATCAGTCTAGACGGAAAGAAACGGTTGTAACTTGACTAGGGAGGAGGGCTAATCTCTGTGAGAAATACTGAGAGGATTTGTCATCATTTGAGAAACTACAGCACCTACTGAGGTATCCAACCTCTTTGTGAATCTCATATCATCTTATCACACAGTCAACCATCGCTTCTTTAGTCCTTGATACAAATAGACATACTTAAAACTAAAAGATGTCTAAATGAGTATTTACGATGATGGTACCACTCAAAAATATTACAAGGCCAAATATATGGAGAGTTATTTACAAACAGTAAAATCTTTCCTGAAATGTTTACAAAAAACTGCTGAACGGGCCACTTGCGTCAATTACGTTTTGTCAATGAACGGCTGCTGGTTTGGTCCCGTGCCAAGTAATCTGTCGTAATAGATTGTCAACTAGTTTCTTTACTACGATGAGACACATGGTTTTGTAGCGTAGTGAACTTGAGGACACCCGTCATTTTTGTCGAATGATTCAGATTTTGTATCAGTATAAAATGCTTTATTTTTTCGTCTTTTGGCTTAGAAATTAGAATATCAAGTGTCAACACAACTTCATCGTCTTTCGATTGCTGAGCACCATCATCATTTCAGCAGAAAGACGGCCACAGCTGGGCATAAGCCTCCTTCAAGTGTCGCCACAATGACCAGTCTTGTGCGTCTCGCATCCATCGGATTCCCGCAACACCAGAACCTTTCGGTTCTATCGACTTTCTATTCTGCGAGCCATATGAGCAGTGGCTGGGCGCCTACTGCCACTAGTAGATATCTTGATAGCTTTAGTTCTCTTGCAGATATCATCATTTCTGAAATTCTAAGCATAGGGCTCTTCATTGTCCTTTGAGTAACTTTAGGCCTTATGATGGGCCCGTTGTGATGACTGACAGCCCAAAATTATATGAGATTTTTCACGTGAAATTTCGGTAGCGTATATTCCAAACATTCAGCGTTTTTTGAAAGTCGCTTATAGTCACGCGCTCAGTACAGTGTATGCTTTTGCTAGACCGTCGTTTTTGGTTTACCCAGGTCGATTATGTAGGGTTCCGTACCTAAGTTGGCAAAAAACGAAACCTTATAGGATCACTTTGTTATCAGTCGGTCAAAACCCTTTTTCGCAAACGCGTGAAGGTATGACACCGAAATGAATACCTAATACACAAGTTTGCTTCCTCAAGCAGCAGAGAAATAATCAAACTTCTAAGCAAGTGCAATTTAAACATAAGGCTATTTATGCTCTGTTTTGGCCTATATTTTGACATTCGTTAGGAAATCTAAACCTATAGGGTCCGTTGACCTAGAATCTTGGAATTTAGCATGAAGCAAGGTCTCATATAATAAGTCTAGGAAAAACTGTGAAAAATGTAAATACGCTGTTACGTCGATTAGGAAAAATCTTTGAGACTCGATTCGGGACTTGAACTATTAAAAAAAAAACTGATCGTATCGTTCGTTTATTATCATCAAAACCTAATTACCCTGCATCATTAGGAGGTCACAAGTAAATGAAGCAACAACCTTCAAAATCTGAATATGCATGGTTCGTATTAATTTACAACAATAGGCAATAACAATTAACTGTGTGGGTTTGTGTTACACTGACCTGATTGTTGACATTTGCTTATGTATAAAGAAAACCACCTTGATTATCATAAACAGCATGACATCAGGCTTGTACTAGCCGAAGGTTAGGCAGAAGATTAACTGCTTCTGCCTGACCTTAGGAATGGAGATAGAGGTGTGATGGTATACCACAGACATTCATATTTCGCCAGTTATGTATCAGTCTCACTGCTAAGGCTTCAGAACTACGGGAAGCGTTTGAAAGAGTTACCATGACCCTGAAACCCAAAGGGCAACTATCACAGGTGAGTTTTAGTCAGAAAAGGTCTGCGTATTGTTTGAAAAATTTACCGTGCTTCTGGAATGCAGAGGGCAACTGAAGGACAAATGTAAGTTTTCGTCAAAAAAGGCCGAAAACTCCTCCCACCTGAAAATTTATTTGATGCTCTGACTGAGCAACAATAAGATCTACTTTCGCATACATAATAATATTAATGAGATTAGTATCTTTTGTTGTAAGTACTTAATTCATACACGTTAACATAACAATGGTCATGTACATATAATCATTGATACCACTCTTTAAAATTGCCTTTCCATAAAACGATTCAAGATTCATTTATTTGCTATCGAGGTAACAACCAATCCATTTGCCAACGGAGGGATTATAGAAGCACGTAGGAGGTCCAAGTTTATCAATTTAACAACCCGTGAGTCCGATGGGATTTATTTATTTAAAAGTTCACGCACCAAAGTATAAACCTCTGGAAATCCACAAATATAAAAGAGAACACCATGAAAAATTATTTTATTAAAACTAACTACATGACCAAGGCAAAAACCAAAACATGATATAAATTAACTGGCTCGATAAAAAAAATCGCGAATCACGGAAATATTTGTTACAAAAAATAATTAAGCTCGTTTTTTAAAAGGGCCTCGCAAAAGCAAAAATCTTGTATAGTTAAAGTTTTTTTTTTTTTATAAAAATAAAAACTCTGTTACGGGGCCGCGAAATCGACATAGACCCGGGTGGAGTTCATACAAAATACTCACTGACTACAACCGGCCCTTAATGGTTTGCTTTAGACCATGTCCCACCTTCGATCCTGCATCACGTGCCCTGTTACCTGTTCACCTAGGGACCTAATAACAGCATCAGCGGACGGCATTGCCGTGACCGAATACTGGGCCAGGCAAGGAATTTAACTAGTTTTGCCATCGATACGCTAAGAAGAAGATGGTTTGCTATTCTCGAACAGTTTTTGACAGTCGTTACAGGTATTCAGACGCCAGAAAGTTTAACCATCAGTCTATTTAAAGAGTGTCGTGTTGCCCAGTAACTGGGTTGTGGACGTCTGATAAGCAGTCGCTCCATGTAAAACATAAGTATTCAGCTGCATTCCATTAGACTGAAAGCCGACCTCAAGATATTTGGGAAAAGGTTAGAGAGATGATGATTCTCTAAGGGCTATATTTCACCGGGACACCATGGCGGCGCGACTAGTCGCCGCTACCAACAAAATGTATACAGTTCTATCGAGAGTTAATCACCTGGTGTCCGTTTGGTTGCGCAACCAATTTGGTGGCGCCACCAACTCGTACGCGTGCGCTTAAAGTCTATTTTGATACTGTCTCAGTGTGATGTAGCGACTCTGGTGTCAAGTTTGGTAGCTTACGGACACCATGGCGGCGCAACTGGTCGCGCCGCCATTGTGTCCCGGTGAAATATAAGAGAAAAAAAGAGTCAATTAAGGTTGGGGAAGCGGATTTTCAATGTTTTTAAGCTTCATTCAGCTGTCTACGTTGTACGGCTGTGCGTCGACTGAACAACAACACAACAACAACACAAACAACACAACAACAACATTGAAATTAACTAAATTTCAATGTTGTTTTTATCATTGATAGGTTCGCGATTGACCACCTGATGGTAAGCGATGATGTGGTCGACGATGGAACACGCATATCTAGAAGTAATCTATTCACTCTAGACCTAAATACCCCTACGTTGTAGCAATCAGGACACAGACTCCGGCAGGGCATTCCGCTCATTAGCTGTATGGACAATAAACGTGTTCCCAAAGCATTTTGTACGTATGAAAAGTAAAAGAAGATGATCTCTATTCTGTTGTAGCACCATTATCTACCAGGTCAGTACTTTAGTTATTTTAAAAACACCAATTTAACACATGCGGCGCATAACGGAATTCTTTGATCAGCAGCCCCCGAGTCTTCGATGGCGTGTAGTGTTTCACGCGTGACTTAAATAGATGTCAACCTAAACAAACCCTACGGGCCCAGCAGTACCGAAGCCCACTGGGACCATTGGTTGACTTCCGAAAAGGTAACCCGGGGTCCTTGGACGCAAGGTTTTATCAAAAGTCTGACACGCCCTCTCGCTCCGCCCTAAAGAATCATTCGATGATTTCTCTCCTTAAAAAAAACCACACGCTCTCAAGTTGTTTCAGACGGTGTCCACTTCATTCTATATAATCACATAACATATAAAGTGAATGGTCAGCCATTTTTGTTGTACATCCAGCTATGTAGCCCTGGAGGGCCGTGGTGTTAATGCGGCAGTGACGTGATGGGGCTAGATTAGGTCTATGAATATACTAGCTTGGGCGGTGGTTTAAGTTGTAGATGACAACGGGAGTTCATCAAAACAAAAACCCGACAGCGAAACGTAACTAAGTTCGAAACAAGTCACTTTGAGCAGCCTGATTCAGTTGAAGGAATTAATTACAGTTCAATCATAAATTTGATGACCTACATTTTAGTGACGTCTCCTCGAACCTGTTATTTTGATACTTTAGTTGACTATATCGCGAAAAAGAAATATAATTTGCTGCTAAAAATCGGCCAGTATCCAGTGTTACTCTCACAATTAAGATAAAACTGACGACACCTCTCCAGCTAAAAGCCGTTTAGGGTCTAAGGTCCTACCTAGCCAAGTTACAACCGTTTCAATTCTCTTTTCGTTGATCGCCACGAGTCGGCCACGTTCCCTATTCCTTTGTTCTGTCCACGTGACTGAGCATTGAGATGACGTCGGAACAAATGAATCGGAGGCGTGGCCGACTTGGGGCGATCGCCAACAAAGAGAAGGACTTTCGTAAATGTACTTCGCTTTGCCAGTGGCAAAATGATAGCTGTGATCTTACTGGTCAAAGCTAACCAGCAATGTTCCAACTTTGCCCTGGACCTGAAGGTTACGTAGGATCTCATGTAACCTTTAGATATTTTAAGTAGATATGGTGAAATCAGCCAAGACCCATGCAGAATATTTGCAGGCCTCGACTTCATTTGGACCCTTTGTTATTCATTCAATCTGCAAATACCTATGAAAAAAAAATACCTATGAGTGAGACACTGTTATTTTGCACTGTTTTTTGTTATGTTGTTTGTTTGCTTGAAGAACGATTTTTAGACAATGGTATTAGTTTTTTTAGAATTTGTGGAAAGAAAAATTTATACAGCAGAGTAAACTAAAGGACAAGTTAGTCAAAGTCAAAGTCAAAGTCAAAGTCAAAGTCAAAAAATTTTTAATTCACATAGGCCTACATGGGCACTTATAAAACGTCAGAAGCTAGTGCACGGTTCCAAATTGGTCGTTTCCTATGGAGAAGAACCGGCAAGAAACTCCATGGTTACTCTTTTTAAAAAAATGATTGTTTACAATATTTTCATATTACAGTATTAATAGACATTATGTAAGAACAGTGTATACCAGTCGATATTGTACCCAAAAGCACAATAAAAATAATAATATTTAAAAAAAAAAAAAAGTGAGTCGTGATAGGAAGTAACCTAAGAATTCGCGAAGTCCACGGTGTTCTCACATTCACATTAAAAAAAAAGAAGCTATATAAAAAAGTTGGTATATCCTTCAGAAAACGAGCACTTTTTTAGGGTCTTTAGGATCACTTTGTTGTACGTCTATCTGTCTGTCTGTCAAGACCCTTTATGTCAGGAACGCGTGGAGGTATCGAGTTGAAATTAAAACCATATACTCAGGTCTGCGGTCCCTTAAAGCCATGAAAAAAAGGAAAAATCAAACTTCTGAGTTAATGAAAAAAAAAAAACATACGGCCGTTTAAATTGCAAAAATACGCATATTTTGATACTTTTAAGGGAATCAAAATTCATAGGGTACTTCCCGTTGACCTAGGCATAAAGCAATGTCATGGAAAAAATCTGAAAACTGTAAATTTCAATAAATTTGTAGTTACGTCATAAAAGAGAACAACTTTTTTTGCGATTCGGAAAAATCTTCGCAACTCAATTCGGGAATTGAACTGTTTTCATAGGTTAGTTTGTACGGAAACCTCAATGTGCGAGTCCGATTCGCACTGGCCCAGGTTTTCATATAACCGCTTACGCCCATTCTTTAGACCATACACAGAGGATTTGCGGTGTAAATTATTTTCTTTATACGAGCCGAGGTATCTGTTGTAATTTGGTGATAAGCGGCCCTTGTGAGCTTGTTGGTTATTACTTCAGAGGGGGTAAAAGGGGGAGGGGTGATGAGCTGTTGTCTGCTGATCGTTATGTCGGCGATATAATAGAATTGGGTGGTGGTAGGTAACTGTGTTATGTTGGTATTTCGATGATGGCGTGTGGCAGTTATACATTGGTGAATAAATAAAAGTTTTGAAAGGTTGTTTCAGTGTAAATAGATAAGGGTTATTGAAGGGTTATCAAGTAGATAATCGAATTTCGATATTGTTATCCTTTACTATATGGTTCAAGTTGAATATTTATGCTCTTCTATCAGTGTAACTTTCTCAGCTAAGAGTTTTTAACCGACTTCAAAAAGAAGTAGGTTCTATGTTCGGCTGTATGTAATTTTTTTTTATGTATGTTTACCAATTTCTCGGTCAATAATGGACCGATTTTGAAAACTATTTTTTTGTTTGTAAGAATTGGTTTATGTAATATACTTATCCATTTAATAGGTACTCCATTTGGCCATATTTGCAAAAACATTTGTTCATTCATATTTCATCCCGCCATAACTTTTAAATGGCAGAAAAATCCTTAAAACCATCCTTAGAAAACTAGCTTACAAATAGAGCATCTAAATGGGTTCACCCGTTTAAGAGCTACGGCGCCAAATACAGACGCACATAGCGGTTAAACTTCTAACACTTATTTTTGGCGTCAAGATTTAATAAATAGAGTTGCCTAGTTATATTTTGTCTAAAGTTACGTCACATTTTAAAAAAGTAATTCATATATTTATTATCACTCAAATATAATTAATTAAATACTCAATAATTTTCATATCCAGTTTCGATTGCGGTAAAAATTTATTAATTACAAAATAATTTTGGCTAAAACCAGGTTCGGATCTAATAATTTAATTATTCAGTGGTCTATCCATATGAATTTCATAATTAGTTAAAATATAGATTATCATATTCGAGCTTAATTATGTGATGATTAATTGGATAGTAATTACTGATTACCTATATATATATATTAAAAGTTAATTAAACACATTAATATTATATAGGTGAAAGTTTGTATGTTTGTTACTCCTTCACGCTGAAACGGCTGTACGGATTTGAATGAAATTTGGCACAAGGTTAGACCATGTCCTAGAATTGCACATAGGATACTTTTTGTCTCGGGAGTATGTTTCCTTGAAATCATTTGAAAGAAGGTTATAGTCTATATAACATCACGCTACAACCTACGGGAACGAAGTAGTAACTGTCTTAAATAAATGACAAAATCGAAACATCATCATCTTCCTACCCTTGTCCCGTGTTATTTAGGGTCAGCGCAACATGCTTTTTTTCTTCCATTCTGCCCTGTCGTTCGTCATGCTATCACTAACTTCCTTTTCTTTCATATCACTCTTCACACAATCCATCCATCTTTTCTTTGGTCTCCCTCTCCCTCTCCATCCATCCACATGTAAACTCATCGCGCTTCATCCCTCCTCTTCACATGACCATACCAAGACAAACGATTCTCTTTCAATTTTTCAGTCACTGGCGCCACTTTCAAACTTCCCCTAATATACTCATTTCTCACTTTATCCATTCTCGTCACACCACACATCCATCTTAACATTCTCATCTCCGCTACGTGCAATTTTTTTTCATCCGTCTTTTTCACAGCCCGACATTCTGATCCATACAGTATGACAGGTCTTATCACGGACTTGTAGATTTTACCCTTCAACTTGAGGGGCATCCGTGGGTCACAAGTGGTTCCAAAAATACTAAAATCACGATTCTTCTGCTTAGCGTGTCGATGGCAAAGCTAATTGAATTCCTTGCCTGGCCCAGTATTCGGCCACGGCAATGCCGTCCACTGATGCAGTCATTAGGTCCCTACGTGAACAGGTAAAGGTCCGGGATAAAAAATTCATTCAAATAATGAAATTTTTATTCAGGGAGTATGCTCCCTTGGGACAATGTTCTACTTTCACTTGGGTTCAGCCGCTAGCAGCAACTAATAATATGTATTATAAAACAGAAAGTTTGTATATTGTAATTCCTATACGCTCAAACGGCTGAATGAATTTGATTAAAATTAGGCATATGGGTAGATCATGTCCAGTACATTGGATACTTTTTGTTTTGGGGGCATCAAGAATAATCCTTGGTATAGTCCATACTTAATATTATAAATGTGAAAGTGTGTGTATCTGTTTGTTTGTCCGTCTTTCACGGCAAAACGGAGCGACAAATTGACGTGATTTTTTAAGTGGAGATATTTCTTGAACAAAAAGTAGCTACTTTTTGTTTCTTTCTAACCCCCCACTTCCCTAAAGTGCGGGGTGGAAGTTTGAAAGCTACTTTTACGCGGGCGAAGCCGCTGGCAGAAACTAGTTAATAATAATTTAACCGCGTATGGCTTATAATCGACATAGGAACTATTTATTAAGTAGATACAAAAATATCGTACCGGGAATAAGGTTAGCTGGGTACGCCACAGTCGCGTTAAGGAACGGACATCTTTGTGCCCCACCGCCACCACAAGAGACGTCCGGGGCAACTGGAGTCGCAGAGCGATGCCCGGCCACCGTAGGCGCTGGTTTGCCGGCAACGAGTAATAGGTAGCTCGCAATCCGGCCGTGCGGTACCAACTGAGTCCGAGTCCTCGACGGCGCGTAGTGATACACGCACCTCAAAGAGATGTCAGTAAACACGAGAAAAGCCTGTGGTCCTGGACTGAAAGTGCAACTGAAGGACACAGTTGTGATTTTAGACAGAAAAAATATGATATTCCCTCGCGCACCATCCAAGATGGGAGAAGTCATTTGGATGATTTCTTACCTCAATCAAAAAGCGTAGGGTTGTGTTATGTGTACTAGACAACTGATAAACATACTTATATATTTCTAAATACATACATATATAGATAAATTACACCCAGACACAGAACAAATGATGTGCTCATCACAAACATTTGTCCTGAGTGGGATTCGAACCCACGGCCTCCGGCATAGCAGTTAGGGCCACTAACCACTAGACCAAAAGGTAAGTCAACCTACTTTTCTTAATTTTAATAATCGAACGAACTAACTACGAACCAACATACTTCCAAGCCACAGTTCACTTTATTACTTCCCTATGTTTATTCAATCCATACTCGCACCGCACCAGAGAACCGACTTCAAAACTTGAAAATTTTATTCATCTCACTTGAACTACATCGAAGTTTTGAAGTCGCCGTCTTTCGGCTTTCAATTTGGATAAAAGGATTTTTGTTTGTTTAAAACCTACGTTTTGTTTCAAGTCTGTGTCGCGTGGTTGGTTGGCAACGGGGAGTGGGTTCGAGTCTCGGTATAGTTAATATTTGCAGGAGCTTTGGAAATGGTTTCTGTTTATAGGTTATTTTAATACGTGATTGGAGGTTTTACTTTTTCTGGAGTATGGTATGAAGTATGGTATGCACTTGAGCCAATTGAGAGGCGAGCCAAGAGGATTATTGGCAATGATGCACTCATCGAAGCGAGGCTTCAAAGTCTTGAACATCGAACAGCCAAGTTGGTAATAGCCTGTCGGTTTTCTACTGGTTGCATATCGGGGAGTGTGCGTCGGAATTACACAGCCTAATAACTAATTCCACCTAGCCCGTTCCCGCTGCCGTGACAAGTCACGGCATGGCGGAAAGACTTCCGGCGGGATCTCATGGCGGAATGGCAACAGCGATTATCGCAACCCAGTGCTGGGCACGTCGTAATTATGGCGGTAAGTCCCCTTTTTGAGGAGTGGCTGGAAAGGCAACACGGTGTCCTTACCTTCCGCATGACGCAGGTTCTCATCGGACATAGTAAGTTCGGAAGGTTCCTGCACCGGATCCGTGCGGAAGAAACAGCCGGGTGTCACCATTGCGTGGATTGCCCGGAGGACACGGTGAATCATACGGTAGAGGTGTGTGCCGGGCCCTGGTACAGGCCATGGTCCGGAGCGAGGAGGAATGGCAGGCTGCCGCGAAATAATAATGCTAGCGAAGGAGGCGGCCGCACGCACGAGGGAACTGCCGTCACACCCCAGCCGCCGGGATCCCGATACCGATTTCTAGCCACCGTAGGCGTAGGCTTGCGGACGGCGAGCAATGTTTAGCACGCCGTCCGGTCGTCCGGTAACCGTCCAGGCCGAGCCCAAGAAGTCAACAGCGCTTAGTGTTCCACGCACGCCTCAAGGAGACGTCAGCTAATCGTAGGGGCTCTGCAGGATCTAAGCCTTCTGGGGCCATGGGTTATGTGAAAATGAACCCCGGGGCCGTGGAACCTAGGCAAAGAAGGAACAGGGTCCAACCAAGGAGTGGGTTTTAGTCAGTAAAAGTCTGGCATATCCTCATGCTCCACTCAAGTGCGGGAGAAGTCATTGAATAATTTCCCGCTATAAAAAAATATACTTCATCACCATCATCTTCCTGCCTTTGTTCCGTCTTATTTGGGGTCGGCGCAACACGTTTTTTTCTTCCATTCTATCCTGTCAGCCGTCATGCTATCACTAACTTCCTTTTCTTTCATATCACTGTTCACACAATTCATCCATCTTATCTTTGGCCTCCCTCTCCCTCTCCACCCATGTATACTCATAACTCTTTTATTATCATGCGTTTCATCTCTCCTCTTTACATGACCATACCAAGACAAACGATTCCCCTTCAACTTTTCAGACACTGGCGCCACTTTCAAATTTTCTCTAATATACTCATTTCTCACTTTATCCATTCTCGTCACACCACACCACCACACATCCGTCTCAACATAATAAAGTACTTACTGATGTAGCGACATCTATGGCGTCACATAAGAACTAATCCTGCAACGCGCAATTGAAGTTCTCCGCGCGATTGGAACATATAGAACAGCCCGAAATCATCTATAGGGCAGTTGCCCACCAGACATAATATTCGTCTGGTCGAAGGATCCTCTCTTTTCAACGGAAGTATGCAGGACTGTACACTCTGATCTGCCTACCTCTAGACTGGTGACCCTCGACAAAGAACGTCAGCGCAGCCTTCGTGCAGCCCCTACTTAGTGACGTCATCGTTCGTGTGAAATATCGATCTGTATCTTTTAGATCAAGAAGGTCTGAAATAAAGTTCCTATTAAGATTATAAGTGTAAAGATAATATTTTATTAGATGTTACCTCATATTTTCATCGTCTCTAGAGAAATCAAGTTACCTGTAACAAAAAAGTAAAAGATTAGTTTCAGTGTTGAAAAATGTTGTTGTTCAGTTTTCAGGAGTTTCTACGTAACTGATTTTTTTTTTTATTAATTTACGTCAAAGTTACACTAAGTATGTCTTGTTAGTGAAAGTTATTATCATTATGGTTGTATTTTTTAGGGTCCCATATATTATCCAAAAACTAAAAACGGGACCCTACTGCTAAGACTTTACTGTCCTCTGTCTGTCTCCAGGCTAACATATCATAAAATGTAATAGCTAGACAGTTGAAATGACCACACCAAGATAGACAATTCCATGTTTGCCCTTTGCGTTAATTGTGCCCTTTGCTCACAGTAGGAGTAAATGTTACTCCAACTGCTTTATTTGGAGTAAATATTACTTCAATAAAAGCAGTGAATGTACAATTCTTATGGGAAGTCTAAAGAGTCGTCCGGGAACCGTACGGATCGAGCTCGAGTCGTCGACGGCACGTAGTGTTCGACGCGTGCCTCAAGGAGATGTCAGCAAAACCGAAGGGGCCCAGCAGGATCCAAGACCTTGAACCCCGTGGTCCTGAGTCTGACAGGTCCTCTATCTCTGCCCAAGGGCGGGAGAAGTCACCGATTGATTCACAATTACAAAGGAAGATTATAATATATTCCACAACTATCACACAACGCCATCTAGTCCCAAAGTAAGCAGAGCTCGTGCTATGAGTACTAGACAAGTGATAAACATATTTACATATTTCTAAAGACATACATATTATAAATTACACCCAGAAACCGAACAAATGATCGTGCTCATCACACAAACATTTGTCTTGGGTGGGAAGCGAACCCAAGACCTCCGTCATAGCAGTCAGGGCCACTAACCACTAGACCAACAGGCCAGTCACCAAAAGTTCATTCATCTAAAAGTTGGAGTGAATGTTACTCCAACTGCAACTGTTAAAATTCAATTCTTATAGGAAGTCTGGTGAAAACCTATTATTTTTATTTTTATAAAATTTCCAGGTTTTGTTGGACTAGTACCAACAAAACAATTAAAACAACCGTTCAAATACTGGAAAATTACCAAAAACACTTGATTACGTCAGCCTGGCAGTCACCAAACTAATTGATAAATCGATTCGTTACGTCGTATTACGTAAAAATAATAAACAAGTCGTGCACTTGGTTCTGTCCGTGTTTAATTTATTTTCGAAGTAAATAAATTTTAATGTGTGTTATTCGGACTTGGCAGCTATTGGAGGGTTTTAGGCGATGAAAGATGGGGATGCAAATTTTGTATTACTGTACTTATTTTGGAACTGGTTTTCGATATAAACCATGATTTTTAAAGATCTAATTTGTATTACAATAAAATAAAAAATATAATAATAAAAACCCTACACTAATTACAACTATCTAAAATCAAACTAAAATATGGCGTCAAAAAACTCTTTCACAGCGCTGTCGACTGGTAATGTGCCCAAAAGACTGGCGGCATTGCCACGCTATATGGCAATGCTTATCCTCTGTCCGAGGTAAAAGCCAGCCCTTGGATCACGCTAAGTGTTGTATTGATAAATTTTAACTACAGATTGGTCGTGTAATTAAGATTTCTTAGTTGGCTAAGAAATTTGTAATTAATTTATTACTTTATGTATGTAGTGCTTACCTGCAAGTGATTGTTGCGATATAGTCTTACTTTAAAAATGTGGTATGTTGCTGTATTCAGTTTGAACCAGTGTTGGTGAATCTAATATAATAAATAAATAAATTTTATACAAAAATGGTCTGAACAGGTTTTTTATTCATATTTTATAGGTAATTCCATGCTATAAGTCGTAAGAGACTGTAAATATCATTTCGAGGATGTCAAAGTTTAAAAATATTCGTAACAGAAATCATCTTCTGAAAAATCCCTTTTAAAAATTACAGCTTTCTGGGTGACATTTGTGATCTTAGTTTTGACGCAGTAAAAGTCTGGCACGCCCTCTTGCTCCACCTTAGAGCGAGAGAGTCATTATATGATTTTCCAAATAAAAAAAAAGTTTTAATGCGCAGTGTTGTGTTCCTAACACCGTACAAAATTCGAACTCTACCTAAAAAATATTGTTTATTTGTTTTCTCTAAACTAAATAAACACACATACACACACACAGACAAATACTTCTATAAACGGACAGGAAAAGTATTAAAAACCGATCAGTAAGACCTTCGGTTGACAATGTCGTGCCCCGCTGACATTGCGGCGGAACCCGCACCAATGACGTGGCTATGCAAATTACTTTAGATAGCGGTTAGGGAGTCTCAATGTCACCTACGTTACCCTAAAATTTGAGACGGTTTGACGTGATGGGGAAATTGCTGTGGCGTGGATATAGGGTCGGCAAGGAAAAGCTGCATTTCAGTATAGTATATTATACTATTGTTATCCTTTTGTTATAGCTGTTGATTCTCCTATGATTAAATAAATAAATATTTAATCTATACCAATATTATGAAGGGGAAGGATTCGTATTAGATAAAGTACAGAATAGAAGCAGCGCTGATGCAACGTTATTAAAAGTAAGAGATCTAGGAAATCTAAAGGGAAAGATGAGTTCGGGAGTGACGCATACCTCACTCCCGAACTCATCTTTCGTGAACATATTGTATGTAAGAAGACGTACGTCTTTCTCCTCCGTCCTAGGTTTCGTACTGAAGCAGTCGCAAGGGTTTACCAAAATTACCACGTTCAAGGTGATGTATGACGCACTAGTCAGGAGCCATCTTGAACACAGTGGTCATTTGGGCTCCACATGAAAAGAAATACAGGGTCATGTCGGAACGTGTTCAAAACAAATTTTTAAGAGACTTGTATTGCAAATTGTATGGTGTATATCCGTTTTATCTGCTAATTTACCCTGCACTATTTGTATTAGGTATGGTAGGATATGACGAGCTCAGGGTGCATCGGGAATACAGTCTCGTCGTGTAAATAGTGAAGCTTCTGCGGGGTATAGTACATAATCCGGGAGTGCTGCGCCACCCAAAACTCAACGTAACGGATCGGTACGTGCGGAGGCAGCGACGCCCGCAACTACTGAATATTCCAGTAGCTAGAACTAACCTACTGACGAAAACACCTCTCACACAAATATCCCTCAAACACATCTAGTGGCTCGTGCATGGCCTGGCGTGAGGAATAGCAGGCAGCAGCCTGCTTCTGCGAAGCAGTTATGTTAGCGAAGGAGGCGGCCGTACGCGTGAAGGAATGGCCTTCCTCGCGCCCCAGCCGCTGGATCCCGACCTCGATTTCCAGCCACCGTAAGCGTGGGCTTGCGACGAGCAATGGGTAGCTCGCCGTCCTGCTGTCCGGTAACCGTCCGGACCGAGCTCGAGTCGTCGACGGCGCGTAGCCACGCGCGCTTTAAGGAGACGTCAGCAAAACCGTAGGGGCCCAGGGTCAAAGCCTACTGCTACTACTAAACCCCTTCAAAAATGAAAAGTACTACGAAACAATGACCTAGCACATTCCATATTAAATATTTTTTTTATCAAAAGCAAGCAAAAGAGTTCACGTAAAGAATAACCTAATAAAAATCTAATTACCAACGCAACCCACATGCTAAGTACTCTGGCGTCATAATTAGTGATGTTAATGGCATATGACGTCATCTCTCGCCTTGAGCCTCGACGTCGGGGTTGCGTTACGGGTCAGTACATCCCTAGGCACTCGTGTTACTTAGTTATCTTCGTGGGACATCCCTACGGGGTATATGTAGGTCGAGGATTTTTAAAGGGATGTTTTGCGGAAGACTCTGTCTTTATTTCTGTAAAGTAGTTTTAAGTTTTTATTGTGCACTTATTGCATAGGATTTATTTGACGCAGGCAATACAATAAGAAACAACACAAAATAATAATAAAAAACCGGGAAAGTGCGAGTCGGGCTCGCGCACTGAGGGTTCCGTACAAACTTACCTATGAAAACAGTTCAATTCCCGGATTGGGGTACGACGATATTTCCGAATCGCAAAAGTGTTTTTTGTGACGTAATTACAAATTTACAGTGTTCAGATTTTTCCCTTTGCTTGTACTATGAGACCTTGCTTCATACAAAATTTCAGGATTCTAGGGCAAAGAAGTACCCTATGAATTTTGATTCCCTTGAGAGTTTTTTAAAATACATGTTTTTTTGCGACATAGACGGCCGTATCTTTTTTTCGTTAACTCAGAATGGTCGGTTTGATATTTACACTGCTTCAAGGGACCGCAGACCCGACTATATAGTTTTAATTTCAACTCGAGACTTCTACGCGTTCCCGAGATAAAGGGTCTTGACAGACAGACAGACGGACTACAAAGTGATCATATATGGGGTTCCGTTATTTCCTCTTGAGGTACGGAACCCTAAAACGAGTACAGAAATATAATACAGTTGCGCTGAGCGCGCCCGAAACGAAAAGCCAACTCAGCAATGGTCTGGGCGTCAGACACCCAGCGCTGTTTTTCAGCTGGCACCCGACAGCGACTATGTGTAAAGTTGTTTTAAGTTAAGTATATCTTAATTTTTTAAAATTGATATAAACTAGTGCTTGACTGCGATCCCACTTGATGGTAAGCAGTGATGCTAACGTTGACGGTGAAGTGCACTAGTTTATTAAGAGCGTATTCACTCTAGCCTTGAAGGCACCTCAATTATAATCGGACGGGAAGACCGCAGCAAGCAAATTGTTCCAGTCCCTCAATGTACGCGGTATTAAAGACAAGGCGAATCGCTTAGTCCAGACCGTAGTACGGCTGGATATTCGCCGTACGTCTGGTTGTCCGATGGTAGAAAGGAGACCTTTCACATTTCTCTAATGTAAGAAAACCGAAATTCTGGGTTAAGCTCGCCTTTGTGCAATGACTATCCTTTCGTTTTTGTGTGAAATTAAGAATGAGAGAGTATAAGAGGAGACACGAGTTTTCTGTTAAATGGCAGACAGTTTCACCAAAAAACTTCGAAACACATTTTTCAAATGTTTTGACTTATATTAGATCAGATTTTTTTTTGAGTTGGGAAATCGTCCAATGACTGTTTGGCTGAGGGGTACTTTTTAGTGGTGGTACCATAACTAAAAAGTGTAAAACAAAAAACTTTTTACAAAACAAAAAAAAAACAACCGACTTCAATGTATTTTTTTTACATTGAAGTCGGTTGTTTTTTTTTTTTGTTAAAAGTTTTTATCAATGAAAAATACTAATAAAAATTGTATGGTTTTTAATATTATTTATTTGTAATACTGCTGGCCACACGGAATTTTTAATTAGAAATCCCGAGAAGATCCATATTAATATCAACATTTCAATGCAAGTTCATAATTCTACCTAATTCCGACCCCTGGTAATAATACAGAAATTACCTATCGTAGATAACAGTACAAACAAAATATTTACAAAAACAACTGTACAAAGTAAACACATTAAAAACAAAGCAAGCATTTGAATACGTTTAACGAGCATGCTACCAAGTTCATGGTCAAAAGAAACAACAAATGCGACGATTAAACGACCAAAATAAACGCGAAACGCACGCGCCACTCCGGGGTTAAATACGGATGGCAAGTGATAGAGATTGGTCATGTCATATTGATAGAAATTGGTCATGTCAAATTGATTTTGACGGTTGGAGTGGCTTTGGTATTGCCAAGTGTACCGAATTTGTTTGTTGATTTTAAACTGTGATTTGAAATAAGCAATGGTAGTTATAATTTCATATTGATTTCTAATATTGAGAATAAATAACTTTGTGTCATTTATTTCATCACAACTGCTCTTAAAACGGTGAAGGAAAACATTGTGAGGAAACCGGTATGTCCCAGAACCAAAAATTTTAAGATATTCGCACTGGGCTCACGTGGTGTATTATGACCCATTCCCTCTCCTAGAGAGGAGGCCTGAGTCCCAGCAGTGGAAACATAATAAGGTTGACTATGCAATTATTTTACATGAGTGAAAAATTATTTTATTATTAGGTATATTCTTAAAATTTCGGGATTTAATTGTTATGTTTAGGTTTCCGGGTTTTTAGAGAAGGTATCATTAACTTTATTTTACTCACTTCCACAAACTTTAAGTAAATAAATAATACCTACCTAACCTATTCCAATCTCTGCACATCACAAAAAAAACATAATATTACATACTTTTGCAAACAAAAACGTAAAGTTTGCCGATGTGCTATGGAGCGCGGTATACAGTTTAACACCTATAAACTATTGGTTCGCGTTCGAAACACTATAATGCGCTCCAAAATACAGATCGTTGACGTGGCTTAGAAGACTGCCCAGCTTAAGTGGGACTGGGCTCGACATGTCTTTCTTTTTGGTTGGGAAAATCATCTAATGACATCCTTCGCTCTTGGACTTAGCTCATCTCAATCGCTGTTCCTTCTTTGCAGGGCCCCGGGGATCTCTTTCACATCACACATGGCCCCAGTAGGCTTCGACCCTGCTGGCCCCAACGGTTGCTGACATCTCCTAAAGGCGCGCGTGGAACACTACGCGCCGTTGACAACTTGGGCTCTGTCCGGACGGTTACCGGACGGTCGGACAGCGAGCTACCCATTACTCGCCGTCCGCAAGAGTCTGGACATATCTGCCGCATGCCGATCGAGCAGTGGGCCCGTAAAACAAAAAATTGGTGCCCTGAAGTCGCACGACGGGGTCGCGGCAGACCACGAAGGAGATGGATGGCAGTTTAGATGTCTTCTTTGGGAATTGGCAAGAAGTAGCCCAGAGCCGGAGACAATGGAAGGAATGAAGGGAGGCGTTTGCCCAACAGTGGGACAGTACAGACTAGATATAATATAATAACTTTTTCCAACTGATGATCAAGTGTACAGTTGCTGACATGGTTGGCGCAATGACTAAGCGATTTGCTTCGATGCTACTTCTAGCAGGTTCGATTCCAGCATGGAATAAACATTTGTATGGCCTACAGATGGTGGTTGTGGGTCTGGGTATTTGTGTATGAGAGTTTATATGTTTTTAAATACAACCACAATCAAAAATGTATTTCGTAATAAATCTCCGAAATTAAGTTCCTTTTAACGTTTCAATTGCCTTATAAATGGACTAATGGCAATAACAGTGGAAATAAATACCAATTTACCTAATTAAAACCCACGATTGCCTACGCAGAAATCCTTCGAGCACGCAATAAAAGGAAAACCGGGGCCTATGACCCTACCACAATAAAAACTGCATGAAACCCATCCGGGCTAAAATTGTAATGTCGACGCACCCGACAGCTTGTGTGACCTTAAAAACCCACAATCAACATTCAACCTTATGCCCTTGAAATAAAACACACATCAAAAACAACACCCAACGCTTGTTATGCTCGTTCAGAAACAAACCACAATCGCCATTGAAGTCCACACTGCATAACACACGGCGTAACTTAGCAATTGGTTATTACAAAACTATATTTTAAATCCATAAAAATAGAGTTGATATTCGTTCGGGATATCCTACTCCTGTTCTTTGAGGCCTGGATAATGCCCTTTGTCGGTCGTTACAGTTTTTCATAATCGACCTATTTGCTTTTGGAATACCGTTCATTTTTCTTCACTGCCCTTGTACCATCTCACATCGAAAATATCCCAAACGGTGCTGTAATTGCTTATCAAAATTCGACTCTATTAGACCCAGATAAGGTTGGTTTTCGCTAGTGTGGATCAATTAGAAGTGTCTGCGGTGTCACGACATTGCATTCCTGGCGATGCGAATGACTCCGAGATGACAACGGCCAGACAAGGGCAGCCGGTACTTACTCATACAACGCACTGGGCTGGTGCGCATTATATGTAAATACGAGTCGTATGAAAGTGATTTTAAAGCCTAATGTATCAGATAATGGGTAAACAGAGATGATAAATGTTTTTAATATTCACCACCATGTTTATTTTGTGAGCAATGAAGAGGACCATGCTCGAAGTTCAGAAGATATCTCCAGGAGAACTAAGGTTCGCCAAAATTAAGTGGCAGTGGTTTGAGTACATTGCTCGCAAAACAGATGGGGACGAAAGACGGAAGACAACAAACTCTTCCATTCTTGAGGAACTGGGCGTCACTGGGGAACACTTGGCTGGTGCGCGGTCGTATTTTTAAGTACTCGTACTTTGGTCAAACTTGTCGACGTGGAAGTGACTCCTTTGAACGCCTTTTTATACAAAGAAAGTTGGATGGAAAAAGGCCGCGTGGCAGATCACCGATGCGATGAACTGACCAAATCAAAACGGCTGTTGGCGGCCCATTGTGTGTGCCCAGAGTGTGCCCGGATGACTGCCAGCACGCAAAAGTGTCGGTAAGTCGTGCGGCGAACCCAGACAGATTCCGGGGAGCTACCTTCGTGATAACCACGACCAATCTGGCAAGAGTGAAACGACCAAGAAGAGAAGAAGATTGGAAGACGCAGCGTTGGAAGACCTCCCACAAGATGGACCCTACCTGGTGAGGGTCGTGAGAATCCGATGGATGCGAGACACACAGGACCGGTCGTTGTGGTGGTACTTGGGGAAGATCTATGTCCAGCATTAGACGTCTTTTTGCTGAAATGATGATTTGTACGCACATAACTTAAGGGCAACGACTGGCGATGCATGAACTGAGATGTGACGTCACATGAACTAACATGTGACGTCACATGTCAGTTCATGCATCCTTCTTCTATTACTTGACAGTTACCCTCTTCCACAAAATTTGAAGGGTTTCTACCTTACTAAATTTTGTATGGATTTGAAATATTCTCACCTACTTTTATCGAATTTGTATAAAATTATTTTCTGCTATCTATACTTATAAACCAATATTACAAAGCCTCTTGTGTCAATATTAAAAACTTTACCTAGTTTGTTTTTTGTTTGTAGGAGGCAATCCATGAAAGTACTGGTCCGATTGCTAAAATTTTTTCACTGATAGAAAGCTACTTTATTCCTGAGTGACATAGGCTATATTTTCTGTACACGGGCGAAGCGGCGGGCAAAAGCTAGTAAATAATAAAAAAAATGAGTCAGTGAATGAATTAAATAAATATTTAAATGATCAAAGATTCAGTCCTTTTACTTCCTATGGCTTTAATTTAAGTGCCAATGGGCAGGGCACATTGCTCACAGAACAGATGGCCGTTGGGGCTGAAAGGTTCTGGTGTGACGACCGCGTACCGGAAGACGCAGTGTTGGAAGGCCCCCTACAAGGTGGACCGATGACCTGGTGAAGGTTGCGGGAATCCGATGGATGCGAGACGCTCAGGACCGTTCGTTGTGGCGACCTTTGGGGTAGACTTATGTCCAGCAGTGGACGTCTATCGGCTGAAATAATGATGATGATGACTTCATATGGCCTTACCATGACGTGTTAAAATGTCAATAAAGCGAGAGAGAAAGAGGATAGCTCCATGCCTTTTAAAGTTCAGTTTAGATCGTCAAATGGATCGCATTCAGAGCTCGTAGTACTCAGTCTTTTTAAGTCATGTTCGGTTAAACTACAAGATTCAATAAGTCAACCAGTATAATAATATTATGTGAACTCTTAAGGCTACGGAAGTCTCCAACAACTTTGAGCCAAGTAACTTGGGGACACCCCTACGGAATACTAAGTTGGAGTTGCTTGTACAAACGAATTTGGTCGATTAATAGGCGTTGAAAGAATAATTCGCTCTCCGGTCCAGGGCGCAGATAAGGATAAAAAAGGAATTGTTGCGAAAATATGGGGCAATATGTTATTAAAGGTTCGGTAAATTATATGTATTTTGCAAATAGGTTTTTTTTTATTAAAAAAAAGTACTTGCCTTTAAGTATATATTTTATTATGTTTTGATTTTTAGTATTTGTTGTTATAGCAGAAGCAGAAATACATCATCTGTGAAAATTTCAATTGTCTAACCATCATGGTTCATGAGATACAGCATGGTGACAGACGGACAGACAGACATACGGACGGACAGCGGAGTCTTAGTAATAGGGTCCCGTTTTACCCTTTGGGTAAGGAACCCTAAAAACACTTTTACACGTCAATTTAAACTAGATATGGCCGGTATTTCCTAGCTGACTACCCTGAGAAGAAACACCAAAACAAAATCAGAGGTCAGTCTATTTAAAGTCTAATCAGTAAACGTATTGATTTTATTAGTATGGATATATATGTAGATAGTTTATTAATTTGTGTATGTATTATATAATTGTATCATACTTATGGTTTATTAGTATCTATTCTGGTACCTATTCGCCTTCTCTCTCTCTTTTATTATACCTACCACTATTTATCTCTAATGTTGACTGGTAGAAAATGCCTAAGGCATTAAGTCCGCCGCTGTACTTTTATGCATAAAGTGTTTAATAAATAAATAAATAAACATAATATAATGGTCAAATCTAACAGAATAGTAAGAAGCATTATATGCATATATCACCAAAAATATTTTCTCCAATCACTTGTATATTTTGAATTAATAAATAATCATAGCATAATAATCAGCCCTGTGATGTTCCCACTGACTTAACCCTCGTCTCTAGGAGAAAGAAAGGGCCGTATTCCACCACGCGGGCCCAGTGCGGTAGATGTCATATGCCATCGAATTTTTATTTCATAAAATTAAGCGCCTGTCTGGGTTTAAACTCACGACGTACAACTTCTAAGTCGTGGCTACCACTGGTTACCACAGGACCACCACTTCTCCCATGTTTTGAATTATTTTTATGCTTATTATATTATATACTAGCGACCCGCCCCGGCTTCGCACGGGTGCAATGCTGATACCACCGCAACCGCTATGTCCCTGTTTATTTTAAATCTGTAATATCTTCGAAAATATTCATTTAAATTACTTGCTGTAAAGGGCCATATTTTTTTCGTTTGTTTTCCCTACAAGAAGTAGGGCCGCAAATGGCTTTGATCTTTAGAAATAAGTATACACAAAAAAATTGCTGGTTAAGTGTTCTTCAGAATGTACATAGCATTTGTAAATCAATCAATATTTCGTAAAGAAAATGGTTTTTGGTGCTCTATGTGGGCGTAGGCGGCAGTGCGAGTATGTATGCATTTAACTCCGGCCAGATTTTCAAGGGACTATACACCTTAAGTTCTTTTTCATAAAAAAACATATCCAGCAGAAACAAAGTTTGATGAAAAAACTTCTTGTTGATTTTAAAATAGAAGAAAAACATTAATTTTATCATCTAAGGTAAGTTATAAAAAGGAAATGGTTTAAGTTAGTTGAAGACGGGTACAAAATGACCCCGATATCGACACGTCCTCGCTTTCATAAAATATTCCGATCGGACGAAGAAATGGATCGCTCGATTTACTGCTTTGATACTGAAAAAACATTCATTACAGTTTTCATGAGCTCGAATGAAAACTCCTTTTCTTGACTAGCTTGACACGCAATAAAAATAGGAACTCATCGGGTTGTGGGATCTTTCGAAAGAGTCACTATGGTCCAGGAACGCAAAGGGCAACTGAGCGAACACAGATGAATTTTGGTCGGTGAAAGTCTGATAGATGTATGTATAGATAATTATATTAAATATGTATGTATGACATATGTTTAGTTTTAGCTTTATATATAATTTTATAATACTTGTTTTCTAAATAATATTTTCTTTTTTTTTGCACCACTATCTAGGTTGACTGGTAGAGAATGCCTAAGGCATTAAGTCCGCCTTTCTACCTTTTGTTGCATGAAGATTAAATAAATAAATAAATCCTAGATAAATCTTGATTCCGTCACCAGTGTGCTACATGGAAATTTTAGACACTTTAACATTATACTTGTGCAACTGAACTTTGACCCCTGACTGAACACTTTTTTTTTGGGGCGGGAAAATATCCAATGACTTCTCATGCTCTAGGGTGGAGTGAAAGAGCATGTAAGCTCGAGCGAGCGAGCATGTGTGCGTGTATCTTACAGTTGCCCTTTGCGTTCTAGGGCCATGGTCACTCTTCAAACGTTCCCGTAGCAGGCACTGGTCCTGCTAGGCCCCTTCAATTTAATTGACCTATCTTTGAGATACGCGTGGAACATTACGCGCTGTCGACTCGGGCCTGGTCCTTAACAGACGGGCGGACGATGAGCTACCCATTGCTTGTCGTCCGCTAGCCCACGCCTACGATGGCCAGAAATCGCCCTGCAACTATATTTCTGTACTTCCACACTAACTTAAAGCACAAACCATCACGAACGCCGAGAATATTCTTGTAGAAATTCCGAAAGATTCGTACAAATATTATGATTTGTAAGCCAGTACCATACCGACAATTCCCTTATCCTTTTGGCTGGCTGTTCTACTGATGGTTCATTGAAGTTTCACTTGCCTTGGAGTTCTGCCAAGTTCTGCGCGAATTTTATACGTGCCATCCAAGATGAGGTTGGATATCGTTAATGCTGAATAAACGAGCATCTGGGTTTAAAATTGATGTAGACTGGATGATTTATTTTAAGCTTGGAGTTTGTAGATTAGGTTTTATTTTATGAAAAAAAATGGCGTTTTCATAAAAAGGCCTGTTTTACTGGGATATCTGGTAGGACTTTTTAATGGAATTCAAAAGTAAAGACGTTAAACCAATTTTTTTGACTGCTATCTCTCCTGATGGTAAGCGAGGATGTAATCAAGAAGGAGCACGATTGTCTAGAAGTAACCTATTCACTCTTGACTTAAGACCCCTAGGTTGTAGCTATCAGGAAACACAGACTCCGGCAGGGAATTCCACTCCTTAGCTGTACGCATAATGCTTGTGTTCCCAAAACATTTTGTCTAAATAGTTTTTATATGGTGGAAAATCATCTATGACTTCTCCAGCTCTAGGGCGAAGCGAAAGGCTGTGTTACAATTTTACTGACTAAAACCACACCTATGGTCCTTCTTTGCCTTGCGTTCCAGGGCCCCGGGTTTTCCTTTCAGAAGCGAACCCAAGGCCCCAGTAGGCTTCGGCCCTGCTGGGCTCATATATACGGTTTTGCTGACATCTCGTTGGGGCGCGTGTGGAACACTACGCCGCCGCGTCTCGGGCTCAGTCCGAACGGTTACCGGCCAACCGAATGGCGAGCTGCTCATTGTTCGTCATCTGTAATCCTACGCTTACACCGTTTATGCATGAGGACATCCTTTGATAATTTCTCTTCTCAAAAAAAAAAGCAAAAAACTATATGATAAAGCTACGTCTTTATCCTCTTTATAGTCTTTTTGCTTTGAAGGAGTAAAATTGTTTTTACGAAAACAATTTTACTCCTTCAAACTCATTTTCCTCCTTTGTATTCCCTCCTACCTCGGTGCTCACAATCAATATCCCGTCAGTATGCAATGCGTCGACGTGTATGCAGTTTGCATGTTAATGACTCAATCTTAGATCTCGCCGTGACCGCTCGTTCCATTCTATTGTCTGACGTTACTAGTGGCGCAGTAACAAACGAGGATTGGATACCCATACAACGTGTCTCAGACATTGCATAAAAAAACGTCTATGTCGGATATATCCTAAACGAGATGGAGTACCCAGTCGCAAACAGACTTCCCTGGCGAAAAGAGCACGTAAACACTTCAACGCAAGCGGTTAAAGGGTTAAAAAAAAAATTATTACTTTCTATTTTGAACTCTATAAAATCGTTATCCTAATCAACCCCAATGTCATTGTAAATTAAAAACTAAGTAATTAACTCACTTTTTTCATTTAAAATACAATGTGAATAAAAATAGGAGCAAACTGCTCAGCCCTCCTAGTCAAGTTACGATCGTATCGTTTGCGTCGAACGCCTCCGATTCTTTTGTTCTGACGTCATCTCAACGCTCAATCACGTGGTCAGAACAAAGGAATCGGAGGCGTGGCCTACTCGAGGCGTTCGGCGCGAACGAAACGATCGTAACTTGGCTAGGGGGGCAGGTGTCGACCTAGAAAGGCATAAAGCCGCAATTATTTTAAATTCTAAATCTCCATCCGAAAAGGGTTGAAATTCAAGTCAGTAACAGGAGTACAGTCAAACGTTCGTCGGACCCACACAGTTTGCAATTAGACGTTCCGATAGCACAACGTTTAACATTGGCAATGTCGTCCAATGTTCCCAAATTCTAGGATTTATACCTACTGCCACGTTCACTCCAGATTGTCTAAAATTTATCGAGGCAAACCAGTTGGAGCAAAAGTTGGTGAAACGTTGAAAATGTCTGTTATTTTCCATGGGTAAATTCATTGGGTAGGTTTTGCTTTAGAAGTTTGTGCCGAATGTGATTTTGTGTCTGGTTTTCATTCAACAATGAACAGTTTTACTATCTTATCATTTTCTAAAAATAGCTCTCTGTATTTCAAAGTACTCTGCGAGATCGGTCGAAAAAGTTACCGTTGCCCTGGCTTGCAAGGGCAAATGAACGAACACACGGAGGGTTTTAGTCAGTATAAGTCTGATACACCCACTCGCTTGATTCAGAGCAGAAGAAGTTATATGATGAATGAAGACCAAACCTCAAAAAAATATTACAAAATTCCTCGTCGCCAAGTGACCGTCAAATTGTCAAAATTGGCCGCACTAGCATTAGTTGCTAGTGCGGCCAATTTCAAGACGGTTTTTAGCAGAGAAGAATATTAATAAAATAGCTTTTATTTCCTTAATTTTGTAACATTATTTTATAAAAACCAAACAAAAGATAAACTAAATAATAAAATAACAAAAAGTGGTAATTACAAAAAGGGTAAATATGATTCTGGTCGGTTGTGGTCCCTTTCGGGTGAAGGTTTTCCAGTTGGATCTGTCCCTGGTCTTGTTAATCTAGTCAGCTCTTGCCGTTATTTTTATTTTAGTCAGACCAACGTTCATATATTTTTTCAGATATCTAGGTACTAAATATTCTTCAAGATCCATCAGGAAAAAATAATAGTCCGCCTCAATCCATTACAAAATAAACTAACTTGACTTCACACGATGTCAGCTAACTACAAAACACACAAGGAAATAGCGTTTAAGCCACTAATTCCTTGACCAAACACCATGTTGTGTTGACCTGTTAGCAGGCACTAATAGATACGGTCATTCGTTCATTCTTCGTTCATTCACTCGTACGTAGTAACTTACATAATGAATGAATCATACTACGATTACAATAGAAGAAGATTTATAAGTTTGTTAAGATATCAAAGAATGATTTTTTTACCTCTTCTTGGGAATATCATTGTGTACAATCAAAGAACAAGAACATCGAGATTTGTGAAAAATATTGCGCTTTGCCCGACTCACTCTTGGTCGGTTATTAATGTAAATTTGGGGCTAAATGACGAATAACTATTTATTCATGTTGCGTACATTGAAAAACTGGAACAATTTGCCTGCTGCGGTCTTCCCGTCCGATTATTATTTAGGTGTCTTAGGGCTATATTTCACCGGGATACCATGGCGGCACGACGAGTCGCCGCTACGAACAAAATGTATACAGCTCTATAGAGAGCTCACCTGGTGTCTGTTTGGTTGCGCAACCAATTTGGCGGCGCGACCAACTCGGACGCGTGCACTTACGGTCCATTTTGATACTGTCTCAATGTGGTGTAGCGACTCTGCTGTCTAGTTTGGTAGCTTACGGACACCATAGTGTCCCGTTGAAATATAGCTCTTAAAGGCTACAGTGAAATTTGCTCTTAATAAAATACATTTCATATTTCATTTTATGTGCATTTCACCATCAACGAATGCATCACTGCTTTAAAAACATTTTTCACTGGGTAAATTACACAATCGCATAGCACGACTTTCATTTTAAATCTATTGAGCTGTAAACCCTTCATTGGGTATACGACGAAAACAATAAAGACGAAAAAAGGGATCAAGAGACCACTTCTGTCCAAATTAACTTCCACACGAACCAGAGGTACTCAAAGCAAACTAACTCAACTTGAGCCCTTAGCAAATATAATGAGAATCGAACGCCCCAAACTGTACAGATATACTTCTGAAAAGAATGCCTTTCTAATCAATTAAGTGGAAAAATCCTTAACACATGACGTCCGCACTCTAAAACCCTAAAGCGTTTGGGGTGAGTGGCTTATCCCAGAAAATAGTTGTTGGTGCAAACTGTAAGAACAAGTGTGAACTTGACAGAAGAAAGAAGGTAAAAAAATGGTAGGCAATTCATTTTCTTTATACTACTAGCGCTATCTATCGCACTAGCTCCGTACTCAAAATACGCACTATAGATTGTTGCGGACGGTATCCCGAATTACAATAGCGCTATCTACCGACAATAAGGATCAATCACATAGTAGCAAATCCGATTTTTACTAAGTACATCGTATGTATAATAATTTATTGAGCATTTTTTTAATTATTAAAATCCAATTAATAATTTATTTTAATTAATAAAGTCAAGAAATGGTGAATTTATTAAAGTTTTTCTGAACGGCTACTTTGAAACGCGCGCTCTTGCTGAGCTGTTTACGATGACGTCATCTGTCATTCGCCGGTGGAGACCGATCATGACAGATGACGTCACAGCGTGTCGCTTCTGGAACTAATACACTAAAATTGTTGTACCTTCGTCATTTTTGGTCCGATTTAAATAATTTCTACAGGGTATTTACTGGTTTATGGATGCTATAAGTCAGCATACTCTACAAAAATCATTACTGATCCTCATTCTGAATATTAGTCGAATTTTTTCCGTAGTCAGGTTAAGTTTTTAACAGATGATAAAGTTACCTCTTATGCTTTAGACCATACTCATAGGTAACACTCGGACCTACAAGATTGCTTTTCGAGTGCCATTACAGCGCTCCCCAAAATGTGAAGCTTTTATTAACTGATGTTTTATTTTACATTCTATTCGTGTATGAGCCGCCTTATCGATTTGGAAGAAGACTTTCGAAGTCGTTTTAGAACAATGATAATGGTGGTGATAGGGTAAAGTGTTATTGTATGTGATCAAGAGGTTGCTAGGGGTTTAAATTAGAGGGGTTGTAAGAATGGGAAGGAAAATTTACTATAATATATATATAGACTGAAAAGTTATTAGTACCACTGTTCTTGGTATGGTTATGTGTAGAAGAGGGATAAAACGCATGTTACCCAAAGTGTTATGAATATGCATGTGGAGGGATTGAGAGGTAGAGGAAGACCTAAGAAAAGGTGAATATATTGAAGTCAGTGACGGAAAAGTTGAAAGAGAATCGTTTGTCATGTGAAGAAGAGGGATGAAGAGTATGTTACTAAAATAGTTATGAGTATGTGGTTAGATGGAGAGGGAGAGGAAGACTAAAGAAAAGATGGATGGATTGTGTGAGGAGTGATATGAAAGAAAAGGGTGAATTGATAGCGTGACGGTTGATAGAACAGAATGGAAGAAAAAAGCGTGTTGCACTGATCCCAAGTAATACGGGATAAGATAGAAAGATGATGGCAGGAGGATGATAATGGTGATGAGCAATCACCATTTTGATCGTTATATCCTTGACCATCCACTGTTGAAGATAGTGCTCCCCAGAGTGTCGTTACAACGACCGATCCTGTGCATCTCGCATCCATCAGATTACCGCGACCCTTACCAGATAATCGGTCCCACTTGTGGGACGCCTTCCAACGTTGCGTCTTCCAGAACGCGGCCCCCACTTTAGAACCTTTCGACTTCATCAACCATCTATTCTGAGTGTAATGTGCCTCGCTCACTGCCACTTCATTTTGAAGAAAAAGGATTGCAAAATGAAGGTAAGTTAGTTTTAGATTTCGTCAGTTTTATAAATAGTAGTAATTTTTAAGACTTGGTTATTTGAATGTAAAAATTTTTGTCAACCACGTTCCAACTAGGTGGCGCTGTACTCAATAAATAACTCTACACACTAGCACTATACTTAGAGATATGAACATATTTTCACTGGACTGTTGGTCTAGTGGTTAGTGGCCCTGACTGCTATACCGGAGGTCGTCGATTTCTACCCAAGACAAACGTTTGTGTGATGATCAAGATCATTTGTTCTGTCTCTGGGTGTAATTTATCTGTAATATTTAGGTATGTATTTAGACATATATTAGTATGTTTATCAGTTTTCTAGTACTTACTTATAGCATAAGTTCTGCTTGATTTGGAACTGGACAGCGTCGTGTGAAAGTTGTGGAATATAATTATTAATTTGACTAAGTTCAATAAAGAATGACCAATTTTAGCAAATACCATTTCCTTGACTTAGTAGCGCTCCATACCATAACTTTTACCCTAATCAGTCGATGCTGTGAATGCTGTCTCTATTCATGGGAAACAAACAGGAAACGAACAAGAAATACCTTTATTTTTTTTACACCAAACAAGTAATATCCTAAAACCTCTCGAGCTTACAGTTTCATTCAACTAACCCTCCATTGTAACAATCCCCATAGCATTGTTTACACGTGCGATCCCAACCCTCCAAGCGCTGATCATCAAAATGCAATTACAGAAGCAATAACAAATACCAATAACAATAATACTTTTCTTCCATCTCAAAGATTCAATATCGCCGACAACTTATCAATGAACAGATTACATTAAAATAAATCTTTTATTGTAGATTCGATAGCACTCAAAGTTAATTAATGCTGTGATGAAACTGAGTCCTTTGCTTCACAAAACACTTCAGTAATAGTGTCGCTTAACGTCTCCACGATTCCGGAATGTCCTGTTTTCCTGGGATTTAAACAGGATATTTCCCAGAATAATGGGTATTTAATCTAATGTCCTGATTTGAAAGATCTGAGTCTGTAGAGACAATAATATCTGTGATTTCGTTTTGATTCTCTCCGCTTTTTTATAGCGAATTGGTTTTGAATTTAGATTTGCGTTAACGCGTGTTATTACGTTTATACCTACTTAGTTTCTATTCACAAACGATGAATTCAAATTAATACAAAATAAGCTCAACGATGGCAAAAAGACAATGGTAGACATCCCACCTACACGCGCAACACATTATTCGTACAGCGAAGTAGTGGAATTTCCTGCCGGTGTCTTAAAGTCAAAAGTGAATAGGATACTTCTAGGCAAGCGTGCTCCATCGTCGACCTCATCATTGCTTACCATCAGGTGAGATACTGGTCAAGCTTCAGATTTTCAATAATTCAAAAAATTGATCCAACTATGCTTCTTTTATTTGCATTCACTAAGGCTTTTAACTCAGTTGGATTACTTTTTGCAATGAGCCATATAAGACATGTGCCGCAAATTTCCTCCCAAAACTTCACCGAAATTGATTCCCATGTGTTAATCAATCATAGTTTACGCTAAGTGCCAAAATAATTAGCAAGAATTAATTTAGTTCGTACTTCGCATGTGCTGAGGAAACTTTAGTCCGAGGAGTAAACTACGAGATAGTACACGAGTAGTTATTACGACTAGAAACCACAAACTAAGATGGCTGGTAATTGATTTCCAGATTGTACTTGAGGGTTTCTATGGTTGTTTAACCATCCCTTCAGTATTATATTCTCATTTGTATTTCTGGTTGTTAGATCATTAAACAGGCTCGAGTACCTATGGCTATTTCAATAGTTACATTTCAATCCTAAGACGTCCACTATTGGATATATTTCTTTCTTACCTTCCCCAAGTGTCACCGCAATGACTGATCCTGTGCGTCTCGCTTCTATTGGACTCCTCCTAACCTTACCAGTTCATCGGTATATCTTGTGGGAAGCATATCTGTTTTGCTAGCAATGTGCCCTATCCATTGCGACTTAAGTATGGCGATTCCTCGGGTTATGTTGTTAACTTTGGTTCGCCTGCGGATATCTTCATACCTGATTCAATGACGTAAGGAAATTCAAATCATTAGCCCTTTCTATTGCCCTTTGAAAATAAAGTCATTGATTTTTTCTCACTAATTTATTTGTTTTATCATTTTTGTACACACATTATATTGGAAGAAGATACAGTAATAGAAACAAAATGTACAAAGGTGGGTAGTGCTTATTTCTAAAAGAAATTAAAAATAAACTAATATTATAAAGGCGAAGGTTTGTATGTTACTTTCTCACGTTGATGAATGAGATCTGGCACACGGATAGACCTTGTCCTAGAATGGGACCTTTTTTTTTTTTTGTTTTCGGGGGGAAACCTTCGAAAGGCTTCCGGACTTTGGGGATAAGTCCGGGGAGTGTGGGATTTTTGCCTCACTAAAACCACCCCGGTTATCACCATCAGCACATGTAGAAGGGGCGCCGTTACCTCTTAAAAGACCACTCCGGAACCCCCTCTGTGCAACGCCTGTTAGGGCACATCCCTGAGGAGATTGTACAACGGTCTCCTCTGAGCTTCTTTGTGCACGGCAGCACGTGATCACTGTGCCACCGTCTTCCTTGGAATCACTTGATGGGCGGGCAGAGTCCCCACTCTGCACACCCGTGGTTCCAAAGTCCCGTCTGCATTGGATGATGCAAGCGGGGTTTCGGCGTGTTAGGCATCGAGGCGGTTGCCTCCCCGACGCCTTCGTCTCCGAGCTGGATCAGCCCTCTCACGGTCGCGCTCAGCCGCCTCCTTCTGGACCATTACGACCTCACAAAAGGAACCAGCTTCCTTCCAGTTTTCTGGCTCCGCCAGCATAGCCCTCACTACTGCTTGTAGAGAGAGGTCCTGCCCGATCCTGGCGACTAGGACTCGTCGCTTAGTGGCCCACGCTGGACAGTCTTCCAGCGTGTGTTGTGCAGAATCTATGGCGCTTCCGCAATGGTGGCAATTTGCCGTGGCCTCTCGCCCAATCCTATTTAGGTATTTACCGAAGGAACCATGCCCGGTCAGCACCTGAGTGAGTCTGTAGGAAATGCGCTCCTTTCTTTTCAGCCAGGCTTCGAAGTGCGGCAGGACGGCTTCGACAACGCGCTTGCACGAGAATTGCGGCTGCTGCAGCCGCTCGCGCCACCTCTTGAGCCCTAGAATGGGACCTAGGAAGCTTTTTGCTCCGTGAATTGGTTCCTTAAGAACAATTTGACAAATAAACGCAGATGAAGCTGCTGGCAGAAGCAGGATTATAACTCATTCATGCTTTTGAAAGTCACAAATGCAAAATCTCGCCCTTGCGAATGAGACCAGTCATCAAGCAAAACAAACCTCATAACGATGTGACGACAAACACAAAACAAAAGGAGAGGACTCAAAGAAGAACCTAGTTAATAGCATATCTTGCACTTTGACCTGCAAAGCATAAACAATTGACATACTATTAAACGCTGCTGAACTTCATAAAGGGAATATACGCATGAATATGGAAGTGCTTACATCATCCCGATATCCATCTCCCGTCCCGGTAACAGACAGCACTATCCTGGAATTAATTGAAAACGAACATTACCGTTCAATGGAATAACAGAGCACTGTAAATGTTAATATGGACCCTTTTGATTGCTTGCTGACTGTTTTAGATTGAAGCTTCCAATAAAGTGGGTGAAATGGGAATGATATAACATTACCATTCGATTCTTACGTTAGGAGATATTGATGAAATGATAACAGAGGATCCTGTGTGAAAATATATAATCACGGAGTTGGGAGATGAGTGATTTGATCCAATTAGAGGATACGGTTAACGAACGCATCGTTTTTGGTATAATCGCTTTCGTAGTGGATACTTCGAATTGAAGGATGAACCACGAGGAAGTTACTAAGGTAAATAATGACGAATTGAAGGTGGTGGTGGAAGCCGATCCATATAAAATTGTAGATTTTAGACTTGCTTCTTGTTATATTTATGCAATTGAATTTGAAATAGTTGATCCAATTTGTGAAAAATACTTTAAAGACAGTTTTACGGAAGCAAATCTTGTAAGATCTATTTATCTTTAGTAAAAAGGTTATAATATCTCCAAAACAAAAGTCTATAATCATTATGCTGGCAAAATATAACCAAAGTCTTGAACAGGAAGTCAGCAAGATTCAACATCCTATACTCCTGTATATATCGAACTAAGAGGCAATCCATTACTTCCATCGCATAAAGAATTATCCCTTCAAACGCTGGCGAAGGATCCTCAGGTTTATCGGAGTTCAGCTCCAATTATTCCCTTTTGATGTCAAGCCCTTGTACCAAGAGCCAAAGGCTTCACAGAATTCGCCTGTTTAATGTGTTAAGTGTGTCGGTATTTCGGCTAAATGGATTTCGTAATAGGGAGTCGGGATTTTAGAATGTATGTAATGTACTGAGTGATTTTGGCTTGTGTTGTGGTTATACAGATTGTTCCAATTTCATATACCATTTGATATTCGATACCGATATTTTGTCTCACTTGTCACACGTTAATATTGAATTCTAGTTTATTTGATCTATGTTTAATAACCCTAATCAACTTTTGAAATTATTATCCGAGTCCTTACTGTATTTATTATTTCTTAATTTAAACACAAAATTTCGTTAAGTAGTTTCAGATATAGCACTTGGAAAATCACGTTTGTTTATTTATTTTATAATATATGTACACACATATGCACAGAATAAGATACATCATTATATTTTTTTTTACAAAGGTACTGCTTATTTCGAAAAGAAATTTCTTCCAGCCGACTTTCAAAAGGAGAGATTAGAAGAGACAATAGTTTGTAGAAATAAGAAGAGTTACTACTTTGTAATGATGAAAGGTGACATTTGAACATTTGAACTAATTGGCTCTTCCTTTATGCTGTGACTTGGAAGATATGATATAAGATTAAGGATATAAGGTCTTGAAGTGTTTTCTTTTCCGCAATCTTTTCGGAGAATAGCTTTTCCTGCAATCTATGTATTTAATAAAAATAAATTATTACAACAGAGCATCACTTGCGAACTGATCGACTGATTTGGCTGTTTTTTTTTCCTTGTGTATTTGTAATTGTGAAGACACAGTTTTTATTAAAGATTTCTTTTAAATCAACCGTGGTTAGTGTAAATTACAACTGTGTGAAACTGAGCCGGATCGCTAGTTTGGAATACAATTCTCAACAATTGGAATTGGAATAAAATAATTTGGGATTATAAGTGTGATATTTTGATAATATTAGAAACTAAACCATCGTGGCGGTCAATATTGTCATCGGTTTTATTTTCGATCAACTCGCTAACGACCTCAAGTATAATCTTGAAAATGAAATTATTCGTCAAAGCTATTCAAAACAATTTTAAGTGGTAGAATGTACTGCGTAAGCCAAAAATAAAAAACAGTGAAACCCTGACGTCTAAACTAGTCTAGTCTTCAATATCTCTATTTTTAAATTTGTAATTATTTTTTTTTTTAAATACAGATTTTTTTCAACATAATTACGTAATAATATAAATCAAATGAACAGTGGTGGTCGAGTGATAATGGCCCCGATATACGAGTTGTAGGTCACGGGTTCAAACCCAGCCAGGCGCATTACTTTGTGTAATTTATTTCATCACCACTGCTCTCAAAACGGTGAAGGAAAACATCGTGAGGAAACCGGCATATCCTAGAACCAAAACTTCGAAGACATGACATTCACCAACCCGCACTGGGCCCGCGTGGTGGATTACGGCCCATTCCCTCTCCTGGAGAAGAGACCTAAGTCCCAGCAGTGGGAACATTAAAAGGCTGATTATGCTATAAATCACATCAGATACTTTTTTACGTGTCAAGTTATGTAATATATCCTTTTAGAAACCCACCGTTTTATACATCTGCATTTGAAAAGATTTATTACCTTTCCGCATAATCTAATTTAATTTTCCCTCTGCTCGTAAATTGCTAATAACTATTTCCACTTATCTTCTAGCTCAGACATCCCAGCTTACTTTACCTCCCTATCCATATTACTAATTACATTCCATTTGAAACCGCTGGGGAAAAACTCTGCACGCAAAACGGCAAGTGCTCTTCAAACGACTTTGATCGCATTCTAGGAAGCCTTTGGTACCTAATTGATACCGAAAGTTGCTTACGAACTTACAAATTGAACAGCAACTGAGTTATCAGACGTACTTGGTTCTGTACAAACTGACGTTCTATTAATGACGATTGTTAAAATTTAAAAAAAAATGTTCTGGTTACTCAACTAAAGCTGTTTGGGAAGCGCTACCAAAAATGTTTGAGATGCGCTGCTAAAAATGTTTTAGATGCGCTACCAAAAATGTTTAAGATGCGCTATCAATAAAAAAAATATCACCGACTTCACCACAATTTTTTTTTATCAGATATTAATTTTGGAAGTTGGTATTTCTGGTATTGTTTGTTTGTTATTTAACACTGACTTCTGAAATTAAAGTTATTTTTATTATTATTTTTTCACTGATTTCGTTTATTTTTGATTTAATTTTTTTTTCATTTCACACTTTTTAGTTGTAAGACACTATATAAGTGTTTGGATTAATTGCAATTATCACGAGAAATAGGTACTCTGGCTGTAAACCTTGGCCAGCTTTATAGCCAGAGTGCTAGGATATATTGTTTTATTATGATGTTCTCGTGTCTACCTTCCACCTTCCGGTTCCAACATCAGATCAGTTTGATAGTACTTTATAGCTAAAGTGCATCTCATGACAATTCTAATAAGTCCAAACACGACCAGGATACATTAATTAATTTCGGAATTCCGGTGCCTACCTTCCAGCTCCATCATCATCATCAGATCACGTCAATAATACCATTTTCAACATAACTATTCAGAACCTTTTATTTATTTGTATTGTCATAGTTGCTTAACTATCTTCGTCGTGATCTATGTGAGGAAGAAGTTCCGTGGGCCATTTCTGGTTTTCTTCACCAGTTCCACTTCATCAAAATATGTTACTTTTTGTCTGAAAATGTTCTCGATGAAAATACCAAATTACTTCATGGTTGCCTGTAATATTTGAAGAGTTCCCTCGATTCCTCATAGATCCCATCATCAGAACTAGATTTTGAATCTGGAAGTATATCCTTTCAGGGGGGAAAAAAATTGCAAATCGGCCCATAAACGACGGACTTCTGAGGTAACAAACATTAAAAAAAAATACAACCGAATTGAGAACCACCTCCTTTTTTGAAGTCGGTTAAAAATGATTTGTATGCGCAACCAAAAATATTAAGTGTTTCCGCAATGTCACGTGGTCAACCCTTACATTTTGAATTTCCAGCAGTCAATATCTTTGATATAAAGTCAATTCTACCTTTAAGTCTTAAATGTTGTAAATATACCAGTACATATAAATATATACAAATTGATTTTATCAACTTAGGAGTCACACGCTAAGGAGTATCCATTTAGAATGAAACGTAAATTGAAAAGGTACTGACGGTGAAAGCCTATAAAAAACATTTAGTGATAAATAAATAGCAATGTCTTCAAGTTATTTTTTTTATTCATTCAAATTAATCGTTTGTGAATATAACTCAAGTACTTCTTCACAAATAATTGGAGCTTTTATAACAAAAATATTACACTCAATTAGCGACACCAATGGTAACGTAAATCGGAAGAGTACACAAATATTGACAAGTTATTTCCAATTTTATTGCTAGGCATTCAATTGGAAGCAAGCACCGCTTTTATAATTTACTGTCTTTGAAGTAGTTGATACTCTGTATATATTTAATTTTCTTGTTTCTTCATCGTTTAATAATGTAAGAATTCGATTTATTAGAGTCACGGTTTTCTATAGTGACTTCAGCCCCCCTAGCCATGTTACAACCGTTTCGTTTCGATTCTCTTTCGTAGTTTCGCCTCGAGTCGGCCACGCCTCCTATTCCTTTGTTCTGACCACGTGACTGAAAGTTGAGATGACGTCAGAACCAAGGAATCGGAGGCGTGGCTGACTCGAGGCGATCGACGAAAGAGAATCAAAACGAAACGGTAGTAACTTGGGTAGGGGGGCTGTAATACACATATTTATTCCATTTAGGCAAATTTTTTAATGTATATAAATGTTTATATTTTTAAATATTCTTTATTTAATATAACAATAACCCGCCAGTATCATTGTGACACCCTATTAATTTTAAGTTCCTAATATAATTTGTATTTTTGGTGTACAATAAAGAATATCTATCAATTATCGATAAAACCACACTCTCAATGTCAACAATCTCGCGGGCCATTTAAAATTTAACAATTAACTTTAAGTTTCATAAATAAAAGTTCCTTATTGAACCTTGATTAGCTACCTCCTTAAAACTTCTAACAACAAAACACTTCTTTTGAATGAAGTACTATTTTCTTGATGGCCGTTGGGGCCGAAAGCTTTTGGAGTGGCGACAGCGTACCGGAAGACGCAGTGTTGAAAGGCATTACAAGGTGGACTGATGACCTGGTGGAGGGTTGCGGGAATCCGATAGATGCGAGACTCACAGGACCGTTCATTGTAGCGACATTTGGGGGAGGCCTATGTCCAGCAGTGGGCGTCTATCGGCTGAAATGATGATGTGATGATAACAATTTTCTTTGAATTCTTTTTTCCATCTTTTTCTATACAAACAAATGTTTCCTCGATTCTTTTATCCGCATCACGAAGTCACGTGTCACCTTTTCAAGTTTCCTATGTATTATGGTAATATGTGTCTGTTATTTTTGGCAACGCCATGTGTTTGACTGGATACGATTCCTGTTACACATACGTAACCATATGATCCTATGCTTCGGTGCGAAAAATATTGTATGTTTTGGTGCATGAATAAAGGGTGACTCAACGATACATAACATTTTGATCACATTTATTGCAATCGTTTCACGTATTATAATCTCGCCTTAATTAAACTGAGTATTTATTCATTAATCTAATGTTGTATTTTTATATAATTGTTGTTGTTGTTGTTGTTTGTTGTTGTTGTTGTTGTTTGTTGTTTTTTTTTTGTTGTTTTTTTATTAACATCTTATGGTAAAGTAGTTTTTATTATTAATCTTTCATTGTAAAAAAAATTGTTTGTTTTAAAACACACAGAAGATAGATTTCATAAACTGTATGTTTTTTTTTTAATTTATGTTTAAGCTGTGTACTACTTAAAGTGACAAGTTCACCATAATAATAAATATATAAGTTATCTACACTAATATTATAAAGAGGTAAACTTTACCTAGTTTGTTTTTTTGTTTGTAGGAGGTAATCTCTGAAAGTATTGATCCGAATGCAAAATTTTTTTTCAGCGATAGAAAGCTGCTTTATTTCTGAGTGATATCTATATATACATAAATCAATGCAACTTTTCGTTGTAATTTTATAACTCAAGAACGGGCTCACCTATCTAAATCAAATGTTTAGGCTTTGTTCGGACTATTTAGTAGATGGTTTATGTGAAGTTTGCACAAAATCGGTTGAGCGGTTCTTCATTTATCACATGGTAGGGTAGGTACGGTAGAGTAGGGAAAGTAGGGTAGAGTAGGGTAGAGTAGGGTAGAGTAGGGTAGAGTACGGTAGAGTAGGGTAGGGTAGAGTAGGGTAGAGTAGGGTAGAGTAGGGTAGAGTAGGGTAGAGTAGGGTAGAGTAGGGTAGAGTAGGGTAGAGTAGGGTAGAGTACGGTAGAGTAGGGTAGGGTAGAGTAGGGTAGAGTAGGGTAGAGTAGGGTAGAGTAGGGTAGAGTAGGGTAGGGTAGGGCAGGGTAGAGTTGGGTAGTTTAGTCAGATGACGGGAGCGAAGCCGCGGGTAAAAGCTAGTAGACTATATTTTTATGGGCAAAAGCTAGTTTTTTATATTATGTTATTAGTGAATAAGTCGTTGAAGTTCCTTATATATAAATAAACACGTAAATCTTCTTAGTTTTTGTCGTTAAACTGTACCAGTGCTACATCTTTAGAATCTAAATAAAATGAAGACACTATATCTCTACTTAGAAGTCTTAAATCAATACTAATTTCTCCCAGTCTCCCATCCGAAAATTGTCCAAAGTTATTACGTACAACAAACACAATTCCTTCATAACTCGTTACTTTGAAGACTGAAAATCAATTCCTGCTTATTTGTTACTTTGAACAATTGAAAGGGTATATTTAATAAAGAACAAAAATTGGAAGTATCTACGAAATATCAAATCAGAAGATCCAAAGGGAACTGGAACAAACATTCATTCTCGGAGAGGAAATTTGATTAGAACTTGAATTTTATTAGGCCATTAAAATTCACAAAAAAAAAGCTTCAAAAAGGACCTTTTTTCAATTCGAAAATGGGGACCCTTCGTTTCAATAATCTTTTGTTTCTGATGAATATTTTTGGGACGAATCTGTGAATGTGATTAATATCTTTAATTTTAGAATACGAGGGTACTGAACTGATGTCACCGTTCCAATTTTCAATTAATTAAGGCATTTTGATGAAAAGTCATTGCGACTAAGGCGAAATTCGTAAGAGCCGTAGGCGAAGGTGTTATAGAGTCGAGTACTACAGTGTCAAATTTCGTTTATCAATACGCTTACGAAGATATAAATAAATGGGGGTTGAACGAACGAACGAACGATTCGTTGGGGTCACTTAGCGCCCAGTCTGATACAAAAAATACAATAAATAGTCTCGGAGTCAAGCGCGTGCACTTTTCCGCACTAGTGCGAAAAACAGTACACTGCGTGCCTAAAAGAGGGGCGAGAGCGGGCTTTCAAATAAGTGTATTGAAAATGTCTATTGATCTTTTAATATCGTAATATTAGTCATGAAAAAAAAATGAAGCTTGGATTAAAAATAAAAGGAAACACCCAAAACACACGTTTCCGTCCCAAACAGAAGTGTTGCTTCAAAGGAGTCTCTTCAAACGAAAAGAGTTTGAACAAAGGAACAAAAATCTGAAATTTTCAGGAAATATACCTCGATTTAATCTCCATTGTTGTGGATCCTCGTTAAGATTCGAGTCGGTTGGACAGAAGTAATTCACAACGTTCATTACAGTAACGAACGATCTATCACGATGTAGAAAAATACGAAGGCTAGTTCCATAGAACACTTCCACAAGAGAGAGACAACTTCGTGGTAGTTGCCTGACGCTGGCAACTACCACGAAGTTGTCTGGCATTTTTGCTGAACTGGACCTATTTGGTGCGAGACACACAATGTTAGTTATTTTATTTTCTTATTTTTTTATCTTAAGTGTTGACATGTTGTTTCTACTTTGTGTGTACGTGTGCCAAATAAAATATTTTTTCTTTTCTTTTTTCTTTTTCTATAGAATGGATCGAGGAACTTTTTGGACCGGGACCGCAGTACCGTAATAAAATACAGTTTTTTAGTAACTGCGTACTTTAATGCCTTTTTCTTTTTGGTCCCAAAATACTACAGAAAATATATTTTTTGGGTGATAGTTGGGACCTCGGTCCTGGTCCAAAGAGCTTCACGACCCTGTAGAATGAGCGAAAAGGCACGCACATAAAAATTTTCACCAGTTGTACAGAATATACCTTCTGTACTTAACTGTTCTGTGGTTCTAAGTACACTTTATCGCAGAATTGAAATTATTCAGTCGCGTTACTGTGGGTATCTCTGTTAGTTTGAGAAATTTAAATGGGAGCTTTGAACGCGTTGAAAGCGTTGTTACGAGTGAAATGTTGAACATTTGAGAGAATTATACAAATTGTAATTTTGAATTCAAAAGCCAAAAGTGACCATGACTTTGTTCGTTATTTTGTTTGAGATATATAAACTTCAAATGATATGGTCAATTTAAATTGTATCTAATTTTAATGATCCCCGCCGAAACCGATTATCATCCAAAACCAAAGTTCGCGAGCTAATTCGTAAAAAGTTGGCAGTAGTATCATCACAACGTTAATGTTTTCCCATTGTCGATTTGGACCAATTGTTTAAGTATTTTATAGTGTATGTATGTAGTGTATTAATTTGAGTATATATTGTATTATTGTATTATATTTATTCTTTGGTTTATTAGTATATCTATTCTATGGTCTATAAGTATATCTTTTCCTGTATTTGCCTTTTTCTCTCTCTTTTATTGCACCTACCACTACTTTTCTCTGCATCACCCCAAGGTTGACTGGTAGAAAATGCCTTAAAAAAGAGTGTTTTTTTTTTAAGGTGGGTAATTACCCCCCTTAATTGTAATCAAGTAAAGTAAATTAATTAAAGTTGAAAGAATGAAAATTACGTTACGACCTTATAACAAACAATAATTTCATTAAATTCTGCCAAGCCGTTTCGGAGAAATACAACCACAAACACCATGACAAAAGATTTTTGTATACTATCTACTACTATTTTACCAATTTGAGATTTTCCATATGATTCTAAATTCGCTACTAACCCCGTAAAATAAATGCTAATTTCTTCCCTCTACCTTTGAATTGAAATTTATTCTCAGCATTCGTGGAATTACTTCATATTCTAGTTACTGGGTTATTATTGGATCAAGGGGAATGTAAGTTATATTAAATCTGTTGCAAACGGTTCGTTAGTTTCTGAGTGTTAGCTTACTGAACTAGTCTCTTGGGTTCGTTTAGCGTTTGTATGGGTTTTGATTCATTTTTAATGGGTTTGGAGTAAGTTTATTTTGAAATCTGTTGGACTCTGACCGAAACAGAGGTACCACGGCCAGTCCGGATCCTCATTTTTCACCTGGTGCAGGTCCTCACCTGGCCTACCTGGTGTACCAAGTTTCACCGTATTCGTTTTAGCTGAATAAGCGTGAAAAAGTAACAAATATACAAATATATTCACAAAGTGTCGCGTTTATAATATTATTGTGATAACTGTAGCGACATCTATGGTGTCACATAAGGACTAATCCTGCATCGCACAATCAGTTCTCCGCGCGATTAGAACATATAAAACAGCCCGAAATCATCTATCGGGCAGTCGCCCACCAGACATAACACCTGTCTGGTCGGAGGATCCTCCCTTTTCAACGAAGGTTTGCGGAACCTTACTCTGTTCTACATACCTCCAAATAACCAACAAGTACTTTCTCTTCTTCCCCCAAAAATCGATACTTTATTTTTTATCTAAAAGATTATTACCGTATTTTTAGAATACGGTTTACATCACGCCACAATCTACGGGAACAGAGTAGTAACCAAAGCCGTGGGTGAAACGCGATTCTACTGCCATACAAATGACAAAACCGAAAGAAATATAAAAAAATAACAATAATATCTGAGAGACTATAACCGTATTTTTAGAAACTTTCGCATTCTGTTCTATTTTAATATTATTTTAAAATGGTGTAATATTCAACACAATGTTTATTGTTATGAATAAATAAAATATCATCTCTTAGCTGCCAGTGACTTAATTCAATTTCAATTTTTTTTTAATAATTTTTTATTTTATTTTATTTTTTGATTATTATTACTTATCTACATTGTGCTCACATATTAGAAGCGACAAGAAACATGAAACCAAGATTTATGTAACTCATAATATGATTTAAAAGAGTGGCCATGGAGTTTCTTGCACGTTCTTCTCCATAGAGAACGTGCAATTTAGCTTCACATGTATTTTTTTTTTTTGACTGACCGACATTTTGACAATTCAAAAGTGCCTGTAATTGGTCTATTTGAAATAAACGTTTTTGATTTCTGATTTCTAAAATAAAATAAAATAAAAAAAATCGTATCTCAGCCGCAAACACAAAATTAATTTAATTTTACCACATTTTTCACATATATGTACTACGACATAAGTTCCTGTGTTCCCTAGATGGAGCAGAAAAGTCCACAGTGCGCCGTCATCCCGTTTTGTCTTGAGATTCGCGCTTCACTTCGCTCCAGGTCTTCCCTATGTTTTTCGCCTCTGCGAGGATCGTTCCAGATTCGATTCCAGTCTAGCGCTTGCCTTGGTATATGTGTAGGGTCCTTTCGGAGCATGTGGTTGATCTAGTTCCACTTGAATATACTGTAATTACAGTTATTAAGTACGAGCTTAAATACCTTTTGATTCAAGTTGATCCGCTTAAGTTTGTAACCTTTACCTCTATTAGAAATGCGTTTAGATTGAAGTAGTTACTAGATATGTTGTGTACATAAATTCCCGTGTATCTACTTATGTATTTAACCACATAGTTAAGATTGATGTTGAATTATAGTTGGAAACATACGAAGTAGAACGGTTGATGTGTTTGCGATCAAGTAAAAACGCGTGGAGTTAGGTACGAGTATTAAGGCCTTAGCTCCCGAGCAGTGCCATAAAACATTGACCTTCTGAAGCCTACTCCTCGCTAACGGTTAGGTCGATAGATTATCAACATATAATTTTTTCGTTTAGCAAAAAAAAAAAAACGTGATACTTATTTGCTTGTTTTCCCTACCTACTCCTTTTAAACGGCATTGATTTTTAGAAATAGGTTTACACAAAATAATTGCAGGTTAAGTGTTCTTCAAAATGTACAAGCATATTTAAGTAAATCAATCAATAATTCGCAAAGAAAATGGTTTTAAAGGTCAGCGGGGTTCTATGGGGGCGCAGCCGGCAGTACGAGAATGTGTTTTTATTTAACTCGACCAATCACACAGCTCTAGCAGGCATCGATGTGTCCAAGAAAAAAGTTTTTATCAGTTTTTATCATATCCACTACTGATAATGGGATTCCCCGACAAAATTCGTATTATCATCTTCCGGTCCTTGTATGTTAGATTTTAATTTTTTGACACTAGAAAGTGTTATTGTTATCAATATTCAGACAGCTCACCCTAATGAATGACTTTTTCATCACATAGCCAAACTGACGAACTGACACTGACCTGCGGAGTTTTTAGTGGGATTTGTTCGAATGAAGTTCAGTGGCTGTTTTGATTATTCGCATTCTATGTAGATATTGTGATGTAAAATTGGTTTAATTTCGTATCTCAAGTGTCTGCGCAGCTGGACAATAAATCATTGAAACACGCGCGATCTCGGTAAAATGGAGCTGAGAATTTTATTGTAGTGTCGACTATCTCAACGAAGTTTGCCAAGAAGGTTGACTTGGTACATTTGCTGACAAATACTACAAAAAAAAATTAGAATGTCCATAATTCTAATGGTTAACAAATTAACTATTATTACGACGACCTGGCTTAAAGGACTCAGTATCCAAGTCAAAAACATTAACAAAAAAACAAGACATGAATTTTGCGAGCCATGGTGCGCGTCAAAATTTGAACACCCGTGTCCGTTCCAAACACAGCCCCCTACATTTGCAAACTAGAGGAGATTTAGGTCGGGTACACTGCTCTAAATCGCAATTTATAATGAATTCATCCCTACCGACGACCTCCGGGGCTACACGTCGTTATGGTACCCCCCTAGGAATGCCTGTTAGCTTTTAATTTATATTAAGTAACCCTCCGAATACCACCGAAATGTGTTTTCATTGCGATATTTTCAACCTATTTGCTTGATTCTGGGAGATTTTTATTAAGGGGTATGTTATGCCTGTGATATCCGAAATGCAGAAAAAAACGTTATGTTTTTTTTTTTGCTATTTTAAGTTTTTGAAACCCTGTAGATTATATATGTATTCATCGTAGTGTAATAATTAGAAATGTTACTGCGATAATTTTAAATAACTTGATTGAACTATCAATAAGGTTTTCATAAATTAATAATAATATTTACTACACACTTTCATGAAATTATGCATTTATTTATTTATAAATTATTCTTTATGCACAAAGGAGTACAGAGACGGACTTAATGCGTTTAGGCATGTTCTACCAGTCAACCTTTGGGTGATGCAGACAAATGCATCAAAATATCAAAATAAAATAAAAATGCATGACATTTGAAAATAATGTTAACTTAGAGAAATGTATTAATGACTTTAATTATTATATCTTCAAACATTAGCTACCGAAATAAAGGTAAATAAAAATTAATAATTATTTAATGGTTGAGAATTTATACTTTGAGGTATATTTATTAATAATGATAAAGCTGAAGAATTTGGTTGTTTGTTTAGACGCATTAATCTCCGGAACTACTCCTTTGAATAGAAAAAGTCTTATTATTTAGTGGTGGAAAATGTCCGAGGAAAACTATTTAACAATCACGCTACGACCATGGAAGCAGACTAGTAAAAAGATGCGGGTGAAACCGTGTAGGACAGCTAGTATTATAAAAAAGTAATATGTGTTGCGCCAACTATACGCTATAACTAATAACTATCTAGAAAAGAAAATGGTTGGTTTCGCCTTAATAAGTTGTGGTACTCAAAAATAAATAGAATCAGATTATCGTGAAATGGGGAAAATGGGGCGGCGTGACGATTACGAAAGAGTATTTATTTTCGATTTCGAAGAATCTTGAATTCTAATGATGCTGGAAAAATGTCAAGTGCTGTCTGATAACGGTTTTAACTTAAGAATACGTTTTATCAATAAAGTACTTATTCGAGGAAATTTAAATGTTGAAAGATTTGGTCACAGTTACCAAGAATCGAAGTCTCATGTTGGCTGGGAAGGGTCACAAGTCGCCTTAAATGGCCTTATCAGGGAATATTATGAGGCCTCTATTATATGTGTTTTAGATGTTTTCATGTATAGTAAGTAGACATCGGTTATATGCATTATCAAAATGCCAAAATATGCGTGAATATGCTCTTACATTTTTAACACCTCTACGGTCCGGACTAAGCGTTTTGCCTCGTCATTTATATCGCGTACATCGGACTCGACTTGACTCGACGAGGACTGGAATAATTTGCCTGCTCCGGTCTTCCCGTCCGATTATAATTTAGGTGTCTTCAAGGCTAGAGAGAATAGGCCCTTAATAAACTACTGCGCCTCACTATCAACGATTGCATCACTGCTTACCATCACTTGGGATCGCAGTCAAGCAATAGTTTATAATATTATATATATATATATATATATATAGTTTAGCTGAACGTAGCGTGGTGGATAAGGCTAAGTCGTATGATTTTATTGAAGTAGAAGACCAGCTTGTCGCCATTAGCCAAACAAAACTCTAGTCTCCAAACTTCTACAGGCCATATCATCCAAGGGGATACTTATCTTTTTCTAAAAACCACATCAAAATTGTTTAAAATGAAGCAGCAATTAGCATCTCAAATATTTGTATGAGGAAGATTGAACGCGTGGTCGGAACATCTCGCTATCACTTTTGTACGCGTGTAACCGAATGGCGGTGACGTCACGTTGGAGTTCATGCATCCTTCACGTGGGCGAAGCTGGTAACAGCTAGTAAATAAAAAAAAAAAAAAAAAAAAACAGTGCGGCTCATGGGCGTGGGGGGTTTATGAGGGTTCGACAAACAATCTTTTGTTAATATGGATGTTTTGAATTTTTACACATAAATATTAAATTCATTTTTAGCTTATTTTTGTTTTATTTTCTTGAATCCCCCGACATTAGGACTTGGCTAATCATGTGATAATGTAATCCCGAGTAATGACAAATCCCGGTCTTGGGCGGAGTGGGAGGTAGTGTCAGACTTTTACTACCTAAAAACTCACTCCTGTTCCTTCGTTGCCTTTGGTGCGGTTCATAACTCACCCGCGGTCGTTTCAAATCCACGCATTTTGGACAGCTTTTCGAGTATCATATGAAACTCAGCCATTCATTTGTAAAGTGCAGCGCAGTGTATCAAATAGTCTACCAGTACCACGGTCTGTTAATTTAATACCAAGTGTATTGCGCTTGAATGCAACGGTTCATGTCTGAATATGTCTCAATTTATTTCGGGCATAATTATTTTATGTTGGCACATACAAAATACGATAAACACAGATGTGGATGCTGTAAAATGGATGCAGCTGGGAGCTGGTCCCACCGGGATCCCGATTTCCGGCCACCGTAGAAGTAGGCTTGTGGATGGCGAGCAATGGGTAGCACGCCGTCCAGCCATCTGGTAATAGTTCGGACCGAGCTCGAGTCGTCGACGGCGCGTAGTTCCACGCGCGCCTCAAAGGGATGTCAGCAAATCGTAGGGGCCCAGCAAGGTCGAAGCCTACTGGGGCCTTGGGCACCGAGGCAAAAAAGGAACAGGAGTGGTAAGTTAAGCGATGATGTGGTCGACGATGGAACTCGCTAGTATAGAAGTAACCTATTCACTCTTGACTTAAAGAACCTTAGGTTTTATATCAGGAAACACAGACTCCGTCAGGGAATTCTACTTTTTAGCTGTACGCGCAATGAATGTGTCTATCTAGCTGTTATTATTTTTTTCTCTTTATTTAGTTGCAAGTCAAGCCATTTTTCTGTTATATGAATGGAAGGAAAAATAAAGGCGCTATACTTGCTTATCAACATAAACCCTCGTGGTAGAAAACTCCAAGAAAAATATTCAAGATACATGCATTTTTCATCTTCACAACTGCAGTATTCTTAGAACACATTGCGAGAGGTGGTTTCACTTACATAATAGAACTTTCGCGATGTTATTACACTCAAAAAGAGTCGGTAGAAAGGAAGAATAAATGTAAGTCTAATTTAAAATCGTGTGCGTAAAAAATTGCATGTGTGTTTAACTATAGTATTTTGGATATTTGGGCTACAAATTATTCGAGCGCTTTTTTTTTGGGTGGGAAAATCATTTTATGACAAATCCCGCTCTTGGGCGGAGCGGCAGATCAAGCGCTGCGGATTAGTTACTGTGGCTTGCAAAGAGCAACTGAAGAAACACTGGTAGGTTTTAGTCAGGAAAAGCCTGACACACCCTCTCTTGATGTCATTTGATGATTTTCTACGTAAAAAAAAAATTAAGCCTAAAGATTCAAGAATAAAAACTAATTAGTAAAATCGTCTGTTGACTTCAAGGGCTAGTGATCTCAAGAATTATTCAACTGTCCAACCATCACACTAATATTAAAAAGGCAAAAGTTTATAAGTATTTATTCATGTGTATTTGTATTTGTGTGAAGGATTTTGTATGAGATACCGTAGTCCCCTTTAAAATAATTATTAATTTACTAGCTTCTGCCAGTAGCTTCAAAAGTATCTTCATACAAACTTGGAATCCTATTTCGTCTCCTTAAGAAATCCCAAAAAGGCTCTTACAGTTTTTAAAATTTCTAAAAATACACCGCACTGAATTACACAAAAAAAAAAAATGAAGAACCTAAATAGATGTGCCAACAAAACCGGTTCTTAATTTGCAACCACTGACTGGATTCCGAACAGCAGGAGCCGGCGACGCGGTAGGCCCAGAAGATGGCGTGACGATATGGATTCCTACCTTAATGATTGGCCAGAAGTGGCTAAGGACAGAAAGGAATGGAATAACGGAAGGGGGGCCTTTGCCCTGCAGTGGGACACAACGGGCTCAATAATAATAGTAATAAGCTGTCAAAGCTGTCATTACACGGTTGGATCAAGGGCCTGATACAGAAGGCAGTACTCCTCGATACGGCTCGCACTGTGAGGAGGTTCCTGTCTCTGGAGCCCTAACCACCGGTAGCTTGGACTCTGTCTCGATACCGGCGGACTACTATTTTTTATATTTTTTAATGTTTTTTTTTTCTATATGATTTTGTTGAAAAAGGAATATTTAAAAATTTAATTAATATGTGTAATGAATGAATAAAGTGAATAACAATAATAAAAATTAAGTAAATCTTGCAAAAAGAAAAGGTCGATTTAGCTGTTTTTGAGAGATTTGAACTACGAAAAAAGGCTGTCTGGTGGAGAACGCCTGGTTGCATAAGTCCGCCTCAGCTGTACTTAGAGTTTAAATTAATAAATAGTACAAGACAGCCTACCCTTTCGTGGAAAACTAAGCATGATAATAAGTTATGTATCATCGAAAACACTTGACTAAAATTCAGTATATCCGCTACACTGGCAGAAATAATAGAGGTTAGGAAATTGAGGGCAATCACGACGTTGTGCAATTTTCTAACACTGCAGGTTTTATGCATACATCGTTATTTTGGTAGCACAAATGTCGGACAATATACTTCAAAATATGTAAATTCCTTTTCTACCAAATTATTGCAATACATGTCAATTTGTATCAAATTATTGCAATAAGTGTCAATTAGTACCAAATTATTGCAATACGTGTCAATTTCTACCAAACTATAGCTCATGGCATAAGTAATGATTTAAATTATTGCTTACTAGATTTTTTCAGTTGTGTTGCCCGCGTATATAAAAAATATACCACAGAAACGTTTGTTTTATTGGGATTAAAAATCATCAATCAACTCTTGGGGGAACGAAAACCTACACAGGATCCTTCAGTTGCCTTTTGCGTTCTGGTGCTGTACTTTTTTGGTAGAAAATCATCAAATGATTTCTTCCTGTAAAATGAAGGCTTTCGCTATAGCAAGATTGGTTAAACCAAAACGCCATAACCCCACTAGCGCCACATATGGCAGGGGAGACTCCGGGGTGCTGGGAATGGGGACTTTATCCGACCACCGAACGACTCTAAGAAAAACGCTGGTATCATGTGCTGCTGTGCACAAGGAGACTCAGGGAAATCCTTTTGTAGTCTCTTTAGGGATGTACTCTAACACCCGTTGTACAGAGGAGGTTCTGAGGTGGTCTTTTGAGAGGTCACAGGACCCCCGGACGGAGTTCATGTGCTGTTGATCAACGCCAGGGTGGATTTAGTGAAGTAAAAATCTCACAATGTTTTCCTTAACAGTCCAGGACCTTTTGAAGGTTTCCTTACTACAATATTAAAAACGATTCCAAAAAACGCCAATAAAATAACGTTTCTTGTATGGGAACGACCAAGTTTATTTTAATATTTGTTATTGTAGCAGTATTAGTGAAAGGGAATCGGTTGTCTTGGTATGGTCATGTAAAGAAGAGAGATGAACCGCATGTTACTAAAAGAATTATGAGCATACATGTGGATGGATGGAGAGGGAGAGGGAGGCCAAAGAAAAGATGGATGGATTGTGTGAAGAGTAATATGAAAGAAAAGGAAGTTACTGATAGCAAGACGAGTGACAGGGCAGAATGGAAGTAAAAAAACGTGTTGCGCCGACCTCAGATAACACGGGACAAGGGCAGGAAGCTTTATGCTTATGCAGGAAGCTTATGCATCATGCATAAGCATAATCAGCCTTTTAATGTTCCCACTGCTGGGACTCAGGCCTCCTCTCTAGGAGAGGGCATGGGCCGTAATCCACCACGCGAGCCCAGTGCGGGTTGGGGAATGTCACATGTCTTCGAATTTTTGGTTCAAGGACATGCCGGTTTCCTCACGATGTTTTCCTTCACCGGTTTAAGAGCAGTGGTGATGAAATAAATTACACAACGTAATGCGCCTCGCTGGAATTAAACCCGCGACCTACAACTCGTAAGTCGGGGCCGTTACCACTGGGCCACCACTGCTCTTTATAAACTAAAATATGGAAGATGATGATGTAGTAGCAATAGAAATACACATTCTATGAAAATTACTATCTCTACCTCTTACGTTTTATGAGATAGAGCCCACTGACAGTCGGATGGACGGGTGAACATTGGAGGCTTAGTAATAGGATCCCGTTGGCACCTTTTGCTTCGGTTACGGAACCCTAAAAAAAAAAGAATGCTCAGGGTATACATATATCTTGTAATCGTTATGGTAATGTTTATAGTTAGAAACTTTGCCCGCAGTCCATTTAATCATAGTGATTGCATGATGTGATGCATTAGGTACATATTTATTTTTATTTAACTTTCCTTTTTTGGTAGCGTGCGTCATATTCAGACGGTGCGCTGGTTCTAATGGCTTTTACTGAGAGGCACATTTTTTTAAAGTATATTTTTTATTTGATAAGTGTAGCGTTTTGCATTTTTATGTGATGTGTGAGGGTTGGGAATAGTCATAATTTTCGTGATTTTACATTTCAAAATACATAAAAACGTCGTTTCATTTATTAATGAATAAAAAGATCTAAATCTGTCTGTGATGTTGTTGCTTTTTTTCAGACATTTAATTTGATGTTGATGTTATAGAAAAAATAATAATAATATTCCACAACTATCACACAACGCCTTCTAGTTCCAAGCTAAGCAGAGCTTGTGTTATGAGTACTAGACAAATGATAAACATATTTATATAGACACAGAACAAATGATCATGCTCATCACATAAACATTTGTCCTGAGTGGGAATCGAAACCAGGAACTCCGGCATAGCAGTCAGGGCCACTAACCACTAGACCAACGGCTCAGTCAAGTAAATAAAAATCACTTCAATTATTTGCAATGAAACTAATCATGGAAGTCTTTTTATAGATTTCAAATTGCAGAATAGGTCACATCACACTAGGCAGGCAGCGGGAGGTAACGGGTAACTGAAGTAACAGTGAGTTTTAGCTAGTAACAGTCTGACACTCCCTCACTCTACTCACTCTACTTAGAGTGAGAGAACTTTTCTCACGTAAAAAAATGGCAGGGAGCGTCTCCCAAATGTGACCAGCTCCCCTAGCCAAGTTACGATCGTTTCGTTTGCGTCGAACGCCTCGAATTGGCCACGCCTTCGATTCCTTTGTTCTGACCGCGTGACTGAGCGTTGAGATGACTTCAGAACAAAGGAATCGGAGGCGTGGCCTACTCGAGGCGTTCGACTCTAACGAAACGATCGTAACTTGGCTAGAGGGGCTGAGCCTCTACCACGAGCTCTAACACGATCCATTCGACGACCTAAATTGAATTGTTAAAGGGATGGACCTGTAAAGGGTATATAGCTTCAACCCTCTTTCTCGCTAGCACACCTAACATTTTAAGTTTCAAACTTTTTTAAACTTTAACGACGTCAATCGCTCGATAGAATGCCATTTTATCCGGAGCCCCTTCCGATACCATCTTTTAAAAAGAAAACTGTCTTTTTGATAATATTGTTTCACTACTAATCTATATATATATATATATCTATTCTATATTTTATAATTATCTGTATACAATGTAAACAATTTTTTTTTCAAATGTTTTATTTAATTCAATAAAACACTTAACCAATTAAAACTATAAACACTAATGGTAAAAACTACTACTCTCTACTCTCTCTCTACTAAAACTCCCCTGCATCGCTCTCGACTGGAAGTGTGCCGAAAAGGCCCAAAATCTATGACCGAGGTAAAAGCCAGTCCTTGAGTCACGCGAAGTGTCAACTAAGCGCGATTACAAATAAAAAATCAATCTTTATCTCTTTATAATATTCGTGTAGACTAACTAGTATCGAAAAGATATTATTAACTGGGCACAAGATCATTGAAATTTGCCTACCACACAGCACAATTATGATTGTCGCTATATGCATCTGAAGCCTGTTTCCTGTTTATAACTGCGACAAACAAGGATGGGATCACACCATAAAACGCACAAGAATACAGTGACATCCGCTCACGATCTTTGATCTGATCCGACGATCGAGTGTTAAACCTATGGTAGCGGCGAAAGCTGGCACTTTCAGATTTGATTATTTTGTAAAGTAATATTTCATGATCTTGTAAAGATTATGTCATGTGCTCGTTTCTGGCTAATTGATATCATCTACACGAATTGATCTTCGGAGTTAAACAACGCTGAGGTCGGTCTGCGGATGGGTGACCATCTATTTCGTTGACAAGCGAAATTTAAATTTAATTAAAAATTAAAGTTAACAAATGGTCTTCTTCTGAATTAAGAATTTGGGTAGATATTTGTCAAACTCACCACCTAAAATCTCGTTGACAATTAACGAATGACTATGCGTTCTGTACAGTAGTTAACTTAAAAAAAAACATTTACCTTAATTTTGTTGTAGACAAATGGATTCGATACCAGCTTGAAAAAATCAAACTTGCTTTGAAACTTTTAAAAACATCACAGATCAAACACAAACAAAAACAGTGTAGTAAAAAAAAAAACAAAAAACAATATCTATGGCACTTTAAAACAACTGACAAAGTGGTGTTCGATTTTATTAAATTTAAAATAGGAACACACTTAAAAACAACTGACGAACCGAGTTCGATTATTCGAAATCGAAATTCAAACGTATCACGCGAAACAGTTCGTGCTAAGTCGCGCTCGGGCCGTACATACTGAGCTGCGATAACCGATTGCAGAGCCAGTGACGCGAACGCTCGCTTATCGATGATGCAATTTTATGATGTATTTAAAATTGCATGAAGTATAATTTTAAATATTTTGCTTTATGCTCGTTATTGATTATATGGAATTTCAGGGCGATAATTATATAAGATATACACGCTTTGGTGTAACGTCATTGTTTGAAGACGCTGCGTCATTGAAATTGTTGATTCGTGCCAAGGAGCCTGGCAATATTTTTTAAAGCCGTCGTTTGGTAATCGAAATGACGCAGCTATGTTTATATAAATTTTGTTAAATAGGTCAAGACCGTGGACCAGCGTACCGGTGACCTGGTGAGTCGTGAGAATGCGACGGATGCGAGACGCGCAGGACCGTTTGTTGTGGTGACACTTGGGAGAAGCCTATGTCCAACAGTGGACGTCTTTCGGTAAAGAAACAAAGTTTTTTTAAGAGTTCCTTAAGCTGCACACCGAGAATATGTTTAACGGATATTAGAGTAATTATTTATTTATCAATAAGTTTTTTGGCAAATAATATACAAAGTAAATAGGTTTTCACACGTTTATAAAATGTTGCTTAAGTAACTACCTACAAGTGTTTTAGGTAAAAGGGCAGTAAGTGCAAAATCACGAGTCATACGCATGTTTAATTTTCGATAAGAGACTGCAGAATTAGTGACGAGCTTTCTAGTTTATCGATATTTTTCTATTGCTGTATTTTTATTTATGAACTGAGTGAAGTAATTGAAAAAAAAAACTAGTAAATTTACCTTCTATTTGATCAATCGTCGCAAACTAAAAGTAATAATATCAAAAATCTTTCGATGTAATAAAAATATCACATCAGGTTGCAATTATTTGAGTTAGATACCGATTTTTAAATTAAATTTAATCGTCGTAAGTTTTATTAGTTTGATTAATATTTATAATTAACCTAGCTTCCTAGAAATAAACAGGTCGTATTCAGTAAACATCAAAAACAACCACATCTAGTTCGTGCAAGAATTTTGATGACATAATTAATTATATTAAAACGTTACAAAATATTTTAAACTTATACATATTTATAGATGCATTCACTTTACATAATATTGCAGATTAATATGCATTATATTAAGTACTAGCTTCTGCCCGGGTGAAAGTAAAGAAATATCTCAAGAGTACATTAAAGGCAACGAAGGAACAGGAGTGGGTTTTTAGTCAGTAAAAGTCTGACACTATCTCCCGCTCCGCCCAGAGCGGGGGATGTCATAAGATGATTTTCCCACCGAAAAAAGAAAAATAGGGTTTAGATTCAAGAATAAAAATAGAGAATGTGAAATGATGACAGGACTTTTTATAAATATCACAGATCAAATGCAAAAAAAAAACAGGGCAAGTGCGAGTCTGGGTCAAAGGGAAGTACCCTATGAATTTTGATTCCTTTGAGAGTGTTGAAATGTACATTTCAACACTCTTCGACTCTTTTTCTTCTTCTTTCGTTTTTTGCGACATAAACAGCCGTATTTTTTTTTTCCGTTAATTAGGAAGTTTGATTTTTTCACAGCTTCAAAGTACCGTATACTTGAGTATAAGGTTTTAATTTCAACTCGATGCCTCCACGCGTTTCTGAGATAAAGGGTCTTGACAGATAGACCGACGGACAACAAAATGATCGTATAATGGTTCCGTTTTTTCCTTTTGAGGTACGGAACCCTAAAAAAAGAAAACAGCGTATACTTTTTATTTCCGAGATAAAAAGTCATGTAATGGCCTATTCCTGTTTTTGTAATAATAATATTCCACAACTTTCACACGACTCCATCTAGTCCCAAACTAAGCAGAGCTTGTGCTATAAGTACTAGATAACTGATATACATACTTATGTATTTTTAAGTACATACATACATATTATAGATAAATTACACCCAGACACAGAAGAAATTATTGTGCTCATCATACAAACATTTATCTTGGGTGGGAATCGAACCCACGACTTCTGGTATAGCAGTCAGCGCCACTAAGCACTAGACTAACAGGCCAGTCATTATTTTGATTTGTTGGATAATTAACGATTCTCATCAATTTCGTGTAATTTTATTTTGTCTCAATTTAATTCTATATAATAATTTTGCATATTGTAATTAAATTTCTATCATTCTAGGTAGAATTAATTTCTTTATTTGTATTGCTCTCAAAATGAAAAATGTTAATGGAAGAAGTCACTGGCTCCTGTAATACAGGCAGATAGATAGATAGATATTCTTTATTGTACACCAAAAATACAAATTGTATTAGGAACTTAAAATTAATAGGGTGTCACAATGGGCGGTCTTATCGCTAAAAGCGATAGGCAGCTAACTTAGTTAAGGAGTTAGGGTACTTTATAAGCAAAGACATATGATAATAAGAATTATTAGTATGGTATTCCAAGACATTGTCTACCCGCGTGCCAAGTTTTATCTAAATTCGTCTAGTTGTTTGATCGTGAAGGAGTAACATACACACACTCCTACAAATTTTCGCCTTTCTAATATTAGTGTGACGTTATATAATATAATAAGTAAATGGATTTTTTAAATAGGCATTGAGTAAATTATTCAAATTTATTGATAACTTATGTTGGACATTATGACTTCTGCGGTCGGCATTTTTTTTTTAATATCCATGTCATGATTGCTTCTTTTTAAAAAAGAAAGCCATTTTGAGAGACGAGACAATAATAGTGATATATATAAATATCTTTTAACAATATTTTTTTAATAAAAAATAAAAAAAAAGCCTTTATTTTCCTTCTACATTTGTCTATTGAAGTTTTGAGTATCTTTTAATTATCTTTAGTGTCGATTTTATAACTTTTTTTAAAACTTGATTTTTAATAGATAATAATTATTATATATTTGGTCTGTATAAGGACCGCTAGACAGCGGTAAAAACATCCTCCAGTCCTTATACATGCATGCATTATAACATACTTAATGCAAGTATTTTTCTTTATTTATTTAAATGACAAACTTATTTCGGTTTTACTCTTAGAAATCACATTAAAATCAATATATGTACATAATAATTACATTTATTTATACTCGACTACATTAGCTGTGAGTTATTGCTCAAGTTCAAGATTAATTAGGTACTAACATATCACACTGTTATAAATCATAAGTCAACTCACATGGAGATAAAACCATTAGTGATAACGCGTCTATTTGTAAACGAGTAAGTCAAGATTCGTAGAGTTCTTTGACTTTTTGTTTGCAAAACATTGGTTTATTATTTAACTGTTTGAAAAAAAAACGCTAGTGCATTATTTTATCTGTTTAGTACTTTTAATTAAAAATACTCGATAATCAAACATAATAACTGGCCTGTTGGTCTAGTGGTGTGATGCCGGAGGTCGTGGGGTTGTTTCCCACCCAGGACAAATAAATTAATGTTTGTGTGATGAGCACGATTATTTGTTCAGTGCCTGCGTGTAATTTATTTATAATATGTATGTATTTAGAAATATTTAAGTATGTTTATCAGTTGTCTAGTACTCATAACACAAGCTCTGCTTAGCTTGGGACTAGACGGCGTTGTGTGATAGTTGTGGAATATTATTATTATTATTAATATTAGGTGCCAACCTAATCAGTTCTTTAAGTTTTGAATAGCCCATTTATGGAGGATTTATAGACTATATATTATCATACTGCAAATAATAGGAGCGGAGTAGTAACCAAAGACGCGGGTGTAACCGCGGAGGACAGCTAGTTTGAAAAATTAAATCAATAAACTAACATATTTAGGCCTGTGATACAGATATAACCTAGTACAGGCACTTAATATAGCCTTACCTTGGTAATTATTCCTAAGATTCTATGTAACAATTTTACCGAATTTTAACTCTGAATAAATATATTATTATTATTATTATATATTATTATATTACTATCCCTATTTGGCAAAGAGAAATTACCAAAATCATTTGGTACAAAACTTTAAAATATGTAAAGCCGAATTAATATCCTATACCGCAATCCATTGCGGTAGGCCAGCTAATTTTTAGATTATCTCAATCACTAAATGCTAGTAGCCAGTTACGCCACTCAACGACAAAGTAGGGATGGCCTACTTATCGAGTATTACTCACCGATAAAATAGAATAGACATCTTTCAATTATGATTACGTTCACCACGTGCGAAATCGATAACATATCGTGGAGTCAACGCCCGAACAACTTTATTGAATTTATAGACAATCTTATCTTAGTAATAATGCCATGTTTACTTTCGATAAATAATCATCAAGTTAAGTGGGTGATTGACCCATAACCGAACCAGTTTATGATGACCCATATGTGCGATACATTAGTTGATTTATCTGAAGATTTTTGCGAGAAAATACGAAATGAATTGTACGGCTTTTGGATTTAGTATGTTTCTTTATAGTTTGGATAGTAAAAATAATCTTTTATCATCTTGTAATTCTAATTAGCGGTATATTTATAAAAGATAAAGGTGTTAGCGATATTTGGTTCAGTGATAATGTTTATATAAACTGTAAACATCTGGTTGTAAGGTTAAAGAGGGCAGACTTCTAATCATTTGCAACAAGAAAGATCAGAGAGTCGCCATTTTGTGAACGATAAGTACTATTGAGATAGATTCATGATACTTTGTGAAAGACTGTGATAGAGTAAAACTGACAAACACTAAAAAGGCAACGTTCACCTGCCTAGTTTTTTAATACTATTTCGGTGTCAGCTTCTTTCTTCTTTGATGCAGTTAGATCATGAATGACTAACCTCTACGACGGTCCTAATTAGAACTCAGGCTTGTAGACTTCTAACCACCCGCAAATGCTACCAAAGAAGAAAAGATCTATTAATGTACTTTGTAATACATCCCATTTTTTATTATAAATTTTAATATGTTGAGCTGTTACAATAGAATACTAAGCTGTTTAAAATACACAATAGGTACATAATACTCCTGAAATAAAATTTACGTAATTGAGCATTACCATCGCTGATAAACACTTTCCTCCCATCTCATTTGAACCCATTCAGTTTGAACACACTCACACCCGTTTTTTGAAAAAAGAAATATCGACCGTTTTACACGATAGTGTCCTATCACTATTATTGCACATTTTTCGACGTGATACTCACATGAGCTGCTACAACACAATATTCTGCCGCCCTCGCCCCATACCTATTCGTACTTAACAAAAGAAATATCGATACTTCCTGCATCATAGTGTCCCATCACTACTGCGGCACATTTTTCGACGATATGCTCATGTACAACACAATATATTTTAATATTCATAATGCATTTTATATCGATAACATGCATATTAGTGCAGTGCTGAATACTGTTACATGGTAGCGTTAGTGTTAAGTGATTAAGTTGAAAAGAAATTTATGGATTTCGTTTTAAGTTAAAAAATTTAATGCGGCGGTATTGTTCGAAAGTAGTGTCTAGTAGTTGAGCAGTGGTGGCCGTGCTGCGCCCGACTTACGAGTTGTAGGTCGCGGGTTCAAACCCAGCCAGGCGCATTACTTTGTGTAATTTATTTCATCACCACTGCTCTCAAAACGGTGAAGGAAAACCTCGTGAGGAAACCGGCCTATATGTCCTAGAACCAAAAATTCGAAGACTTGTGACATTCACCAATCCGCGTGAAGAATTATGGCCCATTCCTTCTCCTAGAGAGAGGAGGCCTGAGTCCCTTCAGTGGGAACATTAAAAAGGCTGAATATGCTATGCTATATAATGGTAAAAATAACGAAATATTTGGGATAGACAACCAAAATGTCACTTACTGTTGTTGCCTTACATTTTGAATTTTCGACAATCGTTATCGTTACTTTCAATCATTTTATTATTTTTGAGGTTGAAAATCATCAAAGAATCCTCCTCTCTAACCTCCGACTCTCTGGGTGTAGCGAGAGGGCATGTCAGACTTTTACTGAATTAACCCTACCTAAGTTCCTTAACTTGCCCTTTGCATTCTAGGACCACTGCTATCTTTTTCAGAAATTACCCTGGGCTCACATGGAACACTACGCGACCTCGACGATTCAGTCTTAATCCTTAACGGATGGCCGGACGGCGAGCTACCCATTACTCTTCATCCGCCAGCCCGCGCCTATAAAGCCGGTAGTCGACCTAGAACTCCCCACTCCCGATGGGACAATGTGTAAATGTATGTATTATGAGATTAGGCATTTATGGGTAATTTAATCGTAATGAGAAGTGAATAGTAGAAACAAGAGTGAAATAAACATAGTAAATACATATATCGCATTCAATATTCAGTAAGCAATTACCCGTACTAAGTTCTCAGTAAACATCCCCCACGAAACACGTTATAAAATTCTTTTAAACTATCACATTTCATAATGCACCTCAAAACTAGAACAACGAGACATAGGAATTATATCGATACACTTACCCAACAAACGGTACAACATCGGGATCGAGCACTTGTTTCTTTCACAACTCTATGTCCACATAGTGTAGTAATATTTCTAACGTTACACGTTCCGATGTGTACCCCAAGAGTGCACCAAATGTATTCTTAATGACGTTCGATGCACGCTGGCGGTATAAAAATACTCACTAGTTTCTCAGGTATACTTATTCCAAATTCGAAAAAGTTCAAGAATTTTAAAAATAAGCCGTTTTTTAAATTCTTTTTCGAATTTGGAATCAGCAAACAGTTTTAAGTTTTTAAAAGTAGATAGAGATGTAGAGAAGGATTTTCATAATGGATGATCAGAGTGTTCTATTTGAACTGGTTCCTTAAAGAGATTAGTAGTTTTCCTGATGCATTGAACTGTAGTTTGAAGTTACGCTAGACAAAGTACTGGCTTAACGATCTAAATGGTAGGTAAGTACTTAGTGGGTAGGTTAATATATTGCCGAGGTTATGGCTTCCGAATACTAAATTATGCGTTTGGGCACACAATCTCAGAAAGCGTGAGCTGCGTTATTATTGGAAATTCGGTGAAGAGCTTATAATATTCCAGCTGGAACCCTATACCATATTAGATAAAGATAGGTACCTAGTCGGCATTTGTTTATTAATGTCTGACTGTTGATGTGTCTAGAAGCTTTGGTTTGATTACTTTCTAATAAAGTAATCCGATAAATTAATTAATTACCTTCAAGATTATGGTTTCTGAAGGCTGTTTCGTATTTAGAAATCCAAGTCATTATCTCATATCGGAACAATTGATATGTAAAACTTGTCAAAACGTAGCGAATTCAAAGGATTTTTTGACAGAAAATATCTACGAGACTACTGAGAAAATGCGAAAATATCTCTCTGCTTAAGTGCTTTTAAACATTTTTATTTTATTATATCCCACCCGTACGTACTTACAAAGCCTTTTGGGTACACTTTCATTTTGCGTACAGCTAAGGAGTGGAATTCCCTGCCGGAGTCTGTGTTTCCTGATAGCTATAACCTAGTGGTCTTTAAGTCAATATGTAAGGTAAATAGGTAACGTGCTCCATCGTCGGCCATATCATCGCTTACCATTAAATGAGATAGTGGTAAAATGCGAGCCTATGCATAATAATAATAATAAAACAAAAAGTAAATTGCAGTAAAATAAAAACATATTTAAAAAAAAATAAGAAATAAAATGAGAACATATTTTTATCGATATATAACGTGGACCTCACTTTTGAATACCGCGTTCGAAAATGGCTACCCCACGCGTGGATAATAAATTCGTACACCGCAGCGCCACCTAGCGCTTAAACTTAGAACTAACAGAAGCGCCGAGTATTCAGGAAGACTGTTCATCAATTATTCTATTTTCATAGAACGTGAGCTGTTTAACGTTTCTGTATTAAACTGCTTGTATGCAGGAGAGTAGTGTGGTATGTTTAGTTAGTATGTAGGTTAAGTCCAGGCTTTTATTTTTGTGGAGGTGCTGTAAAGAACTTACTAGCGATTTGTAGCAAGGAATAATAAGCCCTATTGTCTGCTACATTACGTCTAGCCTGTACTGTCAAAGTGTTGGGTAAAGGCTTCCCTTCATGCCAGTAGGGAAAGGTCCAGAAAAATTATGAGGTATCTAGTCTACCAATAGTCTCTAAACAGAATAATGGGCTGGATCTGAACGATACACAAACTGCAATAATGCATTTTGGTTTTTGTGCGCTTGTGGTAGGGTTGAACTAGTCGCAGGCTCGAACTGTTTCAGTCAGTTTCTCCTTATATATGTGCAGAATACATTACACACGTTACTTCGAAACAGCCAAAATATTGCATCTTTTGCATCTTCTTTTACAAAGTTATATTCTGAAGATAGATACCGAACAGCCCCGTATGTACAACATATGAACATAATATGTGAAACACTTGATTTCCCTGAGGTTGCAGGAAATCAGACCGAGCCGGTTTCTGCATATGATTACGTTCTATATTTCTGGTTCAAAAAATATGAGTGGGAATTGTATAGGTACTTACTAGTATTTACATACAGTCAATATCTACCCTAAAAGATTGTCGTTGTATGGCGTAAAAAAACATAAACGGCCGTATCTTTTTTTTTTCGTCAACTCATAAGTTTGATTTTTTCACAGCTTTAAGGGACCCCAGACTCGAGACAGTGATTTTAGTTTCAACTCGATACCTCCACGCGTTCCCGAGATAAAGGGTCTTGACAGACGGACAACAAAGTGACCCTATAAGGGTTCCGCTTTTTCCTCTTGAATCGTAATTAGTCTTTTTCCGTAGAACCCTAAAAAACTGGGCAAGTGCGAGTCGAACTCGCAAACAAAGGATTCCGTAGGTACTGACCGTAGCAATAAACGACAAAAAAATCACGATTGTTTTATGGGCGCATCACTTAAATATTTATGTTATACTGTTTTTAGTATTTATTGTTATAGCGGCAAAAGAAATACATCATCTGTAAAAATTTCAACTGTCTACCTATCACGGTTCATGAGATACAGCCTGGTGACAGATCGATGGACAGCGTAATGATAGCAATAGAGTCCCATTTTGTGTACGGAACACTATTAAATATCATATACCCATGAGAATCTAAACACTAACAACGTTACCACAAAAACCATTTTCTTGAAAACTATAAACATTGTTCGCAGAGTTTATAAGGGAGCTAATCCAATAACTTGGATAACACGTCGAAGCGCCTGTTGCATTATTTATACAGGTCTGGACTTATTGGAAACACTGGCTGACAGCACGGTGTGTCGTTATAGGGTAGGGAGGAGGTGTAATGAGGTGGGCTGTTTAATTTGTAAAATGTGAGGTATATTGGAAAGGAAATTTATTAGCAATTATTTTGATTATTTAAAGTTATGCGGAACAAAGTCTTAGTCTGTCACGCCCTCCCGTCCCGCATAAGGGGGGAGTTGTCATTGAATGATAACTTAAAAAAAAATGTCCCGCTAACCTTTCAGTTTCGTCAGGCGTCTGTCTATGGTTCATTATTTATTGCATTTTATAAATATTTTTCTAACACATGACACGAATTATGGCATGAATTTATGGTAAAATACCATAAATTCACGCTTTTTACCAATGTTGTAAATTTATTATTTTCCCAATGTTTGTTTTATCTATGTTTGAGTTTATTGTTTTGTTTCGATACTTATATAGTTTTATTTAACCTCCGTGAGTGTGAACGTGGCTTCACCGCGGGCCCTAACAGAATACCAGCGCTGCGTTATTTATCGTTTTAAATATCGCAGCATATGCTGAGTTAGGCGCCTTTTTGACCTTGCACAGATCAGACAGTTATTTTTTTTTTCATTTTTTATAAGGACTTAATTTTACTCTATTTTAATCCCAATGTATTCTACTGTTTTTTAATTTTATTGTATGTGTGATGTACGAATAAAAGTTTTTTCTTTCTTTCTTTGTGAAAAAGGGAGGATCATCTGTGTGTTGCGTCTGGTCTGGGCACCTGCCCGATAGTTAAAAACATTTTGTGTCTTCCCCCATATTACTCGTACATTAAATTACTCGTGTATCGTGGATGCATTTACAAATACAAACCCGGAATAAACTGTCTGTAGGACACACAAAAAATTGTATCGCAAGGGAATCGGACTCGCGATACGTAATGGAACAGGTAATCAATCAACTACTGAGCTGACAGTTCTTCGAATATTGTGCACTGCTTTTAAACTTTTTCCCGTATTTTAATAAGTTACCACATAGTCGTTGAAGCGCTACGTGTAGAGTTGCTACTGACAGGCAAAGTATATGGGAAAAAACCCCGGGCCACGAGTCCGATATGTTGGTCTGACCAATTCCGTGCTACACTGGAGACCACAGTCTGCGACGCCATCCACAACGCCGAAGATAGGATAACATTTATTTATTTACTTCATCTTACATCTATCTTTACAGGTTTTTTTTAAATCCCCAATGCGATAAATGCGCTTATCCTAACTTGGCGAAATATAGTCCACAAGAAAGTTATTCGTCGAGGTCACGATCCTCAGCATTGAGGATAAATGACGCAAGGAGGAGGAAAGAGTCGTTGAGACGATATAGCGATTTGAATGTGAACTATTTCAGTCTTCAGTTTATTTGACTAGAAATACTCGTATTAAATTATTTTAAATTGCAAGTAGTATTATTTTGTTCGTCAGTACCAAAAACTCTTTGATTTCGACCAAAGCATTTGTCTTTTCAATGTTGTGGTTCCACAACAAGGAATATGCATGCAATTTTTTTATTTACTACTAGCTGACCCGGCAAACGTTGTTTTGCCATATAAATAATTTCCTAAAATTTTGTCTAAAAAATAAAAAAAAATTTTAGGGTTGGACTACCCCTAACATTTAGGGGGATAAAAAATAGATGTTGGCCGATTCTCATAGATACCGGATAAGCACAAAAAATTTCATCAAAATCGGTCAAGCCGTTTCGGAGGAGTATGGCAACGAAAACTGTGACACGAGAATTTTATATATTAGATATTTTCGATATTTTTTTTCACCATTAGTATCCTATTTTTGTATTTATGTCGTGGCCAAATCATAGAACATAGAGTATAGAGCATTACTTTGTGTAATTTATTTCATTTCATTATTACGAGAGAAGTGGTGGCCGAGTGGTAACGGCCCCGACTTGCGAGTTGTAGGTAGCGGGTTCAAACCCAGCCAAGCGCTTTACTTTGTGTTTTTTCATCACCACTGCTCTCAAAACGGTGAAGGAAGACATCGTGAGGAAACCGGCATGTCCTAGAACCAAAAATTCAAAGACATGTGACATCCACCAACCCGCACTGGGCCCGCGTGGTGGATTACGGCTCATTCCTTCTCCTAGAGAGGAGGCCTGAGTCCCAACAGTGGGAACATTAAAAGGCCGACTACGCTATGCTATGCAAATCATAGAAATTGATCACTTCATGATATGGCCAACTATAACCGACCCGATCACGTTAAACATTAACATTTGATGATAATTATGTCGATCCTCGTTTGGCCATATCATTGATGTAGGATTACTAGGTATGATAATGAAAAGTCTAAAGAAAGTTGGCCAAACGAGGATTGACATATCAATGCACAGTTGAATCTACTAGAATTAGGAAAGTGAAATTTTGCACAAAGCTTCCTTTTGTGACTTACTTAGGCGAGCACAGAGGGTTTTCCAAAATTCACCCCCAAAAAGGATGAAACGGGGATCTAAAGTTAATATGGAGAAACCTATTTTCACGTGGTCGAAACTGCTTTATTGATAAACTGGTTAGATAATAAATATTCTAATGCATATTCTATATTGAGTAGTTCTATAAACGTCCTATAACCGATATTTTTTTATTGATGGGCTTATTTATGACCACTATCTCACCGAAAGAAAAGTGACGATAAAATACGCTTACCTATTCACTCTTGACTTAAAGATTCCCGGGTTGTAGCCATTAAGAAACATAGAATCCACCAGGACATTTCACTTCTTAGCTGTACGCGCAATGAATGTATTCCCAAAACGAATGTTTCAATTTTGAAGGAAAAAAATCTTGTACAGCTTTAAGAAAATAAGAATTCACAAATAGTCTTAAAAGATATTAAAAAAGAATCTCAATAGTCCGAGCACTCATCCATATATAACATGTCTCCTTCCACACTCGTGCATCTTTTGAAATAGTCGTGTCTTCGCCGTTCACACATGACTGGTGCCCGGGCCTTCATCAACCCTTATCAAGTACTTCTATAACAAAACGTACTGGACTAGAAAAATATTAAGACGTGTAAGGCTCAAAAATAGTGTTCCTGAGGTTACAAAGTAATCCATTTTACGTTTGCTGTGACATAATGGACATTTATAATACATTTTTAGGGTTTCGTGTGGTACTATTTCGTACCTCTTTTGATGAAAATGGAACCGTATAGGATCACTTTGTTGTCTGTCTGTCAAGACCCTTTTTCTCAGAAATGCGTAGAGGTATGAAGCTGAAATTAATATCGAATATTCAGGCCTGCTATTCTGTGGAATATTGAACGGTCGCAATGTGCAGAGCACTTTGCTCGCAGAACAGATTTTCGATGGCGCTGAAAGGTTCTGCAATGCCAACCACGTACTAGAATACGCAGCGTTGGAAGGTTTCCCACGAAGTGGTCCAACTACCTGGTGAGGGTCGCGGAAATCCGATTGATTTGAGACGAATAGAACCGATACTTGTACACTTGGAGGAGAGGGGGGGCTATGTTCAGCACTGGACGTCTTTTGGCTGAAATGATTATGATGATGAGCTATCAGGCAACAGTCTCCGCCGGAGAATTCTACTCTTTGCCCACAGTGATTGTGTTTCTAAAACGTTTTGTACTTATGATGATCATAGTCTTGATGAGTTCCTACTGCAAGCGTGCAGCTTGCAGTAGGCAGCAGTTTTGTGTTACAAAACTAAAACTGTATAGAAAATTATTTGAAAGCTGACGCGTTTTTTTGCAGCAAAATATAAGCATAAACTTGTCGCGTAAACCAGAAATTAAGACGAGACGTTGGGATAACTTAACCCTCCACTACTAAACTTTGATGCATTTTATAATAATAATAATAATACCTATGTGAAATATTTCTGAACACTGAACAACTAATCCAACTGACGAAATAAGCCACGGGTGTGAAAGAGAACCCCGGGGCCCTGGAACGAATGCAAAAAAAGAACAGGAGTGGGTTTTAGTCAGTAAAAGTCTGACACAACGAGAGAATTTATTGGATGATTTCCCACCTAGAAAAATAGATTTTCAGGGGTGTTTACTGGATTAGTCTTACATAAATTTAAGATCTGATCAAACCTATATATATGATAGAAACCTAGATAATATCAGCAAGATATATTCTGTGTTCCCAAAATATTTAGAGAAAGGGGTATAATAACGTTATAATCACTTAAGAGCTGTTGTATGTAAATTTACCTCGAGTTGGACGCTCCTAAGTCAATAAATCGAGATATAACTATCTAGAATTTGCCAATCTTCTCAGATCTGAAATCTTAATTTAATTTATTCAGCCCACACTCGCTTTAAATGGGGACAGCTTATCTGTTGGTTTTACAAGTACTCATCTCTCTTATTGTATAATGTAAAATTATACATAGTTACTAAAAATGGTGAAGAAAATCATACAAATATTATAACATCGAAAGTTTTTATGTATGTGTGTATTTTTGGTAGTTCTTTATGGCTAAACAGCTGAACGGATTTGCTTAAAATTTGGCCCACGGGTGGACCATGTCTTAAAATAATACATAGGATAATTATTATAATTTAATTCCTGGAATATGTATCCTTTGGATAATTTTCTACTATCACAAAAACAAAGCCATTGGTACAAGCCAAGTCCTTTCTACGAGTATCATCGGTCCACTAGACATACTGCGTTGCGCCACCGGTAGGTAAATGGTAGACATCCCAGTCATACGTACAAAGCGTTTTGGGAACACACTTATTGTGTGTAAAGCTAAGGAGATTTTTTTTTGGGTGCGAAAATCATCTAATGACATCCAGGCTCTTGGGCGGAGCGTGAGATAGTGTCAGACTTTTACTGACTAAAAACCCACTCCTGTTCCTTCTTTGCCATTTTTCCAGGCCTCCGGGGGTCACTTTCGCATCACCCATGGCCCCAGTAGGCCTCGACCCTGCTGGGCCCCTACGGTTGCTGACATCTCCTTGAGGCGCGCGTCACGCCGTCGACGACTTGGGCTTCGTCCGGACAGTTACCGGTTACAGCTAAGGAGTGGAATTCCCTGCCGCAGTTTGTGTTTTCTGAAATCCTAATGCTAAAACTTAGGGTTTTTTAAGTCAAGAGTGAATAGGTTACTTGTAGGCAAGCGTGCTCCGTCGTCGGCCACCTCATCGTTTTTCCTTCGGGTGAGATAATAGTCAAACGCGAGCCTATCCATAATAAAGAAAATAACTGATTGCCAGTTTGGTACATAAACCTTTTGCACTCTAAAAAAGTTTTTGTACAAATGCTAAACGTAACACTAAAACCATTATTTGAAAAACTAATCCTCACCCAATCTCACACTCATTGGACCACTTAAAACATTGTTGCACAGTAACATTATAACACAGGGGTGGCACAAGTCAGTTTAAAACTTAATAAAAGCGTAGTTTAACGTTCCTATTAACTGTAACTCGACGGACATAGTACACAAAGAGGTTAAATAGAGGTTATGTTAGCATAGAGTTAGCGGGTTTGGCTCGGTTTTTTTTTGAGGTGCGAACTTACCTGCAGTGGTCTTCCCGTCCGATTATAATTTAGATATCTTTAAGGCTGGAGTAAAGTCGCAGTCAAGCACTGGTTTATATCATTTAAATAAAAAAAATCTAATGACTTCTCTCGCTCTATGCCGGAGCGGGAGGGCATGTCAGACTTTTACTGACTAAAGTTCAGTCCCTTCAGTGGCCTTTTGCGTTCCACGGACTTCCCTGGCCCGGCGCGAGAGATCACTGCCGCCGATCGCCCCCACAAGGACACAAGACCGATCGGGATGGCGGCGCACTGTGGACGCCCTCTGCCCTATCTAGGGGACATCAGAACTTAAATCAAGTCTCTCCCTCTCCATCAACCCACATTACTCTCTTGTCATCAAAAATTACGTAATAATTAGCAAACTATGGCTTTAATGTAATTATGGCTCCGGAACTTTATGTCGCTCTGTTTCCCAGTAATTTAACTTAATTTAAAAGCGCTTAATTATCGTGAATGACACGTTCACGTTGCATACGTAATGTTATTAACTGTGTGTCAACGTGATCACTTCATATCCTATCAACGGGTATTTATTACTATCGTTTATTGAACTTGCAGTGTTAGTGTGCAGGGTGTCACCGACATCGACGCACAAATGAATACCATGGATCCAGTACATGATTCTGGATCCCCCAGAAATGGAATTTTTTATCAGTATTTTCTTTTTTTTTTTTTAAAGTTCGCGCCGAACGCCTCGAGTAATCCACGCCTCCGATTCCTTTGTTCTGACAACGTGACTGACCGTTGAGATGACGTCACGAGAAGTTACAATCGTTTCGTTCGGCGCGAACAAAACGATTGTAACTTGGCTAGGGGGGCTATACTTTTTTAAATTTAAACTGTATAATACTCGTGTGTAGTGGATGCTCGGAAGAGTTATCATGGCCCTGAAGCACAAAGAGCAACAGAAGAAATACAGGTGAGTTTTCGTCAGTAAAAGTCTGAAACTCCCTCTCGCTCCAGAACTGGAGCAGTTTGATGATGTCTCTCTTAAAAAAAGATCTTGCATTTGTAACTCATGAACTAGCTATGAAAACAAATCAGTACTATCAGAAATCGCTATTGAGTTTCAAAGTTAATTGCTATACAAATTATTTAGTTGACAAAGAAGAGAAATTCCAGTATCTTAAAGAACGTTGGCAGTTAATTTTCAGTCTCAATCTGACATAAACATTGTCTACGTTTCACATTGTTCCTAGAGTAAGAGCCCGTGGTCTTGAGGACATGCACACATTAACAGATTTTATAAAATGACGAAAGTCTGGTAACCATTGGCTCTTAGGCTATTCAGAACACGATTAGAATTAGAACATTTTTTCTTGCGAAAACCTGCCTCCAGAAAATCGCTCGCGAACCCGCTCCGCTCATCACATACACCCATCCTGTACCCCTCGCAACAATTGCATTTAGAAACCCATTTTGTGTAATACAGGTCTTTGTCTTTTGCATAGAAATTTTCACCAAAGCTTCAGAATATAATATTGTTTTGCTTTCACCTTATTTAATGTAGGTAACTGGCTTTTGAGAAAAGTGTTTTCATTAAAACTTGGAGTTTTAAGTTAAAAATAGAAGATTACTTGCAAATAACGTTGTTTGTAACTGGTTCTAGTTAACTCCCCAATCCTCCCACCCTTACAGTCCGTGACTGACTGACTTAATTGCTTTAGGTGTGGGTTGTATGACTTGTTTATAAGATATATAGATAGATATTTTCTTTACTGTTCACCAATAATAACAATTACAATAGGAACTTAAAATTAATTGGGTGTCACAAACTCACAATCTGTGGTCTTATCGCTAAAAGCGACAACCTTTAGATTTGACAGAGAAGGAGAAAAAATACGCAGATAGGTCGTGGTGTACTATTTACATATATACATCATCATCATCATCATCATTTCAGCCGAAAAACGCGTCGCCACAACGATCCTGTGCGTCTCGCATCAACCACATTCCCGCGACTCTTACCAGGTCGTCGGTCCACCTTGTGGGAGGCCTTCCTACGCTGAGTTTTCCGGTGGGTGGTCGCCACCCTAGAACCTTTTGGCCCCATCGACCATCCGTTATACGAGCAACGTGCCCTGCCCACTGCCATTTTATTTTAGCGATTCTTCCGGCTATGTCAGCTACCTTGGTTCTCCTGCTGATATTTTCATTATTTATGCGATCACGCAAGGAAACTCCGAGCATAGCTCTTTCCGTTGCCGTTGCCTTTGGGTGACTGTAAGCCTTCTGATGAGGCCCATTGTAAGCGACCATGTTTCAGTGCCATATGTCATCACTGGCAACACGCACTTACATATATACAATACATAAATAATTAAATACATATAATACAAACAATACATAACATCTATATATATAAAAGCAGAGAAATAATGTACTTTAGACGGAGGTCCAAAGTTTGTATGGAAAAACTTACTTTTACGCGGGCGAAGCCGCTGGTAAAAGCTAGTGTGCTATATTCCAGGAAATGGCCATTTCAAAGAAGTAACAATCATACACACACACAAACATTTGCCTTTATAATATTTGTGCGATTGTGAAAGGTCATGCGCTGGCTTTAAATTCTATTGAAAATAGAGATGTTATTTTTAATAAACTACTGACCTAGTACTGTGTACTCTTCCAACATAAACATTTATTTATCAAAACGAATGCTTTATAAACGCTTTCTGTTTGTACAGAACTCAAAAGCTTCCTCTCACTTTGAAATAGGTTACTGCGACGATGAAATATTGCATTTTGCATAAGTTTTTTACATATTGCTCGCAACATCTCATGCGTAAAGGCTTTCAAGCACGTCCTAAGGACTCTTTAAAATATCGATAAGAATGTGAATATGTCGAGTCGACCCTTTTTAAGAAGAACATCGTAAGTGGAACAGGAGTGGGTTTTTAGTCAGTAAAAGTCTGACACTATCTCGCGCTCCGCCCTAGAGATGATCGGGGGATGTCATGAGATGATTTTCCCAAACGAAAAAAAAAAAAAAAAAAATTGCTATTGTGAGTTTTTTGCAGGATTGGGTTTTCTCTTGTACTATTAAAAGGGGGTAGTATCTAACTGTTTAACTTAGTATATTTAATTAAGAACAAGATTTTTGATGCACACTGGAGTGGCGACTGAGCACCGAATATGAAAGATGCAGCGTTGGAAGGGCTCTTACAAGGAGAACTGTTGACCTGGTAAGGAGTGCGGGAAATTGATGGATGCGACACGCACAGGCGGTCCAGTGCGTGACGACCGGTGTCGTTGTAGCGACACTTGGGGGAGGCCTACCTCCAGAAATGATGACGATGGTGATAAATAATTCGAGTCCTAATTATTATTAATAATGTACTCACAGATTTATAAAAACTTAAAATTTAAAAAGATAGAAAAGGTTACTCTTAAACAATACGTTTTGAGTTAAAAATTCTTTGCTGACTTGTAAAGTATGTGTAAAGTTAGTTTTCTTCAGGTTTTTCTTAAGAAGTTGTTCTTGAAGAAAACATGTTAGGTAAGTACGGAAAATTTAATAGAAAGGAGTGTAATTTGAATGAGATACTAGATCAAATGAAGCTTTTGGAAGTGTAGGCTTCAGAGAACATGTTTAGGTGTGGGCTTAAGAGAACTTGTTTAGTTTTAAGTGTAATAGTTAGTTTTATGTGAAATTAGATACTTTTTATGTATATTTGCGTGATCGCATCAGAAATGAAGATATCCGCCGGAGAACCAAGGTTACAGACATAGCCCAAAGAATCGCCAAACTTAAGTGACAGTGGGCAGGGCACATTGCTCGCAGAACAGATGGTTGATAGAGACGAAAGGTTTTGGAATAACGACCACGTACCGGAAGACGCAGCGTTAGAAGGCCTCCCACAAGGTGGACCGATGACCTGGTGAGGGCCGCGGGAATCCAATGGTTGCGAGACGCACAGGACCGGTCATTGTGGCGATATTTGGAGGAGGCCTATGTCCAACAGTGGACGTCTTTCGGCTGAAATGATGATGATGATGATGTATTTATATTTTAGCTGAAGACATATTTTTGTGCAGCTATATCAACTTCATATTACAAATAATTTCAGTAAAAGTAACATAGTGCATCAAGGATGTTTGCGGAGACCAACACCGATTGCTTTAGGGCAATAATGCGCAAGAGAGTGGCCTCCCTGACGCGTCTTGTGCGGGGCAGCTTTAACGGCCTTCTAAACACCATAACGGAACAGTTTGAAGCTAGCACATTAGACCGAAGCACACGTTTAACACGCCTGATTTGTACGTAAAACGACGTCGCGTGGCGTGGATCAAGTGTAGCTCTACAAGTCTAGTTTCCATATAAAATGTATCGAGAATGACGCGCTCAGATCGGCGTGTTTGGCACACGTGTGCGCAATGTAGTTCTAGCTTTAGTGTCCTATTCTGGGCACTGGAATAAGGTACACAGTTCAGGTGGTGTCCTTTTTAATATAAAATAGGTAGTTGACAGTTCGGAATAGTTAGGCATAAGGTACTAACATAGTTTTAAGTTTTACTTACAATTTTATACGGATATTCTGAATTAAATTGTTAAACAAATAAGTAAAATCTAACATTTTAAAGAGACTGTAAAAACTAAATGCTTTGTAAACATGACACTGGTTCAATGCATCAACCCAGCAAAGCCAACATTAAAAAAAAACTGGAAAAGTGCGAGTCGAACTCGCGCACAGAGGGTTCCGTACAAACTTACCTATGAAAACTGTTCAATTCCCGAACTGAGTTACGAAGATTTTTCCGAATCGATTTTTTTGTGACGTAACTACAAATTTACAGTTTCAGATTTTTTCCTATACATATGCCATCAGACCTTGCTTCATGCTAAATTTTAGGATTCTAGGTCAACGGGAACGTGTCCCTATAAATTTTGATTCCCTTGAGTTTCGAAATATACGTTTTTTGCGACATAAACTGCCGTATTTTTTTTTTCGTTAACTTATAAGTTTGATTTGCACAGCTTTGGGACCGTAGACCTGAGTATATGCGCTCCCGAGATAAAGTGTCTTGACAGATATACAGATGGACGGACAACAAAGTGATCCTATAAGGGTTCCGTTTTCCTTTTGAGGTACGGAACTCTAAAAAACTAGTAAAAGATAATTCGCTAACCATAACTTCTTACGTTATTTTTTTAAAAAAAGCAGACGGAACCTTGAAAACCAATATCGATAAAAGAACTCCGATCACTTAAGTAAAAGTACATAAGACTCCACATTTTTTAATCATCCCCCATTTGTCTTTACACCAGTTTGCATCTTTTGAAGGGAAGTCGATCCCCAAAGAATGTTTTCATTAAACTTTGTTAATTTACGCCTCTCTCCCCTTTCCATCCCTCGGGGATGGATGGCTTTCCCAAATTATAATGTCCTTAATAGAATGAAAGGGCTTCTTAAAGGATCTTAACGGAATTGCCTATTTTTATCGTCATTTTTGTAATTTGTGTTTCATATTTATATGATTGGCGTTAAAAGGAAAATTTGATGCTTTAAGGTGTTAACATGGTTTAATATCGTGTGAATATTAAAACTAGATTGAATTGCAAACGAATGCAGTTTTATTAAGCTAGAACTAAAGTCTAATGTGCACACGTGTAATACGCCCGATTTGTACGTAGAACGACGTTGCGTGGCGTGGATCAAGTGTAGCTCTACAAGTCTAGTTTCCATATAAAATGTATGGAGACCGACGCGCCCAGATCGGCGTGTTTGGCACATGTGTGCGCAGTGTAGTTCTAGTTTTAATGAACTATCTATAACTCCATACAAACTCTGGGCCACCATTTTCATTTGACTTAAAGGACTTAGTATCCGAGTCAAAAATATTTTATTATTTTATTATTATTGATAGGCTCGCGCTTGACTTTACTATTGTCTCACCATCAGGTGAGACATTAGTCAAGCGCGAGCCATCAGGTAAGCATCAGGTGCATCAGATAAGCGAAGATGTGGCTGACGATGGAGCACGCTTACCTAAGAGTAACCGATTTACTGTTAACATATAGACGTCTAAGTTGTACCTTACAAGAAACAGACTCCGGTAGGGAATTCCACTCCATAGTTGCTTATATTAAGTTATTATCCATTTTTAATTACCTACAAGTGTAAACTTTAATACATTTTCATTAATATCCATCTACTAGTTTCCATCAAACGTGGTTACAAGCACTTAACGCGTCATAACTTTACATTACCTGTCAAGCACCACACTTGTGGTTAGATCTCATCTGAAATCAAGACTGAGACTAACTTGATTACATAGCTACTCAGGAATTACTTACACAACATAGAGTACCAAGAAACTTTGACGACCAGTGTTTTTTTTTGAGGTGTAAAATCGCCGTCCGACCGTCCGGACCAAGCCCAAGTTGTCGACGGCGCGTACTGTTCGACGCGCGCCTCAAAGAGATGTCAACAACTGTAGGGGCCCAGCAGGGTCGAAGCCTACTGGGGCCAAGGGTCTGATTCTGAAAGGAAGATTCGGCTCTGGTACGAAAGGCAATAAAGGAACAGGAGTGGGTTTTTAGTCTGCAAAAGTCTGACACTATCTCACACTCTTCCCAAGAGCGCGGGATGTCATTGGATGATTTTCCCATCGACAAAAAAAGATAAAAAAACCCCGACAAGCACCACAGCAGCTAATCGCTCAATCACTGCACCAACCGTGCTGACGAAATATATAAGAGTGTTATTTACCCGCAAAATGATGACGAATCCCGATAATTTTCAATCAAACAATCTACTTCCTCTTTCTCCGACTACACATATTGCGATCAGCTCTCACTGGGTGGGTACAGTTGAAACTTACATGGAGCGATCACAATAATCTGTGGCCAGTATTTAGGCTTCTAACCACTCATAGTGACTGTCAAAGAATCACAGATAACAGCTAGAGCTAACAGTTTCGTTAAGCTTTTCAAGATAATGTGAAGTCTCAATAATGTAATGAATGTTCACCCATCCATTTATCGACCTCGGCAAGTGTTGCTTAACCTAGAACAACACCGACTTTTGTAACTGTTACAAAATTGCAAGCTCCGCCTATGGCAGTGACAGTTGAAAATCGTGTTAATAATAAATAATGGAAATGGCATCTACAGTCGCTGCCAGCGCGGAGATTCCTTACTCTACACTACACAAATATATATCTACATACATAACCATCTATGTACTACACTAAGCTCGGTAGGTTATGTATATAAACGTTATTAATGCCTTTAGGAAACACGCGTGCTTGAACGGTTGTCTGGTACCGTGTATCAATAGTAGGGATGAGATGTGTGTTAAATAATATCGATAGATTATTTGAATTTTTATGGTATTACAGCCCCCTTCTAGCCAAGTTACGATCGTTTCGTTTGCGTCTAACGCTTCGAATAGGTCACGTCTCCGATTCCTTTGTCCTGACGTCATCTCAATGCTCAGTCACGTGGTCAGAACAAAGGAATCGGAGGCGTGGCCTACTCGAGGCTTTTGACGCAAACGAAACAATCGTAACTTGTCTAGCGGGGCAAGTATTGACAATTTGGATGTGGATGGCGCTGAACGGGATATTTTAGTGCAAATTTAGGTTTTTGGAGACAATTATAGATAACTTAATTTTTCTTCATCTTTGATATTACATGATTCGATTCAATTCTTATTATACCTATTTAAATATTTTTTTAACTTTATCATAAACCTAAAAGATGTCAATGCAATCTGTAGCTAGATAATATAAATGTGTGTTGGAATTGTATAAACCAAACAATTTATGTAGGCTAATTTAGTACATAGAATAATACGTAAGTTGGCGCTACTGTCTATGCGTTATTTATAGTCGTATTACCTTTATTATGTCACCCCTTTTCATCTTAGTTGTCAAACTTATTGTACTGAATTTTCTTTTACTAAATTTAATCTTCTAATATATATTCAATCCTGAGTTATTTTTGCCCTATCCTATCAATGTGGAAGCTTATTATTAGCAATTTTCATTACCTATGTAAAAAAAATATAATTGTTATTAGCCTGTAAGCTTTCTTTAAAAATAAATAAATAAATATAAACTCTGGTAAGGTATTGTTCGAAAGAGTTACTGTGACCCTGGAATGCAAAGGGCGACTGAAGGAACACACAAGGGTTTTAGCCAGTAAGGCTCTGACACGCCCTCTCGCTCTGCTTAGAGCAGGAAAAGATATTTCCCACCTTAAAAAAAGGTAAGGTTAAGATTTGACGCAATTCTAGAGAAGTATAAATTGAGTACTTGAGTCAATATTTCTTATTGATTGTAACAAACTTTAACCAATATCGCAAATAGAAAGAAATTTTCAAATTCGTTAAATCTTAATCAAGTTAGAAACCGTTCAAATCTGGTGGAAGAAGACACTATCAAATAACAGTATAAGGATGTACAATTGCACATACTGAAATGTGACGTCACGGCCCTTAGGTTACGTGTGCTTAAAAGAGATAGCGAGATATTCCACTCTTCGTCAAACCAATATAGACCAGCCCCCCTAGCCAAGTTACAACCGTTTCGTTTCGATTCTCTTTTCGTTGATCGCCTCGAGTCGGCCGCGCCTCCTATTTCTTTGTTCTGACCACGTGACTGAGCGCTAAGATGACGTTAGAATAAAGGAATCGGAGGCGTGGTCTACTCGAAGCGATCGACGAAAAGAGAACCGAAACGAAACAGTAGTAACTTGGCTAGGGGGCAGATAGACAAACTCTACGCACACGGGCACGAGTTCCTCGTTCGTCGCCTTGTGGACACTTATAACGCACACTTCATGGACATAGACATTTTTACTCAGTCTAAATAAAAAACCCCCATTGACAGCTCATTAGCATCAAAAATCCAAATTAATATTAATTAACTAAATAACTTATTAAAATAATTCTCAAAAATAGTTCTTAAAATCAGTCTCCGTGTTTCATGTTGTTGATTAATCCGTGGACAATAGTGTGGTTTTTAATATGTTTACCTATTTACCTAATAATTATTTTGTATCACCTTAACATGTAACTGTTTTTTGTCCCTAATAAATAAAATAAAATATAATTTGAAAAGCTAATTACTGCTTTATTAAATAATCGATTTTGGCACTCTTTTCTTTTTGGTGGTATTTGATGTTCATTATCAATACAATAGAATTTAATAATATTATTTGTCAACAATAAAAGCGACATAATAACATTGATGACAATTTTTATAGACATATCGTTGAAATCACATTCAATTGACATTTGGTTTTTACAAAATATGCGTGTGTTCTCAGTCAATTTATTCTGCTGACATTTTCTCAGCTATTTCGTAACATTCAAATAAATAGTTTAGAGAAATAGTTAAATCTTAGAAGGTGTTTGACTCAACTATTTAAATGTTAATAGGTCTATTAAAGACTTTAACATTTTAATCTTTATTCTTGAACAGGTAGTATGCTGCAATGCTATTAGATTTTTGACTGGCCTATTGCTTTAAGGCCAGGTTCGACTCATTTTCAACTTATTTAAACCTCTGGAAATCCACAAATATAAAAGAGAACACCATGAAAAATTATTTTATTTAAATTGATTATATGACCAACCGCCGGGCACAAATGAAAACGTGCACACACCATTAATAAAAAAAAAAATCATGATATAAAAAATCTGATCCAAAATTACAATTTCAAACGTGTATGTCTACGAGATTACGTCACGGAAATATTTGAAAGTTAGAAAAAATAATAAAGCTTGTCTTTTAAAAGGGCCTCGCAAAAAATCTTGAATAGTTATTGTTTCATTTTTTTATAAATATAAAACCGCTGTTACGGGGCCGCGAAATGGGCGGAGTTCATACAAAATACTCAGTGACTACAACCGGCTCTTAACGATTAGTGACCCTAACTGCTATGCCGGAGGTCGTAGATTTGATTCTCATCCAAGACAATTTTTTATGTGATGAGCACGATCATTTGTTCTGTGTCTGAGTGCAATTTATCTATAATATGTATGTATTTAAAAATATATAACTAGATATGTCTATTACTCATAGCACAAGCTCTGCTTAGTTTGGTACTAGATGGCGTTGTGTGAAAGTTGTAGAATATTTTTATTATTTGCAGCTTTAATGTTAAATTTTCAATGCCAATTACTTCTAAAATGTTCCTAAACTGTATACTAAAACCGATGACTTTGCCAGTCTAACTTTAAAACTGTTTATTTTTGTTTCATATATCCCGTCACAACACGACTTCGTTGTATCGATATCGATACTGAAATTTCCCCATCACTAAAGCAGCGTGTCTTTCAAGATTGGCCCGAGGTTATACAGACACTTGATGCACTATACATCTACATGGTATCCTCTACGAATTCCGTCGAAGCTTGCAGCCTGAAATTCTACCTGAAAGCCAAGATTACTTGACGTGAAGTAAGCAGAGTTTCTTTCTTGGAGAACTTCAAATAGTCTGCCTTCCTAGCCTTTTCCCAACCATTACGAAGTCGTAGGGGCCCAGCAGGGTCGAAGCACACTGGAGCCACAGGTAGTGTGCGAAACCCGGGCCCCGGGATGAAAGCAAAGAAAGAACAGGAGTGAGTTTTTAGTCAGTAAAAGTCTGACTCTATCTCCCGCTCCGCCCAAGAGCAGGATTTGTCATTAGATGATTTTTCCACCTAAAAAAAATTGATCGTAGAGATCGATAAGAACGACTTTTTATTTAGGTACAAGTTCCTCAGAATTTCATATAGTGTCTGTTACAAAATCGAAGTACCCTCTGTTAGTAGCGTAAGTATGCTACCTAGCCCCGTGTGGGCGAAACTTCGGTACTTACCAGGATTATGTGGGAGACAGGTAGTATACATAGAAGTTATTTATGTTGGGCTACCTTCATGAATAGACTAGAATGCTATCTGTGGAGGTTAAATATTAGTCTTGAAATAGAGCTAGGCTGCAGGAACGTTTGAAAGAATGACCGGAGACCTAGAACGCTAAGGGCATAATAAGGGTTTTATTTAATAAGTCTGTAGCGACATCTATAGCGTTACATAAGAACTAACCCTGCATCGCGCAATTAAAGTTCTCCGCGCGATTGGCACATATAGAACAGCCCGAAATAATCTACCGGGCAGCTGCCCACCAGCCATAACACCTGTCTGGTCGGAGGAGATTTGCGGGACTATACACTCTGTTCCGCCTACCTCCAAACTGGTGACCCTCTACAAAGAACGTCAGCGCAGCCTTCGCACAGCCACTACTTCGTGACGTCATCATTACTTCTCAAGCTTTCGAGCAGCGAGCCATACAGCCAGCACCCACGGTTTTAAAGGGTATCCTGACCACCAGCATGCCTACCTGGTCATACCTGGACTCACACACTCCACACTCCGCACTCTGGCACTCTGTTCCGCCTACCTCCAAAAGTCCCACCCTGACACAGAACAAATGATCGTACTCATCACACATTTTTCTTGGGTGGAAATCGAAACCGTCAGGGCCACTAACTACTAGACCAACAGGCCAGTCTTTATTTCACATCACCGCTACTCTTTCGCTCACAAAACGGTGATAGAAAATATCGTGAGGAAACTGGCATGTTCTAGAATCAAAAAAAAAAAAATTAAGACGATTTCCACGTACCATTATAAGGCTTAATATTTATTATTTATTTATTTATGTACACACAAACACTTAAAAATTAAAAGAACAAAAACAGATAGAAAAGCACAAAGGTACTGCTTATTTCAAATGAAATTTCTTCCAGCAGACCTGCGACAGGAGAGTTGGATGAGAGATGTAGACACAGTGTATACAAATAAGTTAGAAAATAATATACTATTTTATGCTGTAAATATTCTACATACTTGTATTTTTTTGTACTATAATATTTTGCTTTTCTTTCCACAACAATGAAGACAACATAAAGCTTTATAAGACTCTAAACGCATTTAGCGATTTACCCGCCTCAACTTAAACGACCTTCACAATGAATTGTCTTTTTTATTACGAAATATTATGCTTCGGACAAACCCCTAAATGTGCTAAAATAGTGTATTAAGTAAACGCTTTACGTGTTTATGTATGTAGCCATTTTTATTCTTCAGTGTTGTAAAGAAGAATGCTGAACTCCCGAACAAAATTTTTTTGGCATATTTTTTTACCGTCTAATGGAAAAAAAATTACAGAAGCATGAAGATTAAATTCCTGAAGAGTTTTGTCTTAGACAATACTATTAATAGAAGTCTGGAGCTAACAATAAAAAAAAAACTGGGCAAGTGCGAGTCCGACTCGCGCACTGAGGGTTCCGTACAAACTTACCTATGAAACTCGTTTAATATTACGATTAAATAGTTCAATTCCTGAATGAAGTCTCGAAGATTTTTCCGAATCGATTATTTTTTGACATAACTACAAATTTACAGTTTTCAGATTTATTCCTATACTTGTGCTATAAGACCTTGCTTTATGCCAAATTTCAGGATTCTAGGTCAACGGAAAGTACCCTATGAATTTTGATTCCCTTGAGTGTCGAAATACACGTTTTTTGCGGAATAATCGGCCGTATCTTTTTTTTCGTTAACTTAGAAGTTTGGTTTTTTACAGCTTCAAGAAACCAAAGACCTGAGTATATTATGGTTTCAATTTCAACTCGGTACCTTTACGCGTTCCCGAGATAAAGGGTCTTGACAGACAGACAGACGGACAGACAACAAAGTGATCCTACAAGGGTTCTGTTTTTTCGTTTTCAGGTACGGAACGCTAAAAATATAAATTTTGATAAATTCTTGTTAAATCGTAATTGCACTATTACTTTATCAATGTGATGCATGGATTCCTATATTATTACCTACAATTTATATAACTCATTTCTTAAAAAAAACACTAAGTAACCTAGGTGCATTTAAGTAAAATTTCAGTGCTTAAATTACGATTGTTACTTAATTTCCTAATTGGGGTTTGTAAGGATGTGCAAATTTAGTCAATGTTTATGTATTTTTGAAAATACCTTTTTTTCCCAAAGAAAACCCAAGAAGAAAGTAACAAGAAAACCCAAGATATAACTGTCAACTTTATTGATTCTGGTGGTGAAAATTATTCAGGATATAGGAGTAAGAACTCATATGAAAATCAAATCATCATAAGGCAAGGTTGTAGAATTTTCAACAAAACTCATAACTGTGCCATTTAACACTTGTTCACAAAGCTTTTTTTTTGCATTTTCCCATAAAAACGCCCCCCATACAATTGCAGATCATCCTTTCAAATTTGAAACACGAAATATTCCCATTATGAACGTCGGCATTGCTACTAATGGCAGCCATTTTGGCAAAAGTACAGTCAAAAAACGTTGAAAGTGTGTAGCTAATACTTGACGTACATTGAGCGACTGTGAAGTCAGTTCTCTGACTCAAAACTTTCATGTTTACGTACTATTAAAATAAATGAAACCTCAACAAAAGTGTCCCTTTTTTCTTTTTTTAAAGTGTCACTTATTATTATATTAAAGTTATTATTTTTAGGATTTAACAAGTCTAAATGAAGAATCGGATTACTTATAGGATGACTCGTGCCTCTGTTTATCTGTCAGTCTGTATTGCTCTGATTGGGTTGTTTGGTACACAAATAAATAACTGTGACCAAAATACGGACGTGTAAAATATAAAGAGTTTTGAATATGGGGTTCGCTTTTTAGGTGCAAATTGGAAACTTCAAATATAAAGTTTTTGAAACTGTATTATGCGACATGTCAAATAAAAGGTCTCTACTGTTTTTTTTTTTAATCATCCCCTGCTAGTCTAGTCTAGTCTAGTCTGCCTAGTCTCAATAATTACAGTATTAAAAAGCAACTCTCAGGCACAACTGACAGTGAAAAATTGAACAAGAAAAAAGACTTCTAGTTTTTACGCGTTGGTTTCTTTACGGTAGGCGAAAAGCCCTAAGCTGGAGTATCTAATCGATTCTTCAAAAGAAAGGTTCAGGATGTGAAAAAAAAGTAGAATTGATTTAAAATTAGAACTGGTTTGAAACGGTTCGATTTCGTAGGCCGTTCACCAATCTCGTGAGCCGTTTGTACATGCAACATTAAAGTTTATTTAGATTCCAAATTAAGCACACCTGTTGAACTGTCCGGAGTTCGGACGTACAGATAATTTGTTTATATAATGTAAATTGCATCTTCCGTTTACAAGTTTGCACAGGACGGTAGCCTAATGAAGTGCTTTTGTACTGTGACGTTTTTAACACCTGTTTGCTAAAGGGATATAAATATTAATGGGGTTTGGACGTTTGAATGGCTTAATGAGGGTGTATCTCGTGACTGTTTGACAATTGGGTCATTTGGGCGGGTTGTAACGTTGCAGGTTGTTTGTATTTTGTTTCTGGAATAGACGGAACCTTAGCCTCTTACAAGTTGGGCCGATGACCTGGTGAGGGTTGCGGGAATAAGATGGATGGACGCACAGGATCGCTTGTTATGGCGACAGTTGGGGAGAATGATGATAATGAATAGCCTGAGAGTCTGATCCATTTCAGTGCATGTGTTATATTATTTTAAATTTTTTTAACGTTCTTCTTCATCATGACCTAGTTAATGAACAAGCGAGTAGTTTATTCGATTAATTGAGCCTGTTTGAAATGAATACATAATTAGTCTTATATTTCTGTGATTTTGTTCATAAAACCCTTTACACACCAGTCATAGGAACTTTGATACACAGTAATTAACTGGTATCTATCTTGACATCTTAGCATGATATATAAATATATATCTTTATAGGACCCCTGTATTATTTTAAGTTCTTACGATCCATCTCAAGGTTGTTGGGTAGATATTGCTGTCAGCGATAAGACCGCCATTATACCCATAGATTTAAGTTTATGTATAAGTGTGTGACTTTTTTGGTGTACAATAAAGTTTATTCTATCTATAATATAAAAATGAATCGCAAAATGTGTTGGTAAGCACATAACTCAACAACGCCTGGACCAATTTGGCCAATTCTTTTTTTTAAATGTTCGTTGAAGTCCAAGAATGGTTTATACGGCGAGAAAAATTCGAATAGAGTAGGGTAGAGTAGGGTAGAGCAGGGTAGAGTAGGGTAGAGTAGGGTAGAGTAGGGTAGAGTAGGGTAGAGTAGGGTAGAGCAGGGTAGAGTAGGGTGGAGTAGAGTAGAGTAGGGTAGAGTAGGATAGAGTAGTCAGTTGACGCGAGCGAAGCCGCGGGCAAAAGCTAGTTCTATTACACTATTACATAGTTTCCCCCATCCTGGTGACACATGCGACAGTATTATTGGGTTTTCCACCTGGAATTGTATAGTGTCAGCTCGAAGTCTGAATTCGTCGCATTAAACGTAATTGCAGAAATATGGGTACAACACCGTACTGGAACATTGCCAAATGAACATTTTTGAGCTAAAGAGGAAAATGAATTTTCAAACCAATTCAATTTTTTTATTGCGAACTAAGTGTAGTGTTGTAGGGGTGGCCGAGTGGTAACGGCCCCGACTTACGAGTTGTAGCTCGCGGGTTCAAAACCAGCCAGGCACATTACTTTGTGTAATTTATTTCATCACCACTGCTCTCAAAACGGTGAAGGAAAACATCGTGAGGAAACCGGCATGTTCTAGAACCAAAAATTCGAAGACATGTGACATTCACCAATCCGCACTGGGCCCGCGTGGTGGCTTACGGCCCATTCCCTCTCCTAGAGAGAGGAACATTAAAAAAAGGTTGAATATGCTATACATATTTTAAGAATAGGGTTTGGAGATTTTAATAATAGGTGCTAGATTCTTATAACTTAATTGCCTGTGAAGGCATTGCAATATAAATGGTTACAAATATATTAAAAAAGGATAAAATAATGTATACATACTAAATCTATAGTTTACATTATTTATTATATTAATTATCATTATTCATAGATAAATAATATTTATCATACCATTTTAATAATTTATACCGCATTTACATCACATTATATTAAGTATCACATGTAATATATTTCGTATTCACACAAGAACTTAAAAGCTAAGCTAATAAAGATTTTTGTAGCAATAGTGTTTAAAATGTTTTTTGGTCCGTCTTATATTTTCACTTCATAATGAATACAATCATCTATGTATATCTTTAAATGTAAAAATGAATAGCCGTTCGTTAGTCCCGCTAAATCTCCAGAACGGCTGGGCTGATTTGGCTAATTTTGGTTTTGAAATATTCAAGATAGTCCGGGGAAGGTTTAAACGGTGAGAAAAAATGGAAAAAATCATGAAAAAAAAATCCAAATACAACGCCATTTCTAATTAAAATGTCATTATAAAATGAATTATGTTGTTCTGGTAATGCCAGTAGATGGCGTTATCCTTACTATTATGCGGTAAGAAGTTTGCTGGGTCAGCTAGCCAATAATAAATTACAAGTGCTGTACAGTGTACTAGCAGTTTTTTTTTTTAATAGCCTATACTGTCCCACTGCTGGGCAAGACCTCCCTTAACTTATTCCGTATTCTTTTCTTGGGCCACCTCGAACCAGTTAGCAATAGCACTTTATCAAGATTAATTCCGAATAGGGACAGAATATAACTATTTGTTTTTTTTTTTTTTTTGAGATGGCAAATATTTCAATGGCTTCTTTCACTCTTCGCGCATAGCGGAGGCTTAAAAATAGGGTCCCGTTGCCCCCCTACAGTACCGTAATAAACTAACAACACACCTAGTTAAGTACGGATTACAATTTCTCGTGTCTCATAAAACTCAAGTATTTTATCAGAGCAACAGGGCAGAAACATTCACTTACGTACCTTTTACTGATAACGATATTGCAGTCGTCAGTCCACTCGCAAAGCATATCGATTATGACACTTAAGAGGGTCCTTTCCCACTCGCCTATCGTCAACGTCGAGCATGGCTTCAAAGCTTGTTGCTTCATCTAACGCAATCCAACGCGATGTTTGATGAAGAGGCAATGCAAAAAAGAGAGATAACGCATATAAACTCTATTGGCATTCGGTAATTCCGTGATTTACTCGAATATTTCAAAAAACTTTTTCCAGGAAATACTTGACTGGCCTGTTGGTCTAGTAGTTAGTGGCCCTGACTGCTATGTCGAAGGTCGTGGGTTCGATTCCCACCCAGGACAAATGTTTGTGTGATGAGCACGATCATTTGTTCTGTGTCTGGGTGTAATTTATCTATAATATGTATGTATTTAGAAATATATAAGTATGTTTATCAGTTGTCTAGTACTCATAACACAAGCTCTGCTTAGCTTGAGACTAGACGGCGTCGTTATTATTATATTATTATTATTATTATTATTACTTGTGTTTTTTTTCAAACCTTATAAGTTTTTCAGAAAAAATATCGTCATTCAGAATCTCTATTAAATGTGCAAGGCTTCTATTGATATACTTTTTTATATTTTTAATATATGAGAACATTATGGAGGGCCAAAGCTCACGTAAAATAGCAGTTTTTCAGAGGTCAATACTAAATTAGTTTTACACAAATTTAGGTTTTTATTTCTATAAAAGCCTAGATAATATTCACAAGATAGCTGTATATCCAAAATATCTAGAGAAATATGTGTAATAACATCATAATCACTTAAGAGTGGTTGTATGAAAATGTACCTCGAAAAGGACGCTCTTAACACAATCGTTCTTTGTGGTTTTTTACGAGAAAAGTTTTTCAGTATGACTAGTGTTTAGACTTACTGTTTTGTTCTATGATAATAATTAATCACACTAATATTATAAAGGTGACAGGTTTTGTGTATGTACGTTTGTTACTTCTTCACGCCCGAACGGCTGAATGGATTTCGAGGAATCTTGGTAGGTACTGTGATATCGAAAGGAGATCGCATGAGGTAGGTTAACGAACTGGCATTTAAAATATACTTCTAAGGATTTTGTTTGTTCTGGGTGAAAATTGAATAAAACAAAGAAATTTCTAGTTTTGTCAGTCCGGACGCAACCGTGGTAGTGCAATGTAATAATATTGAAGTCGAGTAAAGCGAAGATTTAAGTCCCATAAGAAAGGAAAATCATCCTGGTACCGTCGCAGAGTGCGACAGTACACAGATAGATTATTACCAACACTGAGACATATGATTTTTATCTCTGTAAGATCGTCTGGGTTACTTTCCAAATTGAATGTGGGGGAAGCCCCTTGCTACCTTAGTCGTATTAGGTCGCCCATGCAGTTAATAGGGAGTGAAAGCTCGCCGGCTTGCGGACGATGAGCAATGGGTAGCTCGCTGCCCAGCTGTCCAGTAAGGATCCAGCCCGAACCGAAGACGCATTATGTACTACGCGCACCTCAAGAGGATGACAGCAAAATTGAAGAGGTCTAGTAGGACCCTAGTTGACCCTCACCTAGAGCGCCTAAAACAAAAGCGGTGAAGACTCCATCTCCTTTTACCAATATGGATGTCCTTAAAATAAGATTACAGGGCATACCAAAAAGTAAAATCCAAATACCAGAATATTAAAAAATAACACAAACAATAAATAAAAACGTAATATTAAATTCGTACTTCTAAGCTCTAATTACGCATCATCACCATAATTCAAGATAAATCGTTTGCTTAAAACCGCAGAAAATGTGCAATTTCTTTATGAATACCATCATTTGACGAAACAAATTGTCCACAATTTCTATTACAAGCCATGACAAATGAAATCACAACAATTACACTTCCTAGCGATGCTACAGATGAAAAGAAATCGCGTTACCCAGCGACAAACATTCATTGTGGCGTTTTTAAAATCGCGTCTTTTGGCGGAAATAGGGTAAAAATAGGCCGCCCGCAGCAATTTCGGGCGAATTCCATTATAATTTCGATTTAAATTTGAGGTCTGTTGGTCGAATTTGCTGTTGTGAAAACCTTCCATTCATGAAGGGTGAAAATCCCTTTGATGTGATGCATAAGCATAATCCGCCTTTTTTAATGTTCCCATTGCTGGGACTCAGACCTCCTCTCCAGGAGAGGGGATGGGCCGTAATCCACCTAGCGGGCCCAGTGCGGGTTGGTGAATGTCACATGTCTTTGAATTTTTGGTGCTAGGACATGCCAGTTTCCTCACGATGTTTTCCTTCAACTTTTTGAGAGCAGTGGTGACGAAATAAATTACACAAAATAATGCGCCTGGCTGGGTTTGAACACGTGACCTACAACTCGTAAGTCAGGGCCATTATCACTCGGCCACCAATGCTCACTGATGTGATGCATTTATTTTGAATATTACTAACTTTTACGCAAGTTAAAAAAAAAATTGTAACAAATTAGTTGAAAAAACAGAACAGAACTGAAAATACCGGTCCGACTTACGAGTTGTAAGTCAGGGTTCAAATCAAGGCTGGCGCTTTCCTTTATGTAATTTATTTCATCACTAACAAAACAAAACAAACTGCTCTCAAAACAAACGATGGACAGTAGAAGTAGCGAGGTGGAAAGGACCTAGCGGAAAAAGGCAGAAAGGACCTACGCCGCGATGGAGTGATGACATTGTAGCTGCAGCCGGCAAGGACTAGAATAAGCAAGCTGAAGACAGAAGACAGAGAGAAGTGGACAAAACTAGAGGAGGCCTATACTCAAAGTGGGGTTCCTATCCAACAAAACGATGGTGAATGAAAAGAAAAACCTTAATTATAAGTGAGATTTAGATTAATTTATGGGAAATAAAGAGGTTTTATTATTATTAATGCTCTCAAAACGGGGAAAGAAAATATTGTGAGGAAACCGATATGTTCTAAAACCAAAAATTTAAAGACGTGGGAGGAAGCATGAATACCAGCAGTGGAAACATTGTCAGGCTGATTTTGCTATTCAATTATAACGACATAAATATTCCAACAATTTAAATTTGAATTCGTACTATACATTTATATGTATTAACACAGAGAAATAGAGATGAGTTTTCAAATATAATTTGGCAACTGAAATGAAAATAAGTCAGAATGTACGCTTCTAAAATAAAATTTCATTTGTAAAGCCAAATATTTGTTGACGGTCCTTAAATATTATAAAGGCGAAGTTTTTACGTATGTATGTTTGTATTTATTTATGTGTACGTTTATGCACTCGTGTGTGCATTAATGTACATTATGTGTGTGTGCAATTATATAATATGTCACGCTCAAACGTCTGAACAGAATTGAATGAAACTTAGCACATGGGTAAACAAAGTCCTGGAATGAGACATAGGATACGTTTTTATCCCAGGAGTATATTCTTTTGGGATACATTTCTGTATTTTTTTATTTTATGTATTCTTGTTTTTTTTGTAATCAAAGTTTTTAATTATTAATTTTGAATTTATTTAATGTAATTTAATTCAGGATCTTTTATTTTTTTTTAACTAATTCGATATTTTTTATTTCCATTCTATTTTTATCTGTTTGATATGCGTATTCTAATTAAGATTACTTTTATTATTATTTAACCTTTAATATTGTTTAACTTTTTTTATATGTATCACATGTCAATTATTTTTGTTTGTTTATTAATTACATAATTATTTAGACTCTACACTCGGTTTTACATAAACTTTGATTGCCTTTAATTGAGTGTGCATTACAGGACTAGGTTACGTATACAAATTTTTATTTCTAAGTTTTTATTTTGTAACACTCGTTGGTGGTCCTTAAATAAATAAATAAATAAATACATTAGCGCGGGCAAAACCGCTGGCTGAAGTTAGTGGATAAATAAGAAAATGTACGAAGAAAAACTTAACGCTATTTTAGATGTCAAAGATAACAATGCATTGTGTAATTTATTTTCATCGAGTCGAGCTGTTGGAATATTTAACAAAATTATTTCAAATTTTGCCTTTTATCTCAATGAGAAAAATGTCGATGACTCCAGTCTAGACGAGATGAAATGTTGAAAAAATTATCTCTTCAAGTTCATCTCTACGTGGTTTTGTTCGCGGATCGCGATATTTTATATTTTGTTCTAAAAATAAGTATAATTTGGAATCAAATTTTAAGTGTCATAAGATTGTTGACGTTGAGATGTTCCTGTTAAGTATGAGCTGCGGCCTCGGCCCTGCTGGGCCCCTACGGTTTGCTGACATCTCCTTAAGGAGCACGTTGAACAACACTCGATGTAGAAGACTTGGGCTCGGTCCTGACAATTTCCGGATGGCCGGACTGCGATCTATCCATTGCTTGTCGTTCGCCAGCTCGTAGCTACCGTGAAAGTCATTTAGGCTACTTTTATTTAAGGAAAAGATTTAGGGTTTCATTCGATATATTCAGGGTTTGCGACAAAAAGAAATTCTTGAAAATGTGATCAAATGTTAATGGTGCCATGGCTAAAATGAATCAATAAACTAGTTCGCTTCACCATCAACGATTGCATCACTGCTTTTCATCAGGTGGGATTGCAGTCAAGCACTAGTTGGTTTTAAAAAAAAACCGGGCAAGAGCGAGTTGGACTCGCTTACTGAGGGTTCCGTACAAACTTAACTATGAAAACAGTTCAATTCCCCAATTGAGTTAAAAAGATTTATCCGAATCGCAAAAAAAAGTTTTTCTTTTTGTGACGTAATAACAAATTTACGGTTTCAGATTTTTCTCTATACCTGTGCTATAAGACCTTGCTTCATGTCAAATTTCAGGATTCTGGGTCAACAAGAAGTACCCGATGAATTTTGATTCCCTTGAGCCTCACAAAAGTCACCAGTTCACGCTATGTCTTACGCTTAAGCTGAGTGTTGAAATATACGTTTTTTGCAACATAAACGGCCGTATCTTTTTCGTTCGTTAACTTAGAAGCTTGATTTTTTCACAGCTTTAAGGGGCCGCAGACTTGAGTATATGGTAGGTATATAATTTCAACACGATACCTTCACGCGTTCCCGAGATAAAAGGTCTTGACAGACAGACGAACAAACGAACAACAAAGTGATCCTACAAGGGTTCCGTTTTTCCTTTTGCGGTACGGGGAACCCTAAAAAAATGGCATTGTACTATTTTACAATTCTGAAGCAGACGAAGTTGCAGGCACTAGCTAGTTACAAACAAATCAGCTTTATATTACAAATAACCGACTTAAGCTCACCGACATGAAACATTCTCTAATGTATTTTTAATTGTTATAAAAGCATGATGCTTACAAAGCACAAATTACCCTCAGTCAAATGAACTAGGGCTTACCTACTAGAGTAAAGAATTATGCACTTTGTAAGGGAAATAAAAAGAAATAAAACACAGGAAATAAGCGTATTCGCAACTGTTTAGTTGCTGGTGGATTGAATATTTAATTAAATAAAGTAAAGCTATTATGTACATAGTGATTGTTTTCAGGATATTTCCATTGTTTAATCAATAGAATTTGTGATAATTACTTTATCTAGCTGGCTTAGTGGTGATCATTGTCATCATCATCATCATCATTTCAGCCTTCAGACGACCTTCCACCTTCCGGATAAATAATGGAGAGAACTTTTTCAAACAAAAAAATATTTCAAAATCGGTCCACAATAGATTGAGTAATCGGTGAATATATCTATACTAGCTTCTGCTCGCGGCTTCACACGCGTGAAAATAGGTTTCTCCATACAAACTTTGAACCCCCGTTTCATCCACTTAGAGGGTGAACTTTGGAAAATCCTCTCTTAGTGCTCGCCTACGTCATAAGAGGAATCCTTGTGCAAAATTTCACGCTCCTAATCCCAGTAGTTTTGGCTGTGCGTTGATATGTCAGTCAGTCAGTTTCTCCTTTTATATATATAGATAAAAAATATACATACAGCCGAACGTAAAACTTTTTGAAGTCGATTGAAAAAAAGAAATAAAAGAAAAGGAAATTTTACTGGCCTGTTGGTTTAGTGGTCAGTGACCCTGACTGCTATGCCGGAGGTCGTGGGTTCGACCCCACCCAGGGCAAATGTTTGTGTGATGAGGACGATCATTTGTCCTGTATTTGGGTGTAATTTATCTATAATATGTATGTATTTAGAAATATATAAGTATGTTTATCAGTTGTCTAGTACTCATAACACAAGCTCTGCTTAGCTTGAGACTAGATGGCGTTGTGTGGTAGTTGTGGAATATTATTATTATTATTAGGTGCCAACCCAATCTATATCAATATTTTAAAGCTGAAGAGTTTTTTTATTATATAAAGGAAACTCAAATAATCAACAAAGCTCAAATCTTACCAACCCACACAGTAAATAAAACATAAAATTGCAGACCAATTCCTTGATAATCAAGAGAACCAATAACTAGCCACTCACCCGACAAAATGTCATTTCAATTCATCGTCCGGGTCTCGAATGCAATGACATTAACGGAGTGATTCCGAATGGTCACGAATAGAGCCGAATGAAAAGGACGATCCTATTCGTGATATGGACGTTGATATTATTTTTATCGTGTTCTTTGATCTGAGATTTTCGATTCTGGTTTTATTTTAGGAAGGTTGATTTTGTTTTTTAAATTAGAATTCTGATATAGAACCACCCTTACATCCTTATCCTCCATGGGTTGTTCCCGGGGTTCCCTGGGGTCCTGGGACGCAAGGCAAAGAAACATAGGAGTGGGTTTCAGTCAGTAAAAGTCTATCGTAGAGCGGAAGAAGCTATTTGATATCCCACCAAAAAACAAAGGAGCCATTAACATACATTGCAGATGGCTAATTAATATGTAATGAAACTTTGGCCGACTCGGAAATCGAACCTAGAACCACATGCTCGGCAATAACGCTTGCAATTACTAAACCAACGCAAGCAGTGAAATCATTTTACCGTTATAAATAAAGATTACTGTTAGGGCCGACGCTGCGTTAAGCGGGCGCCCGCGCGGTCCCATACAAAAGTGCTCCGTCGTGGTGAGCCGCGCGGGTACCCGTCGCGGAAAGCCGCGCGCCGCACCGTTTTGCTACATTAAATACTCCATCGACACGACCACATTCGTTGAAGTTGAAATAGCGAAACTGCGCAGGTAATACTCCGGGTTACGCTACGAAAACCGTCGCACATGATACAAGCACGACGTCACGCGACGGGTGCCCGCGCGGGCGCCCGCACGTGTATCCGCTTAACACAGTGTTGGCCCTTATAAATATGGCGTATATCATGGAAAAGTCTGAAATAATGCCTCTGAAGCTTTGTGATTTTTATCGTAATTTTTCATGAAATAAGCCATTGTCATATCTTTCAAAGAGTTATGATAGGTACTCGTAGTATTTAATAGAGAGGTATTTTATATTTAGGCTTTATCGGTAAAATTACAATGTTATCAGAGTAAGTAAACTTAACCAGCAATAACGTCATCATCACTATCATCATTTCAGCCGAAAGATGTCTACTGTTGGACATAGACCACCCCCAAGTGTCGCTAAAATTACCGATCCTATGCGTCTCGCTTCTGGTTATCGGTCCCCCTTGTGGGAGATCTTCCAACGCTGCGTCTTCCAGTAGGTGGTCGCCACCCCAGGACCTTTCTTTTTTTTTATAAAGTAAAACCCACAAACCACTGTTTTTTTAAGGCAATTTTGAGTCACTAGTAGATGCCAGCGGTTTCACCCATGTAAGAGTAGACAATTATCCCAGTGGAACATACTCTCTCTGTGGAACAGGTTACCGACATAGCTCGAAGAATCGCTTAACTTAAGTGGCAGGCAACATTGCTCGCAGAACAGATGGTCGATGGGGTCGAAAGATTCTAGAGTGACTACCACGTACCGGAAGACGCGGCGTTAAAAGGTCTTCAACAAGATGGACCGATGACCTGGTGACAGTCGCTGGAATTCGATGGATGCAAGACGCACAAGGCCGGTAATAATGGCTACGCGACACTTGGGGGACGCCTATGTCCAACAGTGGACGTCGAAACTGTGTCGATGATATAAGTAGGTTATATATCGACGGTGAAGTGCCAATACTGTCGCACTCTTGCGACAGCACGATCTTTATTATTTACTTGAAATAAAACTTTTACCTTAATTGACTATTTTTACTGGATTTCAATATTATCACATCACATCACATTACAATGATTGCCTCCGGACTCCCAAAACTAGACATTATTTTGTTCTATTCAATTTTCAAACCTATTCTAGAACATAAAAAATCCTTACAGGTACATTTATCATGCCAGTTCGTTAACTTAAACTCATGCGATCTCGTTCGATACCGCAATACCTTCTAACTAACAAAATTATTTTTTAGCGCTTTTAATTCAAATGTGTGTTTCCGCATGTTTTTGTGAAATCTCTGAAGCGAATATTTAGTTGCAACTGCACCAAATTAAATTGTGGAAATACTTCCTAACTAAACCAACATGTCAATTTTTAGTATTACCTCCTAACGTTTTTAAGACCAACCTACATTTTTTGATTTCGACAGTTAGTAGTTCTTGTCACTTCGCCGTCGATAAGTAGGTTTCTACCTATACGATGATCCCTATACCTATAAGGAAACACAACAAAATATTTATCAGTCTCCAAAACTACGAAAAATAAAACCTTAAACAAGAAATCCTCACAACTTACAAAGGCGTCAAGATATAAAGCAATTCGTCCTTGCCCGAGCACCCTCACTATCGCATGTCAATCGAATATTGCCATTGCTCCAAGTCCCTTTCATCTCGGCGCCCATTCTGAGCGGTCCCTATTCTGAGCGGTCCCCAAATCACCATTTCGGACACAATGCCTGATCAATATTAGGATTAAGAGACTTAGAGCCAATTTGGCGATTATGCCTCTGATTTTTCTTTTAGTGTGACGAATAGCGGGTTATGGAACTAGGTTTCTTTTTATGTGTTATGAAAAGACTTAGATAGTTTTGGATCTTTAATTAGGGAAGATATAGATACTAACATTACAAAGATGACAGCTTTTAGTCGTAACATATACATATATATCACTTTTCTGCCTTATAACTTGCTTAAGTTAATGTTTATCTTCAGAAGTCCAAAATAAAACATACCTTTTTATCAGGAAAGGTGGACCTGAAACAAAAATACATTAAAATATTAATATAAGAGTTCTTTGACTAAAATGTTGTACTTGATAACGTCAAACGTTTAATGCTTTTTTATACCGAGTTAACGTAACCACACAAAAGAAAGATACTTAAGATCAACTCTTAGCAACTAGCAGAATTGGGGAAAAACTTGTCTTAGGCGTACTGTCCACGGATGCGTATCGTTATTATACGCTTGGTGTACGCCTGCTCACAGCTTACATACAAAACTATGAAACTCCGTCGACGAAGCGGCAACGTCGTGCCATCCTGCCCCCCTAGCCAAGTTACAACCGTTTCGTTTCGATTCTCTTTTCGTCGATCGCCTCGAGAAGGCCACGCCTCCGATTCCTTTATTCTGGTGTCGTTTCGCCTCGTCGTTTATACCGCGTACATCGAAGGACTGGAACAATTTGCCAGCTGAAGTCTTCCCATCCCATTATAATTTGGGTGTCTTCAAGGCTAGAGTGAATAGGCTCTTAATAAACTAGTGCGCCCGACCATCAACGATTGCATTACTGCTTAACATCAGGTGGGATCGCAGTCAAGCACTAGTTTATACCAATTTAAAAAAAAAAATAAGCTGTGTGAGGCTGTAATGTCAAGTATTGCCCCGAGCAAGGACCCCTCGACGTTTAAAGAACGATCCAAAATGAGATCTATTCTGTGTAAATATTGATAACCTCCACATTTAAAATGTTACTAGAATAAAAAAAAAAAAAACTTCCATTCAAGTATAAATATTCATCTCCATTTGGGAATGAATTTTCAAAACTGTTTTTAGTTCGAGAATTTTCGAAACATTTTGATTTTGTTCTGGTACTGATGCGGTCGCCATTGCTCGCAGAACAGATAAATGATATTTATTTTGCAAATAGGTTTAAAAAAAAAAACACTTTTACACGTAATTTCTTTCTTTTTTATTGACCTTGAGGCCAAAAGGTTCCAGAGTAACTGGTAGTTAATTTAGCTGTAGGTAACCATACAAAAACTGTATGTCAATTTTTGTTCAATCAGAAGCCTAAAACTTAAACAAACTGACAAATTAGTACATGAAAAACTTCCAAATGACATATTTAGCCACAAAATAGGTTGAAAGAGGCCAAGAAGATAGGCTGGTCCTTCTGTCCCTATCTATTAAGGGCACTACACATCAGCCAGGGTCGTTTATCACGGTGACAGATCATCCCGGGCTCTTAGAGATCCAGAATGACAAATGTAACGGCCAGGTAAAAAGGTTCCATGTTTCTTAAATTTCACTTAACTGTTTCTTGATGACGGAAAAGCGCCTTAAGGCCCTTATTACTTAAGGGTTGACGTTAAGTACGGGGAATTAAGCGTTTATTTTTGACTTTTGCGATTTTTACTTTTCTAATGTCTATGGTGCGTTATTGTCGTTAAGGAAGGGGAGCGCCTCACTATTAAGTCGCCTACGTAGCAGCTCGAACAGTCTCCTGCCCCCCTAGCCAAGTTACAACCGTTTCGTTTCGATTCTCATTTCGTTGATCGTCTCGAGTCGGCCACGCCTCCTATTCCTTTGTTCTGACCATGGGACTGAGCGTTGAGATGACGCCAGAACTAAGGCTGAGGTTGTTGTCCGAGCGGTGGGACCTGCCCCTGATGCAGAGGTGGATGCAGCTTCATATTAGCGCTTCTCCTCGTATTGTTTGTCCATATTGTTTTTTACTGTGTGTATTAATTATTGTGGTCATCTAATTTGGTATGTTAATGAGTATTATTTCATTTATATTTAACCAGCTTCATGCCAGCAGTTTCGCCCGCGTGATTATAGTTTTCTCCATCCAAATTTCCAACCCCCGTTTTATCCCCCTAAGGGTAAAGTTTCGTAAAATCCGTTTTTAGCGGATGTCTACACCCTATAAGGAACCTACCTGCCAAATTTTAAGTTTGAAGTGTTTTAGTTTCTGAGATTTCGTGACTGGTATTTCGCTTTTATATTTATAGATTTTATTATATCTATGACATTCTGTATTTAATTTAATTGTATGTAATATTGTCTATGTAATTTTAATGTCTATTTTTGTAATGTTTTAAATTTTGTGTACCTATGGAAAATGTCTGAAATAAATGAATTAATAATAATTGCTTGGTGGCACGATTGGCGCAGTGATTAGCCTAGTACACAGGAGATATAGTGCACAAGTGTGTGTGCAAACACAGGGGTTTCATAGTCCGATGCACGAACCAACAGCTTTCCGAGGCAAGCGGATATCACACCACCAACTTCCAAACTCCGGGCATCATCATCATCATCATCATCATCATTTTAGCCAAAAGACGTCCACAATGAACGGTCCTGTGCGTCTCGCATCCATCGGACTCCCACAACCGTTACCAAGTCATCGGTCCATCTTGTAGGAGGCCTTCCAACGCTACGTCTTCCGGTACGTGGTCGCCATTCCAGAACCTTTCGTCCCCAACTTACATCCGTTCTGTAAGCAATGTGCCCTGCCCAGTGCCACTTTCGTGATATGTCGGTAACCTTGGTTCTCCTGCGGATATCTTCATTCCTTGTTACTCCGGGCAACTACATGGTTTTGCAATTGAAAAACTAAATAGCACTTTTTGCCCGACCCGGGAAACAAACTCAGGACCTCACGCTCAGCAGCCGCACAATAAAAGTTATATAAAGCATATCGCCATGTAAATAACAAACTGCTGTTTCTGGGTTAGCGAGTGTATCTCGTGTGTGTATCCGTAACTTGACGCAACGGTTTTTTTTCTCACACTTGTGTAATTACACTTTGTCGCAGTGCGTCGCAGGGGAAAGAAAAAAGTACATTTATAAGCTAGTTTTATAATATGACTGCTATGTTATCTGTTTAGTTCTTAGATCATAGTAAATTATTTTTAATAAAGATGAAACAGACTTTTTTGGGGGCGACTAATGCGCGCTGGTGTTTCTTTAGTAGCCCTTTTGGTTCCGGGGTCACGGTAACTCTTAATTTTTTTTTTTATAAAAAATAACCAAGAATCCATTCACACTTATATATTTTTAAGCAACAATAACACATTAAAATATTTTTTTTACAGATAGAGAAGCAGTTAAAACAAAAAAAAATGTTTCCCGGGCAAACAAACCAACAAAAACAAAGATCATGCTCGGTACTTCAAATTCAATTCACATTTTGAAATTCGAATCCACTCCACCGCCATGTACATTCGTCTACAACATTTTTCAACGTCAAAAAGTCGTTGACCTCAAAAGAGAAAAATCTGCGCTCCACTGCATCAAAGCTCACGTCACATTAGATCCCAGAGTTCGGACCCCACATTTTCATTGACACGCCGAGATAACCTGGGGTCCATCCCGCATATATATTACTTCGTCAATCCTTACTTTGTACTATTCAAATGTTATTCACATTCGGATTGCGGTGATGCCATTTTAATTTTAGATTGGAAGAGGATTCATGTTTTAAAATGAAATGGATGCCTTGATTCTGGTTTAATAATAATAATTCCTTTCTCTCTTAGACCCTGCTCCCGACATCGGCAGACTACTATTTTTAAATGTTTTTAGATATGATTTAAAACGTGCGTGCGGCCGCCTCCTTTGCTAGCATTACTGCTTCGCAGAAGGAGGCGACCGCTTGCCACGCCTCTTCGCTACGGACCATGGCCTGTACCGAGGCCCGGCGCAAGAGATCGTTTCCGCCGATCGCCCCCACGAGGACACGGCGGTGCTCTGCCAAAGCGGAACACACCTCTACCGTATACTCCACCGTGTCTTCTGGGCGATCCACACAGTGGTGACACCCTGGCAATTCTTCCGCACGAATCCGGTGCAGGAACTTCCCGAACTTAACATGTCCGGTGAGAACCTGCGTCATACGCAAGCTGAGGACGCCGTGAAGTCTTCTCCAGCCATTCCTCAAAGAGGGGACTTACCGCCATAATTAAGGCGTGCCCAGCACTGGGTTGTGACACAGTCGCTGTCGCCATTCCATCATGAGGTCCCGCCGGAACTTTGTCCGCTATGCCGCGACTGGTCGCGGCAGCGGAGTTTCGCCCGGCGTTGCATCTCTACGCGCAAATCGTGCATGCGTGCAAGGACTATTGCCTCCAGATCCCATGGTGGCATGCCAGCAAGGTGGCTTGCCGCTTAGGGAGGAAAACCAATCGGTATCCCCGCACCATCCATATGGCCATGACCCTTTGGCATGCGATCAGCTTAGCCGCCGACTTTTGCAGCGACGGCGCCCATACCGGCGCTCCATAAGGGGCCATGGAGCGAACGATGCCTGCGTAGAGCCTCCGGCAGGAGGCGTCAGTCGACCCTTCGGTTGAGCAGAAGCCGCTTAAGGGCAGCCCCAGTCCGATCCAGTTTCATCTTCGATCCAGGTTTGTTACGCAGACGACACGCTGGTCCTGACGCAGGGAGTATTGTACCAGGTGGCGGTCGAACTAGCGACACGCAGGATTGCGACAGTCGTGGAGAAGATCTAGCGGTTGGGATTCGAGGTGGCATTGCACAAGTCCGAGGCCAGTGCTTTTGTTCACGGCCCTCGGAGCACGCCACTACCACTTTCCCAAATAACAGTAGGAGTAGTTTACATCGGCGTCAAGTTGATGATAAAGTACCTGGGACTCGTTTTTGACGGCCGGTGGAATTTCGATGAGCACTTCCGACGTCTGGCTCCCCTTACAAGTCTTAGTGGACCTAAAATTATAGTATACATATTCGATATGCTTATGCTGCAATATGTAGGCCAAAAAAATACTAGCATTTCCTAAGGTTCCTCTTTCAGGCCGTGGCCTGTCCCACCGGAACCGCATTCTTCTAGGATAAAAGATATCTATGACACGCAGTTTTCTATCACTGTAACAATTTTCCTTACAATAGAGATCAGAACAAAAGAGAGACTGTTTCACCTCTATATAAAACTAGCGGTCCCGGCAGACGTTGTTCTGCACAAAAGCGGGATTTAGTAAAAAAAAAAAATTACCCTACTCTACCCTACTCTACCCTACTCTATCCTACTCTACCCTACTCTACCCTACTCTACCCTACTCTACCCTACTCTACCCTACTCTACCCTACTCTACCCTACTCTACCCTACTCTACCCTACTCTACCCTACTCTACCCTACTCTACCCTACTCTACCCTAAAAAAAAAAAAAAAAAAGTAAAAAGAAAAAAGTACCCTATGTCCGTCTCCTGGTTCTAAGCTACCTCCCCACCAATTTTCAGCCAAATCGGTTCAGCCGTTCTTGAGTTATAAGTGGTGTAACTAACACGACTTTCTTTTATATATATAGATTAGTATTAGATTACATTTTTGACAGCATAAAATATTACCTCTTATTTTTGTAATTTATATGTCAGCAGAATTTATGGGCCGCGCAAGCAAAATTCCGATACGGAGCTGGAAGAATCATTAGGTAATTTCCTAACATAAAAAAAAAAAACAGTTTTGCTTTCTCGATAATATGATTATCCTTTTTTTTTGGGTTTTAGACTTTTACTGACTTAAACGCACTTGTGATCTTTCAATTGCCCTTTGTGTTCCAAGGCCACGGTAAGAGCTAGCGCGCACTGGTGACTTTTTAGGGTTCCGTAGCCAAATGGCAAAAAACGGAACCCTTATAGATTCGTCATGTGTCTGTCTGTCCGTCCGTATGTCACAGCCACTTTTTTCCGAAACTATAAGAGGTATACTATTGCACTAGCTTCTGACGTTTTATAAGTGCCCATGTAGGCCAATGTGAAATAAAAAATTTTTTGACTTTGACTTTTGACTTTATTGAAACTTGGTAAGTAGATGTATTTTGTGAACCGCATTAAGATTTTCACAAAAAATGGGGGTTCCCTATACTTACAACTGAAACTCAATTTTTTTTTCCATCAAATCTATACGTGTGGGGTATATAAGAATAGGTCTCAAAAATAATATTGAGGTTTCTGATATCATTTTTTTATATACTAAATAGTTTGAGAGACACTTCCAAGTGGTAAATGTGTGTCCCCCCCGTAACTTCTAAAATAAGAGAATGATAAAACTAAAAAAAAATATATGATGTACATTACCTTATAAACTTTCACCGAAAATTGGTTTGAACGAGATCTAGTAAGTAGTTTTTTTTTAATACGTCATAAATCGTAAACCGCAATTTACCTTTTAAGTTTGTACGGAACCCTCAGTGCGCGAGTCCGACTCGCACTTGCCCAGTTTTTGTTTTCTGTCACCGTGCTTATGAACCCAACATGTGGTGCGCGCACTTGAACACGCTACAGTTGGGTAAAAAATTACAAAAATATATTGTCACCCTGACAAAAGTCACCAGCGCGCGCTATGTCTTACGCTTACGCTGAGAGGGTCGAAATGTACGTATTTTTGCGACTCTCATCTTTCTCTTCTTCATCTTTATTTCATCTTTTTTTTCGTTAAATTAGAAGTTTGATTTTTCACAGCTTCAAGGAACTACAGACTAGTATATGGTTTTAATTTCAACCTCCACGCATTCCGAGATAAACGATTTAGACAGACAGACAGACGGACGGACAACAAAGTGATCCTATAAGGGCTCCGTTTTTTCCTTTTGAGGTAAGTAACCCTAAAAATAAAAACGTGGTACGGAATTAACACATGCGTTATTTTCTTGAACCACTAAACCATAATAATTCGCAATTCCCTGTACAAAGAGCATATTATGTAAGGGCCATTTAAAAAAAGAGGCACCCCACTAAATTCACTTTCTTTCGCGCAATAAGGGGAAGCCGTCTTTGTTGTGGCTTGGAAATGTGTATCTGACATCGAAAAGGACTTTTTGGTGTGAAGTTTGAGATTATTTTTAAGTGTGAAGTTTTGGTAATTTGTTATGATTTATTTGATACAGAGAGACGGGGTCGCCAACAGTCCATGAATGAGATGGTGGGACGAATTACTTTTGCCAAAAGTGAAAGAAAGAAGTACGGGCTCGCGATACATAGAAGGAGTGAAGGGAGGCCTTTATCCAGGAGTTGAGAAAAACAGGCTAGCAAAAATATTGTTTCGGATACAAGATCTATTGTGGTTAGGAAAGTTTCATCCATAAATGATAAATGATATTTATTTTTCAAATAAGTTATAAAAACACTTTTACACGTAATTTTTTATATCAATTTAAACTAGATGAAGCCGGTGTTTCCTAGCTGACTACCCTGCCCCCTAGCCAAGTTACAACCGTTTCGTTTCGATTCTCTTTTCGGTGATCGCCTCGAGTCGGCCACGCCTCCTATTCCCTTGTTCTTTGTCCTTCAGAATAAAAGAGTCGGAGGCATAGCCTACTCGAAGCGATCGACGAAAAGAGAATCGAAACGAAACGGTTGTAACTTGGCTAAGGGGGGGGGGGGGGGGGGCTGAGAAGAAACACCGAAACAAACTCAAGGGTCGAAGTATCTTTTAAAGTCCATACAACAACCATGTAATGGAACATACACACAGAAAACACACTACACATCATGGAAAGTCCACTATAAATACAATTTTTAATAAAATAATAAATGCGTGTTCGCATTTATCTACACTAATAATTATTATAAAAAGGTAAAGTTAGTTTTTTTTTTGTTTTTATGTTTTTTTGTTTGTTGGAGGTAATATGTGGAAGTACTGGTCCGATTGCTAAAATGCTTTCACCGATAGAAAGCTGCTTTATTCCTGAGTGACATAGGCTATATTTTATATACGCAGGCAAAGCCGCGGCCAAAAGCTAGAACACAATAAGTTAAATTATTATAAAGAGAATTTAGTTACAGACGTGTTTTTAACTTGTTTATGGTAGCTGTCATAAGAATGACATTTCTTCTTCACCTCTCTTAATTTTTTGTGTTCTTTAATTTTTATTTTTGATAACTGCACTCAAGACTTAAGTACCTAGTATTGAGCTCTGTGATATATAACTATACAAATCAGTACAAATATTTAAATATTACAGAATTACAGACTGATGCATAATTTTAAAGTTCCAAGTTTCTTACTCATTCTTGATTAAAAACCTCTTACTTATACTACTTATTTAACTGTTTACGGATACAAGCTTAAAATTTTGATGTCATACAATATTTATATTTATATTGTATGTCATCAAAAGGTAAACAGAATAAGTATAATCTTAAATATGTTTTTTTTTTTATTATTATAATAATATAATAATAAAAAAAAAAACATATTTAAGAAACGCTTCTAAAAATATGGCGGCTATATTAGATTTATTGTGACGTACTTTTTGTGGTATTGTTCTCAAAAATTTTAGGAATATAATTAATCTGTGACACTTGTTCATGTCAACTTCCTCTTCTATTATCTGTGGCAACAAGGCATCAATATGTGAGAGATTAGGTTATGTTGTGCTTTCTGTGATAAATTGATACTTAATTATCTAATCAATCTTTAATTAAAGTTAACATAAAAAAACCCTCATAATTGATATCCATATAATGGGGTTGCATAAAAAAATAATTAGCTTGCCATCTCCGCCGCGAAACTGCCATCTTAAATTTAGAATGACGTGACTTAGAATTAAGCAGCATTATCATTCAAACTCACGATGCCTGCAAAATATCAGCTTAATCGGGGTAACTAATTTAAAAATTCATTTACCACATTTTACTGAGACAAACTTGTAAAAAAAAAAACAACATATCCTATTACAATGGCAGAGTTTATCTACACAACACACAGCGTTTAAAAACTTTTTACACTCCACAAAAAAAAAAAAAAAAAAACAAAAAAAAAGTCCACAAAAGAAAAAAAACACCAAACTTTTTCGTCAGATACCGCATCACAATATACAAGAGCCGTTCATTCAATTTTTACCCCTCCGAAGCTTTTAGTACTTCAATCGCTGTAACAAAAGAAAGTAAATAGTGGACCTGAATGGACCTGAACACTTCATATCTAATCCTAGATGCTATTCAATTTACATTTTCAATCTTTCTTGCTTTCTTTCTAGGGTTTTCCGGTGTTTGTTCATTGGGTAGCGTTTTTAGATTGCTGGAGTTCTTATTTACACTAACCCTTTTTTTCGATTGTCTAGTTAATTTATTACTAGCTTTGGCCAGCGGATTCGCCCGCGTGAAAGCAGAAAATTATCCCCAGAGAACATAATTCCAAGGTAAAAAGCATCATGTGCAGGGACATGATTTACCCGTCTGCAAAATTTTATCACAATCAGTTCAGACGTTTAAGAGTGAAGAAAGAAAGAAAGAAAGAAAACATTTATTTGAGACTCGCACAGGACAAACAACAATATAATAAAAAGTAACTACTTAATCTATAAATACTTAACTTAAAAATAATAGAAAACAATATTAAAAGATAAAAATAAAAGACCTGTGCGAGGCCAAAAAGGCTCCTTTCTCAGCATATGCTGCGATATTTAACTAAAAAGTAAAAATAACGCAGCGCTGGTATTCTGATAGGGCCTGGTGATGCCACGGACACACTCACGGAACACAGAGACAGATAAGATAATATATAGATAATAAAAGAATAAAATAAAATATACTTAACAAGGAGGGAAGTGAAGGAGTAACGAACATACACACTCAGAAACAACATATAACATAATAAAGGCACATCTTGAAAGTAGTATGTTCAAATTCGGCTACTGAATCAATTTCAGTTATTTTTAGGTATTTTTTATCTTTTTTATCCTACAATAATTTTTGGTTATTTTAGGACAAAACAAATGACTTATTTTGATAAATTCTTGATAAATTTTGATTATGTCACAGAATGTTTGTGTGTTCTTGCGTAGATACCAACACCGCCCAAGTAACACAGAAACGCTGTACATACACTGTACTGTGTCTACACCGCTGAATCAATGTCCATATAATCTTAAGTTGTTCAAAACTGCTGAATAAGAGCATTAGAGGCGCCTACTCAGCTGATATAACCCTAATTTTTGCACAAATTAAATAGCTGTTAGCTGAATATCTTTAGCTGGTTGCATTATATCAGCATTATTTGAGCATTTTTAAGGTAACGCCTCAAGAGCTGAATATTGACTGATTATTTGAGTATGTGTTACATTTTATGCAGCACAATGGCCGAATAATAGAGTCCTTATTACCTATTTTTCATTACAAAGTAGAGAGAAAAGTGTTCACAAGTGGCAAAATTGTGAATAATTTTACTACTTTATTATTTTGATATATTGTTTTGTGTGAACCATATTCAATTTTGTGGTGGGTACCACAAAATTAAATGTACTCAGGCGTCATACTCTTCCTCCACATTGCTGGTTGCTCCGCATCTGGCACGCCGGAAACGTGGCCAGAAGACTGTTAGCGCAGTATAGTTGTATACGTCGAATAGCTGTATTAATTTTTTGGCAAATAACGAGACATCCCTCTGGTAACTCCAAGCGTCGATCAATTGGCGACAATCATCTTTGGATTAACGTGCACTTGAACCCCACGACAATTAATATTTTCACGACATAATTTATCAATCCCTTTTTTATTTGAGGAGGTAATTAATGAATTTTTATATCTACTCTCTGAATGAATCGAGAGAGGGCATGTCAGATTTTTACTAACTAAAAGAGATGACGCAAAGCAGAGAATGGAAAGTGCAAAATAATGAGGAACACACTGTGTTTCTTCAGTTGACCTTTTTTTCCAGGGCCACGATAACTTCTTCGAACATTCCTGAATCCCTATACCTTTAAGTCAAGCTTAAACAATACATCTCCATTATCACTAATCGAACGCACCAATCAAACAGTACCTATAGTAATTACCAGGGTTGATAATATCGTGATTACAAAACCACGTACTAAGCAATTGTGGCTACATCCTTGAGGCCCGTTCACTCGATCTCAGCAGCTCAGATTGCCACCGTTTCGAAATACAACCAAACGGGGCCAAGTACGCTTCCTTTCGAGCAATCTATTCATAGATACGGCTCATGTAAATTCGCATTACCAATACTAGTAATTGTATCCGAATTGCCTATTTCGAAAGTGAGGACAATGGTGGATTTTTTGAAAGTTCGAAACAAAAGAACAATGTTAATTTGTTTCCTTTGACATTGGCAATGATGTCACTTGTCACAGCCCACTATTGTAATAGGGGTTAAAGTACGAAATTGCCGTTTTTTAAAACGGGTTGCTTTGAAGTGTTATATCTTTGGATTGACTTGGAATTATAAGTTCAAATAAACTTGATATTAAAGGTACGTTATTCTTTTTCCGAAATTAGGTATTTATTGGATTATTTTTGTTTTGTATTTTCTGTAATATCGCAGTTCTTATTAATTATTTTTATTAATAGTTTATTTTGTAACTGTAATGGGAGCTATCCAATAAGAATCAAAATTAAATTACAATTAATAGAAAACGGTACGTCAATCAGGTAGTGTATCTCTGGAACTCTCTTCCACATTTCCTTACCTATAGGGTCAAATTACTGTATAGTATACAGTAATTTGACCCTATAAAAGTATAAAACACTGTGTTTCTTCAGTTGACCTTTTTTTCCAGGGCCACGATAACTTCTTCGAACATTCCTGAATCCCTATACCTTTAAGTCAAGCTTAAACAATACATCTCCATTATCACTAATCGAACGCACCAATCAAACAGTACCTATAGTAATTACCAGGGTTGATAATATCGTGATTACAAAACCACGTACTAAGCAATTGTGGCTACATCCTTGAGGCCCGTTCACTCGATCTCAGCAGCTCAGATTGCCACCGTTTCGAAATACAACCAAACGGGGCCAAGTACGCTTCCTTTCGAGCAATCTATTCATAGATACGGCTCATGTAAATTCGCATTACCAATACTAGTAATTGTATCCGAATTGCCTATTTCGAAAGTGAGGACAATGGTGGATTTTTTGAAAGTTCGAAACAAAAGAACAATGTTAATTTGTTTCCTTTGACATTGGCAATGATGTCACTTGTCACAGCCCACTATTGTAATAGGGGTTAAAGTACGAAATTGCCGTTTTTTAAAACGGGTTGCTTTGAAGTGTTATATCTTTGGATTGACTTGGAATTATAAGTTCAAATAAACTTGATATTAAAGGTATGTTATTCTTTTTCCGAAATTAGGTATTTATTGGATTATTTTTGTTTTGTATTTTCTGTAATATCGCAGTTCTTATTAATTATTTTTATTAATAGTTTATTTTGTAACTGTAATGGGAGCTATCCAATAAGAATCAAAATTAAATTACAATTAATAGAAAACGGTACGTCAATCAGGTAGTGTATCTCTGGAACTCTCTTCCACATTTCCTTACCTATAGGGTCAAATTACTGTATACTATATTAAGTTTTTGTGAACAATAAAGAGTTAAGATTGCCCCTCGCTGAAAAGGAGAGTGAGCACAACAAACACTCTAGTAACGGATCTGTATGATGTGTGGTATTGCTAAATAGCTAGTAATATGTAGTGTGTAGCGAGGGGAAATGGGTGGCGGTCGCCTTCTTCTGCGAAACAGTATTGCTAGTGAAGGAGACGATCGCACGCGTGAGGGAACGAATATCCTTACGCCCCAATGGCATTTCAGACCTAGTTCTTGTGTCCATTGTCAGTCACTGGTTTAAATCATTTCTGGTTTCTCCTTCAGAGACTTCTAAACAATCTGTTCTAGAATCCATATTATCCTACAGATTCTAATAACGCTAAACTCAACGTTCAAAAGTTTTCCAGTTCAGTATTAATTGAAATCGACACATGAGCACCAACACTGACAAGACACTGTCTTGTGAATGGATCACTTGATCCCGGCATTCCGTGAAACCGTTTGACGGGAGAATGAACACATACAAACGTAGTTCAAGCGGTAAATAATCAAGGAAATGTTTTAGTGAGACGAGCCTTTATGGGTAGTTTTGGGTAAGTGTACAATGTGAGGAAGCCATGTAACTGTGCATGTAATACGATGTAGACCCAAAAATTGGATACTAGAAACGATGAATAGACTGTGAGAAAGATAGCTTTTTTTGAATATAAATCTAAATCTCTACCGCTTTGGGAGAGCGAGAGACTTTCAGACTTTAACTGACTTTTACTGTCTGCGACGCAATATTGGAACTAAAATTCCAAATCCTGAATCGTAGTTTTAGAGATCTCCGCGCGATAAGCACATATACAACAGCCCGTAATTAACTATCGGCAATTGTTCGGATCTTAACTCCCGTCTTGGTCGAAGGATCCTTCCTTGGAACCCACCCGTTGCCCTTTGTGTTTCAGGATCGAGGTGAATGTTGTAAATAATCCCGCAGTCCTAGCAGACATCGGCCCTAATGGTCCCCGGTCATTTGCTGGCAACTCTTTGAGTCGATCTACCACCAGACACCACCTCATAATAAACATTAGCAACAACCATGTCGTAAGATGGTTGTTCATAAAACGATTTATCACTACTGTTGAGACTTGAGTCCTGTTAGGGGCCTCCGCACTTTATGAGCTGGTAATTTTATCTGCAAAACTGCCTGATGATAGAAGGGGTAGTCTGATAAAATGTTCAAAGATATCCACAAGAGAAATAAGGTTACCGACCAAACCCGAAAAGTTCTGGAGTGGCAATCCCGTGTAACTGTTGTTAGACACAGCGTTAGAAGGCCTCCCACGAGTTGACCGATTTCCTGGTGAGGGTCGCGGGAATCCAATGGATTCGAAACACATAGAACCGATCATTGTGATGATGTTAGGGGAGTTCTATGTTCAGCTGTGAACGTCTTTCTACTGAAATGATGATGAGATAGTAACATGATCAGCAAAGTAGTAAGAATTTTCACACATAATTTCAGCCTACTGTAGATCTTGACCAGCAGAAACTGGAATAAATTGACTGTATGGTACTTATCCTTAATCGTTTTGATTCAGAGATGGCGCTCAGCCAGAACTATATTTTCAAGGGTGACCGAAGTGGGTGTCAAAGTGTATGACTGCTGTATTCAATATCTGGTATATTCAATAGCTGTTGTTATATTCGTATTTATTGCTGGCTTCTGCTAGCAGCTTTGCCCGTGTAAAAGTAGAATTCTCCATACAAACTTTGAACCCCCTTTTCATTCCTTAAATCTTGGGGTTAAGAGCCTATTCACTCTAGCCTTGAAGATACCTAAATTATAATCGGCCGGGAAGACCGCAGCAGGCAAATTGTTCAAGTCCCTCGATGTACGCGGTATAAACGATGAGGCGAAACGCTTGGTCCGGATCGTAGAGGTTTCAACAACCTAAGGGTGGATAATAAAAATGAGTTGGTGGAATCAGTCATGCATGCTAGTAAAACTTTAGTTTTATTTTTACACAATAAAAAAAATCTTTATAGATATTCGATTTCACAACCAACAACAAATAGAAATGCTAATAAATTTATTATCTTCAAATTTAATGGCCACTAATAACTCATAACGAATCGTTTAAGGTTACTTGACCAGTGGTTTCCAATCTGTGGTCTTCATGAGCTAAATTATAGTACGCAAAATGTTTGAAATATCAAACTTTTCAACTCAAAAATTACTTTGATGCTAATTGATTTCACTTTTTTTCTACTTGGATTTAGTGGGTTTTTTTTCAAATCATCTTAGGACATTCCTCGCTCTTGGGCGGAGCGAGAGATAGTGTCAGACTTTTACTAACTAGAAACCCACTCCTGTTCCATCTTGGCCATCGTCCAGGGCCCCGGGGTTCACATCACCCATAGCCCCGTCGGGCGGCGGGGCACACCTCCACCGTGTGCTCCACCGTGTCCTCCGGGCGGACCACACAGTGGCTACACACGGGCGTCGCTTCCGCACGAATCCGGTGCAGGAACTTCCCGAACTAACCGTGTTCGGTGAGAACCTGCGTCATGTGGAAGGTGAGGACGCCGTAGTGTAAATTAGAGTAAGCTATAATAACATATAAAAAGAAGAACATATTATAAAGAAAGAAAGAAAAGAAAAGAAAGAAAGAAAACATTTATTTGTCGGAACAAGGCGCAAATTTAGAACTTACAAATTATAAGCATATTATGTGAAAGAAATATGCGCCACATCCGCGCAAAACGGCCGAAAGCTCAGCATAATGCCGTGACCACACGCAAAATGCGAATAGTCTACGGCGCTGGTTGATTATGTTCTTATTTTTTATTTTAAGTATTGGGTTTTTATATTTAGGGAGCATTCTGGGTGTAAAAAAACAGACTGAATACGGAAAGACACGCTGCGCTCCAAAACGGAAATAATAGACGTGGGTAAAACACTGCCAGGCTTAAATGGGATTGGGCGAGTCACGTCAGCCGCTTACACAGAGGCCGCTGGGCAAGCGTCGCCACGCAGTAGGTTCATGCAGAGGGAAAGTGCGTGTGAGAGAAAAAGGTGGCGGGATGATCTGGACGCATACCGCGAAGCTTGGTTTGAGACGGCGCGGGAAAATAACGTCTGGGGCAGACCTATGAGACAGTAAGGGCTAAATAAAAAAAAAGGAATATAAGTTATTACTATTAAATGTAAGTACTGCAAATTTAATTTTAAGACCGCCAATTATGAAAGTGTTAAGGGAAGCAATAAATAAATATCCTTATAAACTACTAAACGTCCGGGCGTTGCGCCAACGGTACATGGTGGACATCCCACCCATACGTACAAAGCGTTTTGGTAACACATTCATTATGCGTACAGCTAAGTAGTGGAATTCCCTGCTGGAATCTGTGTTTCCTGATAGCTACAACCCAATGGTCTTTAAGTCAAGAGTGAATAGGTTACGTCTAGGCAAGTGTGCTCCTAGTGAGTTCCTAATGTAATTTGCATTTTTGGTGTACAATAAAGAATATATCTATCTATCTATCTATCTCCATCGTCGGCCACATCATCGCTTACCATCAGGTGAGGTAGTGGTCAAACGCGAGCCTATAAAAAAAAAAAACAAAAGTGGTCCTGGGTCCAAAAAGTTTGGAAACCAATGGCTAAAACATCTCTGTTCATTCTAAAACTATAATGCACGATTGATGCCAAGACAACATAATGTCAAGTTGCTAACTTGTTAGTCACAATGCAATTTTAACATTAATGGGTTAAGGTAACTGTTAGAATGCCAGTTTGTGAATGCAACTAATACTAGAATGCAATTTTTAATAAGAATTATAATGTATTACATTACTGTAATGAAAATTACGATTTGATTGAAGTGACGGTAAAATTATTGTTTAGTGGAAGTGTGATTATTTAATTAGTGTTGTGATTGTTGTGGTAGTTGCCTATTAGAGTGACGTTTTGTCCATGAGACTACGACGTAAGAGACAAGTGAGTGGTGCGGTCGCTTACCAATATTTTACCTTATTTTCACTTCGCAAAATAACCAGAGGAGTATATTTTTAAAGGTAATCTGGTTCACTGTTTGCACGGTATAATCCCATTTCGGACCTTCGAATCTCGGTTTTCATTGGTTTTCTTTCTTGAGGTTTTAGGAGGAAAATTATCTAATGACATCCCGCGCTCTTGGGCAGAGCGAGAGATAGTGTCATATTTTTACTGACTTAAAACCCATTCCTGTTCCTTCTTTGCCATTTTTCCAGGGCCTCAGGGGTTTCTTTCGCATCACGCATGGCCCCAGTAGGCTTCGACCCTGCTAGGCCCCTACGGTTGCTGACACCTCGTTGAGGCGCGCGTGGAACACTACGCGCCGTCGACGACTTGGGTTCGGTCCGGAAGGTTACCGGAAGATCGGACGGCGTTCTTTTTTGAGATGTGGAATCATCTAATGATTGCTCTCGCTCTAGGTTTCCCTTTCAAAAGTCAACCCGTGGTCCTAGTAGCCTTTAGCCCTGCTGGGCCCCTATGGTTTTGCTGACTGTATCTTATTTGAGGTGCGCGTGGAACACTACGCTTTGTCGATGACCCGATCTTCGAAGTCAGTATATCATAGAATAATAAGTAAAAAAAAAAGTATTAAATAAATTAAAAAAAAAATACAGTCAAGTATCATAATAAAGTTAAAAAATAAACAAATTCATTCACAAAAAACGAAAACTGTCACTTACGATGTTCTTCTTAAAAATGGCCGAATAAATATCGTAAATATTATAATTTCAGTAAATAAAATATTTATATTATTAAGGAAATTAAGACATATTAGACCGGATCAATTTTTCATATGGAATATTTGTCGCGTAAACGACTCACTTTTATTCCCTTTTACTTCCTATTACTACTCACTTTTTTTTAATATGATTATTTTTATTGTGCTTTTGAGTACAATATTGACTGGTCTACATTGTTCTTATTCTTACATCATATCTATTAATACTGTAATATGAAAATACAACAACCACTTTTTTAAAAGAGTAGCCATGGGGTTTCTTGCCGGTTCTTCTCCGTAGGAAACGACCAATTTGGAACCGTGCACTAGCTTCTGACGTTTTATAAGTGCCTTTTTTTTTTTAAGGTGGGAAATCATCCAAATGACTTCTCGCGGGAGCGCGCGGGCGTGTCAGACTTTTACTGACTAGTGCCTATGTAGGCCTATGTGAAATAAAAACTTTTGACTTTGACTTTATAATTTCAGATTAAGAAAAAAACCCACTTGAAAAATTTATTGTATATTATTTACAAAAACAGCCTTTAAAACAACCAATGCTTTATTGGTAACAACATTTCACGCAATGCAATATTCTTCAATAGAGCCTACCATTCACTATTATTTACATTTTCCATTCACGTTCCATGCAAGTGGAATTCGATAATTCACCGTTTTCAATTTTCATTCGTAAAGAGATTTTGTTCCATGATACCGATGATTGATTTAGCTCTCGTCTCCATTCCTATTAGTACTTTATCGTTCATTCCAAAATTTGAATGCTCAATATAGGATTACGATCGGAATGATTCGTAAACGTTTGGATTTGCGTTTACATGACAATTTTTAGGGTTCCGTATCCAAAAGATAAAACGGGATCCTATTACTAAGGACTCCTCTGCCCGTCCGTCTATCACCAGGCTGTATCTCATGAACCGTGTTAGGTAGACAGTTGAAATTTTCACAGAAGGTTCCGTTGTCGCCGTAACAACAAATACTAAAACAGAATAAAATAAATATTTAAGTGTGTTCCCGAAAACAAAATAAAAGGGACTGGAACTCCGTAGTAAAACAATATATCGCAACCATATTTGAGCTTATTAAAATTGACATGAGGTGCACTTTGGTTACAATGCTATCAAACTGATCTGACGGTGAAGCCGGAAGGTAGGCACAGGAACTCTGTAAAAAAGAACAACGTATCCTAGCCGTGTTCAGACTTATTGCATTGTCATAAGATACATTGAGGCTAATAAATCTTTATAAGCCACGTCATCGCTTACCATCAGGTGAGATAGTGGTCAAACGCGAGGCTATCAATAATAAAAAAGAATAAAAAAAAACTACATCTATAGAAACTTTACAATAGATCTTGCAAACTACGAGTATATAGTTACACGTCACAATAAGTTGTACATAAAGAGTGGAAAATGGAAAAAAAAGTTTTACAATGAAATACTAAGTGCAAAATAACTTCAATTTTGGGATTCAGCGTTTCGGTTTTGTTCCTTCATTATTTACACCCACTGCCGAAATTAAAGTTATTTAGCAGTTTTTTTTTGAGGTCATTTTAGTGCAAGTGTGATATCATCAAATGAGTTCTCCCGTTCAATGGTAGAGCGAGAGAGCACGTCAGACATTACTAAAATCTGGGTAACTCTCTCTAACAATCTGGCCTAACAATTCGACTGGCCTGTTGGTCTAGTGGTTAGTGGCCTTGACTGCTATGCCGGAGGTCGTGCGTTCGATTCACACCCAGGACAAATGTTTGTGTGATGAGCACGATCATTTGTTCTGTGTCTGGGTGTAATTTATCTATAATATTTATGTATTTAGAAAATATATATGTATGTTTATCAGTTGTCTAGTACTCATAACACAAGCTCAGCTTAGCTTGAGACTAGACGGCGTTGTGTGATAGTTGTGGAATATTATTATAATCTGGTGGGCCGCTTCGATTTTGCTTTATCTGTTTGAGGCGCGCGTGGCACACCATGCGCCATGGCCCTGCAACTTCCGACCACCTAATTACATTTACAATGCAAATATATTTATATTTTCGGCCACCGTAGGCGCGGGCTTGCGGGCGGCGAGCAATGAGTAGCTTGCTGTCCGACCGTCCGGTAACTGTCCGGACCGAGGCCAAGTCGTCGACGGCGCGCACTGTTCCACGCGCGCCTCAAGATTTCAGCAACTGTAGGGGCCCAGCAGGGTGGAAGCCTACTGGGGCCAAGGGTCTGATTCTGAAAAGAAGACTCGGCCCTGGTATGAAAGGCAACGAAAGATCAGGAGTGGGATTTTAGTCAGTAAAAGTCTGACCCACCGCCCAAGAGCGAGAGATATCATTAGATGAGTTCTCCACCTACAAAAAAAAAATGCAAATAATTATCGGTAGATATGATTCAGTCTTCCTAATGCAGTGACTCCATAGTTAAAAAAACATAAACAACAATCAGCACGAACCCATAATCAGATCAAAAATGCCACCCATAAAAAGAAACCAGTTTGATCCAGAATTTTAAATACAGAATCAAACGAGTCTAAAGAATGTCGTGTATCTCCGTTCCCTCTCGTTTTCAACGGAATCTTCGCCTTTTCCCTTTTGTTAGCAACCGGTTCACTCCTGCGCATGTTCGAAGAGAACAGACTGCGATTTGAGGAATTCCTTTTTTAAAAATTGCAATTCTATAGATCGAATTAATGTTGCCGGTTATTGAATTTGACATACCATGATGATCGACGATAATATTGATCAACTTATCGAATAAATTTTGAAACGGTTTTGTATGGAAGATCTTTTTGTGATATTGGACTTAATTGAAAAGAGGTATGCAATAATTCTTCGTAATCACACTAGTATTATCAAGGTGAAGTTTGTGTGTGTGTGTGTGTGTGTGTGTGTATGTTTATTCTTCACGCTCGAAAAGCTGAACGGATTTCGAAGACACTTAGTACACGGGTAAACCATGTCCTAAAATAGCACATACGATACTTTTTATCGCTGGAGTACATTCCCTTGAAATAATTTCCTACTTCCCGCATACTAGTGTTCTATTCGCGGGTGAAGCAGTTCATGTCCTCTCGATTTTTTCCATCACCGTTTAGCTCTCTAAACGGTGATGAAAAAAAGGACTACTCGTCAGTTGGGGCTAATGGGGTTGTGTACACTGGGCCACCATGGCTTAATAAAAAATACGCCCAGATAGTCAAATCAAATCGAAGGTAGACTAATGAACTAGTGAGGGTCGCGGAAATCCGATTGGAGGCGAGATGCGCCGGACCGATCATTGTAGCGATACTTGGGGAGACCTTTGATCAATAGCGAAAGAAAGAAACAAAATGATAAACTTTAGTTATGTAAAATGACAAAAAAAAATTGATCATTCTTGATAAATTAATCTGTGTTTCCTGATGGCTACAACCCGGGAATCTTTAAGTCGAGAGTGAATAGGTTATTTCTAGGTAAGAGGGCTCCATCGTCGACCACAACGTTGCTTTCCGTCAGGCGAGATAATGGTTAAGCGCGAAACTATCAAAAATAAAAATAAAAAAAGTATTTTGTATTAAACTTTAGTTATGATAATAAAAAAAATTATTGATCAAAATTGTATGTTGTACTGTAATTGTATTCATCAGTGGACGTCTTTCGGCTGAAATGATCAGTTAAATCGGTAACAAAAACAAAACATAAACAGTTAAAAAAAAAACATCAGGTGACATCGAAGGACTGGAACAACTTGCCTGCTGCGGTTTTCGCGTCCGATTATAATTTGGGTGGTCTTCAAGGCTAGAGTGAATAGGCTCCTCATAAACTAGCACGCCTCATCATCAATGATTGCATCACTGCTTACCATCATGTGGGATCGCAGTCAAGCTCTTCTCCATATTATTTTAAAAAAAAGACGAGTTACAGAATAACTTCCAGTAAATTATATTTCAACCTTTCAATAAAATAGTTCACTTACTGGCCTAGAACATCACCTGTCACCATTTATGACTACAGACTCATTCGCAAACATACATAAGTTAAAATGCATACTGCGCATGAGTGGCTTGGAACGTTGTCGAAGAATGCGCCCCATCTCGTCAGACCAGTACGACTGGGCCCGCTGGACCTTGCAGAAATGATGCAAATATTGCGCTTTTATCATCATTCGCTGGTGACGCGATGGCCACAGTTTTGGTGATGTAAAATACGAAAATGAGGTTATATTATCAGGTTTGACGCCGAGTTGCTAGCCTGTCGGTTTTCTGCCGGTTGCATTTCGGGGAGTGTGCGTCGGAATTGCATAACCTAATTCCGTTTAGCCCGTTCCATCGTCGGATGGCGTAAAAGGTAGAGTATCCAACACGGAGATAAATCTGACTTTGTCTTAGTCGGCTTGAATTCCTCACTTCACTCACTTGGTTTCTTTATTAACTCCTTCACTAAATCTCTCACTGACGTTCGGGATTAAAATTAGCAACCTTCGTTTCGTTCGGAATTCAACATGTACTGACATTGCTTTATCTCCTAGTCATATAATCTACTATTAACTTTTCTAACTTATTTATTTACACTGTGTCTACATCTCTGATCCAACTCCCCTGTCACAGATCTGCTGGAAGAAATTTCATCTGTGTTTGTTCTTTTCATTTTTAAGTGTTTGTGTGTACATAAATCAAAAAGAAATAATTTTTCAAAATTCACTCCCTAACTGGGGTCCAAAGTTTGTATACTATCTTATCATAATTATTATATCCTACTTTCACGCGAGCAAAGTTGCTGGCAGAAGCTATTGAAACTAAAATGAGTCAAGTTAGGTTAAGTTTCTAGAATTAGGTACCTAATTCTAGAAACTTAACCTAACTTGACTAATAGCAACTACCTACCTACATGATTCTCACACAAAGCTCGGCCACACATACACAAAGGTCTATATGACTCAATAAACTGTGTACTTTTTCCCCTCCAAAAGTGGAAGATTAATGCGTAGATTTCACGGGATTTTACTTCGTATAATTCTGAGTGATTTTTTCTACGCTTCTCGTCTCAAAGGACGTCGGCTTTCCTTTAGCCGATTTACCAACAGTAGAAACGAATGTAGCCAGTATTATTTTGAGGTGTAACGGCACGTGTACGAGTTCCCTTTTGTTTTCTTTTAAAAAGAAAACACTTTTAACTTTGATTTTGAATGTGAGAAATCATCCAATGACTGCTCCCGCTATAAGGTGGAACGAGAACGCGTCTCAGACTTTTACTTACTAAAACTAACCTGTGTCCTTCAGTTGCCCTTTGTATACTAGAACAGCGGTCACTTTTTGAAACGTTCCCGAAACCCGAGCAGGCATCGACCCTACTGGGTTCCCTTCAGTTTTGCTGACACCTCTTTCAGGCAGGCGATAGAACACTACGCGCCGTCGATTCAAACCTGGTTTTTACTGGACGTGTGGACGATAAGCTACCCATTATTTGTCGTCCGCAAGCCCGTCTTTACAGTGGCCGGTAATTAATCGCCCTGCGACTCCCGATGCACTGAATCTTCTTCAGCGACGGCAAGGACGCGAGGATGACCGACCCTTAACAATTGCGACCATCTCCTTCGCTCGCATTCCATCTACTTCGTAAAAGGAGGCGACAGCATTCCATTCCCTGTCGCTCCGGACCATGATCTGAACAAGGGCCGGACGTGAGAGGTTGCTGCCGCCGATCGTCTCCACAAGGACACGGCGGTGCTATTAGCCAGTATTTCGAAGTGTAGTAACACGTATATTATGGGCCTTCTTTTTTTCTGTTTCAGGACAAAGTTTTCAAATTAATTCCGCAATGGTGTTGCGTAAATATACAAAAAAAAAACCTTTAGACGACGAAAGTTTTTTAGGATTTATTTTGGCTTCTTTGAAAGGAAAATTACTTACCTACTGTGTACTTCATTTGCGTGAAGCGAACAGGGTCACTGTGTTATGCAACTTAATGGCAGTAAATAGTAAGGGTGAAGTGGAGCTGGGCGGAGTGGAGTGGAGAAGAACAGAAAAAAGTGGCAGGCGTTTCCATTGAAGCGGAGCGGGTCGAAGTGGATTTAAGCTACTCTTCGCTTCCTGTTCTCCGCTCGACATCCAACTCCGTTCTGTCCAGCTCGAGGCTGCATATTCACTTATTTTATTTGAAAGTCCGCTCAGCTCCATCTCGCTCCGCGCCTTTTTCGCCTTGCACAGATCATACGGTTAATTTTTATATTTAATTCTTTTAAACTATACTAAAACCTAACTATGTACATAAATATAATACTGTAACCTTATTGGTAATTACAGTTTTGAGCCGTTTGGGGTCGAAACGCTTGGGTCATGGGGTCCGAGTACGCGTCTCCATTTTAAGGAAATTTCACGCCGACTGATCGACGCTTTGCGTGACCAGAGGGCTGGCTCGTTCTTTGACCAAAGAATTAGCATTGCCATTCAACAAGTCTTCTGGGCACATTCCCGGATGACAGCGATGTGGAGGAGTATTTCGACGCCTGAGAGTATTTTGTGTTTTTGTATTATATTTATGTACATAGTTAGGTTTTAGTATAGTTTAGTTAATATTTATGTATTTTATGTAAGAGTGTGTTTAAATGTACTAATATTAAAATTGAATATTATTATTAATTCTTTTATATTTTAATTCCAATGTTTTCTACTGTATTTTAATTTTACTGTATGTGTGCGGTACGAATAAATGTTTTTTCTTTCTTTCTTTTCCATTCATTAAAAGTTTCTATGGCGGATTTACTCAGTAATCAGCATACGCATACGTTCGAAGAGCATTATTGTTTGCGACTCAATGCTCACTTGCTCAGTTCAACGGCCCTGGCGCAGCTTTATTAACGTATGTAATCAATGTTGCTTACAGCTTGTAGTTTATTCACTCATTCGTTTGATCGGTGTTTCAATCGTGAATGTTATAATAGTGTCATCATCATCATTATTATCATTTCGACGTACACTGTTGGGCATAGGCTTCCCCAAGTGTCGCTATAATGACCGGTTATCTGTGTCTCGCATCCTTCGTATTCCCACCATAACCCAACCCTTAGGTCATCGATCCACCTTGTGAAAAATCACAAAGTTATAAGCTTGTTATGTGGCCTGGTTGTCCGATAAAATACATGGTCACCGGGCTATTTGGGCGACTTAGAGGTTTTTTTGATGCCGCACCCAGCTGTGCGCTGGCGCCTAATGCCCGCTATGGCCTGCCTGTGACCTGTGCTGTACTTAGTGTCGGTGGTCTCCAACTTGTGACCTTTTCTAAATATTTTTCGGAAAAAATATAATGTGGTGTAAAAAAGAACAGGTTTCGCATATACTAAAAATAATGTTGTATAAACAAATATACACGTTGATATTTTACATAATTTTCTTATTTGCTCACATTGCAATCCTCTATGTAGGCGTGAAAAAAGAAAATTGTTTCGCCTAAGTCCCTAGTGATAAAGAATAATATTGCGATTAGGAAGCTAGGGATGTTTCATTGTATGTCGTTTGATATGTATGTGAGCGGTTATGTGAAGAGGAATAAGAGAAAATGTGTTTTGTGTGTGATTTATTATGCTAGTTCTAAAAAAGAAAATGGTGTGTTTTAATGCTATAGATTTTTCTGCTTTTAGCTGTCATCTATCATCTATAAATAAAGGTAAAAGGAGAAAGTGACTGACAGACGTATCAACGCACACAAACTATTGAGCCTAGAAACGCAAAAATTTTGCGCGATGCTTCCTTTTTAAGACTCAGGCGAACACTGAAAAGGAATTTTCAGAAATCCTACTTTTAAGAAGGTGAAACAGGAGTTCAAAGTTGATATAGAGAAACTTCTTTCACGAAGGCGATGCCGCTAGCAGAAGCTAGTATGTCTATGGTAGGCTATGACTATACATGGTAATCATTAAATAAATTTGCAATAAAGGACATTTAACTTAAAGAAAAAAAACTAGGAAATAAACTCTACAGCTTCATAGCATACATTTTTACAGATAGATATACAGGACGAGAATTTATAGTACATTGTGAGGCATTTATACTAAGAATTTTTTTCCATATATTTCAGATCATTGGAAGACCAGCATTATCCATCATCTATCTGGTAAAATTATTGAAATTAATCTTTTTCGTACAGCTGTAAGGATCTGCGCACACTTGGGACAAGACTGTCTTAAACAGAATGGTCTGCGACAATTCTGTCTTGTGCGCAGGCCCTTAGGCATGAAGGTCTGCGCACAAGACAGAATTGAACAAATGTTTGTTTTTAGGGTTTCTTACTCAAAAGATAAAAACGGGACCCTATTACTATTGTTTTTTATTATGGAATTTTTTTGTTTATTTTCAGTTTGAATCTGGTGACTATGCCCCAAATAAAAAAAAATCTAACCGTTTGCCACAGACCTACTGATTCATGCGATATCGTAATTTAATATAAATGTTTGATAATCATAAAAAAGTAGGCCCTTGGTCGGAAAAAATCGTCCTACTGCTATTAATTCCAAAAAATAAGTTTAATACAGAAAACACTTTCATTCTCAATCAGTATTATTCAGATCTCGTTCTGTGCTAAGACCATATGTAACTTGACCTAGAGACTACTCAATGTTGAATTAAGTACCTACAGATAAAACAAAATAAATACTGAAAATTACCCGCGAAATAAAAGCTCCTAATGAAAAAAATATCACGAATTTGATCAACTGAATTACTTAAATTTATTGTTATGGCCAGTAAAGATTTCTAATAACTGGAACATTGCCTTTTATCTCCAAGAATATACAATAAAATCCAATACATTCACTAGTTCATTCACCGCTCTTTCATTTATTTCCAAACTTAACCACAGATAAAATAGATGAGTTCTATGGGTAGCCTACGGCGTAAAAGCTATTAATGAATTAATGTCTCTGAAATAATCAAATTAATTACTTAGTTTTGTTATTAAATAAAGTATGAAGATTCTAATAATAGATATTGCCTTTTGTGCAAGTATCTATCTATACTTATAAAATGGTTTGTCCTGAATGACTGACTGACGGATCAGCGCACAGCCTAAACCGCTGATCGTTAAGACTTGTAACTTGGAGGGTATGTTCTTTACATGATGTAGGCATCTGATAAGAAGGAATTTTCGAAATTCTACCCTTAAAAATTTAAAAAGGGGGGCAAAGTTTGTATGGGACAACGTGATTCCTTGGTCCAATCTACTTCATATTTTGAGTATAAGTTACATATTTTAATGATTTTCATCCTCAAAACGGGGTTAAAAAGGGGTAGAAAGTCTATACATATAAAATAAGAAACTTACTGACCGACATATCAACGCACAGCGGAAACTACTGGGACTAGGAGCGTGAAATTTGGCACAAGGTTTCTTTTTATGACGAAGGCAAGCACGTAAGAAAGAATTTTCCTAAATTCTCCCCCTAAAGGGATGAAACGACGGTTCAAAATTTGTATGAAGAAACCCACATTTACGCGAGCAAAGTCGCTTGCAGAACCTAGTATTCGATATAATCCAATACATTCTCTCGTTCATTCACCGATCTTTTATTTCCAAACCGAGCCATTTTTCTCTTCATTTATAAATTGACCGAATGATTCCTCTGTGTATCTTAATAGATTTAAATCTGTTTGTTTTTCAGTTAATCTCAATAAAGTAATTGTTAATTGGTTTGAGTTCTTTGATTTCTGACATATACGTCTTTTTCACATTTTTTATTGATATTTATAATTTAATAAATCCTTTTTTATGTCGAGTTACGGTAAAATGAGTTTTACGGTGCAAGTTTTAAATGAAAACGTTTTTGTTATGTATTCGTTTTGCTTTTTATATTGTTTTATTAATTGAATTGACGAGAACCGAAAGGATTCACAAAGGAATTTTTTAAACATTTTGTAAATACTTTTTGATAAAAACTGTGTTTTACAGTGAAACTGTGAATTTTAAAACAATAATTTATTCGTAACTTCAATACAGGCTTCAGTGCTCCAGGGCGTAGCAGGAGGACATGTCAGACTTTTACTGATTAAAAACCACACCTAAGTGTGAAAACGAAACCCGGGGCCCTGGGACGAAGGCAACGAAGGAACAGGAGTGGGTTTTTAGTCAGTAAAAGTCTGACACTATCTCTCGCTCCACCCAAGAGCGGGATTTGTCATTAGATTTTTTAAGTTGGGTAAATCATACCCAACTTAAAAAAAAAAAAAAATTATTGAAAACAAAGAATAATTATTTATTTAGCGACGGTCATTAGGTCAATACACATTAAAAATAAATAAAGCATCCTTGCTTTATTTATTTTTAAATAAATAAAAACAACAACAGTACCTAACATTGTACTCGTATTAAATATCTCACGTCTGCGCCAAAAAGGTTCATTTCAGCAATGTGTCCAGACAAATGTTGTCAGACACTGGTCTTCTATGGACCTTGAATGACATTGCAGGTTTGTGTATGAAGCGTGGCCTTTTCATAATTCAATTTGCAACACATAAATGTAAGTATCAATTTACTAACAGATAGTACTTTAGTTATCATCTCAATTTCAGCAATTAATTTCATAAACTAAGAAGCAATATGACCAATTTTTCTCACCAAATAATTTTCATCCCACTGCTCAATTCTAACAAAATTAATCAAAACACAAAATTGGATGCACACAATAATTTTCCACTGAAACTATAAAACTTGAATTAACAAAAACAAGGACATAACGAAATGGCTACAAAGCTATTGACGGTGCGGGTTAGCCGTCCGGCTATAATGATCACTTTGATCACTCATACGGCAACTTGCCTATAGACGAGTGTGTTTGTAGTCAGGAAATATTTTGTTAATGTTTTTTTTTTATTTTGGTGTTGGTGGGTTTTTTTTTCGGTGAGAACATCATCCAATGACATCCCCCGCTCTTGGGCGGAGCGAGAGATAGTGTCACACTTTTACAGACTAAAAACCTTCTTCTGAGTCTTCCTTTCAGATTCAGACCCTTGGCCCCAGTAGGCTTCGACTCTACTGGGCCCCTACGGTTGCTGACATCTCCTTGAGGCGTGTGTGGAACACTACGGCTTGGGCTCGGTCCGGACGGTTACCGGACGGTCGGACGGCGAGCTACCCATTGCTCGTCGTCCGCAAGCCTATACCTTCGGTGGCTGGAGGTTGGGGTTGGGGTTTTAACTAACTGGTTACAAGTAGTTATATTTTCAGTTGTCTTATGTAGCAATCAAAAATTATCTTTGTTTATTATAACAAAGAATTAATACCAGTGACGAATTATGTCGATTCAAAGATAATCGCGATTCACTTCGCTTGACATTTGAAATGATAAAGAATATAATAATAGAAGCCTTGATTACCATCCGAGTAATTGAAATAATAGGCAGCTTAACATCTGCAAACATTATAAACACTTAAAGACTTCAATCAAAGTTATTAGCTAAAATGAATCATAGAATTATTTTAAAACACATTATTATTTCCATAGCAATTGACCTTTTTTAAGACTTTTGTTACTATAAATCTCAATTGCTAAAGATTTTTCTACCCCTACCGTTTTTAGGCAAGCAATTTACTGTTATACGTACTAGTGCGGAAAATGGCTCCAGCTCACCCCGCCACTCTCAAGGCTCTACGCGGGAATCGTTCGGTCCATGGCCCTTTATGGCGCACCGGTATGGGCGCCGGCGCTGCGGAAGCAGCCGGCGGCCCGGCTGAACGCATGCCAGAGGGTCATGGCCATACGGATGGTGCGAGGATACCGGACGATTTCCCGCGAAGCGGCGAGCCTCCTTGCTTGCCAGCCACCATGGTATCTGGAGGCAACAGTCCTTGCACGCATGCACGATCTGCGCGTGGAGATGCAACGCCGGGGCGAAACTCCGCTGCCGCGCCAAGTTGCGGCATGGCGGGAAGAACTCCGGCGGGATATCATGGTGGAATGGCGACAGCGACTATCGCAACCCAGTGCTGGGCACGCCACAATTATGGCGGTAAGTCCCCTCTTTGAGGAATGGCTGGAGAGACCACATGGCGTCCTTACCTACCGCATGACGCAGATCCTCACCGGACATGGTAAGTTCGGGAGGTTCCTGCACCGAATTCGTGCGGAAGACACGCCCGGGTGTCGCCACTGTGTGGAGCGCCCGGAGGACACGGTGGAGCATACGGTGGAGGTGTTCCCCGCTTGGGCAGAGCAACGCCATGTCCTCGTGGGGGCGATCGGCGGCAGTGATCTCTCGCGCCGGGCATTGGTACAGGCCATGGTCCGGAGTGAGGAGGAGTGGCAGGCGGTCGCCTCCTTCTGCGAAGCGGTGATGCTAGCAAAGGAGGCGGCCGATCGCGTGAGGCAACAGCAACGGTCCTCACGCCCCAACCGCCGCCGGGATTCCGATCCCGATTTCCGGCCACCGTAGGCGCAGGCTTGCGGACGGCGAGCAACGGGTGGCTCGCCGTCCGACCGTCCGGTAACTGTCGGGCCCGGTAGGGCCACGGGTAGTGTGAAAGCGAAGCCCGGGGCCCCGGGATGAAGGTAAAGAGGGAACAGTCCCACCTTAAAAAAAAAAAAAAAAAAAAAAGCTCACCCCGCCACAATTTATTGTATTTAACGTGATAGGCTAGACGCTAAACGTCCCCCACGAGTTACCGGTCTAGTCTCGTTTATGTATTTCTTCGTAGGTACGAAGAAATCCAGTATAATGGAAAGCGTTGTTTGATACACGTGAAAAGTAACTGCAGCACTCGGCTCCTTAAAACCGTCACCCGAGGCTCGAGCGAATTTCGCCTCGGTCGCAATGACAAACTTTCTTCACATACCTTTAAAAAAATGTACTATTTCGTTTTTTTTTTTTTGAATGAAATAGTACATTTTGAAATAATCATTTTTCGACTTGTTTTCTTACGAAATGAATAAACGGGGGTTGATCGGTGACTTATGGGTGTCGACGAGCGCCCAGCCTAATACGATAAATGTAATAAAATTGTGGCGGGAAGACCACGCGCTCTTTTCTGCACTAGTGCGGAAAACAATCTATTGCGTGCCTAAAAGCGGTGAGATAAGAGCGAGTTTTCGAGTAAGTGTCTTCAAAAATATTTGGGAAAACTATTTCCATATTTAATTATGTACTTAGACTAAGGGCACAATACGCATATTCATGAACTAGAAAAACAGTCAGTCAAAACCTCACCGAATTCCATTTTCAAAAACAAAATTAAAAATCTATCGAGCTGCGTCCCACCGATACCAAATACCATTCATTCTTGCCATTGGTCGGAAGCGTTCAAAAGGTTCATTCGGTCGTTACGTTCATTCGTTCAGTGGAGATGTTGCGTAGTTTCAATGGCCCACCATTGTAGTTACTCCTTGTTGAATAAAACGATTCAAAACCATTCTGAACTTATATGAGATCATCGGTTCTCGTACGTGCAACGTTCAAAAGTGGGTCAAGTTTTATATAAAAATAATAAACGTTATTTTTACAGCCATATTGGTTTTATAAGAGCGGCAACATCGCGATTCATTGAAGGAAATGGCCCATTACAGTCCATACAGGCTGCAGAGAGCTGGTTTCTTTTCTTGTCACTACTTTACTAATGTAACAAAATACATTTTATATTATTCCCCGAACAGACAGACCGAGGATATTTATATTCAGTTTGCGTACACCTAAGGGGTGGATTTCCCTGCCGGAGTCGGCATTTCCTGATACAATTTGAAAGTCTTTAAGTCAAGACTGAATGTGCGAGCAAGCGTGCTTCGGTGTCGACCATATACCATTGCTTACCATCAGGCTAAACGCGAGCGTACCAAAAATGTTAATTTAAAAATAGAACTTTTAGAAAATTATAAATTGATTGCCAATATGGGTTGAATTATTCACTGTTTCATAGAATGGTCGACTTTATTTTATTTAAAAAATAAACAATAATATTAATATTTTTGTGGCTTAAATGTTACGTAAGTACCTATGTAAAATATTATCTATATTTTATATATAATTAACTGTAAATAAAATAAGTTTTGCTACCTTAGGTTTGAACAGTAAGATTACCGCATACCGAATCTGCTTTCGCTATCGCTCTGGGTAGCGAATACCGCGTAAGGCTGACCAGGCCATAAAGCTTGCAGGTGACAGCCAGTCTGTGTTACTCTGAATTGAATAGGTACTTCAACTATTTTCGTTGTCAAAACGAACTTGTCTACCAAACTTAGAAAGTGCCTGTGGCCAAGATCAAGAGGTGTTTTGGCAGTTCAAGAGCGCTTAGTGGGTTGTAGACAAGCAGATTACTGTTGACAAGTTATACGAACTACATTGATCTGCAAGCTGTAAAAAGTATGAGCCCTACTCTTATCTTCCTACAAACTATCAAGTCGTCAAAAATAAAAATATAACATGGTGTAAAAATGATTGGAATCCATTCAGTTACTGATTCTGAAAAAACTATATTCAGGTTTCGCATATACTAAAAATAATATTGCATAAAGTTAGTGTGATATTTTTTAAGATTATGCTATGCCTGATACTACAAAGTGGTGGACAAAAAGGTTTGGAATCACTGACCTAGACAAAACGATATTCTAACAGAGTCAACGATTGTCACTTTTTGACAATCGTTGACTCTGTTAGAATGTGTGCTACCTTAATGCCACGTGTTCTTTCTAAACTGTTGGAATTCTGATAATTTTGTTATAGCCGGTTGGTTTTTTAACTGGATCGAAATAATTGTTAATTTTGGTTCATGATCATCATCGTTTCAGTCGAAAGACGTCCACTATTTGACATTAGCCTCCCCCAAGTGTCGCCTTAACGACCGGTCCTCTAAGTCTTTTATCCGTCGGATTTCCGCAAGTCTCACCAGGTTATCGGTCTACCTTCCAACGCTGCATCTTCCGGTACGCGGTCGCCACTCCAGAACGTTTCAGTCCCATCGTCTATCTGTGCAGCGAGCAATGTACCCTGTCCACTACGACTTAAGTTCGGCAATTTTGGTTAAATATTAAAGCTAGAACCACATCAGACCGACGCACACGTGTAACACGCCTGATTTTTACGTAGAACGACGTCGTATGGCGTGGATCAAGTGTAGCTCTACAAGTCAAGTTTCCATATAAAATGTATGGAGACCGACGCGCCCAGATCGGCGTGTGTGGCACACGTGTGCGCAGTGTAGTTCTAGCATAATAACTACACAATACTTAGATAAGAACCAATAACTAAACTTAAAGCTTATAAAAAGATTTAAACTTAATTAAACCTAGAGTACCAAGATTTCAGTTATTTATTTTAGCGCTACTCTACTAAGTTACCCAAATGTACAGAGAAATATTCTAATTATATAACATAAACTAAGCAAAGGCTTTTAGAAATCTTAATTGAGACGAGACGTTCTCGTAATCACCAATTAAAATTAACATAGTCTTGCTTTGTAGTTGTACAAAAGCGTACTGATTTAAATCTGATTTGAAATTGTGGTTTGTATATATTATGCAATCATTAAGATTATTTTAGATTAGCTGTTGCCAACGGCTTTGCCCGCGTCAATGAAGACAATTGTCCCAAGGCAGGGGCACCGACTCCGTGGGTGCTCAGCCCCCCTAGCCAAGTTACAATCGTATCGTTCGCGCTGAACGCTTCGAGTAGGCCACGCCTCCGATTCCTTTGTTCTGACGTCATTTCAACGCTCAGTCACGTGGTTAGAACAACGGAATTGGAGGCGTGGCCTACTCGAAGTGTTTGGCGTGAACGATACGATTGTAACTTGGCTAGGGGGGCAGGGGCTTGAGCACCCATGAGAAATAAACAGTGGGTGCCGAGCACCCCTGAGAATAGACATCAAGAAACAGATCAGTAATCGCCTTTTAGAGCTAATGAGCTTTATAGGGTGTATACCCTATAAAGCTCCATCCCTTTAAGAAATTCCTTTTCCAATCGCCTATCGTCAACATCGAGCATGGTATAGAAGCTTGTTGCTTCATCTAACGCAATCCAACGCGATGTTTGATGAAGAGGCAATGCTAAAAAATATAGATAACACCTGAAAACTCTGTTGGTATTCGGTAATTCCGTGATTTACTCCAATATTTCACAAAACTTGTTCCTGGAAATATGTGATATTTTTAAAACCATTAAAAGTTTTTCAGAAAAAAAATCGATTATATGTGCAAGGCTTCTATTGATGTACTTTTTAATATATTTAATATATGAATACATTATAGAGGGCCAAAGTTCACAGAATAGTTTTACACAAATTGTTTTAATTTCTTCTATAGAAACCTAGATAATATCCGCAAAATCTAGAGAAAAAAGTCTAATAATATCATAATCATGTAAGAGCGATTGTATGAATATGTACCTCGAAAAGGACGCTCTTAACAGTTCAGTTCAGGTCGTAAAATGAATCGCGTTATGAGCTTCAGGTAGCCAACTGTTCCTACTCTTCAACCAGCTCCTTATCTTCTCTACACAGTAAAACGGATATCTCAATCTTAACTTAAAGTTAACTAGAAAAAAAAATATTTTAGCACAAGCAAATTTATATTTATTTTAATTTGATTTTAATTTTAAGTTACCTATTTTATGTTATTCTAATTTATTTAATTTGATTTTAATTGATTGACTTTGTTTTAATTGTTTTGATGCAATGATTTTAATGTGCAATGTTTTTTAATGTATTATTGAGTGATGTAATTAAAAAATATTTAATTTTATTTCTGTACGTAATCTATATTTGTATGTAATTTGTAATTTATATGGGAATAATTTCCTGAATTAAATGATTATTATTATTTCGTTTATTCATTTAAAATAACATATAAATTATATTTTTGAATATTTCAATAAAAAACAAAAAACATTTAAAATTATAAAAAATAGTAGCCCACCGGTATTGGGAATAGAGTCCAAGCTACCGGCGGTCAGGGCTCCAGAGAGAGGAACCTACTAACTATACTAGCCGTGTCCAGGAGTACCAGTTTCTGAATCAAGCCCTTGATCCAGCCGCCTAACGCGAGCATCCTAAGATGTTGGTCGATGCTCTTAGGTATTAAGCCATTGGCTGACACGACTATCGGTACAATGATCGCTGAGTCCACATCATTAATATTATTATTACGAGCTCAGTTCAAGGGCACACAACAAACTTTTCACTGAACCTGACAAGAAAACTTCACTAACAGGTTCACTGAACAAAAATTCAAATTTTTATTCAAAAAAGGTCAATCTCCTCAGTTCATTGTCCTACCATGGTCACTTATCTATTGTGTATATCTCTAAGGTCGTACCTACCAAGTTCAAGGGTAATGATTGACCTTGGAGTAGCGACATCTGTTGGTAATCGAGGGAACCATGACGTGAGTTGAACGGCTGAATGATAATGATGTGCGAATTTTTACGAGAGGGGTGACAGCGCCATCTATGAGGCAAAGTTGGAATTAATGGTGGTACAAATAATAATGAATATTATTTTTTTAAACCATAAGGCTACAATTTGTCTTTTTGTGTTTATAGAATACAACGAAACTATTTTTTTTAGGTTGGAAATCATCCAACGACTTCCCCCGCTCTTTGGTGGTGCGAGAGGGCTTGTCAGACTTTTACTAACTTAAACCACACCTATGTTTTTTCTTTGCCTCCGTTATTGTGAATAATTGTGATAATTAATTAATTTAATAATATTTCTTCAACATCGCTTTACATGTCAATTAAAAGTAAGATTATTATGGGACAGTATATTACGAGTATATCCTGTATTATACTTTAATAAACCATAGATCCAACCCTTGGAACAGCTTCCCACCTAAAAAAAAAGATCGGATTCCCGCTACCCTCACCAGGTCATCGGTCTACCTTGTCCCAGCAGTGGGAACAAGGAACCCAGAAGGCTGATTATGCTTATGTTTATCTATATATATAAAAGAAGAAACTGACTGACTGACATATCAACGCACAGCCAAAACTACTAGGACTAGGAGCGTGGAATTTTGCACAAGGTTTCCTTTCATAACGTAGGCGAGCACTAAGAGAGGATTTTCCAAAATTCACCCCCTAAGTGGAGGAAACGGGGGTTCAACGTTTTTATGGAGAAACCTATTTTCACGCGTGTGAAGCCGCGGGCAGAAGCTAGTGCTATATGTATAGACATACGCCCTCTCTATATAGCTCCATCTCTTTAACAGTTCAGTTTAAATCGTCAAATGTTAACTGCTCATAGTAGGGACCCTGTTCAGCGAGCAATGTGTGTTTATTATAAGCAAATTTACAAATTTTTTTTCGGTAGTAAAATCATCTAATGATATCCCCCGTCTTATCTTGGGCGGAGCCAGAGATAGTGTCAGACTTTTACTGACTAAACACCCACTGCTGTTCTTTCATTGCCTTTCGTACCAAGGCCAAGTCTTCCTTTCAGAAGCTGACCCTTGGCCCCAGTAGGCTTCGACCTTGCTAGGCCCCAGTACATTTTCTAATCAAATTCAAACCAATCCGGAAATCCATATCAGTTGTTACCTATGAGTAAACTTATCTATTATAGGTAAAAAAATCAATACGTGTACTATGGCTATTTGCTGTTTATCTGCTTATCACATAACATATATATATATATTTAAATAGGAAACTTCGATAGCGGAGGCCCTTCTGGAGATATGCAGGGGAATTTTTTGGTTTAGTTTGAAACAAATTTTATTGTGGTTTTATTTGTTTAAAAGGGTCCTTTTTCACTCGCCTATCGTCAACATCGAGCACGGTATAAAAGCTTAATACTTCGAACCTCGAACGCAATCCATCGCGATGTTTGACGAAAAGGCAACGCGATAAAAGAGCGAGCTAAATAGAAGCCTAGATAATATCCACATGATACTGTGTTTACTAATGAAAAATGTAAAATCACGACATAATCGCGTAAGAGTGGTTGTATGAAAAACAGTGAAAATGTATGTCGAGTTGCATCCCCTTAAGACCCTAGCTTCTGAGAAGTGCCATAAAACAGTGACGTTCTGAAGCCTACTCCTTGGTAACAGCTCTGTTTATAGGTTTGAAAAAAATATATGTTTATTAGAGATTTATGTACAACATTATCAATATAATGATTTTTTCGTATGACTACTTAATACATTTGGCAAAAAAAAAATTAACTACATTATATTTTTTCGCTTGTTTACCCTACTCCTTTTAAACGGCTTTGATCTTTAGAAATATGTTCACACAAAAAGCAGCTGCATTAAGTATACTTCAGAATGTACATAGAATATGTAAATTAATCTGTTTCGCCAAGAAAATGGTTTTAAAGTTCAGCGGGTCTCTATGCGGGCGCAGGCGGCAGTACGAGTAGGTATGTGTGCATTCAACTCCGGAAAAATGTTCAAGAGACTATACGCCCTAGCACCGCAGTAATATAACACCTGGACAATTGTTTGAATTTTCTGTAGCCCTGGAATGCAACGGGGCAACTCAAGGAACACAAGTGGATTAGGTCAGGTGGGGTTTAGTCGGTTATAAGTCTTATATTTTGTTATAGCAGAAATATATAATCTGTAAAAAGTACCAACTGTCTAGCTGTCACAGTTCATGAGATACAGCCTGGTGACAGATAGACGGACAGCGGGGACCTTTAGGATACGGAGCCTTAAAAAACAGAGGCTATTTATATTTATAACTATACTTTCAATATATCAATAGTTAACACAATGCCATATCACCTAAGCATTTACAATCAACACCTCGTAAGGTGAACCCGCATAACAAGTGAGGTAGTTAATCACTCACGTTGGCATACGTTGCTGCAATGGAGTTGTCATTCAATTGTGTCGCAACGTCGACTCTTGCGCAGTTTACGAACAATACGGACTGGCGGTGATGCAGACCGATGTACAGTCGAGTAAATTAATTGGTATTTAGGCGCTTTAGTGCGAGTTTTTTAGTAAGCTAACTTTTTTTTCTGTGTTTTATTTCTTTCTCGATGAAAGAAATAAAATACAGAAAAAAAAGTTATAAACGAATACAAAAATAATATAACGCCATGCTGCTAATGTTACTTTTGTAATTTTCGTGAGGGAAAATAACATTTTATAGGTTTATTAATTTACTAGTGTTCGTCCCATGGCTTTGCACACGTGGAACTATACCCTGTACAAAATCATAGTCAGGGCGTCATACATTTTGTATGTATGTAAGCAAGTTCATATTCCAAATCGAACTTGGTCGATTTTCAGGTGGCTGTCAGCTATGACAACTATCTTTCTTATGGCTAGATCCGTCCATGTACTCTCTTGTCATAAGTTTAACACGTTGACAGTGGCACTAATTTTTGTATTATTTCCATTCCTGCGGTACGGGGCGTTTAATACCTCATTTTAAAAGTATCATTATGGCGGTAAGGGGCTTATTAAACCCCATAATCCAAAACCCCTAAGCGTAAGTCAGAGTGACCCCGTATTAAAATAAACACACCCGTGTATTCGGTTTTTATAGGGCATCTTAGATTTATGTATTCATCTAATACCTAAACTAAACCAAATTGAAGTAAAGTCTTTCGCACTGCACCGCAAGGAAGTCACATACGAGGCATATTAGACCTCGTTCGTAGTCCAACATCTGGTTCGACTGTACCCTCTATACAGATATGCTATGTGTCGCAAGGTTTAGACGTCAATATGAACTAGGTATCATGAATGGATAAAATTTTCGCTTGATTGATAATAGCCAGTGAATAGAGGGTTTTTTAATAGAGTTATTTATGTAGTGTACATGTAATGCCACGACGTTTTTAGTAAGACCATTAATGTTATGTGTATGTTTGTTAAGTTGAAAAGGAACAAAAGTTTGAAGGGGATCTTCGCGTTAATTATCAATTTTTCCCAGCATTTAAGTACTCCTAATTATTCATTAATTGTAATAAAAACTGATGCTTTGATATAAATCAATTATATAAATATATACCAATGTGAAAAACCTAATTAAACTTTGTTCCTATTCAAGCCTGCGTTCCTATTCACCCCGTTTGACGGTACTTTTTTTCGGTCAAAAAAACAGAACAGATTCGGATGTAATTTGGCATACGGGTACTCCATGTCCTGGAATAGAATATACTTACTATTCTGAGAGTAAGTTCCCATGGGATAATTTTAAGCCGCTATTGAAAGCTAGTAAATAAACGGAAATCTAGACTAATATTATACAGAGGTAAACTTTGTTTTTTTGTTTGTAGGAGGTAATCTCTGAAAGTACTGGTCCGATTGCAAACATTTTTTCACCGATAAAAAGCTGCTTTATTCCTGTGTGACATAGGCTATATTTTATGTATGATATCGAAGCCGCGGGCAAAAGCTAGTTAATTATAATTAAAGTATGGTGCAGCAACCGCAAAGAATTTTCACAATCAATCATGATCTGTAGATTTTATCTTGAAATATAGTGTATCAATATCCTATTAGTAGAAATAACCATTTATTTGCCCAGGAACAAGAGCACAAATATCCTAACAATATTAGAACACCAACCTTATAATAACGTTTTACCATCGCACAACCATCGTTCACAAAATAACACAAATGATTAATGAACTCCGCCATTTTCATTGGAGCTTTCTAATTCATCCGTAACTCCGACTTTTTGATGCGAGCTCGTAAAATACGGGCGAACAAGGTTCCGTAGCTAAGTGAGCAATTTCACGAGATACATCAGTGCAACCGTAGTGAATAAATTTTAGGATTTCATCAGGAAGATAAATTGGTTTACATGGATCAAAGCTTTTTGGAAAGGACAGACATTTTTGAGTTGGGAATCGAAACAGTAGTCACTGTACATTCGTCTCTCACGTTCTACAATCTAAGTGATATTTTTTATTTGTAGTCATCTCAAGTCTAATGTAATTTGATTTATTTGTAATGTAATCTAATGTGTCTAAACAATATTTTATTGCAACTGGAAAACATACTGTATGTTATGTGAGTGTTAAAAATTAAATTAAATTTTTGTTACTTGAAATAAATGCTTTTGAATTTAAGATACAGTGACCTTAACCTAGGATGAAGCCACTTTAACTTGAAGCGACAGTCCTGATGATTTGTGTTAGTTAGACTTCAAGACTGTTTTTTCATGATTTGGTAGAATATTCGTAAGAGGGCCACGTTACGTCCTGTTCACGACTGCGTTCTTAGCGGTGAGCAGAGCGGCATCAGTACGCGGGCGCGTGGCACTATAAGCGGCATCTCGTGGCATGTTTACAACATTTTCATTCCAAATCCATGGGCCATTTCGGCCCGTTCACGACCTTGCCGCCGTGAGCGGTAGCTAAGCGCGGGGCGGCGAGCGATAAAAGTATGAAAATGTTTGATGCACGCCAAGAGACGCCGCTCGCCGCGCCGATCGCCGCACCGCTCGCCGCTAAGACCGAATTCGTGAACAGGCCGTTAGTTTAAGCCTGTTGGTTCTAACTGTAGGGTATATGCCCTGCAATAGGAGGCGTATACCTTTTTTCTATTCTTCTATTTTTCTCTGTCTAGAGAGACTAGTTTGTCACGCTATCTCCTCCTGGACCTACCATGTCACCGGTTCCTGTTGTTCGGGAGTAGTCAATGGTTGTCTTCTCTCAATTATGTTGCGGCATGCGGCAGATATGGCCTACATAGTTCCATTTTAGCTTAGCGGCTGAATTGCCTACATCTCTTTTGTATTTTGGAACGAAATATAGTGTTTCTATGCGGTCTGTGATTTTGATTCCGAGAATACTTCGTTCCATTGCTTGCTAGTAGAACTTGAGTGCGGATTTTTGCACCGTGCTATATGTTAACATGTTTCAATTATGAGGTATTAATATTATAAAATCTGTTTGTATAACTCTCATATAATAAACAAGATGGGTACTAACCTGACAGTGATGCAATGCAGTTGACTCTTATTTAAAAAATCATTTAAGAGGTTTAATATTTACCTGTAACAAAAAAAAAAACCATAAATATCATAGTTTTATAAGAACATAACTTATACATTACCAATAATTAAATAGTAGAAATATGGAGCGATGTTTTCAGTTGGCGCAAAAATCACTGAATCGATCTTGTTAAAATATTGCATATATAATCCTTATAGGTATGGTTAACATATAGGCTATAAATTATCATGCTATTTATCATGGGAGTTTTTTTTTTATTTCAGTTCTTAAAGATTTCTTACATTGTATCGAAATCAACACAACCCTATAATTACAAATGTCAAAATTAAAAATGTTACGTCAATATAGAAAGTGATTAAAAATTTTACGTCAATATAGAAATAGTGATTACAAAAAATGACAAAATTAAAAATTTTACGTCAATATAAAAATAGTGATAACAAATGTCAAAATTGAAAATTTTACGTCAATAAAAAAGTGATAACCATTTACAAGATGTCAAAATAAAAACAGTGTACAATAATGAAACAAACAAGAAAAGAAAGGATCCCTTTTAGGGTTTAGTTTTAGGATTGCGTAAGATAAGCATTCTGAATAAAAATAAGACTCTATTGTATAAACAAGACATCCTTATCCAAAAAACTGGGCAAGTACGAGTTGGACTCGCGCCCTGAGGGTTCCGTATAAACTTACCTATGTAAAGAGCTCAATTCCTGATTGGAGTATCGAAGTTCGTTCCAAATCGCAAAAAAAAAAAAATTGTTACGTTACAACAAATTTTCTGTTTTCAGATTTATTCCTATATTTGTGTTATAAAACCTTGCTTTATGCAAAATTGCAGGATTCTGGGTCAACGGGAAGTACTCTAGAATTTTGGTTCCCTTGAGTGTCGTAATATACGTTTTTTGCGACATAAACGTTCTTAATTTTTTTTCTGTTAACTTAGAAGTTTTATTTTTTCACAGCTTCAAGGGACTGCAGACTTAAGTATATGGTTTTATTTTCAACTTGATACGTTTACGCGTTCCCGAGATAAAGGATTTTGATAGACAGACCGACTGACAGACGGACGGAAAACAAAGTGATCCTATAAGGGTTCCGTTTTTTCCTTTTGAGGTTCGGAACCCTAAAAATGTCTAAGACTGTTAAATCATCCCAAAAAAAAACAAAATTTTTTCCTAGTACACGGGACTTACAAAATATTCATCCTGAAAGACAATTTATTTGCAAATATAAAAGGAAAAGAAACGATTGTGTATTTTTCAAGCTTTTCCGCTGAAGAAACTTAGTTAGGCATTTACCTATAATGCATGTAAAATGTGTTTTTATACAAACAACTTCGCGCTAGCGGTCCCATTTTATGACAGTACATAAAAATGAATAGACATTTACATAAGGAAAACGTGCACACATGCTGTTGAAGGAATTTAAGGATAAACTGCCTTAGTGTGGGAAAACAAAGTTCATTTTCGCACGATTTGAAGTGAGAAGGAAAATTAATTTGAAAAATATCATGACCGGATTAGGTGAGAGGTGCATTTTTTTTTGGTTAAAAAGAGTAATGCAAAAATATGTAGAACGAAAATCTTTGCAAGGCTATTAGAAGCAGTATAATGAAAACATTTTTTTTTCGAATTTCTTTTTGTTACTCGATGTACAGTCATCAAAAGAGCAGTTGCACTCTACCAATGCAAAAGAGTCTAAAATTTCTTTGTTGTAGAAGTTCAATAGTCCACAACTAGTTTATTCAATATTTTAGATTCTATGCTACACATTTAATCAGTCATGAACCATTGACCCTCTTCTACAAAGAAATTTTAGACATTTTAGCATTGGTAAGACGAACAATTTTACCGAATTTTTAATTTTTATTAGTTTCTATGAAAATTATTCCATCATCATTGGCAATGAAAATCCCCATCACGGTTGGAATGTTAACAACCCATCATAATAAATGTCAAAATGACAGATATATGCGTTTAAACTAATATTTAATAATTGCCTTAGTACTGCATGACCACCACTGCTTCTAAACCTTTCAAATAATATAACTGCATAATTTAACTGCATATAACTGTTGTAAACTGTTCGGTTGTAATATAACTGAAAGGTTAACGATGATTATGGAGTCTTACATGCTTATTGGTAGGTTTAATATAAGCAGGAATGTAGATAGAGTTCGAAATTTAATAATGGGATACTGTATAAGTTATAATTTTTAAGCCGTGGTGACATTCATCGATTAATTTTTAATTGAATACATAATTTGATTGATTTTTATTAGATTAATGTAAAACAGGTTATTTAATTTTAATCGATTCATTTATTAATCTTAATTGAAATAACAAAAATAATCATTAATAATTATTCATTAAATAGATTAAAACCATGCCTTCTTCCGGTTTAGTTGAAATAATGTTTTACTTTCCAACAAAATGTTGGATGATTTAATTGAGAACAGAGTAATCATTGAATCTAATTTAACTCATTTACAATATTACCTTTTTAAGTTTAAAAATTAATTCCTGTAATTTGTAATATTATTCCAATAAAAAATTATGCTAAAACTTGTTGTTTTTTTTTTTTTTTTTTTTTTTTTTTTTTTTTTTTTTTTTTTTTTTAAGGTGGGAAATCATCCAAATGACTTCTCGCGATCTGGGTGGAGCGCGAGGGCGTGTCAGACTTTTACTGACTAAAACCACACCTGTAACCTTCAATTACCCTTTGCGTACTAGGACTACGGGTTGCCCTTTCGGAAATTCTCCGCGGTCCTAGCTAGCGGGCATCGGCCCCACTGGGCCCCTACGGTTTGCTGACATCTCTTTGAGGAGCGCGAGGATCACTACGCGCTGTTAACGACTGGGCTCGGTGCGGTTAATTACCGAACAGCCGGACGGCGAGCTACCCAGTGCTCGACGTCCGCAAGCCCGCGTCTACCGTGGCTGGTAGTCGGGGTCGGAATTACGTCGGCTAGGGCGTGAGGACCTTCGTTCCCTCACGCGTGCAGCCTCCTCCTTCGCTAACATTACTGCTTCGCAGAAGGAGGCGACCGCCTGCCATTCCTCCTCGCTCCGGACCATAGCCTGAACCAAGGCCCGACGTGAAAGGTCGCTGCCGCCAATTGCCTCCACGAGGACACGGCGGTGCTCCGCCCAAGCGGGGCACACCTCCACCGTATGCTCCACCGTGTCCTCTGGGTGGTCCACACACTGATGACACCCGGGCGTTGCTTCCGCCTGAATCCGATGCAGGAACCTCCCGAACTTGCCATGTCCGGTGAGGACCTGCGTCATGCGGTAGGTGAGGATGCCGTGTTGCCGCTCCAGCCACTCCTCAAAGAGGTGACTAACCGCCATTATTGTAGCGTGCCCAGCACTGGGTTGCGACAGTCGCCGTCGCCATTCCACCATGAGATCCCGCCGGAACTCGGTCCGCCATGCCGCGACTTGGCGCGGCAGCGGAGTTTCGCCCCGGCGTTGCATCTCCACGCGCAAATCGTGCATGCGTGCAAGGACTGTTGCCTCCAAATCCAATGGTGGCAGGCCAGCAAGAAGGCTCGCCGCCTCGCGGGAAATCGTGCGGTATCCCCGTATCATCCGAATGGCCATGACCCTCTGGCAAGCGTTCAGTATGGCCGCCGGTCGCCTTTGCAGTGACGGCGCCCACACCGGCGCCCCGTAAAGGGCCATGGACCGAACAATTCCCGCGTAGAGCCTCCGGCAGGAGGCGTCTGGACCCCCAAGGTTGGGCAGGAGCCGCTTTAGGGCAGCCGCGGTCCGTTCCAGTTTGGGAGTCAGACGTCGAAAGTGCTCCACAAAGTTCCACCGACTGTCGAGGACAAGTCCCAGGTACTTCATCGTCGACCCGACGTCGATGCGAACCCCTCCTCCTCGAACTTGGTTACAGTTGTTTAACTGTAACATATTATTCAATCGTGAGCGATTAATATTTATGATTAATAATCATAATAACAAAATGACGATTACGATTAATCAATCTTAATCGTTAATCATGATTAGCTTTTTGCCAACAATAGGTTTTAATTCAAACCAATACAGTTTTATGAATGAATGTTTCATTTCTTTCACGTTTTTTGTTCCTGTTTGTCAGCCTTCGTCTTCGCTAGCATAACTGCTTCACAGAAGGAGGTGACTGCCGCCCATTTCTCCTCGCTTCAGACCATGGCCAGTACTAGGGCCCGGCGCGAAAGGTCGACGGCCACTATGTCACTTGATGGTAAGCGATAATGTGGGCGACGGTGACCATTTTCATCCATGTGAAAATACGTTATGTGAGACAGCTCTGGGATCTTGGTCTATAAACTAAAAAAGAACTGGGCAAATGCGAGTCGGACTCGCGCCCTAAGAGTTCAAATGAGAAATGGACTAAAATAATTTCAGAGTGGTACCTCAGGGATGGCAAACGAAGGCAGGGTCGACAAATAAAACGTTGGGAAGATGAGATAAAAAGAGTTGCCGGTCCAGAATGGATCATAATCGCAAGAGATAGGCGGAAATCTTTAGAAGAGGCCTTCGTCGAAGGACAAGCTATTACTGACAACCGATCGTCAGCAAAAAATGTAGGTATAGCATAATCAGCCTTTTAAGGTTCCCACTGATCGGACTCAGGCCTCCTCTCTATGAGAGGGAATGGGCCGTAATCCACCACGCGGGCTCAGTGCGGATTGGTACTTGGACATGCCGGTTTCCTCACGATGTTTTCCTTCACCGTTTTGAGAGCATTGGTGATGAAATAATTTACACAAAGTAATGCGCCTGGCTGGATTTGAACCCGCGACCAAGATCTAGTAAGTCGGGACTGTTACCACTTGGCCATCACTGCTATCAAAAAATGTAATAGTGTAAATTATGAATCCAGTAATAAAAGCTTATATTATAGTATTATTATAAGAGCATTTGGGCAGATACGTCAATAACCTTGCATAAATAAAACAAAATACCTACTAACTTTCAAAGTGATGCAAGATTACACTTCCATGTAATACTTATATATCACCAAAAAATATCTAAATGACATTCTCATGCCGATCTATATCTTTCCGAATCGTAAAAAAAGTGTTATTTTGTGATATAACTACAAATTTACGGTTTTCAGACTCTTTTCTTTTCTTGTTCTATAAGACCTTGCTTTTTGACAAATTTCAGGATTCTCAGACAACGGGAAGTACCCTATAGGCTTTGATTTCTTTGCGACAAAGTAAATGAAGCATAGTATAAATGAAGCATAAATGGCCCAATCTTCATATTACGTTGATTTTTGTACTGCTTTAAGGGGTAGCTGACCTGAATATTTGATATTTTCAGTTTAATAGGTACCTCCACGCATTTCTGAGAAAAACGCGGAACACAAAGTGATCCTATAAGGCCACGTTCTCACTATGTCGTAAACGTTAATTTATCGTTGGACGACTATCGTCTCTAGCGTTATCATTATAACAACTGTTTGTCGTGGCAACGACAGATAGTCGCAACAACGACACAAGATTTACGTCACGGTTTAGTCTTGAGAATTTTTTATCGTTTTACGACTGTCGTGCTAGCCTTTCCCACTATCATGACAATCTAATTACACAGCAAAAAGAAAACGACGACAGTTAATCGCTTCGTCCTATATGTGAACATCTCCATTTAATCATATAAGCCACGACACTTAAGTCGATTATCTGTCGTCACGACAAAGAGGGTTCGCAGCCTAAGGGTTCCATTATTGCCGGCTGACGTACGGGACCTTAAAAAACAGTAACCTTTTACCGTGTTGTACCCACAGTCCAACAAGTACGTTTCCTTGTATCAAAGGTCTAGTAAATCACATTACATTAACCGGACTTTCGACCAACGAGGAACACAGACAACTATGGAAGATCACGACTTGGTCACAGGTCAATCTGAATCACGATGTCGTCTGCTCCATCTGACAAACAATTTTAAACTCTATTGCCAAGTTAAAAGGTACATAATAATTGGGGCATTTCTCCACATGAAAGTTAAGAAAGTATTGTGATATAATTAGTTGGTATTTAGACTAGAGTATTAAATTAGTTGGTTCTTCAATGGAATAACCTAAGGGAATATATGTTGAAGGAACTGACAAAAAAGGTTGGAACAACTGAGAGGTTTATTCTGAAAGCGTTTGGAAAAATCTTTGGTGCTTAATTTTTGTCTTCGTATAAAATGTACCTAAATCACATCATCACACTAATCATCCGGGCCTTGGTACAGGCCATGGTCTGGAGCGATGAGGAGTGGCAGGCGGTCGGCTCCTTCTGTGATGCAGTAATGCTAGCAAAGGAGGCGGCCGCTCGAGCGAGGCAATGGCCCTAACGCCCCAGCGCCGGGATTCCGATCCCGATTTCCAACCACTGCCGTAGCCGCGGACTTTCGGTCGGCGAGCAATGGGTAGCTCGCCGTCGATCGACCGAGCCCAGGTCATCTACGGCGCGTATTGTTCCACGCGCGCCTCCAGGAGATGTCAGCAAACCGTAGGGGCCCAGCAGGGTCGAAGCCTACTGGGGCCACGGGCAGTGTGATAGAGAAACCCGGGGCCCTGGGACGAAGGCAAAGAAGGAACAGGAGTGGGTTTTTAGTCACTAAAAGTCTGACACACCCTCTCGCCCCTCCTAAGGGCGAGAGATGTCATGGATGATTTTCCCACCTAAAAAAAAAAAAACCTCTTCGTACAGACTTTTATAGTTGTTCAATTTCTGCCTATCCATTCTGTACTGTCAATCATCCTCTTATTTGATCTTCCACTTCCCCATCTTCCTTCCTTTCCATTTCACTCATTCACTCTCTTACACATGCTTTTAGTAGTTGACTCATGACGTAGGGAATAGTAATAATAAAAATAAAGTAATAATAGAGCAAACAGACAAGAGAGAGAGAGATGAGATTATGAGTTTAGGGGTTGAGATTGATAGTAATAATTCCAGTAAAGATCTCTTTTAATTTTTATTTAATTTTTATTTTGACTGGCCTGTTGGTCTAGTGGTTAGTGACCCTGACTGCTATGCCGGAGGTCGTGGGTTCGATTCCCACCCAGGACAAATGTTTATGTGATGAGCATGATCATTTGTTCTGTATCTGGGTGTAATTTATCTATATATGTAGGTATTTAGGAATATACAAGTATGTTTATCAGTTGTCTAGTACCCATAACACAAGCTCTGCTTAGCTTGGGACTAGACAGCGTTGTGTGATAGTTGTGGATTATTATTATTATTAGTTTTTACAAGATAATTTATGGCAAGGCTAAATCACGCTGCACAAACGTTTCTTACCTTGCATTATTAAATTAACAAAGTAAAACAAAGTCGAATGATGAACAAAGGTTCACTGCTACAAGAAAGCATTGTTTCACAAAGAAAAGCGTAACCATCGCCAGCGTAATGATATGCAAACTGATGTCGTGTCGACCTTATTCTTTGTAAAACTTTTTCCGTATTACTATTCTGTACTTTTTTCATTGGTTGGAAAAAAATATTTTTCCTAATAGTTCTGTTTGAAAAAAAAAAAGAAAAATATTGGAATCAATCATTTGGACGGGTTTATGAATTAATTTTGTATTTAATATAAACTGACACTGAGTCTAACTGTCGAATATTACGTAAATCGTAAAATATAATTCATTTCAGATGAAACCTGATTCAAAAGGCTTCCAAATACGATCGTAACATAAGGATGTTTTTATAAAGGTTTGGTTTTGAAAATGAAATAAAACACAAGTGGGTTTTAGCCAGTAAAAGTCTGACATGCCCAGGGACCGGACGAGCAGATTAATTTTGAAAACCCTTTGAAGGGGTTTCCCTTACTTTTAAATACTTGGGAAACTTTTACGAATACTTAGAAAATTACTATGGAAATTCGACTAAAAAGGAATCCTTAGCAATACCGTTAGGGTTAGCGTTAACTCAGCCTTTAAAAACCCAAAAACCTGTTTTCCACTTAATAAAAGGGCATTTTCCGTCGCCGGGCCCCCGCCAATATTTATCCCTGGGATGCGCCCTCTCGCTCCACTCAGGACAGGGGAGTAAGAAAAATGCACGCTAGTTACAGCATTGCTTTTTTATCAGGCATATTTTCATTAAAAATAAAATATTCAAGTAACAACTGAGGGCAGATTCAATACGATATTTTTTAGAGAAAAAAAAAAATCCTCGTCAAATCCTATTCGAGGGGTAAAAACCGCGAAACCGCAGCAGTTTGCGTTAAAAAACGAGCAAATATTTTATGGGTCAAACATTGCAGAATAGCCCGGGGTCCTATTAGCAGCGTTGCTCGAGGGCTCTCGAGCCACTCGCCTATAATGAGGCAGCTATGTTCCTACTTGTTATGTGTGCCTAGTACCTCCCGGTGTATCGGTACTATCCCAGGTCCAATTCTACTAATATTTTCTAGTAAGAAAATAACTAACTTGACCTTCTTTTTGAAGTACAATCCGAAACTGCTGGGCTATTTCTGAATTGAGCATTTGTAATTCTATTTATAACTTCAAGGTCTATATAAGAAATAGTATGAAAACCATTGAAACCTTTGTTAATTGCAGAGGTCGAGACATGCATGATGTGGAAGCAAAAACAACTCGTCCATACTCCATCACACCGGCAGAACATCCGGAAGCGAGCAAACCGCAGTGACCGATTGACTACCGAACCCAGGTTGGCCGTTGCACGAACATACACATCTTTAAAAAAATGAGTGTTCCTCGATCTAAAGAACCAGTGTGAAGCCCCTTCACAGGATATGCACCAACTGCTGTTTTACCCCTCCTGTGCAAGAATCTGAATCTTCCAAGATTTATATGTGGCCAATGACGGAGCTGTACAGTTTGCCAAATGCTGGTCACAGATATTTTAATTTGTTTTTATTGACACGAAAAGAAGAAGAGTGTAATTCATAGAGGTCTTATTTCTCCAGTTTGTAAATTCAGAATTCTGAATATAGAAATTGGAGAATAATTTGTTTTACACCATTTTTTTTTCGGTGGGAATATCATCCAACGACATCAGTCAGAGTGTGTCAGACTTTTACTGACTAAAACCCACTCCTGTTTCTTCGTTGCCTTTCATACCAGGGCCTAGTCTTCTTTTTCAGAAGCAGACCCTTGGCCCCCGTAGGCTTCGACCCTGCTGGACTGATTTGCTGACATCTCTTTGAGGCGCGTGTGGAACAGTACGCGCCGTCGACTTGGGCTCGGTCCGGACGGTTACCGGACGGTCGATCGGCGAGCTACCCATTGCTCGCCGTCCACTGTGTTTTACATCATTAAGACTACTTCATCGTTTTAGCGAAAAGACATCCACTGCTGGACATAGGCCTCCCTCAAGTGACGCCACAATGACCGGTCCTGTGCGTCTCGCATCTATCGGATTCTCGCGACTGTCACCAGGTCATCGGTCCACCTTGTGGGAGGTTTTGCAACGCTTAGTCTTTCGGTACGTGGTCGCCATTTCTGAACCTTTTGGCCCTATCGACCATCTGTTCTGCGAGCAATGTGCCACTTAAGTTTGGCTATTCTTCGAGCTGTGTCGGTAATCTTGGTTCTCATGCATATATCTTCATTTCTAATCCGATTAAGCACAAAAAAAAAACCCGACTGTGTAAAAAATAACTTTATGTAAAAACTAAAAAGAAAAAAACAAATTCAGTCCAGTAGCATAAAAACCAATATAAATAAAACAAATAATAAATTCTAATACGGAACATATTGACTGCAACAGTCGGGACCCATTAGATGGGATGATTTTAGTCTGGATTATTTTAATGGGTCCCGACTGTTGCTAATTATGTAAATCCGTTCAGCGGTTTGGAAGATATGATGTAATAAAGAATATTACATACATACAAGATACGCACGAAAAACATTACCCTTCTTGCAGTCGGGTAAAAACAAAATCACGAAAACTTCGTATAGTGTAAAATAATTGAATGATTCGTAAAATCATTTATTAATTATGTTAATTTATTCATTAGCCAAGCAAATTATCTACCAAAAATATACAAAATGCATTATTCAAAAGTATCGGTATTTTCGTGAATAAAACTGAAAGTCGAATGAATAAAAAGTAGCTTGGTGACCGTAATTGACACATAATCAATTAAATTATTCATTATTTTGGGTTTAAACCCAGGCAGGCGTTTAACGTTGTGTAATTTACTTCATCATCACTGCTCTCAAAACGGTGAAGGTAAACATCACGACGAAACCGGCATGTTCTAGAATTAAAATCGAAGACATGTGACATTCACCAACCCGCACTGGGCCAGTGTGATTACCGCCTTCCTCTCCTAGAAAGGAGGTCTGAGTCCTAGCTACGGAAATATTATAAGGCTGCATAAATTATTCACTAGCTTATGCCTGCGGCTTCGTCCGCGTACTTAAAATATAGCTTATGTCACTCAGGAATAAAGCAGCTTTCTATCAGAGAAAAAATTTTAGCAATTGAACCAGTACTTTCAGAGATTACCTCCAACAAACATAAAAACAAACTTTTCAACACACTTGCTCAGAAAGTGACTCTTATTGCACTGCACTTAGGTATATAATGGCACTCGTTACCAAACTGTGACATTTTGATTACCATTACGCACTAGTGCTATAATGTAGTTAAAACCTTTTTGTTCAACCTCTTTGTTCGCAAAACAAATTTTGAATTCGGATAAAATTCCCATTAAGTTATTGTGTTCAATAGTAAGTATATAAATTAGTGTCTTACTTTTTTCATGCAATTTAAAATTGTACATTCAAATAAAATTTGTTTTTTTTTTGTGGTCTATGGCCGCCATTTTAAGATGCGCGTGGTTTTTGGCGTGATTTTCTTTATTCCAGTGAAGTTCATTAGCTGTATTCATTAAATAAAATTAAATACTACAAAATCATTAGAAAATGTTACATCTGTATTTCTATTGTCACTACGAAAGACATTATCGTAAAAACATTCACGCATGAAAACATAAACGTAAGACTAGGCAGTATGATGAAAATACCTTAGTCTTCCTCTAGGGGTAAAAAAATGCTTTAACTTTACATACTCTTTGGCGCGCTTATGAAAACAAATTTTTACCGCCATGTCACAGAAAATTTTACTAGTTTTACTGTTGTTTTCTTCACAAGTTTATTGAAAAACGTCGTATGACACACGTGAGTAATTAATGATTACCGTTCTTGGCTCTCTTAAGACCCTCGCCCCGGCTCGGGTCTAAATACCGCCTCGACGGTAATCACTAACATTACACACTTATATCATAATGTACTATTATCTCTTTATAATATTAGTGTAGATTACAGCTTTCGTTAGAAACTTCTACAACGTGAATGTTGGTTATTGCGGACACGAAGTCAAAGTCGAAGCCGGATGAAAAGTAACCTATGTCCTTTCTTGCGGTTCCGAGGTGCGAAATCATCTAATAACTTTTCCCGCTCTAGGGCAGAGCGAGATATCGTGTCAGACTTTTACTGACTAAAACCATACCTAAGTTCCTTCAGTTGCCCTAGGACCACGGGTAACCTTTTCAGAAGTCATCCCATGGCCCCTTGTAGGCATCGGCCCTGCTAGGCCCCTACGGTTTTGTAGACATGTCTGAGGTACGATGGTACCAACTGTCTTAGACAATGGATTTAAGTAGGTATATTTCAGAAATACAGCAAATCACCTCCTCATTGAATGTAAGCGTGATAGTTTTACTACATTAAAAGTAAAATGCCGAGCCTGCCTCAACATAGTACTGATAGGACAAGGGCATCGGACGAGTCGAGCGTCAGTAGAATAGTAACCATAGACTAATGGGACAAAGGTAGAGGAGACGGCGATACGATTTATACCTACGAGTGATAATTATTTTATTTTATTTATTTTATTTTATTGGGGACAAAAAAACAGTTAAACGCTAAAGAAATAAAAAAAAAAATACTTAAAACTAGATGCACAAACATGTAACCCACACTAATGTCCACATCTTGACATTTGAATAAAAGAAGTGAAGGACTGTAAGAGTTTACAGAGTACAGTGCCTTCTGCGAAAGCTTCATGTATAACAAACTAATTTCTATAATCATAATTAATATAGTATATAATTCTGACGTTTATATGCAAGCAGTATAGTAGACACTAGTCTTAGGCACTAAATAACTTGCTTTATGTTCACCCGTGGTTTTTTGAATTCAGAATACCAAATAACTAAAGAAGGTCCAGTTTTAAATCAGTACAAAGTTTTAGGAGGTTGTTATGAAACTCATAAATCATATAAAATACGATACCTGGTCAATAATCAATAATAATTAGTTAGACTATTTTGTCCCACTTCTGGGCGATGGTGGAGAGATAAGCTTGATATTTACCGGAGGGACTGGCCCGCAATGGCTGAGAACAGACGTGTGTGGAAAAGGGAATGTTCAATAATATTTTGTTATTTTAGTTTCTTTATTTTTATTTTGAATGTTATTCAGAATAACTCTCTTAACAAATCCCTGAATCAGCCGTTGAGTTTAATCGCGCGTCAAATCACATTTACCGATTTCCGTAAATATGAATTAAAAAAAAATACCTACCCATTTAATTATTGATTCGGGTCGAGAATCACTAACATGTAATTGTCTCGTGACATTTTTTTGCCCATTCAAAACTGCACCTTATATACGCATAAAACAAGACAAACTTTAGTATTGAAATAGTCTTTAGAAAGTTTTTAATTTTTTTCTATGAAAAAACCGATACAAAGTTAAATATAAAAAAAAAATTATTCAGCTTGAAGCATCTCTACTTGACCCAGTCGCCATAAAAACGGAAAATACCCACGATTTAAGTCAATAAATAAAAACTCGCTATAAATTTGATTGAGTCGAGTGGAAGTAATATCTAGAACTGGTTTCTTAAGTAAAAGTAAAGTAGCATCCTACTGGTGAAAGGAATTTTACATTTGTCCAGTATAAGCATAAGCATAATCAGCCTAATAATGTTCCCACTGCTGGGACTCAGGTCTCCTCTCTAGGAAAGGGAATGGGTCGTAATCCACTACGCGAGCCCAGTGCGGGTTGGTGGATGTCACATGTCTTCGAATTTTTGGTTCTAGGACATGCCGGTTTCCTCACGATGTTTTCCTTCACCGTTTTTAGAGCAGTGGTGATGAAATAAATTACACAAAGTAATGCGCCTGGCTGGGTTTGAACCCGCGCCCTACAACTCGTAAGTTGGGGCCGTTACCACTCGACCACCACTGCTCCATTTGTCCAGTAAGTTTTTATAAATACAAATTCATCCTCTTTAAAATAGAAGTGTCAGTGAGCAGACCACATTGCTTATAGACGGTCAATGGGGCGATGTACCAAGGTAGGCCGATGACTTGGTGAGGATAACGGAAAACCGATGGGCCCCTCCTTTTCTTAATATATATCAATGATCTCCCAAGAAATTTGAGAAACAAAATGGTACTTTTTGCAGATGACAGTACGGCTATCATAGAATGCACTGATCCAAACGAATATCGAAATGAGATCAATAACTCGCTAAATAACATTATTAATTGGCTAAATAATAATAATCTTGTGATCAATTTGAATAAAACTAAAATTATACAGTTTCAACAACGGCGTGAGAATCCACCCCTTAACATTACCCACGATGAGTGTAAAATAGAAGAAGTTACGAGTGCAAAATTCTTGGGCATAACTGTAGACCATAAGTTGACTTGGAAACCTCACCTAGAAGTGATTTGTAAACGACTGAGTAAATCTGCGTATCTATTATTTCAATTATCTAAGAAAGTTAATTCTGAGACACTGTTAACAGCCTATCATGGACTTGTAGTCTCTATTCTCCGTTATGGTGTTGTTTTCTGGGGGCAATCAACAAATAGGGAACTGGTATTTAGGATGCAAAGAAGGTGTGTAAGATCCATGTGTAACTTAAAGTCAACAGATAGTTGCGTTCCCTACTTCAAGAAATTAAAAATATTAACGTTACCAGCTATATATATATTAGAAACTGCATTATTTATAAAATCAAATCCACATTTATTTACAAAATTTTCAACAGTTAAGAAGACCCCCATTCGGAGTCAATATGAAAATCAACTATGTACGTTGAAATGTAATACTGCGTTAATGAAAAAGAGCTTCTTTGGTGTTGCACCAAAGATTTTTAATAAAATACCTGATGCAATAAAATGTATGCCATCAAAGAAATTCAAAAAGTGTCTTCACAAGTTATTAGTTGAGAAATGTTATTATACCTTGGATGACTATTTTAATGATAATACTATTTGATTAAATTATGATATGATGAATTGTGAGATTATGTAATTTTATAAATCTATATTATTAATGTTGACTTGGATGACTATTTTAATTTTGGATGACTATTTGATTAAATTCTGTAATTTTATTAATTCATATTATTAATGTAACGGACGAATAATTTCTCGCATGTTCTTTTGTTATGATCTTCTTGTCTGTGTTTTTTGTTTTTCTTTCTTGTAGTGGACATTATTAAATTGATTATTTTAATGTATTTGTATAAAATTGATAGAACATTTTGTTAACTTTGATGAACCTGACTTTAATATTTGTATGTCAACAATGACAAAGCATAGTGCAACACTTATCTATTTAAGACCTTGACATGTATGATTAATGTATATATGTTCTTCACCTATGTTTTACAAATAAATAATTCTGATTCTGATTCTGATTCTGATGGATGCGAAACACGAAAGACACTTGTAGGAGGCCTATGTCCAGCAATGCAGCAGGTTCGGCTGAAATTATGATGGCTATCAAAAGGATTAGATTAAAGTTACGGCTGCTTATCAATACAGAGTTTCCTATATATTTTTTCTTAAATTATATAATGGTTGGTAATATTTTTTTCTCAACAAGAGCAGAAAACCATTCAAGAAATATAAAGTTCATTAAATTAATCGGGGTCAAAGTAAATACAATGCAAGGACATTTTACACTGGCTTGAATGCAAGTCTTGATGAAAAGTGATTGATAATTGAACCTTCTTAAGTTTTTCTGCTGGCCTTATTACATAGTTTTTTTCTTGGTGATATACTACAATAAAATTTGTCTTAGCGTCTGTGATTTCAGATCGTCATCCGCCTTTGGATATATTCAACACCAAAAACTATGTAAACAGGTGTGTTTAGAGATTAAAAAAATCTATAAACACATCCACTAACAAAATATAACCATGTACCTAATCATTATCTTCTTGTCTTTGTCCCATTTTATTTGGAGTCGGCGCAACACCTTTCTTTTCTTCGATTCTGTCCTTTTTCTTTCATAGCTCTTCTCACACAATCCATCCATCATTTCTTTAGCCACCCTCTCCCTCTCCATCCCTCCACATGTATATTCAAAACACTTTTAGTAACATGGGTTTCATCCCTCCTCATCATATGGCCATACCAAGACAAACGATTCCCGTTCAACTTTTCAGTCACTGGCGCCACTTTTGAACTTCCTCTAATATACTCTTACTCATTTCTCACTTTATCCATTCTCGTCAAACTACACATCTAATAAAATCATAAAATAACACTAGCATAATCTTGAATCTAGAACACAGAGCCGAGAATTGTTCAAAGGTGTTACCGTGGCCATCGCAAAGGGTGACTAAAGGAACACTTTAGGTTTTAAGTCACTAAAAGTCTGACACTCCCTCTCGTACACCCAGAGCGGGAAACGTTGTTCCTGAGAATAAGGATGGACATACGACGGACAACAAAGTGATCCTCTAAGGGTTCCGTTTTTGTCGAATGAGGTGCGGAGCCCTCAAAAAGGAATTATTGGTATTCATTTTCTTTCAGATCAGCTCCTTCACGAATAGTTCTCCTTGTAGATAGGTGCTTGCATAATAAAAGATAATACAATATCCCAGCAATGACTTCACTCCTGAACAATGTTACGCCACCCATTGAATGAACGAATGAACGAAGCATTATCGGTCCTACCTCAACGTTGTTCCGATAGGGCAAGGCCATTTGCGAGCAAGTCGTGAATGCAACGGTATTCTGATATTACTACGGTACTGCGATAAAGGGGAATAATATGGGACTGTTAGCACTGAATATAGCCATTATAGGACTTTTATGATTAGTTTTATTTATAACACATAGTTTCCTGTTGAATGTTTGAACAAACAAGCTTTAGTTAAGTAAATAGACCCTCCAATCAAAATCGAATAGTAAATCCAAATGCAGGGAAATTTGTGTTTTTTTTTTAACTTGATCCTTTTTTTCTTCGGTGGAAAAATCATCTTATGACATCCCCCGCTTTTGGGCGGAGCGGGATAAAGTGACTTAAGTCTTTTCTAACAAGTGAGTTTGTACGGAATCCACGTACAAACTTACTTGTTAGAAAGATTTTTCGAAAGGCAAAAAAAGTTTTTTTTCGTGACGTAATTACAAATTTACAGTTTTCAAATTTTTTCCTATACTTGTGCTGTGAGACCTTACTTCATGCCATATTTCAGAATTCTAGGTCAATGCGAAGTACCCTTTGAATTTTGGTTCCCTTGAGAGTGTCAAAATATACGTTTTTCACAAAATAAACGGCCGTATCTTTTTCTTTCGTTAACTTACAAGGTTGATTTTTTGACAGCTTCAAGAGATAGCAGACTTGAGCATATGAGATAAAAGGTCTTGACAGACAGACAGACAGACGGACGGACAACAAAGTGATCCTGTAAGGGTTCCGTTTTTTTCCTTTTGAGGTACGGAACCCTAAAAACAATAGCAGTACTCTTATATTCATGAAAACGTTTATACTCTTATTTTTTTTTCCATGGTATGTCAATAGAACAATACAAAATAACTAGGTATTACAAAGACCACATTATCACCAACCGCACAACATTCCACAGCTATACAAAAGATCTTATCCTCCCTACATAACCAAAAACCATTATCCTCACAGAGTCATCGAATCGAACGCCACAATAAAACTTAGTGGTAGCATCTGTTATTACACTACTCTATGCGATTCTTGACCCCGCTCGTGACCAGAGAACATTGCACCGAGCTCAATTGGACGATGCGTGTAGGTATGTAATGTATATCCACACATACATACGTGTCTATGAATTGGAGTTCCGTATCTGTGTGGGTGTCGGTGTTTGTAATGTTATGTAGTAGTGAAATAATCGAGATGCTATTATAACTTAGTCGTGAGTTTAATTTTGTGCGTGTATCATTGATTGGTTATTGTAATTGCACGGTTTTTAATCCTTGGATCTTAATGTTAAAGATTATAATGCAATAGTCAGGTTAGATTTCCTAATACTCTTAAAAAACAGTTCTAAACAGCTTGTCAATTAACAAAAAGGATGCAATTCTTCTTAATTCTTGTCAATTCGCTGCTCTTACAAACTATTTTCATGAACCGCGGTCTTCAGGCAATTAATTATTCTTGCACCAAAGTCACTCTTCAACTCCCACTTATCAACACTCACTCATCAACACTCTTCAAATCTTCACTCACAAACTGATATTTCCAGATCATCATCATCATTTCAGCCGATAGACGTCCACTGCTGGACATAGGTCTCCCCCAAATGTCGGCACAATGAACCCGGTGTTGTGCGTCGCACATCTATCGGATACCCGCAAACTTCACCAGGTCATCGGTCCATCTTGTAGGGGGCCTTCCAACACTGCGTCTTCCGGTACGCGGTCGCTACTCCAGAACCTTTCGGCCCCAACGGCCATCTGTTCTGCAAGCAATGTGCCCTGCCCAAGAATCGCCAATGGCAATTCTTCAACCTTGGTTCTCCTGCGGATATCTTCATTTCCGATACTCCGAGCATAGCCCTTTCCATTGCCCTTTGGGTGACTTTGAGCCTTCTGATGAGACCCATTGTGAGCGACCACATTTCGGAACCATATGTCATCACTAGCAACACGCACTGGTCATAGACTTTCCTCTTGAGACACTGTGGTATATTGGACGAGAAGATACCGCGCAGCTTCCTGAACGCTGCCCAGCCGAGTCGGATTCGACGGTTGACCTCTTTCTCGAAATTATATCTACCCAACTGGACTGTCTGTCCAAGGTAGACGTAATCGTCCACAACTTCGAGTATAGAGTCTTCAACCTCATACATTTTTATTTCTTGGCAATAGATAGAGCCTAAGATTTCAACGATGAATATTTTTAATAAATTGGAAATAACCACATTATTACCAACAACGCTTGAGTTTGAGACATCATAGTGAAAGGATTAGTCAGCTAGACTCTGTGTTACCTAGTGCTAGCTGACCAGGGTGCGCCGATGACGAAAGAGCCGTAGAGGTTGCCAAATACTGGTCAGAAAAAGTTTAGTTAGAGTACATTGACACCAAAAGAAGAAGAAGAAGACTAACAAAGCTCTAGATTTTAATCTGTCTGCTATTCACACAAACACCTCTTAAATCAAAACGTACTTTAATTAGGATCTCACCTAACACTTTCCCCACTTGATTCCCGCTCAGATATAAATCTAGATACTAATACAGGTTTCAGAACAAAAACTTGCTAACATAAACTACAATTTCTAGTTTTGTTTACGTCCGGGCAAAGATTGCACAACCGAGCTGCTTCCAATTGGAATGGTGAAACTTACGTACAGTCCGATAAAGCTAACAGTAGGTAAAGAAGATAATATTTAAAAATGTTTTTTTTTTCGTACGAAAAGTAGCACTCTCCGATTAACATTCGGTATACTGTTTTGCTTCCACATTGGTGACTGGTTAATATGATATAAAAATCCCATCGCAGCAGGACAAAAAAATAAAAAAAGACAGGTATTTTTTAAGAGATTGGTGGGAGAAGGCACTTTGAGAGAACTTTGCCCAGCAGTATGAAAATTTGGTTTATAAAATTGAAATATAAATACAGTAATATATACAATCCATTATGATATGGGTGAAGAAGCAGCAAAGGGCTAAAATAAAGTTTCGTTCTGCTAGTTTTGTTGTTGACAGACATATTTGCAATATACGGCGTACAATATTCGCGTCACATTTCGGTTGCGTCAATCTTATTCATTCGTTTTTAAAATTTGACTTTAGAAATCGTCAAGACAAGTATTACGAAACCGCTATTATTATATCTTGAGGGCAAGATGCAATATCTACGCTAGTCCTTCCTCATATCGGAAGACTCGAAACAAAATGAAAACTAAAAGAATTACAAAATTCAACCGAGTGTACTTACGTTGTGTAACTTCTTCAAACCAATATTGGACAACAAAATTTAAGCTTCCCGTCTACCAACATAAAGGCTAGGATTTTATTTTTCATTCTGTACCCTTATGTGTTCCTTGCTTTGCTTGCTTTGTGACTCACATTTTTATTCTTTGGCTTCTTCTTTGTTCGACCCCTTTGTGTAGCTTATTATTTGTAAAGCATTGAAATGGATTATTTGCTCTTGTTCCATGATAGGTTCTGAAGTTATTTCTTATTCAGTGTTTTTGTTGTGTATGTCTACTAGGTCCTTGGCTTTGATTTTTCCTCTTTGTCTGCTTTCACATACATTTCTAGAAATTTTATGTTAGTATTATTTAAAATATCCCTAAAAATTAAATCCGGAGAGGATTTAGTTTTAAATAATAATATCATTTATTTGCGTAAAATGTGGTAAGTACAAAAGATGTTAAATAAAGGAGACTAAGTGCAAAGACACATTCCGGTATTTAGTGATGGCATGCAAATATTTAGTCGATAGTGTTTTAGTAACATACACAATCACAACTATCTAGAGTTCTACGGTTAATACAACAGAAATATAGACAGATCTTTACCCAAATTATTTAAACTAAATAATATTAGACACACATTAAGGTAACCAAATTACCAGAGATTTAGGTAAGTAAATGAAATACTTAAAATAAAACACATTAATACATACTACAAAACATTCCTGAAGTGATAGGATTGACAAGTTTTTTTATTTAGAAATTCGCCTACTGAGTAGAAACTATGCGATATTAACCATTTTTTTAAAACTACACAGAATTTTTAGGGATATAGCTTAAGTACAACACTCATATGCATCACTAGCTTCTGCCCGCGGCTTCACTCGCGTGAATGTAGGTTTCTCGATACAAACTTTTGACCCCCACTTCATCCCCTTAGGGAGTGAATTTTGGAAAATCCTTTCTTAGTGCTCACCTACGTCATTTAAGGATACCTTGTGCAAAATTTCACGCTCCTAATCCCAGTAGTTTCGGCTGTGCGTTGATATGTCAGTCAGTCAATTTCCCCTTTTATATATATAGATTTTTCTAACAGCTTACAATGCAAAGTTGAAATTCTTCTATAAACTTTCTGTTATCTTTAACAAATTAGAATACTCTTATTAGAAAAATCACCTTTATCTAAGGAAGTCAGAGAAGCAAAAATTACAACCTACAACAATAATTGTAGCAAGTTCCTTTCCTTATAGTGCAGGAAATACCTTTACCTAATCTGCAACATTAGAAATAATTATAATGGTTCAGTTTACTTGTAGTGAGCTGACAACGACAACAGTTGTGCGACCCACGTGGCTTACTGCAGTTTCCTCACCAACCGGTTTACCCACACATACTACGGTTGCAGTGTTAGCGGCAATAGTTGGACATTGTTTTGCTCTAGATTGGTTATCGTGAACAAAGTATGTGTAGCGTTGCAATATGTGCACATTACATACATAAAAGTTTTAATAGTCTTGTTGGCTCTGAACTTCTTTGTTTTGACATTTCTTTTACTGATTGATAAGTTCTGTAATTGTTATTACTTGTAATTGCTGATTGATGTAAATTACTCTGTAATTGCTTAATTTAATTTCTATCTTTTAATTAGATTTATTTTTTATTACTTATCTACATTGTGCTCACATAATAGAAGCAACAAGAAATATGTAACAAAGATTATATGTAACTCACAATATAATTTAAAGGAGTGTCCATGGAGTTGCACGTTCTTCTCCATAGAGATCTACGCTTTGAAACGTGCAATTTAGCTTCACTTTTTGGATTGACCTACATTTGACTATTCAAAAGTGCCTGTAAATGGTCTATTTATAATAAATGCTTTTGACTTTGACTTTGACTTCGACTCTGATTCTATGGTGCTTGATTCAGTTTTACTTGCGGATTAGTGAATATGATTATAATTTATTAAACTTTTTTTTTTTCTTTAAGATTGTATCTGTCATCGACATTGTAAAGTACAATATTATAAAAACGGGGGATACAGAAAAGAATATTCTATATTTCTGTTCTTCATTTTCTGGCCCTTTTTTACCCTATGCATTTTTATAAGTTCCTGTTCAATTGATCAGATGTGCAATAAATATAAATTCTGTTACTTTTCTTTCCGCTACGACTCACACCACACCTTCTATTGCATAACCCTTACCGTTTGAACCCGCTATAATTATTCTATAGTCACAGTCATTACACAAGCATGGCCTAACTTCGTCCTATGTTTTGTAGTTACCATGGTTTTCTACTAGTATGACGTGATAACATGGAGTTTTTCACCTACTTCACTTAAACAAATGGAATTGTTTCAAGGAATTTTTCTATGCGGTGTTCGATATACATTTTCGCAGAATTTCGTGCCATTCGTTGTTTTGTCGCAGTATAAAGCCTAGTGTCGCTAAATATTGTAAGTGGTCTATGTTTGGAAGTGAGTTTGCAAGAGTTTCGGTGGTCATTGACTTTTCAACCTCGGGATCATTCAGTACATGCTGACGTAATTTGTGGTTTTCTGTATGACACATGGTTGCAGTTTTTAGCTGGAATTTTTTGAGCTCTATTAAGGAATGTTTAATGTTTAATGTTTTATCTATATCGCCTTGTCTCATACAAAAACCTGCAGGCTATTATGACGTTTTTACGCTCTTACTAAATTACCAGAATCATCTAAGTGGTGACAGCTGCATTAATTACTTTCCTATTATCGTAGGTACTTAAGAGATACCCGATTAATACTATCAGCATCGTTTAGTTCAGTGTCTGGTCTAACCAGACGCAAGATAAACAAATCGATTGCCATCTAATTAGTGAGATTATCGGTCAAGTAAAGTGGCGACCGCGTACCGGAAGACGCAGCGTTGAAAGACCTCTTACAAGATAGACCGATGACCTGGTGAGAACCGTGGGAGTTTAAGTCGGAGAAGCAGAGGTTCGATCGATCGATGTGGCAGCACTTAGAGGAGATTTATGCTTATCAACTGACGTCTTCGACTGAAATGATGATGATAAACAGTCACTTATTATCGACTTGATGTTTTCTAAACAAACATGGTTTTGATTCAAATCAACTATTTTAGTATAAACTTCGGTATTGTTTATTTATCAAATTCACAGCAAGTTTCGTTGACTACAAACAATACTGCAAGCCTGAATCATAGCCAGCTGCTTCGTTACATACTATGATTTGCATGTTTCTGCCTAAGAATATAGAAATTGGAGAGATATGTCGATGTATATTTTGATGAGACCGTGTTTCCAAGATGCACATGGTGGTATTTGGGAAAATCATCTAATGACATCCCCCGCTCTTGAGCGGAGCGAGAGGGCATGTCAGACTTTTACTGACTAAAAACCCACTCCTGTTCCTTCTTTGCCATTGTTCCAGGGCCCCGGGGATCTCTTTCGCGTCACCCATGGCCCCAGTAGGCTTCGACCCTGCTGGGCCCCTACTGTTGCTGGCATATCCTTGAGGTGCACGTAGAACACTACGCGCCGTCGACGATCGTTCGTCGACGGTCGGACGGCGAGCTACTCATTGCTCGCCGTCCACAAGCCCGCACCTACGCACATGGTGGTATGAGTGGGATACCCTAACATATAAAACGTTTTGAGGATACATTCATTGTGCGTACAGCTAAGGAGTGGAATTCCCTACCGGAGTTTGTGTTTGCTGAGAGCTACATTCTAAGGGTCTTTAAGTCAAGAGTATCGGCCACATCATCGCTTACCATCGGGTGAGATAGTGGTCAAACGTGAGCCTATCCATAATAATAATAAAAAAATACTTCATATATTTTCACACTGAAATACTGTAACAGGACAGAATGGAAGAAAAAAACGTGTTGCGCCTACCCCAAATAACACGGGACAAGGGCAGGAAGATGATGATGATGATGATATTTTCACACCGAAATCGTTAGAACCTTCGAGTTCTTATTGAGATGTCTAGCAATGCAGGATACATTATTAGTATTATTTTGTTATTGTATTAAATTAATATTATCTAAAAAGCATAAGTCTTTTATGTAGAAGACTTGGATTGACTTGACTTGAATTTGGACTGTATAGCTGTGATTTTTGTTATGACTTAATTTTGTTTTACATACGTCTGTACAACTTGAGTGACCTTGAAAAATACTTATTTGTCGTTTTGTACACACGGGTGTATGAAATTTATTCGGCTAAAAATGATGATCTTTTCATCTTCGTTTTTCCTGGAAAAATCCAGAAAAAGTTTTTTTTCTTATATTCTTTATTTAAAATAATTTAAAAATTGGACCGCTAAACTACAAAGGTGAGCTTAACCCACAATTGTGTTTCATTATTTATTTCTTTTTTCTTGATTTTACTAAAAATGCGCAATTACGTAATAATAATACCCCTATGTGCGCGAGGGGTTAATTATTGTTATGTGTGATTTGACATTTATTTATTTGTTTCTTGTATTTCCTTTTGTTGGTTTGACATCTTTTATTATTTGAGATTGTTTAATAATACTTATTTATAATAGTTTTTGGCTGTAATGTAATATTCTGTATATGACTTGTAAGAATCGCTTACCAATAAACTATTATGACTATGACTCTTTAGAGATCCCTTTTAGAGTGTTCACCGGTCAAATCAGTCCAAGGGCAACACAACTAAATGAACCGGTTATGTTTTGCAAAGGTATATGATTGGCTATAATATGATAACCTTACGTAATAGTCGAGGAAATAAAACTACATAGCAGTGGATCATCAGCTTATCATCATGACTGATGATCAAGCGCGAATTAATTAATAATAATAATAAAAAACAAAACACTACGGGGAACTCATAGCTCGCAGTCCGCTCGTCTTGTATGGCCCGAACCCGAGTCCTCGATAGCGCGTAGTGTTCCACGCGCGCTTCCAAGAGATGTCAGCAAACCGTAGGGGCCCAGCAGGACCGATGCCTACTAGGGCCCATGAGGGAAAATATGAAAGGGATATTCGTGGTCCTAGAACGCAAAAGGCAACTGAAGGAACATAGGTGTGATTTTAGTAAGTAAAAGTCTGACACGCGCCACCCCAGAGCAGGACCGTTAGATGATTACCCAACTTAAAAAAAATCAGGGACCTCAAGCGTGATATTTTTTCTACTCTACTCAGAATTCATACATAAAATAATACTAACAAAATGAAGTAGTTCAAAGTCAGTAATAAAACGGTAATACCGTCAAATCGTGACATAAAATTCTTTTTAAATAGCGTGCAAATGAAATGGAACCCCGGTTGTAATGTTATCGTTAGGGAAATCGTTAAAATTGCTATCTAATTTTATTTTGAACCGTAACACCACAGTATTTTTATATTTCAGTAGCTCAACTTGACAACATGAGCGATATTGTGTTCTACAAAAATGGTCTCGAGAATTCCTCGAGTTCGAGCCTTAATTACGTCCGATCAGCCATAATCGTTGTGGAAAGTGTCAGAAAATTCTAAATATTTATATATAGGATTTAGTTGCGCTAGCGAAATTTTATATAGTCAATCCCATACGTACGATGAGCAATGACTAGCTCGCCGTCCGGCAAGATCCGCGCCCGTGTCGTCAGCCTCTAAGAGATGTCAGCAAAACCGTTAGGGCCTGGTAGGTACCCGTTAGGGCCACGGGAAATTTCGAAAGAGATACTGTGATCCTGGACCTTAAAGAGCAACTGAAGGACACAGGTGGGTTTAAGTCAGTAAACGTTTGTCACGTCATCTCGCTCTACCCTAGGACAGTTAAAGTAACGATATAAACTAGTGCTTGACTGCGATCCCACCTGATAATAAGCAAAGGTGCAATGTTTATTAAGATCCTATTCACTCTTGACTTAAAAACCTTAAAGACCTTAAAAATAGGTCGTAGCTATCAGGAAACACAGACTCCGGCAGGGAATTCTACTCTTTAGCGGTATACACAATGAATGTGTTCCCAGAACTTTTTATGCGTATGGGTCAGCTGATGTCCACCATGTACCGATGGCTTAACGTCGTACTTCTGGTGGTCTGATGATAAAACAGGCTGGGTGGAATTAAATTGTGCGATTTCGATGCGCTCTCCGCGAAATGTAAATGATAGAAAACTAACAAGTTAGGCTTTCGGCGTCAATGATCAAGACTGGAGTTTTGTCTCGATGAGTGCATCACCGATGATCTTCTAGATTCGTTTCTTAATTGACTCAAGCACGTCAAGCTGATATTTGGCTGATCCATTCCCACTGCTGAGACTCTGGACTCCTCTCAAGGAGTGGGAATGGGCCGTAATCCACCTTGCGGAACCAGTGCGCATTGGTGTATGTCACATGTCTCCGAATTTTTGGTTCAAGGACATGCCGTTTTCCTCACGATGTTTTCTTTGACCGTTTTGAGAGCAGTGGTGATGAAATAAATTACACAAAAAGTAATGCCCCTGTGTGTCAAAAGAGCAGACAGAATTAAGAAAACCACGCTGCACTTAAAGACGGGATCATAGACGTAGAAAAATGGATGTCAAGCTAAAATGAACTTTGGGCGGGTCCCATCAGCTGCATGCATTCTGACCGTTGGACAAAAGGATTCACAATGTTAGTACCTGAGGATGTACGACGCCGCCAAGGTCGACCTGGGACGAGGTGGCGAGATAACCTAGACGCCTACCACAAGGGCTGGTCCGAGGTGGCTTGAGAAACGAATATATGGAAGAAGTCGGAAGAGGCCCTTTCCCAGCAGCGGGAAAGTAAAGGCTAAATGAAAAAATAAATGCGCCTGGCTGGATTTGAATTTGAACCTACAACACGTAAGTTGGGGCCGTTACCCACCACTGTCAGTTTGTTCCTAAGTCTTTATGCCTTCATAATACAAAATTAATTCCACACCTACTGCTTCTCCTTTGCAGCAGCTATCAACGAAATGTTTACGACAACAAATATACTCGGTGACGACGCTGTCCATAAATACGATCGTAAAATGTTTTATACATTTCAAGTGATATTGGATCGTAGACCGTGTTCCAGAATTTAATATTGAGTATTAAAAGTGTTTCATAATTTTATTGATTTTTGGGCTGGCTTCCTTATTTAAGGGGACGCTTCGGCTCACTAGCTAGGGGTATTGCAGTTCCCGAGTCGTCGACGGCGTGTAGTGTTCCACCAAAATTGTAGGGGCCCAGTAGGGCTAAAGCGTACTGGGGCCATGGGTTCGCTTCCGAAAGGGAAACCCGGTGTCCTGGTCAGACTTTAACTAAGTAAAACGAGTGGGTATTACTAACTCAAAAGTTAGTAAAAGTCTGATACGCCCTCGCGCCCTAGAGCGGGAGAAGAAATTAGATGATTTCCCACCCAAAAAAAGGGATATAATTCGAGTAAGTTGATAAAACTGGCCCACTATATATGAAATATTTTTATTTAGGTACCAGTTTGTAGACGGCTGCAGACAGCAGTAGCAGAAGATGATTTATTCCTTTAAAACTGCTTTATTGTATTAATTATATAAAATTACACCTGTCTGTAGGCTCGACAGCTATCATAATCCCATCTGACAATCTTTTACATATTTTCTAAATTCGAATTAGTGTTTATTTTCTTTATTTATCATGAGCCAGTTTGAGACCTTCTAAAAAAGTAATGATGAAGGCGTCTCTGCAAAACCTATCTGCAAAGTAATAGTAATAGTAATATTCCACAACAATCACACAACGCCGTCTAGTTCCAATCTAAGCAGAGCTTGTGTTATGGGTACTAGACAACTGATAAACATACTTATATATTCCTAAATAGATACATATACAGATAAATTACACCCAGACACAGAAAAAATGATCGTGCTCATCACACAAACATTTGTCCTGGGTGGGAATCGAACCCACGACCTCCGGCATAGCAGTCAGGGTCACTAACCACTAGACCAACAGGTCAGTCAAAGTATTATACTACACTCTATTCTTTATTGAATAAGTTGATAGATAATTATCTAATCTACACGTAAGGAAAAACTAACTGAATGAAAAATCGACGCATAGCCGAAACTTCTGGGATCAGGAGCATGAAATTTTGCACAAGGCTTCCTTTTATGACGCGGGTAGTTGCAAGAGGTGGGTTTTTGAAAATTCAACCTTTAATAATAATAATAATAATTTATTTATTTCAAGTAACATTGACTCATATACAATATTAAAAAAGAATAGTAATATAAAGCAAAACAATCACAATTAAAATCATAGTTTGTACAGCTAAAAGCAAATATTATGCAATGCAAATAATTAAATTAAATTGAAATTATTTATATACAATTAGAATATAAAATAAAATTGTAAATATTTAAATTTAATCAATAAAAAATTAAATAATAAAATCAAAATCAAATAATAAGATCAAAATTAAATAATAAAATCAAAATTAAATAATAAAATCAAATTTATATAATAAAATCAAAATTAAATAACAAAATTAATTTAAGTAAGGTTTAGGGGGGTAAAAAGGTAGAATTTTGTTTGCATGGAAAATCTTATTCGGTGTGCCACACGGAATAAGATATTGGTAATTGGTATACTTGAAAGTAAGTACAAATGCAAGCAGAAGAACAATCAATGAAGATCAGTGGTAGCCGAGTGGTAACGGCCCCGACTTATACAAGTTGTAGGTTGCGGGTTCAAACCTAGCCAGGCGCATTACTTTGGGTAATTTATTTCATCACCACTGCTCTCAAAACGCTGAAGGAAAATATCGTGTGGAAACCGGCATGTCCTAAAACCAAAAATTCGAAGACATATTATGTGACCTCCACCAACTCACAATGGGCCCGTGTGGCGGATTACGGCCCATTCGCTCTCCTAAAGAGGAGGCCTGAGTCCCAACAGTGGGAACGATATATGGCCGACTATGCTATGCTATGCTAAGTAGAAATAGTAACCTAAGTAACAAATAAAGCTTGTCACGATTGGTTTTCAGAACTACCCCTAATAGAACAATTTAGGGGGGTTGTAAAGATTGAATGGAGGGTTCATATTTATGTAAGTCGTTGTTGTTATTTGTTTTTTTATTTAAGATATGTGCCATGTTTAACGTAAATACACCCTTTTTCTTTCTTTTTTTTAAAAAAAAAAACTTGAAACTTGGCACAAAATCCAATCAAAATTAACTACTAAAAAAACGGTTTGAAAAACGTTGAAGGTTTTATAAACACATTCTTGTAAATGAAATCGTTGGTAAAACACTAGTTAGTTATTAAATAGTCTAAGACTCTATATGCAGTCATCTTTACATAAAACCGAAAAAAAAACAAGTTACAAATATAATATCTAGACGAACGCGGTGCTGTATTCAATGGCTTGTCTATAAATAGTGGCAATACGTAACAACTAGACGGCTGCCGGTGACCGGTCGGAGGATGTTACGAAGGCACGTCTAGGCTTCGATCGGAGTGATACGCTAAAGCGGGTGCTGAGGCGGGCGCTCAAGCGGGCGTAGAACATCCCCCCCCAGCCCCCCTAGCTAAGTTACGATTGTTTCGTTTGCGTCGAATGCCTCGAGTAGGCCACGCCTCCTATTCCTTTGTTCTGACCACGTGACTGAGCGTTGAGATGACGTCAGAACAAAGGTATCGGAGGCGTGGCCTACTCGAGGCGTTCGACTCAAACGAAACGATCGTAACTTGGCTAGGGGGGCTGGTATAATTCAAAAATCAAATTATAAGACAGAGAGCTTAGCCACACTAGTTGAGCAAAGATTATGATTCGTTGTTCGTGGTTGGGTCTGTAGATGATGCATACCGAGAGCGTTTTTTTTTTTGGTGGAAAATCATCCAATGACTTCTTTCGCTCTTGGGCGGAGCGTGAGAACGTGTCAGACTTTTACTGATTAAAACCGACTCCTTTTCCTTCTCTGCCTTCGTTCCAGGTCCCCGGGGTACAGTTTCGCACATCCAATGGATAGTGAGAGCGTTGACAGCACGTTAAGCAGTTGGCCCCGCGCGTCTGTCATTCGTAATTTTTTATTGCATTCATTTTTTCTTAATATTATAAATGTAAAAGTAACTCTGTATGTCTGTCAGTTACGCTTTACGCATGTTTAAATAATTTAACTGTTTTTGATGAAATTTGGTATGGAGAAAGCTTGAATTCCAAGGATGAACAGAATAATAGGCCTTTTATATAAGGCCTTATACTTAGAATAGGCCTTTTATTATTATTTTCGCGGCCGCAATAACCAACATTCACGAGGATGACGCCGCTGGTAGAAGCTAGTTTTTCATAATCACTACGGGTACTCATAAACCCACAATAATACTAATAAATCAGTGTTACGGACGGGTATAAACATGTAATCCAGATTGTGTATAGATTCGCCCCAAGTAAAATTGACATGTATAGTTTTTTTTTTAATCTGGATCCATAATGTCTTCTCTCTCTTAATTTTTTTTTTTATTACGTTTTGAGAGCCGATGGAACACGCTTGCCTAGAATTAACCTATTCACTCTTGACTTAAAGATGAAATAGTTACCGTGTTAATTAGTAAAAGTATAAAAAAAGCAAGTGAAGTGAAGAAGCAAGCCAGTGAGAACGTGTCTGAGATAATAAATGTCAAAATATTACGTGATATATCCCTTTTTTGTTTGGGAAATCATCAAATGACTTGTCATACTTTAGGGTGGAACGTTAACGCGTGTCAGACTTTTACTGACAAAAACCCATCTGTGTCCTTTAGTTTTCTTTTACGTTCTAGGGTCAAGGTTACTTTTTCCAACGTTGCTGCTGCCCTAGCAGGTATTGGCTCTACCGTGCCAGTGAAGCATCACTTGAGTCAAGCCCTCTAATCGCTACCTTCCCAGTCACCGCTTGTACACTCAACTCAAACCGAGGCTTTAGTATTAAAATATTATTACTAGGCAGCTTCAATTTGTATGCCTTCCTGTTGGAGGCATCATGACTGTAATTAAGATGTTGGTGATGGTATATGGGTATATTTGCGGTTGAAAAGAGTGCAGCGTAATTGCTGATGTTTTTTTTTAGGTTCAGGGAAATCAGCGGGAGCGAGAGGGCGTGTCAGACTTTAACTGACTAAAATCCACTCCTTCTTTGCCTTCGTTCCAGGGCCCCGGGGTTTTCTTTCGTATCACCCATGAACCCAGTAGGCTTCGACCCTGCTGGGCCCCTACGGTTTATTGTCATCTCTTTGACGCACGCGTGGAACACTACGCGCCGTCGATGATTCGAGCTCGGTCTGGATGGTTACCGGACGGCCGGACTGCGAACCACCCATTGCTCGCCATCCGTAAGCTTACGCCTACGGTGGCTGAAAATTAGGATCGTGATGTGTAGAGTAAAGAATAAAAACTCACGTGGAAAACCAAAGGGTTGGCCTGAACTAGTTGGTAAAAATTGAGCTACAGAAGGACGATATGGATGCCATTCTCAAGATCTTCCGCCGCCTTATGCGACGACCTCGACCCCGACTGCTATTCATAGTAGGCGCGGGTTTGCGGACGACAAGCAATGGGTAACTCACCGTCCAGCCGTTCGGTAATCGTCCGGATTGAGCTCAAGTAGTCGACACTGTATAATGTTCCACGCACTCCTCAAAGAGATGTCAGCAATCTGTAGGGGCTCGGTAGGACCACGGGAATTTTCTACACAGGAAACCCTATCTAGCTCCTAGAACACAAAGGGCAACTTACACCTGTGAGTGTAAGTTAAGCAGACCCTAGAGTGAGAGATGAAATTGTATAATTTCCCACCTTAAAAAAAGATCATCTACAGATATTTTTGTCGCTCTCCATATCATAATAATTATATTCCACAACTATCACACAACGCCGTCTAGTCCCAAGCTAAGCAGAGCTTGTATTATGAGACGACTGATAAACATACTTAAATATTTCTAAATACATACACATTATAGATAAATTACGCCCAGACACAGAACAAATGATCATGCTAATCACACAAAGATTTGTCCTGGGTGGGAATCGATCCAACGACCTCCGGCCTAGTCAAATTTATGTTGCAATACAAGTCTAAGTAGCCATAGCCACATCGGTTGGTTCCTTCTATCTATGAACATAGCATGTACATACATACATATTCAGCCTTTTAATGTTCCCACTGCTGGGACTCAGGCCTCCTCTCTCTAGGAGAGGGAATTGGTTGTAATCCTCCACGCGGGCCCAGTGCGGGTTGGCGGATGTCACCATGTCTTCGAATTGGTTATAGGACATGCCGGTTTCCTCACGATGTTTTACTTCACCGTTTTGAGAGAACAACACATAACAGGTATAGAACCGAAATCCTAAAAAACAAAATTATTGCAAAACGTGACTCCAGCCAATCACCTGATATTACCACAAACAAGTATAAATAGCAACCACGTGTATAATAACTATTTCCTTTTCATACCGATATGTTGACGTAACTAACAACCATACAATGCACTTAATGGGAAATGACATCACTCGCTGAGTAATTTAAATGGCGGGCATTACACAGTGTGATGACCTCTTGAGAAACAGATGGGTTCAGATAAAGTGTGGTTTTGCAATGTTTTTATGCGAGGAGGTAAATGAATTTGTAAGTTTTTTTTTTTAGGTGGGAAAATCATCTTATGACAAATCTCGCTCTTGGGCGGAGCGCGAGATAGTGTCAGACTTTTACTGACTAAAAACCCACTCCTGTTCCCTCGTTGCCTTCGTCCCAGGGCCCGGGTTTCGCTTTCACACTACCCATGGCCCCAGTAGGCTTCGACCCTGCTGGGCCCCTATGATTTGCTGACATCTCCCTGATGCGGCGTGGAACAAAACGCGCCGTAGACGACTTGGGCTTGGTCCGGACGGTTACCGGAGGATTTGAACAGTGCATTATGTGTGCTTACCATGAAAAGTTATTTAATGGATACTCACCTAAAAAAAAGAATCAATAATTGGTGATTAATAATGCTATTCAGTATGGATGAATAGAGCGAGAAAGAGAGACACAAATAATATAGATGATTTTGGATGGTTTGGGTGAGGAATGACATAAAAGAAAACCGAGCAAGTGCGTGTCGGACTCGCGCACTGAGGGTGCTGTACAAACTTACCTATGATAACAGTTCAATTCCCGAACTGAATTACTTAATTTAATTGAGGATTTTGCGAATCACAAGAAAAAGTGTTTTTGTGACAGAACTATAAATTTACAGTTTTCAGATTTTTTCCTATACTTGTGCTATGGGACCTTGCTTACCAAATTTTAGGATCTAGGTCAACGTAGTAAGTACCCTATGAATTTTGAGTCCCTTGAGAGTGTCGAAATTCAAGTTTTTTTTTTGTGATATAAACAGCCGTATCTTTTGTTTTTGTTAATTCTGAAGTTTGATTTTTTCACAACTTCAAGGGACCGCAGACCTGACTATACGGTTTAAATTTCAACTCGATAACTCCACGCATTCCCGAGATAAAGGGTCTTAACAGCAGATAGACAGACAAACAGACAGACAAACGGACAACAAAGTGATCCTGTAAGGGTTCCGTTTACGGAACCCTAAAAAAGGAGTAAATGATAACCTGACAAGTAACATGAGAACAAGTCAAGAAACCGGACTGGTGATTTGTTAATTAACGAATAGAGGAGTACCTCAGTCTCCAATACCTCGCACTTTGGGTGCACTAAATGATCTCTTGAATTCTACTCCCACAAAAGATCTGTTTGCGGATGAATGGAAGATGATTTTATAAGCATGTCAGAAGTACTGCGAGAGAAAATGATATACATGTTGTTTATAATTTTATTGTTATTGCTTAGTCATTGTAATTGGTTGTCTAACCATTGTAATTAAATAAAATAGAATACCTATCCTCATAAATCATTGGTCACAATTTTCCATATTCACGATTGATGTCAGAAAAAATTTATGCAAATTATGAGCCACGTGGTGCTTTTAAAATATAAATTTACATTCTTAATAAACTTGATCCATATAATGGACCCAACTTTTATAATTTACGTGTGAAACTCGAAATGCCCTTGACACTGGCACTCGTGCCTAAATAACAAACACTAAAAATAAGTCAGAAGGCTCACAAATGATATACGTTTTTTATTATGTGACTAGCTGACCCGGCGAACTTCGTACCGCTTAATAGTAAGGATAACGCCGTCTACTGGCATTACCAGAACAGCATAATTCACTTTTTAATGACATTTTAATTAGAAATGGCGTTGTATTCGGTTTTTTTTCGTCATTTTTCCATTTTTGCATCGTTTAAACCTTTCCTGAACTATCACGAATATTTCAAGACCAAAATCAACCAAATCGGTCCAGCCGTTCTCGATTTTTAACGAGACTAACGAACAGCTATTCATTTATATATATGTATATAATAATAATAAATCATTTATTTTCAGGCATCTTCGTCCATAGATAATGGCCCTTATAGACTAACATATATATAAAGTAAATTAAATACAATTTATTGTAAATAAATACGACTTCTGACTATGTTAGTAACACATTACTGCACTTGTTTACTTTGTGCTATTCTGTGGCACTTGTCCGCGGAAGTGACGGAACGAAAGTGATGGAAGGCCTTCCACAAGGTGGACCGTAGACCTGGTAAGGGTCACGGGAATCCGATGGATGAGAACGCACAGGAACGGTCATCATGGCGACGCTTGGGGGAGGCCTATATCCTACAGTAGACGTCTTTCGGCTGAAATGATGATAATGATGATTCAAATCAACTCCTTCGATTCATTTATTGTACCATCAACAGGTGACTTAGAAAGTCTGAATATCAGTCTATCCTAGGAGTATCATGTTGCCAAGTAACTGGGCTGTGAAGGTCTGATAGGCAACCGCTCCATGAAAAACAGGTATTCAGCCGCACCCAGTTAGACTGGAAGCCAATCCCAAGCCAGTTCTTTTTAGGTGGGAAAATCATCTAATGACAAATCCTGCTCTTGGGCGAAGCGGGAGATAGTGTCAGAATTTTACTGACTAAAAACCCACTCCTGTTCCTTCTTGGCCTTCATTCCCGGGCCCCCGGTTTCGCTTTCACACTACCCGTGGATCCCAAGCCAGTATGGTTATTTATAGGTTATCTGTTGACATGTTTAACTGGTTTAAGGGGTGACCAAACGGTTGCAAACCAACGGCCCAGCCAAGGTGACCTTGCTAGTTTCAATCCGTGTAGACAGCAGTTGTAATCCATGACCTTCAACGCCCTTGGTTGGGAGGCGCGTTTTCCCAACCACCGAACGTGTTAGCGCATGGTTTACACTCATGTAGCCGCAAAACAAACGAAACACATAAACCAAGGTCACTTTGGTTGGAATGCTAGTTTGCAACCGTCTGGTCACCCCTTTAGCATCGCCATATGCGTAAGCTTTTGCGTCAAGTGGACCTTCTCTATCAATTCTTTGTTGGCCACTATGAATTTGTGGGCCGTTAAAATTATTTCACACTTCACTGTCATATCTTACGTGTACTCAAACGTTAGGTCTTTTTTGTATCGTTGTGAGGTCAATGATGTCTTTATATTAGCTTTATTTAAAGATAATCACCACTTAGCGTTATTGATTGAATTTGATATATCAATGTGGTTGTCAGTAGGAATTGCTTTTTTATTTATTGGCTGGGTACGATTATTTTTTTTGGGAGTGGGAAATCATGTAATGCCTTCTCTCGCTCTAAGGTGGAGCAAAAAATCATGATTTTTACACTAGGAACTACTTCAGTATTGTGGGTTTTTTTTGTTAGATGGGAAATCATCAAATGACATCTATCGCCCTTGGGCGGAGCGAGAGGGCGTGTTGTTTCTTCTTTGCCTTTCGTTCCAGGGCCCTAGGGTTTCATTTTCACTTAACACATGGCTCAGTAGACTTCGACCTGGCTGGACCCCTACAATTTGCTGACATCTCCTCGAGGCGCGCGTGGAACACTACGTGCCGTCGACGGCTTGGGCTTAGTCCGGACGGTTACCGGACGGCGTGCTACCCATTGCTCGCCGTCCGCAAGTCTGCGCCTACGGTGTGTATTGTGGGTACGTTCACAAACATGACACCCAGACCGGAAACTACCATCTGTAAGACATGCAAATATTTGTTCTGCGCGGGGATCGAACCCGCGACACGCAGCTTAATAGCCAATCACTCAAGCCAATCACTCAAACACTGCGCCAAGTGTGCTGTTCATCCAATCACTTCTATAATAAAAAATAAAAAACTGGGCAAGTGCGAGTCGGACTCGCGCACTGAGGGTTTCGTACTAACTTAATGTAAATATGTAGTTCAATTCCCGAATGGAGTCTCGAAGTTTTATCCGAATCGCAAAAAAATTTTTTTTTGTGACGTAACCACAAATTCTCTGGATTTCAGATTTATTCCTATATCTATACTGTAAGACCTTGTTTTATGCCAAATTTTAAGATTCTGGGTCAACGGAAAGTACCCTATGAATTTTGATTCTCTTGAGTGTCGAAATACATGTTTTTTGCGACATAAACGGCCGTATCTTTTTTTTTCGTTAACTTAGAAGAATGTTTTTTTCATAGCTTTAAAAGACCGTAGACAAGTATATGGTTTTCATTTCTTAAACTCAATACCTCCACGCGTTCCCGAGATAAAGGGTCTTCACAGACAGACAGACATACAGGCGGACGGACAACAAAGTAATCCTATAAGGGTCCCGTTTTTCTATTTTTCCTTTTGAGGTACGAAACCCTAAAAATTATTCTCAACGCATTTATCCTCACCCTACATATCTACAAAAAAAAAAACCGGATCTCTTTGAAAGCCGAATGCCTAAAGGAATTATTCTGAATGATCAATAAAAAAGCAATTCAATAGAATAATCTAGATTTCTAGACGTTGATAAATCCGAATAAACACTCTCTCACTTTTCTTGCAAAACCATTGAAATTGGAAATTCTATTTTCGGCTACGAATAATCCCGCTTTGAAAATAATCGTTGGAAAGCGTTTGGACTGAGGGTTGTTAAACGATTTGCTATAACCTGAAACATTTTGAGGTGTTTGACCACATTGATGAAGCCATGAATCCACCAGATTAGGATAAAGTGTCTATGCATAATCAGCCTAAGCAAGTGTCGCCATAAAGAAAGAAAGAAAGAAAAAAAAAGAAAGAAAGAAAGAAAAAAAAGAAAGAAAGAAAAAATATGTTTTTTTTTCTTTTATTTTTTTGTTTTTTTTTTTTTTTATAACGACCGGTCCTGTGTATTTCGCATCCGATTCCCATGACGGGGGTCAAGGTGGACTGATGACCTGATAGGGACAAAGCCATTGGTCCACCTTGTAAGAGATCTTCCTTGTCCTTTGCCTTCTAGGATCTTGGGGGTTTTTTTTTTAATTGGTATAAACCAGTGCTTGACTGCGATCCCATCTGATGGTAAGCAGTGATGCAATTATCGATGGTGAGGCGCACTAGTTTATTAAGAGCCTATTCACTCTAGCCTTGAAGACACCTAAATTATAGTTTCCTTTTCAGAAATTCCCCACGGCCCTGGCGAGCATCAGCTCTGCTGGGCCTACGGCTTTGCTGACACCTCTTTGAGGCGTGGTGGGTACCTATAAGTTAGAGAAAATAGGTTGAGCTAAACACTAACGTTAGAACACAAGTTACTAGCTTGTTTTATGATCTTATTTTGTATTCTTGTCTTCGTGGTCTGGTTTCCACACTTAGTCCTTGGTGGACCATTGTGCGTAGGCCACGGTGGCGTTCATTTCAACCAGCTTACCTCTCTCCAAAAGCAGATGATCCTTTCAGTTTATTTAATTACTAGCTTCTGCCCGCGGTTTCACTCGCGTGAATGTAGGTTTCTCCATACAAACTTTGGACCCCCGCTTCATCCCCTTAGGGAGTGAATTTTGGAAAATCTTTTCTTAGTGCTCACCTACATCATAAAAGGAAACCTTGTGCAAAATTTCACGCTCCTAATCCCAGTAGTTTCGGCTGTGCGTTGATATGTCAGTCAGTCAGTCAGTTTCTCCTTTTATATATATATAAAGCTGGTTAAGATCATTTTTAGTTATAATTTCTTTCTAAGTTTGTTCATCACAATAACAATAAAGAAGAGTTTTTACGGTTCCGTACCTCAAAAAGAAAAAACGGAACCCTTGTAGGATCACTTTGTTGTCCGTCCGTCTCTCAGTCTGTTTGTCAAGACCTGTTTTTATCTCAGGAACGCGTGTAGTTATCGAGTTGAAATTAAAACCATGTACTCAAGTCTGCGGTCCCTTGAAGCTGTGAAAAAATCAAACTTCCGGGTTAAAGAAAAACAAAGATACGGCCGTTTATGTCGCAATAAACGTATATTTCGACACTCTCGAGGAAATCAAAATTCATAAGGTACTTCCCGTCGACCCAGAATCTTGAAATTTTGCACAAATCAAGGTATTATAGCACAGGTATAAAAAAATATTTTTATCGATTCAGAAAAATCATTCGGGAATTGAACTATTTACATATGTAAGTTTGTACGGAACCCTCAAGGCACGAGTCCAACTCGCACTTGTCCAGTTTTTTATTTGTTTAAATGCGCTAACTTCTAGAGCTGTCGGATTAAAAAAAAACCTGTATGGGATAGACAGATTCATGACAAATAATAGTAGGATAAAAAAACGTTGCCTCACTCTATGACCTGTATTGGCTCGCCGTCCGACCGACCGTCCGGTAACCGTCCGGACCGAGCCCAAGTCGTCAACAGCGCGTGCTGTTCCACGCGCGCCTCAAGGAGATGTCAGCAAATGTAGGGGCCCAGCAGGGTCGAAGCCTACTGGGGCCAAGGGTCTGATTCTGAAAGGAAGACTCGGCCCTGGTACGAAAGGCAACGAAGGAACAGGAGTGGGTTTTTAGATGAACAGGAGTGGGTTTTTAGATTTTCCCACAGAAAAAAAAAAAAAAAAAGAGCTGTATCGTAGGTACAGTCACAAACATGTAAATTCTCACACAAAAGACAGGACTTAAACAAATTTGCTCAGTGCGGGAATCAAACCGGCGACACGCAGTAGCCAGTAGAAGCCAACCGCTTAACCATTGCACCAACCGTGCCATCTAATATACCTGTACGTAGACCAGATATTCACATATCTGGGATTGCATCGTTTCCCTTGAGAGTCCCTCAACTCGCTCGCGGAGGTAGTGCATTCTGGTTAATACCAGATGGAACCGGATTCGAGGGATGTGATTTGTTAAAAGGCGGGATTTATTTGTTAGGGGTTTATTTGATTTGTATGGAAATATATATATTATAGTGAATTTAATGATTGTTAATTTATTATTTCTTAGGTTCTTAGTACTTTTTAGCCTGACATAAAGGTCAAAACTAGTTCAGGCATAAATGCAATGTATGTGTTATAATTGTTTTATGTATTTTAATTTAAATGTGCCACTTTTATTAAATAAACGATATTCTATTATATTCTATTTATTTATTTAAACTTCAGTAGTGGTAGGTATATATGCGGACATAATGCAACAAGGAATTTACAGTGGATCACAGAAAACACGCGATTAGTTCTTGTAGTCTTCTTAAACAACTAAACTCGATTCTTCTAATTGATCCGATGTTTTTATCTTAATTAGTGTGAGAGAATACAGTCGACCTATAAAGGAACCTATTTATATTAATTATCAAGATAAGGGTTTCTACAGAAATAAAGGTACAATGAAGATTATCATTAGTCATTATTGAAATATTGAGTAGGTCTCATTGTTTTGTGTTAATATTATTAGGTCGTAATTATTCGACACTGTCAATTTCCATTAGACTTATTACTGCTACCATTAAGGTGAAAGCGCTGGTCATATGCTCGCTAGATGGCGCTAAACTCAACATTATTAGTTTATTTTGTTTTTAGTGCATGGGAGCAGTGTTAAGTCACGGAATGATGCACTCGTCAACGCATCAACACACCATCGCTTATCATCAGGCGAGATAGTAGTTAAACCGCGATCCTCATAATAACAATAAAATATAAATTAATGTTATTTGCTGAAATCGGGCTCTTAACTTTATTGCACTTAGGTAGACAAATTAGTGCCGCTAAATTCACCTAATTCTCCAAGCGGGTTTGCGGTCGACGAGCAATGGGTAGCTCGCCGTCCGACTGTCCGGTAATCATACGACCTGATCACCAGTCGTCGACGCGCTCCTCAAAGAGATGTCAAATCGTGGGGGCTCAGCAGGATCGATAATTGCTAGGACCGCTGAGATTTTCTGAAAAGGAAACTTGTGAGAGAAAATGCAAATGGCAACTGAAGGACACTAGTGTGGTTTAGTCAGTAAAATTCTGACACGCCCTCCTGATCCACCTTAGAGCGGGATATTTAATTAGATGATTGATGTCACAAAGGTGAAAAACGTTTTAAAGAAAAACTAATTCGCCATAAGACATCCGACTATACTCACTCAGTTTCAGATCTAAAACTAAAACAAAAGAATGCGATTAACGATGGAACCGACGAAAATGGAAGACAGATTCCCTGAACAATTTCGAAGTCATCTCACCGGACCCAAGCCTTTTAACTAGAGGTACTCAAAGACGGTCAAATATTCCGAACAATTATAGTATTGGGGCTCTATCAACCGATATAATCGATTCTAGGGTAAGTTAAATGGAAATCTGAAGTGGGTAGTGAAACCATCTCTTGGTGGAATTTGCATCAAGTTTATGAGAATAGATCGTCTTAGTTCGCTGTCTTAGAAGATGATCTTCTTGTTTATAATGACCTTATCTATATATATAAAAGGGGAAACTGACTGACTGACATATCAACGCACAGCTGAAACGACTGGGATTAGGAGCGTGAAATTTTGCACAAGGTTTCGTTTTATGTCGTAGGCGAGCACTAAGGAAGGATTTTCCAAAATTCACTCCCTAGGGGGTTGAAGCGGGGGTCCAAAGTTTGTATGGAGAAACCTAAATTCACGCGAGTGAAGCCGCGGGCAGAAGCTAGTCTAGAATATATTATAAAGACTAGCTTTTGCTCTGGTTTTGCTTCCAAATAGTACATTTAATACCCGACCGCACGACGCGAAGTTGTAATATGTTTATCAGCCTATTTTATTTTCTTTATTGGGGAAAACAAACAATAAAACATAAGGAATTATATAAAAAGGCTTAGAAATAGTTTTATACATTTTTTATTTTTTTATTTGATATAAACCAGTGCTTGACTGCAATCCCACTTGATGGTAAGCAGTGATGAATTCATTGATGGTGAGGCGCACTAGTTTACATGTGATATCAACAACGTTCTCCACATATAAAAACGTGAGACACTTGGTTTGACAAGCGCTGTAGTTTTTATTTTTATTAATTAATGCGAAATCTTTTTTTAAATTACAATGTGGTTCACAAACAATAGAGTAGACTCATTTTTTTTTTTATATCAATAGTCAATAAATAACCCGCCACAGTTCGTTCACGGTGCAAAAGTGCCCATAACACTGGCCGCGTTACCTCGCTGAATAGCGATGGCCATCCTTTGCACCAAGAACGACCCGGACCGGGAGTCACCCGTTGCCTCCCCGAGCCTCCGAAACCTAAAATGGTAAAGCTGACCCAAGGAAGCGTACTTCAGCCTTTTTTTAGAGCAGCCGTCTTCAGCGGTGGCAGAGGCAGTTTATTATTAATTATATTGAGTTTTTAACAAGTTGAGTAATGTTATTTTGTATTTCCTAGCCTATGTATTTATGTTTGTTCCAATATGGTACTCTAGAAGACTAACGCATGGGCGGTTTTTTATGATTTTTACAAATCAAGACAAATGCATTGACGTTTTGGAGTGTGTACCTACGCGTGAATTACATGACTTGATTCCGCCATCGCCTTTCTACTATCGGACAACCCAACTTACGGTGAGGGTCCACTCTTACATTGTTGACACGTCTACGGTCCAGACCGGTCGTCGTTTATACCGCGTACATCGAAGGACTGAAACAATTTGCCTGCTGCGATATTCCCGTTCGATTATAATTTAATTGCCTCCAAGGTTACAGTGAATAGACTCTTAATAAACTAGTGCGCTTCACCATCAACGATTGCATCACTGCTTGCTATTAGGTGGGATCGTAGTCTTTTAAAAAAAGCTTTTTTCCCATGAGAACTTTCCCTGGATATAACTTTCTACTTTCATGCGAGCTAAGTCACTTACAGAGTCTAGTTAGCGAGAAAGTAGCTCACGTTATAATCAGTAAAAGAAAGAGAAAGAAAACTAATCGTAAGTAATTGGAACAGATCCTACAATCACATAAAATAATGTTAACTTATCACAAACTATTAGATAAACCGTCAAAAGAGTACAGCAGGTACCTATAACCTGCGCAGGTAGTGACGTACGTAAGTACGTTTATCCCATGCACTACCAAATCCAATCTTCTCAATAAATTCTTCCATCACACCTACATATAAACTGCGCGTTCCTATGTCATCTACAAACTGACAATCCAATTTCATCTCAATACCCTTGAGACCGGTAGGTTACCGGTCACGAGGGTATTGCCCGATCGGAGGCAGAATCCGGAGTATTCAATGCCCGTACTTATCCTGTACCTGACGTATTGCGAAGATCCACGGAGTTTCTCGAAGATCTCCGAAGTAGTACGAAATATGTCGAAGATTTGCGGATCCTATTTGGCAGCGATTGCCTTTTGTATACCGTTTTGGGTGTAATATGTTTGGTATTTTGTTGCAAATTTACTTTGTGGACAAAATGTATGGGAATTTGTGGCGTTTTTGACGGTTTGTTACTGAAATTTGAACGCTGACGTTTCCCAAAATAACGAATCGCCCTACAGCTCCAGTGTACCGAACACAAAATATGCTTTGTTTAACAGCCTATATAGTAAAACCTCCCCTTCTCTTTCCAAACTCTCTTTCTTGGGCGATCTCTGGCCAAGTTTGGCTCGCGAACGTGATCAGATCGTCACAACACCTTCGACACAGTCTCGACGACGTTATCCTTCTTCAAGCGTTGGTCAGTAAAAAAAAAAGTAAAGCTAAATTGCACGTTCCAAAGCGTAGATCTCTATGGAGAAGAACGTGAAAGAAACTCCATGGACACTCTTTTAAATCATATTATGAGTTACTTACATAAATCAAGGTTACATGTTTCTTGTCGCTTCTATTATGTGAGCACAATCTAGATTAGTAATAAAAAATAAATTATTTAAAAAGCAGAAATTGAATTACCGGCTCTTCAATAGACCGATAAGTCCAATAATCCGGCACCCTCCGCCCACGCTACCCTACGCCACGCACAGCATATGCGCTTTGTCGTCGTCGAGCAGTAAAACGTCAAAACAGATTTTTTCTATATAATCTATTCTTCTGTACTTCCTTATACAAAAGTATTACTTCATCATCATCATTATTTCAGCCGAAAGACCTCCACTGCTGGACATAGGCCTCCCTCAAGTGTCACATTGAAAGGTCCTGTGCGGACCTGTCGGGACGTACAGAATAACACCATCCCATCTCTTCCCGAGGGTGTCGTAAGAGGCGACTAAGGGACGTACCAGACAATGGGCAGCAGCATCCTCTGTGCATTACAACAACCAAACTGCGATCGCTAACCCGTTTACCAAGCGTGGCGATTATGGCAAACCCCCCCCTCCCCCAAAAGTCATCATCATTTCAGCCGAAAGACGTTCACTACTGGACATAGGCCTCCCCCAAGTGTCGCCACAATGAACGTTCCTGTGCATCTCACATCCATCGGACTCCCGCAACCGTTACCAACTCATCGGCCCACCTTGTAGGATGCCTTCCGACGCTACGTCTTCCGGTACGTGGTCGCCATTCCAGAAACTTTCGGCCCCAACAGCCATCCGTTCTGCGAGCAATGTGCCCTGCCCATTGCCACTTAAGTTTGGCGATTCTTCGTGCTATATCGGTAACCTCCTCTCCTGCGGATATCCTCATTCGTGATTCGATCACGCAAGGAAACTCCGAGCATAGCCCTTTCCATTTGGGTTACTTTAAGTATTCTGATGTCCCCCAAAAGTATTAATTATTTTATTAAAATTATATACTTAAGCACTCAGGGCTCCTCTCTAGGAGAGGGAAGGGGCCCCTCCCTTTCCTCCTTCCTTCCTTTTTGAGTCCTAGCAGCGGGAACATTAAAAGGCTGATTATGCTATGTATGCTATATACTTTAGCAAACGTAATAAAACTATTAAGGCCAATACACTTTACCTGGTGAAGTTCTGTTATCGCGCACATTAAGCGGTATATCATTAGAACACCCAGCACACCCCTTAACAGGTTGTTAGTCGAAACCTTGTAATAATTTTTATACAACGTGGTTTGCAAATAACGAGGGTAATGAACTAAGTAAGGTATTTACGGTTATTTTATTGGCAACTTTGAAATTCCAGGAACTCAATCCTTTGGTACATTTTCAGGGGTTGAATGTAGGAAATAGTGTCTGTCTGTCAAGACCCTTTATATCAGAAACGCTTGGAGGTATCGAGTTGAAATTAAAACCATATACTCAAGTTTGCGGACTCTTGAAGCTGTGAAAAAATCAAACTTCTGAGTGTTAACGAAAAAAAAAAAGACACGGCCGTATATGTCGCAAAAAACGTGTATTTCGAAACTTTCAAGAGAATCAAAATTCATCGGGTACTTCCCGTTGACCTACAATCCTAAAATTTGGTATGAAGCAAGGCATAGCACAAGTATGGGAAAAAATCTGAAAACTGTCCGTCACAAAAAAAACTTTTTTGCGATTCGAAAAAATCTTCGTAACTCAATTTGGGAATTGAACTGTTTTCATGGTTAAGTTAGTTCGAAACCCTCAGAGCGCGAGTCTGACTCGCACTTGCTCGGTTTTTTTTGAGGACTTCGACTTCCCAAGTCATTAAATGACTTCTCCTGCTCTAGGGTAGAACGAGAGGGTCACTCGTGTCAGACTTTTACTGACTACAACCCACTTTTTAATTTACACAGAATTATTCTTCATTTGCCCTTCGCTTTCTAGGTCCATGGTAACTTTTTCAAATGTTCCCATTTAGAACTTTTAATCATAAACATCTTCCTGTCCTTGTTACATATTTGGGATCAGCGCAACACGTTTTTTTCTTCCATTCTGTCCTGTCACCTTGTCACTAACTCCTTTCTCTTTCATATCACTTCTCAGACAATTCATCCATCTTTTCTTTGGCTCTTTTAGTAACATGTGTTTTATCCATTTCAAGACAAACGATTCCCTTTCAACTTTTCAGTCATTGGTGTCACTTTCAAACTTCCTCTAATGTACTCATTTCTCACTTTATCTATTCTCGTCACACCACACATCCATCTCAACATTCTCAACACCGCTACATGCAATCTTTTTTTCATCCGTCTTTTTCACAGCTCAACATTCTGATCCATACAGTTGTATAAACGCAATCAACATTTTCTTACACCTTAAACAAAATGTCGTCACCCCCAGCAAAAAAATCCTATTACTTTACCACAGTACTTAATCCCGTCTAGAATACTTCAAAAGTGCAGTATCTCTTTCAAATGAAAACTTTCTAACCGCTGATTAAAATAAAACTTCCAACTAAAGCAGCTCTACACATATCCTCTGTAACAACATTTCATCCCCAGGGTTACTCTCGAAGTGGATCGAATCGACTACGTAGAGGACAGATAAATTCCTCGTTTATTTGTTCGCACTATGTGTATTATTTCCCTGATGTATCGTTGGAAGGCAGACTTTGAGTTGGCAGGAACGGATTTGTTGAAGAGTAATCAGAGACAGAAGGGATGTAGTTGACGGCGTTTTTTTTAAGGCTCTTGCTTCCATTTAGTGCTATAAAACAGTGACTTTCTGGAGCCTACTCCTCGGTCTGCTGGATTATTAAATTTGAAAAAATGTATATCATTATCAACATTATGATTTTTGCCAAAGAAAATTATTTAACTACATGATATTTTTTCGCTTGTTTTCCTGCTCCTTTCAAACGCCTTTGATTTTTAGAAATATGTTTACACAAAAAAATTGCTGGTAGAATGAAGATAGCATATCAATCAATATTTTGCAAAGAAAATGCTTTTAATGGTCAACGGAGCTCTATGCGGGCGCGGGTGGCAGTACGAATATGTGTGCATATAACTCCGCCCAGATGTTCAAGGGACTATACGCCTTAAGGTGCAAAATCATCTAATGACTTCTCTCGCTCCAGGGTGGGGCGACTTTTACTGAATAAAACCAAACCTATATTCCCAGGTCCACCCTTTAGACGGAATCCTTTCAGAAGTCGACCCTGAGCCCCAGTAGTTTTCGGCCGTGATAGGCCCCTACGGTTTTGCTGACGTCTCTCTTAGGCGAGCGTGGAACACTACACACCCTCAACGAGTCGGGCTCAGTCCGAACGGACAGCGAGCTACGCATTGTCAGTCATCCGCAAGTTGTTATTGTCGGGGTCGGGGTCTCGGCGGCTGGTGCGCGAGGATGTCGGAACATACGATATCTCTATCGTATGTTCTTTTAAGATTTTAAGCACTGGTCAAAAATGTTCCTCAAATGCATCCTGATATATTCGGAACATTTTTGGAGTAGTAAAATTTTTCTGCTATAATGATCATATCGACAACCTATAGGGTTCTAATTTCGTTAATTCCAGCATAATTATTAGGAAAATTTAATGGATCTTCAAGGCATGTGTTTTGCAGCTATGCATCAGCAAGCTTTTCAAAGTCTATTTCTTTTTGTTTAGAAAATCATCTCATAACTTCTCCCGTTCTAAGTGGAACGAGAGAGAATGTTAGAGAGTGAGTGTCAATTTTACTAACTAAGACCAAACAAAGTCTATCTCATGTATGTACTTCACTTTTCATGCCTACGCTCGACGTTCGCGCTAGGGTCGGCGCTGCTCCGTCCGAGCGCGCTCGGGTGCAGTGATAAATACCTAATATTAATTGTTAACACGTTGACTGCTAACCTACGAGTATACTCGTAGTACAAGATCTGGGCCCCACTGCCAACTACGAGTATTCTCGTAGTTGATTGTATGCGATTTCTAACGAATTCTAGACAAGTGGCAGTGAAAGGAGGGGTTAAATTTTTTGGCATTTGAATTAAAACATTATTTAATCAGAAAAAAAAGTTTAATAGAATTTTTTTTGGGTACATCACTATGAAATCATACCATTTTGTATGGTGGCAATGGGCATAAAAAAAAGTTACTACAAGTATACTCGTATGGCAGCCAACGTGTTAAAATATTAAATGGCTACAGAGTCATGTTCGCTTTCTTTCTCGGCGCGGAGCTGATAGCCACTGAGGTACTTACCTACCTAATTGTTCTGCGTTACGTTAAAACAAATCATTAAAACACAAGCAAATACCTACTTGCCTCTCTGAAACAACTGGTAGCTTAAAAGAGAAAAAAATAAAAAAAGAGAAAAAAAGAGAATATGGATCTCTGGTCTGACAATAAAGTTTATTATTATTAAAAAACGATAATTTAACCAATTAATGTTGAATTTAAACAACCGTCCACTGAACAGTTATAACTTTTTTTTTTGTTGGTCCATTATTGCACCAAAAAGTTCACAGATGCGTCTCTTAAACGGATGGCACTCGCGCTCGCACTGGTTCCAACCGGGCCGAGATATCGTGTCCGTGAGCGGTGTCTATTTGTGTGTATCTATTTTGTGTTAAGACCCTCCCGTGTTCTTTCAGTTCCCCTTTGCGTTCTTTAGAACCGTTCCGCAGCCCTAACGGGAACTCTCAGTACCTAAACCCTGTAAAATATTTCAGGAAGAAAATGTAACCTTAATAAAGGATAACGAACGAAGTGAAGCAACTAAACCCCATCCCAGGAGATAGGAGACATTTTATCTAAAATTTATTAGTCATTAAATTAACAAAGGGTGTTGGAAGCTATTTGTTGGGAGCAGCATTCTTCAGACGCCATTTTAACGTTTAATTGTTTACTACCGCTTTTGAAGTATTTATAGTGCAGTTAGTTTGTGTTTATTTTTGGTTTACTATTGTTTATCTGTGTAGATATGTACTTTCATTCACCCACTGACTTTTAAAGAAATAAATCATGCTCGGGACAATGCAGTTTTCTCAGCTAACAACGTTAAATATATGTATTTGTTTTTTCGCAGGCCTTCGACAACATCATACATCTAGTCATTTTTGATGCCCTGAGTAAACTCAAAATAGTTTTGAAGCTACTTAAGAGTATATGATTATACGACGTTTACAGAATATTAATACAAACAGTACAGCTGCTATAAAATTAGCAGGGACAGGACCAATGTTTAAAAATAGAGAGTCCATCAAGGCGACTCACTATCACCAATGCTCATTTAATGAAAATCATCCTATGACTTCTTCCGTTCTGGATGGTGCGAGAGGAGTATTGGACTTACAGACTGAATATCACCAGTGGTCCTTCATTTGCTCTTTCATTCCAGGGCCGCTCTAACCCTGAAGGTTACTTTAGGGTTGCGAGAAATTCGATAGGGTTTCAAACCTGGAGCAATATAAACCTTGCGCTGAAGATGACCATGTCAATAACCAAACTCACGACCAATAGTGAACTTATCAACGTACATGCAGACGGGGAGAAAATACAATATGTCCCAAAATATATACTACTTGGTCCAAGTAGTCTCCTGATGACGACGCGTACTGTTTCACGCGCCCCTCAAGGAGATGTCAGCAACCGTAGGGACCCAGCAAGGTCGAAGCCTACTGGGGCCATGGGTGATGCGAAAGAGATCCCCGAAGCCCTGGAATAATGGCAAAGAAGGAACAGGAGTGGGTTTTTTGTCAGTAAATATCTGACACTATATCCCGCTCCGCCCAAGAGCGGGGGATGTCACTAGCTGATTTACCCACACGAAAAAAAAAGTAGTCTCCTGATAAGACAAGGCAATAGAGTTGGAAGAAACACGGAAATCGCCTGGAAGAGCCACTGGTCCATGAACAAGCTACTCAAGACTGATCTAGACATTCCATTAAAACGCAGGTTTATACGCATATTTATTCTCTCCATATTTGTCTTTACCCAACACAGAGATGTCTAAACTCAGGGTTTGCTACCAGGCGGTGGAGTACAGCATACTTAGTGATAAACTGTTAGAAACACCAAGCTGCAATCCAGAACAAAAATTGCTGGCATAGTGCAAAAAGCTGCAAGACTGAAGTTGGTCTGTGCAAGCTATGTCTGACGGATGTCGTTAAAGCTGCGGACTTGTGTATAACAAGACTGGGGCCCCTATACAGGAAGAAGGGATTGCGGCAGACTGAGGAGAAAGTATGGGAGGGCTTGGATGGCTTCCTGGTGACCAAAAATAAAAGAATCAGTGTTAAATTGCGCTGAGCATGCCTGAACCATAAGGATGAGACTACTAAGAGAGAAATTGATTGTTGTTTGTTGGTTGTCTTTCGGTATTTTACAGGTTGCATTTTGGAGAGTGTGCGCGGGAATTGCATGACTTGATACCGCCATCTCCTTTCTATTATCGGAAAACCCGACGTGCGGCAGGTATCCTTCCTTACGTTGGACTGGAACAATTTGCCTGCTGCGGTCTTCCCGTCCAACTATAATTTGGGAGTCTTCAACTAGTGCGCCTCACCATCAATGATTGCATCACTGCTTACCATCAGGTGGGATCGTAATCAAGCACTGGTTTTTATCAATAAAAAAAAAAACAAAGGACGGCCTGTACCCAAAAGTGGGACAGTTTAGAAACAATAAAAATAATTATTGTTCTGCTAGTCTCACTGCAGGACAAAGAACTCCTTTCGTTCTTTCCTTTTTTTGTTTTATTAATGACAGGCTAGCGTTTGACCACCATCTCACCCGATGGCAAGCGATGATGTGGTTGACGATAGAGCACGCTTGCCTAGAAGTAGCCTATTCACTCTTGACTTAAAGATCCCTAAGTTGTAGATAACTGGAAACACAGACTCCGGCAAGGAATTCCACTCCTTGGCTGTACGCATAATAAATGTGTTCTTAAAACGTTCGTTCATTTCTTTTTGTTTAGGGCAAAGTACCTATATCAATCTGATCTGTAGATAAAGGTTAAAAAGAAAGAACCTCTTTTAAATTCAATAAACCTCATAAAACTGGAAACGTCTACAACATAATAATCATTACACATTCACATTAATCAAAAGCGACACTAATTTACAAAATCAAACACTATCAATTATTTCTGTCAAACTGACACACACACATACATAATTAAACATTAATCCGAGGCGCCACGTCTATACCGGTTCAGCAATACGAATAACCGGTCCATGGTCCACATAGTGACCGGTCGCAAATTCGCGTCTCACACGCAACGAGTTGCGTAACAGTCGCCTGATTGGTTGACGTGTCGTCTATGTGACATACGGTTCATTGGGATGGCGAATTAATGACATAATATTTTTTTTCTAATTTAGAGTATATGTATATTTATAGACATATCAAACCCTGTCGGTCTAGTGATTAGTGGCCCTGACTGCTAACCCGGAGGTTGTGGGTTCGATTCCCACCCAGGACAAATGTTTGTGTGATGAGCACAACCATTAGTTCTGTGTCTGGGTGTAATTTAGCTATATTATGTATGTATTTAGAAATATATAAGTATGTTCATCAGTTATCTCTCGTACTCATAGCACAAGCTCTGCTTAGTTTGGGACTAGATGGCGTTGTGTTGTTGAATATTATTATATTTGTTGTCTTAGTTTATCAATTAATATAAAAAATAGAATACTAATTTTTGAAAACAATATTAAAATTGGTACAAAAGCAAATAAGATAGAACAATTTTAAACAAATATATAATATGTCTCTCACGCCAAGACGCCTTTTTCTAAGGAGATTCTGTTGGTGTTATGGCCTTAGACGTTAAAGACGAGCTTTATAACTTCGTTGTTGATAAAGATATTTTTAGTGCAACTGACGGAACACGGGTGGATTTGAGTCAGTGAAAGTCTGACATTCCTGCTTCTGCCTGAAGTTATTTGTTGATTTCCCACCCACAAAAAATAAAACTACAATGGGATATAAGGGGAATAAAATAGCATTTATGCTGTTTTTTTTATTATTTTATGGGCTTCATCGCTCTTCGATACGGTCACTTACTGTATGTAAAGAAAATAAAGAAAGAAAATATTTATTAGGCGATAGTCAATAGTCACAAAAGAAAAAAATCACTGGTATTCGGAAAAAAATTGCTTTAAATAGCCTATGTAGAGACAAAGCATAGTCAAAGTTTCTAAACGTGGGAGTTTATAATTTACATTGAGGAATTAATTACTCTTGTTAAGTTTCATAAATTGGAGCTCATCTCAATGGAAATATTGGAAGCTTAATTAATTTTCTTGCTTCGCAGAAAATCATATTATGGATCCGTGCCATCAGTTCGTAGAAAAAATTAAAGTTATTCATCTTACTTATCATATATATAATAATTAATTATCTCGATATACTGCACTTTTGTCAAAGCAGATTGATCGGGATTTCTGATCTTTTAAAATATTTTTATTTTTCCAATCTTTGCGAAATTGAAATTTTTTTATCACTTTTTTCAAGTCTTTAAATTATAACATTAAATCTTTACAACGACGTACGGCGCGTGTCCACCCTTACATTTCGCCTCGCCGTTTATACCGCGTACATCGAAGGACTGGAAAAATGAAATTGCTTGCTTAGGTGTCTTCAAGGCTAGATTTAATATGCTCTTAAACTAGTGCGCTTCACCATCAATGATTCCATTACTGCTTAATATCAGGTGTGATTGCAGTCAAGCCCTAGTTTGTGGCGTATAAAAAAATCATTTTCTATTCCCAAAGTTAATCTCGAACCGTCGCAGACGCATATAAATGCGTGCTGAAACCGGTTCTCCAAGTTCTACATGTGGTCGATGACTCTCAGGAGCATGTTATTGCATAACGACCGGGTAATTGGCACGCCATGCGGCCATGCTAGCCCGAGGCACATTGTTAGCAAGACCCGAGAACATTGATTGGAGTACTCTTGAGGACATAGGTATGTGTAGTTAGAGCACTGATGGTGGTGAAGTGAGATTGTATTTGGTTAAGGAAATTGCTAGGAATCACTTACCTAACTAGGTTAGTTGAAGATTTTTTCATTATGATATTTTAATTTGGTGGTTAATCAGTAGCAGTACTTGAACTACGATATCCGCTTTTACTGCTTGGAAATTTATTTATTTCTTTATTATATGTATACTTTATTGTTGGTATAAGAAACATAACAAAGAAAAACTTATATCTAAAACATAATTATGTGGTTTAGATATAAGGTTTATTATCGCATTGCGCGATCTCTTCTAGGCAACCTGGAAATATTAGATATGTCATAACAAAATTCATACATGGATCTAGAATTGACTGCAGCTTGCATGGTTCAAAAGCTTGTTGGATCAACGCAATGTTTGATAAAGAGGCAACGCGAAAAAAAAGAGACAACACCAGAACGCTCTGTGGGCTTTCGGTAATTCCGTCATTCACTCAAATATTTCACAAAAATTATTCCAGAAAATACGTGTTTTTGGAAAAAAATGTCATCATTCAGAATTTTGATTAGATGTGCAAGGTATTTATAGTTATACTAACTTCTGCCAGCAGCATCGCCCGCGTAAATTTCCGCGCTTTCTCCATACAAACTTCAAACCTCCGTTTTACCCCCTTAGGGGTAAATTTTCGTAACATCCGTTCATGTAGTTCACGTAGGTTCCTTATAGGATGTGTACGTCCTCTAAGGAACCTACTTGCTAAATTTTAAGTTTATAGGTGTTTTTTTCGGTGGGAAAATCATCTTATGACTTCCCCCGCCCTTGGGCGGGGCGGGAGATAGTGTCAGACTTTTACTGACTAAAAACTCACTCCTGTTCCTTCGTTGCCTTCGTCCCAGGGCCCCGGGTTTCGTTTTTACGCTACCCATGGCCCCAGTAGGCTTCGACCCTGCTGGGCCTCTACGATTTGCTGACATCTCCCTGAGGCGCGCGTGGAACAATACGCGCCGTCGACGACATGGGCTCGGTCCGGACGGTTACCGGACGGTCGGACGGCGGACTACCCAATGCTCGCCGTCTGCAAGACCGCGGCTACTGTGGCCGGAAATCGGGATCGGAATCCCGGCGGCGGTTGGGGCGTGAGGACCGTTGCCTCACGTGATCGGCCGCCTCCTTTGCTAGCATAACTGCTTCGCAGAAGGAAGCGACCGCCTGTCACTCCTCCTCGCTCCGGACCATGGCACACCTCCACCGTGTCCCTGCGGGCGGTCCACACAGTGGCGACACCCGGGCAAGTTTACAGGTGTTATAATTTCTAAGATTAATCGGTGAGTGGTATTTCGCTTTTTTATATATACATACAGGAGAACCAAGGTCAGCGACATAACTCGAAGAATTGCTAAATTTAAGTGGCAATGGGCAGGGCACAAGCACAGCTCGCAGAACGGATGGCCATTGGGGCCGAAAGGTTCTGGAATGGCGACACTTGGGGAAGACCTATGTCCAGCAGTGGACGTCTTTTGGCTGAAATAATTGATTGATTGATGATATATATAGATATAGATATTTTTTATTTATTTATGAGTACATTATGAAGCGACAAATTGCACGCAAAATACCAGATTTTCAGAGGCCTTTTCTGTATTAGTCTTATACAATTTCAATAGAAACCCAGGTAATATTTACAAGATATCTATCTTTCCAAAAGATCTAGACAAAAACGTGTCATAATCACGTAACAGGGACAGCGGTTGCATGAAAATGTACCTCGGGAAGGACGCTCTTAAGAAATGCTTATTACATTCACGAATAGTGGTAAGTTATTGGTACTGGGCATGAAGTAGCTAGCTAGGCTACTTTATTATTCCATTAGCAGTTAAAACAGTCATAAAGTCTAATATGTACATTTTAAATTATCACAGTAACAACTAATATATATAAGGCGAAAGTTTGTGTGTTTGTCTGTTTCTTCTTCACGCTCGAACGGCTGTGCGGATTTGAGTGATATTTGACTCACGGGTAGAACATGTCTTGGAATAGAATATAGGATATATTTTCATCCCGGGAGTATGTTCCCGAATAGGAACAAATTTCTACGTACTCACGGGTGAAACCACCGGTAGTAACTAGTTTGTTACAAAATTGTTGCTAATAGAATTTCACTTCAGTTTGAGCCCCAAATTTTCCTCTATTTTCAGCCCACGATTATTAGTATTATTATTAGTCTTGACTTGAAATTAACTACCCAAAGTTGCTGCTTTAAAAGCAGCAACTTTGGGTAGTTAATTTCTTTATATTGTATTTTAAAACTTTTTTTTTATCCGACTACTAAACCTCTTCAATAAATTTGGTGGTGTTCGAATCATTAGTAAAAAAATATCGAAAATAAAATGTGTCGTTTCGGACACTGTGTCCGAAATGTCAGCAACTCGTTAATCCAACCCAAACTTTTATTTATCTAATTAGGGCTACATAAGTTTACGCCCAACAAACTTGACAGCAAGTCCGACCGGCTGCTTGCCCGTATGTCACCGACAATGTCGCGTGCTCCCGCGCACGTGCGCTGTCGTGACGCCGATAACACTTTCTTTGTTTTAGTAAACGCACACAGAATACAAGCTCGTTTTCTCAAAATATCGACAGGATTTGCCGATAGAAATCTGGTTTTTGGGGTGTCGAAAGTCTGATTAACGAGATAAATAGTTTGTAGGACTGGTTGTGAAGCAATGCTGTTATATTATAAGGGACAAAGAATTGGTATTTTCTAGGGCTGCGGGGATTTTATTTATTTATTAAAACTACATGCAACACAAAGATACAAAGGCGAACTTAATGCTACAACCTAGGGGTCTTTAAGTCTAGAGTGAATAGGTAACTTCTAGGCAAGTGTGTATCGTCAACCACATCATAGCTTACCATCAGATGAGATATCGGTCGAACGGAAAGCCAATAATAATTAAAAAAAAACTTGACACAAAGCTGGTTATTACAGTTAATTATTTATTTATTGAATTCTTTATGATCTTTACAGAGGAAGACTTAATGCTTTAGGCATTCTCTATCAGTTAACCACGGGTGGTAAAGAGAAAACATGGCTGGTGCATTAAAAAAGAAAACAAAACCAGAAAAGGCAACAAGTGGTTCTAGAATGCAAAGGGCAACTGAAAGACACAGGTTTAGTTTGAGTAAAAGTCTGACACGCCTTCCCGTTCCACCCTAGAACGAGGGTATATGTCATTGGTTGATTACCTACCACAAAAAAGAGAGTTGCAGTAAAATTACTTACTAGGACTGAATAAAATGGACTAAGATGACTGTGAGGGATTTTAGTCTTGTCATTCGCATCGATCTATCCTCATTATTATTATTATAAGGCTCTTTTATTATATGATAAGTGATAAATAATATGTATTTTGCAAATTGGTTATAATAACACTTTTACACATGAATTTTTTGGTCAATTTAAACAAGAAGAGGCCGGTGTTTTCTCGTTTAATATACTGAGCTGAAACATAGAAACAAAATCAGATCTCAAAGTTTCTTTTAAAGTCCATACAGCAAACACGTGATGGTTAAATCATACGAAAATCACGCAGATTAGTGTCTGAAATGATCTTTTTGAGGAAAGAACCAAAGAATGGATTCTGAATATTTTGTTTTATGGTGTACAAAAAAGTACATAATAAATAGATAAATTCTTACGAAGTACATTCTAATGGAAAACCTTTTCTGTTGCAATAAACAATATTAATATCTACGACAATATTATTTCACCATTTGGTTAAAATAGTAGCGAGATATTACACATTACATTCTTTCGGTAATATGTCTTAGTTTCCAACCCACATTTAACGCACGAACGGCTAATCAGATGAATGCACCAATTATCGTCAAAGCACAGAACATTATTTAATCAATTAATTAGTTAATTATTAAACGACTAAGTTAATACATAAGTTATGCATTCAGTTACGAATGAATAACTTATGTGTTAATAAATTACAAAAATTTGCCCGAAGGACATGGTGGAGCACACGGTGGAGGTGTGCCCCGCTTGGGCAGAGCAACGCCGTGTTTTCGTGGGGGCGATCGGCGGCGGCGATCTCTCGCGCCGGGCCTTGGTACAAGCCATGGTCCACTCCTCCTCGCTCCGGGAGGAGTGGCAGGCGGTCGCCTCCTTCTGCGAAGCAGTAATGCTAGCAAAGGAGGCGGCCGATCGCGTGAGGCAACGGTCCTCACGCCCTAACCGCCGCCGGGATTCCGATCCCGATTTCCGGCCACCGTAGGCGCGGGCTTGCGGACGGCGAACAATGAGTGGCTCGCCGTCCGTCCATCCGGTAACCGTCCGGAGCGAGCCCAAGTCGTTGACGGCGCGTATTGTTCCACGCGCGCCTCAGGGAGATGTCAGCAAAATAATCGTAGGGGCCCTGGGTAGTGTGAAAACGAAACCCGGGGCCCTGGGACAAAGGCAACGAAGGAACAGGAGTGGGTTTTTAGTCAGTAAGTCTGACACTATCTCCCGTACCGCCCAAGAGCGAAATTTGTAATTAGATGATTTTCCCACATAAAAAAGACCCTTTTAAAAAACTAGCTTTTATTTTATGCAATTTTCAAATAATTCCGTGACGTAATCTCGTACATATCTATAACGTTTGAAATCGTAAGTTAGTGTCAGATTCGTGATTTTTTTTATCGAGTCAACTAATTTATATCATATTTTCATTTTACCCAGCTGTTGGTCATATTATGGTAAATTTTAATAAAATAATTTTTCATGTCGTCTCTTCTTTGAATTTGTGGATATCCAGAGGTTCAAAAACGTTCAAAATTAGTACAAACTTACGCGAATGGCTGTTAGACAAATGCTATTATAACTGAAATGTTTTTTTTTTTAATGACAAGAACGACATAGAAAATATAAGTGACATAATATATCTGATTGTGACATGTTAAAAATGCAAAATAAAATTTTATTTAATGTAGAATTCAATTGTATTTTTTATGAATGCTGTAGGCATGCATAAATAATCCTACTAATATTAATAACGCAAAAGTTTGTATGTATGGATGTTTGTTACTCTTTCACGCATTTACTGAATGGATTTCGATGAAACTTGGTACACGGGTAGAACATGTCCTGGAATAGTACATATGATACTTTTTATCCCTAAAGTTCCCCTGGGATAATTTTTTACTATTATGCGAGTAAAGCCACAGGCAGAGAAATTATATATATAACTTCATTTATTCAAGTTACTAAGGACTTAACATCCTCATTATTATGTTTCTGGCAAATAAACAATATACTTTGGCTTTGGCCTTGACTTTGACTTTGACGCTTACTTTGACTCTTACTTTGACTTTGATTGTGACTTTGGTTAAATGAAATTTTAGTTCTCGTGGTGATTGTTACGCTGACCATGATTCAAGTAATTTCAAGGTTATGGATCCCCATTGTCTACACGTGCTTTGAGACAATGCAGATCAGCTGATCTTGTTATTGTTATTACATGTGTAAGTGGAAATGCTTTTGTTATTTTTCAATGCCGATAGTGAATTTGTCAACATTTGTCCCGCATTCTAGTTTTATATTTGTATGGTCAGTGTGTCTGTAGTCTTGTATGGGTCAAAATGTTGAGTTTTTGTTTTATTTGGGAAATCCAACAATCGCATAATAATATTTAGATAGAACTATAAGTAAAGGACAATCCAATACGTTTCCACATTATCTATTTGTTTTTTATTTCATAAAACAAGTAGGGACACCTTGTTTTCTATTAATGTGTTTCTGTGAGTACAGAAATGATAAAATAATTAAATAAATACTTAACACAATTATTGCAAACTAGTTTACAATTTCCAATTACGATATTACTAGTTCTAATGAGTTTAATTTATTTTAGTGGTAAATGAATAGACCACTGGGCAAGCCATAATCATAGCGGTAAGTCCCTTCTTTGAGGACTGGAGAGACGTTATGGCGTCCTCACCTTCCGCACGACGCAGGTCCTCACCGGACATAGTAAATTTGAGAAGCTTCTGCACCGTATTTAGGTGTAAGAAACGCCCGTGTATTACCACTTTGTGGATCTCTTGGAGGACACGGTGCACATGTGCGTGAAGTTAGTAAAAGTCATACCGTTTTAAGCGATGTTTCAAGTACAAACCGCTCTATGCTGGCAAAACTGTGGTGAAGCTTGTACGTACCTGTAAGAGTCTAAAAAACCAAGATAAAGAAAGGAAAGCAAATATATCTATCAACCTTTCTATACGACAAATTTATACAAAATTATTCGCTATATTAATGTCGGCAAACAATCTGGGCAAAGCAATTATACTTATGTAAACAGTGAAATGGTCAAAGATATTTCGTTTCCTCATTCCTCTCACGTAGTCCGGCGAAGTCTTGAGGAATGACCGAAAATTCCAAGCTTTTACTTTTGAATGAGTAATGAAGATGTAAAAAAAGGCTCTTTTTTGTACTTACCGACGGAGTTTTTCTTTTCAAGGGACTTTTAGAGGTCCAGGACTTTTTTGTTACTAGCTGACTCGACAGACGTCGCTCTGTCTAAAACTATTGGACTGAGGATTAACCATCATCTACATTAAAGCCGAAAGACGTCCATTGTTGGACATAGGCCTCCCCCAAATATCACCATAACAACCGGTCTGTGCGTCTCGCGTCTATAAGATTACCGCCATTGGTCCGGCTTGTAGGAGGTCTTCTATAGATGCGTCTTCTGCCCCCTAGCCAAGTTACAACCGTTTCGTTTCGATTCTCATTTCGTTGATCGCCTCGAGTTGGCCACGCCTCCTATTCCTTTGTTCTGACCACGTGACTAAGCGTTGAGATGACGTCAGAATAAAGGAATCAGCCCCCCTAGCCAAGTTACAATCGTATCGTTTACGCCAAACGCCTCCGATTCCTTTGTTCTGGCGTCATCTCAACGCTCAGTCACGTGGTCCGAACAAAGGAATTGGAGGCGTGGCCTACTCGAAGCGTTCAGCGCGAACGATACGATTGTAACTTGGCTCGGGGGGCAGAGGCGTGGCCTACTCCAGGCGATCGTCGAAAAGAGAATCGAACGAGGTTTCAACAACATAAGGGTAGATACCGCCTTACCTCGGATTGTCCGATGGTAGAAATGAGATGGCAAAATCAAGTCATGCAATTCCCGCGCCCACTCTCTAAAACGCAACCTGTAATACAACGAAAGGCTGGCTACCCTACGCCTGTGTTCAAGGCTTTGAAGATTTGACTTAACCAAATCACCAAGTAGTCTCTTCGCACGCCTTTCCCCCGAGTCCAAAGCTGCCAGGTGGCATTTTACAGCACCAGCCCATATATGGCTGCAGTACTCCACACACGATCGGACCTGTGCTTTGTATAACATTAAAAGTTGTCCCGGTGTGAAGTACCGCCGGACCTTTGCAAGAACGCCGAGTTTCCTATCTTGGCTTTGATTTGAGTTTTCCCAAAATTAAGGTCGAGGAAACTTAAACTCTCAAGGTTTGTACGAAGTTTGGTATCAGGATATTTTGATTAACACACAGGCAATACTCTGTAATGAGGGGCAGGAATAGCACAATGCCGTCAAAGCCGCTGGCAGAAGTGAGCATAAAACTAGCCAAAAGAAATGAAAAATAAATTGAACGTTTCAGAAACACACCAACAAAAATGTCAGACCAAAAAACAATTGCTAGCCTGTAGTAGAATATGCAACATATATTTTTTTTAAACTGTTTTCGTTACATTTAGTGTTTTGGCAACGTTTCGCGATGCTGCGAGTAACTGAGTGCACGGTTAACACATCTAGACAAATTACTTTTTCTTGTTTTTCCTTGAAGAATGGTTGTTTAGTTTTATTTTAGTTCTGGCTGTAGAAGAATGAAAAGTCGTTGAGCTCTTTTGTAGTCCTGAGTTGAGTTATACGAATATTGGGAAATGCTTGCCCTGACTGGACAGGTCCACTCAAATCTGTATGGTTCATTTTTCAAAAGACCATCTCAGGCACTAATCTCCATGGTTCTCATATGATGTGACCATTACAGGTTTGCTGTTTGGACTTTAAAAGAAACTTTGATGTAGTTTCGGTATTAAATATGGTAGGCAAATAGGAAACACCGATCTCATCTAGTTTATATTGACGAAAAAGTATCTATCTACCTACCCATACCATGCATAAATGTCTAAATGGATACCGGTTATTAATTGTGTATCAAATTTCCTATGACTGGTGTGTAGGTAAAGGTTTTTATAAAAAAAAAAGCATAGAAATACAAGATCGAATACTTATTTGAAATAGTTTTGTTAATTAAACCATAATCTAGTTTGCCCGTTAATAAACTAGGTCTTCATGGAGAAGAACGGCAAAGAAACTCCATTGCAGCTCAATTGTAGTATTGTATGGACACATTTTAGAATATCATTAATTGGTGTTTATCGCAATGACATATACAAGTAATTGGTCACTATAATAATTAAGTTACTTACTGTAAAGTGACTGTATTTTACAGCAAAAAGGTTTTGCGAGTACTAACCTGAAACAAAAGAAAATCAAAATTAAAATATTGTATGATCATACCCGATTGGTATGTGGGCTTAGAAGATTTTTCCAAAGATTTACCGTGGCTCTTGAACGCAAAGAGCAACTGAAGGAACACAGGTGGGTTTTGGTTGCTAAAAGTCTGAGAGAACGAGATAAGTAAGTTGTTGATTTCACACTTGTGAAAAAAAATCTAGCCTTGTAATACTTATTCATTTTCATTCTATTAGCATACCTATTCTAAGTAACAGAAATGCTTAATTTCCATTTTTTTCTCTAACATCTTTCCTTACACGATTAATTCACATTTAGATTCACATTCCGTAATCTTGTACGTAAAACTGTTGATAATGCAGTGGGCTGCAATATTTTTAACGCTCGATTGTACCGTTTTTTTGGGTATATGTATATTGTAGCTGTTTCCCTGTATCCCATAAATAAAAAATAAAAATTCGAAATATTTATAGTTATTTTTCATAAGATAATATTATCTGATACTTTTGTTTTTCTAATATAATATTTAAAATAAAATTTGCTATGCGGCGAGTGTTATGCACACTTTTTTACCGGGAACGATCAGGGGAGGGTTATTTAATGACTTTCCAGAATTTATTCATTTGCTAGTTTTAAAATAATAATTTAAGATACTATATTACGTATGTCCAAAATGAATAAATCAATGAAAACATTTTTGAAATAAAATTATCAGATATAATAATAAAATCTCTGTAAAATCTAGCTTAGTAATAAAAAGTTGCAAACAATGTCATATCGATATCACACATAATTCTCCCATCAAAACGTCATGTAGGGTGACGGGACCTGTTGTCGGTCGCGTGCCGCAAAATTATTACCGTAATTCCGCCATTTTGAATGTAAGTGTGTATGTGATATGGTTTCATTTGTCACAAGGTATGGTGATTACAAGTCACGTGATTGGCTAGCCAATTTGTCCTTGCTTTACACCGGTTTTGCACGCAAACCTGGGATTGGATTTCGATGGCTAATTGAAATGCATTATGCGGTTATTTTTTTTATTTGTATATAGTGGATTAAAAGAGTTTATGGAATCAAATTTTGCAATCGGATGCAATTTGTCTGTGTCAAGTTGTACAACTGAAACAACCCACTTAAGAACTAAAACATCAAATTTGATTGTTTATCCAAATTCCAATGACTACAATAAAATCTAAAACACTATCCTCTTATACCTAGATATTAATATTGTAAAATCAATATTTTTTTTTTTAAGTGGTGACTTGGTCCAGCCACCTGCCAGTTCCTCACCATAGAAAACGCCCAATTGGAACCGTGCACTAGCTCTTGACTTTTATAAGTGCCCATGTAGGCCTATGTGAAATGATAACAATTTATTTTTTCTTTTTATGATACTTTTTAAAATTATTTTTACAAAATTTTCAGTCTTTAGAAGTTCCGATCCCATTACGCTTTATTTTTTCACTGATAGAAAGCTACATTATCGTGCACAAATTCCTTTGGCTACTATTTTTTTTAATTGTTTATACACTCACGCTTGACCACTATCTTTTCTGATGGCAAGCGACGATGTCGTCGACGATGGAGCACGCTTGCCTAGAAGTAACCTGTTCAGGAAATTCTACTCCATAACTGTATGCACAAAGAATGTGATACTAAAACGTTATGTGCGTATTGAATCCGAAATGCACCGTTGCTGTGGTCCTGGAGCTTCCATGAGAGAAGAAACAAGTAGGTCCAATAAAAAAAGTCATCATCATCTTCCTGCCCTTGCTCACAAAACACGTTTTTTTCTTCCGTTTATTTATTTGCTAAAACTTCATGCAACACAAAAGTACAAAGGCTTATGTCCGCCTTTGTACTTTGTGTTGCATGAAGTTGCCAAATGCATTCTCTACAAGTCAATCTTGGGTGGTGGAGAGACAACATATCAGGTGCATAAAAAAAAAGACAAGATTATAGGGTAAAAAAGTATACACATATAAATAAAAGAAGCATACATATATATTTAATATAACATATACCTATATAAATTAAAAGAATGGGATTTTTGAGACAACTCCGCTATTTGTGTAGAAAGTGGGAAATAATTCCGCAACTTCTGCTTAAATGCATACTGGCTGATGATCCATTCTATCGTGACAGCGGACTCTCTTTTCTTTCAAATCACTCCATACAAAATATATTATTACGATATAAAAAGACATTAAGCATTGTGCATTCTAAATATTTCTACACATTTTGCTCCAATCACACCAAATCGTCGATCTCTTTGTTAACACAAATCTCTTTGTTAACTCCGTTGTTATGGAGATTGAACAGAAGATTATTAACGTAAATAAACATCGATTAATTAACCGGCTCACAAGGCATTATGACGAGCAGTTGTTAAACAAAATTAATGCTGTTAATGAAATGTTTAATTACTTTAATGGATTAATAACGGGTATTTATCAAAACTAAATTGAAAGGAGGTAGGTATTGAAATCACAAACTAAAGGCTGTTTCTAATTTAATTTATCCTCAAGTTTCAAATGGGCCAGGAACGGTGTTCGCCTATCTAAAATTGGTTTTGAATTATTATTTTGTTCTTTATTGTAAAAGTTTTTTTTTATCATTAATTACAATTTAGCCTGTTTTATTTCTGAACAAAAGTAATCTTTTGTTTCTTAAGAAAACGTCTAAAATTAACTCTCTATAACGTGATGTAGACTATAAGCAAAACACCGTTCGATCTCTCGCCAATTCCATATGATTCATTTTCTTTAAAGTATGGTTCTTATTTTACAAAACGAAGTATTAAATCAGTGCCAAAAATTCGAACTACATTTTTTAAGGCGAGAAATCATACCATGACTTTTCCTAATATAGGGCGGTAAGCCTATCAGACTTCTATTGACTAAAACCACATCTGTGTTCCATCTTTACCTAGCGTTCCAGGACCCCGGGTTTCCCGGCCTTGCTGGGTCTTTACGGTTTTGCTGAAATCTCTTTGACATCTTTTTAGTTTCTTATTGCAAGTTTTTAGTCATATATCTTCTTGAACCACTTCTTTTTTGTACAATAATAAAAGTAAAGCAACTCAAATGAAATCCTAAAATACTTCTTATTTTAGGATTTTTCATTTGAGTACCTATTTAAAACGAAAAATCCTGAAACACGTTATTTTTTGTTTGTTAATATAGATAGATATATCCTTTATTGTACACCAAAAATACAAATTACATTAGGAACTTAATATTAATAGTGTGTCACAATGGGCGGTCTTATCGCTACAAGCGATTTTTTACAGACAACCTTTGGATGGATTTGACAGAGAAGGAGAAAAAAGATACGCAGGTAGTTCGTGGTGTACACCACGAACTACCTGCGTATCTTTTTTCATAATATACAATACATAAACTAATAAATTTCATATAATACAAACAATATATAATATATATATATATAATCGAAATAAAAACCATCGAACCACCCACCATTGAACCATCGAATATCTCGAAAGAAATAAAAGTTTTGAGTGATAGAGGGTTAAGTGGCATAAACAGTGTATTTTGCTAGTTCAACAAGACGAAAACAGTGTGGTCATGTGTTCAACACATAGTACACAGTTAAACTATAAATAAACTCCAGTAGATTTGCCAATTGCGTTCAGTATAAAAATAGGCAGGCATTCAATTTCTAAGAACGTCTGGTCTAAAGAGAAGTATAATACAAAGTCAATTAACCAATAAACGTGCATTTGACCTTGCTGCTTACTACAATGTGAATTTAATAATGTTAAATTATTATTAACTTCCATTATATACATTATGGAATTTTTTTTAGCACTCAGGCTTTTGGCAAATGGGGTAATAATATAATAATAATATTCCACAACTATCACACAATGCCTTCTAGTCCCAAGCTAAGCAGAGCTTGTGTTATAAGTACTACCATTGATAACATACTTATATATTTGTGAATACATATATATTATACATACGTATTATACATAAATTACATCTAGTCACACAACAGATGATTGTGCTCATCACACAAACGTTTGTCCTGGGTGGGAATCGACACCACGACCTCCGACTTGACCAACAGGCCAGTCAAATACAGTGTGTGGGGTATCCTTGACCCATCGTTAATTCAGTGCCAGTGTAGAGCCCCTTCTCAGGATATGAGTCTCCTTTTCTTGCCAAGCATCCACAACTACCTGCACCTTTCATGACCTATGTGAGGCCAACGACAGAGCTGTCCAGGTGGCGAAATATTGGTCGGACCAGTTTGAGTCAGATCGACACGAAAGAAGAAGAAGAAGCTGTATATTATTCCCACTGTTGGGACTCGGGCCTCCTCTCTAGCAGAGAGACCCACCTACGATTCGATATTATATTAAATGAGACCAAATCTAGTTTTGTAGTTTTAGTTATTTAAGATCAGTTTGTTGTTCATCCGTAGCACAAATATAGGTAAAAATCTGACAGCTGTAAATTTGTAGTTACGTCATAAAAAAAAAAAAACTATTTTTGTGATTCGGAAAAATCTTCGTAACACAATTCGGGAACTGAACTGTTTCATAGATAAGTTTGTACGGAACCCTCAGTGCGCGAGTCCGACTCGCACTTACCTGGTATTTTTTCAGTAGAATACTACTTTATCACTGAGTGATAAAGGTTATATATTTTATACTTTCACGTGGGCAAAACCGCGGACCGAAGCACAGTAATTTAGTACATATCAATTAAAATTATATGATAAGTTTTTTTTCGGAGCCCAAAAAAAGAGTATTTCCATTTTTTTACAATTATTAGCACTAAATTAAAAACCAACAAAATCGCGCATAACTACTAAAAAAGAAAAGAAAAAAGAAAAACAATCTTAAAATACCTAAGCATAGGCCATTATCTACAACAACGGGGTCGTGTAAGGTTGACGTGAGTTTATCGGCCGACAACCAGCCTTCTCACCCTATCAGCGGTAGGTTATAAATTCAATTCTGCGTACATTAACTGTTTGTAAAATAGGCGACGACTAACATAATATATTGTGAAGAAAAAGTAGTGTTTATTTATTTTATGGCATGCTAATAAATTATGTTGTGAAGTGTAGATGTGGTTTTTTTAATTAGCTAACATGAATAACCATGTATTTTAAATGTTCTTGGAAAAATAGTGTACCCATTCAAAACAAAAGGCGATCGGTGGCGGCGACCTGTCGCGTCGGACCCTGGTTCAGGCTATGGTCCAGAGCGAGAGGGAACGGACTGCGGTTGCCTCCTTCTGTGAAGCAGTAATGCTAGCAGAGACGTCCCGGGTGTCGGGAGTCGCAGAGCGATCCCCAGCCACCATAGGCGCGAGTTTTACGACGATGAGCAACGGGTAGCTCGCCATCCGGCCGAGCCCAAGTCGTCGATGGCGCGTAGTTGTCTACGAGCGCCACAAAGAGATGTCAGCCAAATCGTAGTGGTCCAGCAGGGTCGTTGCTCGCTGGAGCCACTGGGAATTCCTTGTGTGATTTTAGTCAGTAAAAGTTTGACACGCCCACCCACTCCGCCAAGAAGCGGGCGAATTCATTTGATGATTTCATGATGATTTTGATGAACTTTATAAAAAGAAATGGAAAATGTGCTCACATATTAGAAGCGACAAGAAATATGTAACCAAGATTTATGTAACTTATAATATGATTTAAATTAAAGAGTGTCCATGGAGTTTCTTGCACGTTCTTCTCCAAAGAGACCTAACCTTTGGAACGTGTGATTTAGTTTCACTTTTTTTTGACTGACCGACACTTAGACAATTCAGAAGTCTATTTGAAATAAACGTTTATGATTTCTGAAATCTATAAAACAAAACAAGAAGTCGATAGGAAAGAAAATTTGTACAACATTTTCCCTTTTTAAAAAATCAAGGGAAAATATTGCTATCTAGCTGCCTAGTCTTTTTCTATCTATAGAAGCTGACCCCAAGTCAGTTTCCTGAGTAACCAGATGCACCCGAATACCAATATTTTACAATAAATAATTGGCTATCTGACCTCCACAATCCTAGGGCATCTGGGGTATCCCCTTGGCAAGACTAGCGACAGATGCCCTATATATGGACACCTAATTGCGCGTCGCACTTCATGATGCCAAGAATCGACATAGATGGCTAGACACCATTAGTAAGAAGCTAATCCAACAGGAACTTCATGACCCTCAGTAATGAGGAATACGAGATAGGAGAGATAGGAGGAGGAGCGAGATATGGTCTTCTAATGAGGCATATAAGATGTGCTCGACGATGGAGCACGCTTGCCTAGAAGTAACCTACTCATTTTTGAATAAAAAATCCCTATATTGTACCTATCAGGCACGCAGATTTCCGTAAGGAATTTCACTCCTTAGCAGCATGCACAATGAATGTGTTCCCGAATCGCTTGTGCGTATGGCTGGAATGTCCAGTATGTACTGGCGATGAAAATGTATCACTGAAAAAAATAAAATTATAAAGAACTAGGACAAAGACTCGACATATTAATTGCAGTTCCACTGAAACACGTCGCTCTCATAATTCCAGGAAGAATGGAAGTAGTGCAGCCAGTTTCCTCTGTAAATTATACATAGTTTCCTGATATGGAAGACAGTAGTTCCTGTAGAATCCGTAATTTTTTTTTTTACAGAATTTTATTTATTGTACTAGCTGACCCGGCGAACTTCGTACCGCCTAGTAGTTAGGATAACGCCATCTACTGGCATTACCAGAACAGCATATTTCATTTTATAATGACATTTTAATAAGAGATGGCGTTTGCATGTGGAATTTTTTCTCATCGTCTAAACCTTCCCTGGACTATCAAGAATATTTTAAGAACAAGATTAGCCAAATCGGTCCAGCCGTTTTTGAGTTTTAGCGAGATTAACGAACAGCTATTCATTTATATATAATATAGACTGGCTGACCCAGCGAACTTCGTACCGCCTAATAGTAAGGATAATGTCATCTACTGGCATTAGCAGAACCAGCATAATTCTATTTAAAATGACGTTTTTCCAATGACATTTTTTCTCACCGTTTAAGCCTTCCCTGGACTATCTCGAATATTTCAAGATCAAAATTTGACAAATCGGTCCAGCCGTTCTCGAGTTTTAGCGAGACTGACGAACAGCTATTCATTTTTATATAAATAGAAGATAAAAGATTATTGTCCTGGAATGCAAAAGCAAAACTAAAAGATACACGTTCCTCCTTAGCAAGACTCATCATCATCATCATTTCAGCCGAAAGACGTCCACTGTTGGACATAGGCCTCCCCCAAGCGTCGCCACAATGACCGATCCTGTGCTTCTCGCATCCACCGCACTCCCGCGACCCTCACCAGGTCGTCGGTCCACCTTGTGGGAGGCCTTCCAACGCTGCGTCTTCCGGTGCGCGGTCGCCACTCTAGAACCTTTCGGCCCCATCGACCATCCGTTCTACGAGCAATGTGCCCTGCCCACTGCCACTTAAGACAACTTGACTTTTTAGCAAGACTGCTTGATAGATATTCGGGCTTCTGATAATGTCAAAGATCTATGAATGACAGCCGGAATCAACTTGTTAAAACTTGCTTTCAGAGGCAAGGAGGGGTCTCGGCATGACATGAGACGGATTCACTCATTATTGTACCAGCTTTGCAAAAAGTTACTCAACTTTGAAGACCGTCTCGAGTAGCTTCATTATTTAGTACCCACGTATTTTTTAGGGTTAAACAGGACCCTATTACTAACACTCCGCTGCCCGTCCGTCTAACACCCGGCTGTATCTCATAACCGTAATAGTTAGACAGTTGAAATTTCCTCCTATGACGAATTTTTGTTGCCGCTATAACAAAAATACAAAAAAAAAAAATATCAATGGGGTCTCCCATACAAAAAAAAAAAATATATTAATAATAAGTTTTTATTAGCTCTTTCGAACAATCCCAGCGACCGATTTATCTCTGCCTCTTCGATAAAGAAATAAAGTCGTAATTTAATGTTATGCCATATGACATCTATATATATAAAAGAAAGTCGTGTTAGTTACACTGTTTATAACTCAAGAACGGCTGAACCGATTTGGCTGAAAATTGGTGGGGAGGTAGCTTAGAACCAGGAGACGGACATAGGGTTTTTATCGAGTAGGGTAAAGTGGGGTAGAGTAGGGTAGAGTAGGGTAGAGTAGGGTAGAGTAGGCTAGAGTAGGGTAGAGTAGGGTAGAGTAGGGTAGAGTAGTCAGTTGACGGGAGCGAAGCCGCGGGCAAAAGCTAGTACATATATAAATGACATTTATTTTGCAAGTAGGTTTTTTAAAAACACTTTTACACGTCAATTTAAACTAGATGAAGCCGGTGTTTGAAGAATGGAAGAAGAAAACGTGTTGCGCCGACCCCAAATAACACGGGACAAGGGCAGGAAGATGATGATGAAGCCGGTGTTTCTTAGCTATCATATGAGAACATCAGGATATATAATCAAGTACATCAGGATAGCGGGACATGAGGATGTCCGTTCCCTCAGGGTTCCGGCCATCTCTTTAGCTCGCATTACTGCTTCTTGAAGCCGACACCAATATAGCCAGGAACGACGGCGCGTAGTGTTCCACCCGCGCCTCAAGGAGATGTCAGCAAACCGTAGGGGTCCAGCAGGGTCGAAGCCTACTGGGGCCATGGGTAGTGTGAAAACGAAACCCGGGCCCTGGGACGAAGGCAACGAAGGAACAGGAGTGGGTTTTTAGTCAGTAAAAGTCTGACACTATCTCTCGCTCCGCCCAAGAGCGGGATTTGTCATTAGATGATTTACACACCTTAAAAAAAAAAAAGAAAAGCAGGATGGCTTAACAACAGTCGCGACACTCTCACCGGCCATGTTTGATAATAAACATTATTTGTTTATGTCAGTTTTATATGGATCCATTGTCTTATATTGTTACCTCTGAACTTTTAGTATGTTGTTATGATATACAATACATTGTGTTACTTCCGCCTAAAATAATATAGGAAGACATATAATATGTCCGGATCTCATGGTTTACGAGAAGAGATTTGTTTTGTAATAAGCTCCGTTTCGTCGACCACATCATCGCTTACCATCAGGTGAGATTGTGGTCAAACGCGAGCCTATCTTTAATAAAAAAAAAAAATGGCCGGTCACACCATGAAGTGATCAATTCGAAGATCTGACCACGACATGTACAGTTAATGGTCAAAAGTGCAGTAACACTATACCAATGCTAAAGTGTCTAAAATGTATTTGTAGTAGAAGTTTCATAGTCCACAACTAGTTGACAACGCCTCCAAGCTCGATCTCGGCTCGAGAAGAGGTGGAGAGACGTTCTATACGCCTGTCGCAATGGCTAGCTCGAGGTGGCTCCTGGAAGAATTTGGGGGAGGTATTTACAAAGCCAAAGAAAAGTATAGGCTAAAAGAAAAAGTTGGAAAAATACGGGAACCATGATTTCATAAAATGTTTCATCTTTGCTTCGGAAGTTGTTAACGCAACGGCAATAAAAAATAATAATAATAGAATACCCAATGTATTGCCTTTACACAGACTTGGATTTTATTCTTTAATTTTAGTTCATAATTGTTTTGATTTAGTGTTTTTTTCATTTAGTTTTAAATTATTTTTATTTTTTAAATAATGTTTATATACTTGTGACTCGACACGTGCTAGATACAAGTCAACCAACAACCTATGTCAGGCGTTCGCAACTGACTCTTTTAAACACAGATTACCTCGTAACCTATCTAGAAGAGCAGTACTGCACCCACTAACTAGTATATGTATATGTACAAGAATGTATCTAAGCTAGTTCTAAATTTATCAATAAATTTATTATTATTATTTTTGATTTAACTAAATTTGGTTGAGAAGATTCCAAATATTTGCAATGTATAATTTATAGTGATTAATTTTTCCTGCTACTACTATACTAATGACCTTCCCACATTAAATTCCACTATTCCCAGAAAATGATGACTAAATAACTCAACCAATCAACAAGATCTAGCCACCAGTTGAGCACCAAAAACAAAAGTAATGATATTACTCAGAGACAACCGCCAAGTATAGTCCAGAAGGTCACATCAATACAACAAGGGCAAACACAAGTAACCATAGACACGCTCCACATGAGTTTGTGTTTTCTGATAGCTATAACTTAGGGCAAGCGTCCCAACTAGCAAAATGTCTCTTATAACACACTTTTAAACGTCTGTAAGTATGGAATTGGGCGCATCTTGTAAGATTATTTGCCCATAAAGTAGTTGTATGATGGTTTCATTAAGTGTTTTTTTCATCTTACATTAATCTTGATAATGCTTTTGTAAGAACAAATACACTTACAAGTGTCTTTTAGCACAATAGGTCTTATAAGGTGCCTTTATAAGTTACACAATGTTTACCAAGACCGATATAAACCTTTTATAAGGTCTAAGCTCTTATTACGGATTATTCTTATGGCCATTTTACTAGTTGAGATGCCCCATCAACGGCCATATCATCGCTTACCATCGGGTAAGATAGTGGTCAAACGCGAGCATAACATACTAATAATAAAAAAAAATATAGCGTTGACATTTGTCTAAGATAGTCTGAAATCTCCCATCATCACTTTCCGTATCAACGATCCAGCATATGAGTCGTTCAATAATTGAAATTAAACTCGCTAGTCACGTCTTAGCGTGAATACAAAGTCTACATATATTTTTTTAGGTGAGAATCCATCTAATGACTTCTTCCGACTCTAGGGTGGAACGAAAGGTGGATATCATTTTTCAAACTGCAATCGGGGGAACAGAAAGAGAGCTCTGAACCCATGCCTTGTATAGGTAACCTGACTTGTTTTAGTACATCCAAGTGGGGCTCCTAATCCAGCACTCGTACTCCTTTATAAAAGCGTGCGTCTGTTTCGCTCATTGCATTCAATGGACCTTCTGCTCTGTTCTGTTTTATTAGTCATCAGTAGATCGAATCATGCGCAGCTGTCGGGTGATTGTTTAAACTTGTTAAGGGGTAGAGGTTAATCACGTCTTCCTGCACGGAATTATATAGTTGTGTTATAGCTTGTTAAAAATATATTTGGGGTTACTAAGAAGTCTAGTATCATCTTTTTAGGCTGTTCTATTTCAAATGGATTCTTAGAAATTTTTCGTAACCCTATTAATTACTGTTCACTAAAGGCATAAGTATAATCAGCTTTATAATGTGCTCATTACTGGCACTGATACCTCCTCTCTAGGAGAGGGAATGTGCCGTAATCCACCATTTCACCGGGCCCAGTGCACAATGGTGGTTGTCACATGTCTTCGAATTTTTGGTTTTAGGACATGCCGGTTTCCTCATGACGTTTTCCTTTATTCTCCTTTTGAAAGTAGTGATTATGAAATTAATTAGACATAGCAATCTAGACAATGTGAGATCCTATTCGTACGATTGTCAAGTCCTTCATATCCAAAATATGTCACAAAAATGTTTTATTGCGGTCTGGAATTTTTTAAGAAACTCCATTTGGGAGTCGGACTATTTACGTAGGTAAGTTACGCTCGCGATTGATCGGTTTATTATTTTTTTAATATGTACCTACATAATAATTCGTATGTAACAATTTATGAGTTTATTACCGAAGAAAAACCCAGCCCCCCTAGCCAAATTACAATCGCATCGTTCGCGCTGAACGCTTCGAGTAGGCCACGCCTCCGATTAATTTGTTCTGACGTCATCTCTACGCTCAGTCACGTGGTCCGAACAAAGAAATTGGAGGCGTGGCCTATTCGAAGCGTTTGGCGTGAACGATACAATTGTAACTTGGCTAGGAGGGCTGGCCTCTGGTCACACGAAGAGTAGAACAGCTGTTTGCTGACATCCCGAACAACTCGATGAGCGCTTGGCCCCATGGCCCTATACGTTTCCTAATAGACATCGATGTGGATGATTTTTTAATGCCCAATGAGTTTTATTTCTCGTCATCTTCATCATCATTTCAGCCGAAAGACGTCCACTGATGGACATAGGCCTCCCCTAAATGTCGCCACAGTGACCGGTCTTGTGCGTATCGCATCCATCGAATTCCTGCGACCCTCACCAGGACATCGGTCCACCTTGTGGGAGGCCTTCCAACGCTGCGTCTTCCGGTACGTGGTCGCCATTCCAGAACCTTTTGTCTCCATCGACCATCTGTTCTGCGACCAATGTGCCCTGTCCACTGTAACTTAAGTTTGGCAATTCTTTGGGCTATGTCTGTAACCTTTACGTTTTATTTATCTTTACCTTTTTGTTTTATTTCTACCCGTTTGTAAATATTATTTCAGTTTGTATTACATGTATCTTACGAGTATATATGATATTTATTAGTTTAGATGTTTATAAGTAGTTATATACTTGTATAATTTTATTAATTAGTAAATTAGTTTTTAGGAATTCTTTGTTTATGAGTAAGAAATGTTATGCTGAAAAAATATTCAATTTACCTCCGTGAACAACAAAAAATATTACAGTTGTAATTTATTTCTTTCAAAATTACTTGTATCGTAACATTATCCTTACGTCATACAACGGAATCGGGCCCGACAAAGGACTTGCGAGGTCAGTCTGAGGACGTCGGGTCATACGAATAGACTACAATTTATCAGTAACTATTATCAATCCATTACAACAGTAGACAGACATATCATTATATGCCGTAAAATGAATGCAAGAATTTAAGTCACTATATTGGAACTGAGGAAGGTCCCATGCATGCTAAAAATAACTATTTGGTCCTTCGCTAGCACTACTGCTTCGCAGAAGGAGGCGTCCGCCTGCCATTCCTCTTCGCTCCGACTGCACTGTACCAGAGCCCGGCGAGAGATGTCGCTGCCGCCGATCGTGCCCACGAGGACACGGCATTGCTCCGCGCAAGCAGAGTACAACTCAATAGTATGCTCCACCGTGTCCTCCGGACGGTCATCATAATGGTGACACCCGAGCGTTTCTTTTGCACGAATCAGGTGCAGAAACCTTCCGAACTTACCATGTTCGGTGAGGACCTGTGTCATGCGAAAGGATACCGTGACGTCGTTCCAGCCACTCCTCAAAGAGGAGACTCACCACCATGATTATGGCGTGCCCAAACTCAATGTCCATTTGGTACCTTCCCTTTTTATTTCTTTTTACTGTGAGAAATCATTAAATAGCTCCTATCGCTCTGTGTGGAGCGAGACAGAGTGTCAGACTTTTACTGACTATACATTTCTGTTATTGGAATATATTTTAATAGAATAAGAGCAGTGGTGGCCGAATGGTAACGGCTTACGAATTGTAGGTTGTAAGTTCAAACCCAGCTCGGCGCATTACTTTGTGTAGGTAACTTATTGCATCACTACTGATCTCAAAACGGTGAAGAAAAGCATCGTGAGGAAACGTTGGGGCCGAAAGGTTCTAGAATGACGGCCACGTACTGGAAGACGTAGCGTTGGAAGGCCTCCTACAAGGTGGACCGATGACTTGGTAACGATTGCGGGAGTCCGATGGATGCGAGACGCACAGGACCGTTCACTGTGGCGACACTTGAGGGAGGCCTATGTCCAGCAGTAAACGTCTTTCGGCTGAAATGATGATGATGATGAGTATACATCTTAATATATGTGCAAGGTCATAAAGTAACATAAAGTACAAAAACAATATAATTTTTTGGTTTAGAATAAACCACAAACGATTTGAGTCAACAAATAATATTGTTTTATCATCGTAATACTGGCATTTAAAAAACGGGGAAAAACACAAAAAAAGTACAGATTAGGTTTTGTAGATTTAAGGCTCAAATGGTGAAAATATCGTAATTACAGAAACATATTTAATTAATGATATATGGTGTAATAGGATTTATTTATGAGATTTTTTTTAAAGTATTTTGTATAGATCAGTAGGCATTTGTCTAAATTCTAATTATTTCAGTAGCTCTTTGACGTTCCAAGGCCCCGGGTAAGTCTTTGGAACTATTCCACAGCCAATCTAAATATTTTTAGTGTTCATTTTTTCACTACGTCTGGTTTTGAATTGCAGCTATAATAACAGCTTTATATATACCAATATTCTCAGCATTCGTAATTCAAGACAGCAGGCCAACATTCCTGAATCCAATGGCCCGGCATCGTGGCACGTTTGACATAATTAAAACAGTTTTTGTTCAACAAAGGACACTCAAGGTCGAGGTTGCGGGGTCACTAGGGCATACTGTTTTATCAGGGTTCCGCATAAAAATATTCATATAGTTATAGATAGTATGCAGTCAATCTGCCGTCTTTTTCCATCTAAGTTTTTTTTTTTGAGATGGATATATTATAAAACAACTCCTACTCTAGGGTAGGGTGGAGCTAAAGACTTTTACTGACTAAAACCCACATGAGTCCTTCAGTTGCCCTTTGCGTTCCAGGATCTTGGTATCCCTTTCAACTAGTTATTCGGTTGTGGTGGTTTTTTTTTTGGTTGGAAAAGTCATCTAATGAAATCCCCCGTTCTTGGGCGGAGCCAGAGGGTTTTTAGGCAGTATAAGCCTGACAATGCCCTCGCGCCCTATCCTAGAGCGTGAGAAGACATTGGATGTTTTCCCAGCTTAATAAAAAAACAATAATAACATAGCTTTGACGAGACTATTACATTATTTAGATTGAAAAAAGCAGATTATAAAAGAACCGGCCAAGTGCGAGTCGGACTCGCGCACAAAGGGTTCTGTACTGTCCGTAGAAAAAAACGGCAAAAAAATCACGTTTGTTGTATGGGAACCCTCTTATATATTTATTTTATTTTGGTTTTCAGTATTTTTTGTTATAGTGGCAACAGAAATACATCATTTGTGAAAAAAAAAATCAACTATCACGGGTTATGAGATACAGCCAGATGACTGACGGACAGACAGCCAGACGGACGTATAGAGAACCCTAAAAAAAAAAGAATGTAAAAGTTTATTTTCCCGGCACATTGTTTTGTCTATACTATTATTATTCTGTGACAGACGAAACTAAACAATAAGGCTACTGTTTTCGCTAACGTATCGCAGTTTGTTGACGTAATTTGAGACAAAATGGAGTCGAAGGACGTCCAAGGTCGATGTAAGGACGCAAGGTTAGGACCGACGCGTTGTTTGGGTTCCGCATGTGTTGAGGCCAAATGAAACGGTAGCGCGTCATTCAATTGATATGCTTATCGTAATTTTGTTGTTTAAATATTGTGTTGTATTCATTTTTTAAACGTTACTCTGTGAAATACTTCCGTATCGTCGATGCTTACGTAGGGGCCTATCAGGGCCGAAGCCTACTGTATTGACTTCTAAAAAGGTTACTCGTGGTCCTAGAACGCAGAGGCAACTGAGGGAACATAGGTGTGGCTTTAATCAGTAAAAGTCTGACATCTCTTTCAATCATGTTATGTATGTGCAATACATAACATGATTGAAAAGAGTGTCCATGGAGTTTCTTGCACATTCTTCTTCATAGAGATCTACGCTTTGGAATGTGTAATTAGCATATTTTTTTTGTTCTGACTGACTGGCTTCTTGACATTTCAAAAGTGCTTGTAAATGGTTTATTTGAAATAAAATGCTTTGAAGCTTGAATCATGATAGCTAGCTTAAAAAAAAAATCGTTGGCGCGTTCTGGCGTGACCTGGTGAAAGTCATGCAGATTCGATGGATGCGAGGCGCACAGGTCTTTATGGGGACACTTGGGAATAGGCCTCCCAAGTGGCCCCTTAAAGACCTATCCAACAGTGAGAGTATTTCGGCTGAAAAAGTCACATATAATCACGTTTTGGAAATCGAAAGTACCTACGGAACCGTTGAGCAAAAGCCTCATATCTCATCCGTGTCGTGTTTTGAATTTCCGAATAACCACGAACGGACCGAAATCCATTGTTTAGATCCTGATTTATATTCAAATGATGCCACTTCGCCAGAAATTATGAGCTCTTGTTTTTGGTTTTTGAATTTAAGTTAAGGAAGAAAATAGAATTAAGTTGACATGTGAATTCATTCATTCTTGGAAGCTGCTGCGATTGACCACCCTTACGTTGTTAACACCTCTGCGGTCCGGACTAAGCATTTCGCCTCGCTGTCGAAGGATCGTAACAATTTGCCTACAGCGATCTTCCCGTCCGATTATAATTTAGGTGTCTTCAAGGCTAGAGTGAATAGGCTTTTAATAAACTGTATGATTCACCATCAACGATTGCCTCACTGCTTACCATCAGGTGAAATCGCAGTCAAGCATTGGCATAAATCAAGAAAGTTTGAACTTGTTTCATCGTGACTGATGCATTAGCACACAGACATAGCTCGAAGAATCGCCAAACTAATGTGGCAGTGGCCAGGGCACATTGCATGCAGAACAGATGGTCGATGCGACCCAAAAGGTTATGAAGTGGCGACCGCGTACCGGAAGATGCAGCATTGTACGGTTTGCCACAAGGTAGATCGATGGTATGATGATGCATTAGCCAACAGCTGCAAAAGAGGTATAAATCCATTCTTCTTCTTCTTTTAGAATCGATGGTAAAATCGTTAAACTGTTGGGACACAGTAGGTGGCGAAGTTTATTTATTTATTTATTTTATTCAGGTTAACCAACAACTGTTTACACCAGTACACTAGCAACTTAATAATTATTGTTGGATACAATTGCGGGTGCAACAATTAATTATAGGTTAACACCTCTAGCACAAAAAACAGTGGTAAAATCAATTAAATTATTAGACTACAAATTATTCTTAATGCAAATGTGAATATAATGCGACTGTGAAAATTAAATTAAATTAATATTAAAATAAATTACTAAACAAGGAAGAAATTAAATAATAATTGATACGGAAATGAGATTACAAACAATTAAATTAAATAAGTTACACTAACAATTTAAAAAGAGACTAAAAACAACAACTATCTGAAAAATACTGAACTGTTAAAAAAGTTAACTGCAACATCGGTGGCACTCATTAAATCCTCCATAGTGCAGGACGTATTATGGGCACTTAGGGCACTCTAATGTGTGGTTCTTGTTTTGAACAGGGGCACCGCACTTACATTGAATATCCGAAGGGTCTATAAAACCCCATTTCGCCAATTTGTGGTTGCAGCGACTTACCAGCCTCCCTAGCCAAGTTACATCCGTTTCGTTTCGAGTCTCTTTTCATCGATCGCCTCAAGTAGGCCACGCCTCCGATTTCTTTGTTCTGGCGTCATCTCAACGCTCTGTCACGTGGTCAGAACAAAGGAATAGAAGGCGTAGCCGACTCGAGGCGATCATCGAAAAGAGAATCAAACGAAACGGTTGTAACTTGGCTAGGGGGGCTGGGTTCGCAAACGATTTAGTGCTTTTCATATAGACCACTACAATTAATCCATGGTCAGCCTTATAATGATCGATCCTACTACTGGGACTAAGGTCGTTGCTACATCACATACGACTTAGAATTGCCCCGAGTGCTAGTAAAATGATACATTTAAGCCATTTTTTTTTTCAGTTTTAATTTTGTTATTGGTGTCAGTTTTAGCATATGTTATATAAACGTAATCACGGTTTAAATACGAATGAATCATTTAATTACACAAATACCTCTCTACACATACTAAATCGTTACTCACTTCATTATAACTAACTATTAACATAATTACAATGTGTTCAGCTATTCTGGATTGACGCACACGTACTGACAGATCGCGATAATGAATTAGGGCTTCCGCTTTGAACATGATAATTATATCAATTGTTTTAATTCTATATAATTATTGTTTCTATGTTGAAAAGCGAGATGGTGGAATATAGGATGAAATTAATTAAGTACAGAAACTTGGAAGGCTTTACGAATCGTGTTACATTTATCTGGGTGTTTTTTTTTTCTAAGGTGGTAAATCATACAATGACTTCCTCTCCTCTGGGGGGAGTAGGGGGGCGTGTCAGACTTTTACTGACTAAAACCACACCTGTGTCCTTCAGTTGCCTTCTTTCAACCAATCCTTGCGGCTCTAGTGGGCATCGATCCTGCTGGGTTTCTACGGTTTGATGGCATCTCTTTGAGGAGCGCGTGGAATACTACGCGCCGACAACAACCCGGGTTCAGTCCGGACGATTACTGGATGGCCTGATGGCGATTTATCGCAGCTTGTCATCCGCAAGCCCACGCCTACCGTGTATAGTGGTCGGGGTCAAGGTAGCGGCGCCTGGGAAGTATCATCACTCCCCCGTTCCCTCACGCGTGGAGCTCAGATAAGCAGTTGATCTATGTGAAGTACCTATAGCATAATAATAATCAGCTTTATAATATTACCCTCGCCAGGACTCAGGCTTCCTGTCTAGGAGAGGGAATGGAGCTGTAATCCAGGATACGGGCCTGCTGCGGGATTGATGGATGTCACAATGTCTTCGAATTTTTGTTTGTTTTAAGTAGGTATCCTATGTGCTCTTTCAGAACATGGTCTATACGTGTGCCAAATTTCATTAAAATCTCTTCAGCAGTTTAAGCGTAAAGAAGTAGCAAACTACCCGCTTTATAACTGGAGTTGCGGACACTAACCTGACATACAAATACATACATATAAATGTTCAGACAGTAAGCTCTTGATATACAAAGTTACAGATGATTGACCGGTCATCACACATTTAAACTGTTATCACTGACCTCTGGTTTCGCTTATCATAAACAGTCGTTACGAGCAGATATAAGTTCGGAAGTCAGAACCTCTCTGACATTAGGGTCGGCTATCGGTGTCACTAGTTACTTTGATAAGGTTTTAGTAGTTAGGTGAGCGGATTCAGAAAGCAACCATTTCATATTCAGATGTCATTAATTTGTGAAAGATACTCGTAAATACAGAAAGGTGTGACTAAACTGACATGTTTTTTTTTGTTTAAGTTTTGAAATCATCTACTGACTTCTAGCGCTCTGGGTGGAACGGGAGGGCGTGTCAGACTTTTACTGACTAAAACCACACCTGTGTCGTTCAGTTGCCCTTTGCGTTCTAGAACTACGGGTTTCCTTTTCAGAAATTCTCCGCGGTCCTAGCTAACGCGCATCGGCCCTGCTGGGCCCCTACGGTTTTCTGACATCTCCTTGACAAGCGCGTGGATCACTACGCGCTTTTGACGACTGGGCTCGGTCCGATCAATTACGTCCGGCCGGACGGCAAGCTACCCATTGCTCGACGTCCGAGAAGTAAGTACGACGATGCGCCACCGGCAACTGATACAGGTGGTTTTTAGTCAGTAGAAGTCTAACACGTCCTCTCGCTCCACACTAGAGCGTAAGAAGCCATTTGATGATATCCCAGCTCAAAAAAAAATTTGTGGAACATAGACAACGTTTCATTGGTAAGAAATATTTATATTGTAAATTAGTTCGTTTCCAAATCCCAAAATCAGTTAAAAGGACAATGCAAACATTCAGTCGAAGAAATAAATCAGGCATCATTTCAACTCGCAACAAAACTTGTCTGGACACGTTTTAATGGTGTTTAATATAGAAGTGAACAATGCTGAATATTACGTAGCTTGCAGTCAACAGCATCTGAACAATGGTCGAGATTCGTTAGTGATACGCAAGCTGTAGCCATTACTAAGAGAACTCGAATGTTGAGTAACAGAAACTAGAGCATCTACCTAAGTTTCAAAGTACCGTCGTCAAAGTATACGTTTGTGAAGCGGATGAAGTTATCAAATATTGAGGCAGTCTGAGCAATGGTGGCCCAGTGGTAACGGCTCCGACTTACGAGTTGTGGGTCATGGAAACCCAGCCAGGCGCATTACTTTGTGTAGTTAATTTCATCACCATTGCTCTCAAAACGGTGAAGGAAACATCGCGAGGAAACCGGCATGCCCAAGAACTAATAATTCAAAGACATGTAGCATCCCGTTCCCTCTACTAGAGAGGAGGCCTGAGTCCTAGCAATGGGAACATTAAAAGGCTGATAATGCTGTGCTATGCTATGAGGCAATCAGTTTAGACAGACATTCTATTTTAAAATCTCCTGTAAATAACTTCACTCGCTTCAATGTGGACCAAGAGTGCGTGTCAGACTTTTATTGACTGAAACACACCTGTGTCATTCAGTTACCCTTTGCATTTTAGGGTTACGGTAACTCGTTTTTTTTAATAATAATTATATTCCACAACTATTACACAACACCATCTAGTCACAAGCTAAGCAGAGCTTGTGTTATGTGGACTCTTGTGCGTGAGTCACAGCCTTCATTCCACCCAGCCCACCTCTCTCCAAAAGCAGATGAGTCCTTTCCGTTTGCTCTGGGATCTTTTAGTGAATTCGGGCCTGTGTTTGTTTAATTCTTGCGTCCCTTCGAGGGGAACACAGAAACTTAATTTACTGATGCAATTGTTTTTTTTTTACTCGAACTCACTTTTACGAGTTTTTCTCTCTTAGTAAAGGGTTATGTGCATACGATTGCTGTTGAACAATACTCTATGGGTCTTTG